>OY756210.1:98932479-101432479 GCA_963576795.1 Metopia argyrocephala
GACGGTTAAAAACCGTCCATCTATACTATACAGTTTTTAGTTGCCACAATAACTCTAACACTTTAAAGGAATGTGAGTACTGAACAGAATATCACCTCTGTAAACTAAAATGTAAATGAAATTGCTGATTGTATATATAAGGGAACTTGCATAGATTGGCCAACTTTTTTTTTTTTGTTTTCATCTTTAAATTGCAGCCTTTGAAGCCCATTTCATAAAAAAGGACGCCGTAGTTGTTTCAATACAGGGCCAATTAGTAAATCAGCAAATCTTAGTATTATAGAAACGTTCAAATTAATCATGTCTGAGGAAAGGTGTGACATAATAATTAGAGAAACAAATAGACAAGCAAGGCAGAGTTACGAACGTAAGCAAAGAGGCTTATGGAGGTCCCTCACATTATCAGAATTGGATGCCTATGTTGGAATACTATTACTAGCTGGCGTCACCCACCAAATTTCGTCCATGCAACTCACTTATGGAAAACTAATTCTCATCCCTTGTATCGTGCATCGATGGGTATTCAACGATTTTGGGCAATAAGCCGCTATATAAGATTTGATAATGGCAATACACGGGAATATCGCAAGGAAAGTGATAAAGCAGCAGCCATATGAGACATATTCTTGATGTTAAACAGAAACCTACAAAACAACTATGTATCAGGAGCCAACATCACTATTGATGAACAGCTTTTTCTCTACCGAGGTAGAACTGGATTCATGCAAAATATTTCTTCAAACCCGGCAAAATATGGGATAAGGGTCTAGTGGGCTTGTGATTTTCTTATATCTTATCCACTAAGTGGACAGATATATACAGGGTTGGCTCCTTCTGGAGAAAGGGAAAAAAATCAGGATGATCGAGTTGTTAAAGATTTGTGCTGCAAGCTTTTTCGTGGAAGTGGAAGAAATATCTTGTGTGACAATTTTTTTACTATAATTTGTCTATCCTCGGTACAATACCGAAGTTGAAGGTGCAAAACGAAACCCAGTTATGATACTGGATTACAGTACAAGTAAAGGTGGAGTTGAAATTTGGACAAATGCCTTGGTAGATATACGACAAAAAAGAGAACAAATATATGGCCCTTAGTGTTTTTTTTTATAATATTATTGACGTTGCAGCATTTGCGGCTTTTGTCATCTACATGGACAGTAATCCCAGTCTTAAATCCTCGACAAACAGAAGAAGACGATTTCTTCAAAAACTTAGTGAACAATTACCTACGAAGGAAATTCAGATCCGTTCACAAAATCCTCATTTTCACATTTTTCAGCACGCAGTGAAGTAGAGTGTATTTTTGGCCAAACAGTAAAATCAAATAGTGATTCAGTATGTGTTCAAGAAGAACGTGACGCCACCGGAAGAAATAAGCACAAAGGAAATTGCTACATGTGTGATAAGAGGAGATCTACAAAAAAAGCCTGCAAAGAATGTCAAAAACCGGTATGTGCGGAATATACGCAGAATGTAAGCATTTGCCATACATGCTCAAACTAAATAAGAAAATTAAAAAAAAAAAAAACTACACTTATCTAAGACTTTACGTATCTCTATTCTTTTTTATAAGCAGATGTAATTTTTTACTGATATGTATATAAATGAAAAATTGAATATGTGCATGTGTACTATGTACATATTTTTGCATTTCTAATCCAAAAATTGTTTGACTTGTTTTGTGATTACCCTGGTATGTCGGTTGTATGGTTAAAGGGTAATTCTCAAAAACTGCTCGTAGATTTTGTTCACAAAAATAAAAAAAAAAAATAGTTATGTTTTTAAACATTAAAAAACAATATTCTAGGAGCATATTCAAAATTTCAAGTCGATAGCTCATTTGGTGATGAAAATATATCAAATTTAAAATGAGAAACATACCCGGGTAGGTGGTTGTAGACATAAAGGTTAATTGCCATGAACAAGCTTCTCAAATCTGTCGTACGGAGTCGACTTTAAACTGTAGGTCCCGGTACTCATGGATAAAAATTAACACACACAACATAAGTGCTGCGAGAAGCTATGCCGTAACCCTGACACAGGGTTGTAATGGCCAATTATATATGTATGTATGTAGATAATCATACGTATAGCTTCTGCGTCTGCTGGATACTAGAGCAGTTGAAAACTATTTGAATGCTTTATTCCAAAATTTTGTTAAGCGATGAATCTTAACCTTTTTTGCTAATAAAACAAAAGTTTCGTGTCTGAATAAAATCCTCTTCAGAATAGACCCTGCAGACTTCAGTAAATAAAAAAACGCTTAATTTTGTCTATTATACACGCCGATATATTATTGGAAAATAGCACCAAATCTAATGGTATGGTTAGTGGACATCGGAACTGCGTCATTCTTAATGATTTTATGTTTTTAAAACTGTAAAGCATTGATTCAGGCTCATTATAGTTTCTATAACAAGGCTCTATGTGTCGTAACCATCGCCTTATTGAAATCAAATATGGACAGACTGTTGATTTATTTCCAGTATTCAACCTGTTATTATGCGTTTTGACCCTTTCGAAAAATTTCTGGTTTCCCTTATAAATCAGCACAAATGGACGCCTTGAAAACTTTATATATATGAACTTGCGATATATGAACAGCAATGTTGAAGGAATTTGCCTAAAATTAAACACCCAGTATGTGTTTTATCAAGAACAACTGCTTTGGCCATATGCTCACTCAGAAAATAAATGTTATGGAACCTCTCAACCGTTCCATGGAGAATAGAATGGAATGTCTGCAATTGACAGAAAGAATTTTCGCAAGAAAGTTATTGCATAAACGAGACGTTGATAATTACTCATAAATCTGTATATCTTTGGAGAGTGTCGAACAGACTGCTATTGAATATTCATATCAAAAATGTTATTCGTCACCGTAGTCTAGTATGTAGTTCTGACAACAAGAAATATACAAAAAATATTCCTTTCATCGACCACCTCGAAGAAGTCTTCTGGCAAAAGCTTTGAGATTAACTGATCGCCATGAAAAAGCTTGTACCATGTCCTTCGCAGTCGACTTTAAACTGTAAGTGTTCCCGGTACCCATTAATAAAAATTGACGCATACAATATGACTACTGCGAGAATCTAGGCAGTAACCCTGAAACAGGGTTGTAATAGCCTATTATTTATTTATGTAGGTACGAGGTATGTATGTATTGCTACAAAAGGAAATTCCATTAAACTTAAAAATACACCCTTTACATATATGTGTGTCTATATGCTAATACTTGTGTATTGATGTATATTTTTATTTAATTTTATTTTTTAAAGCAAGCCAGTATGGCATGAATTATTTGGTTCCAGAGAAAATCTTTAAATAACTTTAAACAAGTTGTGATTTAGAAAATTAGATTTTTTCTTTAAATTTGCATCCATCTTGATATTTTTTTATATTCTGATTAGAAATTGGTTTTTGATGCGAAGGTCACTAGACGTCGACATAAGAGGCGACCATGTTTACGTGGAAAGGACCAAGTTGACGAAGCCCTATCATCAATTGGTGTGTCCAACTGCAGAAGGGGAGCGCTTAGCAGAGACGCCTAGAGACTAGTATTATGGTAGGCCGAAACCCGTTAACGGGTTGTTATGGCCATCTAAGTAAGTAAGTAAGAAATTGGAATTTAATTTTTTGTGCTATTCTACCAAATTTTTTTTAACATTTTTAACCTTTTACTCACATCACAGGGGACTTTTGAGTTTTTTTTTTTTTTTTTTTTTTTTTGTAATGAGGCCAGCACTCAGGGGATGACCCCTGCTTATTCAGTATATTGTGTTGGCCTAGGAAAATAGGCGGAGAACGGCAAAAAGGGTGTGAACCTTTGATTTAAACCTACTAATGCCATATCTGATATCAGCTCGAACTAACAAATATTACTGTCATCTTCGAAGGAGTAGATGGGTTTTGAATTTAATAGGAGAAGATCATTAAAGAAAATTAAAAATAGGGTAGGTGATGGTACAGAGCTTTGCGGTACTCGCGAATTTAGTCTGAACTCGTTGGAAGACACACGGTCCATAAACACAGTGCCTGAGAAAGCTCGTTATGAAACGACAAAAATGGTTACCAACGCCAAAGGCAGCTAGTTTGAAAATAAGAGCATCGTACCACACTCTGTCAAATATTTACATACATACATACATAACTGGCCTTTACAACCCTGTGTCAGGATTACGGCCTAGCTTCTCGCAGCACTCATGTTGTGTGTGCAAATTTATATCCATGAGTACCGGGACCTACAGTTTAATGTCGACTCCGAACGACAGACTTGAGATGCTTGTTCATGGCAATTAGTTACTCTCAGAACTTTTGCCAGACGACTGCTGAGAGGTAGTCGAGGAGAGAAATATTTTCTTCATATTTCTTTTTTTTTAAGTTGTCAGAGCTGGATGTCGAACCCAGGGGTCATATCTTAGTAAGTCAACACACTAACAACTAGACCACGGCGACTACAAATGCCTACACTCTGTCAAATGCCTTTGTTATATCCAGAGCAACAACTTACTTTCACAAAAGCGGTGAATAGATCTACTCCATCGCGCAGAGAGTAATGCCAGCAGATCACCAGTAGAGCGGCCGCTACGATTTTGTTTTTACCACCAAGTGCTGTTTTAATTGAATAAATTTAAGCAGTAGCTTGGTCTAATTTTAAGACTTTTAGTCTAATAATCTAAAGCTTTTTGTATTGGGTTGGCAACTAAGTAATTGCGAATTTTTTTTTTTAGAAAATAAAAGTCAATTTTTTTATGGAACGAAATAACTTTATTATGTAATGTATTGCCCATTTTGAGCAATGATCTCTTGCCATGTTTGAGGCAGCATCATAATTCCACGTTCATAAAACTTCTGGTTTTTATGAGAAAAAAAACTGAACAATTCAACGAGTTTTGTAAAAATCGAAATAAAAAGCAATCAGATAATGCAAGGTCTGAACTATATGGTGGATGTGGCAAAACATCCCAACCAAGCTCCAATAATTTTTACCGAGTGGCCTTGGATTGTCATGATGGAATACAACACCTTTTCGATTTGCCAATTCGGGCCTCTTTTCTTCAACTGCATTGTTCAATTTTGTTAGTTGTTCAATGTACCAGTAGACATCTGAATTTATCGTTCGATTGGGTGGTAAAAGTTCGAAGTAGACAATTCCTTTGTAATCCCACCAAACTGATAACAGAACTTTCTTTTGATGAATATCAACTTTTGATGTTGTTTGCGCTGGTTCACCTGGCTTGCTCCACGAACTTTTCCGATTGACATTGTTGTAAAGAATCCATTTTTCATCACCAGTTATCAATCGTTTTAAAAATGGTTCGTTTTCATTACGTTTAGTTAACAAATCGCAGATGTGAATGCGTTGTGTTAAATGAATTTCTTTCAGTTCATGAGGAACCCATACATCAAGTCTTCGCGACAAAGACAAGAAGCTTCCTTGCAATCTCACGTGTTTTACTGTGATGATCCGAATCAATTATTGCTTTGATTTGGTCATCGTCAACTTCAACTGGACAACCGGAGCGTTTTTCATCTTTCAGTGAAAAATCACCAGAACGAAATTTGGCAAAGCAATTTTGACACTGCCGTTCTTTTAAGGCTTCGTCACATTAAACAAAACATAAATTTTTATGAGCAAAATATGACGAAAATGTTCCTTTTGATTTTCCATTTTTCAACAGACGCGAAACAAAAACCACGCAACCGATCAAAAAAATTTGTTTACTGATTGACAGCTGAAGTACCGACTATCAAATAACAAAATGTATTTGATATTTCAATTACGTCATCTAACCTAAAAATTCAACTAATGCCATCAATGAGTAAAGTCCGCATTTACTTAGTTGCCAACCCAATGAATAATTTATTAATAAATTCATATTCATTCTATTTCTGCCATTCGAATATGTTCTGCACTTTACATCACTACTACTACCAGTACTCATGTGTATAACAGAGATACACTCCCTCTAAATTATTTTATGAAATATTTCTAATTATGATTAAATTCTAAATGGAAATACCAACTAAGTTAAGTTAACCAGAAAGTACATTTTTCAAATTATTTATTTTATTTTATGATTTTAATAATTATAATTGCCTTTAAGTAGCAACTAAACAAACAATGGCCATTTGTTTGTCTGTCTCGTCTGTCTCTTTTTAGCAAACTTCTTTTGCTATGCATTGGAATATGAATGAATGTCTTTCTGTACCGGCTGCCTAGCCCTGTTTCAAATTGTGGTTGCAAATGGTAATTATGGCATTAAAATATTATGAGTGGTCATGTTTTTCATACAAAAAACAAAAAAAATGAAAAACAAGCCTCAATTATATAAAAGTGATTATTATTTTATAAAATTTTATAATTGAAAAGCATATAAAAATAAGCACATGCACACAATCACACAAACACACACACACAGATATACTTTCAAAAAAGAAAATTAAAATGAAAAACTTTTTAAAACTATCTTTGAAATATTTGTACAAAAACGAAGGTCATGTTTTTATTTCTCTTGCTATGAAAAACAATCTTTGTAAGTGTTATATGCTCTACTCTAATTAGTAACTAATTACGAAAATATTTTGAAATAAAAAAAAAATTCTGAATTTTTGTAACGTGTTGAAATGTTTAAATATAGGGTTCTTGATGATGTCTATGCCTCAATGATGTCAAGTAGAGAGTGAGAGAGAGAGAGAGTTAAATATAAGGTGGTACATATTTGTAGAAAAAAAAAGAAGGCAAAATTTCATAATGACATGGGTTGTACCCTTTTCAAAACCCAATTTTATTTAAACATGCACATGCCGCCGCCGCACATGGTATGTACTCGTATGTGTAGTGGGTAATAAAACCTTGAAATTTAACTCGCACAGAAGAAACACAACCATTTAAAATTCTATGTGTGTCACGCTGATTGTTGTGTTGAAATTTCCTTTTGAACAAATTAACCGCAGAGTTAGAGTCAGGTGCGTTAAGAGCCTACTCTATACAGTCACTAAACGTACATTTATTTGGTTGCTCATGATTTGTTAGTCTATCGTTATTGTTGATAGACCACCACCATCGTTGACAGGCTCGGTATTACGTACAAAACTTAACTTTAAGAACTCATTACCAATACAAGTTGATTTAAACGCCATATGTTGTCTGCATTGGAAATATTTTCAGCGAATAAGAAAAAAAAAATAAACCAAAAATATTTAAAATTTCATTTATTTTCTATTCATGTTTCATTAAATACTCGTATTTTCTTTTATTCTTTTGTTTTGTTTGGGTGTTGCATAAAAAATTTTCTCAGCTTGCCATCTTCTTTAAGCAAAATTAGTTGCGCTTAAATTTTAAGCACCATAAATAATTTCTTTTTACAAAAGTAGTTGGTATTGACAAGTTAGTGTAAGTTTGTATAAGTATTTGTGTGGTTGCTCTTTGATCCTTTTTTAAATGCGGGTGATTATTGTTTGCTTTCGCTCTTTCTCTCTCTCTCTCTCTATTGCAACTACAATGCTTTTAACACTTCAATAGTTTCCTCAACATACTTTTCCGTTCCCATATATTTTAGTCTTTGTGTTTTTGTTATTTTTTTGTTTTATTTGTTGGTAATAATTAAAGGCCTCTAATAGTTATTAAAGGTACTACTGACTGACAGTTAGCCAGCATTGGCATTTTTTAATTACACAATAAATGTTCAGTGTGCAAATGTTTTAATTTATGTGCGGTCGCTTGAAATAGTATTTTATTGTGTGGAAAACCAACCAACTTAGTTGTACATTTTCTGCTATCAAGGAAAAATTACGAGGGTGTATCACTAAATCTATGGCTTTTTAAACAGATCATATTGATTTTCAACAAGGAGTTTTTTGTCAGTTTATTTCAAGGTTGGAATTAAATCTCTCTTGCCCTGAGTAACTTCTTAAAGGTTTGAAAACAAAAAATATATGGTAAAGCAATTCGTCGAGTAGTTCATAGATTTATGTCGTGAAAACTGTCCCTTTGTGAATTTCTATATTGTCCTGGTGCAAAGGAACTCTTTTTTTTGGCTCAAATGAAGCCTTTTGATCTTCTCTAACATCGATTCATTACCAGGAATCCGAGACTGTGTTTTGGTTTTTGCTGCGTGTTCTGTTATGTACGGCTACAGTGTGTACATGTACGACAAATTTGGAAAAATGCACGGTTTTGACAGTACAAGTTCGATTGAACTACCAGAGGTTAGTAAGACCCTGTAATTGGTTCGGCCAGTTTGGCTGCCAAAGATTTTGAAAGTCAATGCACCTCTCAAAAATATTGGTCCTCGGTTTTGGCAAAAACCGGGGGGGTCGTGGTATAGTGGTTAGACCGCTTGCACACAAACTCAAACGACCGAGTTTCAAATCCCAGCTAAGGAGAAAATAATATATTTGCAGTTTTTAAAAATCATAATTTAAAACAATAAGAGGTTACCCCCCCCCCCTCAAAGAAGTCCATCTTCACAAAACCGCTCCCTCACATTTACAGTCTATTCCACAACGCCACCTTCTGAAAAGATGGGGCAATTGCTGTTGATCATTCAAAGGTAAAGGTATAACACTGGCCTTTGAGTGATCAAATTGACGGCAATTTGTCCCATTGACATAAGACGCTTAACATCTTTACATCTATCTATATCTATATATTCAACATTCCAATGCAATGCATTTTGTGGGGGTTTAATCCTGAGTATTGGTCTTAAATAAAAAAAAACTGTCGAGTCTGTGCATTTTTTGCACTGTGTTTCCAATAATAGTAGTCGCCGTGGTTAGTGTGTTGGCTTACTAAGACATGAGCCCTGGGTTCGAAACCAGGCTCTGACATTTTGTAAAAAAAAATATGAAAAAAGGTATTTCTTTCGGCGAATACCTCTCAGCAGACTTCTGGCAAAAGGTCTGGGAGTAATTGATTTCCATCAAAGAGCTTCTCAAATATGTCGTTCGTAGTTGACTTTAATCTGTAGGTCCCGGTATTCATGAATAAAAATTAACACACACATCTTGAGTGCTGCGAGAAGCTAGGCCGTAATCCTGACACAGGGTTGTAAAGGCCAATTATGTATGTATGTATGCCCAGAACATGAAGAGCGTCCGCCTACTCAATATTTACATTATTCATAGTTACAGATGGCAGGGATGTATCATCACCATAACGCCTATGCGTGATTAAACAACTTTGGGTCTTGCGCCCATTAAATTCAACACTGTTCGTGAGACCCCACTCGGAGATTTTTTTTAGGTTATTTGTGAGTGTGCCTTTTCGCTTCAAAATCTAAAAGGCTCGACCTACGATTGAATGAATATAAAAAACAAATGTTTTTGTCATCTGCGAAGGAGTAGATAGGATTTGAAGTTAAAAAGAGAAGATCATGTAGAAAAATTTAAAAGCTAGAGCGTAATCACAGGGTAATCACAGGGTTGTAAAGGCCAGTTATGTTATGTATGTATGTACAGTCTGTCAAGAATGACTTTACACACCAAATAAAATCGTGTTTTTTATATTTGTTAGTTCTATAATTATACTTTTTATTATACAACGCACAAATTTTTTTAATTATTATAATTATTTACATGTTTAGAAAGTAGTTTAACAAAAAATTAACAAAATTCAATTTAAAACAAACAAATGGTAAAACAACAAAAAATAATCCTTGGTTTTGAGACTGTCAAATAACTCTTTACACAAAAGTGATTTTTGTTATATTACATAAGGTTATTACAAAACCTACATATTTAATTATTTTAATATTTAGTATGGCCACCATTAGCATCCACCACAGATTGTAGGCGCCTCGGCATGGACCTAACAAGCTTTTCCAAGTCGTACTTAGATGGTATATTTCGCCACTCTTCTAATATTGCAGTTTTTAGGCTTTCTTTGCTTGTTGGTCCTCGCTTAGCGACTCTTTTCTTCAAATACACCCATAAATTTTCAATGGGGTTAAGGTCGGGGCTTTGAGCAGGGGTGTCTATAACTTTCCCACAATTATAAAGAAGCCACATTCTAACAATATGGGATTTGTGTTTAGGATCGTTGTCTTGGTAGAATTTAAATCGTGGTTTATTATCCCTTAAAAGCCCAAATTTTTCAGCACTGCTTTTCAAATATTTCTTTAAAATGTCCAGGTATTGCTGTGCATCCATCGTGGAGTCTATAAATGCCAGGTCCCCGACGCCTTTGCTTGAAATGCATCCCCAAACCATTACAGAAAGTTTACCAAATTTCACTGTTGGAATAATATTTCGATTTTCTAGCGAGGTTAAAGGCTTGCGCCATACTCTTGTGGGCCCATCATTGTAGTACAGCATAATTTTCGTTTCGTCACAGAAAATGACGTCGTCCCAATATTCAACAGGGTTTGTGGCGTTCAGAGTAGCAAAGGAAAGCCGTTTTCCAATATTTGAAAAAGAAAGTAAAGGTTTTTTACGTGCTACTCTTGATGAGTACTTGTTGCTCAACAAGATTTGTCGCACAGTTTCATGAGAAACAATAGTTCCACACTCTTCGTGAAGCTCCCTTGCAACTCTTCTGGTTGTAATTTTAGGGTTTTGGATAATTTTTCTAATGATTAAGCGTTCCACACATTCATTAATTTTGCGTTTTGGACCACCACCCACCTTTAATTCCAGTCTTCCCACGTTTTTTGCGCGATTTATAACATTGTAAATTGTTTTATGACACACTGCAAACATTTTTGATAATTCCGGAACGCTTTTCCCTAAGTGATGATTGTAGTATATTAACTGAATTTCATTATAAGATAATCGTTTTCCTGGCATTTTAAAACTTATAAAGTTGTTAACTAACGATGCGCACACACTAAAATCTTTATGATAAATAACTTTAAGAATATACAAAATCAACCAGACACAAAAAAATAACGGAAAATGCACAGTTAACCATGAAATGAGTGCAAAAAATTGTAAAACAAAAAATGTGTAAAGAGTTACTTGACACTAACAAAATGATTGAATATTTGTTTTTGTTGTAGTTTTCGCCTATTTAACAGTACCCTTTACTATTTTTCGTCATATATGCTTCTATGCAATGCATATAATTGCAATAAACCATAATCATTTGCCTAACAATGCTGGAGGCGATTTTTTTGATCAATGCAAAATAAAAAATCTGTATTATTTTTAGTGTGTAAAGTCATTCTTGACATACTGTATGTCCAATAATATTCAGCTATTTTTACCATTGAAATTGATAGAACAGAATGCTCATTGTACTAATCAAGCTAAGCCTTAACAGTAATGCTTAATGAGTATTTCCCCTCCCCCTTAAATTAAAATATAATCTCCTGTCCATCGCTGTGAACCAAGTGCCAAGAGACAACTAACACACAGTTAGTAGTTGAGATTTTAAAAAAAAACTACAGACTTATACAACAACCCTCGTATTATTGTTGTTGTTGTGGTGGGAATATCTCTTTGCCATGACAAATTAAAATGAAATGGCTGGTGTGGGAAATTAATGGAAAACAATATGTCCGTATTGGCTTCATTTTGGTAAATTCCTTAATATTCTTGAAATGAAGAAGAAATATTATCTCCCACGTGATAAGTACTTATACCTTCAGCTTTATAGTGTTGCTACCAAATAAAATGTTACCAAAAATAAAGAGAATTACTACAAGAAGGGGAAAGCATTTTATTGCTTTTCAAGATGTTTTTCTTTTGTAGCTAATAAAATAGGCCTTATTTTAGTAGTTGGCTTACTAGATGAGAGCTTCGCCTTCAAACCTCAGTTCTGACATCTTAAAAGAAAGTGATATAGAAAAAAAATTTCATGCGACGACCACCTCTTAACAGTCTTTAGGCAAAAGCTCTGAGTGTAACTGATTGCCATAGACAAGCTTCTTAAGAGTGTCGTTTGGATTCGAGGTTAAATTGTAGGTCGCAGTACTAATGGATAGAAATTGACACACACAATATCGGTGCAGTGAGAAGCTAGGCCGTTTCTCGCAAAAGGAGTTGTAATGAAAAGTTATGATGTGACCATTCCACTCTTAGATTGTTGCGAATTCAGTGAAACAATCACTTGAGGAACTTGGTATTCCTGGTGACTTTCGAAAATAAATACAAAATTTTTACATATTGATTTTTTTTTATTTAGACCAATTCTCAGGGGTAAACCCCTACTAAATGCTGTGCATGGTATTGGAATTTTTTGTGGAAAGGACAGTACAGTATGACAGAACGTACATTTTTGTTTTCTTATATTATTAAGTGACTTAGGAATGAAACAAATTGCTGGGAATTGATCATTCAAAGGTCAGTGTTATACCTTCACCCTTGCCGTTAAATGATCAGCAGCAATTGCCTCATCGTTGCATGTTGATTGTGTGTGCTAAGTGCCTTCGCTAATCAGGTTTAGCTGTTATCTTTGTTACTTCCCAATAGATGGCGCTTTTCTCCTGATCATTTGTTTTTTATTGGTTTCTTTGTAGATGAACTTCTTGGAAGGGGGGGGGGAGGAGGGGGACCTATTATTTTTAAATTATAATTTTGAAAAACCACAAACTACATTTTTTTCACTCTGGCTGGGATTTGAAACTGGGCCGTTTGAGTTTTTATGCGAGAGTTCTTACCACTATAACACGCCCGCCCCCCTCCCCCTCCCCCCACTAATTTTAAACTACTTATTACTTTTATTTGTGTACAGACTTATATAGATTCTTTGCTTATAAAACAGAAGTGAAAGGGGTTCGATTTTTTTTAATGAGACCAATACTCAGGGGTAAACCCCTACTAAATGCTATGCATGACAGCAGAATATATATTTTGTTTTCTTATATTATTAAGCGCCTTAGGAATGAGACAAATTGCTGTTAACTGATCACTCAAAAGCCAGTGTTATACCTTCACCCTTGAATGATCAACAGCAATTGTGCCATTGTTGCATGTTGATTGCGGTGAGTGGCTTTGCTAAGTAGGTTTTTAACTGTTATCTGCTAGTTCCTGATCATTCGTTTTTTGTTGTCAAGGTGGAATAGAGCATAATATCAGGGAGCGGTTTCTCTGAAGATGGAGTTTTTAGAGGGCGGGGGAGGGGGGAAGGGACCTATTATTTTTAAAATATAATTTTGAAAAAATCGCAAACTAAATTTTTAAATTTTCAACTTTGTTGGAATTCTAACCTTCGCCTTTTGAGGTTTTGTGCGAGCACACACCCCCTGTTTTTTTTTTTTTTATTTCATCATTTTATGTATTTCAGCCTGCATTGTTTTAATATTCTTTAGTTTTCTGTCAATTAGAATATTTTCTCTCTGAAATATGTACTTGTTTTGAAAAGTGCCTGACTAGTAGTTAAAATGAAATATGATTGCAAGTAAACCATTCAAGTAATGCTTGTGCAGCTCTCTAATATTTAAAAACATAAATTTGCAAGAAAACTTTTGCTTATTCTTTATTGTAAAATTTAAATACCAGCTTCCATAGAAAACTGAATTTACTTTTCAAATTTCAACACTACTTTCACTATTTGTGTGTGTATTTTTAATTTTTTTTATTTAAACAAATCTTTCAACAATCTTTACCAGCTGTCAGCTTGTTAAATTTTATAGCAACCATTCTGTTTTTAGCATTTTAAATATTAAATTTTGTATTTTAAATTGCTTTTTTTTCGTTTGAAAATTTTTATTTAAAATTTTAACCCGTATATGCATACTTATATCCGTACATGTGTGTGTATGTATGTCTGTCTGTCAGTATTTGAAATATTTTCAGTTTAAATGTTCCAACCCAGTAACCTTATTAAATTAGTGTCCTTCTTTGTAAATGAAATACCAACACCAATATCAACATCAACAGCATCAGCAACATGCAAGCCGAATACAATAAATGGAAAACAACAAGATTTATTCCACATAAACTTGTTTCTTTTTGTTGTTGTTGGTGTTGTTGCTATTACTATTGCTGAGTGAGCTTTGTAAGTCTAGAATGGATCTTTTGGCTAAAACTCGTATACAACCTTTTCAATGTCAAGTTAAATGCTTAATCTTCCCCAAAAGTCTTTGTTAGTGAAAAAACGCCCACTTTTCACACATAATTTATATATTTGGGAAAAGGCAAAGAGTGAGAAGAGCTGTGATTTCTATTTTTTTTTAATGGGAATTAGTATTTATTTCTTTAGATTTCCTTTTGCCATTTCTACCTCCCCACCTTACTTCTTCATCATATTCCCCATTTAACCATGTTACATACCATATATTGTAAGTAATGGCAGCAGTAGTAGTGACAGTGGTAGTGGTAGCAGTAATAATATACCAAGAAAAAGCAATAACATCGTTATCTTATTGCCACTATAGGATGTTTGTATTTGAAATATTCACAGTCATTGTTAAAGAGACAGAGGCACAAACACACACACACGCATACACATACACATATAATAATGTGTGCCTGTGTAAGAATGAATGATTATAACAACTCTTTTCCTATTTGTTTTTGTATGCTTTAATCTGCAATATTTTCTTGGTTGACTTTGTCATTTTCAACAAACATACACAAATTCACATACACACATCGATATACATATGTATGTATGTACCCAGTTGGTATGCTCTGAAGCATACATGCCCGGTCAGTAACTGTAAGGTACACGAATAGGTGATTTATCGTGCGCACCGTCCTAAGACATATCACACGCCGCCCGTGTCCGGACGGTAGTCAGAATATAAGCGTCCAATTAGCGCCACCCAAAGCCGGTACCCTCCAATTTCGGATATTTCCAAGAAACACCGGTCAGAGAAGAGCCAATGGACATTGGGTTAATAATTTCGTCACTACCATTTCCTGGATAGCTACAAACCCCCTTGTTGAGGAGGTTAAACTACTATCCAGCATATACCACTGCCACTACGTGTACTTCTCGAAGGACCGCACCCAACCATCAGGCCGATTTACTTCACTCCCCGAATGACAGAGGAGCACAAGTAAACCGGGGCTGCCCTGATGCCCGTAGTACCAGATTAAGGCATCTCTCGTCAGTCTTTGAGGACGCCAGAAAATGCCAGCCACGCACACTTACAGAGACAAGGCCAACACCACCAGGAACAAACAGTTGTCACCCGTACAACAGTCCCCTGGACTGATGCCAGCCGAGTCTCCGATAGCACACTCGGCGCCATGCATCACCAACCATACTCTACCTATAGCAAGCGCTAGGCCACTTAGAGCTAGGTTGAACTCCATATTCCCCGGAGAATACAGGCCACTGATGGAGACAATCACCAGCAGCCTTTTTATGTATCCCTGGGGGGAAACGGTAAGGTACAAGTAAAAATTTACCTGACCCAGTTACTGACCGGGCATGGATGCTTTTCAAATACAGGCATGACGTTAGTGGTGTATGTCCAGAGTGCCCAAGCGAAAGGTAAACAGCGGAGCATGTCTTTTTCAGTTACCCACGAGAATCAACGAGGTTTCCTCGAGAGAGCTATACGATCGCCGATCACGCCCAGCAATATTCCTGAATTAATGTTAACATCGCAGGAAAACTGGGATTATATTTGTACCTTTGCAAAGGAAGTTTTACTATAACAGACAATAGCGGAGAAGGCAAGAAGGCCAACTGAAGTAATACTTGGCAGTTGTTCCGGGGGGATGATTGGCTGGAAGCAGGGCGAACGAGAATAGGGTGTAGCATGTAGGCACCTTGCGAGCATGGATAAGTCTCGAAGCGATTCATGCATATTGGCTGCCCGGGCTGCCAATATCTTATGAAGATTCCCTAGTCCTAGCTCACATACATACATAATTGGCTATTACAACCCTGTGCTAGGGTTACGCCCTAGCTTCTAATAGCACTCATGTTTTTTGTGTTAATTTTTTTCCATGAGTACCGGGACATACAGTTTAAAGTCGACTCTGAACGACAGATTTGAGAAGCTGAGAGGTAGTCGCCGCAAGAAATAATTTTTTCATATTTCTTTCTTTCTTCAAGATGTCAGAGTTGAGAGTAGCCTTAGCTCGTATAGCTAAAATGAGAAAAAAAATGTACCCAGTTGGCAGAATATTCGTACATGACAATGTCGTCAAGGATGTCTTTAAGACATGTCACTAACGGATTTTGACAATATGGCGGAGATGTTCGTGCACGATATGTTGAGGTTTAATTCCTTAAAGTTGTCGATGATAGCTCATGCAATGTGCGGTTGACGTCAACTTCAGAGACATTGTCGCTCATCCAGTCGTCCATGATTTTTATGACATTTGTTTGAAAATGTCGATGACGTATTGTTCTGGCTTTCAGGTATGTCTCCTGCAGGATAGTGTATTGTCGTGCACGCATCCTCGAGTATGTCTTTAAGACAGAGCCAACTGGGTATTTATTAGGAACTAAAAAAAAAGCAAAACAAAAAAACTTTTCACAGGCATACATATGGACACACACATACGGATATTAAGTTCTGCTTTAATTCCCAGTTGGCACTATCGTCTTGCATGACATTGTCGTCAAGTATGTCTTTAAGACATGCCACTAACAGTTGTCGACAGCATTGCGGAGGTGTTCGCTCATATTATTTTGTAGTCTGCTTCCCGGAAGTTGTTGATGATAAACAGAATATTGACTACACGCTTGTCTAGTACGGTTAGCGACAAGCACAGTGTCCTCGTCTCTCAACCAGTTGTGAACGATTTTTGCGATATTTGTTTGAAAATATCGTTGATGAATTGTTCTGACTGAAGTCTATACATCGTGCAGGATAGTGTATTGTCATGCATCCTTTCTTGAAGATGTCTTTAAGACACAGCCAACTGGGTTGCTACTGTAGCCAGGCGTATGTGTGTTTGTATGTTTATGTTTTTGGGGGGAAGGTATGGTTCATATAAATAAGTGGTGATATGAACTAAAGCCTTAGTTGCAAGATATCCTGTCTTTAAACACAAACATTAATACTCACACACACAACCATATCCATTCTTACAATACATGTGTACGGTATGTATGTACAAGCAATGTTGTGGGATTTTCTTTTGTTTTTTTTTCAGTTAAAAAATAAAGCAATGATCCATTTAAAGAGGATGTTTTAGAAGCGGGAGTCTAAAGAAATTTATCACTTTTATTTTCTTAAACAAGACAAAACAAAAACAAGAACAAGAAAAAAAAGACATTCTTGTTATTTTTTATACGTTGGTTTTTATTGTGATTTTTAGTGGCATTATTTTTTCTGTATTTTCTTTTTTAACACATATTTTACAAGGTTTTTTTGTGTGTATGTGTGTGTGTGTGTGTGTGTGTAATCTTTTTATTAAAGTCATGTTTTATGAAATTAAGCGTAAATGTAGTTTTATGCTTCATAAATTTAATAACAAAAATTGTATAATTTTTTTCAACAAAATTTTATGTCAAACACAACAAGAATAGCAATAACAATAACAACACAACACAAATCACAAAAGAAAAACGGGGTTGAAAGTTTTTAGTTTTTTTTTTTTTTTGTTCAAATTCATGTTGGAAAATATAAAGCAAAAAGCTGCAGAGGGGTTTTATTTTCGTTTTTTTTTCATATGAAATAAGCAGTGCTTTTTAAACTGTAGTTAGAAATAGATTTCAATAAGATTTAATGATCACTACTTGTTAGATTTTAACGAAAATCTATTTAGAATCCAAATATTCTTATAAGAAGCTTTAAAATTTCAAATTAAAAGCCATTTGATGTGCAACATTCACATCGTTGTTGAATAGGAATCTTACTTTTCTTATATCCCAGCAAACACAAAGACGTGGTTTAAAATTAACAATAATTTAAATTCAATAAAACACTTAAATCATTTGTAGGCAACATGTATTTGTCATTAACCCATTTCCGCCCGCTGTACTATACACACACACACACACACACACAGCTTAAAGCCGACGTAAAAATTATAAAATACAGTTTTTACTCTGGAAACGCTTTTTATCAGTCAATAAGAGTACATGCAATATCGACGTAGTTGTTGTACATCATAGTGGAAAAATATCAATGAGGGGAATCCCCATTTTGACTAGCGATTTATTTCTTGTGGGATTGTCAATGGTTATTTAGTTTATTTTACATCAGTTAACTTTGAAGAAAGTTAAATAGCAGTTTATTTACTTGATAACATCACATTCTAATAAAAACAATATAAAACGATTTAGTTCATATAAATTTTTTTTAGCTATAGTATATTAAGTGTTGCGGTACTAAGTTTAGTACACTAGGCGTTCAAAGTAAGGTAAAGTAATACCGTGAAGACGTTTTTATTCCGGCATTGTGCTTTAGAATAAAAGTTTTTCCCGGTTTTTTTGATTGTTTTTTTGAATAGCGTCTGGTTATTTATTAAAACTATTTTGGGCTGGAAGAAGCAATATCCCAGCAGAAAATTTTTTCAAATTTGGAAGCAATAAATAAAATAATAAGCAATAATGGTAGCACTATTTCCAAATATGCTACAGGATAAGGTATTATTTTTGATTTTTTATACTATTTGCTGGTAAGCTGGTTGAAATATATTTTTCATTTGTATTGCATTTTAGCGGCTCACTTCAGATAAAAATAATGCATTCACAATTTCTCCCTTACAAAATAGCTTATTCGTAAGCAATAATTTCTGCTGGGATGTAACATAGTTAGCCAAGATAATGAAATCGACGCTACTTACGATGTATGTATGTAGTTATGCTGCCACCTGATTCAGATGTTATCACTGACGAAGAGCAAGGTGGAGACGACGATTTGTATGGAAATAAACTACCGGTAATATAGAGGTGATTACTTTTTCGATGTTTGCACGATTGGAACAAATTTCGATACCTTGTAGCCTATCGGAAAGGTTAAAAGATGGTGTCCTATGAGGAAGCAAAAAGTTGACGTCAGCATGCCTCACGTTTTCCAAAGCTACAAGAAAATTATGGGAGGGGTAGATCAGATGGCCTAATCTATAGAAATGTACCGAATTGCTGTGAAAGGAAAAAAGCGGTGGTGGGTCTTCTTTACTTATTTAGTTGACGTGATTGTTTCAAATGCATGGGGACTATATTGCATTGAAAACCCTAATAATCGTGTGGATAAATTATGGTGTCGCAGACATATAGCACAAACGTATCTAAGTGACAAGAAGGACAATAAATGTAGGCAAACATCTTCCAGAATTAAAGGAAAAGAAATCAAAAATAATGGCCACAACCCCCAAAAAATACAAAATCAACTATGATGTGTCATATGCTCAAATCGAGTTAAAACATCATGTTGTAAGTGCCTGAAAACACATTGTTTAGAAAGAGGATGTTTTGCAAAATACCACATGTAAGCGCCCATTTCACTAAACTTAGTACACCTTAAAAAACACAACTCAGAATATTTTGTTTTTTTTTTCTTTTATAGTATGTTGTTTAAATCCAGTAAGAAAGATTGAATTCTAAAAATTGTTCGTGGTTTTCATTTGGGCGTTAATGGGTTAATTAATTACAAAAACAATTTTTTTTATTAACCAAAGAAATAAACGTCATTAGTTATTAATTTTAAACGCTGACAATTATTTTCTTAAGGTTTTGGTCTTTATATAACATAAGAATGTCTGATAAAATTAAAACCTACTGTACTTTAAATTTTTACAGATAATTTGCCAGATGGCTTTTACAAAAGCAATGCCAAATGCTGTTACACCTCATGTTTTTATTTTAAACTAAGAAATTTGACATGCATCAGTGTAGGATATATCCCATTTACAGCTCATAACTAAGTTCTCTTACAAGCTATTTTTAAGACGATAGCTCCGGGTTTCAACCTCAGCTCTGATATCTTAAAAAATAGAAATATGAAAAAAATATATCTTTCGGCGACTACCTCTCAGCAGTCTTCTGGCAATAGCTCTGTGAGTAATTGAATGCCATGAAAAAGCTTCTCAAATCTTTCGTTCGGAGTCGACTTTAAACTGTAGGTCATGGATATAAATTAACACAACATGAGTGCTGCGAGAACCCAGGCCGTAAAACTTACACAAGGTTGTAATTGCCAATTATGTATGTATGTATGTGTACATAATTTAATTATTATCATAAAACAATTAAATTTTTATCTATGATAAGAAATCATAATGTGATACACAAGAAATTTTTAAATTTCAGGGAATTTTGAGAAGTACATGCTCAATGCCCTAATGTGCAGCAATTAGGGATGCCAAGCGGGACTGATATTTACCAATCCCGGGATTCGGGATTTTGAAAATTCAAATCCCGGGATCCCAGGGTTTTTCACATCAATGATGTTATTTGATTTTTTGCAAAAAGCAAATTTTAAAATATTTTTAGTTTATTCCCTTATTGTTGATCAATATCGATATAGATATATGTTCATGCGTATGCATTTTTAAAGCTTTAAAGTCAATATCTGTATAATATTTAGTCTTTTTTTCAGTTTTCGATTTATTACATTTTGTCTTCCCTTAAAAACTTTTGAGAAAAATTAAAGCATCCAATATGTCATCTAAAAGGCTTGGATTTTATTGACAATATATGCCACAAAAGAAAAATTGCATTCAAAGCCAATGATGTTGAAAGAATTATCAACAATCTGTTTCGAAATACTTCTCTCTGTCTTAACCTAAAATAAACACTTTTATTTTAATATCAATATATGTCTCCATTTCATCATTAGAACCTTTTGCAGTTTTCTATCAGTTAATCAATTTTTTTATTTAGGGATAGATATGAGTATAATATCATTATCTAAGGGCGAATCGAAACTATAGTTTTCAAAAAGATTTTGTAAATGTTCTTTGCCATGAAATTTCAAAATAAACTTATTTAGTTCACCTTTTATAAAGAGTATAGAACTAAAAATTTAGCATATATTTATTTTCGGGATTTCAGGACTCCGAAATAAAAATCCCGGGATTCGGGATTTGACTAATCCCGTAAATCCCGGGATTTTTCGGGATCGGGATTTCGGGATTGGCATCCCTAGCAGCAATGCTGCTTTCTATTATCAATTCAATTAAAATTTGAACGATTATAAGTCCATTTGATTCGAAATATTCATCAAAATTGTTAGTTTTTTTCTTACGACCTTTCGCTTTCGTCGTCAATTTAGTAATTATTTTATTTTTTCATTTCCAAAGACTTAAAAATTAATCATATAATTCGATATTTTTCAAAAGACAATAAATTCTATGTATACTTAAAGAAAAGAAAACAATAACTTTCAGTAATATAATATAAAGGACTATTACGGTTTTCGTTGCACAGAATTTTGAGTACATTAGACTTGTTTCCATATAAAATTCAACTCGTGCAAGAATTAAAGACGATAGACTACCAACCACGGCTTGAATATGCCAGACTTTATTCACAATTTGGTAATTATATTATATTTTTAGTGATTGACTTTATACCAGAGTGGGCAAACAAACAAAACATTTCGCAAAAGTTTCAACAAAGTCATACACTTTTCAAAATTTTTTTAATAGTATTGTACATGAGCAAAACAAACACAAATACTTTCTAAATGAGAAAGAGCGCAAATTAAACAATTAGCTTTTCGCTCTTGTGCTTGCTTTGTTTTTTGTTGTTTTTTTTTCTCTTCTTCTTCTCTTTTACTCTTCTATCCTTTTTCTTCTCATTCATTTTTTGTTGTACCTACTCACATTTGAGTTAGTGTATTTGTAGTACTCAAAACAAAAAGAATATACAAAATTAAATGGGACAATCTTTCTCACTGTTTCTGTTTTATTTTTGTTTTTCTCATTGTAAAGAATACAACAAAATGAGATCAAACGTTCAGTTTTGTTTATTTTCCTACTCTGCTTTATACTGAATAGTGCAGCCTATATTTTTATATTTGTCTTTAAGATTTTTCCTGCTACGAAGACTTAAAAGCAAAAACTATTGAATTGAAATTTAAAATTTTCTTTTATTTTTATCTTTTTCTCTCTGTCTCTCTATATTGGCGTATGTTCTTCCATTAATCCAACCAATATTTAATTTAATTCCATACATTATATAGAAGAAACAAACATGTAATTTTCTTAAGTAAAAACAGAATTATTTATATAATACTCGTACATACATACATATGTACGAGTAAAATACTATTTTCCATGATTTTATTTTCTTTTTTCTTTTTTGTACTTTTGCATTCAATAACCAAAACGTGAATGTCAACATAAGACTGGTTGTTATAAATTTAATGCAACCAAAGTGTCAATAAACGAGTATTAAAGGAATATATTTCCATACACACAACAAAAGTTCAAAATGTGAGGCGTGGCAACAATATTGATGCTTCTTCTATGTCAACAATATATTTATTTTCATCAACATACTCATCATCAGCATCGTAAACATTATTATACAAATGGCATTCACATGCAGAAGTTGAATATATTCAAGGATATGTTGGCAGTATA
This sequence comes from Metopia argyrocephala, assembly GCA_963576795.1. Classification (NCBI taxonomy): domain Eukaryota; kingdom Metazoa; phylum Arthropoda; class Insecta; order Diptera; family Sarcophagidae; genus Metopia; species Metopia argyrocephala. The sequence goes on from OY756210.1 coordinate 98,954,869, forward strand.
ACGTATAGATGTATGAGATTTAGTTGTTACGTTAAGAAAAAAAGAGAAAAAAAAAAACAGATCTGATCAAAGCTAAAGATGCCAACAAATACCAATATTTAGAGAACCAACCTGTTTACTTGCATGTTATACTGCAAGTTTTGTTTTTGAAAAACAAAAAAAAAAATGTATTTTGTGCTGTTAAGTAAGAAAAGTGCATGCCATTACTAAAAATTAAAGACAACAAATCTATTTGATATCTTACCCAAGCATATACATTTACAAATTCAAACACAAACACAGAACATAGAGTAACACTTTGATACACAAGTTAGTCAGAAGAACTTTAAGGCACAACAGAATCATCAATGAATGAACGAACGACCGTGTTCGACCACTTTAACAAGCCCAACCAACAAAACCTAAACATGAGCAATATGAAGACATGAAAATCTAAAAGAAAAAACGAATTCATTTCAGAAGGACATTAAGGACGGAAAACCGTAAATGTAAACAATGCAACTGAAACCAATAATGTTTAAACATATTATCCACTAAATATTACTATACTGTAATACATATTATACGAGTATTTATAATAAATAAATATAAAATCATGTAAGTCTGTTTATATGGTACATATATGTATATACAAAAAGAGAGAGAGAAAGAGGGAGAGAGAAAAAGATTGTCTGAGTTATTGGGAAAAGTTAAAATAAAAGGATAACATCAAGTGTAAAAGATAGAATACAGTAAATGAAATGCATGCTGGTTTATATGGACATCCATTAATACGATATAAATCTCCTTTTGCCAATTATTATGGTGTATTAGACAATAATAAACTGAACACCGGTAAACACATGGTCGAAATAATAAGTACACACATTTTCTTTTTGTGTAACACTGTTTTTGACAGCTCAGCTGTTCTCGTGTGACATGTTACTGCCAAACATGTTCAGTTTTGTCTACAATTTAGCCATGAATTGATTTACAAACGATAAGCGTTTGCAGATTATTGAATTTTATTATAAAAATTCATGCTCAATTAACCCATCTTGTACCACTACCCGAAATCGTTTACATCAAGCTGACTTTTGGAATGCTGGCTCTTGGTAACCTACTCATCAGTAAAAAAAAGTTAGAAACAAAATCGGGATCCAATTTTAGACTTTGGGGGCTGTTGCGCATACGCAACGCTGGCTAATAGGATGCAAATAAGATTTGTAAAAATTTTTTATTTTTTACTCGAAATTATATAAATACTTTAGCTTTTTATTTAAAGCCTTGCTTTATTTCTAATTTTCATTAAATATTTCGAATTATTTCTTTTAAAGCACTTTATATAAAATGTGTCATTGCATTTTTGCACTGAAAAATCTGCTTTTGAATGGCATTCTTTATATATTTTTCATGCCCTAAGACTGCCACCACTTATTTCCACGAATTTCATTCATATGTTTATTCCATAACCTGGAACATAAAAAAATCTTCTTTAAAATTTACCATTTTGTTTTTATCTAAGTTATTACTTCAGGGCCACCTGCGTCAAAATTTTACACAGCGGTGATTTCTAATTGTTCTGCCACAGTCAATGATATCATTCACTCCTCTTAAACGATTCCATCTTACAAATCCTGTACGCAAAACTTCTTCTACAGAACAAGTAATATGAAGAAAAGAAATTGTCGAAATATATGGCATGAATTTCTGGACTTTTAACTGATTCGAACAACTTTAGCCATTGTTGCCAATTTGACGTTTTTCCCGTCAAATCTGACGTTTTAGGAATGCCAATTGCGGAAAAAATGGTTTTTATCGGTTAGCGTGAAATCTGGAGTTTTTTGCAGCGCTTTAGCGTTTTTTTAGCGTTTTTTCCAAGGTTGAATTATATGATATAAGTAAGAAAAAATTTAACCATGTATTTGTATTCGAGAGGCGAGTAACGGTTAATAGAATAAGTACAAAGCAAAAATCGAAAACGTAAAGTTTAAATCTATTTCAAATGAAAGTAAATTGTTGTGTTGAAAATAAGAAGGCAGAAAAAAGAAAAAATCAAAAAAATAAGTACATGACAAAAAAGGATAAAATTGTTTCAACATAAATTAAGTATATGAATATAATTTTAAAAACTACATTTAAATTGAATTTCCTTTAAATAATTATGGCACCGCAGTACCCACAAAAATTTCGGAACGAATGGCTGGACCATTATAAGCTAAAAGGCTAACAAAAAATGAAAAAAATCCAACAAGATTCCTTATCCGGAAAGTTGAGCGATATAATTAATAACGGGGAAACCCAAAAACATAAAACCGCAGCCTATTTAAGAGGTTCATGTTTGCGGAAACTTGACTTTCAACCCGTCATAGTTGAAAGCTCCAAAAAGCAGGAAATTGTATTGGACGTTTTGTCACTTCCGTGGTCTAATGCAGATGTTGAAAGAGTGCTTAGCCAACTCAACCTAGTTAAAACCAAACTACGAAGCAGGCTAATAACCAGTGCAGTCAATGATGTGCTTCGAGTAAGGTAACTTTACTTTTAACGCAAACATTTAAATTTATATAAATTTTTTATTAAAATATTTTAAGAATTCTCAAAAAGCTGAATTAAAAAAATATATATTTCTAAAACTTTCCAATAATTAAAGGAAAATGGAAAAATTAAATCAATTACATAATTTCTTTAAAAAGTTTTAAAAAGCAATTTATTAAATATTGTGGTTTTTTACTTTTATTCAATAAAATTTTTGAATATTGATGTAATACATTTTTGCAATGTAATTTTTTGTAAACGAATTCAATTTTCATTACAAATTAAGTGTCAAACTTGAGAATAAATATTGTTTTGATTATGAATTTCAAAATCTGTTCTAAGCGATGTAGGTACAATGGCCACTTATAAACAAAATGCTGAAGACTGGCACTATATTTTTAAAAATACCTAATTTTGTTTGTAAATGATTAAAAACAATTTAATAAAAAAGACATACATATGTGTAATTATTTACATTTTATTTTACCAGCTCTTTTTATTTAACGTAAATTAAAATTTTCAAATTATTAATTCGACGGTTTTGTAAAATATTAATTTAGCGATTTCTAGCGATTTTTAAACCCCAATTTGACGGGAAATTGTGAAAATATTTTGGCAACACTGACTCTAGCACTACAGAAGCCCCTAATCTAACGTTTTGGTGTGTGATGGAGATGAGCAAGTTTAGGGAATTGCTTCAAACAAATAATCTGCATCAGAGCAAAAATACCAATATCAAAAACGCCTCACTTTCGCACTTATACATATTTTGTAGTTATACCTTCCAAAATATAGTATCATATCATCATTTTTAACCGAAAAAAAAAATATGCGTCGATTGGTCTCGGTCCCAGATTTCTATGATGAAATGAAATTCACTTACGCCGTCTGCGTTTTAAAAATACCAGTGTCTTCTCTCTATTTTCATACAGGTTTTTTGGATCTGGTGAACATTAAATGTTTTGTCACTTACAGCGTTCTTTAATTCTTGCGACGATATGCTGATCTATAGACAAATAAGGTATAAATATGCCAAACAGCTGATATTTTCTATTTTAAATATTAATCAGTGGACGTATTTTAGGAAATCTAATAGAAACTTCCATTTCACTGTTGTTATTCAAGCGAAATGCTCCTTTTATTTTGTCGAACATATGCATGACGACTTTACAAGTGGCACACCCAAAGTAGGTTCGGAAGATCCATAATTTTTGATATAAAGAACAGTATAATAACCAGACAATATAAGAACGCCTATTAACCTTTATGTCTACAACCAAAAAAATTACGTTATGTATACAACCGGCATACCCGGGTATGCTCATTGTATTTATAAGGGAACTTGCATAGATTGACCAACTTTTGTCTTTGTTTTTATTATTAAATTGCAGCCCTTGCAGCCCATTTCATAAAAGAAACACCGTAGTGTGGTCCAGTACCGGGCCAACTAGTAAATCAGCAAATCTTTGTATTATAGATACGTTCAAATTAATAATTTCTGAGGAAAGGTGTGACATAATAAATAGAGAAACAAATAGAAAAGCAAGGCAGAGTTACGAGCGTAAGCAAAAAGGCATATGGAGGTCCCTCACATTATCAGAATTGGATGCCTATCTCGGAATAGTCTTACTAGCTGGCGTCACACGTTCAAATTTCGTCCATGCAACTGACTTATGGAAAACTAATTCCCATCCCTTGTATCGTTCATCGATGGGTATTCAACGACGTGGGTAATAAGCCGTTATATAAGATTTGATAATGGCAATACACGGGAATATCGCAAGGAAAGTGATAAAGCAGCAGCCATATCAGACATATTCCTGATGTTAAACAGAAACCTACAAAACAACTATGTTTCAGGAGTCAACATCATGGTTGATGAACAGCTTTTTCCCTACCGAGGTGGAACTGGATTCACGAAATATATTCCTTCAAAGCCGGCAAAAGATGGGATAGAGGTCTAGTGGGCTTGTGATTCTCTTACATCTTATCCCCTAAGTGGGCAGATATACAGGGTTGGCGCCTTCTGGAGAAAGGGGAAAAATCAGGGTGAACGGGTCGTTAAAGATTTATGCTGCAAGCTTTTTTGTGGAAGTGGAAGAAACATCATTTGTGAAAATATTTTTTCAAGTTACAATTTGGCTTCTTCCTTGATGTGGGATTATAATTTTTCTATCTTGGGTACCGTCAACAAAGGGCGAACATTTGTTTCGGCTGAATTTTCTAATCCAAAAGGAAGAGAAGTAGAATCTTCAAAGCAAATCCGTTGTGCCCTTATCCACATCTCATTACAATACCGAAGTTGAAGGAGCAAAACGAAAGCCAGTTATGATACTGGATTATAATAAAAGTAAAGGTGGAGTTGACAATATGGACAAATGCCTTGGTGAATATACGACAAAAAGGAGAACAAATAGATGGGCCTTAGCATTTTTTTATTATATTATTGACGTAGCAGCATTTGCGGCTTTTGTTATCTACATGGACAATAATCCCAGTCTTAAATCCTCGAAAACAGAAGAAGACGATTTCTTCAAAAACTTAGTGAACAATTAGCTATGAAGGACATTCAGATTCGTTCACAAAATCCTCAAATTATGAGACATTTTTCATCACGCAGTGGAGTTGAGTGTATTTTGGGCCAAACAGTAAAATCAAATAATAATTCAGTATATGTAGAAGAAGAACGTGACGCCACCGGAAGAGAGAAGCACAAAGGAAATTGCTACATGTGTGATAAGAGGATATCTACAAGAAAAGCCTGTAAAGAATGTCAAAAACCAGTATGTGCAGAACACTCGTAGAATGTCAGCATTTGCCATACATGCTCAAACTAAATAAGATAATTTTGTAAAAACAACTACACTTATCTAAGATTTTACATATCTCTATTCTTTTTGTAAACAGATGCAATTTTTAACTGATATGTATGTACGAGTAAATGAAGAATTGAATTGAATGTAATAAACTTAAACATACATAGCACCATGTACATATTTTTGCATTTTTAATCCAAAAATTGTTTCACTTGCTTTGTGCATACCCTGGTATGTCGGTTGTATGGTTAAAGGGTAATTCTCAAAAATTGCTCGTGGATTTTGTTCACAAAAATAAAAAATTCAGTTATATTTTTAAACACTAAAAAACAATATTCTAGGAGCATATTTAAAATTTCAAGTTGATAGCTCATTTGGTGACGAAAATATGTCAAATTGAAAATGAGAAACATACCCGGGTAGGTGGTTGTAGACATAAAGGTTAAACGTTACAAATGCTCCTTAATAAACTACTTTGTATTTAATTTTATCGATTGGTTCTATAATTTTTCTTAGAAATAGTAAAAAAGAAGATTCGTCTGGTTACCACAAGTTAAAATTGCAGCGTCTAGATTTTTTTCCCAACAGTTACTGCTGTGTTGCGAAAACGCAACTCCTGTACAAAATGGTTTTGCTATTTGGAATCATGGGATTAAATTTCGCATCAAGTTTACATTATTAGGCATTAAAACCAACATATAAACACAGAATTAGAATAGAGGTAAATAGAGCAGCTGTATCCAGCAGTGTTGACGTTTAAAATTTTGAGGAAAGATTTGTACTAGTGTGTAAAACAGCTGGTACATGCATTGAAGACACACAAAAAGCCACAATGGTGAATATGAACTGACAAAGTTGAATGAAGAACCAATTTATTATCGAAAAATTACCCTCTATGTGGTAGAATCACTTTGTTGTGGTATAGAGGCTTAGACTGAAAGAGCTCAACTGGCTAAGCTGGCGGAGAGCAATAGCTCTCTGGCAGGGACTCTCATGCCAGAAAAGCAGTTGAGGAGCAGTTATTAAGAATTAATGCAGGGCCTTAATTAGGGAGAACAACAACACCATCATCTTCAATATCATTATAAACTATTATTTGTCCCCTAATATACATATTATATACATATCCATTAAATAATCAATCAACAGCAACCGACTTCTTTGCAGTACGCATTTTTAAAGTAGGACCTTTGTTTTTTTCTGTCTGATATCAGAGACGATATAAGTATGTTTAAATCAATCATCCTCACCTTCTTTCCCCCTTCTTCTCATATTTTCCTAAACCAACATAATGTACTTTATGAGTGAGGTCATCCCCTAAGTGCTGGTCTTAATAAACAGAAAAAAAAAAATATATGCAACGACGAACCTCATTTCTGGTTCAATTGATATATGAACAACCCCAACAGCCGTATTTGGTGCAAAGAGAAGTTAGAATCCTTGTACCAACTCCAAATGCATCTCTAAAAATGTACTGTTGGGTGTGAATTATATACTGGTGGCATCACTGTGTAAAGTGCCGGCATAAGTATCTATATTTATACGTATATTTAGATTTACATTCATGTTTATATTTATATGTATTAATGTTTGTGTATAAGACCATTACTAGCTAACTAACACTGGTAAATACCAAGTGTTTTGTTTAGTAGTGATAGCGGCCGATCAAACATTATACTTCTCGTTTAGTTAATAAAACTGAAAGCATAAGTAGTAAAGTTTAAAGTTTAACAGCAACCGACAGCGACCGGTGTTCGTAATCCTGTAGTTATAGTCGTAACTTGCATTTAGTTGAACATAAGATCTGCCGAATTTGTTTTATATTCGTAACTCTCACTTAACTGAATAGAAGATTCCCGAACTCATCTTGTATTCGTATTAATTTCGCAGGTCTTATACCGGCGGACGAGAGTCGAGATGTTAACGTTTTGCCGTATTCAGGGATCAAGAGAAACAGCAACCTTATAAAGTGTGATTTTTAGGAGCTATAGGAAAGTTAAAAAAAAAACACATAAAATTCTGAAAAATTAATGAAATGTTTATTTGAATCGATAGTACGGTTCATATAATTTAATGTTTGAAGATTATTTCATGCAAATGTTGACCGTGACTGCGACTCAAATGGTCCATTCGCTTAGTCCAATTTTGGCATACTCTTTCCATCATTTCGGCCTGTATTCCAATGCGTCACTTGAAGCGGGCTTGGCTGTATAGGCATGGGCTTTAACATAGCCCCACAAAAAATAGTCTAAAGGCGTTAAATCGCACGATCTAGGCGGCCAATTAACCGGTCCCGAACGTGAAATAAAATGTTCACCGAACTCGCCTCTCAATAAGTCCATTGGGTCGCGTTTTGCGTGGCATGTGGCACCGTCTTCTTGGAACCACATGTCATCAAGTCAAGTTGTTGCATTTTGAGCAAAAAAAAGTTGGATATCATCTTACGGTGGCGTTCACCATTCACAGTTACGTTACGATTCGCATCCTCTTTGAATAAGTACGGTCCAATGATACCACAAGCATCATACTGACTTTTTCTGGATGCATTGGTAGCTCTTGCAATTCTTCTGGCTGGTCTTCACTCCAAAATCGACAATTCTGCTTATTCAGTGGGTCGATTAAACTGACCATAAAATGAAAGAAGCGCGCGATTAACTTTCTTAACAGAGCACGCATTTTGATAATAAAATTCAATAATTTGCAAGCGTTGTTCGTTTGTAAGACGATTCATGGTTAAACTATAGACCAAACTGAAGATGTTTGACAGTGAAACAAAACACAAAACGTGCCTCAGGTGTTTAAACCAGTGTTGCCAAAAAGATAATAGGTAAAAAATCACCCTCCAGTTAAAGTAATTTTAGATTAAGAAATTCTAGCTTAAGGTATTCGTTCAATAAATACTGTGCTTTGAATTTAAAACCAACAACACCTACCGTTTTATCATTTCAAAAGAAGCAGACTTTTGGTAAGATCCTGGACAGGCTGAGCATACCTCAGCTGGAAAAATAAACAGCATCACAACTGGACCAGACTTTTTAAAAGACATCCAAGGCATGAACGCTATATTGCACTTTTGCTAACGATATAAACTTTTTTGTCTTCCTTCTTCTATTTTATTTCTATTCTTTAATCATGTTATTTTAATATCAACAATCTTTGTTTTGGGTAAGCATAAATTCTTTCTGTGGAGTTTTTACTGTTTCAATTTTTCATCATTTATCTATTTTAGTTTAATATGAGATATATTATACTCGTATATCACATACATACATATATAGATATAAGTGTATGTGTATGTGTTTATGTACATTTTTAGGAGCTAAAGAGCTGCTGAACTATAGTTTTAGTCTAGTGGAGAGTAAAGGCTTTGATAGTGCAGTCTTGTGTGGTGCAGGATAATATAACGAATATGTTCATCGACTCACAAAAATATTTGTTTTATTTTTTCCTCATATACTATAGATATACGAGTACATATCACTGATTCATATAAACAAAAAAAAATAAAATCTTAAACATAAAAAACAAACAACAATACCAACAATAGCTAATGGCTTTGCTATTCATGGATATTTAGTGAAATAGCTTAGTTGGCAAAGTTTACAATATTCCAAAAACTAAAATACAAATAAGCGAACGATGAAATAAAATTGAAAAAAAAAATACATTCACACACACACACACATACACGTCATCACATACATACAGAGACAAAAAAGTATTTTAAGAAAATTAAAAAACAAACCATACCATTTAGCAATCTACTCAATTTTCAAAAACATTGTCAATAACAACAGCAAAATATCCTCTTAAAAAAAAGTAGAAATAAAAAATCGTAAAAATACCTCCAACAACTTTAATGGATTTTATAATAGAAAAAAGCAACAAAAAAAAAAGCAAAAAAAATATTATAATAATACCCGTACGTACGAGTAATAATAGAACAATAAGACAATTCGCGTTGCAACAAATAAAGGGTCTTGCAATAGGTATATCCGAACTTGGCTAATTGAAACTACAAATGGGCGGCATTTATTCGGTTGAGTTTATTCACTTAAGAAGGACATGCATAGTATTCCCTTAACACGTTCTAAATGGAGCCTGAAGCATTTATAAGATGACCATAAATTTAAGTCAAGAGTTATCTTCAACGCCGACACTCATTTGTGATTGACTAATGAGGTAGTCAGTACAAAACTATTCTGTAGCCTAAAAGCGTCTAACGCAGCCTGATTATATACACGACGTGTATATAGTGGCATAGTAGTAGAGCGCTCGCACAGAAACTCACACGACCAGGATTCAATATCAGCGAAGGATTGCGGTTTTCTAAAATTACAATTTAAATTAAAAATTAAATTTAAAAGAAATAAGAGATCCCCCCCCCGTCCAGCAAAAAAACGCCCCCTGACATTTCTAATCCATTCCACCAGAAACCAATGATCAGGAGTACTGCGCCACCTTCGGGGAAGATAACAGCTAATCTACTGAAGACGCTCACCATTCACATTTAAACATCCCCGACAGATGAGGCAATTGCTGTTTGATCATTCGAGGGTGAAGGTATAACACTGGCTCTTGAGTGGACAAATTGACAGCAACTTGTTTAATCAACAAAAAAGGCGCAAAATATACAAATATCTATGAAAAAAAAACCCTTCTATCAACCATCTTCACATTCCAATACAATGCACTGCATGAGTAGGGGTTTACCCCTGAGTATTGGTCTTAAAAAAAACTAAAGTGTTCCAATATATGCATTCAAACTTAGTGAGTTAAAGCTACATCTGTCCAAATGGACCGTCATTCATTCAGTTTGCTTTGCAAAATCATTTAAGACAGAAATACTTAGATGTGGAAAGCAATTGAAAGGTGCTCATAATTTTTTCTTAAAACATATTATTTTCAGCCTAATCACTTCTATATGGATGTTCTTTTGAATATGGGCGGACGTATGAGCAAAAGTGACAGTAACATTTCTTTTAGAACATTATTTCCAAGGCCATCACCAATGAACGGCGGACCGAAATTTCGACAACAATATGGATGATATAATCAATAAAGACGTCCGCCAAGATAGCAACGAAAAATAACAACGAAAACGCGAAAGCAAAAAAAAACCCTTTTTTTCCAAAAATTGCTACTTTTTTTAAACAGCAAATAACACCAGATTCTGGAGTTATCCTTCAACGTCTATTCATGGAGTAATTAAGGACATGGTGGAGGTTTCAAAATATACTTTACTCATAAAATTGTACAAATTGTTTTGAAAAAATTATGCGTAAAAGAAGAATTTTTTAGAGAAAAATCCAATATGTTGGGGCTCATTGGCATCTCTTGGAGAAGCTTTCTAGCAAGTGACGTATGTATATGGCTAGAAACTGGAAATTATCCAGACTCCATAGCTATTAACGCGAATACAATCGTACGAGCCACTTTTGAGAAAATTGATTTAAAAAAAAATTACTTTTTTAGAAAAAGTCTGAAAATATCCAATATTTAGGTGCAAATTTCTCTTTTCTGGAGGAGGTTTCTAGCAAGTCACATATATGGATACAAACTGGAGAGTGTCCAGATTTCAAAACATTTTTTTTTGTTTTCGCGTTTTCGTTGCTATCTTGGCGGACTTTCAATAAAAATCTTTTCCAAAAAATTCCAATACAATGCACAGCATGAGAAGGGTTTCAGTTAAAAAAACATGTTGAAGATTAATAATCAATTCTCGAAACTTCGTCATCATTAGGCTTCAGTTGTTGTCTTTTATAAGTATAACTTGCAATACTTGTTCACGACTGCAGAATTAATGTTCCCGGATTGTTACCAACACTATTGCACACTGTCGCACTATCGATATTGACATTTAAGTAATTTGTTTTTTGACAACCTGCGATTCAATTAATCTTGCCACTATGTTGACAATATTTTGTATAGAATTTTCGAACTACAGCCGTTAATCTTTGATTATATTTAAAATATTTTTTAATCATGAAAATACGTTGTTTTCTAACCATAAACACTCAGCTGTCAAACTGTTTTTTTCAGGGTTGCCAACAACTTAGTGCAAAAAAAGGTGGCATATTCATATCTTGCGTTAATTTTAAAAACAAAACAAAATCTTTGCGTGTAATCTTGTGTCATTGTGTTATTGAATTATAGGGAACGATATCTTTGCTAATTATTAAAAGTGATGGCTGAAATAAAATTCATATTTGTTTTTTGCGGAGAATTTATTTTTGCCTTGAAGTTCATATTTAATCTAAACCCCTTTAAAAAGTTAACAAAATTCGTTGTGTTACAAATATCTACTATATTTGCTTAATTTGGGTTTTATTTAAATGAATTTCTCATATAAAATTCACTTTCAAATAAATAATTGCCTTCATTAGCATGTAAAACGTTTACAAGTTTTATTTCCCTTGAAATTGTATGGACTTAAGCTACGGAGTAGATAAAAGAAAAAGTAATTAAATGCCCTGGAGAGAAAATTTATTAAGCTGTTACCCCTAAACTATAACAAATATCTACGGTATACTCGTATATCAGAATTTATTTATTTTGTGTAGTCAGAAAGTAATCTTAAGAAATAAATCGAAAAAACAAAACTGAAATTTTAATTCAAAATATCTGCTTTTTGAGTAGATACTCGTAAAAAAAAGAAGAAAATAAATAAAATATTACATATTTTACAAGAGTAGGTACACGAGTTAATAGTTGTGGTAAATCTTTTGTAAAAATTACCAAAAAAAAAGGGATAATAAACAACTCTTGTACTGGTTTTTTTACCAGTAAATGATAAAGAAAACTTTACTTCATTCGTTTTCATACTTTCATCTCCTGTCTACTCGTATGTACCTTTTCTGTTTGTTTTCTTTCAAATTTATATGAAGAACTCTGTGAATGGGTGTATGTGTGAGTGCGTTTGTGTATTTCGTCTTCATTATTTTCCGTTGCTCTCTTTCTCTTGCTCTCTCTCAGTCACTCTTTTAGCCGATTGCTTTAATGGTAAACAATCAAAATAACTAATTGCGAAATTACTGCTTAACTTCTTGGTTAAATCAACATAAATTTTGTGAGTAGAAGAGTAAAATATTTACCAATAGTTTTACCTTGAAGACCTACCTAACCAATACAAACACATCAACATGATTTAACAATAATTTACACAAACGTACACTCAGCCACACATAAGTACCTACAAATGTACCAATGGTAGTATATGAGTAATTTTACATTTATTATTTAAAGAAGGAAATTATAAAAAAATTTAAGTTTTTAAAATGTTAGCTTTACTTTACATGCATACATATATATCTCAGTATACACAGTGTAAAGTATACATTTAGACACGCTATAAGTTTTCAGCAAAAATGTTGAAAGACAAATTAGTATTTTTTGTATTTATTTTATGGCTTTATCAAGGCCCAAATCATATTTGTGATCAAGTAAGCTTTTGTATCGAATTAATTTTGATTATGACTGGATTGCGGCTTGCGGATAATCGATCTTTTTTGTCAAATGTGCACAGAAAACTTAAATTTTCTAAAGAGTTATTTTCTAAGATTAACCAGATCCTCTGTATTTTGACTAACTTCATAAATTCATTTTGCAACCCAAATGACTTCAAATGACACTCGTTTACAATTCAAACATAATTTTTCCGATTTTATTTACCTTAAAAACGACAGATTTTCATCACGGCCATCGAAATAATGGCAAACTTATCAAAGAAACATTATTTTCAGTCGTCAACATATTAAGCAACGAAATTGTTATTCAAAAAAAAAAAAAAAAAAAAAATAATTTTAAATCCTTTTACTTATAAAACAACAATAATAGAAAGGAAAATTTTCCTTCGTTTAATTAAAGCTTTATAAAATCCTAAAAACACGCAAAAATCATCAAGATTAGAAATAAAATCATCAAAATCGTTAATATGTTACTTTGGAGTGAAAAACCTTTAAGGGGGGTCGTGGCATAGTGGTAGAGCGCTCGCAAAGAAACTCACACGACCAAGGTTCAATCCCAGCGAAGAACGAAATTATAACAATAAAAACTTGCGGTTTTCTAAAAATTACAATTTAAATTAAAAATTAAATTTAAGAAAAATGAGAGGTTCCCCTGCCCCCCTCCAGCAAGACGATCTGCAAAAAATCGCCCCTTACATTCCTAATCCATTCCACCAGAAACCAATGATCAGGAGTACAGCGCCACCTTCTGGGAAGACAACAGCTAATCTACTGAAGACGCTCGCCATTCACATTAAACATCCACCGACAATTGAGGCAATTGCTGTTTGATCATTCGAGGGTGAAGGTATAACACTGGCTCTTGAGTGAACAAATTTTCAGCAACTTGTTTCATCAACAATAAAAGGCGCAAAATATACAAATATCTATGAAAAAAAAACCCTTCTATCAACCATCTTCACATTCCAATACAATGCACTGCATGAGTAGGGGTTTACCCCTGAGTATTGGTCTTAAAAAAAATCATCAAATATGGCAGTTATGATTACAGCTTTTGTCCTCTCTCTTCTCTGGTACTTAGTAGTTTAGTGCGTCTTGGACTTGGCTTATTTTTTTTCTTTTAGCCATTTAATGGTTATTAATTCAAACATTTTGTTTATCATACTTTACGAAACACTAATGCTTTTATTACTAAAGCTGCCACTAAAGAAACACTTTTGATATATTTTGAAGCTGTGATCGCCTGTTTATTAAATAATTTATAGGGAACCATTATTCTTTGGCTACGTAGAAGCATACATTATGACAAAATTTAATTTTTTTTCTTTTTATTTATTTCGCACTCTTTTTTTTATATATTTTGCTCAGAAATAAAAAAATTTTGTATATAAATGTGAGTACCTAAATTTATGCTTTACACTATAGGATACGTAGAGTCATATATTATAAAAATGGCACCTGATTTGTTTTGGATCTTAATTTTGAATATGATTGAGCTTTCCTTTGTAGTCGCCCTGGTCTAGTGGTTAGCGTGTTGGATTACTAAGACAGGAGAAAAAAAATGGAAAAAAATATGCAAAAAATATTTCTTTCGGCGACTACCTTTCTGCAGTCTTCAGGCAAAAGGCCCCCTGAGAGTAACTGATTGCCATGAACAAGCTTCGCAAGTCTATTGTTCTGTCTGTATTCATGAATACTCAGGGAAAGCAAACATATGTAACTTATCAGATTTTAGCAAAGCATTTGATAGAGTGAATCACAGACTTCTTTTAAAAAAAAATTGGATCTCCCAGCAGAAGCATAAGCTGGCTAAGTTCGTATTTGATGGGTAGAAAGTAGTCTGTACGGGTGTACTTGGCCCCTTCTATTTTCGCTTTTTATTAATGATCTTCCTAACCTTATTAATTTCTCTGATATATTAATGTATGCTGACGACGTGAAAATTTTTCTCTCCTTTAAAAATTCCAATCACATGCTTATCTTCAGAGTGATCTCGACAACTTCTTTTTATGGTGCAAGTATAACATGATGGAGCTGAATATTAAAAAGTGTAAATGCATGCGATTTTCAAGAGGTAATTTTATTGGTATTAATTATTTAATTGGTGGTCATAAATTGGAGTTGGTGGATTCATTTATTGACCTTGGTATATTACTGGATAGAAAATTAAACTTTATTGACCATATTACTATGGCTGTAAATAAGGCTAGATGTGCTCTTGGCTTCATTAAGCGGTGGGCAAAAGAGTTTTCTAAACCGTATATTACTAAACAGCTGTTGGTTTCACTCGCCAGACCTATTTTGGAGTATGGTTCAATCATTTGGGATCCCTATTACAACGT
This sequence comes from Metopia argyrocephala, assembly GCA_963576795.1. Taxonomy (NCBI): domain Eukaryota; kingdom Metazoa; phylum Arthropoda; class Insecta; order Diptera; family Sarcophagidae; genus Metopia; species Metopia argyrocephala. The sequence continues at coordinate 98,970,007 of OY756210.1, forward strand.
TCATAGTGACTATCGAATCTGTACAAAAACAATTCCTGCTGTTCTGTTTGCGTGGACTGGGATGGAACAACATTGATTTGCCTTCATATGCGAGCAGACTGGCATTAATAAAACTTCCTACCCTTCAGAGTCGACGTACTATGTTAAATATATCATTTATGATTAATCTGATCAGTGGGGATACTCTATTCTTATAAATTCTGTTAAATTCAATATTCCTTGTCGTAATTCACGTTATTATAACCCTATTTATATTCGTTTATGTAGATCTAATTACGCTCTTGCTGATCCTTGAACTAGGCTTTGCCGACAATATAATTATTTGTCACATCTTGTTGATTTTTCTTTAAATTCTTGTGCTATAAAACGGAAAATTATTGTGTTTCTTAATACGTAATTGTATCATTTGTATCGTCAAAATTATCTGTATTTTTAAGTCAAATTATTTTAATTTAATGTTAATTTTATATGTAATGGTCAGTAAGGATTTTTATCCATTGACTTAAATAAATTAAATAAATAAATAACAATTAACACACACAGCATGTCTGCTGGAAGAACCTAGGCCGTAATTCTGAAACAGGGTTGTAATAGCCAATTATGTGCGTATGTATGCTTGAGCTTTTATAAAACTTAAAAATTGTAAAAAAACAATGCAAAGCAATTAAAGTGAAATGACTTTTAAAAGGTTTCTTCTTTTTTTCTTTTGGTGAGAAGTTGAGGAGGGGTGATTTACCATTTCATCTAAACTATAGCAAAATTAAAATAACTTCTATTAATTTCTTCATCATTATTCCTTTAAGGAGATATAAATCGATTAAAAGTCTGTGTAGTAGTAAATTTGTAAGAGAGTGCATTTATGTTGATCTGTTTTCTGATTGTTTGAGGAGGGGAAGGGGAAGGGGGTGAGGTAAAGACTGTATTCTAGTACTCAAAAGCGAATATAAAGTTGCTTATATATGTATAACTCGGTTAATGGTCTAATTTCTCAATTGAATTCAAAAAGTTTTTAAAGCCACAAAAAGCTTATCAAAACATCAACTACCAATAAAGTAATACAAACAGCAGGAGCTATTTTTACAAACAAGTTTTAGCAACTACAACAATAACAATTTCCACTTGTACCTATTCGGTAAATGCGTGTAGTGTGTGTGTGTGTGTGGGTGTATGGCTATAAAACGGATGGATGAAACAACGTAAATCAAACATTTTAACAAAATTTGAGATGAACACACACACACAAACACTTATTTGCCCATTTTCATAGACTATTTAAAACAAAGTTAGAAATGAAAATATGTACTCGTATATTGTAAACTATTACACACTCTCACTCTCACAAACACACACCTACACACAAATAAATGTCTGTGGTTGCAGAAATGAATTGAGTAAGTGAATAAATGAATGAATGAATAAATGGTTGGATGGATGAGAAAATGAAATGGAAACGAAGAGTGCTGATGGCTTTAGTTTTTGTGCTTTTTTCTTTACATTTTATTTGTATAGTTTTATTGTAATATGTTGAGTTCATGTTGTTTTTTTAATTCTTGTTTAACTATGCTTAGAAGAACACTTGTAGTTTAACACTTATGTATATATCGATAAAATAGGAAAATGAACACAAATTTATAAAACATTAAGAACAACAATCATTCCACACTTATTATTAAACTTTGCTCTTATATTCGCATATTCAAGGAAATACTTTTCTTTCACTTTCTCTGCATTTCAATACGTACGAATGCAAGGAAATAAGTTTTTCCTACAACTTGTTTTTGCCATGTTAACAACAAACTCCATTCCATATAACAAAATAAACGAATGAAATATTAAGACAATTACAGCGCATTAATTGAATTAAAAATATACGCTCTCACTACTACTACTACTGCTACTAAACCCTCTTCTAAGGTATACACGTGGTCAAAATATTAAGTACACAAGTATTATGTTATATCGGCCTTAATGTAATGAGAAGAGAACACAAACGAGTGATTCTAAAATTAAAATACTTACGAAACTTAATTTCTCCTACCCTTTGATGAAAAGAAATACTTATTGACTGAGAATATAGAATAACTTCCTGCAGCTGTTATCCCTGCTGTTAAGTCAAAAGAAAAACTTACGAATCTTAGGTATAGGAAAATGTTGGTCCATATTATTCTTTTTTTTGTAATAATTGCCTGTTATAATGTCGTAATATATATATGATGCACCAAGTTTGTCTTTGAAGTCTTTTAATAAGTTACCTTTATTTCTGGGATTCCCCTTTGTAACTTTATATATCATTCGCGGTAGTTAACTACAGCTTATATTCAGTGTCTTTCTTGTTTACTTTACTAAAAAAATGGAAAACCGATGATTAGAAGCAACTAAAAAATGTGGAATTTACAGCTACTGCAAAACTACATAAGTTGCATAGCAAATTCATCATATGTAACAAATTTAAACGTTAATTGCAACGAAAGATCATTTGCTCATCATGTAAAAAAAAAAAAAATCCGGACCAAAATGGTTCTTCTGACTTCCATTTTATTATTTTTGGTTAAAAGTTTTTCAGGAGTAAAGGTAGAATTAGCCGAACGTTGATGTAACGTAACGCAACGTACGTTGGTTTCTAGCATATGAAAACAATGCAAATGATTATCCAAAATAAATGTCACGTTGACGGGACGGAAGAATCTGTATAAAATAGAATTTCTAAACGTTTTTACGTGACATTTCAATGAGAGTGATGGGACTATTGTATGTTAAATAGCAATGTGGCCCAAATGCCCTTTTTTGTACTTTATAAGCAAATCTTTTACTTTTTTATGCGTACAACAAGACTTTAATTTTTAAATTCTTTAATTTTTAAAGTCTTCAGATACATATTATGATATTTATGTGAATAATTTAAATTTTTATGTGAATATAAAGTTTGTTTTTAATTTTTTTTTTTAAATTTAAAGTCCCATGTTTTACTTAACATATCTTCGACACACGAATTATATACATACCAAATGAAAAATTATTCGATTATCTAAAAAGAAGCATATGGGATGCATGATTGATTTACGTGCTAGCTAGTTACTGAGATAATTAAAATTTTTTTTTAAAAAGTTCTACTTAAAAATTAACTTTTTTCGTTTTCGGTCCACAATGGACCAATGGATCCGATTCAATAAATTATTACTTTAAACCAAAAATTTAATATTCAGTAGTAGTATAAGAATAAATTTTTAGGAACCATAAAATACAAGAAGAAATTATAATATGCTGTTATTTTGGTACTTCTGGTACCTTTTTTAACTTTGTGTTAATTTAACAACATTCATCACTGCTCTAAACACCTGGCTTCATATTGCCATTTAAAAATTAAAATTTTTTATTTGTGCTGTGTTTTGTGAAAAATAAGTAGAAAAATATAATAAATTATATAATCAATATTAATAAAATAAAAAATTATTATATTTTGTTTTTAGTGGACGACGAAAAATTAATATTATTGGTACAGGCCTTTATAATTTTTTGGTTTGTTTTGTTTTTATTTACATTTTCTGTTGACATATGACACGTTTGTATAACTGCACTTACGTACGTACGTTAACGTACGTACCGTTTTTACGACATCAACGTTTGGCTAACCAGGCCTTAATAAGATATAAAAATACCCCAAAAGCAAACGTTTTAAGTTGATATGTTGCACCATTTCTTAGTCAAGGCAAAAATAAAACAAAAATTGACCAAAATGGTCCAAACCTAACAGCAGGGTTAAAGGAAAAAGCCGGCATGATATCAAGAATTAGGGACCTATTGCATATGAAATAAAATGAATGTTACTTGGGTGCTACAAATACTGCTGCACTCACCGAATCACTGCTTTAAATACTTTCTAATATAGGAAAGGGTTATCCAATTTGTGGTTGAGGAAGTAAAACCCTACCATTCGTCGTCTGTCTAATTTAAACGTCATCCCAACTTTTTTTGTCTCAGCTTTGCCATTTTGGAATACGAACTGTCTAAGAGTTGAAGAACACGTTACAGTTCCCGGTGCCTACGGATACAAATTAACGCCGACAACATGGAGGCAGGGGGAGGCTAGAGTGTAACCCTGAAACAGAATTGTAATGGCGAATTATGTTTTAAGAGCCGATTACGACCGACATAATCCACTCACACATCAAACAATTTTGAGCGCAGTGAATAAATACGAAGAGACTGATAGTGATATTGTACGACATTTCAGTCGTTCAGTTGCAAATATCGCGGTAATGGCTCAAAGTGTAAAGGAAAAATCGAATTTACGAATTACTCGGACGTGCTCAACGTTTAGGATTCTCTTACGGCTCATTCTGGAGAGTTTTGCGATTTCACTTGTATCGCCAAAACGTGCAACTCAATCAAGAACTGAAGCCTCAAAGCGATGGAAAACTCAGAACATAAGCAAATTGGATGATTGAACAACAAGCTTTTGATACTGATTTTTCGAACTAAATTTATTTTTTTTAGCGATAGGGCCAGCTCATTTTTCGCTATTTTGTTACATGAACCAGCCGAACAGCCTCATAAGGGGTTTCCAAACATATCAGGTGATCGCAAACTGCTCTAGGCATCCTTTAAAAGTAACCGTATGGTGTAATTGGTTCTTTTTTTTTGCAAGCGCTCAAAGAAGAGCCATAACAGTCAATACTGAGCGCCATGGATGTGCTCTAACCGATTATTATTGGAAAGAAATCGAAGACTTTATTGTGGAAAATATGTGGTTCCAACAGTGGAGCCACAAGCTACACCACTCTGGCCAATCAAGCTCTTCTGTAAGAGAAATTTCCAGCATATTAATTGGGTCGCAAAATCCTGCGATTTAAAATTTTTTGATTTCTTTTATTTGTAAGGCCATGTGAAAGATCTTGTCTACTCCTTAAACTCTGGACCAACTGATATCCAATGTTCGTAAAGTTATTGTTGAAATATTGAAAGAAATTCAATAAGAGCGATAAAAAAGTTTTTTTTTATAGAGAGCAAAAACGGTTTTGGATACCAACAAAATTCTTTATTCCTGTAAAAGTACGTTCAATGCCATTATGTATGGAATTCGATTTCTTTTGCATGGCCACCACGGGTACGCTTGCAGAAGTCCAGATACTGAACCTAATTTTCGACGGTTTTCAAGCATAAATCGGCCGATACTGCTGCAATTTCACCTTCAATAGTCGTACGAAATTCATCAGTCGTCGCTGGCTTATTGGCATAGAACATAGACTTTACGTAGCCCCACAGGAAATAGTCTAACAGCGTCAAATTGCATGACCGAGGTGGTGAATCGTCTGGACTATTTCGTGAGATAACACGTTCTCTAAACTTGGTTTCCAATAAATTGATTGTGACATTCGCTGTGTGGCTTGTGGTGCCGTCCTGTAGGAACCTCATGTCCTCCAAATCCATATCATCTAATTGGGGCCAAAAATATTCGGTTATCATTAAACGGTAGCGATTCTAATTCACACTAACGTGCCGATATTGATCATCACGGAAGAAGTACAGCCCATTGAAGCCGCCGGGCCATAAGCCGCACCAAACCGTAATTTTTGGGGATGCAATGATGACTCATGGAGTACGTGTGGATTGCTGCCTGACCAATAACGCATATTTTGTTTATTGACGAAACCATTCAGCCAGAAATGAGCCTCATCGCTGAAGATGGTTTTTCGATGAAAATCCGAATCATTTTCAAGTTGTTTCTCAGCCGAATTCACGAACATGCAACGCTTCTGGTGGTCAAGCGGCTTCAGTTCATGCGTCAATTTGATATTGTAAGGATGTAGGCCAAGATCTTTTCGTAAAATTCGCCACAACGACGTCACAGAGATGCCCAACACTTGTGAACGAAGTATGAGAGACACATTTGGGCTTTCTTCAACTGAAGCCTCAGCGGCAGCAATATTTTCGACACTACGGGCACTTCTTCGTATTACTCGCACTGGAACATTTTGTACTGTGCCTGTGGATTCAATTTTTTCCACTAGACGCTCAATTGTTGATCTGCTATGACGATTATGACGACCATAAATTGGATGTAGCGCTCTTATTGTTTAGGCCACTGACTCCGAGATTCGGTAGTAAATTTTAATAACCCCGACTCGTTGTTGGCTCATATATCTTTCCGTCATGAAATGACAAACCTTACTGAACAGAAATGTCAAAAGAGCGGCAAGAAATATGGCGTCGTTTGCTGTCCCTATCGCTCTACTTTTGTAGCGTCCCTGTTGAAAAACCCTGTATAATTGCAAATCAAATCAAAATCAATTCTTATAAGGGAATAAAAATGTTTTCTCGATCTTAATATTTTATGTGTTTTATTTAATTTTTTATTTTTTTAAGCACAGCGTATCGTCGCGATTTGGGGTGTTTTCTCATTTCGTTTTGAGGACTTTCCTACGAAGGTTCATTTACATTTTTTTAACCAAAATTCAAGAGCTAGACTTGGCAGACATGTAGTTTCAACAATACCGTGCTACATGCCAAACAGCACACGACACACTGTCCCAATTAAAAGACAAGTTCAGTGAACAGTTTATTTTATGTTTGGAGGCACGCCAATTGCTAATCGCAAATTGTGTGATTTAATTTGTGTGGAGTTATGTTAAGGCTCGTGTCTATAGAGAGAAGCTCACAATGGTTAACGCTCTGTGAGCCAATATTGAAGAATTTATTCGTGCGATTGTGGTCGATGGTCAACACGAAATTCTCTTTAAACATTGAAGTATGTAGATAATGTGATCGCCGTGGTTTAGTATGTAGTGTGTTGGCTTACCAGACGGGAGCTCCGGGTTTAACCTTTAGAGTTCGAAGTTCAATTTTTTACGTAAAGTACGGAGTGGGGTCACTAAGGTCCCAAAAAAAAAAATTTGCATTTTCTGTTCATATGGTAGCACATAAGGACTTAAAATATTATTTTGAAAGTAAAAAATATTATTTTATTAATATTCAGTCTTTATTGTTAATTATCACATCAATTAATTTTAGAACATTTCAAGTTACAGTTATTATTAAGGAAGACACACTTAGGAATTCAGTTCTTTTCTAATGAATAAAAAACAAAAATATTAAAAAGTTATAATAATTCAATGTCTACAATGTGAATAAATATAATTATTGAATGCATCATCCCTCAGTTCATCGTTTTCACATAAAACTTTATGCAGAATAACTGGTATCCATAACATGTTTTTGGCAAACTATTTTCTTTTCTTCAGTTCCTTGTTTATTGTAAACAAAGTTAGAGCATACAGAACATTTTACTTTCGACTTCTTATCTCTATTCCTATGACACAAGAAGAAACGACCACGTTTTTTTTCATTTCTTGTTATACAATTTTTGCAGTTGTTTTCAATTTCAGGTGTAACACCACAAGCTGAAAAGGCGCGTCTTTAACTTGGTATGGTTTTATCATCGTTTTGCAAACGCTCTTTCATATTTGGTTCAACTAGTTTTTTTCCAAGATCTAATAGAAATTTCTTCTTCGTGATGAGTTTGAAAGATTCCATTCGGGGTTCTTCTGTATAAAGATGATAAATGAATTCTGTGCAGCTATGTCTACCATATTCATAAAAATTCTGAATGGCCAACGTTCAGTTCGCCTGCCACATGAGTATTCTCTTATAAGTTTATCGCTATTGTCTACCGCTCCCTTAGTTCGATTATAGTCCATAATCATAAGTGGTTTAGAATGAGCTTCATTACAGACAGAATTATCTGCATGTTGGGAAGACAAAAGATGTACCATTCGGTTCTTTTTTGGAATATATGATACCATACTATATATATTAGATATATATAATTAGAGTTTTCACTGTCCCAATCTAGTTCTATATCATTAGGATCCTCTTCACTGTCATTTATATAGTCTTCTATCTGTCACTGGGATAGTTTTTTCTTGTAGTTTTCCATTTTTGGTCCTAAAAAAAGAACGAAAATTTGTAACGTAAAGTACGAAGTGGGGTAACTTGGGTACCCCAAATGAAAAACTTAACTTCTAATTACAAATATATTGATATTAAAATGCCACTTATAAGTTTTTATATAGTATTCAAAATAAAATTAGATTAACTAAAAGGAAAAAGGCAGAACAAAATTATTTGCGAAGTTACAAAAGAAAACTAAGGTTGGGGGACCTAAGGTCTCCCACTCCGTACTCTAAGGGTTAAAGCCCAGCTTTGACATCTTAACAGAATGTATATGAAGAAATATATCTTTCGGCGACCACCTCTTAGCCGTTTTCTGGCAAATGCTCTGAGAGTAACTGATTACCATGAATAATCTTCTCAAATCTGTCCCGGTACTTATAGAAAATAATTGGCGTACTGTGATTGAATGGGTGCTCTGAGGAGCTAGAACGTAACTCTGAAAAAGGTTTATAAATTTATTGCTTAAAGGTAAAAAATCAGGGTATAACTGTAATTTCGTTACCTAAAATACCCATGAATTCTAAAACCGGAATTTATCCGGAGGAAACCCAACTTACTACAGTTTTACATTATTTTTTTTTTCAAGTCAAATCTGAAAGCTATGAAAAAATCACTCTATATTCAATGTTTTGTTGACAACAATATGTGAATAAACATTAAAATTATCATACTCTACTCACCGTACAGACTTTTGAAATAGAATGTCAGTGTTTTTATTTATGTTTTGAACTAACCACCATAATCATCATTATCAGCATAAACATCGTGGTCATTATTATCAATATTATGGTGGACTTCCGTTTCCTTTTAATATACTACTGTTTGCCATTATCATTAAAAGGCAACAGTAATGACTGAGTGATAATAGAAATAAGCCATGAATTCAAATTTAAAAGAACTTTAAATTTAACCCTTTACTTTACTTCGTATTGCAGCTGCCATCATCTAAATAAGTATGGAATGTTATATTTTAAATTTCTTTTATTTTTCTTCATCTTTCTTGCTGCTTCTTTAGTCTTTCTGGCCATTTGGTAACACTTGTATTACTTATTTCATAAGAGAAATAATAAAAAGAAATAAATTATAATGAAACTACAATACATACAATTTACACAGACTGTCAGTCGAACTTCTGCAAATACACTTGAATTCATAGAAAGTGTGGGCTGTATAATGTAGTGGCTGGTTATTCTGTATTTTATAGCATTTTTATTCCTTTATTTTGCGGTTGCTACTCTTGACTTCCTTACGAGTTGAGGAAGAATAATACATTAAATGACTGACTTTAGCTGTTATTTGCCTGGATGGTTGGCTGGTTGTCTGACTGCAAATGGTTTGACTGTGGTTGTATAATCCATAGGCACGAATGAACGAACGAACAAACGTTTGATTAAATGAATGAATGAATGAATGAATGAATAAATGGATGGCATTGGCGATGATATGACAATTCTTATTAAAATGTATGTTGGCGCGTTTAAGAACTCATTGAATTGTAAAGATATTATAAGAACGGAAACAAAACAGTAACTAAAATGAGAAAAAAACAGAGACTAAAGCAGAAAAAATATAATTTCTATGGCACTACAGAGTACACTTTCCTGCGTACAAACAAACATATTTATTTGACTACTCCTTTAGAGACGTGAAGCTCTAGACTGATACCCTCTGTGTTCATAAACTATAAACGGAAATATGAATTCAATATAAACGAAGCAAAGCAGAACTATATTATGCGTTTGTCTTAGAAAAGCAAATATTTGCTCTTTTGCCATATAACTTTCCAATTAAAAAGAAAATGCATTTCTATGAACTGATTTTCAATTTGTAAAATTATTATTTGCCTGGCGATACGATAAGTTTTTTAAGCATCGCATAGCCTTTAAAGTATGCATGTGTATTAGGCATCTACAGACAGCTTTTAATTTCCATATTGATTAGATTAAAATTCAGGTATTCAATCTTTTTATAAGTAAATTGTTGTGCTTATTCTTGATTTACTCAATTAAATAATATTTTTTCTTAATTTTTGCCCAAACAACTTAAGTAATTGAAAAATATACTCAAAATAGTTTTGTGGTAAAACCAATTAGAATTTCGTTAGAAAATACAATTTAATTATGGTTTTATTACAGCAATGCTGTCAATACACTCAGCAAAACTAAAGCAAAAAAACAATATTCGTATGCAACATAATGAATTCCGGGTTTTTTTCTGTTCCATCTTCTCAGGAATTGTTAAATAGATTTCTGTTTTTCATCAAATCAACCATGATTGTGAATGAATGTTCGCAATAAACTATTGATTGACAATCAATCATGTTGTAATCAGAAAACATTTTTTTTACACACTAACACACACACACACAATCACATATTTGTGGTCTTCTGTGGAGTGTGTTGCATGTGTGTATGTATGTTTGTGTTGGAAAATATTTAATGGTAAGTTATGTGTCTTGTTTGTGTGTAGGTGAGTATATGTACGTTTGTTTATAATAAAATTTGTTCCATTTATTTAAGCTTTTAATTGCAAGCAATGCCAAGTTAATACCCATCCATCTCTACCAATAAAAACAATACGAGTGAGTATGTTTAAGTACAACAGTAACAAAAAACAACAAATAAACAAAAAGAGCACCAAAAAGTCATAACCGAATACAAAATAACGAATGTGCCATATTGACATGTTGGTCTATGTTACACATTTTTGTTTTTCATAAAATGACCAACAACACTTACTTCAACACACTTTACAATCAACCAGTGTTGCCGTGTTGGTTATTTCTAACCAAAATTAGTTATTTTGTCCTGCAATGTGTACATTAGGTATACAACTTTTTTACAGTTTTTGAAAATATCAAAATGACCCCATCCATACCAGATTTCCGATATTGTTAAAAAAGGTTCCACGTCCAATGCAATTAAGGTGTTGTAACACTACTGCAGAACCATTTTTAAATATCTGCAACCACCGCAGTACATTGGATGTCAGCACCATGTGCTGGATTTAATTCTACGATATGTAATACACGCATCATTGGACGGAAAAACCACCTCACCAGATATTACATATGAATTCGTTTCAGAGTTGATAAGCAATTAAAATACATTAAAATACGAATATCAGCAAAACCAGAAACGGTATATGTTAAAAATTTAAAGTGGCGTGATGATATGCAATATTTATAGGAACTAGGACAGGCTTTTAAATATTGTATGGAGCACACACAGAAAAAATTTAAAATCGATTTCAATTAACAAATTTGTACTACCAATTAAATTGTTTACTAGTTTTGCCTCTACAAACAATATTAATTATATCAATTAAAAAATTAATAGTGTCGTGATTTTTGACAAAAAAAATTTTTCAATTAAATATTTAATTGGGCCAATTAATCTTTTAATTAAAAACTCAGGCACATTTTAATCAAATAAATTAATTGGTATAATTAAAAAATTAATTGACGCAGAAATTTTAAACCGATTAAAAAATTAATTAATAGAACTTAAATTTTATTTGATCCCGCTGATTTAAAATGATAAAGATATTTTAAATGCAAACCCCAAATTTACAAAAATTTGCAAATTATAATAATTTTTTTATTGAAAATATTCAACTAAAAACATGCATACGATAAATACAGAGATGAGTACATATTTAATAAATACGACAAAAAGGATTGAGGATTATTGTAAATCATAGTACTACAGGGTGTCAGCCGGGAAGGTACACTCTTTTGTTTGTGTATAATTTTTGATTAAATGAAAGGGAATGGATCTTATATTGATAAATGTTTCATTTAATGCCGGCAATTACTCGTATGTAGGGAATACAATATCAGATGAATGCCCGTTTCTGTTAGCCTCACAAATGCGAATCCTTTAGCGCGGAATTTCATTAATTTCATTACGAATATTTTGTTTGAGTTGCTCCAGCGTTTATGGTTTTTTTGCATAAACTTTCCTTTTTAAATATCCCCACAAAAAAAGTCCAGAGTAGTCAATTCAGGCAACCGTGGAGACTAATCAACATTACCATTCTTTGAAATAACTTGTTGTGGAAAGAGTTCTCGCAGTAATTACATTGTAGTCCTGGCTGTATGCAATGTGGCACTGTCTTGTTGAAACCACTTGTTAGTCGAGGCCAAAACATGCAGTTGTGGCGTTAAAAAGTTTTTAATCATATAATGAAATCGCTCCCCATTGGCAGTTATCGTTAGGCCGTTTTCAGTTTTAAAGAAATAAGATCTAATGATTCCTTCTGACCAAATTGCATACCAGACTGGCAATTTTAATGCATAAAAATTTGACTGATGGATAATTTGAGGGTTTTCCATTTCCCAGATCCAACTATTCTGTTTACTAAAAATGTGTCTCGTCACTCATTATGAGTTTTTCATGAAAATCGGGGTTATAATGGGCGAGCTGTATCATCCTATTGGCATATGTACAGCGGCGTACATTATCTTTGGCCACTGAATCTTAAATGGAAACAAATGCAAATCTTTGTGCAAAATTGTGGCCAAAGTTGTTCCTTGAAGACCAAGTTCCTGAGAACGGCGTCGAATTGAGGTTGATGGATTGTTTTTGGAAACTTTCTTGAACAGCAGTAATGTTTTCAGTCGATCTTACAGTACGCTATGGTCCACGCTATGACCTATCAGCTACAGTCCCTCTTTCTTCAAAATCATTCACTACACGATAAATGGTGCGTCTTGTTGGCACATTTTTTCTAGCAAAAATTTCACGTAACTTTCTCATCGCCACGGTAATCAACGATTGATTTTCATCAAATGTTTTAACGATTAAAACACGTTTGTTTAGCGAATATTTTGCTATAATAAATATGCCACGTCTCTACTTCACGACTGCCAAATATCAACTGTCAAGACTAATTTTTACCAAAATAGCGGCCGGCGGACACCCTATATATTGAAACAGCCAGCTTTGTCGAATGAGAACAATTTACAGAAATAAAAATTCTGCAAATCATTGATTACAAATATGAAAATTAAATTAATAGTTTATTTAAATGAACACTCTTTTTAATACAAAGAGCAAAGATGAACTAGTTCGATCTTCTAGTTCAACGGCTCATTTCCTTTCTCATGCAGCTATAACGACAATCTAATAATATTTGTTTTATTATTTATTATTTTCACATTTACATTAATTATAGATTAAGAGATAAGTAATATATAAGTATACCATAAATTTCAAAATTAGCTCAAAAAAACCGTCCTTTTACTGTTCTTTAATGAACCTTAGCTAAATGGAACCACCGATTACAACGCTTAGTTTCCTAGCTATACGGTGATGTACAACTTTCTCTTATAAACCATGAATTGGAATTTTTCTACAATTCTAGAGTGTAAAATTGGTGTAACAAAATTATATCTTGACCAATAAACCGTTAGAAGTATGTTAAAAGCACATTATATTTTTTTTTATTAAAGCCTATACTCAGGGAAAAACTCCGACTTATGCAGTGCATTGTATTGGAATTTGAAAGTATAGATAAAAGTGTAGGTGGTGAGTGGCGAACGTCTTCATTAAGCAGGCTAGCTGTTATCTTCCCAGAAGGTGACGTTGTACTCCTGATCAATCGTTTGATGTGAAATAGACTGAAAAGGTCAGGGAGCGGTTTCTTGATGAAAATTGTATGGGATTAGCAGAAGATAATTCCTTTAAACGCTTTTATCAAAAATATGATTAAAAAATTTTGTTTTTTTTTTGCTTCAGTTTGGTAACTTTTTTTTGAAATTTCATTGCAAACAAACAAAAAGGTTGTGGCAACACTGCATTCAACCAACCATTTAATCCAGGTCTTCACATTTAAACTCCTTCCGTCACTCTCTCTCTCTCTCTTTTGGTTCCTATCATTAAAAAATTACATTCCATTATAGTTACAAAGTTATTTTTTATAATTCAGGTTATATTACATTCACATCTCTGTACGTATGTATGTATGTATGTATGTATATATGTGTGAGGCAAAGTTATATATGTGTATGCATTTATGTTCAATGTAATAATAATAACTACAACGGCATTTAACCAAAAATATTAAAAAAGTTAAAGAGACTAAAAGAGTGAGAGAGAAAGTGAAAAAACACAAGAAACGCAATAAATTTCATAAAAAAAAATTGTTTGTCATGTTAAAAATGCCACCATCATATCAATAAATATAAAACAGTGCAAACTTACACACACATAAGCATTCATATATAAATCCTCAAACAAATATTATTAGTGTGAGAGATTTTCTCCATACATGTGTGTATGTTTATGTGGCTGAGAGAGTAACTTTTTTGCTTGTTTGTGGGCATGCAAATATGTCACTGTTTGAATGTGATGATCAATGAATTTATATTTTTTTAATTGCTGTAAAGCTACAAAGTGTTTAACAAAAAACAAACAAAAAATGAGACAAAAAAACAAAAAATTGAATAAAAAATTATCGCATATTCATACACGCTCACCCAGATTGCACCATAACCCAGCAAACACAAAGACTTAATTTCTAAATTAGAGACAAATTTAATTCACCCCGGTACATACATATGGAAAAGAAAAAGTAATTTCAATATGTTATTAGTGAAAAAGATTGAAATATATCACTTTCTATTTAATACGCCATTGAATTTGAAAAGCAAATATAAGTTCGGCTTGAAAAATGTCTTTTGATGTGGGTTTATTATCAACTTAAAATACCATCATACTCGTATTTCAAGCGTTGGACTTAGTGATAACTGGGTTGTATATGTGCATGCAGTACAGTACAGTTGTACTCAATACAATTATAACCATAATGGCAATTCATAAATATTTAGGACGAACAGTAGAGAGCAAAGTTATAGGTGTAATCCAATTAAATTATATAATTTTTAAGGAAGAAAAACAACTGTCATGTTTGAAACCGTGCTTAAAAGTCTATTTTGGAACTTCTCGATCGACTACTAGAAAGTGAAAAGGTGCTTATTCATGACAGTAGGGGGTACAACTCTATTGAGTTGTTCCATCGGCATTAGCATAATCTAATCAAATAAAAAATTGGTTCATAGTAATTGCATCTTTTTAACTAGTGTCCGAATATTTCACAGAGCAGATTGCCTTAAAGTGGATTGATTTCAGAAAAAATTTGCTCTTTAGTCGCATTGTTCGTTTCTGTAATAATATTACATCATCTACTCTTCTTTAAAGACCGTAGAATTGACGTGATACCGTTAATATGATAAAAATCTTAAAAAAAATATGAAAAAATATTACTTTCAGCGACTACCTCTCAGCAGTCTTCTGGCAATTGTTCTTAAAGTAACTGATTGCCATTCACTAACTTCTCAGGTCTGTCATTCGGAGTCGATGTTAAACTGTAAGTCATGGATAAACATTGGGTTGTAATGGCCTATTTTTTTTTATTGAGACCAATACTCAGGGGTAAATCCCTTCTGAGACTGTGTATTGGAATTTTTGTGGGAACGACAGTACAATACGGCAGCGCCTTAGGAATGAGAGAAATTTTTCTGAATTGATCATGGAAAAACAAGTGTTCACCCTTGAATGATCAACAGCAATAGCCTCATGGTTTTTTTTTCTTGCATATTGATTGTGTGGTAAGTGACTTCGCTAAGTAGATTTTAGTGGTTATCTGCTACTTCCCAATAGGTGGCGCTTTTCTCCTGATCCTTCGTTTTGTTGACATTCATTAGGTGCAATAAAGAGGAATGTCAGGAAGGGGTTTTTTCGTAGACGGACTTCTTGGAGGGGGAGAGGGGGGGACCCTCTTATTTTTAAATTATAATATTGAAAAAACCGCAAGCTAACCTTTGGTAGGATTTGAAACCGGGCCGTTGGAGTTTTTGTGCGAGCGCTCTAACCACTACTCCATGCAACCCCCCCAATTATAAATGTGTGTAAAATAATTATTACATTATAGACAGAATAAAAATACATGCTTTTTCTAGAGCCTTAATGATGAAACAGAACTGGAGCTTGACGATTTTTTCCGTACAAATTGACAGATAAAAATGCTGCAGAATGCAGTCGTGAAATGCAATCTATTTCAGTTTGGTTAGTGGTCTAAGGATATCATTTCTTCTTTGATCTAATTAAAGCGTTTCTGATGGAACAAAAAGGAATCTATTTAATTTTGACAGCGATTTTTGTTATGCTCTCATTTTGAGACACAAATTCTTTCAATAATGTTGCCACACTTTTATTAAATTTCATACATTTTCTAAACAAACAAATATGTTTTTTTAGTTTTGGCGCAAAGCAAAATAAGAGCAAAAGCAAATCAAAAGGACACTGGAAACTTTAAACAAATTAATAAATTTTGTAATTTGTTAAGTAAAATGAGTGATATTTTAGAGAAAAATAATTGAAGAAGCGCGTAAATATGATTAAATTATAAAATATAAATTCAGTTCGTAGTAAAATTTCTAATAAACTTATTGGTTTAACCCTGTTAAACTGACTTCGTAGTCTGACAGACACCGCTGAAACAAAATTTTTGTGTATCTTTGTACAATTGCAGGTTACGATCTCTCTCGTTACCTGTTCTGTTTATGTTTCTATGTTGATAAGTGTGAAAACAGCAGCCGTCGTCAACGTATGTGTGTAGATGCGGTGTTGTCCGTAATACCCACAAATCAGGGTTAGTATAAGTATCTAGCAGACCACTCCGTCAGTATTATTGTAAAATTCCATAGTGGCTTTCAGGCCACACGTCACAGTGGGATTTTTTTTTTGCAATAAGTAATTTTTTCGACACATAAAATTTAAAAATGTAATGATGCAGTTTTGTAGAGAACTGATTCAGTATGAAGAATCCATAAATTGTATCCCAAAAAACACATATTTGGCTTTGAATAATGAAGTAAAGTCACATGTAAATGTTATTCCAAAATATTGAAAACTGTTAACGCACTTTTACATTACAGTGTTTGTACGTGAGATCATTTTATTGCTCAGATTTTAATAGTGATTTTTTAAACTATAGAACTTTCTGCGTAAAAAGAATTATAAAGTTCACTGACATGGTTTAGCAGATATGATAGAATAAAATTTGTTCTATAATGTGCCGTGATTGCAAACTTCCTTGGAAGAAAAAGAAGGTTGCGCGGTCGTGCTAGGTGCTCCCACTATAATAAAATGAAAGGTAAGACTCCATTTTATCAATTAAAAGAAAAAAAAAGTTTAAATAATTAATAATCTTTTATAAAATTATAAAATTTATGTCCAAATTCATGATTTAATTAAAAACTTAATATTTATTTGGTAAAGAAACAAAAAGTTGTGGGAAAAAATATTATATGGGTTATATGGACGGCGAGTGGTGGGCGTTAATTAAGGTAATAAAGGCTCTGTGCCAAATTTAAAAAACTTAGGGCCAAAAATAAATGTTTGGTTCTATGGGCGGTGAGTAGTGGGCGTGGCCAATTTAGATGACACTTTATATTTTTCTTAATTGAGCTAAAGAAAGGCTCAAAGCAAAACTTCAACATTCTACGAGCACTCCTTATATTTTTTGCCAAACATTGAATGAACAAATCCCACTGTGCATCACTAAAATTGTAATTTAACTGTTATTATTACTGTTTCGTTGCAAACCAAATGTCTAAGGCTGTAGATTCCAAGATGAAAAGAAGAACTTTCTTGTTAAATATGGCTCGGGAAAGGGTACTCGATCATATGAGAGCATATGTATACAAAGAAGTAACCCTTCGAGAATTGCGTATGATCATCAGCCGCGTTCTGTTTCATCATTTATTTTAAATTCCCATAAATTCAACAGCTCTGTAGACAAAATTTCAACCGCTTTTATTATCTGCTATAATTTTGCTCTTTTTCAATCCGACTGGACTGGTATGTGCACATTTATTGATAAGTACGAGTATGTTTATACACATGCAAATAGTATTTACGAGTATAAGTGTTTGTTAACGTTGGTATTCGTTGGAAAAATTAATTAATTTTTTTTTTGGGTTTTTCTTTTCTTTTTTTTTCTCATTCATTTGTTGATGTTGTTTCAACACATAAATATTTGCGAAACCAATTTTGCATAATCCGTTAAAAAACTTTAAATAATAATGGAAAAAAAATGAAATAAAAAAATCCAAAATACATAAAAGGAACTGTAAAAACATTAATAAGAATAAAAAGAAAGAGAAAAAAGTCAAACATTTTAAGGGAAATGATTTAAACAATTACAAAAAGAAAAAAATATTCCAAAAAAACATGTTTTTCTCAATATATTGAGTTTTTGTTGCACTTGAAGAATGTTCAATAGAATTTCAAAAGATAAAAAAGCTTTTGTTTTTTGAAATAAAATTATATTTTCTATACAAAAAAACAGCTTTTACCGATTATTTACAATTTAAATTTATTAAAACTTATAATTGTTTTTTCTTTTGCATTTTTTTATTGTTATTTAACCAGCAATGCTCAAATGTTACTACCACTGAGGCATGCAACATTATTTTGGTGTTTGCAATTAATAATTTTCAGGGTTTATTTTATTCATTTTTTTTTTTTTTTGTATTTTTAAAATAAATTTTATGTGTTTTTTGTTTTTCAGCGGTTGACTGAAATATAATTGAAAAGTTATGTGCGGTTAACAAACACAAAAGACCTCAAAAATGCCACAAATACAGCAGCAGCAGCCAGCCTACACATCAACTCTGATCACAATTACCATATAAATGGCATATGATGACAATGTTTGTTTTAATTTAAATTTTAATTACTTGGAAATTAAATAAATTTGTAATAATTTCTAAAAATCGAATAAAACAAAGAAGCTTTGCTTTGTTGTACCCTCATCAAACAGCAGAAAAAAATATGGTTCGTTTGCCTGGCTCATTATGTCGAACGTTATCGTATTGAATGACTAACAGCTGGTTTGTGACACACTTCTACTCTGTAGTTGATTTTAAATTAGGGGCGAACGATAACGTAGTAAGAATTTGAAAAGTATATATTTGCAGCTCATTACACTAAAGCCCCGGTTTCGATTTTAAAAGTTAGTTTAATCCACTTTTATCGTTGTGATTTAGATTTCTTTTTTTTAACTTGGCTGAAGCAACTACTTATACATATAAAACTTTCAACTTGCATGCATAAAGGGAAATTCCCAGTTAATAGTAGTTAACCGCCATTCCTAAATAAACGTTTTACCAAAATATTAAAACCAGAGTGGGCAAACAAACAAAACATTTCGCAAACGTTACCACAAAGTCATAAACTTTTAAGATTTTTTTTAATCGTATTGTACATGAGCAAAACCAAAACAAATACTTTCTAAATTAGAAAGAGCGCAAAGAAACAATTAGCTTTTCGGTCGTGTGCTTGCTTTGTTATTCCGTTACATTCGTATAATTTGCTCTTTTTTCTCATTCTCATTCATTTTTTGCTCTACCTAGGCACATTTCAGTTAGTGTATTTGTAGTGCTCAAAAAAAACAATATACAAAATTAAATGGGACAATCGTTCTCACTGTTTCTGTTTTGCTTTTATTTTACTCATTGTAAAGAACAAAACAAAATGAGATCAAAAGTGCAGTATTGTTTATTTTCCTACTCTGATTAAAACAGAGTTATTCACACAAACAATTGACCACGTGTTTGAATGTTCCATATTCGAAAGCTTATAACGCCACTTATCCGATCTTGCTCATAGAGCACTTCGTCGCAAGAATTAAAGAAAGCTGTAACTGACACAGAATCGAATATACGTTTTTTGCATCATTTTTATCAGAAAAAAATACGCGTCGATTGGTCCCGGTCCCAGATGTTGCGTTTTGAAAAATACCAGTTTCTTCTTTCTACTTTCATACAAGTTTTTTGGCTCTGGTGAACATTAAATGTTTTGTCAGTTACAGAGTTCTTTGATTCTTGCTACGACTTATTTTTTTTTCTTCTATAATGTTTTCTTTTAAATAAGTGCATTAGGAGTATAATCTAGGAAACCGTTATCTTTTATATTCAAATAAATAAAAAAGTTGCCCTTGTGTTTATTTAAAACCTATAAAACTTCCTAAATTACATAAATTAATATATAGCCACCTTTGGAAATTATTGCAGCTTCAGTTTTTCGTGGCATGCTTTTAACTAGGTTCTGGTAGATACTGGAAGGTTTCTCTCCCCAGGCTTTAATCACATGCCCTCAGAATTTAATAGTTGAAGTTTATCTCCTGACAATTTCGCAATTCTAATATTTGGAACAAGCTATTTAGCTGCAATAAAACTTTATTCTTGTTTCTTTATGCTGATTTTTATTAGCCCTAAACGATAGCTTGCCACGGCCAATGTCAGAATTTGCTGTCATTAACTCCACCAGTTTTTCCATCTGGTTTTTATTAGTAATTTTTATACAAAAAGTTACAGTTATTTCTAAATTTTAAAATTTGCAAAAGAAATTTAGCACTATTATATTGCACTTGGCGAATATTGGAGGACCGTTGCCATCGCAACGGAGACTCCTGATGGAGGACGGGCTTATTTGCTCTTATCTGTCCAGTGAGCAGTGGCTTTGAGAATCACCTCAGCCTATCGCACAGTGTCAGTACCTGCAGTTCTAGTTATAGCCGGTCCAATCCCTCTGGACCTAGTGGCAAAAGATCTGGCCAAAACTATAGAACGCCCTATAACTAGTTCTATTAGGCAGGATACCATTTTTAAATGGCACCAACGCTGGAAAGCTGAAGAACGAGCGAGATAGACAGCGAGACTTATACCGACTATAGGGTCATGGCTTAATCGTGGTATCATGGAGGGTGTCGTGATATAGTGGTTAGAGCGCGGGCACAGAAACTTAAACTCTCCCAGCGAAGGAGAGAAAAAATAATTTTCGATTTTTAAGAAATTATATTTTAAAGAATAAGAGGTTCCAGCCCTCCCCCCACCCCTTCAATATGTCAATCTTCACGAAAACGCTAACTGATATTTGCAATCTATTCCACCAAGAAACGAATGATCAGCAGTACAGCGCCAAATGGGGCAATTGCTGTTGTTCATTCAAAGGTGAAAATATAAAACTGGCCTTTGAGTGATCAAATTGAGAGCAATTTGTATCATTGACATAAGGCGCTTAACATCTATCTATCTATATGTATATTCAACATTACAATACATTTAGTAGGGGTTTACCCCTAAGTATTGGTCTTAAATAAGAAAAAATTCCGGAGAGGTGAACTTTTACACCACACAGGTGTTATCGGGTTACGGATATTTTAGAAAATATCTGCACTAAATGCGAAAGTGTGACTCTCATTTTTGCATTTACGAGGAGGATAAAGATGTGATTGACGACGAGCAGCACACTATTTTCGACAGCAGGCGCTGGCATTGCTATCGAGCGGAACTGATGTCAGCAGTTGGAAGAACTACTGTCGAAAATATCATTGAGATTATATCGACAAACATACCGAACTGGACTGCCACTGCAGGATACCTTGATGGATTTTTAGTCGGTATATCCTTTTAGACGAGTCTGACATATTATGCGAGGTGACGTCCTCCGTGAAAGCATAGAACTTTTCCCCTTCTTCCCATACAAAACAGAACAGAACAAACATCTTTAACAACATAGAGGTAAGGGCGCTAGTAGAAAAACTCAAACGGACCAGGTTCAAATCCCAGCAAAGGTGAAAAATGGTAAAGTTAGTTTGCAGTTTTTTCAAAATTATAATTTAAAAATAAGAGGGGTGGAAGCCCCTTCCAAGAAGACCATCTATAAAGAATCTACTTCCCGACATTCCACTCTATTCCACCTTAACCATTGTCAACAAAAAACGAATGACCAGGAGAAAAGCGCCACCTATTGGGAAGTAGCAGATAACAGCTAAGCCTACTTAGCGAAGGCACTCACCACAAAATCAACATGCAACAATGAGGCAATTGCTGTTGATCATCCAAGGGTGAAGGTATAACACTGACCTTTGAATGATCAATTCACAGTAATCTGTCTCATTTCTAAGGCGCTTAATAATATAAAAAAAACAAAACATATGTTCTGTTGTCATAACGTACTGTCCTTTCTACAAAAATTCTAATACAATGCACAGCATTTAGTAGGGGTTTACCCCTGAGATTTGGTCTCAAATAAAAAAGCAGCAATAATGCTTTACTAGAGTAGTATACTTGCAATGTATTTTGGTGCTTATAACATAGATTTTCAGTGCGTACATTAATCGATATGCTACTGTTATATGAAGTTTTTTTATTAAAGTCTATTAAGCCAAATATTCTTTTGACTGATTATTTAGTTCACGTTGTAAATTAATCATCAAATCCTTTACATTCCTAAGGGAATACTCTGCAAATAAGAAACAAACAAAAATTAAAAATTTAAAATGATGCTGAAATTCTACAAAATTATAGCGACTTTTATAATTAACAAATGAATTATTATTATTATTATTATTATTATTTATTAATAGATAAAAAATTTTTCATTTACAATTCATTTTCTTACAACTAATATCTACAATATATCTATATATGGCAAAACATAATATTGTAAGCCAGATTGGTACTAAATCCAATATTTACAAAATACAAAAGTCAATAAAAGCATAAAAAAAAAATTAGATTGAAATATAATTTAAGTAATCAAATATAATTTAACTAGAACATATTTTACTATATATGAAATTCATTAACAATTAATGTGCGATATTTTAAAGCTGATTTCACAAATAAATACAATGAATTAAAATTGGAACCATTCAGGATGACAAGAACTTCATTTAAGCCAAGATGAGTTTTTCCAAATAGATTAAGCCTAAGCTTCTGGACATACACCTAAAAAGTGGTATGTGTCTTCAACCAGATTGAGATTACATATAGTACAGAGAGTTACGGTATTATTAGAATATGATTTGGCGTTTAAATTAAGAAGACCTCCTCTAACTTTAATTAACAAGCCTGTTATCTCTGCAGATAAATTATTTGTGAGCATAGGCATTGCACTGTAATTGAGTTGGCAGTAAAGGTCATGGTGTAGTGAATTTATAGCCTTGTAAACATTTTCCTCATGTTCCTTAATAACGAGATGTTGTAGTATCGACTTCCATTCAAAGCAGAGTGGACGATTAGAATTGTTTGGAAAATATTGTAGAAACAGACATAGATCAGACCACTCATTTGCCCAGCTGATTTTATGTGCTATAATAGACTCAGCTAAAATACGAGGTAATCTCTGTTCACTCATGTTTAACACTCTATTTATATAGCATAAGTGTAGTTTCAGAGTCGAGACATATAGAGAAGGCATACCAGTTTCTAAATAGACCATATAGTTTGGAGTTGTTTCAGGTAAGTACAGCATTTTCTTAATGAAAAAACGAAACAGCTTTTCCACTTCATCATATTTCGTGTAACCCCAAAGTTGAGCGGCATAAAACATTATTGATCGAGAGGCTGATTGGAATATTTTTAATTTATTATCCTTAGATATTTTTGGGTGGTTTATATACTTCAACCATGTTGAATTAATGGCTAATTTTGAGGCAGACAATTTATTAGTCAAATGCTTCTTAAACGACAGATTATAAGTCATGTCCACACCTAGATATTTATAGCAGTTAACAATTTCAATGTTATCATTACCAAACTTCCATTTTAGGTGCTTAGATATTCTAGGTCCTCTCCGAAATACCATTACCTTGGACTTGCTCAAATTAACCGACAAGCTCCACTTTATACAGTATTCATATAATGCATCGATCATAGTTTGTAAAACAGGTGCCGAATCAGCCAGAATAACAATGTCGTCAGCATAAAGCAGGACCTTCACAACATTGCCAGCAATACTTATCCCTCCAGGCAACACATCCACCAGGTCATTAATATATAGGGAGAATAATACCGGACTTAAAATACATCCCTGTTTTACACCAACATTAACTGAGAAATACTCCGAGAAAGAGGAACCATCCATCATTAACAAATGAATTTAAAAGGTTTTATGAAATATTTATTATTAAATAGACTTTAAGAAACATTTTTATTTTAAGAAATATATACAAAAAAATAATATTTTTTCACTTTACAAGTTACATTGCGATAATGATTTCAGGTTTATATTGAAAATTGCTTTTTGTTTTATAAGGATTGACCCACATTTTAAAGTTTTATACAATTTCGAAATGACGATATGTTTTTATGATAAAAATGAGCCAAAAGGCACAGACATACACAAAATAACTACATGCACTACAGAAGCACGAGTGTGTATGCATGTGTGTTTAAATCTTATGAAACTTAAACAACATAGTTGTGGCAAAATATGAATGCCAGTATGAATGTCTATTGTAAACACACAAAATGCATTCCTTTTGCACACGCAATTTCTTTCGCACTCTCTCTCTCTCTTTCTCTGTTTCTCTTTTTTGTCTATCTCTTCTAATTGCTTTTGTTTTAATATAACATGTGTGTTTACCTCGAATACAAGTTTTATTAAAATTAAACACAAGAAGACACAGGAAGCAATAAATGACAACAGCACATACATAGAAAAAACAACAAAACATCAAATATGACACCAAAATATCTACTGATACATGACACACACACACACATACAGGATTATAATAATAAGTACAAGCGTGTGAATTATCTGCTGTTTTTATAATAATTAAACAAAAAAAGAAATATGTTTTTGTGTTTTTATAAGTTCTTATAACATCAGCACACCCCGGCATGCTTCGTTGCCAGAATTGAGTAAAAAGTTTAATGTAAATAAGTATGGAAAAAGCCTGTGTACTTTTAAGTTCATGATATACATACATACATATCTATATATCTGTGGCAATTTGGAAGAGTAGCTTAAGTCGACATAAGAGAGAATTGAGTTAAGGCGTTTGGGGCATTACAGAAGCAAAGGCGCTTAAATGTGTTTAGTCCGTTTTGAAAAATTCTATTTTTTATCAATGTTATGTACGTTTACTTTTTAGCCTAAGTTTTTTGAATCAATAATGCATTTAACAAAACAACTTATGTACACATAGATTTGTTTACATATTCAGATTTTCGATTTATCGTATAACTTATATATACATAAGTTTTTTTAATAAAATGTGATTCTTGTATACAGTTATCTTAAGTGAATGTAAGTTCTTGAATAAATCCTCTTATGTTTACTTAAAACTACACAATACATACTTTTTATTTCAACAGAAGCGCTTAAGTTACTTAAGGACCTGTTCAACGCAGATTTCAGTTTCGAAAAAGCGCTTAAGTAGAAAAGGCGTAAAATCTTCTAAAATCAACCATATTTTTTTAAAATATTCATCCTTCTTCTCTAATGAACATGGTACCAATATATTAGCTCATAAATTATTCGCAAAAAACATGCAGAATAAAAATTACACAAAATTGATGATATCTCAAAACTTCAATTTTCGACTTAAGCTATTCTTCCATATTGCCACAGATATATTAGCAACATTCGTCTTTAGTCTTTTAAACATATACAATATTTTCTCCTGCCACTTTGTTACTTATAATTTACTTTAACCATAAAATTATTCAAAGAAAACTTAGTAACTTTAGCTTAAACCGTTTTAGGGTATTCAAAAATCAGTATTTAGTTTATATGAGAGGTATCACGCCCACTTTTGCTATATCCCCCACTTAAATTTTTATATTAAGTTCAGAAAATGTAGCTCAAGTCGTTCTTAAGATGATCAAAAATTATTATTCAAATTGTATGGAAGGAACCACGCCCGGTTTTGCACTTCCGCCCACTTTCTGACTAATGATTTCCCCTGACGATGAAGTCATTCATACCAAGTTTGTTTTTTTTTTTTTTTTTTTTTTTTTTTTTTTTTTTGACCTGACCAATACTCAGGGGTAAACCCCTACTCATGCAGTGCATTGTATTGGAATGTGAAGATGGTTGATAGATGGAGATTTTTTTTTTGTAAATATTGGTGTATTATGCGCCTTTCTGTTGATGGGACAAGTTGCTGGCAATTTGATCACTCAAGGGAAAGTGTTATACCTTCACCCTTCAATGAACAAACATCAATTGCCTCATCTGTCCGTGAATGTTGACTGTAAATTGTGAGCGTCTCCTGTAGATTAGCTGTTATCTTCCCAGAAGGTGACACTGTACTCCTGATCATCGGTTTCTGGTGAAATTGATTGCAAAATGTCAGGGAGCGGTTTCTTAAAGATGGACTTCTTGGGAGGGGAGGGACCTCTTATTTTTTTTCAATATAATTTTTAATTTAAATTAAAATTTTAGAAAACCACAAATTTTTATTTTTATAATTTTGCCCTTCGCTGGGATTGAACCTCGGTCATGTGAGTTTCTGTGCGAGCGCTCAAACTTTATAACACGACCCCCCAGAATCTTTCGCTTTAACAGTTCTCTAGATTTACAGAGATTATTATTTAACTTGTATGAGAGGTACCACGGCTACTTTAAATTAAATTTGTTTAACATTTTTAACCCATTCAAGCCAAGATTACAGATGTTTTTTTTTAACTACTTAGTTCAGGTAATTCGAACCCCTGGTTTCAAAAAACTGATCAATACAATTTTCATATCTTGCGTTTCTTACACTGAATCAATTCCGTTTTAAAGCAGCCACATGTCAGACTCATTGGTGTTGTAGTAAAAAGGAGAACTATTTGAGTTTAATTTCTTCCATTATTTCTTTTTAATGATTGGTTTGCTGTCCTTTTGCTGGAACACTAAAATAGAAATTTTATTACCGTTTTTATTTAAATCAATGCTTCCATAATAAAATTTTACCCTTTGTTTGTTGTTATATAAAGCTTTAAAGAAGAAAGCAAAATGTAACTGGTGAAATACATGTATTTCTTATTTGGGCTATATGTGTACAGATATCGCTCCTCATCTTTTTAGAAGGCATTAAAGTAGTTCGATATCATTTCTTAAATAAATATATTTGTACTATTTAAGACGATCTTAAGCAATAGTTTTTCGCTAATTTCTTGTTCATGTTTTCTTTTCCTAATATAAATATGACTACATTGCAATCAACCAGCGATATTCATACATACACCATTACTATCTGTCACTGCAGTTCTTTCATTATTCTTAATTTGTGTATTAAAGCACACACAAATGTTTATACTTCAACATATTTTCTACACAAATAGTGAGAACTGTTGACGTAATAGGTATAGGTACAATGGTGTGTAAAAAAAGAGTGGTCGACAAATACAATTTTTGTTTGTTGGCTGGTAAATTATTCTGCAGACACAATAGAAGTAAAACAACAGGTGCAACATCTCACTACTTTGGTTGGGTATAAATCCTCGTTATTCAATCATCATCTTTGAATCACTGAAAATCCCTAAAACGTATTAAGTTGGCATCAAAAATCTAGCATTTAGCATTTTTTTTTAATAATATTTAGCATTTTCTGGCATATTATAGTTTAAGGTTATTAAAAAACAAAAAATATTTTTCGCCTTATTGGCAAATACATTTAATATGATATGAAATGTATGCTGTTGTAGAACAGTTAAATAGAATTTGAATTTTTTGAAAAACCGAAATGTATTGCATTGTAAATACTTTTGTTTTATTTTTATATACTAACTGGGATATGATTCGCATTTAGTCTATAACTATTTTAACATAAGTATTAATAGTTTTGAATACCACCTTTGAAAAAAAGTATCCTGACGAGTCTCTTAAGCAGACACGAAATGGCCATAGAGACATGCTTATCCCCAAAATATTATTTTAATATGATTTCTGGCATATGATCGCCACAACTAACTCCGACGTAGTTTAATCTGCAGCCCAATTTTCGATGACTTTTTTCAATATTTGTGGCCATATATCGGCAATAACAAGGCGAATGTTGTTCTTCTAGTGGTCAGTTTCGGGCTTATATTCAATCCATGTGATTCAGAATCTTAAGAAGTCTATCAGTGCTCACATCAGTCAGCTCAACAATATTATCGAACAGCAGTTTGCCTAAAGTTGATACCCTTCCCACCCATATGCTCTATGGTATTCGCAGAGAAAATAAAAAATTGTCTGCCTTTTATCGTTATTTGCTTGCAGCTGTGACAGTACATATTGAATATAAGTAAAATGTTCATCTTGGCTTTTTGCGCCCCATATTATCTATCTATAAACCAGTTACCTCAGCTACGAACTCACTGGCATTTCTGTTAACAATGTTAAAGTTGGTTTTCTGCAGGTCACATTTATGCTAAAGCTACCTGCTAATTCTGCAAGTTGTCAGACTTGAGAGTGCAGTGAAAACAAAAACAAAAAGAAAAAAAGAATGGCACAGAAAACCAAATTTCAGAGGGTAGACATAGGAAACAACCAACTTAACAAATTCCATTTTTTTTAGTTTTCTTTTTTATTATTATTATTAAGTGCCTTATCCTTATATGGGGCAAGATGGTGTCAGTTGATCACTCAAAGGACAGTGTTACTACCTTCACCATTGAAATGATCAACAGAAGTTGCCCCATGTGTTGGTGTTAAATTTTGTTCATTGTGAAGTGGTGAGGAACTTAGCTAAGTTGTTGTTTGTAGGTTTTGATCCAGCCTATTTACCCAGTAGGTGGCGCTTTCTCCTGATCATTTGTTTGATAACTCAAAGGTGGATATAGTAGAAAGTCACGGATTGACTTTCTTAAGGATGGACTTATTAGTGGTAGGGAGGGTCCCCCGGGGATACAGTAAAATTTGCTAGTGATTACTTCACACCAGGGGCCTGTCTTCTCAGGGGAATATGGAGTTCACCTAGCTCTCGGTGGCCTGGCACTCGCTATAGGCAGAGAGGTTGGTAATTTTTAATTACTGACTGACCAGAGAAACCTACTCTAATCTGGTACTACGGGAATCAGGAAGCCCACGGTTATGTCTGTGCTCCCCTATCATTCGGAAAGTGAGGTAAACCGGCCGGATGGTTTGAGTGCGGCCCTTCGGGAAGTACTCGTAGTGGTTGTGGCAGTGCTAGATAGAAACCCTTCAACAAGGAGGCTATCACTACCCAGCAGTGATTGGTGCCAAATTGCTAATTCGATGTCCATGGGCCTTCTTCTGAGCGGGGTGTCTTAGACATTACCGAGATTAGAGGGTACCGGCATCGGGTGGCGGTGGTTGAACGCATTGTATTCAACTACCGGCCTGGCAACGGGCGGCGTGTGGTGAGTCCAAAGACAGGTACGCACGTTAAATCCCCTAAACAGTGGATGGGAGGAGGGGAGTAGGGGGGAACATCTCATATATATTTTTTATTTAATTTAAAACTTTGAAATGCCGCACAATTTCCATTGCTGGTAGTCGAACCTGGGCTGCTTGATTTTGTAAGCGAGTGCTCTAATACATTACGCCACCCTAGACCACTACCACATAGCTACTGCATAAGTAGCTGTCGTCCCCTGCGTGCTGGGTTAAAAAAAATAAAATCTATATAAATAAAAATCAATGTTGTTCGTTGATCATTTAAGTTTTCATCGAGAGAAAAATTTGCCACACCTGCTTTTACGCCCACTTTTACAATTTATCTCTAATTACTGATTTTTGTATATCTGCAGAACGGTTAAAGCTAAAGTTTCGGAATTGGGTCTGAATGACTTCATGGGCAAGTCAAACCATAAGTAAGAAAGTGGACGAAATTAGACAAGTGGGCGTGACATCTCCCATACAAGTTAAAAATTGATTTCTTTATACTTACGTTTCTTTAGAAGTGTTGAAGCTAAAGTGTCTGAATTTGGTGTGATTAATTTCATAGTCATTAAAAATTATCAGTAGAAAAAAGTGCGGACAAGTAGACGTGGTAGCTTCCAGAAAAACTAACTATTGAGTTTTTGAATTTGGTCTGAATTATTCCGTAGTCACTAAAAATCATCAGTCTAAAATGTGGACAAATGACAGTGGTAGGTGTAGCTAAGCACACCAGGTTTAAGCTAGCATTAAATAATATTGCAAATACGATACCATTCAAAAAAAAAAAAGTTGTCTAAAGAAAAATGCATGAACAAGTAAGGAAGCTACGAGTGTAATTACTTTTGAAAAAATTTGCAACAAAACTCAGCACCAAGAGGTGAAAGTTCTCGTTTAATAAAAATTAAAATTTTGAAAGATCAAATCCGCTTGTTTTACCAGTTAAGCACACACTGCATTGCAATGACAGTTCTTTGGCACTTATGTAGTTCGAAATTAAATTAAATCTTGAGCTATAATTTTGCTTGCCATTGCAAAGATGATTCATCAAATTGCATGTACAATACAAGTGTATGACATAAATACGAGTATGATTGAGAGAACATGTAGATAAAATAAAATATTTCAAAATTATATTAAAAAAACCAAGAAGAAGCAAAAATCTGATATTACTTTCTTTCCTACTTTTCAATTCTTAAATATGTTTTATTACGAGTATTTTCGTAAAGATGTACTCGTAGTGTAAAAAAGCTTTCATATTTAATCCCAAAGCCCCATTGCAACAATCTCAAGGGTAAGTTTAGTTTTTAGTACATGGGAATAATGACGAAGACAAGCATGTTGATGATGATGATGATGCTGACAGTTCTTTTACTGTTTTTTTTTTTCTTTCTTGCTTTTCTTGGATAAATATATGCACATTCAAACACATTTTGTCAGTTGTTCATTCATTCTTTCATTTATTCAATTCAGTCAAACATTCTTTCACTTATTCAGGCAAAAACAACAAGTAAATGCACACAATTTTACAATTGAAAATAGCTTGGGTGTAGTGATTAGTAATGGAAATTTGGCAGTAATTGAATCTTTGCTAAAAAACACTTTTTAAAACAATATAGAAATTAAGTAAAAAATGGCTATGAAAGTATAATTTTCATATCATTCTCATAATATTGTTACTAGTTAGCTGCCACAGGTTACAAAAGAAAAAAAAAAAAATTTGAGAACAAAAAATAAATGCCTCTGCACACATACATACATAGTTTTACAATTTATAAAACCCAGTAATAAAATTGCGAACAGGAACTTGTGAACTACTTTTTTTTTCCATTCATTTTACTGCTGCATTGTGTCTTCTTAAACTATATGAGTATTTCTTGAATTTCTTCATCATATGCATTTTAGACAGTAAGAAATTTTGTTTTTTTTTGCTAACATTTCCTTAAGGAATTGCGGTTTAAAACACAACCAACAAAACCAGAAAAAAAAATAGGAAAAATAAGAAAAAACTTAAGAACAGAAAACATGCCTTAAAGATTACAAGAATCTAACCTCAAAACAAAGTACGAAGTATATAAGAAAACCAAGAAAAGAAAAGCATAAAAAAGAAAGAATTAAGAAGGTTGCAATATTTTTATCTTTTAAACAAAAACCTGCACAACTTATTAGGGAAAGAGAAAAGCAGGGAATTTCTTTTTTGTTTTCTTAATTAATTAAAGAAAATTAAAATAAAATTCTTTAAAAACTCAATGTTGTTTTAAAGCTTAAAATTAAGTAAAAATTAAAACCAAAACTTTGTTTTTTTTTTTCAACTTTAAAATTTAAAAACGAAAAAAAAAAAAACGCACAAAAGAAGAGTTGAGTTGACAGTTGAGTTTAGATTAAAAATAAAAATATATATGCACACATGTACACACACAAGTGACTTCAAAAACAAAGTATGTTAGAAACAACACACACTCACACCAGCATACTTAAACCTACACTCGTACTAATGCACTTGAATACACGTAGAGAAGCAAAGAAAAGACAAAAAATTGGAGAGATGGCGGCTTGACTAGCATGAATGCCAGTTAACACTAATTGGTAGCAATGCCATTCACACAGACACATATAATGCTTTTGTTTTGTATTTAAAACAAAAGAAGAAAAAAAAGCAAAACAAAACAAAACCTAAAAAAAAGAATTGAAAAACACATGCAAATACAAAAGGTGAATAGCGTACAGAGAGAGAGAGAGAGAGAGAGAGAGAGAGATAGAGAGGGAGATAGTTATGTACACCAACACATACATACACATATAAGCATAAAGAACCATTGCAATAATTGGAGTTGCTTAAATATTGGTCGTCCTACGTTACGTATACGTAACAGCATTTAAACACTGCATTACATATATTTAATACCAGCAAATACAAAAATACACTTAAAAAAATTTTTTTTGTAAATTTCTCTCAAATGCATAAAAATATAGGTTTTTCTTATTAGAAACATTAAAAAAAATGATACAGAAAATTATAAGAAAATTATAATCAATTATTATTATTTTTACCACCGTTCCTTAAAAGTATGGAGAAAACGTACGCTTACACCGTGAAAAATTCAATGAAAAATACAAAAATTGAGGAAATCTTTAGACTGATATTTTTAAACCTAATCAAGGCATTATTTTAAAGCTGTTTAAGGATATTATCTTTATCAAAAAGTTAATACTACTAAACAAAATGCGTTGATACAATGTGAAGTGATTGGGAAAAGAAGTATCATGACTATATGTGTTATTAAGCGAAATTTGGGCCGAGACGTTAAAGATAAAGGGATGAGCTTATTTGCTCATATCTGTCAAGAGATTAGTGCCTTTGTTTAATTAACACGGCTTACCGCACAGTGTCAGGAACTGCAGCGGGCACAATCCTTGTAGATCTGCTAGCAGAAGCGTGTACGATAATATACAAGGCCAAAACGAGAGGCCTTCCTGTAACCAGTTTCATCAGGCAGGGTATAATTTTCAAAAGGTAACAACGCTGGAACGCTCAAGAACGACGAAGATGTACAGAGAGACTCAAAACGACTATAGGGTTATGGATAAATCAAAAATTCGGAGAGGTAAACTATTACAAGTTTTCGATGAGACGATCACTGGACGTCGGCGTAAAGGACGAAACCCGTTATCGGGTTTTTATGGCCATCTAAGTAAGTAAACTATTACACCACACAGATGTTATCGGGTCACGGATATTTTAGAAAATATCTGCACTGAAAGCGAAAGTGTGACTCCCCTTTCTGCATTTGCAAGGAGATAGAGGATGTGATTGGCGAAGCACACTATTTTCAGCTACAGGCGTTGGCATTACTATCGAGTGGAACTGGTGTCCGAAGTTGAAAGAAATACAGTCGAGAATCTCGTTAATATCATGACGTCAAACTTGCCTAACTGAACTGCCATTGCAGGATAGTTTGAACGTATCCTAAAACAAAAAAAGAAGGACACCAAAGCTATTGAAACTGAGAGTCTTGGACGCAGGACAACCTACACAAAACTGGCAACCGTGCCAAAAAGGTTGCAGAAATGCGAGTGTTGTTCTGAGGTGGCATTCTTCCCCTGGTGACGCGAGTCCGACATGTCATGCAAGGTGACGACCTCCGTGAAAGCATAACACTTGTTCCCTCCTTGCTACAAAAAAAAAAAAATATTTGCAGATATGCGCTGCTAGAGACGGATTTCACGGTGTCTGTGGTGTGGAAACGGCTATCGAATTGTCTGCCATTTGTTTTTCATTTCATTTTTCAGTGAGTAAAAGAAAAAAACTAATAAAAGCTTTTAAATTAGATAAAATTGTTAAATTTAAAACGAAATTGAAACTGAAAGTGCAAATAAAACACCCCCAAACAAAGAGTGTTTTTTATTAATTGATTCAACCACCTGTTTTTGGAGTTTTAGTGTGTGGCTCTTAAAGATTTTATAGACTACAATAACAGGATTAACCGGAATTCCTAATAACCATTCTCTTACAAAGTAGGTATTTGGAGAATTAAACAAAGGGAGTATCAATATCACTGGTGAGACCACAACCATTTTGTGGTATAGGAAGAGGAGTTTGGAAGGAAAAGAGGACAGGAGATCTGAGTCGTGCATTAAATTCTCTAGATATAAAATTAAAATTTTGCCAAACACTGCAGACTCAATGGGCATTTGAATAGAATAGGAATCACTTCAAACGATATGTGCAGATTATGTGAGGAAGCAAACTCGTCATCAGAGCACAGAGTTTAAAGTTTTTTGTGGTACCTTTTTCAATAGTTTGGTTGAATGCTCAAGGCTGAACCATGGCGTTTTACTCCACTTTATAGACATTTATCGTTGGCTGTAGTTCTTACACAGTAGGAAGAGGTAAATTGGTGATTATGAGTTATCAGAAAGGATATTCTCCGGGTTGGCACCGGCCAACGTTTTGAAGTTCTTCAGAGAGTTGAGAGTGAGGGTGATACTATAGGAATCGCGGTTAAGTTGAGAGCTGTACAATAGCTCTACAGGCCAAAGTACGTTAGTACCTCATTTATGAACGAATGATTTAAACAAAGTAACCTGAGACATTAAGTAACATATTCTAATATCATAAAAACATGTTATCTTTCATATGTATCTATTATTTTGGGCCTGCAAGGTTAACACCGGCTGACATATTTTAAATCGTGAAAACGCCGAAACTGGAGCTGACCGTATTAAAACATTAGATGAGTTGAGAGCTGTACAATAGATCTTCCAGTCGGAGCACGTTTTTTACCTCATACATGAATACAAAGTCGGATTCTGACAAGATTAGCTGCAGTTTTAGTGTAATAAGATAAGCATATAAAGAAAAACTAATATTTTAAATCAAGCAGTTAAGAGTAGGAATTCAAGAAGCAGCAAAGCCTTATTTTAGCAAAGTCCTATCATTTCGAAGATGCACTTATTGTGCATTCGATGCACACGTCGACTGTTTAAGAGTTAAATAGTTTTCCCATAATTTCTTTGCTTTTTTACAATTTTATTTAAAAATAAGTTTTTGGTTCACAAATTGGAGAAGCACAATGGACTGAATTGCTACATAATTGGCCATTACAACCCAGTTTCAGGATTACGGACTTGCTTATTGCAGCACCCATATTGTGTGCGCGAGTTTTTATCCATTAGTACAGGGAAGTTTAAAGTTTATATTTTTTCAAATTTTATTTTAAATGTCAGAGTTGGAGTTTGAACCTGGACCTTTTTAGAAAGACTACGGCGACTAGAATGAATTATGATAATTAAAAATCCATCCTAATCGAAATATATTTTTTCAATTCTACATTTTGAAATATTTATGTCTGTAAGTTTTTTTCGCCGAGGCTTTTAATAAACTTTTAAAATTTTTTCTCTCCATGTATATGAGCGGATTTTGTGTGTTTGTCTGTAGAATAACTACGAGTACTAACACTAGTAACACATATTTCACCTTTTGCTGTTTTATTGTTTTTCCATAATACAACTACGGCTACTGCATAGTATAGGAAGATACTGGTATACAGTGGGGGAGCAAATGAGGCACCATTTTAAACAATTGCGTCTTTAAAATTTGGCATGAAAAAGTTGGCTGCGTTGAACAAAATTCTCGTAATAATGAAAATAATTAAAAGATCACTTCACTTTAAGTTCATCATAGTTAAAGTCACCTGAGTGAAAAATTTTTAAATTTTCATATGAGAAATACACATGTGCTTAGAATTATAAAAGTCATAGAATACTTACTAGCCATGATCTCGGCCTGAAACACACTGCAATAATCTGGCAAATGCAAATTAAATAATGGAATTCATTTATTTAGTGAGCAAAGGTCTAGTTGCTCTGATCAGGAAGGTGTTTATTTTATTTCTCCTCCTTAAATACAATATTTGTTTGCTTATATACTCGTACTAATAATGCAAATCTAAGTTAAACTACCCTTAACATTATTCTGTTAAAGTGTGCTTATTAAATTAATAACCAAAATATTTAGATAAACATCTACATCCATAATGTAAGAATAAAATGTTTTCCCACAGTGGAAAAATTAAGCGAGTCAAATGCTTGAATTAATATAAAATGCAGTCGGAACGTAGTTTTTACATTTTTGATTTGAGTTTTTTTTTTTAAGTGAATGACGACCGTCAGCGGTATTACAAAAAGAGGTGTCTGCTCGTATGAATTTTTTAAATTACACATCGTCGTGCGGGAGTTTATGTGCTCTATACGCCATTTTATATATCTCGAGTTAATAATGCCACTTTAGGTTTTGCACACCAAAAGTTTTAAAATCTGCAATACGTTTTCACCTATTTATCTCAGAAACTGGACGAGATAACCGAAAACGGATTGCGGACTTGAAAAATTTGGGGTCGAAAACCTAAAGTGGCATCATTAACTCGAGATATATAAAAAATATGAAATTGGCGGATAGAGCACATAAACTCCTGCACGACGACATGATAGTTTTTTATAAGTAGTCACTTCGATATAATATTTTGTAAACATGCACCTAAAAGTATGCAATCATTCTTATTTTATACGCATGCACTTAGAGATATGCAATCATATTAAACATACAAAGGCTTTCGGGAATAAACCACTGCCACGTACCATTATTTTTTCGTGTAAAATTTCACCGATTCACTCGGGAGTGCTTTTAATATTTACGAAAATAATTTCTTTTAATTTTCTACAAAAAATTGAAAACTCTTTCCTGGTTCATTGTTATAAGGAGGAGCTGAAACTTCATTTGAATGTTTGTAGCATTTCTTTGGTATGGGTTCCGAGTCATAGAGCTTGCTAGGAGTGCCTTTGCAGGAGGGTTGTCTGTTGCTTCCTACTCGTATATTCACCGCCCTACGACTGTCATTAGAGTAAGGATATCCAAGTTTTTCCTTGGGAAAGCAGAGAACAGATGGAGTTCCATCCCTTCCTGTGCAGTTTCTAGGACACTTTGGCCTTGGTATAACCGGGACAAGACTCTAGGAATCTTGGTCCTCTCTGTCCCGGCTTATAGCAGTGTATACGAGTCACTGGATGATCGGCAGTTAGACGTTTAAAGTTTTTTGGGATGCCTTTTTTCGATAGCTTGGGGCACTTTGTGAACCTAAACCCCCTTATTTTACTTCACTTTGCAGACAGCTCTGGTTGGATGTAGTGTTTTTCCTATTTTAGGTGTTTTCAGAACAGATGGAGTTCCATCACTTCCTGTGCTGTTTCTAGGACACTTTGGCCTCGGTATAACTGGGGCAAAGCTCTAGGAATCTTGGAGATTCCTTGTAAGTGTTGTCCAAGCTTTTAGCGGTCTATACCGATCACTGGATGATCGGTAAGCACTCAGAGAGATTGGGTCTGCTCTCTAATACGCACTGCAGAAGTTGCGGGAATACTTCTGAGAGGTTCATTTCCTTTGTGACTGCCCAGGTCTGGCAGTCAGATGTTTAAAGTTTTTTGGGTGCCTTTTTTCGATAGCTTGGTGTGGTGTGCGAACCTAGACCCCCTTACATTACTTCACTTTATAGATAGCTCTAGTTTTCTTTAGTGCTTTTCCTATTTTGGGTGATTTCAGTTTGGTCCTGCTAATTGTAATTGATCAGGTTTTTGGTTGACCAGCCATTTGACCTACCTACCTACCTTTTAAATTCCATTTGTTAAGTATCTAACCACAGTTGCGCATGACTGTATAAATTTTTGTTTTTGTTTTTATATTTGTTACGATTGTTTTTGTGTTGTTTTAGTTTTCTTTTTTACTGCATTGTTGAAAATAAATGTTCTTACAAGCATACAAACGGCATATATGCAATTATATATCGTCTTCACACACTCATCTATTTAGATATAGGACAATACATATGTAATATGTGTACATATGTATATGTGAAACATTGTATGTGTTTGTGTATAAATGTGTAAATGTGTCTGCAGATTGGACTCAAACGGATGTAATGAATTAAAGTGCAAGTGGCAGTTAGCAATTCTCTTTTTGTTTTTCCTATATTTTTTTTATTCTATTCATACTTTAAATCTTAGGTTTGTATTTCTTTTCAGTTATTTTCTTTTACTTGTTCCTTTTCTTTATTTTTGCTGTAGTTTATGTTTTGCAAGAAAGCAAAAAACAAATAACAAAAAAGACAATGCAAATGTCGTGTTTTTTGGAGCATAATTGTTTTATGGGCCTTTGTTATAATCAAACGAAAAAAAAAAAACAAAAAATAGAATAAAACAACAGCAACAAATTCTACACAATTAGATACAAAACTTGGAGATTCAAACAATTTCAACTCCACTATAGCACATTGGATAGAGAAAAGAAAACCGAAAGTAATTATTTTGCTTTTACAAAGCATTTCCAATATAAATTGTGCCATTTTTCTTTCTCTACATGTCAGTGTTTGTGTGTATATTGGTATGAATATATTTGTTTCTATATGTGATATATTGTATTTGAAGAAAAAAAAGTTTGCTTTATTCTTGTTGCCTTTTTCATACAAATACACTGCGCGTCATTAGGTTAGCGCCCCCTAACTTCTCAGATACTTTTTACATTTTCTATTTTAATAGTGGGCACAACTTCTTAATTTTTGTTTTGTTTTTGCAATCATCATATACGTTTTCTCTCACAAGAAAATGAAGCTCAATAAAAGAACCGTTATATATTATTTTATATTTTGTTTTATTTTCGTCAAAATACTTTGCACTTATTTTACTTCATCAGATTAGCGCCCCCAAATTAAACTTAAGTTATCTGATTTGCCTTTGCAATAACTGTCATCAAATTCAATATCTTCAAACAATTGCAAAATATGGAAAGAGGAACAGTTTTATTTTTGGAGGAAAAATCGAAAATTGAAGCTTATTGGGAGGCAGGACTATCCTTCCATAAAATTGCAGAAAAAACTGGACGGCACAGGAAAACAATAGCCAATTTTCTTAAAAATAAGGAAAACTATTAAAAAAACTTTAAAGGCGGTAACAATCGAGTGGTTTCTGAAGCAGATAGGAGAGGCATAATGAGGGAAGCATCAAATTCGCATGACTCCTCTACCAAAATTAAGGAAAAAACTGGTGTTAAAGCAAGCTTATCAACGGTGCAAAGAGTTATAAGAAAAGCAAGACATTTACGTAGACAGAAATTGAAAAAATAAACCACCACTTAATGCGCTAAAAAAAGAAATGCGCTTAGATTTTGCTCGAATACACATGGCATGGTCTGCTGAGTGGAAGTACGTAGTTTTTTCAGATGAAAAGAAATTTAATTTAAAAGGGCCCGATGGGTATAACTATTACTTTCACGATCTACGTAAAGAGGAACATCATTTGGACAGCTTGCATAGTCGAGAGGGAGGTGTGATGGTGTGGGGAGCTATATCCTACTATAGCACCTGCGAATTGCAGTTTTTAACGTCACGTATGAACGCGAAAAACTATAAAAACGTTTTAGAAATAGCTTTTCCTCACTTCCAAAACATGTTTGGGGGTCTAGAGTGGCATTTCCAACACAACAATGCCCCAATTTACACTGTCAGATCCGTAAAATCATGGATTCAAACCCAAAAAGTTGACGTCCTTAAGTGGCCACCATACTCATAACATAACTGGCCTTTACAACCCTGTGTCAGGATTACGGCCTAGCTTCTAGCAGCACTCATGTTGTGTGTGTCAATTTTTTATCCATGAGTACCGGGACCTACAGTTTAAAGTCGACTCCGAACGACAGACTTGAGAAGCTTGTTCATGGCAATTAGTTACTCTCAGAGCTTTTGCCAGAAGACTGCTGAGAGGTAGTCGCCGAAAGAAATATTTTTTTCATATTTCTTTTTTTGAAGATGTCAGATCCTGGAGTCGAACCCAAAGCCCATGTCTTAGTAAGCCAACACATTAACCACTAGACCACGGCGACTACTGGCCACCATACTCCACCATACTCGCCCGACCTTAATATAATCGAGAACGTCTGGGGATGGTTGACTAGGAAATTATGAGAGTCCGGAAAGCAATACAGCACAAAAACAGAACTAATTGAAGGCATCAAACACGCTTGGTCCACTATTTCGTTGAATTACATTGAAAGTCTGTACAATTCCATTACCAATCGAATTTTCGAGGTGATTTCAAATAAGAGCAGAACCACACATTACAAATTTTATTGAAAAGTTTTCAAAATATCATAAACTGGCAATAAAAAGCATTCTTTTTGCTTAAGAAACAAAATATATTGAAATTATCGCAAATAGCGCTATCCTGATGACCAATTTTTTATTACTTTTTTTAACATACTTTTACCAAAAATTAAAAATAAAATAGTAAATTCAACATTACAGTAGCCATTCTTGTTTTATTTTAAGAAGAATTGATAGAAGTCAAATACATAAAAATTGCAAGTCCATAGCACAAGTAGTATAGGTAGTATTTAACATTAACGGAGAGTGTAAAGAGGGGCGCTAACCAGATGACGCGCAGTGTATTTCCAATAGTCATACAAAAAGTTTTTAAAGTTGCCAAAGCTTAAACGCATAACTTTTTGTATAACTGGGGAATCTAATGATTGCTTTTTATTTCTAATTGATGTTCTTGGTTAAATTTTCTTTACCTTGACATAAGAAATTCAAAATCAGTACCGATTATATTCGTTATATTAGCGGCACTGTTAGCAATATTCTGCAATCAAATATGTTCCTTTCTTTTCTTAAAATATAACGAAGAAACGCTTTAACGCCCAAACGCTTTACTCTGTAGAAGCATGTTTTAAAAAACGATATAGATTTGTTAGATATTAGTTTTGTTGTTGCTACCCATTAACCTCAATTTAAATTCGAAACAAAAACAAAATAGGGGGAAAAAAAGAAAACACTACAAAAATAATGTTCATGAATCTTATGAATTCATACACTAAACGAAATGCGAATACAAAGAAAACAACTTAAAAGGTGTATGGGGAAGGTATTACAGTTACATTTTGTCAACGTATTACTTTTTACCAAGGCTTAGGCTACATTAACACATACATACACTTACAAGTGTTTACTAGCGTGCGTTTATAATTTGCCACCCAATAGGGAATTGATAATGCAACGAAAAATTATGAAATCTATGGGGCATAAATGTTTTGCAAGTTAATCTCGTTAAACTATAAACGTATTTACGAGTGAGTAAAAATTTGTTACGGTACGGTTTTAAAGGTTGATAAGTCTATAAAACTTAACACACTAACGGATTATTTTACGCACATAGTAAGAGTGACAGGGGTTTAAGCGCGGATTAAAAGTAACAGCTATAAACATTGATGGGAAGATATAATAATTGTAAAACCAAATGATAACCAAAAAAAACAAAAAATCTGGGTAATAAAAATATGTTTAAAAGATTATTAGATTTGCTTTTGTGCATGATAAGCTAAGCGCTGTAATAGTTATTACATGAAAAGCATAGATTTTTGGGATGAAATTGAATATTAATATTAAGGATTTTTATATAATATGACCCTAAACTGAACGGTATAATACAATTTTTATTACCGAAAACATTTAGAAAAGAAAAAATAAAGCAGAAAATTATTTAAAATTATAGAAATATTTTTCTAAAAAGGTCTTTAGCTGAGAATGTATAGTTTTTTTTTATTTTATATAAAAAAAATAATCCAGAGATTTACAAGAAATTTCCTTGACAAATTTTTAAAAACTTAATTAAATGGTAAAAAAAATCACTGTTACGTATGCGTAATATTTTAATCAATTAAAATATTCATATTAATCATACGTTTCGTTTGACTATCAGAGTTGTAATTTTATGGAGTTTCTAGTTCCCAAAGGTTTGTGTTTTATAAAAAACCACAAAAATAAGAAAATTATTTTACCAAATCCCAAAAAAAACTGTTCTGCATAGATTTTTTAATTTTGATGAATAATTGACACACTGCGCTCAAGTATTTTAATTTATGAACACTATGCACAGACAAGCTCGATATTCCTGCAAAACTGATAAGACTTTTGACGTTGAGCAATTCCTGCAGCTCCGTCAAGGTAGGAAAAGACTTCTCCGAAGCTTTAAATACCGTGCGAGTTTTCAGATAGGACGATCCCTTATCCTGCGACCTCTTCAACTTCGTCATGGAGAGTGTTCTGCTAAAAGCAGGTGAGCATCGTAATGGCACTGTTTTTAACAAAAGTGTTCAGCTTCTTCCGTATGCAGACGATATAGACATCATTGGGCATACCAAGCGGGATGTCACAGCCTTTAATGCTATTGAACGGGAGTCTGCTAAACTGGGTCTGGCGGTAAATGAGAGCAAGACGAAGTACATGTTGTCGACGAGTAGGGATGTTGATCGCATCGGATCGCAGGTTACAGCCGGCAACTATACATTCGATGTGGTCAAGGAGTTCATCTACCTTGGCACCGCCATTACCAGCAAGAATAATGTCAGCCTGGAGATCAAACGAAAAATCACACTGGTCAACAGGTGCTACTACGGTCCCCGTAGGAAGTTTAGGAACAGAGACCACTCTCCTGCAACGAAATTAACACTCCATAACCGCTTATTCTTTCGATGCTTCTCTATGGTGCAGAAGCATGGACGATGTCTTGTGCCGATGCAGCGGTCTTGGGAGTATTCGAGAGAAAAGTTCTTCGTAAGATATTTGGTTCTCTAAGGCATGGCGATGAGTTTCGCATAAGAACCAACCATGAGCTGTATGAGCTCCTCGACGATGTAGACGTTGTTCAACGTATTAACATCCAGCGGCTACGCTGGCTCGGCCATATTGTTCGGATGGAAGAATCTGCTCCAGCTAGAAAATTTTTCGATGCGTAGGTCACTGGATGTCGATGTAGAGGACGACCATGCTTACGTTGAAAGGACCAAGTTGATGAAGCCCTGTCATCAATTGGTGTGACCATCTGGGGAAGGCGCGAGCTTGGCAGAGACGCCTGGAGACTAGTGTTAAGGCAGGCCGAAACCCGTTAACGGGTTGTTATGGCCATTTAAGTAAGTAAGTATTCACAGACAATTCGAAAGGAATAGTTCTACGCGGCCAAATTATACAAATTTCCTTAAAAATAAAGCATTTATTTGCCAAATCATACACGAATTCTTGATGTTTTTACGGTTTAGCTAAAAAAAAAACATAATAATCACCAATGCGTAGCATGCTTTACGTTATATTGAGAGAAATATACCTTTTGGTGTGTTTTATATGCTCCACCATACACATGAGGTTGAAGCTAGCGGTACAGTCAAAGGAAATCACTCTGGTAATACTATAACGAGTATTAATTTTTTGTTTGGAAATATGGAAAACATTCATTTCTATCGTCAATAAAATGCGAGAAATTGTTTACCAACAAATTTTCGTTCCTCACGAGGTGAAAGGAAGTCCGAAAATAAAATATTCTGAAATGTTATTCGTAGGGAAACAACTCAAGTATTAACTTTTTTTAATTATTTCGGGGACTAAACTTAGGGCAAAAATTAATGAGAAAACTGAAAATATTTTGAGTGGAAAAACATTTACGACTGGGGGAATTATTTTTATATTTGAACTTTATTCAAGGATATCATTCCTTATTGAATTCTAAAATAACGTACAAACATTGTAGAAAATAGGAAAAGGGAAAACATTTAGATATTTGTTTGCTATAGAAGTTATAGATTAGGACGAGTTGTGGTTAAAATAGACATGTGCCACCAGCTATGCACTCACTACCTCAGTTACTGAAATTTAGCAATAAGTTGATTTTTTATAATCAAAATGTCAATAAGCCTCCAAAGTGAGACCACGTGAATTAACTGGCTTGTATTGATTTTTAATGTATAGCCAACAACATTCAAACAAGGAGTTCAAATATAGCCCTTAAGCCGCTGTGAACTTAAGCCTGAAATAATTTTCAAATATTAAGGTGTGAGTATTGCTGGTTAGTTAACGAGGCTTCTCAGACATACATACAAACATAATTAGCCATTGCAATGCATTTTTAGAGGTACGGCCTATCTTCCCACAGCACCCATAGT
Source organism: Metopia argyrocephala (assembly GCA_963576795.1). Taxonomy (NCBI): domain Eukaryota; kingdom Metazoa; phylum Arthropoda; class Insecta; order Diptera; family Sarcophagidae; genus Metopia; species Metopia argyrocephala. Next base: position 99,013,666 of record OY756210.1, read on the forward strand.
GTGTGCATCAATTTTTTTTTCATGACTATCAAGATCTATAGTTTAACATCGAATCCGAACGACAAACTTGGAAGCTTTTCCATGGTAAGCACTATTTCTCATTGCCAGAAGACTGCTTAGAGGTGGTCACCGAAAAAATTATTTTTTCATATTTCTTCCTTTTAAAGGGGTTTGAACCCGGAGCTCTTGCTTAGTAAGCCAACACACTACATACAAGACTACCGCGACCATACACGAATGTCAATTAGCAGTGTGTCGTAGAATGCTTGGAAAAATACCACAGCACTTACAATCACTGTCAGAATGTGACTCTTGTCAGGTTTGTGATATTTAGGTATCTGAGGATGCCTGCTCGATTAATACATGGATCACAGATCATTTTTTGCTGAAGTTTAAGGAGAACCGGGCAAAAATCTTGAAAGTTGCCCAACTTAGCCTGCAACTCACGTAACGAAAATACTCGATTCAAATATATTTTAAAGAAAACTGCGATGTACGTGCCTCAACTAAAGTGCCATAAATTTAGATTTAAAATGAAAAAAATGTATGTATCTTGTATCATATTACTTGCTATCGAACTTTAAAAAACACTTTTAATTTATTTATTGCTTAAAAACAACCTATTTCATAAAAATTAGCGGTATTTGCTCTTCGTCGCAAACGCCCTGCAAGCCTTGAAAGCATAGAAAACAACTTTGAAGTGTAGACACAGATGATAAGTTTTCGACGCTTCCTAGATGACGCAAAGATGCTTCGTTCATTCATTCCTGAATTACAAAAACTACTTCGGCCTCAACTTAATTAGGGTTTCATCGCTTTTAAGAACTTCAAAATGTTGGCCGGTGCCAACTTTGACAATTCCTTTTCTAATATTTAATAATAGCCAAGATACCTCTTTCTACTGTGAATCAATGCTGCACAAGTGCCGAGAATGTGGTATGATGACTCGATCGCCTCGTCTGGCCGAAGCAATTCGTATTCTACTTAAATGTCCACTGTAGTACCCGTTCAGGGAACCCATTTCAAATCCCAAATCCCAAAATCCTCAAGTTGTCCCTAGAGAATATAATGCAAGACTCAAATCTTCTTCGGTTATAATTGCCAACTAGAAGTTTGGAAAATCTTAGACCTGTCTGACAGTCCCATACTAACTTCGAGTCAATTTCATAAGAGCCAAGTGTTCGAATGGCAGCCTGCTTGCCAGATAGTAGGGATATCTCCTGCCATTTGTACTCTTTCTCTAGTATGAACTGAGCTTATTTTTCAATGGCATAAACCTGCTTACAACCGAGAGAGATTAGCTTTGTTTACATTAATCGAAAACAAACAAATTTAATTTAAATTTCAGATTATAAATTTAGAAAACAAACAGTGAATGCAACGGCATAGATTAAAATAACTCTCTTTTCAGCATTCCTACTTTCGAATTAATTTTAAATTTTATTATAAAAGCACACTTTGAACTCAAGTAGGCAAAATATAAATATAAAAATTTGCAAAACAATTAATATCTGATGTCTCCACATGTCGCTTATCTGTTCTTGTTTGAGTATTACCCACACATTCCTACTGGCTTTTAATGTGAAAACTATTTATATTTAAACAAAATATTTCTATACATTAGCCTTGCGAAGGGTATTTCTTTTCATGTGTGCCATTCAATAGAAAGAAAAAGCTCTTGTCTTGGCCTTTATGAGTATTTCCACAAAAGAATATCTTCAAATGCAGACATGGAAAATATTAAATTGGGTCTTGGAATTGAAAACATTAATTTGTTCACAAATTTGTGCAAAAGCTAATATAGAAAATTACTCACACATTTCCATAATAATTTCTGCAAAAATATTATACGATTTATATAAAAGCCAATAATCAGACACATGCATTTGGGGCAGTATTGTAGACCGAAATAAGGGTTTGTAAAGACAGACTGCTTGAATAAATTTGAAACTGAAATGATAGTTAGAGCGTAAATAAGAGGACACGTTTAATACAATTCTAAACAGACACTAAAATGAATTGCTACAAAAAGCAATAAAAGAGTTAAGAAATAATTTACAATTATCTCGCTTTGAATTAAGACAATTATATGGAATGGTTTGAACGAACCTTCATTTCTCTAACCCGAAGCTGCTTGGCCAAAACAGGCATTATTCAAATAGTTGTATTTCGAATTTCCCAATATTTATGTCATGCTATTCTGTCACAAAATTTAGTACTGCGGATGAATTGGCTAGGGCGGGCACGTCTCTGCCGGACGTTCATGCTCATGTGGAAGTGGGTATACCTCTTTCCTCTGTTAGCCTCTTTAATAGGCGGAAATATTTATTGGACGTTGACCTGTCCTGGGCGGGAAAGGAGTCTTGTTACGTTGCTAGACTTGCCTGGCCTAAGCTGAACTTGAGGCGTACCAATCAACTCTATAAACTAGACCGCAGGAATATCTTTTCCGCTGTATCTATCCTCACAGAACACTGTGTGACGAGAAGACACGCACAGAGACTGCGCTTACCCGCAAATGACTTCTGTAGAGGCAGTGGGTCGATTGAGGAAGAAGAGACTGTGGTTCACTATATTTGCAAGTGCCCATCCCTGGCTCGACGTAGATTGCTTACATTAGGATCTCCTTTTCTCGATAGCTTGACTGACCTCTTGATCTTGGACATTGGATCAATTGCCAAATTCATTAGGCTCTCTTGCTGGTTTCCAAGATAGTTTTCTGGGGAAGTAGTGCTTCTTGTATGAAGCCTCTGGCTATCAGGGCTTCCTAACTTCTTGTGGTATCACAACGGGCCGCTGTGCGTGCACAAGTGTGCCCTCCTCCTATCCTAGCTTCACTGAACGAAATGAATCGATTTACGCTTGAGCAACGTTGTTATTTATTGGAAATTTATTTCGGTCTGTCGGAAATTTCTCGACAATTTAGGAACAAATTTGGTCGCGGAGAAGCACTAACAGTGCTCGGTATATGCAAGTTTATTGCTAAAGTTGGTGAGATTGCTTTTATTGGTGAGCCGAAAATATCGAAGCTGTGGCTGCGAGTGTGGGTAACACTACATCCACAAGTCATCGTGCTTAAGCGTTGAATATTTACCACCACCAACTTATGTCGAACTTTGCGAAATGTTCTCGGTATAATGCCTTACAAAGTTCAATGGGTTTATAAATTGAAACTATGACCATTAGCTTCGCATTCGTTTAACTATCCAGTCAACGAAAATTTGCCCACAAAAAAAAATTAACTCTTCAGATAAAGTTTATTTTCACTTTGATGGGTATATTAATAAGCGAAATTTCTATGTTTGAGGCTCAGTTAACCAACATTATTACGGAAGCAAATAAGCCCATAACGAATGACACGCTAACAAATAACTTACAGATAATCTCCTAGTGGGTTCGCGCAAACAGGACCAAATTTAATGCGCGTAAGACTCAATGCTGTTTTATCGCGCAGAGGGGTGATGGTGATGATAGAATCTTGTCATCTGTGACTATGGGTAATGCAAATATCGAGGAGGCGGATGCTCTTAATATTCTGAGCAAGAGAATTAATTGTGATGTCCGTTGAAATGATCACATATTTCGAGTGTCGAAAGAAGCATTCAAGTGCCTTAGTTTTCTAAAACGGTGCAGGAAATACATCACTCCATCTAAACTTCTCAATATTTACAAAACCTTTATCCGACCTAGGATGGAATACAACTCTCATGTATGGGCCGATGCTTCAAAATCAGTTTTGGGGCTTCTCGACCGCGTACAGGAAAGGGCGAAGGTGCTTATCAACGACGGTAGGGTATCCAACTCTATCGATTCGTTGGATCATCGGCACAATGTGGCGTGCATTTCTTTGATCTATCGGTAATATCATGGAAGGGGCTCTGATGAAATAAAGGACCTGGTTCCGCATAAGGGCATTATTTTGCAGACTACTAGTACCTCTCTTAAAGCACATCCTTCTTTAGTTGATTGTCCAGTGAATCGCACAATGCATTATAGAGAGAATTCGTTCTTTAGTCGTACCGCTCGTTTATAGAATGGGGTTCCAGAAAATATTTTTCCTGCCAGTTACGACATCTTACTTACTTACTTACTTACTTAGCTGGCCATAACAACCCGTTAACGGGTTTCGGCCTGCTTCAGCACTAGTCTCCAGGCGCTTCTGCTTAGCGCGCGCCTTCTCCAGTTGGTCACACCAATCGATGACAGGGCTTCATCAACCTGGTCCTTCCAACGTAAACAGGGTCGTCCTCTACGCCGACGTCCAGTGACCTTCGCATCGAAAACTTTCTTCGCTGGAGCAGATTCTTCCATCCGAACAATGTGGCCGAGCCAGCGTAGCCGCTGGATGTTAATGCGCTGAACAACGCCCACATCGCCGAGGAGCTCATACAGCTCATGGGTGGTTCTAATGCGAAACTCATCGCCATGCCTTAGAGGACCAAAGATCTTACGAAGAACTTTTCTCTCGAACACCCCCAGGACCGCTGCATCGGCACAAGACAGCGTCCATGCTTCCGCACCATAGAGAAGCACCGGGAGAATAAGCGACATGTAGAGTGTTAGTTACAACATCGGTAAGTTTAAATCAAATGTCCACAAGCACTACTCCTTCTTTCCCCCCTGCCATAACATATTTTGCATGAGTAGGGGCCGTCCTCTGAGTGCTGGCCTTAATGAAAGATAAAAAAAGACTGCTTTGCGGCTTGGGAAGCGGAGGCATCATTGGCCCATATTTCTTTAAAAATAAGAACAGCACAGCCCTTACTGTCAAAAAAGACATGATAACTGATTTATTTGTACCAGCTCTTCATAGTATTGATGTGAACAATGTTTGATTTCAAAAATATGATGAAAATTGCCACACTTTATGCCACACTTTATTTATTGCGTTAAAAGTTTGAAGGCCGTTTAAATTAGGCAAAATGGTGATGTCAATTGGCCGCCAACAAGCTGCGATTTAACTCCGTCAAAGACAAGTCGTCGTACAGGAGTTTAAGTGCTCTATACGCCATTTTATATTTCTCGAATTAATGATGCCACTTTAGGTTTTCGACACCAAATTTTTCAAGTCTTTAATTTGTTTTCGGATATCTCGTCAAGTTTCGGAGATAAATAGCCAAAAACGGATTGCAGATTTTAAAAATTTTGGTGTCAAAAACCTAAAGTGGCTTCATTAACTCGAGATATATAAAATGGCGTATAGAGCACTTAAACTCCCGCACGACGAAGAGTTATGCTGACAAACTAGCGACAATTGAGCATTTGAAGTTCAACATTCAAGATACGACCCCACTGACGAGAAAGTGCTAGACATTTGATCTGAACGCATGGGGTACTGTAGGGCGGGCAGCGGCAGCTTTGTAAATTAAATAATATTCCAATTTTAAACGGAACAAAATTTTCAAACCTTTTTTTATGGAATTTCTTTCTTATTTATTTACTTCTGTTTCGTAATTACATATTTTACTGAAGTTACTGTCACACATAAACTGCATTGCTGCAGTTTTTATATCAGTTTCGTAAGTCTGGTTAATGTTTGTGTGTGTGTGTGTGAATTTTCTTAATCTTGTCACTTAATGTGTTCTTTTTGCGTCATTTTTAATTTATTTTCATTTAATTTAATTATATTGTGCATACGATACTTTAAAGTATATTCTTTTAACTCACAAGCTGAACTATTTCAATATGAGAAAAACTTTATGAAACTGCTGTCATTTGCCCCCTCCCCCTCCCCCCCTCACACACACAAGTCACGTATTTTTTTGGTGGCTGCTGTTGTATTTTTAATTTCTTTTCAAATTTTTATTTTTTTTTTCTCTATTGTTTTGCCTATCCAAAGGATCAACTGTCTGTCAGTATGGGCTCCTTGTGTTGCTTTTCTTTAAACAGTTTTCTGTTTTACCATTCTTCTTATTTTTAATATTTTTTAAATATTTAATTAAAGCTTGAAAAACACAATAGATTGATGAAACGGATAGATGGATGACAAAAACTTTTACAACAAGTGCAGCAAAATTAAAAAAACAAACAAAAAAGTTTAAACGGAGAAACTTGCAAAAAGTAGAAAAATAACTTTTTACCTTGACATATATCTCATCGATTTGTGTCAATTACAATACTTGTTGCCTAATATGACAAAAAGACAAAAGTTCGAAAAAAACAAAAAAGTACAGCAGTAAAGTGGAAGGTAAAAAGCAAAACTTTGTCCAGTGTTCAGTTCAGTTTCAGCTTGACAAAATCAATGTGAAATCTTTAGACGGACGTACTCGTATCAAGAAGACAAATCGACCGAGGAAACGATCTGCTTAACTATCTGCTAACTGTTACCGTTACTGTAACTGTAACGTTTTAATGGTAGCATTTCCTTTTTTTTCTTTGTTCTATTTCTTCTTTTTTAGTTTTTTTCTGTTTTCTCTAGCACTTCGGTAATGTAATTAAAAACTTTAGTCTTAAAACAATACAACAACAACAACAACAACAACCAAACATCTAGAAAAGAGAAATGCTGGCAAAACTCTAGAGTAAGAAAATAAGAATAATGATGCCTGGTTGTCAATTTTTTAGGTTTAACTTTTAAAATTCAAAAAAAAAAAAAAGAAAAACAAGATAAAGATAATATAACGAGGGGGTAAACTGCTGTTGCATTTACAAGTACAACTGCAGTAAGAACGTTCTCTCAAAGGTATCAACTTGTAGAATAAAAGTTTAATTATAATTAAGAAAAGAATAAAAAATAAATATTTTACTGGTGATAACGATGATATTACGAGTTTAACCCAAAAACCTTTTTTAATTTATTATTACTTTCTTGTTTTTTATTTTTTTTTACAACAAAATATTTAAAAAAAACAAAAAGTATTTTAACATTTTAAAACCTTACAATTATTTGAAATTTCAATATAAATCAAACAGCCAGTTTATGTGCAATTCATACGAATTTGTGCCCGAAAATACATTTTATTTTTAATTTTATTGATTAAACCTTGATAGATAAAGGCTTTAAATGTAATTGAATTGCATTTGTTTCTTTCCTATTAATCAATTGTGTTGTAACACAATATCGCATACACGATAGGCGTAAAATGTGTAAATAATGCCCAATCAATTAACAATTTTATAAATGATTTTGTGAAAATAATTACGGCAAATAAAAAGGCACAATTAGCAATAAACATTCGGTATCAATTTAAGTCATTGACTTACCGCCATGGGTCATTTGATTTGTTTACAAATTTAATATTTGACTTAATAAAGGCCAAGCCATCGAACTCTTTAATAAGTTCATAGAATAGAGAAAATAAAAACACTGTTTTATTTGAAATAAAATTGTGTACAAAAGTTTCTAAAATGGTTTCGAAAATAGCACAGGTATAAAGTATGTAGGAATATATTGTAGTCTGTAGGATATGTGGGATTTATACCGGAGCTATAAAATCAAGAACTGATTCACTATTGTATGCGCCAAAAAGGCAGAATATTCCATTAGTATTTCAATGCGTCTATCCTTTTTAAAACTTACAGTACTAGTAACCTACTTAAGATGCAATACGATTGTATAGGATGGGACATCTTGCGCTTAACCCCCAAACAGGACAAGCATACAATACTATGAACTGAAACACTGTTTTAGCTAATATTAATTTATTCTCATGACTTAAAAATGATTTGCGGGCTATAATCGGGTATAACATAGCCTTAGCTTTGTTGAATTTTTCAATTTGTTTTTTTAATATGCAGATAAGTTTACGGTCGATACACACTCCTAAATATTTAACATTAACAGTCCATTGTATCGGAATATCATTCACTTTCAATTGGCCTTGTGGATAAAAACACGAATTCCGCTTATGACTAAAAAATACTGAATTGGTCTTAGTTTCATTAACTAAACTTTTATCTTCCAGATATTTAACACGTTCACTGTCCACAGACCATATATGGGCTATGAACGGAAAGCACCACTGCCCATATGTGAGCTGTTTACCCATACAAATTTAAAGAGCTTTAATATTGTGGACGTTGAGAGAACATCGTTTATTTGATTTGGACTTTACAAAACAGACCATAAAAAACAAAATATGTGCTGGGACATGGAGGAAATCTCTTTTTTTTTTGCTTTTCGACTCATTATAGCTTAAAGTCTAATTAATCGTGTTTTATTTTGTCTTGATGAATAACGCTGTCTGTGAAAAAAGAAAATCGCTATAGAAAATTTATTATAAAAACTAAAAATATTCGCAGCTCACATGTGATCTGTAGACTCTGAAGACGATTTATAGAAGATTTTGTTTCATGGAGTCCACAGCCCATATGTGGGCTATTAACAAAAACACCCTTTTAGCTATTTATATACATTTTAAAAGATGTAGATATTTATATTTATTGGGGCTTATCCGAAATACACCGATTATGCAAAAAAAAAAAAAAAATCCCGAGGGGTGGGGCACTCCCCAGTTTTTACCTTGGACAGTGAACGTGTTAGGTATGTCATAAGTTGGTTCAATGCTAATTGCATGCTATCAACGATATTCTGTCCAAACCTATGAGAAGAATCAAGGTAGGTATCATCAGCATATACGGCAAGTTCAATCCCAGTAAATTTGTGGCATATCTGAGCAATATATTTTATAAAGTATGGGTCCTAAAACTGAACTTTGCGTTTCACCAGTAGGGATTTCAAATAGGTCAGAACAGTTGTCATTAAGGCTCACACGATAAAATCTATTCTTGAGATATGATTCAATGATTTTCATACATCATCAGATGAACGATATGGAAGGGGAATTTATTTTGCTGACTTCGTTTTTCTTAATTTCTTATATTATTTACGGTTAAGTCAGATGGAGGGTAAATCAGTGGAAACACTCATATAAGGTTGAACATTGGTAGAACACTCCCAGAGTGCACCAGCCCAAGCGGTTGGTAGAGCATTTTTTATATGAAGAAATGCACAGTATACTACGAAAATAGAGTGTTAATAGTACTGTGGGATTCCTCTAGAGGAAGACTGATTTCAGGCTCAGCCTTGAGGAGAACCAAACTACAGAACAAATTCTATGCAGCTGTGTGCCATTGTTCAAAACGAGTTACAGATCATCAGATGGGATTAGTTCTGTTTCTGTCGACGATCTACATGAATTCATTTGGAGAGCAAGAAAGTTGTTTTCTGATCAAGACTTCACTTGTATATTAAAACGAGTTGAGCCGAATGATGCAAGTAGACGATTATGGTTCACTGGGCATCATTATAGTTAAAACGGGTCATCATATGGATCATCATACGTAAATAGAGTAAATAGGGGAGATCGTGTTATAGTGGTTAGAGTGCTTGCACAAAAACTCACACGTCCTAGGTTCAAATCCCAGCAAAGGTGAAAATGAAAAAGTTAGTTAACGGTTTTTTCAAAATTATAATTTAAAAATAAGAAGTTCCCCCCCCCCCACCAAGAACACCATCTACAAAGAAACCGTAGACATTTCACTATATTCCACTTTAACCTTTGATAACGAAAGCCGAATGCTCTGGATAAAAGCGCCACCTATTGGAAAGTAGCGGATAACTGATAAACCTACTTATCGAAGGCACTCACCACACAATCAGCATGCAACGATGCGGCAATTGCTGTTCATTATTCAAGGGTGAAGGTATAACGCTGGCCTTTGAATGATTAATTCACAGCAATTTGTCTCATTCCTAAAGCGCTTTATAATAAAAATATAATAAGTAAAAGAAAAATTCGAAATTCCTGAGTATTCTTTAGGACGCAATGTCGGCCTTTGGGCATACTACTCACGATAATTATAGTAATATGCATATTAACACTTTCAAGCCATAGGCGTTTTATAAAAATTTTCTAAAGCACTCTGAAACAACAAAATTTTTAAATCAAAATAATTTTTTTTTTTAAATATTTTTTATTTAAATTGTACATTTAATGACAAAACATAAATAAATAATAAAAAACAAGAAATATTCCACAAGAATTATTTCATAAATGTTAAAATGTGCCATATTTTAAACCTTTTGCTACTTAAAACTAAACCAACATGCATGCATGTTCAATGGTCCTTGAGAAAATTAAAAAAAAAAAACACAAACTTTTACCCACAACTGTGTGGTGGAAATAGCAAATATATGTTGCCCAAGGTTATTTCAATTATCAAAAAAAGGCCTTTCCATAAACTAAGAGGTGTTTTTAATTAAATTTGAAAAGGCAATTTAATTAAAACGAATTTCTTGCCATTTAGAAAAATAAAAATTATTAATAAAACTTAATTTAGTCACGTTTACTTTTTTAATTTTTTATTTTTTTCATTTTTCTCAAATACATCATTTAAAAACAGAAACAATTTAATTTACAATTTCTTATCAAATAGTATGTCCATCGTTTCCTCATCATACGTTGTTATGTTACAGAAAATATAAGAAATATGAGTGCGTACTCGTACAAGTGATATTCAATTAAAAGAAATCCAATTAATCATACGCAGTACGAGTTGTTGCAAATTAAGAGTAATTTAAGTGCGTTCATCCAGAAGTGGAAACAGAGATTAAAAAAGAAAAGAAAAACAAGAAAAACAAGAAATATTTCAAATAGAAGAGTTTCACTTAATTGGAATTTTCGTTATAAAACAATATCGTGTGTTAATTTGTAAAACAAAATTGTTTAATTTGTTTCATCTACACTTTCTCTTAAACAACTAACACACTCTCTACCCTTCTCTTCATACAATATTTCTCATACACATTGAGTTTTAACTTAAAATCCATATTTTTTATTTGAAAATTTATACCAACTAGAGTAGAAGAGTAAGAGGGCAATAAAGAAAAAAAAACAGCAACAATAAAAGAACATTTGTAATATTAAAATCTCTTTTTACAGATTACAGTTCTCACTCTCTCTCTCTCAAACATACACATTTTCTATTACACTCACTCACCCATGGCTGTTGGTGAGTTTAACTGTATACGTTTTTATTATATTTTAACTCTATAAAAATTGTTTTTTTTTGCCCTATACTTTTCTCTAACGTTACTGAAAAGTTTCTCAATCAATTTCATATGCATACGTATAGATGTGTGAAGTAAGGGAGGGGGCATACATTCATACATACATATGTATGTATGTACTCATCTAAAACAATCACATATATCAACTGCATTATATGAGTTTTAAGTTGTAAATTGCATGCTATACAAGAATAATGGTAATGGCAATACAGGTGAATATGTTGCTGATATTTTGTTCATTATTCTACAAGAATTCGTGTTTTTTTTATTAATATTAATATTTCTCTTGTAAGTCCTTTACCGCTTATGTTAATACTCCCTGCTGTTGGTGTGCAGTTCTTCTGTGATATGTTCATATAAATCCTTTTTTTCCAACCACAATTCATCAACAAAGTTTAAACTTAACAGCGTTGCTATAAAACGTAAAGTAATATAATAAAAAAAATGACATTTTCTTTACCTCTACACATGGAAACATACTACAACAACATCATACTCGTATAAGAAAAAGTGACTCTTAAAACCATATACAGTTTGTAGTTTAAAAATGAAAAGGAATTTATGGGTAAATTCTCGGTTAAGAGTTTGAGCTACTACGAAAACTATTTATGAGGTCAAGGGAGAGTGCCAGCAGTTGTGTGCGGATTTTTATTCGTTTAAACTTAACAGTTTTGCAATTGCTGGAACAGGTTGAATCACTTATTTAAAACCAGACATTTTGTCACGTTTTTAATGAGACCACAAATCAAGCGATGAAAAATTGCTACAACAAAAATGTAAGCAACTGCATAAATACTATCACATCCAGAAATTATTAAACAGTCAGAGATAAAAAGAAAGAAACGTTCTTTTAATGGACTCTAGGGAAAGCAAAGGAAATGTTAAAAGTCAAATGAACAGATTTCCGAAAATGTTCAATGAAAATAAAAAGAAAAACGAATAATAAATTTGCTGAATTCAAGTTCCAAAAGGTTTGACAAATAATTGTTTTCTAAAATATGGATTTATAAAAATGTTAAAGTTTTTCAGGAATATCGCTTAAAAGGGGGGGTGCGTGGTATAGTGGTTAGCGTGCTTGCACAAAAACTCAAACAGCCCAGGTTCAAATCCCAGCAAAGGTGATAAATGAGAAAGTTAGTTTAAGGTTTTTTCAAAGATATAATTTAAAAAATAAGAGTTCCCCCCCCCCTTCGCCCCCTCTCCAAGATGACCATCTACAATGAAACCGCTCCCCGACATTCCAATCTATTCCACCTTAAACGAATGATCAGGAGCAAAGAGCCACCTACTGGGAAGTAGCAGATAACAGCTAAACCTACTTAGCGAAGACACTTACCACACAATTAACCTGCAACGATAAGGCAATTGCTGTTGTTCATTTAAGGCTGATAGTATAACACTGGCCTTTGAATGATCAATTCACAGCAATTTGTCGCATTCCTAAGGCGCTTAATAATACAAAAAAAAAACAAAATACATGTTCTGTTGTCATAAATGTACTGTCCTCTCCAAAAATTTCAATACAATGCACAGCATTTAGTAGGGGTTTACCCCTGAGTTTTAGTCTCAAATAAAAAAAAAGAGTGGTTCAATTATAATGAACGATATTAGTTTAACTTGAAGCTTTTTGGTCAACATTTCTTTATTTCAATGCTTAACAAATCCAACCGTGAAGAGGCACACAATAGAGCAACGCATTAAGAAGCATTTTACGGAAATAAGTGTTCAATTTATTTTTTTATGAAGACCAATACTCAGGGGTAAACCTCTACTCATGCTGTGCATTGTATTGGAATTTTGAAAATAGATAGATAGATTTTTCATAGATATGGATCCTTGTGCTAATGAGACAAGTCGCTGTCAATTTGACCATTCAAAGCCCAGTTATACCTTCACCATCTGGAATATCAGGAAGCGGTATTTTTAAGATGGACTTCTTGGAAGGGGGAACCTCTTATTATTAAATTTTAATTTTTGAAAATCTGCAAATTTAATTTTTTACTATTTTTCCATCACTGGGATTTGATGCTGGGCTGTTTGAGTTTTTGTGCGAGAGCTCTAACCAGTAGTACTTCGTAATATTTTTGGCCAGAAAAACCCAGCAAATGTATCCACAATCGCTAGAATTGTCTGTAGTTTACTATAGTGTGCCGTTAATTTCGACATGTCGTCGTGTTCTTACGAACATCACTAATGGAAATTTTCGATAAAAATTTGAATTTGCACACTTACAGGGTTAAATTAATTTAAGAGTTGATGCCTATTGGCCATTTAAATCGTCTTCAATTCGGCCAATATTTGGTTGAAAGGACAGAAGTGAATGGTGACTTTAACAAGAAAATCATCCTAAGCGATGAGGCACACTTTTATTTCAGTCGATCCGTAAACAAGCAGAATTGTAGCATTTCGTCATATAAGAATCCAGTAGTGATTGTTAAAAAGCCGAAAAATTGACAAAGGCTGACTATTTTGTCTGGTAGCGTTATCAGGCGCTACTTCTTTTAAAATGAGGACCGCCAAGCAGTTACCGTGAACGGCGTTCGCTATCCGACATAATAACAAACTACTGCTGGTTATACAGGCAACGAAACAATGTGCCTTTTACATAAAAATTTCAATGACCGTGTTATTCCATATCTTGGCAGTGCTAATTGGCTGCCTCGGCGGTCATATGACATGACGCTGTTGGTCTTTTTTCTTTGAGCATATTTAAAAGAAAAAGTGTACATTATTAGGCCAAAAACAAATCAAGAGCTAAAGGATGAGATAATTCAGCATATTAACGACAGACAACCAACCTAAGTTGTATCTCAGAGTTATTGCAAATATGGATGATCGGATATAGGTATGCCACTGGAGCCATGGAGAGCATTTGGTCAATATTTTGTTTCGCATATAATTGTCATAAGTCTGTCTATTATAATAAGAAATATTAAGATAATTCTCTGAAAAATTTTTCATCGTTGTTTTTGGTTGGAGCACCCATTATATCGAAAGCTCTTTCCCAGAATTAAGGTACAGTTTAATAAAACAATATCAGTCAGTTAAGCTTATCTATAATTTTTTTAACGAATACACTTACAACAGATATTATCGAAAAATAACTAAGGAGTAGAGTTGATAAAAGTGAAGTTCCGAAAAGCAGAATATATTCATACGGACCGGCATTCAGGCCACCATCCAAGCACTTAAGTCTCTTAATGCTCCTGGCTAGATTTGTAGCGGGAAAAACATTCTGGGTTATAGAGGAGAGGCGGCTACTCTCCTAGATGCAGACAGGTCCGACACACTCTAAATTTTAATTTGGCGACTATGACAAACAATTGCTTGATTTGTACGTTTGTTTGTTTTAAATAAGTTGACAGTTCTAACCGAGCATTTCAGACATAAAAAAATATTTGACTCAAGTGTTCAGTTTCTGAGATGAAAAAACCGTGGCACCAGAATATATAGTGAAATTATACCGCATTAATTAACTGTAAAAGAGGAAAGCGGGTGTTAATTAGGTATCTATAGTCATATTAAAAATGCTGGCATCCACCCACGTTCTACTTCTTGTCTAAGCGTCGGAACAGTGGAAAATGCTAAAGTTATAACCTACAGCCTTGAAGAGCTGTACAAGGGACCTTAAGATCACTGTGCTAACATACCACTTACATGTACCGTAGTAGGAGAAAAACAAAATTCCATTCATTTTTTTTCCAAGCAAATCTTCGCTTTAGAAATCAACTTAGAAAATGTAGCGGCACCAATTAGCAACAGAAAACCGCTACAGAATACCATTTTTACTGCCATGTATATGGGTTTCTTGTGCTCTTAGAAAAAACTGTCTACTTTTGCCGATAATTGCAGCAAAACTATTAATAGGTTTAATTTTTTTCAAGCGAGGCCAGCATTTGGCACGACGCCTACTCATACAATACATTGTGCTGGTCTTAGAAAATATGTTGTGGGAAGGGGGAAAGGCTGAGTAGTGTTTATGGACATTTCATTTAAACTTATTAATATCGTAATTGAGAGGAAACTCACTCGAATCGCTGCAGAAACGAACGATGTACCTAAAGAACGAATTCTCTTTAAAATGCATGATGCGATTTAACGGACAATTAACTACTAAAGAATGGTTCGAGAGAGGTACGAGTAGTCTGTTAGAGTATGCGATCATTAGGAATCAAGTCCTTTAATTCATCAGATCATTTCCCATGGGAGCATTTTGATAGAATAATGATTAAAAAATAAGATTTGCCATGCCACAGTTCAAAGTGTTGTAGCAGATTTTTACTTTCCTTGTATCATTCTTTTTAACGACTGTAAACTTAATGTGCATAAAACTGGTGAGAAATTATTTTAAAATTCTATAAAATCGTACTACAAAACATTTTTCTCTTCTAAATATTTTTTCTTATTTTTTTTTGTTTTAAACATTGTTTTTTATCGTTTCGGTTAGTTGCCATGGCCAAGTGTCAATTAGCATTCTACAACGTTATGTTTAAAAACACCATTGCACTTGTGATCACAGTCACAATGTTCCTCATATCTGGTTTGTCAGGATAACTGAGTTAATCGTAATCATCAGGAAGTTTGACATTTCCAGATTACTAAAGTGAACTCATTTAAAAAAAAATGACAGAAAATCGGACTATCAATTTCTTAAAATGTTCGATTATGTTGCATATGGTGACTACCTCTCAGCAGTCGTCTGGCAAAAGCTCTGTGAGTAATTGAATGCTATGAAAAAGCAAAATTTGTCGTTGAGAATCGACTTTAAACTATAGGTTCCGGTACTCATGGATAAAAATTAATACACACAACATGAGTGCTGCGAGAATCTAGGCCATAACCCTGACGCAGGGTTGTAATGACCATTTAAGTATGTATGTATGTATCACACTGGTTTTGTTCTATACCGAAATTTGACAAATAGTGTAAACCTACCTTTAGGCTATTGGGAAGCTTAAGAAAACCAACCTTATAATGTATGATTGCACTTGATTTGTGCATCACTGTGGTTGATTTTAATTAAAAAAAAACCAACTTCATCTCGTTTTTTATTTCCCACTGTAAAACTGTAAAACTCTATGCCTTTAATGTTGTGTCGTATGAGTAATTGTAATTTGTTTTTGTACAATTGTTACGCAAATGCTTTAGTGAGAAACGAATAACAGATAAAATGACATGGATCTGGACATTCTGATTACGAGTATTTTGTTAGCAAGCAGACGAAGATAGAGAAGATAAGAAAAGAGTAAAAATGGATTAAAAAAAAAACTTAAAAAGAACCTGAACTGGAATTAAAGAAAAAAACACCATATTTTCTAAATACTGATAAGAAAGGAACAACAAATTACACAACAGATAGAAGAGAATAGACAAGATGTCAAGCAAATAATTAGTACAACACATCATTTGCCTATCTGTTTAAGTGTTTGTTATAGTATGTGTAAACGTTCAGGTGTGTAAACAGAAACTGCCTACCTGTTGTAAGTTATGCATTGAAATCTAAACCTAAAACATAAAACTACTCGTATAATTAAAGAAAAAAATTTATATATTTAAAACCATATTTTTTTAAAAGTCCTTTCACGCACATACGAGTAAAATCTCATTTGCTTGTTTGTGTGTAAACGTTACAATAACAAGAACAACAATAATAAAAATTACTTCAAATTAAATATTTGCAAATGTAGTGTCACATTTGTAAAAATGTTTGCTTGCCATTGCCTGCAACTTGTTCATTATTTATAAAACAAATGTTGATGGTGGCGGGGAAAGTAAAAAAACAAAGAGAAAAATAAATGGAAAAAGAAAAACTTTTTTTCTCTCACTCTTCTCTTGACATTATTGTTATTATTTTAAGCAACAACAACGACAACAACAAATATGCATTTCTTTTAGTTTTCATTTCAAGTAGTTTCTCCCATAAATTTGTTACATTTAACAGGCAAATCTTGATGAGGTTTGAAAATTTTACTGTGCCTGTGCTCTCAGGCTTAAGCAGTTAAAGAAACTGCAAGTGTTTTCAAAAAGGGTATGTGGAGGCAAGTTTTTCAAATTGTTTTATAGAAAAACATGCTTTCATTGTTCGGTTTTAGTGTGCGGTTGCTTAAACAAAAGACGAAAAATAAAAGAAAAGAACAAGCACATATGTACGAGTATGTACGTAGAATAGTTTTTAATGTCTATTAGGGCAGTACAGATTATTAAAAATAAAACAATTTTCTTTTGTAATGGAATTAACCCCCATATTTATCAAAAATTATAGTAGATTTTAAATTATTTTAGAAAAAATTTTTATGAAATATTTGAATTAAAACTAATTTGATTTTTTTTATGAATAAGGGCATATGTCATTAAGTTAAAGTATGAAACCAAAGATCATATTCGTCAAAGGAAGAAAATATACTTTTTCATTACCGAAATTTTGTCCGAAGTCACACAAACAGAATATAAGAAACTGTTTGTAAACGAACTCAATTGAATCAAAATGATTCATACAACATAAATAATTGGCCTTTGCAACCCTGTGTCAGGATTACTGCCCAGCTTATCGCAGCTTATCGAACGACAGATTTGAAAAGCTTTTTCATGCCAATCAATTACTCTCAGAGCCTTTGCCAGAAGACTGCTGAGAGGAAATAATTTTTTTTTAATATTTCTTTGATACAAGATGTCAGAGCCGGGGCTTGAACCGGAGCTCTCGTCTTAGTAAGCCAACACACTAACCACTAGGCCACTGATTCGTATAATAAAAATTACAAATAACCAATACAGACTTTAGAATCAGAGTAACAAGAGAAAACTACAATTAGTTTTTAATAAGAATCATACATACATACATACAAAATTTGCCATCACAACCCTGTTTCAGGGTAACGACCTAACTTGACCATGTTGTGCGCTTCAATTTTTGTCCATGAACACCGGAGCGTACAGTTTAAAGTCGAGTCCGAACGACAGACTTGAGAAGCTGGTTCATGGCAATCAGCTACGAACAGAACTTTTGTCAGAAGACTGGTATTTCATATTTCTTTCCTTCGGTATATCAAACCTGTTTCGAATCAGTTTTCAAAGAACTAAAAATTTATCAAGCATTTCTAGTTACGTGACTAGTAAAATGCAAACTAATAGCAGATTCTATCAGCACGTTCAGATCAAGAATGGCATGCACCGCTTCTAACGCACAATTATTACAATGCGAACTCGATTTTGCCAACTGGAAAACTATAGCCATCGCACTTGAATGATCAACAGCAATTGCCCCACCTGTCGGTGGAAAATTCGAAAAAAAAACTTTATTCCTAAGAGCATATATTTCCAAGTAAAAGACTCTTAAGCTGGTAGCAGAAACCATATTGTACTCTGAACGACAGACATGAGAAGTTTGTTCATGACAATTAGTTAGTTTTAGAACTTTTGCCAGAAGTCTGCTAAATGGCCAAAAGAAATAACAAGTATTTGTTATATTTCTTTCCTTACAGATATCAGAGTTGGGGCTTGTACCCGGAGCTCTCGTCTGGTGAGCCAACGCACTATATACCAAACTACACTACATACCGACCCTCGTGGTCTGAACGAGAGTACCAAAAATAATGAAGAAAAGACAACTAAATTTTGCACTTATTGAGCCTCGTTGTTAAAAATAGTTGCAGTTATAAGGTGTGTAATGCAGTGATTACCATTTCATAGCACAATTGTGCAGAGAGCATTCACATGTATTGCTTACGCTCTTTAATTTTTTTCAGGTTTACTCAAAAAAACTGATCGATTACACTCAAATAATATTTTATTTTAAAAAATTCAATTTTTTTAGAAACATTAAAAGCTCGGTTACTAGGTTATGAACCAAAATTAGATCCTAAATTGAAAATCACGATTTCAAGCTTAATAAGGCTTAAAATTGTTAAAAAGGGTAGATCATTTAGTGATGATGTTTTTATTAAGCAATTGTTGAAAAAAATTTGGAAAAGGCCTAATTATAATACAAATATTTTCCGACTTAAAATATATTTCTTTAATCAACGCAACAAATTACATTCTACAATTACGAAACTGTCAAATAAAAATAAATGTAGAAGATTTAAAGAATTTTTTTTAAGAAGAATAAATGGATTTTTTATTTCCCAGGAAATATATAAAAACATGCCCTAAATAGAGTCAAACATTTATAACTTTAAGTATATACATAAGGCGTGCGTCACTATAAACTGTAACACATCAAAAGTCAAGTAAAAACTGGCTGGAGTAAGCTAGAGTTAAAAATAAAACAGATTTATTTTGCATTTTTATTACAGATTTATATTCTGTATTATTTTATTTAAAAATTAATTTAATTTTATAAAATTTTTTATTTTATTCAATATGCCATCCATAAGCAATGTTATAGTGTTTTCGGTAATTTTTTTGGTACCAGCTGTCCATTTATATCGAAAACTAGTAATGGTTTTGGGAACAGATGTACTCTTCTTTAGTTCTCTTTTGACCAGAGCCCAATATCTTTCAATAGGCCGCAGCTCTGGGCAGTTTGGTGGGTTAGCCTCTTTTGGAACAAAAATAACATTATTTTTATTATGCCAGTCTATTGCGCTTTTACTGTAGTGACATGTTGCCAAATCTGGCCAAAAGAATGTTGATATGTTGTGCTGTCTTAAAAATGGAAGCAACCTCTTTTTAAGACACTCTTTGATATAAATATCTGAGTTTATTGATCCCAATGTAACACACGATGCACTTCTGTTGCCGCAGCTACAAATAGCCTGCCAAACTAGGAACTTTTTGGGAAATTTTGATAGTTTTTTAGTTCGGAACTCTTCAGAAACATTGCCTCTACTATCCGCTACATAAAACTCTTGGCCAGGAAGCTGCGCAAAGTCTGCAAAAACGTAAGTTTCATCATCCATTACACAACATTCGAACTTTTGAAAAAATTCTTTTTTGAGGAGTTTTGCTCTTTTTTTTGCTTCAATATTCTTCTTAGCATTTCTATCCGGAACTTTTTGGACTTTAAATGTTTTAAGGCCAGCTTTAGCTTTAACTCGGCGCACAAAACTTTCCGAACATTGCACGCGCCGGGCCACTTCGCGACCAGAAATGTTTGGAAGAGCCAGCAAAAGCTTCTCAACCTTTTTGGCTTTCGCGTCGTTCGTTACCAGTTTTGCTTTACCTGTTCCAGGCTTTCTTTCAATTTTTAGGTCTTTGTTGAACTTTTTGACCACTCTGGAAACACATTGCCTGGTCACGTGGACTTCCCTAGTAACTTTTGTATAACTCCAATATGGTTTTTTTTAATTATTTGAATAATTTTTGTATGCACTTGTCTTTGATTATCCATTGTGAACTAACTAACAAGTCAAATTTGACAAACTGATACATTTTAAAATCTGACACATTTTTCAAAGATATTGTGATTAAGATAAATAATTTTGATTAAAGGTGAAAAAAGTTATTAAGAAAAATGGGTGTTACACTTTATAGTGACGCACACCTTATGTATATTAATGAAATTAATGTCAGAATAGCGTATATTACTAAAATTTTTCTATGACTGTAAACAAATAAATTCTCTCAACTTCTTTTTTCTCTCTTACTCACTAATACACAACCAAAAAAATTTTGGTAACCCTTGATGTAATGCTAAATATCTGCCTGTCGCAGAAATTAGGAATTTTTTTTTATTATTTTTTTATTTTTTTATTTTGAGACCAATATTCAGGGAATTTTTAGAAAGGACAGTACATTTATGACAGAACATACATTTTGTTTTTGTTATATTACTATTAAGCGCTGCACAAGTACTCTTCTACGGCAAATTATAAGACTTCAATCTACATGCGTTTAAGCTATAAGAAGTTGGTCACCAGTATGGTGAAGTGACTAAAATGGCAAAATTTTAAGTCAAACAAAATCATGCGTCTATTTGACATATTAGAGCATTTTAGCAAAATAATAAAACACCTTTTCTTGTATTTTTAAATAAAAACATAAAGTATAACGAGTTATTATTTTAATTTTAGGTTTGTTTAAACAAAAATACAAAATTGCATTTGCTTTCCAGCAAAAACTTCTAAGTCGTTTACTCGATATCGATTGGCAGCATTAGAAATTTCGAGACAAGACTCTTACGTTTCAATAAGAATTCGCTCGTTTAATAATGGCTGAATTAGCCACCAGATTAAATTCATGCTGAGAAAGAAATAATTTTATCTTAAATTTCTAACTTAAAAAATTAAAAGTCCTTCCTTGTGCTCGAGCAAACTTTAGAACCAAACATCTCATAAAAAAGAAGCGGAAAAGCAAGGATTCTCACCAATAATCGATGAAAACATCAACATGATTTGAAAGATCACTATCGTTCTTATAAAGATCAAGCGATTAAAATGAAAGAAAATATAGAAGAAAAATATTGATTAACTTTTTTTTTTAAGACTAATACTCAGGGGTGAACCCCTACTCATGCAGCGCATTTTATGGGAATTTGTATATAGACAGATTTTTTTTTCAAAGATATTATGCGCCTGTTTTTATTGATGAGACAAATTTGACCACTCAAGGGCCAGTGTCATACATTCAGCCTTGAATGATTAACAGTAATTGCCCCATCTGTCGATTGATGTTGAATGTGAGTGGCGAGCGCCTTCAATAGATTGGTTGTTGTCTGTCTAGAAGGTGTCGCTGTACTCGTGATCTTTTGTTTGTGATAGAAAAGACTGGAAATATGAGGGAGCGGTTTCTTAAAGAAGGACTTCACGGAGGGGGGGGGGAGGAACTTCTTATTTTTTTAAATTATAATTTAGAAAAACCGCAAATTTTATTTTATAAGTTTGTCCTTTGCTGGAATTGGGCTTCATGACAATGGAATAATGCACCAGGATATCGTCGATGGAATTAAAGAACGCTGTAACTGACAAAAAATCGAAAATACGTTTTTGCATCATTTTTATCAGAAAAAAAAATAAGCGTCGATTGGTCCAAGTCCCAGATTTCTACGATGAAAATAAATTCACTTACGCCGTCTGCGAAATGGAAAATACCAGTGTATTTGTTCTACTTTTATAAAAGTTTTATGGCTCTGGTGAACATTTAAGGTTTTGTCAGTTACAGCGTTCTTTAATTCCATCGACGATATATAGCAGTTTCAGGATATGGAAATGCCATATAATTGCTCTGTTTTTGTGATCGCCGTGGTCTAGTGGTTAGTGTGTTGGATTACTAAGACGATAGCGCTGGGTTCAAATCTCAGCTCTGACATCTTTAAAAAAGAAATATGAAAAAATTATTTCTTACGGCGACTACCTCTCAGCAGTCTTCTGGCAAAAGCTCTGGGAGCAATTGATTGCCATGAAAAAGCTTCTCAAATCTGTCGTTCGGAGTCGACTTTAAACTGTAGGTCCCGGTACTCATGGATAAAAATAGACACACACAACATGAGTGCTGCGAGAAGCTAGGCCGTAACCCTGACACAGGGTTGTAATAGCCAATTATGTATGTATGTATGTATGTTTTTTATCACTCCTCTCACGAAAATATTTTGAAGCTAAAAAACTGACTCAGCAAAAACCCAACATCAGGAGAAGAGAAAACACCAGTAACATCACCACGCAACTAACTGCGTAACACAGAGTATGTTGTTTGTGAAGTGAAGGCTGTGGCAACACTCTATTAGCCAGCCTCGTAGACTGCTACAGTTAATGCAACATCTGCTTAACTGAACAGATTCCAAAACGGAAAAACGAACTTATTTATAAAAAACCCTTTAAGCTTCCAAAAGTGTTACAAAAATAGTGTTCCTTTTTAACAATTTTGGTTACCAACCCATTTTAATGACATGCCATGTACTTTTATATGGAAATATAGTGCCTCTGTGCTCTGCTTTCAAGTTGTTATTGAAAAAAAATTTGTAGCCAAAGTAACAGTGACACCGGTGGGTGGTTATAGTAGCGGTAGCAGTAGCAGTTGTTGCATAAGAAAAATTTTAACCGATTTAGGCTGTACTCGTAAATACTTAGTTTTGCTGTGGCTACAAACAAAATTGCATTTTATGCTTTTCAAATACTCCTGTTGTTGTTGTTGTTGTTGTTGTTGCTACAGTTGCTTTTATTTTTTACATTTAAATTTTTGTGTTGAGCTTTTTGTGTTTTTTGTTGTTGTTGTTGTTGTTGTTTGTTTGTTGTCGTCATTATTGTTTTAGTTAATGCTGTTGTTGTAGTTCTAAATGCCCTTGTCCTTGTTTTAGTTTTTCAAAAGTACAAGTGCGAGCTCATGTTACAGCATTTGTTAGCAGCACTACCAACACTACAAAAGCAAAAACCCATGAAAACTATAGAAAACTAAAACTAAAAAAATAAAAAAACAACGAAAAAAGAATTGAAAGAATGAATGAATGACTGAATGAGTGAATGAACACTGAAAAATTGTACAAAAAGAAAATTATCCAACAAGCAACAGTGATATTTTCATTTACTATGCAACACAGGAGTTGAAGGGCGACAAAAGACACTAAAACAATAACAAAATCGACAAACTTTTCCAGCTAAGAAAACCACACTGACAAAATTTTGTAGGCAACCGAAAAATACTGCGTCGATACTGCATGTTTTTATACCACCATGACCATCAAAACCATTTTTTCTAAATAATTTTTAGGTTTTTTCTTTTATTATTAAAAAAAACCAAAAAAAAAAGGACTGAAGGAGTCATTTTGAAACAGAAATTTCTAATTTCACAACCAAACAACAAAAAAAAAACCCTATGCGTGACAGATTAAAAAGTGGCTTAAATTCTATGGGAACCATTACCTTTAAAGCCGCATTCTACTGCATTTCATTTTCTTTGTTGCTGTTGTTTAAAATCACATGTTGGTCCCCTAATTTCTATCATAAAAGTAGTTACTGATGCGTAATTTAAGGTCGTTTTTTAGTACGCTTCGGTTTCTTTTTTAAGTGCAATTTAAACTGAAAATAAAAGTTTTTCATTTCCACCCACATGTTTAGTTGTTTTGCTAAAGCATTTAAGCCTTAAGCTCGAGCCACTTTAAAATGCACTTTTTTTCTCTCTTTTTCTGTTTTTTTGTTTTTTTGTGTTCTTTTTCTTTTTATTACTATTTTGCCTCGTTCGTATACGATCATATATGAGCACTTAAAACTGCAATAAAATTTGGGTTTCTGTGGTATTTTTATTTTTCTGCTACTTTTGTAAAAGAATTTCAAGAAATGACAGAAAAACAAGAAAACAAAACTGAAATGTTTTAAATTAAAAACAGCGTTTTGTTTTGATTTTAATTCAGCGTTAAATTTTACTTTTTTTTTTAAAAAAACATAATGCATTTCCATTAATAAACCTTTTAAAGTGCGTAATGGCGCTGTTACATATGAGCATATGAACTCAATGCCAAAAAAAGCAAAAAAAAAAAAAAATAAAAAAAAATTACTGTTTTCTATTTGAAGGCTACGAGCAAAGAATATAAATCATATAGAATGTGCATCACGTACAAGTAAAATTTCTTATGGCGGGTCGTAATGTTGGAACCCGCAAAAAGAATTGTTACTCTCTTACTCAGCAAAGAGAATTCGTTTACTCTCTTACTTTGCACACACAACATCACAGTGTATAAGACGATAGCCACAACAAAATTTTTACTTCGTGTCTTTTTTTTTGCTTAAGTACAGAAACGGTTTCATGCCAACAACAATATTTACATACAATACAATTTATGTGTTTGTGTGTCTTATTTATTGTGAGCTGTTTTCGTTTTTAAATTTTAAAACTTAGAGAATAATGTTGTTGGTTCAAATATTTTTGTGTATTAAAGAATACAGTGCTCCGATACGACTATATAAGCTAGTGTAGGGCAAAGCATATTTAATTTGTAGTTGCACGAAGGAAAATACATTAATCTACATCGAATATATAGCGCCCTATTTAATATCGTAATAAAAGTGTATTTAGAAATATATTTTTTTATTATTATTTATTTAAGCTCAACAATTAATTTTATATTTATTTGAAATAAAAGGTTAACTAGACCAAAGAATGTAATTCCAAAAATATTAAAAAAAAACAAGTATACATATATTCATTAATGAAAAATTTTCGAGTGATAAATTGATGATTTTTTAATTATAAGAAAATTCTATTTTTATTTTTAATTTATATATGTATGTATGAATTATATATATGTACGTATATATACATTTTTAAAAGAAAAGACACTTTAATTTTTTTATATTAAAAATAAATAATAATCAAGATTAAAATTATTTCTTACTTTATACTTCAAAGCATCAAAAAGTATGTATATTTTGAGGATTTTCATCTCCATAAAAAGGCTAATAAAGTTAATTTTTTTTTAAAGATTATTTATTGGATAAAATATCTAATTTTCTTTTTTTGGAACTTTCTTTTTCTGTAGTCCAAGAGCAATGTTTCCGAAGGAGAACCAATAATAGAAAGTCCAATACCTCTATTCTGTGTTGAGAACAAGTGTCGGCAAACCACTCTGGGGTCATTCGTTTACATGACTCAATAATAACAGATTTTGTACCAATTTTTCGCGGTTTATTTTTAATATAAAAAAATTAAAGTGTATTTTCTTTTAAAAATGTATATATACGTACATATATATAATACATACATACATATATAAATTAAAAATAAAAATAGAATTTTCTTATAAATAATATAAATAAATAAATAATATAAATATCATTCGAAAATTTCTCATTAATGAATATATACTTGTTTTTTTATATTTTTGGAATTACATTTTTTGGTTTAGTTGACCTTTTATTTCAAATAAATATAAAATCAATTGTTGAGCTTAAATAAATAATAATAATAAAATATATTTTTAACTACACTTTTATTACGATATTAAATAGGGCGCTATATATTCGATGTAGATTAATGTATTTTCCTTCGCGCAACTACAAATTAAATATGCTTTGCCCTACACTAGCTTACATAGTCGTATCGGAGCACTGTATTCTTTAATACACAAAAATATTTGAACCAACAACATTATTCTCTAAGTTTTAAAATTTAAAAAACGAAAACAGCTCACAATGAATAAGACACACACACACATAAATTGTATTGTATGTGAATATTGTTGTTAGCATGATACCGTTTCTGTACTTAAGCAAAAAAAAAAAACACGAAGTAAAAAATTTGTTGTGGCTATCGTCTTATACACTGTGATGTTGTGTGTGCAAAAATTTTGTTGTGGCTATCTTGCTGTGTGATGTTCTTGTTATAGTTGTTGGAATTTCGTCACTGTATGTACTGTGGCTGAACGAAAAAACCTAAACAACAATGCAAAAGAAATAAAACACACATTAGCACAGTGCATAAACTGTGACATTAGTTTCTCTTTGGTTTCTCTTGTTTTGTTACGCTCTTTTCTTTTGTTTTGCCTTTTGCCCTTCCTTCCCGCGTCCGAAAAAATGTTGACAAAATATTTGGATAAGTGTTGAGATGCGCATTCTATATGATTTATATTCTTTGCTACGAGGCAGTTAAAACCACATGAAAACAAAAAACAAAATGTTTTACAAAATAAAAGTTGCCATGGTAAGCTGGGCTGGGCTGGCTGTGTCAGAGGGTTTTCGTTGCATAGGCAACCTCGATTGATATCAAAAGAAATATTAATTTATTACACTTTTTTTTATTAAAAACAAAAATAGAAACAGAAAAACACCTGAAAATTAAGTTTAAAGTTACAACTTTAAAAAAAAAACAGAAATAAAGATCTCAATTAAATAAACTGGTGGAGAAAACGTTATTTTTACTGAAGATATTAATATCGACCTTTTAAAATGTAATTATACAGTTACATATCGTCGCAAGAATTTAAGAACGCTGTAACCAACAACAAAGCATTTAATATTTACCAGAGCCAAAAGAAAGACACTGATATTATTCAAAACGCTGACAGCGTAAGTGAATTTTTTTTCACCATAGAAATCTGGGACCGGGACCAATCGATGCGTATTTTTTTTCGGATAAAAATGATGCAAAAAACCTATTTTCGATATTTTGTCAGTTACAGCGTTCTTTAATTCTTGCGACGATATGGATATGTTATCATCGAATGGCTTTAAGAGTTTAATAAACAAATATATAACAGAAGAAATAAACTGACATACACGAACATGCCCAGCGGGAAATGGTAATCAATAAGAATCGAGAAGGTAATACAAGGAATGTATAATCTGTTGATTCCGAAAACCATTTACCCTTAACACAGATCATATCCTACGAAAGTAATAAATTCTTTTAATGTCTCCCCGTAATAAGTGTAACGTGGCGTTACAAAAGTCCCATATATATAGACGTAGAAAATAAACCAGTACCCTCACACCAACCACATGCACTGGTATTATCAATGTAAATGAAACAAACAACAACAACTCTTGTTATTACAAGCATACACAGCAGTATGACGATCAAACCAACGGACACCGCACAAAGAGAAATTGGAAAATTAATAATAATAACACCAATGATAATAACAATATGGATATTTCATGTAATGAGATTGTAGTGATATAATGGACCATATAATTCTCATTAAGGTAACATATTTTTCTGCATAAGATGTCCGAGTTTGATGGATGAAATCGAGAGTGGGTGGGCGACGGCCAATAGCCCGACACTTACTCTTCAGTATTACCGACAGGCCTCGTAGTTTTAAGTATAGTAGTTATTTTTTATTATTAACTACCTGAATGGAAAAGCTGCCGAATTCCTTTTTCATTCGTAATTTTATATTAAGTTTATTTCGTAGATTACCGACAGAGAGTTAGTACACGACGGCCAATAGCCCGATACTTACTCCCCGGCGTAGTCGACACATGTCGTAGATTTAGGATCGTAGGTTTATGATCTTAGTTTCATGATAGTAGTTTTCATGGTTGTAATTTTGATAATTGTTATTTTTTATTGAGCTGAATGCAAAAGCTTCCGAATTTCTTTTGCATTCGTATATTAAGTATTTTGCCGAGTATAAAAGCACCCGAATTCCCTTTATACTCGTACTAACTGTAGCTGATGACAAGAGCTCCCGAATTCCTCTTGTCGCATTTGTGATTATAAATCGTGTAGATTTGTTGAGTGTACGAGCTCCCGAATTCCTCTTACACTCGTATTAGACGTAACCGAAGTATTTTGCCGAGTATAAAAGCCCCCGAATTCCTTTTATACTCGTACTAACCGTAGCTGATGACAAAAGCTCCCGAATTCCTCTTGTCGCATTTGTGATTATAAATCGTGTAGATTTGTTGAGTGTACGAGCTCCCGAATTCCTCTTACACTCGTATTAGACCTAACCGAAGTATTTTGCCGAGTATAAAAGCCCCCGAATTCCTTTTATACTCGTACTAACCGTAGCCGACGACAAGAGCTCCCGAATACCTCTTGCCGTCGTGGTACCTTATATTCCCAAATTTTAGATCAGCAATTAATATAAATCCGACATCTGTTTTCTCATATTTCTCGTTATCTAGACCAGGCGATTGTGCGCACATACCGAGGCCAACATCGTAGTCTTAGTGATAGCACGAGACAAGAGTATTTCTGAAAGCAGAGACAACATAGCTGATAACACCAACCTGCAGGTCGTGAATCTGTTTTATAGAATAAGTAGTAGATAAGTTAGTTACATACATAACTGGCCTTTACAACCCTGTGTCAGGATTACGGCCTAGCTTCTCGCAGCACTCATGTTGTGAGTGTTAATTTTTATTCATGAGTACCGGAACCTACAGTTTAAAGTCGACTCCGAACGACGGATTTGAGAAGCTTTTTCATGGCAATAATTACTCCCAGAGCTTTTGTCAGAAGCTTGTTGAGAGGTAGTGGCGAAAGAAATTATTTGTTCATATTTTTCATATTAATTTTTTTTATTATATATTTACATATATCTGTTAATTTGTTATTTAGTGTATTTATCATTGTACTTTGATTTTCAAAATTTATCACCCTTTTTCTATTTAGCGCCGTCGATAGGAGGCAACGCCGTTTTTAGTCTTTTATTTTAAATCGGTATTCCAGTTGGCAATAGAGCCGTTTATCGGTAACTGTTAACATATTTTTGGTGTACTGTAAGCAAAATTGACGTCATTATTGTCTTTAATTGCCAATGATTTTGTCGCCGTCATTTTTGGTGTTGCCCAGCGTTATTCTTTGTTTTAAAAAATAGATACATACCAACATATCATAAAAAGTGTAGTTGAAAAATACATTCAAATTCAAAAATTTCAGTTAATGTGCGGTTATGTTTTCTGTTTTGAATATTAAGTAAAAAATATAAAATTTTGAAATGGAAAAAAAAATTAAAGTAACAAATCCTTGCCAGTTTGAAAAATGGGTGGAAGAGCTGAAAGAAGAGGCACTGTTCCAACCAATTTCAAAGAACAGTGGGAGGCCATTGCGAATACCTTAAATTCACTTGGAACACCAAGTAAAACTGGTGATGAATTGCAAAAGGTAAGGTAAAGGGGCTTGAGTTTTATGGTGCTCGGAACGTACGTTGATCGAGTTCCTTTTTTTAAATTGGTCTCTGTGGTATTCAACACATTTAATGACGCCTTATTTAGAATGAAATAGCTTTCAAATCTTAAAAAATGTAATAAAACTAATAAAAAACTTTGAACGTGATAACTTTAAATTTATTTCTTACTTTTCATCGGGCAAGTTAAAAAGGCACGGCTTCTGCCTAAGCAGTTTTCTTTCCAGTACTAAATTGGTTTTAATTTCTTCTTCACTGGAGTCTAAATCCGAAAGGAAAAATATTTTTATTAAAATTTTATTTTTCTTTTATATTTTTCACGAAACTACTTATTTCTTTTTTTACCAAACAATGAATAAATGTAATCCGATTTAACGAGAAACCCAATATCTTGTATTTAATTTAGAAGTACCAGCGTCCCACCGATTTCTGAATTCGACTTCCAACCGAACAATCATTCGAAGCCTGAACGAAAATCCGAATCCGGAGAATGTCAGTTATTCTTTATTACCAAAAATATTCATTGTCGTTAACTTTGATCTAATTAAAGCGTTTCTGACGAAACAAAAATTAAATTATAAAAATATTGATCAGAACTTTCCCGGGGCTCGAACCTAGAGCCTCAAACACATTAAGTCAGTTATTGTAGTTAAGTAGATTTTAGGTATAAAGTTTCATAAATATAGCATTGTTCATTTAATTCACACAAAGTATCCGATTGTGTTTCATTTCGAAGGAAGCAGACCTTTAACTCCAAACCTTTACAACCGGAGTTATACCCCGGTTGGAAACAAAAGCTGCATTATAACTCTAAATACAAAAAAAATAATAATAATAGAAAGCAACCACGATCCATGGATAAATGAAAATTTATTAAAGTGTTGTGAAACTAGGGCATTGATGCCCAAGGTAGTAGTATTGGTAAGAGTGACGATATGTAAGACACAGAAGTTCTGCAAGTGTAGTTTGTCTCTCCCACTCAACATGCTGCTTTCCAATTGGTTGATTGACGATCAAACAAAAGAGCGTAAGTATACGTGTGAGTTTAATTTGCTGATATCAGCCACTACTGGGTATCTTTGAACTAGGGATAAATTTTATAAAAAAATGGTTATCTATTGTAATTATAAATTATTAATACACGCGTTCTTTTACATTTTTAAATTCTAATTTTATTCTATTTAAAAAATTGACAATAAAGTAAGTAATAGAAAAAATGAAAAGTGATATTTAAAATAATATATATCATAGAATAGTTATTTTAATATTCAAAGTTTTCTAGAAGGAGTGAATTTCATCAAGGTGAGTTGTAATGGCCCTCATAGTAAAATTATAATATTATCCAATTAAAGAAATAAAAAAATGAACTAGAATATAAAAAATTCAGAAACATGCTAAATAAAAAACTAAATTACAGCCTGTTTCTAGAACACGAATGGTTTTTGACATTCGTTTTTTTTATATGTGGAACAACAACAAAAATACTCAAATTTGTTTTGTGTTTCTCATATAAAAAGACGAACAACCATTCGTGTTCTAGAAACAGGCTGTTATACAAAAACCAATTATTACAAATGTAGGTTTTTTTTTTGAATATAGAAAAATTATTCGTTTATATTTCGTCAGAAACGCTTCAATTAGATCAAAGTTAAATTCAATAAAGAATTTTAAATTTTTTTTGTAATAAATATTTTGATGATAAAAGGAGAAAATTATTTCTGTGATGGAATAGTACATCAGTCAAACTAAACATATGTTTTCGACTCAAGCTACAGTCGTCAGAGTTCTTTAAGTCCTGTACATTAGGGTGTACCACATAAAATTAAATATTGGAATTCGTAGGTAGATCATTCTTAATTTGGATACTCATAAAATAAAGTATTTTTGCGAATCTTTTTAGATTTTTCGTAAGTGGTTTAGAGGTCGCGCAAATTGATTTTTAATCAAACATCGAGCTTTTTGAGCTCTATTTAATTTTTGGTTATGAATTGGTAAAAAATCGATATTTTCTCGACTTCTGAGTCAATATTGTTAAAGAAAATATTCCGATTTTTAATTTTATGTGCACAAATAATAAGTTACGGCAATGATTTTGCTTATTTTGATATATTACATAACAGATTTTCCTAAATTTTCAACAAATATCGTTTATAACTTTTAAAATTTGTATAAAGACTAAAAAAACTAATGATGCAGTTTAAAAGATTATTAAGTTCTAAATTAGTTAGCCGAAAAAAAAAATTTTTTCTTTTACCGTTCTCGCGTTATGCCCTTTTAAAGCTTTGTACCCATTTTTAATACTATAAAGTGTGAACTAGGTTGGCATTGAAATTAAATATACAACAATTTTATAAACAACAACAAAAAAATTAGATTTGTTATAAATCACTTATTGGGGTTCTTGCGATTCTGCTCTATGCTCTGCAGTAAATGCTGAATGTCTGTTTCTGTGTGTTGGCTTACTAAGACGAGAGCTCCGGTTTAAGATCCGGCTATCACATCTTAAAGCAGAGAAATATTACAAGATATTTCTTTCTGCGACAACCTCTAAGCAGGCACCTGGCAAAAGCTCTGAAAGTAACTGATTGTCATGAACTAGCTTCTCAAGTCTGTCGTTCGGATTCGATATTAAACTGTGGGTCCCGGTACTCATATATAAAAATTTACACACACCACATAAGTGCTATAAGAAGCTAGGCCGTAACCCTGACACAGGGTTGTCAAGACCAATGATGTATGTATGCATGTAGATG
Organism: Metopia argyrocephala; assembly: GCA_963576795.1. Lineage (NCBI taxonomy): Eukaryota > Metazoa > Arthropoda > Insecta > Diptera > Sarcophagidae > Metopia > Metopia argyrocephala. Next base: position 99,045,932 of record OY756210.1, read on the forward strand.
TTGCCGAATTAGTTTGTCAAATCGAAATCTGTTTATTCTTGAATTTGGTTTTGCTTGTATACGACTTTTGCAAACTTAACTTAGCCTTTCGAACTTATTTTATTATCTGCTTCTTCTATATTCATCTCTTTTAGTTTTATAAAAATAGTAAAGGATCGTATTACTAGATCAATCACAATGCATTGCACTTAAATGCACTCAATTTAATATGGCACTCAAATGTGTGTCACTCAATTATTGTTATGACTGGTCAGCACATATTATTGTTATTCGAATTATTTACATACATATGTGTGGGTATTGTACACATGTGGGGTACACTACAAGATAAGGTGAAGTATTTCTTGCATCGTTTTAAAAACTAAGCTATTTGAATGGTCCTTTCGACACTTGAAATATGTGATCATTTCAAACGATATCAAATAGATAATTTGCATGCATAATCATGCTGACTTGTGCAGCATTGGTACAAAGTAGAAGGAATCACCTTGGCGATTATTAAATATCCGAAAGAAACTGGGGGAATACTATAGAAACCCTAACTTAGTTGAGGGCCGTACAATAGGTCTTCAGCTACTTTTTGTAGCTCATGAATGAATACGTGAAAAACCGGACAAGACTGCATCACCACCAACACGCCTCTTCGTGCGAAAATTACATTGAGTTCTGTGCACATTAAGTTCGATTAAGTGCTACCAACCCCAACAGAAGTTTGTCAGCAGGTCATTTGTGAGGGTGTTCTTTATATGCTACCTACCGCAATAAATATGAGTGACAAATATTGCCACCATCTGCAAAAGAGTGATAGGATTTAAAGTCAAGCACAGAAGACCATTATGAAACATTAAATTAGAGTAGGGATAGTACAGAGATTTTGAGGTAATCCCCCACTTAGCTCTGAACGTATTGGAGGAGACAGCGTCTATAAATGTCTTAGAAAGCTTGATATGAATCAACAGAAAAGATCACCCATACCAACAAAGCAGTAAATTTCGAAATGAAATCTGCATGCAAGTCACATTCTAATATACGTCTTGAAGGCGCATCTAATGCGACAACTTTGCCTTTGCCAAATCAATGAGTAGATACTACGAAAGCCATATTGTTGGTCACTCAGCAAGTGCCCAGCAGAAAATTTTTCAAATTTTGAAGCAATAAATAAAATTTTAAGCAATAATGGAAGCATTATATTGTTTATTCATACCTTAAAGCTTCCAAAGATGCTATAGGATAAGGTATTATTTTTGATTTTGTATACTATTTGCTTACTGGTTGCAATAAATTTGCGTTTCTATTGCATTTTAGCGGCTCATTTCATATAAAAATCATGCATTATTGATGCGCACGAGTAAGTTATTGTTTACAATTTCTCCCTTACAAAATAGCTTATTGGTAAGCACTAATTTCTGCTGGGTGATTTGATTATAAATACCTCACAATGTAATGATTTCTCATACTTTTCATAACTTCGGATAGTACTGAATAAAGCTAAATAAAAGGATTGCATATGTGTCACTTCAGGGTGGCACTCCCACTGCCAGTATCACCATATTATCTGACAGCCAGGCGGCGGTCAGATCCCTGTCGAGCTTGACCACAAACTCTAGAATTGTCGGCGACTGTCGCGATACCCTTGTGGCACTCTCGAGGCAGTGCGTCGTTAATCTGATTTGGGTTTCTGGTCACAGGAACATCACGGGTAATTGTACTGCGGATGAATTGGCTAGGGCGGGCACGACTCTGCCGAACGTTCATCCTCATGTGAAAGTGGGTATTCGCCTTTCCTCCCTTAGACTCCTTATTAGAAGGAGACATTTATTGGACGCGGACATGGCCTGGTCGCGGGAGGAGTCTTGTCATATTTCTAGACTCACCTGGCCTAGGCTGGACTTGAAGCGTACCAATCAACTCTTTAAACTAGACCGCAGGGGTATCTCTTCCGTTGTGTCTGTCCTCAAGGGTCACTGCGTGATGGGTAGGCATGCAGAAAGACTTCGCTTGCCCGCGAATGATTTCTATCGTGGCTGTGGGCTGAGGAAGAGGAGACTGTGGTTCACCATATTTGCCAGTGTCCATCCCAAGCTCGACGTAGATTGCTCCTTTTCTCGATAGTTTGACTGACCTATCGATCCTGGACATTGGATCAATTGCCAAATTTATTAGGCTCTCTGGCTGGTTTCCAGCATAATTTTCTGGGGAAGTAGTGCTTCTTGTGTGGAGATCCTGACTATCAGGGCTCCCCACATCATGTGGTATCACAACGGGCCGCCATGCGTGCTCAAGTGTGCCTTGTCATTGGATGGAAAAGCACCGACATGATACACCTCACAGAAAAGATTAACCAATGCACGCAAGACTGCTTTATACGCTGTTTGTAGATATCATTGGGTTTAGTCCTTTTTAAATGAAGCTGGAGCTCGCGTTACCATCAATGGAGCTCATCAATGCACCACATTTTTTAACAATTTCTTGTTCGAAAAAATTACATGAAAGTGGGTGAGATGTGTAATCACATACATAACTGGCCATTACCACTGTGTTTCATTTATTATACTTGACAGAAAACTTATTTATAACATTTCGATTTTCTTTTAATTGATGGTTCATGGTACCCCCCCCCCCCCCCCTATACACCTATAATAGAATAAATACTTCTTTTTTTATCATTTGTTTTCTTTTACACGCTTAATTTCTTTTAATTTCTCTTTCCTGTTTACTTATGGCCACACACACCCCATTTAATGCGTAAAACATTGCAGATTTATTTTAATTAATAAAACGTTTTTAAACTCGTTTTATTCCTTTTAAAAATACAACTCTGACCAGTAAGCATTTTACTTCCTTTTTGGAGGGAGAATAAACGTCAACTCTTTGTTACTCGCATTGTTGTCTATTTTAAAACGTTTTGTTTTTTTAATGAGAACTTTTCCATAATTTCCTGTTAACTTTGGCCTTTCCCTGCATTTTATTTCCTTTTAATTTTATACTTTTTTTTTCTTTTTTTCTTTTTGCAATAAATTTTTAATGTGTGTGTGTGTATTTTGTTAATTAAAACGATTGAATGAATTGTCAGGTGACCTCTTCATTAAAACTCTTCACGGTTTTTCCGTTACAATTCTGATGTTTGTACAATTAATTACTTTGAAATGTCAACAAATTTAATTCAATCAACCAACGAACCAACCAACCAACGCAACCCCTTTCCAAGGCAACACACACACACAATCTCTTTCACTCTACTGCGTTAAATAATGATGAAACAAATGGTTACATTTCAGTTTTTTTTTGTTGTATTTCGTAATGAGTGAAACAAAATATAATAAAAATAAAAAATTTATATTTCTTTTTAACTCATGACATATAGTAGTGGTTCAATTCGTGCAAACTGTGCATGATTTTCAACATAAACGTCATATTGTGGATCAAGTGTTTGTGTGAAAACTTAAATAAATTCTTTGCCACTGTATGTTATTTGCTACGAAGACGTTTTGTTGTGTGTCATGGGTAAAAATTAATTAAAGTATTATTTTCATAAAATTTAGACTGTACGATGAAAGTTTTCATGACTTGCATATAAAAAATTTAATCGGTTTTGGGAATGCATTGAAAATTAATAAAACTGGAGAGTCATGGTTGAGAAGTCATGAAAATGTCAATCTCTGAAAACATAATAATAAATTTTGCAACTCTGTGCTGTTATCACACATACGATGACATTTGTTTAGATTATTTTTTAAACAAATAAATTAGATTTGACTTACAGTTCCATTATAAGTTCCAATTGCAGCGTTTTATTTCTTAAGTTAACAAAAACTTACCTAAAAAGAATTAAAAAGAAATGTTTTTTTTAATAAATAAATCTATAAATAGGTGTATTAATAAATTAAATATTATTATTAGCTTCAGTTGACCTTTCATTTCGAATAAATTTCAACTTTATTTAGAGCTTGAGAGGTCTTTTTTTTCTTAATTTTTGAATTTTATAAGAAACAAACGAACCTTTCGCGTCTTATTTGCAAGACGAAACGATATAAGAAATATAGGTACAGTTAGAGACTAAAGTTTAAATACACCCAAGCACACTGCACGTTCCCTGAAAGAGTGGTTGTTTTATTATGCTCCCAGACAGCTCCATAGCCCTCCCCAATCACCAGACTTAAACCGAATTGAGCATGTTTAAGGTTTAATGAAGCGCAAATTAACATCAACCTCAATAACGAGCAAGGAGTCGCTTAAAGAAGCTCTTAAAAAAATCTGGTTGGAAATATCCGCAACGGAAGCTCACACGGGTCATGTTGAGGACGAAAAGATGGTTAAGTGACCACGGTCTAGACCTGGCCACCCACAAGACAGAATTGCTATTGATAACCGGACGTCATATTCCCTTGCAAGTGGACATGAATATTGGAGGCGAAACTTTTACGACTAAGAGTTCGGTTAAGTATCTGGGTCTGAGGGTGGATCCTAGATTGACCTTTGCAGATCAGATTCGATATGCCAGTGATAAGGCTCAGACGTTCGTGAGACAACTTAGCAGATTAATGGCAAATATTGGAGGACCGTTGCCGGCGAAACGGAGGCTATTGATATAGGCCGGAAATAGCATAATGCTATATGGAAGTGAAGTTTGGGCCGAGACGTTAAAGGTAAAAAGACGCGCCTATTTGCTGACATCTGTCCAGAGAGTCGCTGCTTTGCGAATCACCTCTGCTTATCGCATAGTGTCAGGACCTGCAGTTCTAGTCACAGCCGGCACAATCCCTGTGGATCTTCTAGCCGAAGAGCGGACGATAATATATAGGGCCAAAACGGGAGGCCTTCCCCTAACCAGTTCCATAAGGCAGAGTACCATTTTCAGATGGCAATAACGCTGGAACGCTGAAGAACGAGGAAGATGGACAGCGAGACTCATACCGACTATAGGATCATGGATGAATCGAAAATTCGGAGAGGTGAACTATTACACCACACAGATGTTATCGGGTCACTGATATTTTAGAAAATATCTGCACCGAATGCGAAAGTGTAACTCCCCTTTCTGCATTTATGAGGACAAGGAAGATGTGATTGACGACGCGGAGCATACCATTTTCGAATGCAGGCGCTGGCATTGCTATCGAGCGGAACTGGTGTCTGAAGTCGGAAGAATTACGGTTGAGAATATCGTTGATATTATGACGTCAAATGTGACGAACTGGACCGCCGTTTCAGGATACTTTGAACGTATCCTAAGGCGAAAGAAGAGGGACCTTAAGGCATTTGAAAGTGCGGGTCCTGGACGCAGGACAACCTAGAATCAACTGGTCGTGCCAGAGAGGGGTCCACCTTGAAGTAATGCGAATGTGGTTCCGAGGTGGTATTTCCCCTGGTGAGGAGATAAGGGGGGTTTTTAGTCGGTATACCCTTCTGGGCGAGTCCGACATATCATGAGAGGTGACGACTTCCGCGAAAGCTTTTTCCCTCCTTCCCGCACAAAAAAAAATATCGTGTTCTGAAACAGAAAGCTTGGTGCTTTCTATGCCACGCTGCTTGCAGGCAGTTATAGATAGCCATGGCGGTCCAACAAAGTATTGAAATGTTTTCCTTTTTTAATTGTTTTAAAAAATGTATTAACGTTCCAAGGTGTATTTAAACTTTAGTCTCTAGCTGTATGTCATTTCAATAACCCAAATCTGCATACAATCGGAAAAATCGTGTGAAAACACCAACAACTACATAGATGGGTTTAACGTGCGTACCTGTCCTGAGACTCACCACCCGCCGCCCGTTGCCAGGGCGGTAGTTGAATACATGCGTCCAACCACCGCCATTCGAATCCGTACCTTCTGATTTCGGAAGAAGAAGGCCCATAGTCATCGAATTAGCAATTTAGGACCACCACTGCCTGGGCAGTAATACTCCCCTTGTTGAGGGGTTTTCTATCTAGCACTACCACAACCACTACAAGTACTCCCCGAAGGGCCGCACCCTAACCATCAGGCCGATTAGCCTCAATCCCCGAATGACAGGGAAGCCCAGGCATAACCGGAGGCTCCCTAATGCCCCTAGCACCAGATTAGAGTAGGCGCCTCTGGTCACTCCCTGAGATGGTCCGTAACAAATTATCAACCTCTCTGCCTATAGCGAGTTCCAGACCACCCAAAGCTAGGTGAACTCTATATTCCCTGGAGAAAACAGGCCACTGACATTACGTAATCATCACCAGCCAGAATTATATCGTACTGCAGAAAACATATCTTCTGTTCACGATAGTGTGGCTGAAGAGCCAGCCACTATTACTGTAAATGGTATTCGCTGTCATGAGATGATAACAAACCTTTTATAGCCCGAATTGGAAGATATGGATGTGAACGATATGTGGTTTCAACAGAACGGTACCACTTGCCAGCCACACAGCTAACGAAACAATGGCTCTTTTGCCCGACAAATTCAATGGCCGTGTTATCTCACTTGGTGGCGATGTCAAATGGCCGCCAAGATCATATGATTTGACACCTTTGGACCTCTTTCTTTGGGGTTATTTGAAAGAAAAGCAGTACGTCGATAAGCCAGCAACAATTTTAGAGCTGAAGGATGAAATAATTCGGCACATTAACGGCATAGAATCTTAATTATGCCTCAGCGTCATCACAAATTTGGACTATTGGATGGAGGCCCATATTTTTTTCCATACATAATTGAACCACACCAAATTATCATAATAAACAATTTGTGTTTTATTCAAAATCAACATCGGCCCGTAACCTTTAACCAGCCTTTATATAGCATGGTTAAGAAAACTTTAAACTTTAAAGAAAAATAGTTTTATTAAATGTAATCTCTAAGACGTGTTTTTATCTATTACTTATAAAACATTTAGAATGTTTCCTTCATAATTTATTTCCACAGCAGCTTATGTAGTTTCTGGAAAATTAGACGTGTTTTATATACTGTGTTAAGTAAGCTAAAGCCATGCTCATAACGGTCTACACGACATTGCACCAAGTGTCACATCATGCAATTGCTATGCCATGTTATGTCGTTCAAATATGTTCGACACATGCGACATATTTTCTTAATGCAAAATTCTGATCATATATCGTATTTCAACTAGTAAACCAAAAGATAAAACTGAGCATAAATTAGACACCGAGTGATATAGTGAATATTTATATAACAACAAACTTATGCACAAAAAACATTGTGATTCAGTACAGTGAGTAACAATAGCTTATCCCATTTGTAAGAACATGTTAAACACCATGATTACTTTGCATGACATGTCATGACGCTGTATTTGAGACGACATGATGCTTAAGGTCATGCATTTGGTCTGAGATACTTCGTAATAACTAAAAATCATTAATGGAGAATGTGGAAAAATGGGCGATTCGTATAAATATATATATAATTAGGTAGATAGAAGTTACGTAAAAAAATTACGTGTGATATAAAATTTAGATAATAATTATCAAATTTTGACAAATACAGCATTCTATTTAAGCATCATAATCCATACTCTTAAGAAAAGTCCCCATGATCTAGTGGTTAGTGTGTTGGCTTACTAAGACGAGAGATTTGGTTCAAGCCCCGGCTCTGAAATATGAAAAAATATTTCTTTCGGCGACAACCTTTTAGCAGGCTTTTAGCACAATCTCTGAGAGTAACTGATTGCCATAGACAAGCTTCTCAAGTCTGTCGTTCGGAGTCGACATTAAACAGTAGGTCCCGGTACTCATGGATAAATTAACATACACAACAACCTGAAACAGGGTTGAATGTTATGTATTAAGAAAATAAGAAAATTTAAAAGGAAAACTATAAGACACAAATATTTTAAAATGAGGTAAACTTTCTTGTTTTTGAGGGAAACTTACTTGTTTTCAGCTCTTTGGTAAGCGCTTACCAGTTGTGAGAAAACTACTAAATTAAAATTATCCCTATATTTGAAATCAGGTTGACAGTTTTACACTGTAAGTGTATTTGTAATACTACTCCCTGCAGTGCGCTGGACCGGTCCCAAATTGGTACTTTCACTTATCACTAAGGGACACTGTTAGTCTTTTTACCGGTAAAACGACCGGAGATTTTAACATGTGGTAGTCGTAGAAACAGTCAATTGACCCCCCTATAGATAACTATGGGACAGTCTATTTACTGGTGCCACAATATCAATCCCGTGGTTGATGCCGTCGTACCAGTAAATTCTTTTGAGTACAGGCATAACTTCAAATTAACACCTCTTAGATAACAAAGGGACAGAAAAGTGTGAATTGAAACCTCTTCGATAACAAAGGGACAGAAAAGTGTGAATTGACATCGCGAAAGACAACGTTGAGTCAGAAAAATAACCAAAAAATGGGTCAATTGACAGAATAAAACTGCAGGGCTCATACTAATTTTATACTTACATACACCCCATCATTACAGTCGACTATGTCTTAAAGACATCCTTGAGGCTTTCTGCACGGCAATAGAATATCCTAAACAATTCGTCAACGACATTTTTAAACAAAAGTCGAAAAAATTATGTACGACTGGCTGAGTGAAATGTCACTGAACTTTTGTCGACCGCACAATCCATGAACTATGACAACATTTTGTCAATATTCTATACATTATCGCTAACTTCAAGTAAATAAACTTAAAAATATGGTGCACGAACATTTCTGCGATGTTTTCGCTAATCGTTAGTAACTTGTACTCTAAAGACATCCTTGACGACAATGTCTTACAGGACGTTTGGCCAACTGGCCTAGTTAGGTATGTCTTAGAGACATCCTCGAGGATATCTGTATGACATTAAACTATCCTGCACTATGCATAGATGACAGACAAAATAATTGGTTTCAACGACCTCTGCGTTGTTAGCGACAGCCGTTAGTGACTTGTCTTAAAAACATCTTTGACGACAATACAGTCAGTGTATGTCGATTGTGCCAATTGGGTAATATTTACACAGATTTTATTCACAATGAATCGCAAAGTTCTCTTCCTAGAAAAAAAAAAAACCGTGTAAAACAATTCCGTCTCTACATTTTTTTTCTTTTTATTTAATTTGCCATTGTTTTCGAATAGACAGCTTGAAGAAAAACAACCAGAAAAAAAAGACAAAGAAAAAATTAAGGATTACAACCAGCATATAATATTTACGAGTTCATATTTATATATAAAAAATATAATATATTGCTGATACTCGTATTTTATCCGGAAAAAAATATGAATCAATTTGAAGCAATTGCATGATTGACTGTGTGCTGTGTATTTTCAAATTGATATGAATGATACAAGCCCCACTATACGTATTTATATAACTCAACAACTTAACAATAGACAGCATCAACTTAATTTAATCATGCTGCAACAACAATAACAGCAATTGCAACAAAAATAAATATTTAAATAGAATTTACACAAACAGACATGAAAAGATAGAAATAGAGACAACAGACAGCATGCTCGTAGACAACAGTAAATAGAAAAACAAATGAATAGATAAATGATACCAAGACAATTCAAAATACAAACAGAGACAGAGAGCAAGAGAGAGAGAGAGAAAGAGAGAGAGAGAAACAAAAAAACAATCTATTAAAATACAATACCCGTAAATTGATACAATATTGTATTAAATATTAAAACAATATGTACAACCAACAGTAATGAACATACACAGACAAAATGCGGACATGCATACCAAGTGTAGTGTATAATGAAGGACGTTGATATAGGGTGTTTTTTAAACTTGGTACAGCATTAATTAAGGAAAAAAATTTAATATATATTTTATTTTATTCCAAAGAGCAATACATGGCATTAACTTTGTGGAAGTAATTTCAGATACAGAGCCAAATTCGGGATACATATTAGAGAATAGTCACGACTAACACAAACAGAACGGACATCAATTATTTCAGGTTTATCAGAATAAATCAATAACTTTACAAGACCTTACAAAAAAAAAAAAAAAATCGGGAGGAGTCAAAACCCCCAACGACAGGCGCATTTTTCAAAATTAATTTTAATTTTTCAATCGATTGCCAATCCAATTCTTGATTTCAATAAGGCCATAGTTGCGTTAACTGTACTGCAGGTATAGTATTCCACATATTCCGCATTTAGCCAAAGAAGTCCGCATAGTAAACAGAGAAATCCACAACACCTGCCACATACGATGAATTAAGAAATTGGGATCTTTTCTTACAAACTGCCAAATGGGGGGTGTGTGGTATAGTTGTTAAAACCCTCACACAAAAATTCAAATGGCCCAGGTTCAAATCCCAGCAAAGGTGAAAAATGAAAAAGTTAATTTGGGGTTTTTTCAAAATTATAATTTAAAAATAAGATGTTCTCCCCCCCCGTTTCCTAGAAGAGGACCATCTACAAAGAAACCGCTTCCCGACATTCCACTCTATTCCCCCACCAATTGGGAAGTAGCAGATAACAGCTAAACCTACTTAGCGAAGGCACTCAAAATATGCAACGATGAGGCAATTGCTGTTGATCATTCAAGGGTGAAGGTATATCACTGGCCTTTGAATGATCAATTCACAACAATTTGTCTCATTCCTTAATAATAATATAAGAAAAAATAAATATGTTTTGTCCTTTCCTTTCCCCTGAGTATTGGTCAGAAATAAAAAAAAAGTTAAACAAAAACAGAAACAGTCTGGACGAGTGGAATTTTAGTGGGTAGTGCCAGCTGTCTGCTTGGCTCTTGGCTCTTTATTAAAGAATATTTTAGCATTGTATTCTAATTGGAAAATAAATAAACCATTAAAAGTCAATAACAAAAACTAACGAGCAAAATTATGGAATGGAAAGAACAAAAACTTTTCAAAATAAATGTAAGACTGTCTGAAAGTTCCAAATGTGTTACAGAAGTGTTCGGTCATTTTTTATGAAATAATATCAAAAACAGTAGGATCATATCATAACTGCATGTCCCCTCCGATTACTACTTATATCTTAACACTTGACTTCAATAAGAATTTCGAGGTAAGGATTTCTACCAAATCAGAATGAAATTTCTAAGTACGCTTTTTACAGGATTTCAACATCAAGGTGTGGTGTTTCCCTATCGAGGGTATTTCAACAACTTATAGTCTTCTTTCCCGTCTTAGTGTTTTTCAAGCGAATAATTTCACTATAAAAAAGGTCTGTTCGATGTTGACTTCTCAGGATGCCTAGGGTTGAATTAGCATTTTTTATTTTCTTAGGAATGATACAAGTTGTTGGCAATTGATCATTCAAAAGCCAGTGTTAGATCTTCACCCAATAACAGGGGGCTATCCTTGCATTACTGTTTCTCGGCTATTGGAATGCACTTAACGAAATCTACGTTGGAATCCTATATTAAATTTACCGTCTTATCATCATAGATTAGCTCTTATAAAGCTAACTACACTTAAAAGCAGAAGAACCATGTTAAACGTTTCATTTTTGATTAATATTATTAATGGTGAAGTCTACTCTGAATTCCTTTTGAGTACTATATATTTTAATGTACCACTTAGGCCAACACGATACTTTCATCCACTTGCTATAAAATACTTTCGTACCAATTATGCTAATGCTGATCCATTAAGAAGAATATGTTTAAACTTTAACGAACTTTATCAATTCATTGATTTCTCCTTAAATTTAAATTCCATCAAACGCAATATAATAATAATGATAATAATACTAATGGCTACTGTCGAGCCTTTGGCTCAGTGGGATTATAATTAAATATTAAATAAATTTTAATAAGGAGGAGTTTTGCCTCGAAGGTATCTGGTATTCCCCAGTAGCAAATACAATAAGACCTCAGTTATTTCTATAAGGAGGCAAATGCCAGGCAGACGGTAATTTACTCCTCCAGAATCTCAGATACACAGTAAGAAGTGTAACGAAGTTTTTCGTTACATAATATAATTTTATTATTATATTATTTGTATTACTAATTTTGTATTATTTAATTCTATATTTTATTATCGAAATTATTTTAATTTAACATACTATACTCAAATTATTACCATAATTATGTTATCAATTATCTTTTGCTGTAATTATCATTAACTCTTGCTCTAATCATTACATATCATTTAATTCAATTTGATATCATAATTATGGTATATATTATATTGCTTTTGATAATTTATATTGTAATTAATATTCTTCTCATTTTATTATTCATGGTGTGTTCGGCATTCTCAGTTAATAAGAGTGTGGAACTTATTTCATTTATTGCTCTTAACACACTCTTTAATTTTCAATACGACTCATATGACTCTTTATATCGGTTTTATTTACCAGTACCTTGGTATATAAATAAGTGGTTCTCTTGTGTGGTAATTCTGGCTCTCTGAGTTTACCGACACAACTACGCTTATGGGATTCTTATTGTAGTGATAGTACCTCACTGCAGTTGAACTTCTCTGTGCACGACTACTCTGTTGCGAAGTATTAGTAGTGACAAGCTCTACTACATATTCAGTTGGGCTTTGGCTGTCGTAGTGATCGGACAGCCGGTACGAGTTTTTACAGCTCTGCTCGCAGCCGGTCACGAACACAGTCAAGCCCAGCTCAATGTAGTAGTGCAGAGGGTCCCTACTGATACAAACGGTCATAGGGCCCAGGCAATAGTAGTAGTGCACAGGGAATAAACTGGTGCTTACTGCCATTTATCCCAGGCGTAGTAGTGTAGTTAGTAGTGCCGGTACTAATACTAATACACTAACACCCACAAATAAAACCCATGAAAATGTCTGGCTTTGAGACTGAAAGGTCTCTTCTGGACTGGCCGCCGAACGCTACACACGGTGCACGGGTAATCTACGTCGCTTGCTTTTTTGTTAGATAAAAAAAAATTATCTCGAGCTACTGAGCACGCCAGTTTATTTCATGTAGTTTTGTTTAAATAAATATATTTTTTTTACTTAAATAAATTATATAATTTCTTTTTTGTTAAATAAACTGAATTTGAAAATAAATTTAATTCAATCGAGCTATTTATTTAACGGATCCTGGACGAGCTGAACCTACCCTGGAAATACTGTTACAGAAGTAAATTTGCAAGTTGGACACTGGGCAATACTTGCCGGATAGATGATGCGAAGGAGAATATAGTCCAATACATCCCCTGCAATTCAACGGCTAACTTTAGACGACGTCATTATGGTTTCGGTTAAGGGTTTATACAGAATATCGTGGGAATATCAGTTTTTAATTCGATTAACATTCTCAGATACCTCCATTTGACGAACAGGATATGAGAGACATTCCGCGGTGGTCCCGTGGTATTTTTCAAAATTAAGTCGAAGGATATTAATTGACGCTCATGTATGAGCGGCCATGTTAACCAACCAACCAACCAATAACTTTTCAATCACTGTCTTAAACACTCCAAATAATTTTTATATGCAGTAAATAAGAGAAGATAGGCCGTAACCCTGACACAGGATTGTAAAGGCCAATTATGTATGTATGTATGTATGTATGTATGTATGTATGTATGTATGTATGTATGTATGTATGTATGTATGTATGTATGTATGTATGTATGTATGTATGTATGTATGTATGTATGTATGTATGTAAATAAAAAATGATCATAGTTTCTTAGCTATTAATTTTTTAAAGGCTCTACTCTATCCTTCCAAAGCTTATTCAAAACTTTAAAAATTTCTGCAAAACTAAAGCAATAATCTGTTAAGTTAGGGTTCCCCAGTGGTCTAGTTGGTAGTGTGCTAGACTGCCAGTATGAAGGTTGTGGGTGCAATTCCCACTGTGGCACTACACCGAGCTAAAGTTTTAGTTACTCGTCTCGTAATAATTAAATATATAATATTGTAACTTAAAATAAATAAATAAAATAATCTATTATTGTAAATTCCCCATCCAGTGACACATGGCACTTGTGATTTCGTTAGGAGAAGACATAAATATTTCAAAATAGCACAAGATTTTCAATTCACTTTGCGAAATATTGTTTCACAATTTACAATTAGTGTACTAACTTCTTTAGAATATAAGCGAATAAAATAGTTTTATAGTTCAAGCCGCAAAACTTCAACTTTGAACTCGTATAAGATTCTTTTATAAATTTTGATACTTCTAGAAATCACAGAAGAAGAAGAAGAATCATATATTTTCAATAAAACAAACTGAGTTCAGTTAAGGCAAGACAGATTTTAAAGTGCTTTTCTTTAAAAATGAATGAAAAAATTAGCGTTGAGTGGCCCTGCTGCGCAGTAAGGCAGCCTAAATAAACACCCTATTTTAAAAACACAGTTTATACGAAACAAAATGCATTTCAAAAGAATTTCTTTCAATAATTTCAGACCATAAGTTAGTAACCGCTGGTCTGTTGATTGCATTCCCTATAAAACACACAAAAATTTGTTAAAGAAATAAAACAAAAGAGGCAAAACATTAAAAGAATACAGAAGAATGAAAAGAAAACTGAGAAGTAAACAAAAACGCATTAACAAAAGAGAGTCTAGAGAATTGAGTCTCTACAAAACCGTTTTTACCAACAATACCAAGAAATAATCATTTGGTTTACTTCTAAGGATTCAAATAGATGAAACGAACTCAGTTGAAAATCTTTTCATTAAGTGAGTCAAATAGTCAGTGTATCTGTTTAACATTCATTTAAGCATTTATTTATTTGTGCCTGCAGTTATTCACTCAAGCACACGCACCCACACCCACACCTACACTCACATCAGTCTCTCAAATACGAGTACTCGTACACATTCTGTTCAATATGAACCTTTTGTACTATTGGTTGCATTCAACAAACACAACTCTCTGGCCTATCAAATGAGGATCTTTAGGAGAATTTCAACAATTTTCCAATTTAAATGATTAAATAATTTGCATACCACTTGAAAATTGCGTGTAAATGCTTTACACTATAAACAACTACAATAACAATTGCGTTTACAAAGAGGCCTTTTTTGAAGGGGATAAAAACAAAATGAAAAATTATAGAAAATTGTATGCACAAGCAAGACTGTTTATACAAAAACAACAACAAAATAGGACTCGTACTTAAAAACAAATTTCTTTTATATTTTAATTATTATTCGTATTTGTGTGTGTGTGTGTGTATGTGCATGTGGAAATTCAAAACACACAAACAATTGGTAGACAAAGTGTGAGAAAGAAGGAAATTTTAAAAGTAAAATATTTGTTGATTAAAAATAAAACTTTTGACACTGAGCGAAATTTTAGGCCCCTATTGTTGTGAATCACAACTCAACTCAAATGGCTTGTAACACCTCTTGGAATATTTTCTGTAGTCCTTTAGTAAGAATTTACAAAGGAATACGCAACGAGAAATTTTGTCAAAATCATAGCATCTTTATACCTCTTCCTTAGCAAAAAAAATACTATTCAAGTCTTTGCCGTTCTAAGACAATCATTGAATTCATTAAGTGATTTCTTCAGATTTGAATAATGACTACATCCTTACATACATATTGGTAATAGACAGAACTAAGCAATGATAATAACCGATCAACAACTTAGCGAAGATCCTCACCACTTTACAATAAAAACACAATTAACATCAACAGATAGGAAAATTTATGTTGATAATATCAAGGGTGAAGTTATAGCACTGTGGCCTTTGAGTGACCAACTGATAACAACTTGTGTCATTGACATAAGGCGCTTAACAGAAGAATAAAAATAACTCTATATCTTCTAATTCCAATACAATGCACAGCATGAGTAGGGGTATAAACCCCTGAATATTGGTCCTAAAAAAATTTTTGGCTATTACAAACTTTTTCCAGAGTTACGGCTTAGCTTCTCACAGCGCCCATATTGTGTACCCATGAGTAAGGGAACCTATAGCTTACCGTCGAATTTAAACGGCAGTCTTCAGAAGGTTGTTTATTGTTTCTTTCTTTCTTGCTAGAAGACTGCTAAGAAGTGGTCGCCGAAAGAAGTATTTTTTCAAATATTGCATATTTTTTTATAGAATGTCACATCTTTGAGTTGGTCTCACTACTTTATTGGACCACCCACTTAACAGCTGATAGTTGCTTTTTGTTAAGTTTTCTTTGAAATTTCAATATGAATCGAGATTCACCGGAGCAACGCATGCAAATTGTTGAAATAATTTCACTTAATGGCCCAACTACTTTGCCACCAAGATCGTGTGATTTAACCCCATTGGATGGTTTTCTTTGGGGTTATGTTAAGTGACTTGTCTACGTCAACAAACCACACAAAATTAAACACCTGGAAATCAACATTCAAAGAGTTATCGGCGAAATAAGTTGTTGAAAATTGGTGTTCCAGATTGCGCTTTCTACGCAGAAATTTCATTAATTAATTTCATAAATGTTTATTTTCAATAAACCCGTTATATTGATATTAAAAATATATTTCATTGCTTTATTTTAATTTAAGCATGTGTCACTGTATCAAAAACACCCATTATTTTTATTAAGATGTCAGAGCTTAGATTTGAATCCGGAGTTCTTGTCTAGTAAGCCTATAGACTACATGGTAGACTATGACGAATTCATTGACTAATGATTGATAATCTTTTGTTAGGAGATATTGACACCATGTAACTATAGTTCATTACCAGATATTATTCACAAAATCTTCTACAACTGAATACACAACATTTTCAATACCATCATATAGGACGATAATATTTTTTTACTTAAAATTTGTGTCAGTTGAAGAGGTACAAAAATTATCATTAAAGCATAGTGCGGCATCTAAAGTTTGTACGAATATAAAAGGAAACTCCTGGTTTACAAAGAGACTTTCTATAGCCTGTACAATAAAGCCCTGCAATCACTGTTGCCGTTTGTTGACGACTTCTCTGCATTTTGACGATTTTACCGTAAATATATAAAAATTATGATTTGACGATTTTGAATTATAAAATAACGATTTTTCAAAATTTCAAAAACAGGGCAATTAAATTTTTTTTATTTATTTAAATATGAAAATGCACTTCTTTTGTGTTCTTGTGAGCTAGCAGAAGATGAATCCACCTACGCTTCAAATAAAAAGTCCATCTGCCTCATCGTACACGTTTGTATTGATTATCAAATACACGATGTGTTCTTTGGGTTGGTGACTGTTGATCATTGCGATGCCTCCTACGTACGCCTTAAACCTCCATCAGCCATTGATTTTGATGATTTTTGTTAAGAATTTTCTTGTTTTTGACGATTATACCTCTAGAAATTCTCGCAACACCGCCTGCAGTGCATCGCAACAATTTTAACCCTTTGACGACAAACGGGACACATATGTCCCATTTGGATTTTTCGTCATTAAAGACCCTTATTCCAAGGAATTGTAATGTCGTCAATAATGTAACATAAAATACAAATGCATCCTTTGGAATATGCACTAAAATTAAGTTATTTTTGTCTCAGCTGGGCTTAAGCTGGTCTCAAACTTAAAAATTTTTAACTTTTTTTTTTGTTGCAATCTTTGTTTACTTATATCTCGGTTTCGAATTGATAGTGTTGAACAAACTTTTAATATTAGATGTACCAATGCCTTTTACAAACTTATTAATTAATAGATTTTGAATCGGTTCTCTTCTTTTTTTGGGAGGTTGAAAATAGTATGGGACATATGTGTCCCATTCGTCGTCAACGATAAAAATAAAGGATATTTTTTTTTTTTGCATATTTTTTATTTTACTTAACTTGTATATTTGAAAAACAAAGAAAGAAAGAGCAATTAAATTTATTATATAATTAAAATTATGATATCTTATACCTATACATAAACTAAAACAATATCGAACTAAATTTTAATAAATTTCAAAACAATTTCTATTGGCCATAAAGCACAATAGTTTTTGCATGTGAAACAAATTGTATTTTTTCAACTTTTTATTCCATTTCTTGTGCAAACAATACACCGGTTCCTGCCTCCACCTTTCATTCCTGTTTGATAATATCCAACGAATTTCGATACTGCTGCTTGTCTTGAGCGTTTAAAGAATTATCGTGGTGTCGAGACTGTCGTTCTGCGAACTTTCCGACAGCAAAATCTGTCTATTAACGGTGTAGGTAAATATTTTATAGAAAATGGGTTTGAATTACTAGTGGATGTACTATGTACATATTACATTTTCTCCGATTTACCATCATGTTCATAATACGACTGAAAGTAAGTAAATCCTTCTTACTAAACAAGTTAACCGGGAGTTACATAACACTATAATATTTTTTAGTCCATAATATCAACGACTCCCACTCCTGTACTATATTGCGAAATCATTTTTTGGTCATGCCACTGTAATTTTATTTACAGATCCAGCCTGACCGCGTTTGACATTTACAGCTTCGATTGGATTTATGAAATTTGATCCCATATGTACCGCACGGTTATCCACCCATTTGATAAATAAAATTCCATTTGACATTAAGCTCTGGATGTCTCCACGTTTAGACATTTTATTGACATAAAATTTTGGGATTTGTGCACAATTTTGTCGCAAAGTTTCACAGGCTCGTATTCCGTTGGACTTCAGTTTGTATAGTAATATTATACTCTTCAAAAAGTTATCGAAATTTTTTCCATATTTTCCAGCCCTGCTGCCACACCTAGAATAATAGATTCGCCAATGCCAAACTCTCTCTCTCTCTTCCTTTTTTCCTGTGTATATGTCAGTTTTATATAGATAACTAATCTTAGCATCGCAACACCACAACAATTTAAGTCCCTAACTCATGGGTTTGTCCTCCATATTTTGTTTCGGTATATTGCGACTCGATATTCTTGGCTCAAAGAATTTCCAACAGCTGACTTAAAATGATATATTACTGGTCTGGAAAGGATTTTTTGAAAACGGTCTCCAGTCGTAACCGTGGAATTAATCGGAACTGAATAAATTTCCATCGTAGACCGTCGAAGATTGCTGACAATCTGTATCGGCAGATTATTCCAAAAAGTGCTTTCAACTCTTTTTTACTAATGGAAAATATTATACCTTTCTATACACAATAAAGTTTTGCAAAGTACCCTATATGTGAATTGAACTCACAAACTACGTTCAAAATCTGTAGAATTTCATTTTCAGTTTTATAAAACCGACGCAATCTGCTCATTTTTAAAATTATCTTTTATGTTAAAATATATAGGAGGAAAATGTATTTTCAAAGCGTATATAAAATCACAAATTAGGGCATGTAAACCATTCAAACAGACAGTTGACTAGAAATTAAGCCACAATTACAATCGTTGTTGGTTATATACTCTTATATAATTAATTTATACTGTTATATAATGCGCTACTTTAGCATATGTGTGTCATGTTTACTTTTGTAATGACAAAATCCGCTGTAATGTCCCATGATTTTTCTCCTATAAGGAGTAAAAATTTTAAATTTTTACAACACTTTAGTCTTGAAATGTTATGTTTCCGATTCAGAATTCTCAAACAAATTTGAAAATTTCAAGTTTAACATTCTTTGTCTTCAAAGGGTTAATCTGTCTTTTAATCAGAGTAGGAAAATAAACAAAACTGAACGTTTGATCTCATTTTGTTTTGTTCTTTACAATGAGTAAAACTAAAACAAAACAGAAACGGTGAGAACGATTGTCCCATTTAATTTTGTATATTGTTTTTGTTTTGAGCACTACAAATACACTCACTCAAATGTGCGTATATACAACAAAAAATTAATGAGAAGAAAAAGGAAAGAAGAAGAGAAAAAAGAGCAAATTATACGAATGTAACGGAATAACAAAGCAAGCACAAGAGAGAAAAGCTAATTGTTTCATTTACGCTCTTTCTCATTTAGAAAGTATTTGTTTTGGTTTTGCTCATGTACAATACCATTAAAATATATTTGAAAAGTGTATGACTTTGTGGTAACGTTTGCGATATGTTTTGTTTGTTTGCCCACTCTGCTTTTAATTTCAAATTTA
This sequence comes from Metopia argyrocephala, assembly GCA_963576795.1. Taxonomy (NCBI): domain Eukaryota; kingdom Metazoa; phylum Arthropoda; class Insecta; order Diptera; family Sarcophagidae; genus Metopia; species Metopia argyrocephala. Next base: position 99,065,822 of record OY756210.1, read on the forward strand.
AACTGAAGAATAAAAAAAATTTCTCTTTGTGTAGTTGACTTGCATTGTTATTGAAAATACGAGTAACACTGAGCTTTTAACACATTTACAAAACACTTCACTTGGCATTGAAAATCATTTAATTATAAAAGGCAATTGTTACTATACAAGCAAACAGACAGCTAGACAGACAGACACTCTCACACAGAGATGCATAGAGATGAACAGATAAAAGTGCTACACATACGACTCTACACTTGCAAATGAACATTATAAATACTCGTAATAGCAGAAAAAAAACAGAAGTTTTAAGCAACACAACAAAGAATTTCACTTCATTCCAGACGTTTTACATTCAACAAAATTAACAAACGCTTTTAGTTCTTTTCATCAGAGTTGTTGTACAATATTTTCTATGATTTTTTTGTTTCCAATGTTACAAAAGGGAATATTTACGAATGAACAAATATTGGCAAAATAAAAACTTTGAAATTTTTTTCGTACAAATTTCAACTATAAAATGTAAAAAATAAATGATTCCATTGAAACTCTCTGTCTCTTTTAAAAATAATCATTGCACAGACTGTCATTGCCAAACAGTCAAAAGAATTGTTTTTTTTTTTTGTTTTTGCTTTTTAGTAATAAAGCACTATATGTACTAAATGCAATGTGATGGCACAGGGGGTAGGGGGATGTATAGCGAAAAATTATATTGTATTTCCTTATTATAAATACTACGCAATATAAAATATTCGTGAAGCTACAATTAAACAGTAAAGTTTCCCTTTCAAATGACTTCAATAAATAGAAATTTTAAAAGCCAGTAATTTCAGTTTAAATAGTCAAACGAAACAACAACGGGCTAATTAATAATTGCCTGTATTTGTATGAAAATAATATGAAAACGAAATTAAGGAAGTATGTAGAGCAACATTTTACAAAATTAACAATTCATTGGCAATTGAGTCTCGTTGTTTGTGCATTTGTATTACAATAATGTTGCCAGTGCCTATCAAACGCATATTTAACATTCATGTCTGAGTATTCAAGTCCATTAAAGTTTTACGGCAACACACCAACTGATATACAAACGTTATATGGCATATGGCATTCGCAAACGGTAGAATACAAAATAAGGCATGTTGGGTTTGTAAATGCAGTCACAGAGAGTTGGTTGGTTGATTGGTTGGTTGGTTGGCTAAAATAAAATAAATGTTTAAGTATCTGCATGAACTGCATAACTTTTTGTACAATATATGAGAAAGTGGCAGAGCAATTGCGTATGTGTGTCGTTGTATTTGAATATTTTGTTTGTCATTTGTTACAAAAACAAATTAAACTGCATTGCATAGAACAAACGAAGCATTTAAAATGGCAAATATTCGTAAACAAAATATTTCATTACCAACAACTGATGAGCACACACCAGCACGCTCCAGCATATAAATTCGAATAGCCAAAATTGTATACCCTTATAACGGCATTAACATACCACACACACACACACAAATTGTTTATCCTTTTGTGCATTTGTGTTCATCTAGAAACGTACTCGACTCGTCATATGCAATAAAATGTTATTGTCCCGAATTATTATCAATCCACCGGCAATAGTAACAGTCACTTGGAATTTTACATTATGAAACACGATTTGTGGGGGGTGTGTGTGTGTGTGTTTTTTTTTTCTCTGTTTTAGAATTTTAATTTTGTCTGAATTATTATAAAATTTCTATTATTTTGCCAAATAACTGTTGCAAACCCCATTTTGTTTTTTTTTTTCGACAAAAATAAAGATATAACGCAAATCTTCCAACCTCGATTGTTATGAATTCCAGCAGAAATATTTCACCTTTTTGCCTTTTTTACATCGATATTGCTTTTAAATTAAAATTTTACAAAGTAAACTATTATATATGGCGATGATTAATAAAGAATTATTAAACAAAATAAAATAAAATAAAAATTATAAAGCAATTACAACTTTAATGAAGCACTGGTTTATGAACGGCAAGATAATTTTATTAATAATTCAACAACCTTTCAAGCCATTTTTGTGAAAAGATATTTTGCTAGAATAAGAATAATTTTAATAAATTATTGAGTTCAAAAATTAAAAAAAAAATATTTACGAGATTACAATTTAACAGCCTACTTCACAATGTCCGTTGAGTTCTTTCATTTGCAGGCTGAGTGAAAAAAAATTTAAATAGAATTGAATTCTCTCAGTATATCAGAATGGTATGCGAATGAAAAGAATAAAAACAAGAAAAAAAAAAATTTAATGATTTTCATATAAAAATCAATTTCATTATGTCGAACACATTGTCAAAATTGAGAAGGAAAATTAGATTTCCTTAAAAGTTGGATGAAAGTTGTGCTACTATTTGAAATGTTTATGTACTATTAAATGCACTATTGAACAGAGTTGCATTTGCTCACTAGCAAAATGATATTTTATTCTCCATTTTTAAAGAAATGCACTAAAAATTTGCATCTGGCATAGAGAAACGAATAGATAGTTTTACATGCGCACCGTCCTTAGACATATCACATGCCGGCCGTGTCCGGACGGCAGTCGCATTTAAGCGTCCAACCAGCGCCACCCAAAGTCGGTATCCTCCAATTTCGGATATGTCTAAGACACACCGCTCAGAGGAGAGCCCATGGACATTGGGTTAACAATTTCGTCACCACCAATTCCTGGATAGCAGCAACCCCCCTTGTTGAGGAGGTTAAACTACTACCCAGCATATACCACTGCCACTACGTGTACTTCCCGAAGGACCGCACCCAACCATCAGGCCGATTTACTTCACTCCCCGAATGACAGGGGAGCACAAGCAAACCGGGGCTTCCCTGATGCCCGTAGTACCGGATTAAGGCATCTCTGGTCCGTCCTTGAGAACGCCAGAAAATGCCAGCCACGCACACTTACAGAGACAAGGCCAACACCACAAGGAACAAACTGTTGTCACCCGTACAACAGCCCCCTGGACTGATGCCAGCCGAGTCTCCTATAGCACACGTGGCGCTATGCACCACCAACCATACTCTACCTATAGCAAGCGCCAGGCCATTCGGAGCTAGGTTGAACTCCATATTCCCCGGAGAAAACAGGCCACTGATGGGGACAATCACCAGAAGCCTTTTTATGTATCCCCGGGGGGAAGTCAAAGAGAAACCCAAACTATCTTTTGTTTGCTTAATGATTGTTTTATTTCCACATTTTAAAATATGCAATAAATCTAGTACATCAGGAGAAAGCGCCACCTATTGGGAAGTAGAAGATAACAGCTTAGCCTACTAAACCTACTTTGCGAAGGCACTTACCACACAATCAACATGCAACGATCAATTTACAGCAATTTGTCTCATTCCTAATGCGCTTAATAATAATATATGTACTTGCCTTTCCAAAAGTTTCAATACAATGCACAGCATTTAGTAGGGGCTTACCCCTGAGTATTGGTCTCAAAATAAAAAATAAAAAATAAAAAAAATAATAAAAGAAAAAAAAAGATTTGTCATACAAAATAAAATAAATTTCGAACCTAATTTTTTTTCCTTCATTAAGGCCAACTCTCAGGAAGAATCCATATTCGTGCGGTACATTGTGGTGGTCTAGGAAAATATGTTGTGGGAAGAGGCGAAAGAGAGAGTAGTTCTTGTGGATATTTGATTTAAACTTACCAATATCGTAATTGGCAGAAAAAACTTTCGATAAAAGCCTGTTCCATAAACGAGCGGTACGAATAAAGAACGAATTCTCTCTATAATGCATTGGGCGATGCACTGCATAAACAACTACAAAAAGATGTGCTCTGAGAGAGGTATGAGTAGTCTGCAAAAATATGCAATTATGCGGAATCAAGTCCTTTATTTCATCAGAGCACCTCTCATGGCAGTACCGATAGAACAAATAAATGCACGCCAAAAATAGCCGATGCTCCAACGAATCGATAGAGTTGGACACTCTACCGTCGCTGATAGGCTCCTTCGATAAGCCACAAAAAAGACTTTGAGCACAGGCGCATACATAAGAGTTGTATTCCAACCTACGTCGGATGAAGGTCTTGTAAATATTGAGAAGGTCAGATGGAGTGAAGTAGTTCTTGCACCGTTTTAAAAAACCGAAACACTTGAATGCTTCTTTCGACACTCGAAATATGTGATCATTCCAACGGACATCACAATTAATTCTCATGCCCAGAACAACAAGAGCGTCCACCTCCTCGATATTTACATTACCCATAGTCACAGATGACAAGATTTTATCATCATCACTACGCCTATGAGTGATAAAACAACATTGAGTCTTGCGGGCATTGAATTCGACCCTATTCGAGTGTGTCACTAATGTACTGCTTTCTCACCCCAATCACCAAAAGGCTCGGCCTACGATCAAATGAATATGAATGACAAAGGTTGCTGTTACTGCGAAGAAGTAGATTGGATTGGAAGTTGAGAGAAAAAGATTCCTAATGCAACTTTAATTTTTTATTAATTGTACTAAAAATATCACTCTGTAAAAACATTAAATGGCAATTCAATAAATGAAGCAAGCTTTTAGAATGTTACTGAAAAATTTGGTCTCGTTTTCTAAGAACCAGAGTAGAAAGGGTGGTAGATTTGCGTTTGTTCGTAAAGAACGACTCTTCTTGAGAGTCGAATTTTAAAAGCATCCACAAAACGACTCATGAGAAGAATCAAAACTATAAAATTAAAAATAAAATGCTAAATATCAATCGAGACGAAAAAATCATCACAACAATTAATAAAAAGTAATTCTTTTTAGTCAATGTTCTTCTATGTCACAACGGGACCTACAGTTTAACGTCGAATCCGAAAAGCAGACTTAAAAAGCTTGTTCATGGCAATCGGCTACTCTCACAGCTTTTGCCAGAAGAATTTATTTTTCCATATTTCCTTTTTCAAATTGTCAGAGGTGGGGTTTTAACCCGGAACTCTCCTCTTAGTAAGCCAACACACTACATACCACCACCAATTCAACCACGGCGACCACGATTTCGGCTAAAACACTCATAATATAAAAACAATGTGTAGTTTTTCAAAGGACTTGCATGTAATTTATAGAACAGTTTGAGAATAAAATTTTTTTGGAAATCTCGTAAAAACCCAAACGAAATTTAGAGTTTTACTGGCTATATGTAATTCCACAAATAATTGAATACTAAATCGTATAAAAATAATAAATTTGTCTGTATAAATTTCATTTAAAGGCTTTACTTAATGCAAGAGGGTATATAAACAACTTAGACGGATAAATATATAGAAAATAATGCTATTAGACACAAGAATCAATTTCGAAGATATTTTTTTTTACTTATAATTTATTAAATATACACAACCTTTGCTTTTTATATCCATTTGCTATTGGAATTTCAAAAAACATTGTTAATGTTTAATATTGTGTGAATATTTATGAACAGTGCATGGTAAGAAAAGTTGAAACGTGATATTTTAAAACAAAAATCTACAATTGTAGCTGTACTCTACTGTATAAAATATATAATTATTAATTTTATAACAACTATGTATGTGTGTGTGTATACAGGCCAATATACACATGCATGTAGTCTAATAGAAATTGTTATCCTTTAACTACCATACACACACACACACCCACATGCACAATGTACACAAATATAGTAGAAGATTATGAATTTATAGAGCAGCATATTTTATGTACAGCATACTGTTGCTGGCTATACAAAAACTAAAACAACATTATACCCAAAGGATATCCGGGCATGGTCTGCCAGCAGCATTTCTGGAATTTAAAATATTCAATTATTAAAATTAATAATAACTTTTAATACTTAACAATTACACACAATAGAAGAAGTATTAAAGAAAATAAATATTTTACTTCAACCTCCTTCTCTGTTTTACAGCCAAATTCTGTTTCTTTTCAGTTTTATAACCATTTTTGTATTAAAAATTTTATTAAAAAAAAACAAATTAAATATAATAAAATAAACAAATACCGAGTAAATTTGTGTTAAATAAGAAACTTAAACTCGGTCTCAAGAAATTTTTATAAATAAAATATTAAAATTCGCCAAAAGAACAAAGAACAGAAAAAAAAGGTTTTCTTTGGTGGTTAAGGCAAAGAGAAATATCAGACAGTAACCACTTATCCAGCCAAGCATCTCAAGGAGCAAAAGGAGAACAGCCACACTGGCAATTTATGTTAATATAGCGTTCTATGTATGTGTAGGGGGGTGTAAAAGCAAGTGCGTATTTAAGTATTTAACAAATTGTAGTCGAAATAGTCGTTAACGTTTAGAAAAACCATCTGTTGTTGACCTTTTGCTACTTTTCTTGCTGCTACACTTACTTTGACCTCTTCTTTTCTCTTTCCCCTTTAAATTATTTTATTATCCTTAAAGTATTTTATTAGGCATTTTTCACGTTTAGTCAGATATTTAAATTTAGTTAAGCGGAAGTGAAGCAAAAATTGTGAATTAAAATTGAGAAAGAAAAAAAAACGAGAGAAAAATTATATACCGGCAGTCTGCCATAGTTGGCGAAATGAATGAAAAATAAGCAAAAAAAAAAAAAAACAATGAAACACAAAGAAAAATAAGAACCAACCAGCAAACATTAAAACTAAAATAACCACATTTTTCCAGAGTCAAAAGAAGCATTCAAGTGCCCCGGTTTGTTAAAATGGCACCAGAAATACTTCACTTCAATTGAACTTCTTAATATCTACAAGACTTTTATCCCAATCAAGATGTAATACAACCCCCAAAGCCTATTTTGTGGCTTCTCAACTGAGTACAAGGAAAGGACGAATTTGCTTATCATTGATGGAAGGATATCCAACTTTATCGATTCATCGGAGCTGCTTTTCAAGTCGAAAAACAATGAAATAAACAAGAAAAAAACCAGCCAACAAACTTAAAAACTGGAATGGCTACAGTTTTCCAGTGTCAAAAGAAGCATTCCGGTTTTAAAACGGTACCAGAAATACTTTCCTTCAATTGAGAGGAATTATTCCACCCAAGAAGTGGAATGAAAATGTTAGTTTGCGGTTTCTTAAAAGTTATAATTTAAAAATAAGAGGTCCCCCCCTCCAACGAGTCCATCTACAAAGTAACCGCTCTCAGACATTCCACTTTATTCCACCTTAACCTTTGACAATGAAAAACGAAATGATCAGAAGAAAAGCGCCACCTATTGGGAAGTAGCAGAAAACAGCTAAAAACCTACTTAGCGAAGGCACTCACGCCAATCAACATGCAGTGATAAATCAACTGCTGTTGATCATTTAAGAGTAAAGATATAACACTGTCCTTTGAATGATCAATTCACACCAACTTGTCTCATTCCTAAGGCGCTTAATAATATAAGAAAACAAAATATATGTTCTGTTGTCATAATGTACTGTCCTTTCCACAAAAAATGCCAATACCATGCACGGCATTTAGTAGGGGTTTACCCCTGAGTATTGGTCTCAATAAAAAAAATACATCTCCTACGTATAGGCCGGTGCTTCAAAGTCTTTTAAAGGACTTCTCACAAGAGTGCAGGAAAGAGCGAAAATGCTTATCAATAACGGAAGGCTATCATACTCTATCGATTTATTAGAGCTTTGGCGCAATGCGGCGTGCTTTTCAAGTAATCAAACGAAATAAAAAGGAAAAAAGCCAGCCAACAAACATAAAGACATAAAAACTAAATTTCTTGAGTGTCAAAACAATTGAAAAAAAGGAAAGGAAGAAACAATTGATTCCTTTTTTATCGATTTGTACGCTGTTCTATTGGATCTACGGTGCAAGATTCTTTGATGAACTGAAAGAATTAATTCCAAATGATCACTTATTCTTACTCACCACTCGTACCTCTCTTAAAGCATTGTCGAGTGAATGCACAATCTGTTATTGAGAGAATTCGTTCGCTACCCTCACTGCTCGTTCATTATTTTCCCCTGCCAATAACTTATGTATATGCATGCAGACTAATTGTATGCAGTGCATGAGTAGAAGTCATCCCTTAAATTCTCGTTTCTTAGAAAAAAAAAAGAAAGCTTGAAACTTGATTTTCTTTTTCAAGCCAACCTCAGACTTCTGAATTCCATTATCGATGACAAATTTTTTTTAAGACCAACACTCACGAGTACATCCCTACTTATGCATAATTAAAAAAACAAAACTTTAAGAGAATACTGTACTGATGAATATTGTGGCTAGAAGAGGGGTGTGTGCCACTATGACTTGGGGCACCCTCAAACAAGACAGTTCGGATGTAAAGCGGGAACATAATCCAATATCTTCAAATCTTGAGTGTGGAAATACCAGAAATGTTTCCAACTGTCTGGTGTGACCGAAGTCAAAGTAACACAATGATCAGTGAAATTTAAGAGAATACTGTACTGATGGATATTGTACATCCCTACTTATGCAGTGCATTGTATTGGAATTAGAAATTATAGAGTAATTTTTTCAATTAAGCATTTTATGACAATGGAAGAAGTTGCTGTTAGTTGATCTCGGGAAGGCCAGTGTTATTCCTCCGCCTTTGAAATGAACTTTTTTTTTGTGAAGTGTTGAGGATCTTGGCTATGTTGTCGTTGGTAGTTTTGTTGATCCTTGCTGGTGTCTGCCTATTCCTTCCCAGTAGGCGGCATTTTCTTCTGATTATGCACTTGCTAGATATATCTAAGGTGGATAGAATGGGAGATCAGAGAGCGGCTTTATTTTAACGATAGAATTCCTGAAGGCATGGGGGGGGGGAACCTCTTATATATACAGACTAGGGTATTCAAACGATTAATCGTTAATCGATTAATCGAACAATTGTGTTCAAATAATTGTTCGAACAATTAAAAATAGTCAAATTTCGAATAACGAATAACTCGAATAATTCCCTACGATTAATCGATTAATCCATATAAAAAATACTTTATTTATAGAAATAATAAATGGTATTAATAAACTTTCTAAGTGTTTTAAAATATTTAATAAATCTAATGAAAAACAAAAGAAATTGCAAACATATGTTGTCCTGCAAGAAAAGAAAAAGAAATTCGTCGCATCGACGGTCGTCCTTATCTTCCATGATTGAAAATTTTCTACATATTTGTAAATACGTAAATTACGCTCTATCTGATTTTGGTTTGAGGACTTTTACAGGTATGGAAATTAAAGTTTCATCAAATTTGAATAAAGCCCTTAAACCACTTGATGTCGCTATTACGGAGCTCGGCAAGGATTCTGCTACATTGATAGATTTAGAAGGCATTATACAATTCGTTATTAATACAATGGAAAATGCAAACAATCCTTTTTTAAATTAGTTATTAGAAAGGCTTAAGATTCGAATAAATGAAAGACGTGTAAAACTACTTTTTACACCTATTTTATATCTAAATTCTAGTACATTTTCACTTTTTCAAAGTGTTGCACAAAATCTGAAACAAAAGATTTTGCAAACAAATTGTTTTTGAGAATGTTTTTAGAAAATACGGAACAAAATGTGTCAGATGATTATGTCAGATTGCAGAAGATTTAATTGAAATAAACGAAAATAATCGATTATCACAATTAAATGAAGCAATTAAAAGTGTACAAAATTTCAAAAAAACTAAAAGAGGCTGCAATGATTTAATGAATGATTTCTTATATTTAGAAAAAACCAAAAACAGAACCGAAAAATTATATATTTTTTTCCATGCACTTCTTTCAATTTCTCCAACATCTACAATCAGCGAGAGAGTCTTCTCAAAATCGAGTTTTATTAAAACTAAAGAAAACCATCGGTTGAGAGCTAAACATATAAATTACATCGTTTTTTTAAAAGACTACTTTAATAGAAGTGCATAATTTTTTTAACTAATTTTTAACTCATAATATGAATTATTTTTAATTACTTATTTAATATTTTTATTGCATACGAAGTAGTAAATTATTACTTTTATATATTAAATCGTTATACATATATATGATCTCAAATATTAAAATTAATTAATGAATTATTTATGGTTTAGTTTTCCAACAATATGTTTGTGCACTATTGTTAACTATAGTTAATGAATTTTTAAGAAGTTATTACATTACAATGTTTTTGGTTATTATTATTTGTTTTTTTTAATAAAATGTTTTAAAAATCCACAAAATTGGTATGTTATTTTATATAAAACAAAATGCGATTAATCGAACAATTTTGAAATTTTATTCGATTAATCGATCAAGAAAAAAACCCGAATAATTACTCACTCGATTAATCGACCAAAAAAAAAAGTCGAATAATTGAATACCCTAATACAGACATACATATGTACATGTTTTTAAATTTAATTTTGAAATGCTGCACAAATTTTTGTTCTCCATTTTTTCCAGCGCTGCGACTCGAACCTGGGCTGCTTGTTGTTGTAAGCGAGCGCTCTTATCACTATACCACCACCCCGCCAAATATGTGTTTACATGTTAATCAAAAAATTATTTCTTATTATCTCAGTAAACCAGTGGGTGAGTACTCGAGACTTTGTTGATTTGGCTCTTTCCATTTCGTGGTTTCAAAAGTATAGGACTGGAATTCGATATCTGTCAAACTAAATTGTTAAACTAATTTTTTGCTTTTCAGTTGAAAGTCTGACATTGACGAAAATAGATCGCTTAACTATCACACAACGCATAAAAATTATCAAAATTTACTACAAAAATGGTGATTCTGCCACAGCCACATATCGTGCTTTAAGAGGAGATTATGGTTTACATAATCGTCCAACTACGCAAGCAATTGGTAAAATTGTGAAGAAATTTGAAGAGACTGGAGCGGTTACAAATATTGTAAGTGTTGCCGAAGACCCAAATGTGTCGATTCGTCGTCGTTTTCAGGATTTATGACTGCCTTACGGCACATTATGGCGTATTTTGCATTTAGATCTACACCTACATCCATATAAAGTCCAACTCATGCAACAACTGAAGCCAGCTGACCATTCACAACGTCGTAGATACGTGGAATGGGTGCTTTAACAACAGGCGTTGGACGGTAATTTTTCGAACAAAATTTTCTTCAGCGATGAAGCACATTTCTTACTCGGTGGGTATGTTAATAAGCAAAATTGTTGTATTTGGGGTTCTGATAATCCTCAAGAAATTGAAGAGAGGCCATTACATCCAGATAAAGTCACTGTTTGGTGCACTCTTTGGTCCGAAGGTGTGATTGGACTTTACTTCTTCGAAAACGATGATGGAACGACTGTCACCGTCAATTCGGAGTGATACGGTCATATGATAACCGACTTTTTTTTTGCCTGCTATTAAAGAATACGACTTGGAGAATATGTGGTTTCAACAAGACGGTGCCACATGCCACACAACTCGAGCGATTATGGCTTTATTGTAAGAGACATTTCCTGGCCGCTTAATTGCTCGTCGTGGCGATATCAACTGGCCACCAAGCTCATGTGATTTGACACCATTAGACTTTTTTTTTGTAGGGCTACGCGAAAGACCGTGTTTATGTAGATAAACCTTCAAATCTTGAGCACTTAAAAACCATCATTCGTCAACTTATGGCTGAGATACCGCCCAATATGTGTCAAAAAGTGGTCGAAAATTACCTCAAAAGAATCAATGCTTGCAACACTTCGCGTGGAGGTAATTTAAATGATGTAGTGCTTCACACATAATGTCAACGTTCACACTTTATAATAAAAAAAGAAATATCATGAAAAAAATATTTTATATGTGTTTTATTTACGTTTACTTTTGAAACCGTAAAATAAATAACCCTTTATTTGTAGAACCGTCTTTCCTTGTTCATTGCTTTTTACATTAATTTTTCCAACATCTTCTGCAGTGCACAATTTTGGTTTGGACATTTTTTACAGATTTTAAATGAAAATTATTAAAAGCAAAGACTTTTGCAAATAGCAGATTCAATATATAAGGCGAAAAATGTTTGACAATCAAAAATAAGGCGAATTCCCAAAGCATTTTTGGTAAAAAACAATATCTTGCTGTTTTACTTAAAATCAAATAAATTAAATATAAATAATAAATTGAAATTTATTATGATTAAAACAAAGAAAAGTCAAGAAATAGTTGCTATAGCCTAGTGGTTAGTGTGTTGGCTTACTAGACAAGAGCTCCAGTTTCAAACCTCAGTTCTGAGATCTTGAAAGAAGAAATTTGAAAAAATATTTATCTCGGCGACTACCTTTTAACAGTCTTCTGGCAAAAGCTCTAAAGGTAACTGATTGTCATGAATAAGCTTTTCAAGTCTGACGTTCGCAGCTGATATTAAACTATAGGTTCCATGGATGAAAATTGACACACAACATGGGTGCTGAGAGAAGCTAGGCCGTCACTCTGAAACAGGGTTGTAATGGCTAATTATGTATCTCTATATGAAGCAAACGGAAAGTATTTATACCTTGTGTCATAGGATAGGATAGGAGGAAGTGGTAGCCTCGTAATGACAAGGCACACTCAAGCACGCATAGCGGCCCGTTGTGATACCACATTATGCAGGGAGCCCTGATAGTCAGAAGCTCCCCATAAGAAGCACTACTTCCCCAGAAAATTACGCTGGAAACCAGCCAGAGAGCCTAATGAATTTGGCAATTGAACTAAAGTCCCGGGTGGACAGGTCAGTCAATCCATCGAGAAAAGGAGCTCCCAATGTAAGAAATCTTCGTCGGGCCAGAGAAGGGCACTGGAAAATATAGTGAACCACAATTTCCTCTTCCTCGATCGACCCGCAGCCACGACAGAAGTCGTTTGCAGGCAAGCGCAGCCTCTCTGCATGCCTGCCCATGACGCAGTGACCCGTAAGGACAGATACAATGGAAGAGACGTCCCCCCGGTTCAGTTTGAAGAGTTAATTGGTACGCTTCAGGTCCAGCTTGGGCCAGGTGTGTCTAGAAATTTGACAGGACTCCTCCCGCTACCAGGACAGGTCCGCGTCCAATAAATATTTCCCTCCAATAAGGAGTCTAACGAAGGAAAGAGGTATACCCACTTCCACATGAGAATGAACGTTCGGCAGAGACGTGCCCGCCCTAGCCAATTTATCCGCAGCACAATTACCCGTGATGTTCCTGTAACCAGGAACCCAAATCAGATTAACGACGCACTGTCTCGAGAGTTCCACAAGGGTATCGCGACAGTCGCCGACAATTCTAGAGTTTGTGGTCAAACTCGACAGGGATTTGACCGCCGCTTGGCTGTCAGATAATATGGTGATACTGGCAGTGGGAGTTCCACCCTGAAGTATCACCTTCGCAGCGCGGCGATTAGGCAACTTGTGACATAACGTCACTCAATAAATTTTACACTTTATTTTCTGTAATAATTTAAATGTATACCAAGAGGCCTGCTTACTGCGAAATATTTTTATTTAATTGATTCACAGAGTTGATATTCAAATTCTGTGATAAAAGATACATTCTAGCAGCTCTTCATTGTAAGTATTAGTGATGCACGTCAACCATCAAATTTAAACAGGAATAAATAAACAATTTTGAAATTCTAAGAAATAAATATATTTCATAATCACCTATCACTCAGAGTATCACAATTTTTAGTACTACTCCACTTAATACGGATTACAAATTGTACTTTTAAATATTTTCTATTACTATTTAATTTTTTAATTATTTTCCACTTTCTTTTCATGCTGTTTTTACATGGCGAAAACGACAGAAAACTAAAATACAAAACGTGTAAATAAATAAAGTTGGCAGTGGCTGTGATTTAAGCTTAAAAGTAAAACTCACTGACAACTTTTACTCTGGCTAGCAGGAATTATACAGCATCAAATGAATACTGTCTGCTATACTGGTTCTGGGTGTCTAAAACAATACCACGATTATTACTGTTACACGTTTATAATGGATTTCTTTTTTTCTTCTTTCTCTTCTAAACAAACAAAAACTGCAAAGAACTGAACAAAAATAAAAAAGAACTCTATGGTAACAACTGCAAAAGAAAACGAAAAGAATACTAAGTTTTCATTTGTGTTTTATCCTTAACAATTACAAACGTTAAGTTTTCTTACACTTGCAACACAAACGCAGCCACAAAACCCAACCATTGCCACAGTCATTTGTATCGCATTGTACACTTGTACAGATTCTTTTCCTTGCCGGATGCCCTTGTTTTTAAATCTTCTTCTGACCATAATCTTTTAGCTGCTGCTGTTTTAAGGTTTTCTGGTTTAAAATGTTTATAGACTTTTATGTTAAAGCTACAGTCGCTTTTAGTGCTGCAACAACTTAAGTTTTACCTTTCTATCCTGCTCTCTGCTGATTGTGTGTTATATTGTTGGTGTATTCTAGATGAAATCTTGACTATAAACTAAAACAACAGTTGCAACAAGAACATATAAAAATATTTGAAATTTGTTGATGAAAGTAATTTACACGGTTTCATCATTTTCATTTTATTCCAACAGAAAAAGAAGTCCAATGACAATGAAAAAAAAATAAAATTAAAACGCTTTAATATTCGTCACAATAATTAATTAAAGTTAAACATAATTTCTACATTTTAAATGCCGTCGTTAACAAAGAATATGCAAAATATTTGAAATTAATTTAAGACAAGCGTTAAGCTGGATTTATACGATTGAAATTTTCTTCAAAATTGTTCTTCAAAATGCTTTAAGCTCGTGTAAACAGCAAAAAAATTTTCAAAATTTATTGATCACAATTTTTTGAACAAAAATATTGAAGATTTTTTTGATGCCGTGTAAATAAGCATCAAAATCCCATCTGGCAATATTGATAACTATAAATAATTTGACAACATGTTCATTCTTTTGATTCAATATTTTAATATTCTAAGTATATCGTCGCCGCTATGCCAAAAGGTGCTACATCCAAAATTCACAATATTAGAGTTATTAGTATATTAATGTTTCACAAACCATTCTGTGTTCTGACAAAAAGCCCTACTTCCTTGTTTTAATTTTTGGTCGCTTTACAAGCAAAGTTCTATATCCATTTTGTGTTCCTTGGTATGCTAAAAAGTGCTATGTGGATAGAACTTTTTGCCATACCGATTTTGAAGAAGAAAAGCCCAAGAAAAGCAGCGGAATCCTGAAGAATGGAAGAAGAATCTAAGAAAAAAAACGTGTTCTCGGGGTGAAAAGCATTTGGATGAAAAAGAAAAAATGAAAATGGCGAAGTTGATGAATCCTTTGATAAATCACTCTCACAAAGAACCAACGAATTACAAGTGCAGTTTATTTACAGAGGAAGATCGTCTGGAAATATTCAATGATTATTGGAAAAAAAGAGATACCTTTAAAGCTAAACGCAACTTCCTCCTGAAATCTATCAAAGCCAGTCCAGTGAAAAGAAGAAGATCCGAAAAAGAAGTAAATTTCCGATAGAATTTGGCTTATGAATACGTTTTACCAAAAAACAATGAAAATTTGAAAGAATTCTTCTGTGCGACCCTTTTAATTTCGTACAAGCCCATTGCTTTGGCAAAACTGGTGAATTTTTGGGCGAAGATCAAAGAGAAAACATGAACCTCACAGCAAATTGAAGCCAGAGGTAATTTCTGCCGTCAAGAATCATATTGTATCTTTCCCACCAATAGAGTCACAGTATTGCCGAAAATCATCAAAAAATTGTATTTAAGCAGTGGTTGAAGAATTTCGAAAATGTTTGTTCTTTTCAAAGAAAAAGCAGCAAGAACAGATTCTGCAAAAGTCAGTTATGAAAAGTACAAACAAGTTTTTGGTCAGGATTACAACATGGCATTTTACAAGCCCAAAAACGATTTATGTGCTAAGTGTACCCTTTCCCAATCAGCTATTGAACCATCAGAAGAACAAAAATCTTATTTCGAAGCACACATTAAGCGAAAAGAATTAGCAGTGCTGCATTGAGATCAGACATCGAAAGTTGTGCAATGGATAAAGAGTTGATAGTGGGATTTGCAATCAGTTTTTCTGAAGCAAGCCCATTCTATTACAAAAGAAAACTTTGTGTATACAACTTCATTGTTTATAATGAAGCAACTCGGGATGGAACTTGCTACATTTGTTCTGAAGTTGATAGCAAAAGAGAAAGTGGTGAAATCGGATCTTGTTTGAAAACATTCATTGAAGGAGAAATGCAAAAATGGTACCGAAAAATTGTTTTGTGGTCTGATAATTGTAGTTGCCAGAACCGCAATCGTTATGTTGCTGCAATGTTGCTTCAGTTAGTACAAGAATTTCCCATTGAAATCTTCAAACAAAATTTTCTAGAAGTGGGCCACACTCAAACAGACATCGACAGTATGCATTCTGCTATTGAACATTCGGCAAAAAACTGCTCTCTTTTTTCCATGAATGATTGGTCAAACGTTATTCGTCAAGCTCGGCGTAAGCATCCATACCATGTGATACGAATGCCACATAGTGATTTAATTTATTTAAAATTGGTCAGTGCGAGATCAATGAAACAAGTTATTGTGTTCAATGACGGACAAAAATTGAATTGGTTGAATATAAAATCATTGATGTTTTGAAAATCGATGCCTGGGCAAATTGGTTTAAATACAACCATGATGAACAAGAACATAAAGTACGAAAACAATTCATTTGTTTTTCGTTACCATTCCTTGTTTTGAAATAAATGTTATTTGAAAAGTGTGTTTTTAGAGAATTACCAGGGTTCTATATCCATTCTTTTGTGTAACATTAATTAACCAATAATATGCCAAAAAGTGCTATATCCAATTTTTACAGTAATCCAATGATGGTGTAAAGTTTTCATCTGACAAAGTATGTATAATTTTAGGCAAGTATTGACTTCATATAATTTGAAAGTATCACTGCATTTCAAAGTAATTTGAATTTTAGGTAGCCGTTTCAATATTATTTTTCAATTTTCTCAAAATGAGCAAAAGTCGATATAGCACCTTCTGGCATAGCGGCGACGATATGTGAACAGAATATTATTTCTTTTTAATATATAAATTTTCTTTTTTATATAAAAACAGAATCTGGGCCCAAATCGCGGCACTCGTTATCGAATGAAGTTAATCGAAATTTTTGTATTTGCGATCGCCGCACTCGATAACGAGTAAGGTGTATCGAAATTTGAGATTATGGCATTCGATAACGAGTACTCGATCGAATGCCATCTCTCGAAATTTCATTCGATACTAAAAGAGCAATCGAAATTATATACGCGTTGTTTATTTGGAAATATAACAAGAAAAAAAATTAATTATTTTTAATAAAATCGACAGAAACGTAAGCAGCATTTGTATAAAACTAAAGTCACACTTACCACCATTGAGTTGAGGCTGTGAAAGCCCTTTCTATTAAAGAACATGTGTTCATTGGACTATGGTCTTTGGAGTCCGATATGCGTACCATCCATGCAACCAATGACTAAGGTGATATATAAAGCGTTTCACAATTTCAATTCCAAATAATTAAAAGATGTATGTATGTATATTAACCGCCGTGAATCTTATAACGTCATGTCCATCATAAAAATGATGGATCCATTATCTAAATAATTTTAATTAAGTTAAAATTAAACTATATAATTATTTTGCTCTAATTTTACTTACTGTCTTTTTATTTTAAAGTTATTTGATTCTTTTACAAAACAAAAAATCTTTTACATTTTTTTTGTAAATTTCGATTCGATAGCTATCGAGTGCCATAATTTGGTTATTCGATACGTGACGAAATTTTACTCGACACGAAAGTTCATTCGATAACGAGTGCCGCGATTTGGGCCCTGATTTTAAGTTGCCAAATAAATTGAACTTTTTATTTCATTTTATTGGGTTTTTAATAAATTTTAATAAATATGTTTGTATTGCCATGGAACTTCTCCTTCATTTAAAAAATATTCCGTGAATTCTTGTCTAAAGAGCTTGGACGTTTCGCTTTGACGACCTTTATTGCACAATGGACAAAATATTCTCTGTCCGCATTTCTTCACCCCATCGTCCATCCGTTATAGATCCATTCGCATTCACTTGGTCGTAGTCTCTTGTTTGTGCATAGGTACCACACTTGCGTTTGTTCAAAAAATTGTGTAATGCACATACTGCGAGAACAACTTTGACAACATTTGGTGGAAAAAGTTCCATTGTTTTTCTGACAACGCGAAATCGGGCTGATATTGATCCAAACACGTTTTCCGAAACACGCCTAAATCTGGACAACCTGTAATTAAAAATTCTTTCCTTCGTGTTTTGATTCCGAAAACTATATGGTTTCATAATATTGGAATTTAAGGGAAACGCATCATCTGCAACAATCACATATGGAATAGGTTTTTATCTACAGGGCAGTGGTTTCGGTTACGGTAAATTTAACGCGTTATTAAATAATCCATTCGATAGCGAACATCTACTGAATACTCCGCCATCGGACTCTCTACCCTTTGCACCAACGTTGATGTAAACAAAATTGTAGTTCACGTCCACAAGCGCCATCAAAACAATGCTGTTTTTCTTTTTATAATAAAAATATGCGCTTCCACAGTGTGCAGGTGCCCCGATTGAATTGGGAAAATTCCACTTTTTATTTATACTTTGGGAAATACTCTCCCATTCTTTCTCTGTTGCTGGCATCTGTACCAATATATATATATTTTTGATAGGTTTTTTTTATTTCATAAATTAGGTTTTACCCTTAAAAATTCATCTTTTAATACTTTATATAATGCAGCGCAGACTTCAGACACAATATTGCATATCAATGATCTTTTAAACACGAACATCAGACTTGCGTAACTGTCCCTAGTCGCTAAAAATCTTAGAGTAATTGCCAGGCGTTCTGCGGGGCATATAGATTCCCGCATATGAGTATTGGCCTTTTCTATTGATGCATTTCACTAAATTTTATGCTTATCTTTTACTCAAATCAGAAAGCTCTTAAAAATCATCCATTATATGTATTTTTCCTTTTAAATAAAACAAATGCTTTTATTTTCCTACTTTAGTTTCGATCATACTCGTACATGTTAAATGAGACCAAAACACAAACAAAACAGACGAACAACAATTTGCATGGAAAAAAAGAAAATCAATGGAAATAATGAAAATCGTAGGAAATATGATAGAAAATCATTTCAATTTTACGAGCATGTTGAATTTTGTTTTATGAGGAACCATATCAGGCATGAGTAATGAAATTGTAACGTAACATTGATTTTCAGTTCACAATAGAAGCAGAACGGCAAAACTTAAAAGAAAAAATAAGGATTCAACTCAAATATAAAATAATTTATTAAAAAAAATATAAATCAGAGCCAATGTTGTTCAGGTTTTTATTTTTCGTTTTAAGAATGAAAAACATCTTTAACACAAATACTACATATTTCTGTAATTTTGTAGTTGATTTAACTCGAAATACTTTCTTTTTTTAACAAAAAATATAATGAATTTTAATACACCTATAAATTGCTAAACAATATTGTTATGAATTTAAATATCGTATGATTTATGTTGCAAGAACTCGCTTTCCCTCCTTTTCCTTTTTAGCTTGTACGAGTATTTGCATTTAAAGGTCTACAGCATATGTACGAGTATCTCTGTGCATGGCTGTGTGTCTTTGCTTATGGTGGATTTATAACTTTATTTAAGAAGAGTTTAGCATTCATGCCATGTATTTATTTGTTTGAATTTTACAAAGGATTTGTTTTTTTTTTTTATTATTATTTTTATTTTCATTTTTCGTTTTCTAAAATCTTTTTATTACTTTTACAATAACAACAACAACAACAGCAGAATCAACAACAGCGTGAGTAGTGTAAATATGATTTTATTTTATTTCATTTTCTTTTTTTTTCTTTATCCTCAATATAAAATTAAGGGATTTTGTGGTTAAATAAACTCCTGTTTTCAACATTTTTATACATTTTCAATAACCTTTTTTGTTGCCATTGCTATTGCCACTGTTGTTATTTTAATTTGGCATTAAACAGTAACAATAACAGCAACAAAAAAAAGAAAGTAAATAAAAGATGAGCCTCTTAATAACCATAAAAAAAGAGAGTAAAATGAGAAAAATAAATATTATGTGAAGGCAAGGAAACAACATCATTATTAATCGTAATAACTATGGCAGAGAGTTAAAATTATGATGGTGAGAAAGAGAGAGAGATCAGTAGAGAAAGACAGAAAGCAAATCATATTTAACGGTTAATAACAAGAGCACAGAACAACAACAATATAGAAATCGCAAAGTTTTGTGTGTAACACAACTAAGCACCCCCTACCTGCCATGGCTAATAAGGAGTACTACTTTGTTAGCCTCTACCTCTATACAGCTCCATACAGGAATATAAAATCACAACAATACACTCGATTTCAATAAACAAAAACCAAAAACAAGAAAAGAAAGTGAATGTGAGTCATTTCACATGTTGCAGCTTTACATATTTCTTTCAATATTGAATTGGTACTTATACAGTCGAATTCAGTTATACGAAAATGTAAAAAAAACAGCATTTCATTTTCTTATAATTTTTTTTAAAAGGAATTTTCCTTTAAAAGGACTTCGGATAAATTCAAAATTATTTCGTTTAAACGAACTCTTAAAATATTATTGAAATAAAAATAAAACAAATTGATATGTTTTAGAAATAAAACAAATTCTGACAAAGTTAACAGACAAATTGTAAACAATTTTAGCAATAAATGAACATTCTTGCCATAAAACATATTTTTGAAAAGGTAGGTATGCACAAAATAAAAATGAAATGATCCGGGGCTAAAATTTTTTTGTCGTCGATAAATTCTTAATACTCGTATTTGCAATTAAACAATTTTGTGCTTTCTTTTTATACAATTTTGTGCTTTTTAACGCAAAATCTGTTTCTTCTAAGCATACATACATACATACATAACTGGCCTTTACAACCCTGTGTGTCAAGATTACGGCCTAGCTTCTCGCAGCACTCATGTTGTGTGTGTCAATTTTTATCCATGAGTACCGGGACCTACAGTTTTAATGTCGACTCCGAACGACAGACTTGAGAAGCTTGTTCATGGCAATTAGTTACTCTCAGAGCTTTTGCCAGAAGACTGCTGAGAGGTAGTCGCCGAAAGAAATATTTTTTTCATATTTTTTTTTTAAAGATGTCAGAGCCTGGAGTCGAACCCAGGACCCTTGTCTTAGTAAGCCAACACACTAACCACTAGACCACGGCGGGTTTTTTTAAAACGGATTTTCTTTTAAACGGAGTTATATACCATTGAATTTAATAGAATCAAAAGCAAATACATTTATTTCACTTATATTCGATTTTTTCTTTTAAACGGTGTGCTTATATCCGAATTCGACTGTACTTTGTACTTATAATATACGTTTATTTTTAATAATAATAATTCTCATTAGGTTCATAATTAGAATTACATATAAGGTTAAGAATTTTAACCAACAGCAGCCAGAACCTGTACAGACAGCACTGTTCACTGAGTGTATGCGAAGCGACTCGTATGATATTTGGGCTCGACTGTGCCGACTGGTAAGATTCTACAAACGGGTACTAGTAACATAATTTTCCCGAAGGGGTGCTCACAAACTACTTCTCCCGCAGGAGTCCTCATGACTTACTTCTCCCGAAAGGGTAGATGTCAGAGCTGGGGTTTGAATCTGTAGCACCTCTCTAGTAGTGATGTGAAAAGTGGTTACTTTTGACTACTCAATACTACTCGGTTCTTTTGAAATTGAGTACTGAATACTACTCAATACTTTAATGTCTCTTTTTATTTGAAAGTAAAAGAAATTGTAAGCAGCACCAACCTGCAGAATGTTTCCGACATTATCGGAGACTACGAATGAAATTTCGTATTGTATGTACCCAGACCTTTCGAAGCAAGTAAAAAATTAGATTTATGGCATGTATGACAAATAATTTCAAAAGATTGAAAATTTGTATGAAAAATGCTCAAAATTATTTGAAAAATGGAAGTTCTGATCAGATAAAAGTTAAAAAAAATTTTATGTAAAGCTTACGTTTTCTAAATCTAAATCTACTTTTACGGCATTAACTTCAATTGTTTTCTTTAAATCAACTAATCAAAGTTATTCGAGTCCAAATGCTTCTCTAAATTAGAACTGCCTCCTCCTATAAGCGTAATATTTTAAAACAAAAGTAATACAAGCTCACAGCACATACCTTTATGTGAACTAATCGGTTTGCAAAGTTTACATTGTGCTGCTTCGGTACAATTTTTCGGCTTTTATCTTCTTTTTCTGGAGGCCATTTTATTTACAACTTTTTAACACAAATTTTAAAATGTAAATTAATCCTGTTGCTAAAAATTCTTTTTTTTTTTCTATCCTTTTTGTTAATTTTGTATTATTTTTAAAACACAGACTTATATTATTTCTAAGGATTTTTAAGAAAAACTTGTAATAACATACTACAGAATATAACCCTATTAATACTGAATACCCAGCAGAAACTAGTGCTTATCAATAAGCTATTTTGTAAGGGAGATATTGTAAACAATCAATTACTCGTGCGCATCAATAATGTGTGATTTTTATATGAAATGAGCCGCTAAAATGCTATAGAAACGCAAATTTATGGCAACCAGTAAGCAAATATTATACAAAATCAAAAATAATACCTTATCCTGTAGCATATTTGTAAGCTCTAAGGTATGCATATACAATATAATGCTTCCATAATTGCTTACAATTTTATTTATTTTTTCCAAATTTGAAAAATTTTCTGCTGGGTTGTTACTTTTGGATATTGAGTACCGGTAAATAGTCATGGTATCAGTAGCCAGTACTCAAATACTCAATACTTTTACATCACTAATCTCTAGTTAACCAAAACACTAACTACTAGACTACGGCCACTAAAATAATTATTTGCAGGCGCTAAATTACGTTGCGATTTACGCTATACTTTAGGTTGGTCTGTAACTCCAAAAAGATCCTGTGTATTCATATAAAAACACATAACTAAGACGATTTGTCTGGTTAACTGCCGATATTGAGAGCTTCTTTCTTACCAATTCACCCATGAAGTCACTCGAATGTGATACCGTTTTATTGTTCTGAGACTCAAACTTGCAGTATATTTAGCTGAAAACTCTGCCGATATAACAGCAAAATTTGTTGTTTGTTTGTTAGATTTTGCCTTACAGCAAGCACTATCGACCATGTCTGCGCTGTATGTAAAATTTCGAACTTTTGACATTTGAACAATTTTTTGTTTTTCTGTCTTTTTATATATCCCTTCTGATATTGTAAATCTGATTTTAGTTAATATTTGAGATTTTATCAGAAGTTCAGGTACATCAATTGAAGAAGTTTGGTTAATCTTTTAGAAGTCTTTTATTCTTACATACAACTCGTATCTCTGACAGAGCACAATGCATTATAGAGAGAATTCCTTCTTTAGCCGTACCGCTCGTTTATGGAAAAATCTTCTAGCAAGTGTTGCTCCTACGAATTACGATTTGAACAGATTCAAATTAAGTCTCCACAAATACTACTGCCTTTTTCTTCCTTCTCGAAATATATTTTCCTAACGCTCGTACTGCTGAGTAAAAGTCACCGCCAAAAAACTGGTCTCGTGAAAAAAAAAATCATAACAAATTAGTATAAGTATTTGCTCTACTCAAAATGTTTTTACTTTGGTCTCTTACCGCTAAAGTTAATAAAATATTAAACTATAAATCTTTTTTTTTTTATTTATTTATTTATTTAATTAGTCAATGGAATTAATCCTTACAGACTATGTACAAATCTATAAAATATGAATAAAATAATTAGAAATACAATAAAACTATGATAAGTTAAATAAAAGAAGAATTATTTAGGTATTGAGAAAAACAATTATTCTATGTTTTATAACATTAGTATTTAATGAAAAATCAACAAATTCAGACAAAAAATTATATTGACGACATAATCTTGTAAATGGATCAGCAAAAGCATAATTAGATCTACATAATTGAACAAACAAAGGTATATAATGACGAGAATTACGGATAGGAACATTAAATTTAATAGATTCCAAAAGAAACTGACAACAAATATTACCATTGATTAGATTCATCATAAAAGATACATTTAACATTGTGCGACGACTTTTAAGCGTAGGCAATTTAATTAATGCCAGTCTGCAATTATAAGGTGGTAGATTCAAATAATTCCAACCAAGACCACGCAAACAGAACAGCAAAAACTGTTTCTGAACAGATTCAATTCGGGTGATATGACTATTGTAGTAAGGATCCCATACAACTGATCCATATTCAAGAATAGGTCTCACAAGTGAAACAAAGAGCTGCTTAGTAATGTAAGGATCAGAAAACTCTTTAGCCCACCGCTTTATAAATGAAAGAACTCCTCTTGCCTTGTTCACAGCCAAAGTTATATGGTCATTAAAGTTTAACTTTTCATCCAGTAAGATACCGAGATCTAGAAATGAGTCCACTAACTCTAATTGATGACCACCCAGTGAATAATTTACAGCAATTATATTACTTCTAGTAAACCGCATGCATTTAAATTTTTTTAAATTCAGCTCCAACATGTTGTGCTTACACCATAAGAAAAAATTATTTAAATCACTTTGAAGATATACGTGATCAACGTAATTATTAAAAGAAAGAAAAATTTTCACATCATCAGCATACATCAATATATTAGCAAAGTTTATAATGTTGGGAAGGTCGTTGATCAATAGGGAAAAAAGGAGAGGTCCAAGATGACTACCCTGGGGAACACCTGAAGGAACACAAATATATTTGGATACACTATTGTAAACCCGTACTGTCTGCTTCCTCCCCATCAAATAGGATTCAAACCAGTTTAAACTAATCTTAGAAACTCCTAATAAATCGAGTTTAGTTAAAAGAAGTTTGTGATTAACTTTATCGAAAGCCTTACTAAAATCCGTGTAAATGACGTCGGTTTGCTTTCGTTGAGTAAATGCAGTGTTAATTAATGATGTTAGATGAAGAATATTTGTCGTTGTTGAACAACCCTTTCTAAAGCCATGTTGAAAAGATGAAATAAACGATGAAGTACTATGACGAAGAAAATCAGCAATCAGTTTTTCGAACATTTTTGGTATAACGCTCAATTTAGCAATGCCTCTATAATTTGTTATATGTGATTTATTACCAGATTTAAAAAGCGGTAAGATAAACGATTCCTTCCAAAACTCAGGAAAATAGCCATATTTTATTGAAGTATTGAATAATAAAGTAAGTGGTGTTACAAATGAATCCGCACATCGATGTAAAATGCAACTCGGGATCCCATCAGGACCGCAGCTAAAGGACACCTTAATCTTCATTATAATCTCCAAAATATCACTCTCTTTAAACATGGGAAAGGATATTACTTGGTTTGATGCTAACGAATAAGGGTACTTGTTCTCATTATTGTATACAACATCCGAGTAAGTACTTGCAAAAAAATCAGCAAACATATCACATATGACATCAATATTGCTGGATTCTTTATTATTAAATTTCATAACGGAAGGAAATCCAGTACATTTTCTTTTGGAGTTAACAAATGAGTAGAAGGACTTAGGGTCTTGAATAAAATTGGTTTTTACTTTAATTAAATAATTTTTATATAAAGAGTAGTTAAGCAGGTTGTACTCAGAGCGGCAGACAGAATACTTTCCGTAATCAATAATAGAGCCAGACCTTTTGTATTTCTTATAAAATTTGTTTTTTAGATTTTTAAGACGAGATAATTGCCTGGAATTCCATGGTGGGCCCACAGAAGTATGCACAGCTTTCTTGGGAACACAAATTTCAAAAAATGAGTAAATAATATGGTAAAAACTGGTAATCATCTGATCGATATCTGACTTGTTATTTATGGGAATAGATAAAGTATCATACCAGCAAATATTTCGCATCAAATCATTAAACAAGCTATAATTAGTCCTCTTAAAACAGTAAACTTTGCTCACAACAGGCTTTAATTTAACTTCATATGGAATACAAAAATTAATTTCAATTGTGGGATGATATCGATCCTCAGGGAAAGTAACAGGCTCAGAACGTAATACAGCGCAATCATTCACATCGTTAACGAATACCAAATCCAGTATTTTTCCAAAATGATTACAAACAGTGTTAATTTGGTAGAGCGATAATTCAAAAATGCTGTTGAGAAACTCATCATGACAATTTCTATTTTTCACCGGAATTAAATATGGCACATCAGGTGATTGTTGCCATGAAATTGAAGGCAGATTAAAATCACCAACAACAAAAATAGAATCATTTTTTTCAGTAAGTAGGGCAACCGAGTTAATCGCAGTAACATGATCAAAATAAACTGAAGAGTCAGAATCAGGAGGCACATACGAGCAAGTAAAGTAAACTTTAGACTTTCTTAATTTTACAACGACAGCGACAAATTCGATATTAGATGTATGAACAGCAATATTTTCAGACGGATACAAAGTAGAAACAGCAATCAAAACACCACCTCCTCTACGAGTCATACGATTATATCTATATATTTCATAATTATTGCAAAGTACTTCTGCATCAAAAACACCATCATTAAGCCAGGTTTCAGTAAAGATAATAATATCATATGTGAAATGGTAACTATTAACCAAAAGATTTGACAATTTTGTATTCAAACCACGCACATTCTGGTATATAATTCTTAGATAATCTTTAGGGATATTCAGTTTTTTGGAGCAGATGAATTTGCCAATGGTAAACGAGTACTATTTCTATTTTTAAATTCAGGGTTTTCCTTAAATACATATTCGCGAACCAAAATATTTTCAGGCCAAAAGCGAGGATTGACAATTTTGTCATAAAGGTTAGCAGGAAGAGTTATTCTAAATGATGCTATATTTCTGGGTTGCGCATATGAAAACTTGGAAATAAAAATGTTAACATTAGTTCCCAATTTGGATTTCAAATAAAACTCAACATCCTCAATAGTAGTATCGTACGCCAACCGAGAGACAAAGACATACTTATTTGGAGGTATAACAACCAGACTTCTTGGGTGAGTTAATTCACAAGCCTTTTTAGCAATGCCAGAAGTTGATGGAACAGGATCAGCAGAAGGTACATTAAGATTATCTACAGCAGTGTTATCATTTCTAACAGTTTTCGAAAAAGAGGGGCTAGGAACTGTGTTAACAGAAGGCTCATTAATATCTTTTACAGCTGTGCTGATTGCAACTACACAAGGAGACGAAATTTCATTGGTGTTGGAGCTCTTAGAAATTTGTACATTTTTGCAGGATAAAACAGATGGCGAGATAGGTATATCAGGTAAGGAATTATTTGAAACTGTAGGCTCATTACTGGATTTATTCTTATTTCGAGCCGATTTACGACGTTTCGGAGAAGATTCAGGCGAACGAAGGTTCCTAAGTTGCTTGAAATCGTCAAATAAATTACCATAAGCCGCTATTTCATTAGACAATACTGACATTTTATTCTGCAAGCTAATAAATGTATTCTTAGTGCTCTGGTAAAATCGGTAAAATTCGGCATCAATTTGAGTACAATCGGGAAAGCACCATTTCAAGCCTTTGGTGTTTCGAAGAGCTTCAGCAACCAGTGTTCTAAGTCCACTACATTTAAAATGGCAAAGACCTAGACACAACCAACAACTTATCATTCTCTCATCATCACCCCTGATGGTACAATTCTTATTCAAACATTCGAATTTTGATCCACACATATTTAATATATTTATTTTCTATATTATATTTTTATTTATTTATTTTATACGTAAAAATGTTTATTGGGTTAAAACATGTGTTAAAAATAAATTTCTGAAAACTGTAAAATGTTATTATTGTTTCTGTTTTAATTTATTTGTTTGTGTATTTTTAATTGACATCCAACTTGTTTATTTATCAAAATTTTTATATCGAAGAAGTTGATGTTGTTGTTGTGTTATGTCTTATTTTGTTTTGATCACTTTTATTTTAATCTGTATAAGTTTATGTTGTTATTGTAACCGATTTATTATTTATTGTACATATAAGGTATAATACAAATTATCAGAATTCTGTGAATGTCGAATGAAACTGTCAAAATTGTGCAGTGCCACCCTGTAGACATTATTTTTATGCATAAAATATCGAGAGCATTTTGTTTTTGCTTCATAACTTTTGCTATTCTGGGAATATTTTACTTTTTTGTTACAATTTTGTAAAGCCTTTTCTACATACATAGATAATTAACCATTACAACTCTGTGTCAGGATTACGGTCTAGCTTCTCGCAGCACTCATGTTGTGTGTGTTAATTTTTATCCATGAGTACCGGGACCTACAGTTTAAAGTCGACTCCGAACTACCGATTTAAGAAACTTTTTCATGTCAACCAATTACTCTCAGAGCTTTTGCCAGAAGACTGCTGAGAAGTGGTCGCCGAAAGAAATATTTTTTTTATATTTCTTTTTTTCAAAATGTCAGAGCTGAGATTTGAACCCGGCGCTATCATCTAAGTAAACCAACAGCTTAGGGAAAACGTAAAAAATCGATGTGATAACAAAAAATGTTCACCATTTATACTTAATTTTGACGCTCATTTCTGAAAGTTTCAGCCAATAGATTTCTCTTTAAAAAAGAAAAAGCCTAATTTTTCCGAAATATTTTTTATCTTAAAACCACCCACATATGTTTGTATGAATATGTATGTACATAAATGCTTACACAAACATATGTATTTCTCTCTGTAACCACAGGAGCACAATGAATGCTTTAAGAAAACAACTTCATATTTTATACCATCAAGTTATGCAAATATTCTTTTAGCACAAATAGCGGCTTCCTGAAATAATAATTCAAGTTCCCAGATAAAAATTTTACCAACACACATCTCTGAGTAACATAAACTTTTGCATATTTTATTATTTTATAAAGAACCATTCATACAACCATTCGATTCTTCTTTACCTTTTTCTTACAAAAAAGCCTACAAAATTCATGTTTAATAGAGAGAGAGAGAGAAAAAAAAACAGAAGGGAACGAAATAACATCCACTTAAAAGGTTACCATTTCCGTAAAAGACGTCTAAAGGCATCGATTTGGTGTGTTATAGGAAATGTAAATGCGTTTTTAAAAAGGTTTGGGTTATAACTTTAAAATATTGTTACACTGTAAGACTCTATTTAATTTTTTTCTTTTTTTCTGTTTTGTTTTGTTTATATTCTGCTTTTGTATTCCATTTTAATACAAGTATGAAATGTCAAGACAGCGCGTAGTGTAAACGTGCGCATATTTTATTTACTAACGACCCCTTTATAACTGGTAAAATGTGTTTTCGTTACGTTTATCATCTTCATCAAATACTAATAATACAACTCTATGCCAGGGCACATCGTCTTCAGTAAACATGAGCAACAGCAGCAGCATCAATGCCACCATTTTCCATTTATCGAATAAAATATACGACGACACAATACCAACAACAACAACAACAGCATTAAGGACGTAATAAGATAAACGAACATGAAGTAACAAAATATGAAAATCTTTAAAAAAAAAAACAACAAAAATTGTTTTTTTTACTGTTTTTCCTTAAAAAAATGTTATAAAACATGAATGATTTGGCAGAGAAATAGAAATAAAATTTAAAATTAGAAAAAATGCAATAAAACTTATAATCAATAAAGGAATTGAAAAAAATGCTCTTTTTTTCGACATCAAGAAACTATTAAAAAACATTTATTTAATATTTTATAATCGTGGATTGCCCTGGGAATAACTGAGATGTTACAAATTGCATCCAATTTTTTAAAAGTTATCCCATAAACGAATCTTGGGGCTCAAGAACAAATTTTTTTTATAATACATTGTGCGATTCACTGGACAATCCACTACAAAAGGATGTGATCTTGGAGATTAGGGGGTGCGTAGTATAGTGGTTAGAGTGCTCGCACAAAAACTCAAACAGCCCAGGTTCAAATCCCAGAAAAGGTGAAACATTAAAAAGTTGGTTAGCGGTTTTTTGCGATTTTTTTGCGGTTATTTCAATTTAAAAATAAGAGGTCCACCCCCCCCCCCCCTTCCACCAAGAGGACCATCTACAAGGAAACCGCTTCCCGACATTCAACTTGTTAACAAATGTTAACAAAAAACGAATGATCAGAAGAAAAGCGCCACCTATTGGCAAGTAGCAGATAACTACGTTTTTGGTTGACTAGCCATATGATCCAACTACCTAGCTTTTTTTATTTATTGAGACCATAACTCAGGGGTAAACCCCTACACATGCTGGGCATTGTATTGGAATGTGAGTATACATTTTTTTTTACATTTATCGCCTTACGTCAATGAGACAAGTTGCTGTCAATTTGATCCCTTAAAGGGCAGTGTTATACCTTCACCTTGTTATAGCCAATTCTATATAAAATGTTTCTTTTGGCGACTACCTCTTTGCAGTCTTCTGGCAAAAGCTCTGAGAGTAACTGATTGCCATGGAGAAACTTCTCAAATCTGCAGTTCGGAGTCGACTGTAAACTGTAGATCCCGGTGCGCATGGATAAAAATGCACACACACAATATGGGTGCTGTGAGAAGCAGGGTCGTAACCATGACACAGGGTTGTAAAGGCCAGTTATGTATGTATGTATGTATGTGTGCATCTGGAGAAAGTCCACTTTGGCTTAAATCATCGGTAGGTAGGTAGGTCAAATGGCCAGTTAATCCGAAAGTTTGATAAACTACAATTAGCACAAGGTGCCGTTTTGAAACCATTGCAGGGCCAAACTGAAATTACCTAAAAGTAGGAAAAGAACTACAGCCAAGCAGAGCTGCCTATAAAGTGAAGTAAAGCAATGCTGGGCAGCTGAGTGCTTGCTCTCCAGGTACTGACGGAGATGACTGTCTATCATCCTTTCCAAATATCTTAAGAACAAAGGAGGTAAGACTAATTGGCCTGAAATCATTTGCCATAACCTGCCCCCTTTTACCTACCTTGGGAATGATGCCCACCTTGGTCCTCTTTCAACTACAGGGTACGTAGTTAAGGGCCAAACATGCCGAGAAAATCATTTGCAGGGTTCACAGTTCCCTGCATCTTCTTCAACATTATCGGCGTTATACCATCCAAACCCGGTGACTTGAAAGGAGAGAAGCTTTAAATGGCCCAAGAAATCCTTTCTGGAGAAAAAACAGTTTCCTGTGAAATAACACACGTCTCCCCCTGCCCCACCGGCTCCTCAACCTCACAGGAGTTATCTGGAAAGTGAGTGTCAACAAGTATTTTCAAGGACTCCATTGATGACTCAGCCCACGTCCCGTCTGTTCTCGTGGTTAGAGTCCTGCAGGAGTGGTCCCTAGATAGTGTCTTGCCGAGTCTCGCAGTGTCTTTAATGGATTCGATGGATTCGCAATACTTCCTTCAAGAATCGCCTTTCGCATCTCTGACATCCTTCTTATGATCTCTCAAGCACTCCTTATAGACTTGAAAGTCCCTAGCCGAATAACAAGCATTGAAGACCGCTCTGACCTTTCAAAATGCATACATATATGTTTCTTTCGTTGCTATATAATGATCTTCGCAGTATTATTTAGTCCTGTGAATAAAATATTCTGTTCCTTTTACAATTTTGTTGATTATTTTTATCTTCAAAATGATCGGAATTGATTTCCTCTATGCTGTCAGCGCAGTATGCATGCCTTGGGCAAGAAACAATGCGATATTCCTTAGGAGACCATCATTTAAAAGTGGTATCTTATTTGAGGCGAAATTAAATTTCTATGCTGATACCCAGCAGAAAATATTGCTTACCGGTAAGTTATTTCGTAAGGGAGAAATTGTAAGCAGTCACTCGTGCGCATCAGTACTGCATGATTTTTATATGAAATGAGCCGCTAAAATGCAATAGAAATGCAAATTCATTGCAGGTAGTAAGCAAATAGTAAAAAAAATCAAAAATAATACCTTATCCGGTAGCATATTTAGAAGCTTAAAGGTATAAAAAACAATATAATGCTTTCATTATTGCTTCGAATTTTATTTACTGCTTTCAAATCTTAAAAATTTTCTACTCGGTATTGGTTGAGAAGTTTATTAGGAGCGAGATCACTTTTTGAATGTGTATAGATCAAACACATGGAATCGTAATTATAATTTAAACATCATCTGCAATAAATCATGGCAAAAAATGGCTTTGTGTAGTACTACACAAACCTTTTCTTCCTAATCCAGCACAGTTTGCTTTAAGAACACTAACGACTTATTTTCCTTGCTTTTATATGTTTAGTTCAGTTTATCCAAAAAATAAAATTAAATTTTCTATCAAATATTCAAGTTAAATTACAAATTTATATCAAAGTTTTCACTTTACGCTGTTTAACAAAGATATTTGATAAGAAGAAATACTGCGTTTTATTCTGTTTTGCTATCAAAAAAAAAAAATTAAAAAAGAAAATATTTTTACAGACGAATTTTTAAATTTCTTCCTTTACATGTTTTGTTCTGTGCGTTGATGAATCAGTCAGTCGGTTGGCAAAAAAAAAAGAAAGAAACCAAATCAAAACAAAAAACAAAGTCCCTTTGTATGCCCGTGTAAAGAAAAGAGTTTTACAGCCGGGCATATTGTTGCCATTTTAGCAATTTTTGTTTCCGTTGTTTATTGTTGTAGTCACTCTTGCTGTTGTTGTCATATCAGTTCCATTATTGAGCCTCAGTTTTTGTTCTTTTTTTTTCTCTTTCCCTTTTCACGTTTTATTTTTGCGCCAATGTTTTGATGCCATTTGTTATTCAATAAAATGGCAAAAATATATACAAATGAAAATATTTGTAAAAAAACAGAGATATCGCTTAAATTTGCATGTCAAAATATTGACAAAAGCGGCAAGAAAAAATCAGAAGTAACGGCATAACTACTATGGAATGAAAAAAAAAACTACAACAGCTTTAACAATGAAATGTACACTTAGCGAAAATAAGGTATTAAAACAAAAAAAAAAATATAAAAAATAAAAAACTTACAGCCTGTTTTACGATTTTGTAAGAATGCTTTCATTTGCTTGCTAAGAAAAACAAAAGTGATTTTGGTTTCTCGTTATCAAAATTGTAAGTGAACGGAAGCTTAAATTATTACTCTTGAACTTGAATTTCACGCTCACAAATAAAACGCCAAAGCTGCGTAAGCAAATGACAAATTCCCGTTACTTATATTTTTGCTCTCATGTGAGGCAAAACCACAAAACAAACTAAATAGATTAAGTTTTGTGTGAAATACAACAAATATGCAGATCTTAAGTCTCTGAAATATGCTGATTTGAGTGTAAAACAAAATCACATACACAAACACTTTTGTTTTTGGTTTTTGTTGTCAGTTTTTATAGCACAATTATGTTGGCCAACATAATTAGAAACTAAACCAATAACAATGCGTTCTTCTTAGAAGATCGATTCAAAACTTAGGCAAGTTGGAAGAAATTTAAACCACTGTTTGTGGCATATGCGTACAAGTATGAGTTGTATTTGTTCATTAGCAAAATAGTAGTTATTTTTTATTTTTAAAAAATGCCACTCAAAATTTTCATCTGGCATCACTTTAGCTTTACTAGGCAAAAGCTCTGGGTTCAAACCTTCTTGAAAGAAAGAAATAAAACAAAAATGTTTTTTTTTTCGGCTACCAGCTCTTAACAGTCTTCTGCGAAAGAACACTGGGACTACCTGTTGCCATGAACAAGCTTCTCATGTCTAAAAACCATTTCATTATTACAAGATATTTTTTCTACGCATGGACTTCCTCAAATCATTGTATCAGATAATGCATCAATTTTCCAAAGTACAATGTTTAGAAACTATTGTTATGATAATGGAATCATTCAAAAGTTCATAGCCCCAGGCCATCCAGCAACAAACGGTTTAGCAGAAAGATATGTTCAAATACTTAAATCTAAGTTAAAGAAGATAAACTACCAATAAATATTAAAGTACAACAAATTCTTTTTCCTTCAAAACTTTATCTGGGTCGAGACATAAGAATCAAATTAGATGGAATACGTCCAATTAAACACTCAAGATCAATAATTCCGACTCCAGTGGTGCGTCAAATTACCATGGAAGAGAGAGTATAGTTGCGATGGTTTGATAAAGGCAAACCGACTTGGAAATTTGGAACTATAAAATCAAAGTTTGGCCGACTACTTTATAAAGTAAAGTTGGACAACGGGTACGAGATAAAGCGGCATATAAACCAGTTATTTAAATCAGGTGTAATGAAACCTAGAGGAACAGTCACATCTTATGAAACTCGTGTGCTTCAAAAGCCCAGAATTGAAGAAGTTCAAATAGAAACTAAAGTAGCAAATACTACCGATGAAATTAATCCAGAGTCATGTACTCAACCACAAGCTTTAGAAGAACAAGAAGATTTAAGAAAATCAAATCGTGTCAGAAAACCTCCAGTACGTTTTGTGCCGTTTTAAGCATGGGAGACTGTAATGTCATTACTAGGCAGATAGCAAGCCTTTCTGTAATCACACATTTGTCTATAATTCTATTATATTATTATGTATACTTAAAATATTATTCATTCGATATTCATACTCTTGTTAGTTCACATATAGAACCTTGTCAACATTTTATTAATTCTTAATTTGTAAATTTATATTGAAATATATAATAATTTTATAAAAGGGCAGAGCGTATTATTTTCAAGAAATGTAACAGAATTTGTTGTTCGAATTCGACGTTAAACTGTAGTTCGCGGTACTCAGGAATAAAAATTTACGCACACATTTATGGATGCTTCGATAAGCTAGAACGTAACTCTGAAAAAGGGTTGTAATGGCCTATTATGTTTGTACGTGTGTGTGTAAGAAAAAATATGATGGCAGGTAAGAACTTATTTTTCCTCTCGAAATTGTCAAATAGACTGATAATTTATTACTTTTAATAAAACATTTTAGATGGACTTAAGAAATTTGCTAAAAATTTGGAAGCAATAATATCCCAAAAACTTTAGATCAAAAGAGTCCTTAACACAACTGATATACATGTTTGTTCATATCTACAGCATTAGCTAAGAAAAGGTTGCAATGCCTTCGCTCAACGTGTAGACATTAGACGACATAAAGGACATCAGACAACAAAACTCAAGCTTTAATAAAAAGATTAAGGCAAGTAATGCAAATACAAAATGTTCTATAAAAAACAAGCTTATTTTTGTGTCAATTTACAATTTTTTTATCCGTCATACATACTTCAGATCAATTTTAACCTATTTTACAAGAAAAATTTCATTTTTACTGATAACTGGCAGTTCATATTTTTGATATTTTCTAAGTTTTAATTAATTTTTAGTTTTTACAACTGTAATAGGTGTTAGAAAAAATATATTTGCAAAGCAATCAACCATAAACTGTTTTACACTTAAGGTCTTCGGGTCAATTTTGAAAATTTTTAGAACATTTTCATGCGCATGCAAAATGTAACCTGAACTTTTACAAACACAAACAAAGTCGTTTTGTGTTTTAAATATATTCTTCGGACCATAGAAAATAATTTTGTATTTGAATTTTAAAAGATTTGCATTTTCTCTCAGTGCAGTTACCACATTAAAGATCTGAAAGCAGAAATATGTAAAGTATCAGCGGAAAAAAGTAGCAACAACAAAAGCATCCAATATCTTTTAAAATTTAAATAAAAGTAAATGTATTGCAAAAAATCTACAACAACTACAAACACTACAGTCAGTATAAAGGGAGTCAGAAAATAAAAAGTTGATTTTGCTGCTCATTTTTCCCCCATATTTCCTTGTTGTTATACCCAAGAAAGTGTAGACAGTTTGTGTTGTTTTGGATTGATTCTACGGGGGTGGGTCGATAAGTCCGTGCTAGTTTTGAATAAAGTAAAGGTTTTTGGATAATAAAACGCTGCAAACACATTTAAGAATAACGGCCACTAGTGAAAAATATCATGAAGGAGTCAGCCACTTAAATATTTTCCAGGCGGCGGAAAGAATGTAAACATGTGACCTGTATGCTGATTATTCTTATGCAGTGGTACCACCACTAACAATTTCTTTCTTGCGATTCTTGCGATGATTATTTACCATGTATTGTGTTTTTAAAACCTCTAATTAATGTGTTGGCAGAGCTAGCTTTCTATTTGTGGGCTAAAAAGAACTGTGAATTATGAACAAAATAATGCTGTCTGTTGCTTGGACATCATAGACTGATGACTCTGAAACTTAATGTAATCTGTCAAATATATTGAAAATTTTGTAACACGCGTTAGAAACCTAAAAGGAGGATCTTGTCGTTTATATCTACTTAAAGTACAAATACGTGCCTCCACGTGGGATAATCAGCTTGTCGTGGTGTAGAGGGTTACACTGGTAGCATTCAACTGGCTAAGCTGGCTGAGAGCAATAGCTCTCTGGCTCATTCCAGAAAGGCAGTTGAGGAGCAGTAATTAAGAATTATCTCATGGGTTGGATAAAGGGTAACAACATCATCCTCATCCTCCATATCGTTGTCAGTTTTTATCCCTTCCCCAATTTAAACTCTACTCTGCGGGCTTCTTGTGTTTAATTCCTATTTGATTATTTAGTGATAAAGGTATAACACTCTGTAGTCGCCGTGGTGTAGTAGTTAGTGTATTGGCTTACTAAGACGATAGCGCCGATTTCAAATCTCAGCTCTGACAATTTGCAAAAAAAAAAGAAATATGAAAAAACTATGTATTTCTTTCGGCGACTAACTTTCAGCAATTTTTTGGCAGGAGAAAAAGCGCTACCTAGTGGGAAGTAGCAGATAACAGCTAAACCTGCTTAGCGAAGGCACACTCACCACACAATCAACATGCAACGATGAGGCAATTGCTGTTGGTCATTCAAGGATGAAGGTATAACACTGGCCTTTGAATGATCATTTCACAGTAATTTGTCTTATTCCTAAGGCGCTTTATAATAATATAATTCATAATAATATATCGTCGTGCGGAAGTTTATGTGCTCTATCCACCATTTTATATATTTCGAGTTAATGATGTAATTTTAGGTATTTGAGACCAAAATTTTTAAAACCTGCAATTCGTTTTCGAATATTTATCTCCGAAACTGGACGAGATAGCCGAACACGAATTGCAGACTTGACAAATTTGGGGTCGTAAACCCAAAATGGCATCATCAACTCGAGATATATAAAAAATTTGAAATGGCGGATTGAGCACATAAACTTCCGCACGACGATATGTACTGTCCTTTTTAAATATGCATAGCATTTAGTAGAGGTTTACCCCTGAGTATTGGTCTCAAATGAAAATAAAAAAAAAGCTCTGGGAGTTATTGATTGCCATGAAAAAGCTTCTTAAATCTGTCGTTCTAAACTGTAGGTCCCGGTACTCATGAATAAAAATTAACACACACAACATGAGTGCTGCGAGAAGCTAGGCTATAACCCTGACACAGGGTTGTAATGGCCGATTACGTATAAACGTATAAAGATATAACACTGACCATTGAATAATCAATCAAAATTCCGCACACTCTTTCCCCCTTCCCATCACATTTTCATAGACCAAAAATTCCAATACAATGTACTGCATGAGTATGGGTCATTCTCTTAGTGTAGACCTTAATTTAAAAAAATGTACGATGAATTTGCAGATTAAAGCGTAAAAAACTTTGTTTTCTATGTTTTGAAGCCTGCCGGTCAACAGCTGCCTATTGAAATGTTTACAGAAGTCAACTGACAGCCATTCAGTATATTTGTTTATTAAGCGACACAATGTAAAAATATATGAACTTATGGGCCCGCCCACGTATCAATAATATTGGTTGCTTAAAATAACAGCATTTTTTTTTATTATTTTGAAGATATAACGGTAATTGAACAACAACAATAAGATTTTTTTACACTTTTTTTCTGGTATTTATTTCGCCTTTAACTTGACTTGACTTCATACTCAGAACCGTACAATAACAAAAAAAAACCTAAAAAGTGAAGTGAAAAAAATTCAAATATTGAAATAAAAAGAGCACCAGGGTTTCAAAACAGATTTATTTTTTCTAAGCCTCCTTTTTATTTTTATTATTTATTTTTTTTGTGTGTTTTTTTGCAAATAAAGTGTTATTTAATAGCAAAATTATGACATACTTAAGTTACAATTATTACATATTCTCTTTATTAAACTACAGCACAAAGCAACAAAACAAAAGAAAAAAAGAGGGAATATTGAAAAAAAGGATTTATTTTCGTAAAGGAGAAAATAAACAAGAAAATAAATCTGATCAAAGTAAAGTAAAGCAGATATCCACTTGGATAAATCAAAGATTTATAACATATCCCTCCTCTCTACTACAACAACAAAAAAAAGGGAATTTTTAAAAAAAACTCGTCTTATGAATACAAAAAGTTTTGTGTAGAGTTTAAAGAAGAAAATGAGGAAAAATATTTTAATTGTATTTCAGTTTATAAGAAAAGACTCTGGAAGGATGGCTTTTATTATTATTTTTTTTTCTCTAGAAACTATTTTAAAAGAAAACCAATCATAATAAGAAGTAATTTATTTATATTTTACTCTTCATTTTTGTATATGAAACGTGTAGTTAGTTGGCCAATAAAATTCACATTTTGCCCCCCATAAAATCGTTTTTAATTAAATTTAGCAGAAGTTTAAAACAGTTAAAGTATTTTTTTTAGATCAATATTTAGGATTAAACCCCCACAAATGCTGTACATTGTATTGGAATTTTTGTGGAAATGACAGCATATACTTTTTTTATAATATTAAACGCCTTAGAAATGACACAAATTGCTGTGAATTGATCATAAAAAGGCCAGTGTTATACATTCACCCTTGAATGATCAACAGCAATTGCCCCATTGTTGCATGTATATTATGGGGAGTGCCTTCGCTAAGCAGGTTAGCTTTTGTGGTAGCGCTTTTCTCATGACCATTCGTTTTTTAGTTATCGATGGTTAAGGTGGAATAGAGTGGAATGCCAAGGAGTGGTTTCTTTGTACAGATGGACTTTTTGGAGGACTGAGGAGGGGCGTAATCTCATATTTTTATTTAAAATTACGAAACACTACAAACTGTTTGATTTTCTATCTTTGCTGGTATTTGAACTTGGGTCGTTTGAGATTTTGTGCGAACTCTCTAACCACTATACCATGCATTCCCATAAATATAGAATTTAAATAAATTTTACCCACAGTGTTCACAAAAATTTTATGCACTTACACAAAATTTAAAGTAAGAGTTATAAATGAAATTAAATAATTAGTAAAACAAAAAAAAGCCCTCAAAATATCTCTATTTGCTTAAAAAACAAATTTAGACTATGAAGTGTGTATCTCATAAAAATTAGTAAAATCTAAAAAAACATTCCTAAAACTACATTAATTATATAACCGACTACAAGCTGTCAAAAACCTGTATGAAAGTAGAACAAAGACACTGGTATTTTTTAAAACACAAAATCTGGGACCGGGACCAATTGACGCGTATTTTTTTTTCTGAT
Source organism: Metopia argyrocephala (assembly GCA_963576795.1). Taxonomy (NCBI): domain Eukaryota; kingdom Metazoa; phylum Arthropoda; class Insecta; order Diptera; family Sarcophagidae; genus Metopia; species Metopia argyrocephala. The sequence continues at coordinate 99,105,232 of OY756210.1, forward strand.
AAAAAATGATGCAAAAAACGAATTTTAGATTTTTGTCGGTTACAGCGACGATATGAAAATTAATATTTTAGCTGCAATGCGACTACCGACTACACCACTACCATTATAGGCCATAATCAACTGACTAGCCAACATAAATTAGAACGAGAAGCTAGGCCGTAACCCTGACACAGGGTTGTAATGCCCAATTATGTATGTATGTATGTAAAGCGCAAACCATCTGTCAAAAGTTCTCATGTTCACACAAAATCTATGAGCGAGTTGCCAACGCTTTGCAATTGGAAACTCCAATTCTGACAGCGCGTAAAAAAGTGAAGTTCGTTGCAAAACAACAATTTTATCTGCCATTTTGTTAAGTAATGACATTTTAGCTAATTTCAGGTAAATTTTGTAATTTTATTTTTCTTTATTTTGGTTATTTAGCGGTTTTTATCAAACAAGGTAAGTAAACATTACTGCTCTTGACACAACGTTGACACAGCCAATGATGTAATTCTTTTATGTGCCTCATCCCCAAATTCAGATTTTTCATCTTAAAATTTTTCCAAAAAGATATTCTACAGAAATTATTTGTTTATTTTATGACTAAATATCAAAAACAAAAAAAAAAAAAAAAAACAAAAACACATTTTCTACAACTTTAATTTTTTATAGCTGAAAATCTCCATCAAATTTTTTGGAAAAAAATAAATAAAATTTTTATAAAGAAATAAAAAGAATCACAACACATTTTGTAATTGAAAAAATATTTAGCTAAACATTATAACGAAACGGGTTTAAATTACCAAATTAAAAAACTCTATTTACTGTATCAGAAACATGGGACCCCAAAATCCAAAGGTAGTACTCGATTACTTTATACATGAATTAAAAAAATGTGTTTAAAATTACAATTTTCTTCTTTAATTTTTAAATTTATTTTAGCTATATTTTTTAAAGCAGGAATTATTATTCAATTTGCATCAATTTTATACACGATTGTGTAACTACTTTACTTCTTTTATGAATATTAAAAAATTACTTAAATAACTGATAGCTTTCAGTGTGCATCACTATGCTGAAATAACATAATCGTATTGCCCTCATGACATTAATTTTTATTAGTTAATTTACTGTTATTAACAGCCAGGCCCACGATATCGAAAGAAAACTTAAGCGAAAGAAACTCAGTCACTCACTGTGAATCTAAACTGCGGCCCACTAATTGTCACTTTATCGTTCGCTTTGCTTTACGTTACCAACGTAATGCAAATAAACAACAAAGCTGCCATATCAACATATCAAAAAATAATCACGAATATACACGAAAAAAGCGCTGAAATGCTTAAATTGTACAGTAAAAAATGCAACCGTGTGCTAGTTTAACTTGACAGAAATGTAGTAAACAAACTTATTCAGATTTTGTTTATTTATGTATATGTGTGTAAAAAAATTTTGTGTTACCAATCGCATTTATTTTTGGCGACACAAAAATTAGTGTGCCGCAAATCAGCTGTTTGTCGCTTAAAACTACATGATTCGATATCGTGGGCCTGGCTGTAAATGTATATGAATAAGATTTTTTATTTTGGGTTTATAAGACAGATAATGTCTAATAACTAATGTATGGATTAAACCTAAAATAAGGACTTATTATGAAGTAGTAGGAATTTCTTGTATTTTCTCAACGTCATCTTAATAAGAAAAACTATACTTTCCAAAAACAATTTCAATACAATGTACAGCATGAGTAGGGATTTATTTCACTGAGCTATTGATCTCAATAAAAAAAATTATACTGTTACTTATTTTTGTATAAATTAGTTTGGATACTTGAATAAAAACTAATTACTATAAAATAAATGAAAAACTACCAGTTCATTCATACTGATCTGTAAAATATTACGGCACCAAATTTAGAGAATTTTTATTTTTATGCGAATGTGTGCAATACCAAGTAATCGGTGTGACGTATTTTTTAGAAAATCCGACTCTCTAATTCCGACGACATTCTAAATACAACCCTGCAAAGATTTTTTCTAACAACTCAATACCTTTATGTGTAAGAAAAATTTACGTTCGTTTCAATTAAAACTGAAAATCAATTAGAAATGAATTTTTATCAAACTGTTTGATGGCTGATCATTGCCACTTGAAAATAAACCAATACCAGTAGTACTCCACAATGTTCTATATTTCAAACAACAACTCATTCAAGCTTTAAGTACTTCAACTTAATTCTCTTAAATCTCTTTGACACCTGCCAATCGTTATAAAAAAAAGTGAAAAAATGAAGAGAGCCTGTCCGGTTTCAAGCTGGTTAACCTGGTCACGTTTTTCATTAGAGTTATAATGTCTGAGTAGACGGTTCGTCACAATCAATGAGTTTGACTTTAAATATTTGCTAAACTGCTACTGTTTGCCAGTAGTGTATCCCTTTATTTCAACAGAAAGAGTAAAAGAATACAAACGTGTTTTTCACTATATGATGCCAATCAATTTAAAAGGTTTTGCTGCTCCAAAAAAAAAAAAGTCTTTCACTTTTCAAAAAAACATTTATTTTTTTCTTTTTTGGCAGTTCATAATATACTGCTGACAAAGCTTGTTTAGGATTTTTTTTTTTTACTTTTCTTTGCCTAAAAAGAGAAAAAATAAATAAATTGGGAAGCGCAAAAATGACGAAAAAACGAAAATGTATCATAATTTTCGTTGAAATTTTATTTTGCTGTTTCCTTGTAAAACATAATAAATGAATAGATTGTTCAGTGTTCACATTCATTTGCAAGAATGTGTTAAAAAAAAACAAAAACAGGAATTTTTTTTCGTAATGAAATTCTGAATATGTGTTTTCCTTGGATACAGCCAGCCAGCACCTCAAAAACTTAGGCAACCAAGAGACAAGACAAGAAAAGCCAGGCATCTTAATCTTGTTAATATTTGAAAAAAAAAACTTCTTTACGCCGACAAATATTCTTCTTTTTTTCAAGGTATTTCTACTTTGAAAGAAACATTTTTCTTTAATGTTTTCTTTTTTTCTTCTTTTTTTTTTCTTTCAAATCTTGTTGTGTTTTTCTTGTGTCTTTTGTAAATGGATCTGTTGACATTAGTAATGTGGGTGCAAACATGTTAAACATTATTTTTCCATTTTTATTAAATTTTTTTTTGTTTTTTTGTCTCAACTCAAATGTTTGTGTTAATATGGGTTCCTAAGACAGGAGCGTGTTAAGTGCAGGTATTTACAAATAAAAGTACTTTTAATAAAGGTATTAATAATGTACATATAAGTACATATATGGTCAAAATAATAAGTACAATTTGGCTCATAATTGCAACTATAATATGGCCGATAAAGTGTCCTATAGTAAAAGTTAACTTTTATTTATGGGAAGAATACAATTTACCTTTAAAATAAAAGCTATATTTTTTAATACGGCAATACCATAACAAGAACAGATTACTTTCGGCATTAATTGAGTATTAAAGACAGCAAGCGGCAACAACACACATGTTTAGATAAAAAAACAATTAAAATTTCATAAATTGTATCCTAAAAATTTAATAAAAAATAGACGTGATGTACTTTCCATTTTAATTAAATTTAGTTCTTTGTTGACAAAATAAACAAAACATTTCTTGTCTTTAATTCAGTATTAAAAAAATATGGCAAGCTCTAGAAAATATGGTAAGCTCAACTGTTTAAACCTCACGTTAGGCCAGGTTCAAATCCCAGTGAAGATGAAGAGGGAAAAAATAGAATTTGTGGTTTTCCAAAACTTATAATTTCAAAATATAAGTTTTACACTCTCCCCCTCCCCTTCCTAAGAATTTCATTTTCAAGAAACAGCTCTCTAACAATCTAGTCTATTCCACGATCAGACACGAATGATCAGGAGTACAGCGCCACCTTCTGGAAAGATAACAGCTAACCTAATTAGTGAAGACGCTTACCACTCACAATCAACATCCACCGACAGATGGGGCAATTGCTGTTGATCATACAAGGGTGAAGGTACAACACTGCCCTTCGAGTGACAGCAACTTGACCTATTAACACACGATGCTTAACATCATCTATCAACATTCCAATACAATGCGCAATACAAAAGGCGCAAAATATGCAAACATCTATGAAGGAAAACCTATAAACCATCTTCACATTCCAATACATGAGTAGGGGTTTACCCCTGACTATTGGTCTTAAAAAAAAAAATGCACTGCCTGATTAGTGGTTTACTCCCTGAGTAATTCGTCTTAACGAAAAATAAAAAAATATTTTTTATGAAAAATTTTATAAAAGACATAAAATCTGCTGACATAGAGCACTGAATTAAACCAAATCGTGTGCTTTTTAAATAAAATTTATATTTAAATTGGTCAAAGTTAAAAAAAATCCATTTTCTTATTTTTTTCGGCATCGTTTTAGAGAAAGGTTAATTACTTTATATAAACTAAACTAAACTCCATTAAGAGATGTGTATTTCACACAGTGTACGCCAGATGAAAGCAAACTCATAATAAAGCTACTGCAACACACTTGTACAATACCCTGTGTTTTGTCGAAAACGCCTTAATGCCACAAAACAAAAACGATTTTTATTATTTTTTGCTCTGCTTATGCATATAGACCATCACTCTACTTATGACATTCCCAGTGTATAGTGTTGTTTTCAGTGCCAGATATGTTACATCTAACATGGTCCACATATTGTGTAAACAACCGACTGGCATCAAGATATGCCACTTGAATGCTCTAAGTTTAGAATCTAAAACTAATAAGTTGCGACACGCTTTTGAGAACTCTGGAGTAGATATAATCGCTAGCTAGAAAAATATATTCTTGATGCCGTTGTACTTGTAAGTCGCATGGTAGTGGGGGTCAACTGACAGGAACTTGTCCCATTGACATAAGGCGCTTAATAGAAAAAAATGAAAGTTACGTAAAAAATACTCCGAATAGACTTCACCACGTATTAATACCAACAGAAATGAGAGCCTTAACATTGTTCGTCGACTTGTCAGCGTAGGTATTTTTATAAGAGAGAATCTGTTCTCATATGGGGGAAAAACGAACAAGTTCCATCCAAGCAAAATTGAAGAAAATGTTTCTGTACAGATTCAATTAAGATAACGTAAATGAAAAGGTCGCTGTGGTTTAGTATGTAGAGTGTTGGCTTACTAAACAAAAGCTCCGGGTTTTGAACCCTAGCTCTGACATCTTAAAAAAACAAAGAAATATGAAAAAATATTTCTTTCGGCGACCACCTCGTAAATGATTGCCATGAGCAAAATTCTCAAGACTGTTTTTGGGAGTCGAAGATAAATTGTAGGTCGTGCTGCGAGGCCTAGGCCCTAACTCTTAAGAAGAGTACTTAGTGGTTAGAACGCACGAAAAAACTCAAACGGCCCAGGTTCGAGTCCCAGCTAAGGTTAAAAATGAAAAAGTTAGTCTGCGGTTTTTTCAAAATTATAATTTAAAAATAAGAGGTCCCCCCCCCCTTTCAAGAAGTCCATATAAAAAGTAATCACTCTCTGACATTTCACTCTATTCAACCTTAGCCTTTGACAACGAATAATGAATGATCTGGAGAAAAACGCCACCTATTGGGAAGTAGGCAGATAACAGCTAAAAAACCTACTTAGCGAAGGTAGTCACCGCATTCAACATTCAACCATGGGGTAATTGCTGTGGTTATTCAAGGGTGAAGGTACATATAAGGTGTGCGTCACTATAAAGTGTAACACCCATTTTTCTTAATAACTTTTTTCACCTTTAATCAAAATTATTTTTCTTAATCACAATATCTTTGAAAAATGTGTCAGATTTTAAAATGTATCAGTTTGTCAAATTTGACTTGTTAGTTAGTTCACAATGGATAATCAAAGACAAATGCATACAAAAATTATTCAAATAATTCAAAAAAAACCATATTGGAGTTATACAAAAGTTGCTAGGGAAGTCCACGTGACCAGGCAATGTGTTTCCAGAGTGGTCAAAAAGTTCAACAAAGACCTAAAAATTGAAGGGAAGCCTGGAACAGGTAAAGCAAAACTGGTAACGAACGACGCGAAAGCCAAAAAGGTTGAGAAGCTTTTGCTGGCTCTTCCAAACATTTCTGGTCGCGAAGTGGCCCGGCGCGTGCAATGTTCGGAAAGTTTTGTGCGCCGAGTTAAAGCTAAAGCTGGCCTTAAAACATTTAAAGTCCAAAAAGTTCCGGATAGAAATGCTAAGAAGAATATTGAAGCAAAAAAAAGAGCAAAACTCCTCAAAAAAGAATTTTTTCAAAAGTTCGAATGTTGTGTAATGGATGATGAAACTTACGTTTTTGCAGACTTTGCGCAGCTTCCTGGCCAAGAGTTTTATGTAGCGGATAGTAGAGGCAATGTTTCTGAAGAGTTCCGAACTAAAAAACTATCAAAATTTCCCAAAAAGTTCCTAGTTTGGCAGGCTATTTGTAGCTGCGGCAACAGAAGTGCATCGTGTGTTACATTGGGATCAATAAACTCAGATATTTATATCAAAGAGTGTCTTAAAAAGAGGTTGCTTCCATTTTTAAGACAGCACAACATATCAACATTCTTTTGGCCAGATTTGGCAACATGTCACTACAGTAAAAGCGCAATATTCTGGTATAATAAAAATAATGTTATTTTTGTTCCAAAAGAGGCTAACCCACCAAACTGCCCAGAGCTGCGGCCTATTGAAAGATATTGGGCTCTGGTCAAAAGAGAACTAAAGAAGAGTACATCTGTTCCCAAAACCATTACTAGTTTTCGATATAAATGGACAGCTAGCTGGTACCAAAAAAATCACCGAAAACACTATAACATTGCTTATAGATGGCATAATGAATAAAATAAAAAATTTTATAAAATTAAATAAATTTTTAAATAAAATAATACAGAATATAAATCTGTAATAAAAATGCAAAATAAAACTGTTTTATTTTTAACTCTAGCTTACTCCAGTCAGTTTTTATTTGACTTTTGATGTGTTACAGCTTATAGTGACGCACACCTTAACACTGACCTTTGAATGACCAATTCACAGCAATTTTTTACATTCCTAAGGCGCTTAATAATATAAGAAAACAAAATATATGTTCTGTTGTCATAATTTACTGTCCTTTCTACAAAAATTACAATACAATGCACAGCATTTAGTAGGGGTTTACCCTTGCGTATTGGTCTCAATAAAAATATGGTCAATAATGTATGTACACGCGTGATATTAAAATAAAAAAGACAATTTCTTTGAGAGGATTTTTTATGTTTTACTGAGCTAAAAATAAACATTTTGTCAATTAAAAAAACGTGTTTTTCTGTTATATTTTACAATTTTTAATTAAATTATTAAATTTTTCTGGCAATTATCTTTACAACAGCCATTTTTTTTTTCTTATTTTATTTTGATGATTTTTATAATTGCTTGCAAGTAAATTTTTCTAATATTTTCCCCCATTTTCTAATTATAAAAGAAGTTACCATATTTGTATGACTGTACTTATTATTTTTACCACATGTGTAGCAATATATACGATATTTGATTTTTAAGATGCTTTAAAGCAAAGAGAAAAAAAAAGGAAAGAAAAAAAACTTTTGTTTCATTAGAAGAGTACACAAAATACCTTTTATGCTTTTAATAATCAGTTTATTATTTTGTTAATAAACAACACAGAATAATAATAAAAACAAATTAAATTTTTTATTATTAATAAAAAACAAATGACATTTAAACATAAAAGCACTTACGAGTAATTGTAAAACAAAATCAAAACCATCATATGCTTCCATGATCTTTTAATTACTCGTATTATACGACAACTAAGTTTTCTATACTTTTGATCCTTTCTATCTAATTTTTGTTTTTAACTCTAGAATGGATATGTAATTTGTTTTTCTATTTTGGCTTAAACAATAGTAAAAACTTTCTGAATAAATGTTATGGCGGCGGGTGGACACAGTATATAAACTTTTTTTTTTCATTTTTTTTTTTTTTTTTTGTTATTTGTAGGTTTAGTTTTTCAACATTTTCTCGTTAAGGTTATGCTACAAAAATTGTTTCATGTTTATTAATGATTTATGCTAAAATTGACCTTCATTTCAAGAATTAGTTCTACCCCAATTTGGTTTATTTTTGTTAAAATTTTTGTCAAGTACCACATGTAAAGTACGAGTATATGTAAGTATGAGTTTGAGTATACAAGACAAGAAAATATGATTAATTGTAAATTTATTCTTTGTTGAGTGGTAAAATACAATATTATAATATGATACGCTCTAAAGGATATTGTGGTATGTCAGTGCAATAAAGCGTTAAAAAATTAAAAAAATATTTTTGAAATTTAAAACTTTTTTTTTTGAAATTTAAATTTGTAGTTGTTTTCAATTAATTTAGGCTATAGAAGTTTTGTTTGTTTTATAAAGAAATTAAAATTAAAATTAAAAATTGAATTTAAATTTGAAAAACGGGAAGGTATTGCTTTTTTTTTTTCCTAAAAAGGATATAATTCTCATTTAGTGTATAAGTTTTTGAACATAAGAATTTCTAGTTTTGGTACCATCTTTGGAAAAGCGACTCCTCTTGAGTCTCTTGAGCAGAGACAAAATGCCAAAGAGCCATGATTGCTCCCATTACCATACATACTACATATATAATAGTCCTTAGAACCCTGATTTAGACTAACGGCCTCAATTTGTATTCATAAAGGATCTACAGTTTAGAGCCGACTTCGAACGACAATCAGTTACTCTCAGAGTTTTTGCCAGAAGACTGCTAAGAGGTAGTTGCCGAATGAAATATTTTTCATACATACTTTTTAGCATGTCAGAGCTGAGGTTTGAACCCTGAGGTATTGTCTTAATAAGCTAACACACTAATCACTAGGTTACGGCGAATACCTGCTACTCCCCATAAGCAATTTAATATTTAAATTTAATTTTGAAATTAAGATTTTGTCAACCAGAGTTAGATGCCTAAAATAAGAGTGTTTTACTTGAGATTTTCTTCAATTTTTTTTTTTGTAACCAATTTTCTTTTTTTTAATTTAAATAATAATTTCAACAAATATTTTCAAGCTTTACGAGCAGGTTTAGACATTCAATAAGACGAATGGTTTGTCACATTTGTTTGTAAAAGAGCAGTAGTGTGATAATTAAAAAATGTTATTACTTATTCTTCGCCAACATCTATCACTCAGCTTAATTTCAAGAATAGAAGTTAATATTGCCGTTATAGTCGTCGCCATGGTCTAGTGGTTAGTGTGTTGGCTTACTAAGCCAATCTTGAAAAAAAATACGAAAAAATATTTCTTTGGGCTACAACCTCTCTTTTGTCAAAAGCTTTAAGAGTAACTGATTGCCATGAACAAGCTTCTCAAGTCTGTCGTTCGGAGTCAAGTTAAACTGTATGTCCCAGTACTCATAAATAAAAATAAACATTGCTACTGCGAAAAGCTAAAAAATAGTCCTAAAACAATGTTATAATCGCCAATTATGTATAGGGTTTTTTAACAGGGACGCTTCAAAAGTAGACAGGGACAGCAAAAGACGCCATATTTCTTGCCGCTCTTTTGACATTTCTCTTCAGTCGAAATTATTAAAATTTACTACCGAAATTCGGAGTCAGTGGCCTCAACGTTATGAGCGCTACGTCCAATTTATGGTCATCGTAATCGTCCTAACAGATCAACAATTGAGCGTCTAGTGGAAAAATGTTGAACCCTAGGCACTGTACAAAATGTTCCTGTGCCAGTGAGACAAAGAAGTGCTTGTAGTGTCAAGAATATTACTGTCGCTGAGGCTTCAGTTAAAGAAAGCCCAAATGTGTCTCTCACACGTCATTCTTAAGCGTTGGGCATCTATGTGACATCGTTGTGGCGAATTTTGCAAAAAGATTTTGGCCTACATCCTTACAAGATCAAATTAACGCAAGAACTAAACCCGATTGACCACTAGAAGCGTTGTATGTTCGTGAATTGGGCAGACCAACAACTTGAAAATTATTCGGATTTTCATCGAAAAATCATCTTCAGCGATGAGGCTCATTTCTGACTGAATGGCTTCGTCAATACACAAAATATGCGTTATTGGTCAGGCAGCAATCCATAGGTACTCCATGGGTTATCATTGCATTCCGAAAAAATTAAGGTTTGGTGCGGTTTATGGGCCGGCGACGTCATTGGGACGTACTTCTTAAATAATGATCAAGACCGGCACGTTACTGTGAATGGGAATCGCTACCGTTCAATGATAACCAAATATTTTTGGCCTCAATAGGATGACCTGGACTGGGAAGACATGTGGTTCCAACAGGACGGCGCCGCAAGCCACACAGCGAATGTCACAATCAATTTATTGGAAACCAAGTTTGGAAAACGTGTTATCTCACGAAATGGTCAAGTCGTTTAGCCAACGATGATTGATGAACTTCGTACGAATATAGAACGTGAAACTTCAGCAGTATCGGCCGATTTATGCTTAAAAACCGTCAAAAATTGGGTTCAGCGTCTTGACTTCTGCAATCGTACCTGTGGTGGCCATGCAAAAGAAATCGAGTTCCATACATAATGGCATCGAACGTACTTTTACAGGAAAAATGAATTTCATTGATACCCAAAACCTTGTTTATTTTATTAAAAAAAAAACTTTTGTAGCGCTCTTATTGAAAAACCCGATATGTATGTATGTATACGCATATATGTATATTTTAACTTAAACACAATTTATTTTAGAGAAAACCCTTAATATCAAATTTCGACTTAAGCCATTATTATTTATGGCGACTGATATGTAATCGAAATATTGAATTTTTAGAAAAAATATGTGCATACGTACCCAAAATTCACAGTCGTAAAGCTCGTACTTTTTTCTGAAAAATCAAAAGAAAAAAAAAATTAAGAATTTTCATTGGACTAGAGTAAAATTTTTATATTAAATATTTGATATATTGTCATATGGTCTGGAGACTCGAGTTTCACTCCAAGACAGACTGTAGAGATCTATTTTTTTATTAGTTTTGTTTCGTCTTTGAAACGAAACTAAATTCTCTAAAGAATTAAAATTGTTTTCTTTTTTTTTTGCAATAATTTCAGCAATCCAGTGCTGGAGTCGAAAGCATGTTTAGTTCAGTTGGTGTACAATTTCTTCATAATTGGGAAAACCATTTTCCAAAAAAAGACCAACCTAATCAATATAATTAAGGCTTTTTAAAATGAAACAATATATTTGAAATATTCAAATTAATTTTAATTTTTGTTAAACAATAATTACAAAAATTTTATTTATTTTAAAATTTATTTTATGAGAATTTATAAATTGCCCTTAAGATGTTATATAAAAATGTTTTATTTTTTATTTATTTATTTTCTAAATTTCAATACAATATCAAATTATACTGTAACTATTATTACGAGCGGAGGGACTAAGGTCATAAGCCCGCTGTAATGTAGCAGACAAGGGTCTCTATTAGGAACAGAGCACAATACTCACTAGACTACTGGGTCAGACAAAGTTCGTTAATAATACTGAATATTGTTTAACAACGTTTAGTTTTTGAATTATTTTGAATTCTGTTGATTGTGTTTTTAATCCAAATATATATGCGTATTTATGTATATAAATCTCTTTGTAAATCTGTTTGTTTACCGGCCAATAACGCCTAAACGATTGAACCGATTTTGTTGAAATTTTATAGGAACATACACTGCTTCAATCACCAGAAGTGTAGAGAGGTAGATCTTGAGAACGGTTAAAGCTAAATAAATTTAGTCTGCACGACTTTAAGATCTAGAAAAATTATGAGTCAGAAAGTGGGCACAGGAAAAGGCACAGACAAATAGATGTGGTACCTCACACACAAACTAACTATAGACTTCTATCGGGTGGTTAAATTTTAAGGGTCGATGTTGAGTAGTAACCACACCTAAACGTTAAATTTTTTCTGCATTTCATTTGACATTTCGCAATTTCAGACAAATTTAATTTTAACCATAGAAAGATACACAATCAAGCGTTAAAATTCTTCCGGCTTATTATGAAAATAGGCATTCAAATCAAAATGAATATCGTGCACAATCGGAAAAATCGTGCAAAAATTTGAGCAAACAGAGCCTGTAGAAGATGCGAAAACGGCAGTGCATGCTCGTACAGCTTGTACTATACAAAATATTGCTCCTGTTCGAGATAGTGTAGATGTAGAGCCGTCTTGTCTCAACTTGTCTTAAAACCCAACTTCTCACACCCGTCGTTGGTGAACATTATGATGTGGACGATATGTGGTTTCAATAGGACAGTGCCACTTGCCACACAGCTAACGAAACAATGGCTGTTTTGGGCGACTTATTCAATGTCCGTGTTATCTCATGTGGTGGCGATGTCAATTGGCCGCTAAGATCGTGTGATTTGACACCGTTTGAATTCTGTCTTTGAGAATATTTGAAAGAAGAGGTGTACGTCAATAAGCCACCAACAATTCAAGATCTAAAAGATGAGATAATTCACCACATTAACGACATAGAACCTAACCTCAGCGCCATCGAAAATTTGGACCATCGGATCGAAGTGTGCCGCCTAGGTTGCCGCCGCCATTTGGCCGATATTTTCCTCCATACATAATTGAACCATACCAAATTATCATAATAAAAAGATAAAAAGAAATGATAATTTCCCGAATAATTTTTGTTTTATTTAAAATCAAAATCGACCCTTTGTATATCTTGAGATCGTTTACTGCTAATATTTCTGGATTTGGACTGAATTATTTCGTAGTCAGTCGAAAAATATAAACAAATGGCAAGTGTAACGAAGCACGCCGAGTTTAGGCTACTTATAATTTAATATAATCATTTAACGACATATTTATCAAAAAATGATTTAAAAAATTATGAAATTTTTAACAAAATTCAATGAATTTTTTTTTATTGAGACCAATACTCAAGGGTAAACCCCTACTAAATGCTGTGCATTGTATTGGAATTTTTTTGGAAAGGATATTACATTTATGACAGAACATACATTGTGTTTTTCTTATATTATTTATTAAGCGCCTTAGAAATGAGACAAATTGCTGTGAATTGATCATTCAACGGCCAGTGTTATTATACCTTCACCCTTGAATGATCAACAGCAATTGCCCCATCATTGCATGTTGATTGGGGTGAGTGCCTTCGCTAAGTAGGTTTTTAGCTGTTATCTGCTACTTTCCAATAGGCGGCACTTTTCTCCTGATCATTCAAAAGTTAAGGTGGAATAGAGTGGAACATCAGTCAGCGGTTACTTTATAAATGGACTTCTTGGAGGGGGACCTTTTATTTTTAAATTATAATTTTGAAAAAAACGCAAAGTAACTTTTTCATTTTTCACCTTTGCTGGTATTGGAACCTGGGCCGTTTTGAGTTTTTGTGCAAGCGCTCTAACCACTATACCACGCACCGCCCCCCCCCCTCCAATTTTTATACAAGATTCTTACGTATAAAAAAGGTTGGAGCTTCTTGGAGGATTGAACTCATAAAAAAACCTTCTTACCACCACTAATATTATATTAAAATGTCTTTCTGAATGCAAACAATCTTCTTCTAATTATTTGCATAAATTTTAGTCCAACAATATAGTTGATATGTATTTTTCACACAAAATCTATTAAAAAAGATATCTAAAGCTATGTACAGATGGTTGTCAAATCTGACAATATTGTTAGAAAAATGTACAGAAATTTTCTTACAATCATGTGAACTTACAGTTTTTCTGTTTCAACATTGCTAGATAAAACATTGTCAGAGCATTGTCAGATTGGAAAAACTGACAATATTGCCAGACATCTGGCAACCGTGTAAACCCATTTCTTTGTTATTGTCATATCATTGTCAGGCATTGTCAGATGCGAGAATATTTTACACCTGACAACGGCATCATTGTCAGAAAAAAAAAAACATCCATAATTAATATGTATATTTAAATTTAATTAATAAAATATGTACTTATATCACAATTCCCAAATTCTCTCACACACATTTTACAATAAGTTTAGTCTGTTCATTAAGTTGAACATTTTTACTACATAGCAAATCTGACTACCGTGTGAACTGATAAATTTTTTTCTGCAAACGTTGTCAGAAACAGTTATTGTCAGAAAATTGTCTGACAATTAAATTGTAAGTTTTCTAACACTTTTATTACAATCGTGTAAACAGACAATTTATTTAGTGCTGACAACTTTTCATTGTAAGGTTATTGTCAGCTCTGACAATATTGGTAGATCTGACAACCGTCTGAACAGAGCTTAAGCAATCAATTAATAGATAAAGTACAACATTTTTATATAAATTGAATGCAATTCAATTCAATAAAGCCCCAATAATATTTTCCAGAGTGGGCAAACAAACAAAACATTTCGCAAAAGTTTCAACAAAGTTCAAAATTTTTTTAATAGTATTTGACATGAGGAAAACAAACACAAATACTTTCTAAATGAGAAAGAGCGCAAATGAAACAATTAACTTTTCGCTCTTGTGCTTACTTTGTTTTTTGTTGTTTTTTTTTTTCTCTTCTTCTTCTCTTTTTCTCTTCTATCCTTTTTCTTCTCATTCATTTTTTGTTGTACCTACGCACATTTGAGTTAGTGTATTTGTAGTACTCAAAACAAAAACAATATACAACATTAAATAGGACAATCTTTCTCACTGTTTCTGTTTTATTTTTGTTTTACTTATTGTAAAGAATACAACAAAATTAGATCAAACGTTCAGTTTTGTTTATTTTCCTACTCTGATATTTTCCCATTCATATTCATATTTATTTAAAAATAAGCAGCACAAATAAATATAAAAAAAATTAATTTTATTTGTTTACCCCATTGCTGTTGTTGGTATTATTACTGTTGTTATTTGAAAACTTAAATGTACAACATGCCTACTAGACTATTGACCTTTAGATGCATAGACCTCTAATAAGAATAGCTTCCTGGTTCAACATGAAAGAACATTTAAATGAATGCAAATACATACTTATGTTATAGCATACGAACTCACAGACAATTCTTTTATATGGAATTCTTAATAAATTCTATGTATTCTCATGTACATATGAATGTATGTGCATATATAACCAACCACTTAGCATAATATAAAGCAATACAACTACAAAAGTATAAACAACAACAATGATAAAAATAATAATAAAAATAAATGTTTGATTGTATGCAACACATTCGTATAGAAAGCGTATCATGTGTAATGCGTCCTTTTATCTCATTTTATTTCTGCATTGTGAACTCTTGTAAATTCCACTGTCCAAGGCTTTACACGTTATAGCAACAATAATAAACTAGCAGTAGTAATAGCAGTAGCAGTAACAACAAATGGAGGGGGGCTAAAAGACAAGAAGACAAAAAAAAATGTTGCTGTTTAATGCAACAACACCAATATACTCGTAGCAGACAACCAGCATAAGAACACAATTGGCTCTATCTTAAATACATCCTCGAGAAAGTGTACACGACTATAGAGGACAACAACTGTATGGGTTTTACGTGCACACCGTCCGTAGACATATCACACGCTGCCCGTTGCCGGAGCGATAGTTGAGTTCAATGCGTCCAACCACCGCCACTCGAAGCCGGTACCCTCTAATCTCACCGTGCCCGAAGGCATAGCGCTCAAAATGGAGCCCATAGCAACGAGTTGGCAATTTAGTACCACCACTGTCTGCGTGATGATGCCCCCCTTGCTGAGGGGTATCTATCTAGGTACTTCTACAACCACTACGTGTACCTCCCGAAGGAGGACCTCACCAATCACCAGGGCCTGTGATCTTACTTCCCGAATGGCTGAGAGTCTCAGTCTACCGGGGGCTTCCTGGTGGCCGTAGCACCAGATTAAGGCATCTCTGGTCAGTCCTTGAGATCGTCTGATAATGCCCGCCACGCGCACTAAGTACGCGTGGTAAAGTACGGCCGTGCACTACATTAACGGCAATTCTCTGCCTATATTGAGCGCCAGACCACTCAGGGCGTCGAACCCAATATTCCCCGGAGAAAACAGGCCACTGACGGGACACTTCGCCAGCAGCCTTTTCTGTAACCCCGGGGGGGGGGGACTTTAGAGGACAGTCAGAACAATTCGTGAGCGAATTTTTTGAATAAATGTAGCAAAAGTCGAGCATGATTAACTGAGCGACAATATCAGTGAGCTTGTCGTCGGCCGCAGATTGTTTGAACTAAGTAAGAGTGTCGTCAATATTCCATTTATTAACGACAACTTTAAAGAAATACATACATACATACCTAACTGGCCTTTACAACCCTGTGTCAGGATTACGGCCTAGCTTCTCGCAGCACTCATGTTGTGTGTGTCAATTTTTATCCATGAGTACCGGGACCTACAGTTTAATGTCGACTCCGAACGACAGACTTGAGAAGCTTGTTCATGGCAATTAGTTACTCTCAGAGCTTTTGCCAGAAGACTGCTGAGAGGTAGTCGCCGAAAGAAATATTTATTTCATATTTCTTTTTTTTTTTGAAGATGTCAGAGCCTGGAGTCGAACCCAGGGCCCATGTCTTAGTAAGCCAACACACTAACCACTAGACCACGGCGACTACTTTAAAGAAATAGACTACAAAATATCGTGTCAACAACCGTAAGTGACATGTCTTAAAGACATACTTGTCATGCACGACGATTGTGCCAACTGGGTAAGTCAACTTCTAAACAACACAAATTTAAACGCAATTCGTTTTTTTTTTTATTAACTACTCTTCCCTATTTTTTATCGCCATTCTGTGAGCCCCACACACTATTTTTCAAAGACCCATGAAGGCATTCTCATTAATAACAATACAATCCATGAATTATGCAATTCTGTGTAAATTAAACCATTTTCTTACTCTCTATCTCCTTGCTTTCGTTTTTTTTTTTTTTTGTTACTCTTTCTCTTTAGTTCTCAAACAATAAAAAAGAAATTGCACCCACTAACACATTGTAAAGTATGTCACAGAGTAGTTAGTGTTGTCTACACACATATCGAAATTATAATGTCTGTCCCACTCATCATCAGTAACATGCTCATGCCACAGACAAACGTTGAAAAAATGCATTGTAAAAACAATAAAAATAAAAAGCATTTCTATGCCTGCCGCCTTTGGCGTTACAATGATTTTAGTTTTAAGTTAAAGGACAAACCCATTTTAAAAAGAGTTCCAGAATATATGTAAGTGTTCCTTTTAACAGGAAAAGTAAGTACATAGACGAGTATTAAGCGCGTAGAATAGGATTTCTTTGAATTATTAGAGAACCGTATTAGAGAAAATTTTATATAACGCCTGTACTACCTAGTTCCAATAAAGGAAGCGGTTTCGAAATAGAGTAAAACACGGCTTACAGCTGAATTAAAATATAAAGGTTCTTGAATAAGTCCAGGCAGTTAATATTTTCTCAGATAGTCAGACTGCCTTAAGGGCTTATCATATATTGTTACGACATGTTGCAAAGATTATTGCCCAATACTCAGGGGTAAACCCCTACTCATGCAGTGCATTGTATTGGAATGTGAAGATGGTTGATAGGTTTTTTTTTCATAGATGTTTGTATATATTGCGCCTTTTATTGTTGATGAAACAAGTTGCTGTCAATTTGTCCACTCAAGAGCCAGTGTTATACCTTCACCCTCGAATGATCAAACAGCATTTGCCTCGTCTGTCGGTGGATGTTTTGAAGAATGGTGAGCATCATCAGTAGATTAGCTGTTATCATCCCAGAAGGTGGCGCTGTACTCCTGATCATTGGCCAGGCAGGGGTGCGACACCTTGTATTGGTTTGAAACCCTGCTGTATACTATCGCTTTCTAGTACTCTAGAGAATGGGAAATTGCCAACTGCTTAAAAAAGATCACACTTACTTACAGTCGACCGCAAATATATGCGTTCATAAATTTCATACATTCATTTATTCATAAAGGAAATATTAAAGTACATACTTTGAACTGAAGATCTATTGTAGAGCCCGTAACTTAATTAGTGTTTAAGTGCCGAAGACTCGGGTTCGAATCTCCGGAGAGGTGTGATCAATTTAATTTTTGGTTTTTATCAGAAAACGCTTTAATTAGATCAAATTTAACTGCAATGTTATTTTTTTGGTAATTAAAGAAGAAATGATGTCCGTGAAGGAATAGTACACTAGCCAAACTGAACAATTGTTTTCGACTCCAGCTACGGTAGTCTCATCAGAGTTCTTTGTGTCCTGTGTATATTCAAGACTAAACATCAACTATTTAACTCACACTTTTCTGGAAATCGCATACTGAAATTATAACCGTATGTACATACATTTGTATGAGTTAGTCGAAGTAAAGTCACACAACAGTTTCTATCATGTTCTCCTTTTCTTACCATCATTGCTGTTCTTGTAATTGTCATCTTATTTGGATGAAACGGAATTACAAATTTATTTTGTTTTTGCCCTTTATTCCACCTTATCCACATTAGTCGACATGAATGGTATGTACGACGGTGGCCGTAGTGGTTAGAGCGCGGCACCATAGTCGGGTGCTAATTTATGTTAAGTGCCGAAGACTCGGGTTCGAATCTCCGGAGAGGTGTGATCAATTTAATTTTTGGTTTTTATCAGAAAACGCTTTAATTAGATCAAATTTAATTGCAATGTTATTTTTTTGGTAATTAAAGAAGAAATGATGTCCGTGAAGGAATAGTACACTAGCCAAACTGAACAATTGTTTTCGACTCCAGCTACGGTAGTCTCATCAGAGTTCTTTGTGTCCTGTGTATATTCAAGACTAAACATCAACTATTTAACTCACACTTTTCTGGAAATCGCATACTGAAATTATAACCGTATGTACATACATTTGTATGAGTTAGTCGAAGTAAAGTCACACAACAGTTTCTATCATGTTCTCCTTTTCTTACCATCATTGCTGTTCTTGTAATTGTCATCTTATTTGGATGAAACGGAATTACAAATTTATTTTGTTTTTGCCCTTTATTCCACCTTATCCACATTAGTCGACATGAATGGTATGTACGACGGTGGCCGTAGTGGTTAGAGCGCGGCACCATAGTCGGGTGCTAATTTATGTTAAGTATGCGATTTCCAGAAAAGTGTGAGTTAAATAGTTGATGTTTAGTCTTGAATATACACAGGACACAAAGAACTCTGATGAGACTACCGTAGCTGGAGTCGAAAACAATTGTTCAGTTTGGCTAGTGTACTATTCCTTCACGGACATCATTTCTTCTTTAATTACCAAAAAAATAACATTGCAGTTAAATTTGATCTAATTAAAGCGTTTTCTGATAAAAACCAAAAATTAAATTGATCACACCTCTCCGGAGATTCGAACCCGAGTCTTCGGCACTTAACATAAATTAGCACCCGACTATGGTGCCGCGCTCTAACCACTACGGCCACCGTCGTACATACCATTCATGTCGACTAATGTGGATAAGGTGGAATAAAGGGCAAAAACAAAATAAATTTGTAATTCCGTTTCATCCAAATAAGATGACAATTACAAGAACAGCAATGATGGTAAGAAAAGGAGAACATGATAGAAACTGTTGTGTGACTTTACTTCGACTAACTCATACAAATGTATGTACATACGGTTATAATTTCAGTATGCGATTTCCAGAAAAGTGTGAGTTAAATAGTTGATGTTTAGTCTTGAATATACACAGGACACAAAGAACTCTGATGAGACTACCGTAGCTGGAGTCGAAAACAATTGTTCAGTTTGACTAGTGTACTATTCCTTCACGGACATCATTTCTTCTTTAATTACCAAAAAAATAACATTGCAGTTAAATTTGATCTAATTAAAGCGTTTTCTGTTAATTAGTGTTTGTTTATTGTCTTTCTGAGTTTCACGACTCTAACAAATTTTGAAATGTCAGAAGATGCCAACCTTGACAGATAATGCCAAAGTGTATATCCTACTCTGTATCAATACTGCACAAATGCTCTCATGACGTGATTGTCTTATTACAGAACCTGCACAAACTAATTTTTTTTCTGAGATCAATACTCAGAACTGAAACCCCTACTCATGCGTGCATTGATTTTAAAAGGATAGAGTTTTTTTTAAGTGCCTCACTTAAAGGTCAGTTTTATACCTTCACTCTTGAAAGATCAAAAGCATTTGTTCCATATGTCGCTGCATGTTGTCTCTAAAGTGGTGAGCATCTTCGCTAGGCAGCTGTTATCTTGCCTGCAGGTGGGGCTTTTTCTCCAGATCATTCGTTTCTATACAGCATGCCAAAGGTGCAAGAGTGTGGAATATGAGGAGGAGGTTTCCTATGGATTAACTTCTTGGGGGGGAGGGATACTCTTATTTTTTTTTTTATTAAAATCTAAAAGACTTTAAAATTTTTATTCTTCAACTTTTTCACCTTTGCTGGAGTTTAAGCCTGGACTGGTATGAGTTGTATGCAAGCGCTCTAATCATTATGCCACGCACCCCCCTAGAAGCGATTCCTATAATATTTTAAAAAGCTAGTTTGCGGTTTTTTCAAAATTATTATTTAAAAATAAGAGGTTCCCACCCTCCAGGAAGACCATCTACAAAGAAACCGCTGCCCGACATTCCACTCTATTCCACCTTAACCAATGTCAACAAAAAACGAATGATCAGGAAAAAAAAGCACCACCTATTGGGAAGTAGCAGATAACAGCTAAACCTACTTAGCGAAGGCACAGTCACCACACAATCAACATGCAACGATGAGGCAATTGAAAATATCTTCAGTTTAGCTAGTGTACTATTCCTTCACGGACATCATTTTTTCCTTCCATGCCACCGAAACCTTTTATAGACTTAAAAGATGAATTTGAAAAGGCAAACTTATGGAATAAGCAAAAAAGGCAGGGCCACACAGGTTTTAGACTTTTTAAACTTCTACTTGTTTACTTTGGCCGAAGGAGATTTGAGTCGTGCATTACATTCTCTATGGAAAAACTAAAGATTTCAACTGGACTTCAGACCGGGCTCGGCATACTCAATGCGCATTTTTTTTTTATTTGAGATCAATACTCAGGGGTAAACCCCTACTAAATGCTCTGCATTGTATTAGAATTTTTGAAGGGACAGTGCATATATTATTATTAAGCGGCCTAGGAATGAGACAAATTGCTATGAATTTATCACTTAAAGGTCAGTGTTATACCTTCACACTTGAATGATCAACAGCAATTGCCTCATCGTTGCATGTTGATTGTGTGGTGAGTGTCTTCGCTAAGTAGGTTTAGCTGTCATCTGTAGAAAAGTCGAGAACGAATTAATTATGAGGTTGGTTTCGATTAAAATCTTTTCATTATGTAATCAACTTCCCACATTGTTTTTCATTTTCTTCAGTTTATCTTATAGAGGGGGGACCTCTTATTTTTAAATTATAATTTTGAATAAACCGCAAATTAACTTTTTAATTTTTCATCTCTTCTGGGATTTGAACCTGGGTCCTTTGAGTTTTTGTGCGAGCGCTCTGACCACTATACCACGCCTGAAAATTTATTTGCACTTAGAGAGATGGTAATCGTTCATTAAATAAATACTCGTTTAGATGGATCAGCACTTTCCTGTGTTTTAAACTTCATAACTTCATAATATACTCGTAGTATATGTCTTTCATGTGCCCTGATAATCTTAAGCGTTTCAATAATCTTAAAGCATTTGCTTTACACACTCAATTAAAATCAATTTATTTTTATTTTCTTTGTATACATGAGTGCAATATTTGTTTTTAATAATCATTCATTAATATCATTACAGTCTATTTGCTTTTGTTTGTCATGTTTAATTATTTAAACGTTTTAAGAAAATATCTTTTGTTTAATTATTTAGAATTCAATTATAATGTTGTTGTTTTATAATCTTTAAATAAATCTTTACATTTCTAATATAAGAATTGTTTTGTTTTGTTTCTTCTTTTGGAAGTTGGCATGAGTTGTTTCATTATAAGTATGTACTTATACATACATGGTATGTACGAGTATATATGAATGATTTGATATGTTTTCTTAAGGGGAGTTACAGTACCCTTAAGCGTATGAGTAATATTTACAATAATTTTTTTTTTTCATAATTTTCTTGTTTTTCTTTTCTACATGAATTTATTATAAGTTTAACGATTACATAGAAACAAATCTACTTTTAAAACTTTAATCGCTTTTTTTCTTCTTCTTCTTACCTTAAGTTGTTTGGTTGTTGTTTTAATATCATTGTGTGTTGTTAGCAGTTAAACTCTACCGAGTTACAGTCTCATACGAGTATTTGTGTATAAATTTAAATATTTTATTTATTTATTTATTTAAGCCACCTTTTATTTGAATTAAAACACACAGTCCCATACACTCTGACTTAGAAATACGAGTATGCACATACATATACAAAACATATGCATATATAAGGGAAATGGGGAGCACTAGAAAGAGAAGGGAAGTACGAGTAGATGTAAACTCGACAAGTTGGTAGTTAACTGTTTGGTTATAAGCTAGTCTAGCAGAATGTTTATTGTTGTCTGTCTGTTACATTTAGAACTTCAAAGTATAGCGTCAGTTAAAATTCGAAAAGGCATTATTACACTTCCATACCAATTTAGACACAAAGAAAACTGCAGTAGTTGTCATCATATAATAAGAGACTTGATGTTCATTTTTTATATATTTTTATTGTTTTATAACCTTTTAAATTTAAGCAAACGTAAAGTATATCTTTATCTTGTATGTGAGTATTTATGTATGTGTATGTGTATGTCTTATGTTTATTAATGTTATAATTTAAAAAGTTTATAATTTTTTCAGTTGCCACTTAATTTGTTAAAAATCTCGGCCTTATTTGCCCATGTCTTATAGTACTTTTCCACTTACTTGTTTTTATATTTATTGAGACGAATACTTAGGGGTAAGCCCCTACTAAATGCTGTGCATTGTATTGGAATTTTTGTGGAAAGACAGTACATTATGACAAGCGCCTTAAAAATGAAATAAATTGCTGTCAATTTATCATTCAAAGGCCGGTGTTGTTATACATTCACCCTTGAATGATCAAATTAACTTTTTATTTTTCACCTTTGCTGGAATTCGAACCTGGGCTGTTTGAGTTTTTGTGCGAGCACGCTAACCACTATACCACGCATGATGGTATATGCTTTGATTACTTGTTTTGCCATATTTTTTTTCATGTTCTAAAACCAAAATCTAAAATTAGTTTTGCTCCATAATATGTCAAATATTTTCTTTGCAACACTGTGTTGCTCTTATGATTACAAATGCAACTATTGGTCATCCATTCAAAGTGATTAGCAAATTCGATAAAGTGACACTCAGCTGTTTAAAAACAAATTTTGTTTTTTTTCGTTTGAATAAAAATATAATATAGGTGTGTTTCTTAACTTTTTGGATAAAGTTCGATAAATAAAGAGACAAATTTACCCATAATTATGGGACGGCAAAAAAGCAAATATTTTACCCATTCACATAAAAATATGAAAAAAAAAAACACAGCTTTATGTCACACACACACACGCATATTGAACATGTATTTTCGCAAAAATAAACGACAATAATTCGACTTATACATGTTAACTAAGCCATACTGCCATCCCTAAATAAAAGCGGCAAGCGTTTTCTAGCTGTCAAAATTTCTCATGCCCAAACAATTTGTATGAAGCATCCCAAAATAACGCGGCCGCAACGCTTTGCAATTGGAAAATCCAATTTTGACAGAGCGTGTAATAGTAAAGTTGGTCGCAAGAGCCAACTAAAATGTAAACAAATAAAACAAAAAACCGGGTTGTGATATAAAGATATGTTATTTGCATAACCATGTTTTATTCGTAAAGGCAAAAAAATAAACAAAATAAAAGATAATAAATATAATTATAAAATAAATAAATAAAATATAATAAAAATAAATAAAATAGTACTTTAAAATTTAGTTTACGTTACAAATACCAATATAATAATGTAGTTTATTATTAAAATAGTGAGAATTGTTATAGAAGCATATGTTGTTGTATTACCCTGTTTTTAATGTTTTGACAAAACGTTGCCGCTTTTAATTTGGGATGGCGGTTTAGCGTAAGTGCTGAGCGTTGGAAAACGTTCCGCTCGCCGCTTTTATTTAGGGCTGGCTGATAGAAAATCTTTTTTATATAAACAATGAATTAAATTAAACTATAAGCCTTTCAATGCAAGTTTATAAATATTTTTTAATTCAACTTTTGAAATTTTTTTCTAGTTTTTGAACTTTCATTTTTCTATTATTTTTAAAACAGCTGATTATTTGTTTACTTGCACAAGCTAGCCCGAAGAAAAAACACGGGCTATTTCGTGCATGAAGAAGAAGAATGTTACTCTTTCAAAATTTCTCTCATTTACCACAATTTTGTGTACGGGAACACTTTTTGGTAAAATTGGAATCCCGTGGGCGTCCAATGTAGAGTAAAGAAACAGACTTTATATATGCAAGTAAAGGGTGATTTTATAGCTATTATCTTTTTAGCAACACTGGTTTAAACAGCTGACGCACGTTTCGTGTTTTGTTTTACTGTCAAACATTTTTAGTTTGTTCTATAATTTAACCATGAATCGTCTTACAAACGAACAACGCTTCCAAATTATTGAATTGGAAAGTTGGCCGAAGATCCACTTTTTCATCGAAAAATTGTGTTCAGCGACGAAGCTCATTTTCGGCTCAATGGGTACGTAAATAAGCAGAATTGTCGATTTTGGAGTGAAAACTAGCCAGAAGAACTACAAGAGCTACCAATGCATCCAGAGAAAGTCACAGTTTGGTGCAGTTTATGGGCCTATGGTATCATTGGACCGTACTTCTGAGATGATATCCAAATTTTTTTGCCCAAAATGCAAGAGCTAGACTTGCATGGCATGTGGTTCCAACAAGACGGTGCCACATGCCACACACCACGTGTAACAATGGACTTATTGAGAGGCGAGTTCGGTGAACATTTTATTTCACATTCGGGACCGGTCAATTGGCCGCCTAGATCGTGTGATTTAACGCCTTAAGACTATTTTTTGTGGCGCTATGTTAAAGCTCATGTCTATACAGCCAAGCCCGTTTCAATTGACGCATTGGAACACAACATTGAAGCATTTATTCGTGAGATACCGGCCGAAATGTTGGAAAGAGTATGCCAAAAATTGGACTAAGGGGATGTACCATTTGAGGCGCAGTCACGGTCAACTTTTGCATTAAATAATCTTCAAACATTAAATTATATGGACCGTACCATCGATTCAAATAAAAATTTAATTAATTTTTCTGAATTTTATGTGTTTTTTTTTAAACTTTCCTGTAGCTTTTAAAAAATCACACTTTATATGTTTTTATATGTGTATATACTAAAAATTGTGGGAGAATTTACTAAAACCTTTAAAACAATAAATTGTTTTTTTTTTAATTAAAAAAGAGTATCTTTTTCATAAATAAAAAACAATTAATTGCGGAAAGCATTTTGCAATTTCATTTGCCTGCATGGTCAAGCCAATGTGAAGAGATACTTCAAGCCCTATATCTTCAATGATCATGGTGTTTTGGAGTAAAACTCTACATGGTTGTCCCTTGCAGCGCAAATTTTGCAAGTACCTAAGAGATTATTATTGTTATTGTAATATTAAAATAAATATATAGCAATTGGCACATAAACTTTTACTGAAAACAGTCTAGGCCTTTAAAAAGATTCATGCCACTTATCGGAAACCTGCCTCTTTGCAGAATTTCTATAACAAATTTTTATGTTTTTTTTTCTTTTCCAAATAATATTTAACAAATAATGCTTAAGAACAAAAAAAATTATTTTTATAAACCATAAAATTTCTTCGATTTAGAAACAATTTTACATACTCGCCTGAGCTTGTGCTTAATATCCGTTTAATAATTTCTAGTTGTAATAAAAATTCAAGAGAAATACTTAAAAACTCTTACAGAAAAACTAAATGAAGAATAAAAAATAAAAAAAAAAAAAAAACAATTTTTTTTATTAAAACACATTATGGTCATCATATGCATGAAAATATAAATATTTTTAATATTTTTGCATATCCTGATATTTTATTTGTATTTTTTTTTATTACAAAATATGTAGTTTCTCAGAAATATTTTGTAATTATAAATGAAGAAAATAAATATCCAAGAACAGAAAATATTTTCATAATATTTTCTATTAAAGTACCCAAAATATTTGTGATATTTTTGTATGTATGTGTGTGTGAGGGAGTTAAAAATGTGAAGAAAACAAGAGAAGAAAACAAGAAATATATAAAAATGCAACATTTATTTCAACACATGTTTATGCAACATTTCAAACTGTGAATTTAATTAAGAAACTTTTTGAAAATTTTAATTAAAGTTTTTTGAAGAAAACAAAATTGCAACACTCCTGCATACACACATGGTTGAAATAATAAGTACACAAGTAGGTTTAATCATCTTTTATGACAACAAAAGAAAAGGACTTCAATCTTGCGACATTAAGAATACAAAAATTTTGTTTTTTTAGCTATTAAAAGATAAAAATTGATACCACGATGATAATGATGTTTCGCTATTCTCCAGCTGAGAAGCAAATACATAAATACATACATAATTGGCTATTACAACCCTGTGTCAGGGTTACGGTCTAGCTTCTCGCATCGCTCATGTTGTGTGTGTTAATTTTTATCAATCAGTACCGGGACTTACAGTTTAAAGTCCACTCTGAACCACAGATTTTAAAAGCTTTTTCATGGCAATCAATTTTGCTTTATATTACTTTTTCTCAAGATGTCAGAGCTGAGATCAACTCTGTGCTTTTAAAACCCTGCAGTAGTATGCTCATGTATGGTTGGGATACTCCAAAATGTGTCTGGACGTCCATGGCACCGAGAATTTTGGAATTTGTACTGCAGAGGGGTCTTCACTACCGCGTTACTGCAATTTTGTCTATAACGCATCCATTAAATTTTTCTTTTAATAATGACATCCAATCCAGTACGAAATAGTTTTTGGTACCTGCTGCGAAGTAGCTCCGTGTTAATTATTGTGTTGGACCAAAGGCATCCAATAATCTTTCGTTAGCAACGATTAGTGAGAACTTGCACTTGTCGTACGTTGCCTTTGTATTTTCACCAGGTTTCATGTACGTATAGAAGCAGGGTTTCACACCTTAATTCTCAGTTGTGAGCATGATACCCATAATTGTTGCAAACAATATATGGCACGACGAGCCTTGTTGATTCACCCAGAAACATCCTCGTTTGCACCACTGTTCGTTGTTATTTTGAAGTCCAGGTAAGAGAATATTTGCTCATTTTCTGAATTCTTATAATTGAGAGTTAGTCTTAAACACTGGTATGCAAAAGTTATGACCGGGCTCAAAATGGTGACACAGTAAGGGGGCGGCATTAGTAGGCGTGGTCTCCTCAAAAACGCTTTTATTCAATAATTTAATTCTATAGATAACAAAGTGATACAAAATTGAATGAAATAGAAAAACTTGGGGAGTGGAATTATTTTTCTTGTAGACCTTGTCGAGTTAAAGAAGAATCCAATAGTGAAATATGCCGGACACCTCAAAAATCCGGATTTACGGTTAAAAACCTGTTTTTTTTACCTTTGGGCTTTTATAAGTTTGTAACTTTTTTGATAATGATCCGATTTTCAATATTTCAATTTCAATTTACTTGATTTGGAAAGAGGAAACTCAGATCTTTCGAATGATAAATAATTAAGAAAACTTGAGAAATTTTTGTGTTATTGTCCAGTAAAAACAAATTTTGCAAATTTTTCAAAAATTTTTCAACAACGTTTTCATACATTATTTTATTAAGAAACTATAATACTATTGAATTTATTCAAAAAGTACATTTATTTACGTTTACAAAGCATATTTGTGTTTTTTTTTATTTTTGGCATATTTCACTATTGGAATCTTACTTATTTTACTCCACAAGCTATACAAGAAAAATAATATGTGGTCCCAGGTTTTTGGACTGTCGCACCGTGTAATGTGTCCTAACAGGCTAAGCAACAATGTCCATAAATTAGATTAGCAATAGAGGAATTTAACGTGCGTAGCCGTCGGTAGCCACACCACACGCTAGCCATTTGTGTGGGTAGAGGTGAGATACTATGCGTCAGACCAGCGCCTTCCAATGTCGGTGCTCTCAAATTTCGGACATGCCAAAGCCAAATCGTTCAAAAGCGAGCCCTATAACAAGGAATTTGCAATCAGGATACTATCATTGCCTGGATTATAGCACACCTCCTTGCTGAGGAGGTGATACTATCCAGCATATACCACATCCACTACGTGTACTCCCCGAATGACAGGAAAGCACAGTCAAACTGGGAGCTCCTGATGACCCTAGTACTAGATTAGATAGGTGTCTCTGGTCATTCCCTGAGAGCATCAGTAATTTACCAACAACTCACTGCCTACAGCGAGCGCGAAGCCACCCAGAGCTAGGTGAACGCCATATTTCCCAAGAGCACAAGCTCCTAGCAGGACGTATCGCCAGAAGCCATAATGCACCACCGCGGAAGTTTTTTTTTTTTAATTAGAAATTAATATGTAAAATAATTTTTCTTTTAAAAAGGCCATTATTCTCAGAAAGACTTGTAATATTATAACATTTATTAAAACTCAAACAAATGCGACGAAATGGATCATTATTTGCGTGTAGAAATTATCAATAATAACTTCGACTTAACAGATGAAAGGTCCGAGTAGGTTTAACTGAAACACAAATATTAACTTTGCCCAGAAGGACTTCAGAATCGACGTCACCTCTAATAAGTCTAAGCATTAAAGAAACCCTAAGCATAATTCGTTGACTCTCAAAGTTCATAACTTAATAAGACCAAGTCTACTTTCATATGACGGCAGTTCATAAGAATTCCAACCAAATCCTCGTAAAAAAAAGCATTAACAAAACGGCTTCTGTACAGGTTCAATACTATTACTTAATATGGATGGTATAGTACGCATCCCATATAATCGAACTGAAAAATAATTGATGGCAAATCATGCCTAAATAAGGCCAGTAGTATCGATCATAAATGGCTACCCTAGGGAACATCAAAAGTAACTGTAATCTCATGCAATAAAACATATTTAATCTTGACTTGTTAACATGTTGAAAGCACCGAAAATATTTTATGTGAGAGGCTATCAGTTAAAATTTATTCAAGAAATTTAGGAATAGCATTAAAATTAGCAATTTCTTTATGGTTTGATACTTTCACTCTACTACCACTTTTAAACAATGGAGTTACAAATGATTTTTTCCATACAGCTGGAAAAAAGAAAAAATGATGTCCGTAAAGGAATTGCACACAAGCCAAACTCAACATGTTTTCGACCCCAGCTACGTCTCATCAGAGTTCAAACACAACACATTCTATCATATTCTCTTTTTTTCACCATCATTGAATTTTTCGTAATTGTTATCTTATTTGGATGAATTATGCTTTTCTATTCCATTTAATCCATTTTCATTTTTTTTTTATTTAATTTTACATTATCTTTATTCCAAGGGAGTGGCTGACACAATTTTTTTTTTTTTTTGTGAATGAAAGTTGAACTACTCTAATGGTCACTATAGATTAAATCACCAGCAAGAAACTCACAATCTTAATGTTTAGGCTGTAATAGCTTTACCTGTAAAGGTACACATGTTTTTGGTACGCCAATACAAACATTCGTGCCGTCAATAAATTCTATTACTAGCATAAATTGCTAGTTTTGGAACACACCAATAGTCATTATTTGAAGAGATGTGTTGTTCCTACAACACCACGGGATATATGAAAAATAGTCTCAAATATAGTTTTAGAGAATCGAAGAAGAATTTAGAATATCGTTGTGAATAGTTGATTTCTTGCAAAAAGTGATACCCTCTTGTTGATCCAGTGCCATATAGAGTTTGCGAACTAATAGTAAAAATTTAAAAAAGGTGGTAAAAATATATGCACAAGTGTACTTATTATTTTAATCATAAGTATGTACACTGCTTGACAAGTAAGTATGCCTGTTATGTGTTGTAGGCTAAAAACAACACTTTAAAACTATATATGAAAGTACGAGTATATATATATATTTGATTCTTAGTTATTTTTTCAACACATTTTGTTACAACTTGTAGCAATACAACACTAAAGTTTAAATACAATCCAAGTAAAAGTACGAGTAGTAAAATTAATGAGACAAAAAAGTAAAGTCAGGAACAGACAGAGAGGTAAGAGTGTATAAAACGCTTGGTTGCCTAAATGATTAAAAAAAATATTATTTTATATATATAAGTATATGGCAGGCTTAAGCACTTCTCTTAAACTTAATAATTCTTGATAAGTGTGTAGAAGAGTGTGTAAATGCAAGCCTTCCCTTAGATTTGTTCACTCAATGAATAAATTCATGCAGCAAGAATGTCTGAGAAAAAATTATTTGAAATAAAAAGTTATAAAACAAAAGAGGATATGCAAAAATCAAATAAAAGAAAAAACAACACACGCACATATTGGTATATTCCCTCACAATACGAGGTTTGTGTTTGAAATTACAAAAGGCATAAAACAAAATTAATAAGAATTTCTAAAAAATTTCCTTCTTGCACCATATAAATACAAGTAGAGTCTATAGTTTAGCAAAGCGAAATACATACCCAGTAACAAGCAGGATATTAAAATAGGGAACAAAAACCTTTAAGCTTTATTTACAAATAACCCGTAACTACTACATGCATAGGACAACTAAAGAAAGAAAGAAGAAAAGGAGAAAAACAAAGGGAAAGAGAGTGAATACTGTTTAAATAAAGCCAAACGCACTGAAATTGTATTTAAGAATGTGTGTGCCTTGCCTGGATAAATAACTTTACAAATGACATTCACAGCATTGCATTCGAACAAAAATGCATGTCAACACATTTGCAACAATGACAAGAACAACCAACCAGCCAGCAGTAAAAGAATCCTTGCAATACAGTTAAGAATTAAATATTTCAACAACTAACAATGCAAACGATTATATATTTTAATCTGCGTATGCTATTTTAATGGTTGCATTGTCAACTAATCCTTAGAAAAAGAGTTTCAATTCTTACTTCAACATTATGCAGATTCGCCATCATCTTAAAATCCATTCATCAATATACGATGCGATAAAATTCATATGGAAATAAAAAGAATTTGCAATTGCAATCTAATGAATTTATGTGTAATCGATGCGTTAATGGTATGCATAAATACAATATATGCCAGTAAGATTACAAGAAATGTAATATAAGAGCTGAACTGACTATGAATAGAAAACAACACAACACAACACAATAATAATAACAATGACAGTAAGAGCAAGTTATACACAAAAGGCTTTAGACAACATATGATTGAAAATGAGGAATAAAATAGAAATAAATATTAATTTTTAATGAATAAATTTCTATCAAATCCTCACTATTTAATGTGGTTGACATTTAAATCTGCAGGCTACTGCTTTGTGAATTTCAAAATGTTCTTCTTAACTCGTCACACTTTTATTCTTTTGTGAAACCAAACATAGCTTTAAACAAGGAGCCTATTTTAAAATGTGCTTTTTAGCTTAAGTGTCCTTCATCTTGCTCATTCATTCATTCGACCTGAAGATTTATTGTATAGCCCTCAACTAAACCGGTGCTTCTATACGATCTCACTTAGTTTAGTGCATGGTATAGTGGCTAGACCACTCGCATAAAACTCAAACGGCCGAGGTTTAAGCCCCGCAAAGGTGAAAAATGAAAAAGTTAGTTTGCGGTTTTTTTCAAAATTATAATTTGAAAATAACATGTTCCCCCCCCCCCCCCCCCCTATCCAAGAAGACTATCTACAAAGAAACGCCTCCTCGACATTCTACTATATTCGACCTCAGCCAACAAAAAAAAAAAAATAAACGAATGATCAGGAGAAAAGCGCCACCTATTGGGAAGTAGCAGATAACAGCTAAACCTACATAGCGAAGACACTCACCACACAATCAACATGCTGTTGATCATTCAAGGGTGAAGGTATAACTCTGGCCTTTGAATGACCAATTCACAGCATTTTGTCTCATTCTTAAGGCACTTAATAATAATAAATAAGAAAAAATATATATGTACTGTCCTTTCTACAAAAATTCCAATACAATGCACTGCATTTAGTAGGGGTTTACCCCTAAGTATTGAGCTCAAATAAAAAAAAAGTTGCTTTGATGAATTTTAAAATGTCGCCCGGTGGCAACCTTGACAGTTCCCTATTTCATATTTAGTAATCGCCAAAGTGCCTCTTTTCCCTCTCCATCAATGCTGCACAAGTGCCTAGTATGTGCTCTGATGACTCGATAACCTCATCACAGAATCTGCACACATTATTTAAAACGATTTCTATTTGATTCAAATGCCCATTGAGTCTGCAGTGCCCTGTCAGAAGTCCTGTTAATATATCATTAAGTGTGCCGAAAAGAGCAGAAAGTAAAAAAAAGTATTCTAATCGATCTTGTTTTTGTTCTTTCGGATTTCTGATTACGTTCTAACTTTTAGTTCCCAATTTCCAAAACGTTTACTTTTCAGGCGCAAATGTAGGGCATAACCTTTTCGTCGTCCCGTTTTTTTGGTAACCAAAAAATTCATTACAGTTAACTTTAATCTAATGAAAGCGTTTCTGACGGAACAAAAATTAATTTAAAAAAATTCATCACTTTACCTAGGGCTCGAATCCGAGTCTTCAGCATCTAACTTTTTGTCGTCTATTACGCTATCTGAGGAAAGCCGGCTTAATAACTTCTTTTACCAGATGGTATTTTTTTTTTTTTTTTTTTTTTTTTTTTATTTAAGACCAATACTCAGGAGTAAACCCCTACTAAATGCAGTGCATTGTATTGGAATGTTGAATACATAGATATACATAGATA
This sequence comes from Metopia argyrocephala, assembly GCA_963576795.1. Lineage (NCBI taxonomy): Eukaryota > Metazoa > Arthropoda > Insecta > Diptera > Sarcophagidae > Metopia > Metopia argyrocephala. The sequence continues at coordinate 99,138,137 of OY756210.1, forward strand.
CATAGATATACAGATGTTAAGCGCCTTATGTCAATGGGACAAATTGCTGTCAATTTGATCACGAAAACGCCAGTGTTATACCTTCACCTTCACATGATCAACAGCAATTGCCCCATGTGAATGTTGAATGTGAGTGGTGAGCATCTTTTTTAGGTAGGTTAGTTGTTATCTTCCCAAAAGATGGCGCTGTACTCCTGATCATTCGTTTTCTTGGTGGAATAGGCTGGAAATGCCAGGAAGCGGTTTCGTGGATGGATTTCTTGGAGGTGGGGGGGAACCTCTTATTTTTTTGTTAATTATAATTTTGGAAAAACCGCAAATTAATTTTTTATTTTTCTCCTTCGCTGGGATTTGAACCTAGGTCCTTTGAGTTTCTGTGCACGCGCTCAACCACTATGCCACGATTATGATTAAATTTTTTAATCATTGAAATTTTTCAGAGAGTTTGCCTTACAATTAACCCTGTATAATGATAGCTCTTAAAACTTTATGTATCCTGTCCGCTATTTAGGGTGCCAATGATTGTTTTATATAAACAAGACAAAAAAGTACAGTAAAAAAACAAGTAACGTTTGTATATACAAATGTCAACTCAAACGCTATGCTTAAATGTTTAAAAAATGCAATTATTTTTCCTTAAAAATATTTTTGCAATACTCGTAAACTCAATTTACCCACTTCGTTAGTTACTCGTATCTAGTAAACCGAATACTGTTTTGTCTACAACCACTCTCACCCAATCGAGCAGGGCCCGTTCCCATTACATAGGAACACGTACACGTAATGATTCGTATCATTTCGGTTTAGTATGGATAACTATAGTGATAATAAATAGTGTCCATATCGTCAGCTTATTAATGGATTATAAATATACTGTAAAAATAAGCACAAATTAAAATCTCAAAGTCATATAACCAGTAAACTTCAGTGCGAAATGTCATACATACATACATATGTACATACAGGTCTGTTTCAGGGTTACGGCTTAGCTTTTCGAAAGCACCCATATTGTGTGTGTAAATTTTTATCCATGAGTACCGGGACCTACAGTTTAAAGTCGACTCCGAAAGACAGGCTTGAGAAGCTTGTTCATGGCAATCAGTTACTCTCACAGATTTTGCCAGAAGACTGCTAGAAGATAGTAGAAATCTTATTTTCACATTTTTTTTAGATGTCCGAGCTGGAGAGCTCAGGGTTCAACTCTTGTCTTAGTAAGCAAACATACAAACCAGTAGACCACGGCGACTATAAATATCATACAAATGTATAAAAAATCACATCAGGTACAAAATTATACACGATCTCTTCAAATTCTATGAATTAGAGATGCCAGAGAGTAAAAATTAATTAGAAGGTTATCTATTTGGATCAGTAGCAACAAAATTAGAGTGGGAAAAATGGACATGGAAAAAATTATTTAACCTGAAAGCCTAGAAAGCAACACAAAATTGCAATCTACCTTTTAAGAATTCTGATCTTACAAGTCATTTAAAATTTCATTTCAAATATGACAATAGCAAAGCACAACTACTCTCTTCCAAAGATAAGTAAAGTTAGTCTATAAGACCGCAAATCCAGGTAAGAAATCCAACATCCTCGAACTGAGAACTGATTCTGCGTTCTGCATTCCCTACTGTGGCTCCCAAACTACGGAACTGTATTTCAAAATGGCTCTTATTACATTATTTTTCTATTTAATTTGTTCTTATAACTGTTTGGCAATACCTGGATCGAAAGGTTCATTTGTTCAATTTCTAATAAGCTTAAGAACACTATTAGTCCTATTCAATATAATAACACTCAGTATTAGAATCTGCCTTCTTCAAAACAGAATCTAATAAAATATAGTACAGTCACTCACAGTAGAACTTGAAAACGTTATATGTTTGTATTATAAATACTGAGATCTATCAAGTTCTTTGAAGTAACAAATGTCCTACTGTATGCTAATAAGTTTAAAAAGAACAAAATCGGATCAATATGACTATCGTGAGAAACATGACAGATAACAAAAATTTACTTAAAATAAAATTTCCTATACTTAATGCGCTATGTCGTGTTATCTAAATAGCAATTAACACTGCTGAAGATTCTATAATGGAAACCTAAAAATCAATTCTTACTAAAGTCAGTTCATCGGTTCATTATGCCGCATGCAAATAATTTATAATGAAGGAGAGAAACTAGACACAGTTGAATAACGAAAACTATGTTGTGGAAGTATGATTAGTGAAAAAATCTGAAATAAATAAAATCTACGGATCTACGAGCCTATTTTCCTATCAACTTTATTAAACTATTCGTCCTATTCTCCAACCGCACTACTTCTTAACAAAGGTGTGGTACTAATATCCGTCAAACGTAGTTTTGGAACAGATACTCGAATAAATCTATTTAACAAACTCTAAAACTCATTCAAGTTTTCGTCATAACAGTAATTTTTTCAATTATAGACTATCTGAGATTTGTAACAAGAAATGGACAAGATTAAAGGATTACTGTCTTCAAGAAAAGTCGTCGGAAAAAATCAAGTCATTTCACAATATAAACGGATCATCAACAAAAACTACTTCTACCTTAAGAATCCGATCCATTGCGTTTTTCACAAAATTAACCAAACGAAAGTCTAAGTCAGATAACAAACTAGAAAAAATGCATAAAGGTGCCTCAAATATTGAGAATCAGGCAGGAAATATCACTAAACAAAGAGCAAGTAAAATAATCACAATCGAGCAAGCTATCCCTTCTTTCATCAATAAAAAAACATGACTAACAGCCTCTAAATGAGCCCAATAAGCAGGTACATTAAACTAGTGGAGAACATACGAAAATGTTAGAAGTAGTTAACAAAAGTTATAATTGGTCAAAAACTCGAATCCACTATCACATTAAATAAGCTTACTACTGGAATTTTTGTGAAAAGGACAGATTTTTTTGTTCTACATAAATCAGCGCCTTAGGAATGATACAAGTTGCTGTCAATTGTATTATACCTTCACCCTTGAATGGTCAACAGCAATTGCCCTTCATTGGATGTTGATTGTGGTGAAAACCTTCGCTAAGGTAGCTGTTACCTACTACCTTCCAAGATGTGGCGCTTTTCTCCTGATCATTTGTTTTTGTTGTCAATGATAAAAGTGGAATAGAGTGGAATTTCAGGGAGCGGAGGAACTACAATTAAATTAGAAGAACGATATTGATTAGCTAATGAAGGAGAACGAGCAACCTCAGCAAAACTATGAGAAATACAGGCATCATTCCGACGACGAAGACATTGAAAAACATACATTCGTATCGGCCAGAGAAAAGAAACAATACCGGAACAATCAGCAAAAAAATAAACTTTTCAAAAAACACCATTAAAGCAATCTAAAAATAATATTTTCACAAATACTACTTGTTTACTTCATCATCACCACTAATTTTTTTTATTTCTAATTTTGGCAATTTTAGTTTTAACGATTTTCAAGATTTCCTCTTCAGTGGAAACATATTTTGTATTATTTATGGTTCCAAAGCTATAAGAATAGCTTTAAATTAAAATATAAACCCCAATCTGTGTACTATGCTTGTGAGAATGGTTATTGAAAATAAAATCAATAAAAGAAAGCCTATAAATTATCAAAAAAAAAAAAATAATAAAATATTATTAAATAGATGATACGAGTAATAACAGTCTGATGTGAAATCCTCCTACGTATCAATATTTTCCAAAAATAATACTGTCCTTTTACTTAAATATGTATGATTGGGATATCAATTTAAAATAAAAGAAGTAGAAGAAGAAATTATTACTCGATACCCACTCAACACTCAATAGAATGACTTTCATGATATAACTTTATGTGCTTAAAATCTTAAATACAGCAACAACAACAACAACAGCAGCAACAGCAACAGCAAAAACTATAACAACAAATAAACAAGGAATGAGGCAAAAATCTGTTTGAACAGCACTTCTACTTCTTATTCTTCTTGATATAATCAAAGGACAACATATTGGAACAATTGAGTAGCTCATTGATATTATGGAGAATGCTCACAGTATGCGAATACCTTACAAAGACCCTTTACATACAATTTTTTTGTTTTGTTTTTTTTTTGGGAAAAACTTAAATTGTTGAACAGAATGTAATAAAACGATTGACCCCTTTTGTGCCGTTGAAAATGTAAACGAAAAAAATCCAAAATAAAAACGATATTTCAATGGTTTTGCAGATAATTTAAAAGCCATCGACACCCCTTTTAGGTTTATGCGGCATAAATTGTTAAATGACCCACCAAATAAATCACAACAAAAGTGTCATATAAAAATCATAATCAGTTGGCTATTGCAGTCAGATAAATGTCCATATGTGGACTATTTACATTAAAAGTAATAAAAAAGAAAAAGTAAAATTAAAATTCTTTTAAGAGTTCAGATACAGCAAAAAAAGAAAAGAAAATTCTCTCTCTCTCTCTCCCTATCTTCTCTCCCGACAATCTTTTCAAGGGGTTACAAATTGTAATCACAGGCATATAGCAGACAATGGCCCATATTACACTTGAAATATTTAATCAATGCAACATATCGCTCCTTTAATGAAACCTGGTCATATCACAAAAATAATTTTTTTTTCTAAAAACAAAATGTTTATCAAATACACACACTTTGTGTAGTGAAAGTAGAAAGTACACAGACTTATAAATATTTTTTTAGTTTTTCGTTTTTATTTTTTTAATCTCGTTAAAATTAATAGAAATAAAAAGCACTGATTCAATAGGAAAATACTCGTAAAAACACCAATTGTACGCCAAAAGTATGAAAGCACGCAGTAAAACTAAGAAGCAAAGGAAGCAATTTCCACACATTTTGCGTATTTTTTCCATTATTTTACTGATTATCAAATTAATACTTCCGCGAAAGGAGATTCATTGGCGTCATTAACAAATCTGTCTGGGGATATGGAATGTGGGTTGCTAGCTCGAACTGTTCAGTGTTAAAACCCGACCGAATAGACAGAAAAGTTCCTTTGCTTTGAAGCTAATATTGAGTCTCGTAGGATAATATTTAAGTTGGTTGTAGTACTTATATGTAGTGGTGACATTGGGTCTTAAGTATGTCCCTTACGGAATATAAAATTTTGGATTTACTACAAAGACAGTTAAACATAGTGAGGTGCAATTTGACAAATGACACGATCCGATTTAAGTGCAAAAATTAATTATAATACAAATTATTGCCCTATACGGTAGAAATTATGCCAATAAGATGGATCTTTCAAGGCTCAGTATCGGTAGACTAATATTATTACAACTTTGAAGGGGCCACTAGAAAGAAAGTAAAGGGTTATCCATTTTGCGGTTTCAAAAGTAAACGTAAATAAAACACACATAAATATTTTTTTCATGATATTTCTTTTTTTATTATAAAGTTTGAACGTTGACATTATGTGTGAAACACTACATCATTTCAATGACCTCCACGCGAAGTGTTGGAAGCATTAATTCTTTTTTGGTAATTTTCGACCACTTTTTGACACATATTGGGCGGTATCTCAGCCATAACTTGATGAATGTTGGTTTGTAAGTTCTCAAGAGTTGAAGATTTATCCGCATAAACACGATCTTTCGCGTAGCCCCACAAAAAAATTTCTAATGGTGTCAAATCGCATGATTGTGGCCAGTTGATATCGCCACAACGAAAAATTACTCGGCCAGGAAACGTCTCTTACAATAAAGCCATATTCGCTCGAGTTGTGTGGCATGTGGCACCGTCTTGTTGAAACCACATATTCTCCAAGTCGTATTCTTCAATATGTGCCGTAAGACACTCCAAATTCCTGAGAACGATTAGGAATCGACACATTCGGGTCTTCGGCAACACTTTCACTTACAGCAGCGATATTTTTAGCGGAACGAGCGAAACTATGATGCACAGGCCTTACAATATTTGTAACCGCTCTAGTCTCTTCAAATTTCTTCACAATTTTACCAATTGCTTTCATGGTTGGACGATTATGTAAACCATAATCTCCTCTTAAAGCACGATATGTGGCTGCGGCAGAATCACCATTTTGGTAGTAAGTTTTGATAACTGTTATGCGTTGTGTGATAGTTAAACGATCCATTTTCGTCAATGTCAGACTTACTTTCAACTGAAAAGCAAAAACTTGGTTTAACAACTTAGTTTGACAGATGTCGAATTCCAGTCCCATACTTTTAAAACCACGAAATGGATAACCCGATAGAATTTATAAGTTTTAAGAAACTGTTAGTGAGCACACAGAACGTCTTGAGGATTTTATGCCAATATACTTGGCGAGATCTTCATGCGTACAGGCCGCAATTTCTTTTTAATACGCTGGCAAGAGTACGAAAGGTTTTTTAATAAAAAAAGGCAATGATTTTTTTTAATAGCAAATGGTCCCAATTAATGACTTCCGACGGATTCTGTTGTAAGCTTTTCTCAGTTCTTTCTTCCATGACAACCGTTCAGTAGTTAGACGAGAATCTTGCGAGTTGTACTGCAGTATATTTATTTTTTATTGTGCACGATTTTTTTTTCAGTGGGATACCAAATTTGGTCGTGACATAGTGGTTACAACGTTCGCACAGAAACTCAAACGACCGAGGTCCAATCCCAGCGAATTACAAAAATTATAAAATAAAATTTACGGTTTTTCCAAATTATAATTAAAAAAAAAATAAGAGTTCTGCCCCCTCCCCCCCCTCCACCAAAATATTCATCAGCAGGAAAAACCGCTCCATGACATATCCAGTTTATTCCACCAGAAACGAATGATCAGCAGTACAGCGCCACCTTCTGGGAAGATAACAGCTAACCTAATTAGTGAAGACGGTCACAACTCACTATCATCTACCAACGACAAATGGGGCAATTGCTGTTGATCATACAAGGGTAAAGGTATAACACTGGCCTTTGAGTGATCGACTGAAAGCAACGTATCTCATTGATATATGGCGATCAGTTTAATTACAAAACAAAAAATCGATGTATCTTTCTTCTATCTTCAATATTCCAGTAAAATGCACTGCATGAGTAAGGGTTTACTCTTGAGTATTGTCCTTTAAAAAAAAAATCAAATTAATAGTGAATTAAAATTTTTATTTTGTTCTTATATACTCTAACTCCCAAAATTAGGTTCTATATAAGGGTCCAACTTCTAAAACATATCCCATCGATGTGGGAGTACGCCAATATTGTTTTCTCTTGCCACTTATTTCTCTGCTTACCCAGATCATGTTACACCACAACCACACATTGAAGTACCAGACGGTATTTAGTAGACACCGTCTTCAAGACTAAACGATTTTGACTTTCCATACAACCCTCTTTTAGAAGTACGGCCCAGATTCTGACAGCTCCCACATTGTGTGCGTCATGTGGGAGCTGATGTCATTTATCCAAGAGTACCGGGACCTTAACGACAGACTTGATAAACCTGTTCATGGCATTTAGTTACTCTCAGAGCTTTTAATAGAAAGCTGCTAAGTGGTGGTTGCCGAAAGAAATATTTTTTCATATTTCTTTCCTTCAAGATGTCACAGCTGCGGTTTGAACCTATACCGCTCGTCTAGTAAGCCAACACACTACAATCATAGACTACGGCGACCACTATATTGATGATTTATGTCTTTTAGCACATAAATTCAAACACAAATTTAGAGAACAAACTGAAGTCTCTCAGTGAGAATGATAATAAACAATACCAATACCAGCTGTGTGAGTCTCAATTCTAACACCATGAAAGATATACAACCTTCACGTTACTTACGCTGCACTATCAAAACGATCAGCGATGTAAACGAACATGTTTTTGCACGAATGAACAAGGCTCCTCATGCTATGTATTGTGTGAAAAAATATGAATAACATCTGAGATATCCCAACGACAGAGGATTAACGTGTGAACCCATACTCTAAAACAGAGGTAAAAGCTGTAGTCTTTTCAAAGGAGACAAACGACGACTGCAAGTTCCCATTAAACGTTGCTTACGAAGGATTATTGGATGTTTTTAATTCAACACAACAACTAACGCCGAGCTACTTCGAAGCAGGTACCAACAACTAATCCATTACATCATGATAAAAAGAAAAATTTAATGGGTTGGTTATACACTACACAGTTACGGTAACGAGGTAGCCAAGGCATCTCTGCAGTACAACTCACAAGATCTTCGGCGCTGTGGACGTTCAAAAACAACCACACGTTAGCTAACTACTGAACGGTTTTCATGGAACAAAGTACTAAGAACAGCTCACAACAGAATCTGTCGGAAGTCATTAATTGGGACTATTTGCTATTTAGCTAGAGAATAGCGGAACATCATGATTATCATGCTATCAGTTTTAATTTTTAATAGCTGGAAAAATATTTTGTTTTTTGTTTCCATGATTCATGACACTTTGTGTGTCGCAAAATTGCAATTTTTTTTTTTCTTTTTTTGTTGCCATAGAGGAGGGTAAAACTTATTTGCCAATTATGTTTTCGTCTAAACACTTTAATTAAAATAATCGAAACAGTATCCTAATGTGGCACAAATAAGTGTTGAAATAAATGTTGCATTTTGAAGCTACATAGCGGTAGATGGCAGCACAAACACAAAAACTTTTTCTTTTCTGGAAATTACGATCTGTCAAACGTCAGCTGTTAAAATTTTAGCCAAATTCATCGATTAGTTTATTTGTTGCAGTCTTTTGAAGTAAGCAACTTTTGTGTTTCTTGGAAAATGGAAAAAAGTGAATTTCGTGTAGTGATTAAACACTTTTATTTGAAAAGCAAAACGGCGAAAGAGACAAAAGAAAAGCATGATAAACATTACGGCGAATCTGCTCCGTCAGATTAAATGGTAAAATATTGGATTGCTGAATTTAAACGGGGCCTAACAAGCACTGCAACAATATCCTAAACAGGAAGGCCAAAAGAGGTGGTTACTGAGGAAAATATCAAGAAAGTCCTCGATATCGTTATGAATTATCGCCGGGTCAAAATACGTGAGATTGCTGAAATGGTAAACATATCATATGAACGTGTGTTCAACATTTTTCATGAACATTTGCATATGGAAAAGCTATCGGCAAAATGGGTGCGGCGTTTGCTCAGTGTTGAACAAAAACGAGTTCGACAAATCACTTCACAGCGGTGTTTGGACATGATAAATCATAATCCTGCTGATTTTTGACGTAGATTAATAACTGTTGATGAAACGTTGGTCCACCACTACACACCTGAAACCAAAAATCAATTGAAGCAATGGGTGGAAGCTAGTGGAAGTGCTCCGAAGAAGGCGAAGACAGCGAAAACGACTGGCAAGGTTATGGCCACTGTATTTTGGGATGCATACGGAATATTGCTCATCGATTATCTTAAAAAGGGATCCACAATTACAGGAGAGTTTTATCGTGCATTATTGGATCAATTGGTTATTGCAATCAAGGAAAAATTACCACATTTAAACAAGAAAAAAGCGCTCTTTCTACAAGACAACGCACCGGTTCACACAGCATTAGATACGATGCTAAAACTAAGAGAAATCCACTTCGAATTGGTAGATCATCCACCTTATAGTCCAGATTTAGCCCCTAGGGACTTTTTCCTGTTTCCAAACTAGGAAAAATGGCTAGCAGGAAAAAGATTCATTCCAAACGAAGAAGTGATTAGCAAAACTAATGCGTATTTTGAGGAGCTCCCAAAATCGTATTATTCAGATGGTATAAAAAGTTGGAAAATTGTCTTACTAAGTGTATTGAGCTAAAGGGAGACTATGTTGAGAAATGAATGGTTTTTGAAAAAAAAAATGTTTTTTTCGTACTTAGGTAGCTTCAATATCAATCCGCCCTCGTAATGTACTTCTTTCCATTGCTATGAAAATATTTTCTGTTCTTATTATTTTCACCATATGCGTATCCATATTCCTAGCTTATATGGCGTATAACAAAAATGTTTTTATAACAACATTGCAATCAGGGAGCGATATACTACTCGTAAACAGAGATATGTTTTTATAATACTCGTAGACAGCAAGAAAGACAATATGAAACAGACATTTAACACAAACAACGATTGGGGTCTTTTCTTTCTTTCTTTTTCTTATTTTTGGTCAATAGCTTCGCTCGATCTCTTTCTCTAACGTGCTGCTGCTGAAGCAACAGAACAATATAACTCGACTGATTATATTTTAAGGTTACCTACTATGAGGGGAGTAGGTACATAGTATATATAAAATATTTTATAGAACTTTTGTAATATATGGATGTACAATATTAGCCCGTAGGTGTACCACAGACACCTCCTACGAATAAAAATATTTCCTTTACAACTCATAACCAAAAACAAAATAAATTGGAAAACAAATAAAGAACAGACTCGCTGTAGAAAATATTAACAATGAAATACTCGATTGTATGGGAGTAGTAGTAACTGAGTATGGTGTTTGAAAGGGATTTCATTTAAATATTGATTATAAAATGTAAATTAAAAGGAGTCATTTGTAAAGGTGAACGAATAAGTGAGTGAGTATATGCACACATACATACATACATACATGGACATCAGTCTTCAATGTAATTCTAACCAGGTGTGTAAAAAAGAGAAATTAAATCAATGCTGACTGACTGATACACCGGTAATTTATGCAATTTATGAAATCCTTTTTTAACTACATATGTACATACATCCTTTAGTTATTCTTTTTAATATTTTATATATCATTTTATGTACAATGAAGACGATGAAAACCAAAAAAAACAACCATTAAATATTCCTCAATAATAACAATTAAATGTATTCTATAACAAATGTAAAAGCATATGTATTTTTAATTTTAAATAATAAAATCTCAGTAGAAGAAAAATAAAATCGAATAAAATTTATTTATTAATTTATATTTAAATATTAAATAGCATACGACTTATGTACTTATACATACAAATTTCTTTTCCAAAGCATATGTACATACATACATATACTACAAGCATATTGAAATGATTTAAGGACTTTTCCCAGAATATTTTATTGAAGAAACAAATAAAAAGGATGACTAAATACTAAAGTAGATTTCTGTATATGCAAATGTCCTAGAGGTGTAGTTTTAAATGTTTCAAGAAATTTAAAAAGTGTATCATTTTATCTCTAGGGAGATTTTTATAATTAAAAGTTATTTATTTTCAAGTAAACGTATGCATACGTATGGTAAAGTAATAAATCTTAAATTGAGTCAATTAAGATAAACTGAAGAAAAAAAAAGCAATGATGGAAGTTCATTACATTATGAAAAGATTTTAATCGAAATCAACCTCATAATTAATTCGTTCTCGACTTTTCTACAGATGATAGCTAAACCTACATAGCGAAGACACTCACCACACAATCAACATAAAACGATGAGACAATTGCTGTTGATCATTCAAAGGTGAAGGTATAACACTGGCATTTTAAAGATCAATTCACAGCAATTTGTCTCAAAAAAAAGAAAAAAAAAATCTGTCCTTTTCACAAAAATTCCAATACAATGCACAGCATTAGTAAGGGCTTACCCTTGAGTATTGGTCTCAATAAAAGAAAGCGAAGCAATGTACTCACAAATACGAAAATTCCATAGGGTTTTTAAATAAAAAAACATATTCTTTTTCATAGTGCATTCTGCCTAATTGTTATTAAATTTAGGCCCAGCACCACTACACAACATAGGGACCTATAAGATCTGTTGTGTCCTTCTGACTCTATTGCTTGTTCAGCAAGCTTGACACCCTAAAGTCTGGAAATTTATTGGTTTGTATATGCGCTAGCGAGATTACATGCTTCCGTTCACACAATTTGTGCTCCGTTGTTTCTAATGGTTTTAAGCATAGTTCACAAGTATCAACATCTGTGATCGACATTCTTTGCAAATACGCTCTCATGATACAATGGCCCGCAAGAAAGGGGTTAGGTCGTTAGGGTCGTTAGGGTCGTTAGGGTTTTCAGGTTCGGCCTTCTGTACTTCAGAGTATCAGAGTAGTGCCCAAATTACAAAGTACTCACCGCTTTAGTGAAAGCATTTCCGCTTCCCATTTTCTAATCATGTTAATAATATTTGAAAACGATGTTGCAGAGTAGGACTCCTGACCAATATCCGGTGTGTTGGATACGTTCCTAGACAATGCAACCACAGCCTTGCAATGAGGTTTATTAAACAGTGTCTTGGTACTTAATTCAACTGGACTTTATTTCATAGCTATAGTTTTTGGGGAATGCGGAGTATAGTGGTTAGAGCGTTCGCACAAAAACTCCAACGACCCAGGTTCACATTACAGCAAAGGTTAAAAATTAAAGAGTTAGATTGCAGTTTTTTCAAAATTATAATTTAAAAATTAGAGGTTCCCCCCTCCCCCCTTTCCTCACCAAGAAGACCATCTACAAAGAAACCGCCCTCCGATATTCGACGCTATTCCACCTTAACCAATGTCAACAAAAGGAAAAACTAATAATCAGGCGAAAAGCGCCACCTATTGGGAAGTAGCAAATAACAGCTGAGCCTACTTAGCGAAGGCACTCACCACACAATCAACATGCAACTATGATCTAATTGCTGCTGATCATTCAAGGGTGAAGGTATAACACTGGCCTTTGAATGACCAATTCACACTATTTTGTCTCATTCCTAAGGCGCTTAATAATAATATAAGAAAAATGTATATATACTGTCCTTTCTACAAAAATTCCAATACAATGCCCAGTATTTAGTACGGATGTGTACCCCTGAGTATTGCTCTCAAATAAAAAAAAACATGTCGTAGCGTCATTAAAGCAGGTTGTTTTTCTGACCAAATATTAATTGTTCTACCCTTAAGCCCATTGAACCGGGGACCTCGGATAGTAACTCGCCCCGGCCTCGGGCAGAGTGTGGTTGTGTTTACGGGTGACTACACACGTAAAGCGTTACTTTGAATATCCCAGTTGATCTCAGAACATATGAGAATGCCCACGATCTCAGCCTAAAAAACACTCAATGAGCATAGGCGTTGTGATGATTTAATCCTGCCATCTGTGACTATGGGTAATGTAAATATTGAGGAGGCTGACGCTCTTGATGTTCTGAGCATGAGAATTAGTTGTGATGTCCGATGGAATGATCACATATTTCGACTGTCGAAAGAAGCATTCATTTGCCTCGGTTTTCTAAAACGGTGCAGGAAATACTTCACTCCATCTAAACTTCTCAATATTTACAAAACCTTCATCCGACCTAGGATGGAATACAACTCTGATGTATGGGCCGGTGGTTCAAAATCAATTTTGGGGCTTCTCGATCGCGTACAGGAAAGGGCGAAGGTGCTTATCAGCGACGGTAGGGTATCCAATTCTATCGATTCGTTGGAGCATCGGCGCAATGTGGCGTGCGTTTCATTGTTCTATCGATACTACCATGGAAGGTGCTCTGATGAGATAAGGGATTTGATTCCGGGTGGTCGCATATTCTTGCGGACTACACGTACCTCTCTCAGAGCGCACCCATTTGTGGTTGATTGTTCAGCGAATCGCACAATGCATTATAAAGAGAATTCGTTCTTTAGCCGCACCGCTCGTTTGTTGAACAATCTTCCGGCGAAAGTTTTTCCTGCCAATTACGATATCAGTAGGTTTAAATCAAATGTCCACAAACACTACTCCCTCTTTCCCCCTTCCCACAACATATTTTCCTAGACAAGCACAACGTACTGCATGAGTAGGGGCCGTCCCCTGAGTGCTGGCCTTAAAAATAAAAAATAAAAAAAAAGGCCCCGACTTTATTGTTCGACTGTATTGTATACAAATTTAAGTCGAAGTCACTCCGAACCAAACACCGAGAAGAACAATATCCCCCACCCGGTACCTTAACTCGAACCTCCTGTCAAAGAACAGTTAAAAAGACATAGCATACAAGACCGAAATTGTGATTCTTACCATCTTGCTAATTACGAGTGAACTCTTCGATGGGGTTATGCTGAAAAACTTTGCTGATGAACATGCAGCCACCGTCACTATATAAATATGAAGTGGTGTAAGTCCAATCAGGGTATCCAAAACCACTGTTAAATATTGCCCCCGTTACTCTGTGGCAGGCAAATCGCTGTATCTGGATTAATTCTCTTATGGTTGTAGCTTCCTCCGCCTTTGTGGTTTCCTTTAAGCGCCCTACACTTCTTGCTGAAGTTTCTTTAATTTTATTTTACTACCTTACAAATTTTAAGATTTGTCGATAGTCATGCTTACATGTCACAACGTTCACAAAAATAAGAAAATAAAATAAAAAAATGTGACTTTTTAGCTGAAAACTCAATTTTGGTATGAACGCTTAAAATACTGACATTTACACTGAAAACAATATTTGACACAATTCAGTAACAAAAGGTGAAATTTGCTTCATATTTTCAAACAAATTTTCTCACAATAAAACAAACATATCATACATACATACATACATAACTGGCCTTTACAACCCTGTGTCAAGATTATGGCCTTGCAGCACTCATGTTGTGCGTGTAAATTTTTATCCATGAGTACCGGGACCTACAGTTGTGGTAAGGCCGTCTAACACATCCAAGAGGTATGTAAATTTGCTGAAACTATTTTATGTATATAAAGAGTATCCAGGGTATTAACACATAGAAAAAGGGTTTATTGGGACAATTACATGTGTGGTTAGAACGCTTAATACAATCATTAAAAAATATATAAATTTGATCAAACTATTTGGCGCTTAACACATTCCAAAAGATATATAAATTTGATGAAGTTGATGTATGACCAATGCCGCTTTATATTTTTGAGTCAAAAATTTTAAATATGCACTTTAGTTTTAAGTGATTACTTTTTTTATTCATGGCATATACGAGTATGTGAAATGCTTGAAAAATACTTTCTCATTCATTTACTGACTCTAATGAAGTTTGTAATTTTTACGCTTAAAAAGGCAATCAAATTCCTTTTTAATGATCGATAAATCATTAAAGTCTACCACAAAATACGTCGGCTCTTAAAGAAAGAGAGAAAAAAAAATATTTTCATTTAAAATTACTCATACGTTTACACGAGATTTTCCTTGCTAGTGCTCTTATGTGTGTATATGTTGTTGTACTCGTATGAGTGAATGTATAACTTAAACAGTTACTTCATTCAATTTATATGAAAACTACAAGTATGAAACACACGCACTCCCACACCCACACACGTGGGTACATTAAATTAATGAATCTATGGGTAGGCTTAAAAACTCCCCTACACTTGAGAGATTTCACCAAAAAGCCATGCAGGAAATGTATGGCATTGTATTGTATTGTTACGATAACACTTAAATGTTTCAGATGCCGATAAATATGAATTCTGCTGCAAAGTTTTTCTTTTCTCTATTATAGTTTTATTCAATTTTTTTTCATTCTCTTTTGTTTTCTTTTCTTTCGTTTATTTTCATTCATTTAATTTTCAACAAAAAAAGGAAAAAAAAGCCTTCAATGGCACGCCAAAGGTACGAGTATGTGAGTGTAAAAGTATGTGTGTAAGACTGTTGCTCCTGCACTACTTGAATTGCAACTTTTATAAGAAAAACGAAGTTTTACAAAAACAAAATTTTTAAATGAACTTGGTTACAGGCATCGTTCACAATAAAGCAGGTGCAGGTGGAGAGAGCAAGAGAGAGAGACAGAGAGAAAACAAATCAATGGTTTATATACCAGTCACACCTACATAATCATCATCATTATCATCTACTTACTTGCAACACATACTTATGATTGCATATATGAATACTAGAGTGCAGTTAAGTACACATGCGAGTATATGACACATCATTATGATAATGATAATGATGTTCATGATATTTTTACAGCTTGATTATATTTCTTTTTTAAAACCTCTCATCTATAATGGTTTTTTAAGGTGCAGCATAGAATCTTATTTGGAGACACTTTTTTTTCCAAGTAAAATTCTTCACTTGTTAAAACGTGTTAAAATTATTACGTCTATGGTTTCAGAGTTAAATTTTTTTCTTTTTTTTTTCTTTCCTTCTTTTTTATATCTTCCACCCACTTTTGTTGCCACCGTGCTTTTTGGTTGTGCTATTGAGAGACATATTTTAGCCACTTTTTTCGTCTCCTTCTTCATCTTCTTTATTTCTACATTTTTAAGCCAACATTGTGTTGCATGTTGCAAAGTAACAAAGTGTGTCAGCATACGTTACGTGACTGCTTAGAGCTCAATCATCGCGTTTTTATTTAAAGATTTAAAAAGGGCAACTTGTAAAAATATTATGGCTGCGATCTTTAAGTAATGAAATCGTGCATTTCATCCCCCTCATTACAGGAAAGTTAAAAAAAAATTATTAAATTTTTGTAAGCGCAGTAAAATGGAAATGCTTGAAAACAATAAATACGAGTATGGTTTAATAAGTCCGTAACTTTGATAACTACCTCCCTCTTTAATAAAAACTCAACACTGCTACTGCTTGAGGACTCTGTTACATGACTTCTGACAAAATGTACATAATTGGTGTCAATTAGTCTGTAATTGACAGCCATTTATAACAGATTACCTTGTGATTAGAGGAGAAGCAGCCATCACTTGAACCAAGACTAAGCTTGATATGCACATTCAACGGAAACTCTGCAACATCAATTTCAGCCGCAAAATAGTGGTCGTTCTGAGCTCCCAGTTAAGGTTTCTATAGCCGCCACAATTGAGAAAAACATAATGAGAGAGACTTTAAAAGCCATAGACACCTCCCGTAACTCAGTGATATCAATTTTTTATTGTAAATTGGGCATAAGAAAAACAAAGAGTTAAAGGCTGAAAATCGTAAGTACACATAATCCTGTTTATACGCGACTGCTAAATTGGCATTTACGTACTTATATGCCGTACTTAACATACGTACTTAACTTAACGAACAACGAATGATCAGGAGAAAAGCGCCAGCTATTGGAAAGTAGCACATAACAGCTAAAAACCTTCTTCGCGAAGACATTCACCATACAATCAACATTAAACGAAGGGGCAATAGCTGTTGATAATTCAAGGGTGAAGGTATAACACTGGCTTTTGAATGATCAATTCACAGCAATTTGTCTCATTCCTAAGGCGCTTAAGAGTAATATAAGAAAAACAAAATATATGTTCTGTTGTCATAATGTACTGTCCTTTCCACAAAAAATTCCAATACAATGTACAACTGTAGATTGATCTAACGTGCGCAACTGTCCGTAGACTTAATCACACGCCGCCCGTTGCCGGAGCGGTAGTCGAATTCAATGCGTCCGACAACCGGCACCCGATGCCGGTAGCCTCTAATCTCGACATGCGCGAGGGCACGGCGCTCAGAAGAGAGCCCATAGCACCGAGTTGGCAATTTAGCACCACCACTGTCTGGGTAGCGACACCCCCCTTGCTGAGGGGTTTCTACCTAGCACTACCACAACCACTACGTATACTTCCCGAGGGACCGCACCCAAACCATCAGGTCGGTCAGCCTCACTCCTCGAATGACAGAGGAGCCCAGGCTGACCGGTGGCTCCTGATGCCCGTAGTTCCAGATTAAGGCATCTCTGATCAGTCCTTTAGAACGCCAGAAATGCCAGCCACGCGCACTTAAAGGGACAAGCACCCCAAGCACGCGTGGCATTACGGCCATGCACCACACAACCAACATTACCAACTATTCTCTGCCTATATCGAGCGCCAGACCACTCAGAGCTAGGTTGAACTCAATATTCCCCGGAGAAAACAGGCCACTGATGGGGACGTATCACCAGCAGCCTTTTCTGTATTCCCGGGGGGGAATACAATGCACAGCATTTAGTAGGAGTTTACCCCTGAGTATTGGCCTAAATAAAAAAAATAAATTCCAGTTCTTAATATTATTCATTGCTTTAACACCGATTACCACCGCATAGCGCTAATCCCTACCAATTTCCTCGACTGCATACTCTTTAAAAATAACAGACCTCAGTCGGTGTGTATTAAGAGATGATTTTCTAAGCGTGCGTTCAATCCATATCCATTTCGTCTCCTTTATCTTTACCAGTTCAATTGGAATTTGTCGACATCATTGGTATAGCTTTGCATTTGATATCCAATTGTGTATCCACCAATATATGTCACAAGCAGCGACTTTTAAATATTTGCAGTTTCGTAGTTGATTCTACAAAAAATAGTCAAACCTCGCATCCATAAAGCAGTACAAATATTACATTCGAATCTCTGAACGATTAGAAAGTTGTTTGCAACGCCATATTTTTTGCATCGATGTGGCCTGTATCACTTAGATATTCACGTTGCCTCTTTGTAGATTTCTCACATTTGAAATGATCACGCTTATCAAATTCGGCTTCAAGATGCTATTTCGTAGATGGTGTTGCTATACTGCATTCTGTAAGTTATTTAGTTTACACTGCATATGTCTTGCGCTTGTGGAAATTAGTGCAATATCATTCACATATACGAGATTATTAAGGTACTCCATGATGCTTAGCTAATGCCACTCTCAACACTTCATCCATTACGTACATACATACATAATTGAACATTATAACCCTGTGGCAGGGTCACGGCCTAGCTTCTCGCATTTTTATCAATGAGTACCGGGACCTACAGTTTAAAGTCGACTTCGAACGACAGATTTGAGAAGCTCTTTCATGGCAATCAATTACTCCCAGAGCTTTTGCCAGAAGACTGCTGAGAGGTAGTCGCCGAAGGAAATAATTTTTTCATATTTATTTTTAAAAAGAAGTTATAGCTGAGACTTAAACCGGTTTAGTAAGCCAACACACTAACCACTAGAACCCGGCAACTACTTCATCCATTACAACAAGAAAAATTAACGAAAACACCGAACTCACTTTGGTTAGATAGCTGGCTGTCGCGTAAAACTTTGAACTAGAAATCGGTACTCTACGCTGCTTTTAGTCTGACAATTTTGTCGGTTACACTTTTCTTTGGGAGTGCATCCCTTATCATTTGATGGTTTAAAGGAGAAAAAACTTGTCAAAGCATACAAAAACTTGATGACAGAACAATCTTCCAGCTATTGCTTTTTCTACCAATTACGATATGAGCAGATTCAAATCGAATATCCACAAACAATAGTCCCTTTTTCCCCCGCTTCACAACATACTTTTTGAATGTTAGTACAAACCACAACGTGAGTAAGGGTCATCCCCTAAGTACTAGTGTCGTAAAAGAAAATGTAAAGGTTGTTAAAATTCGTTGATTAGGTCTATACAAGAAAAATTGACTCTAAATCCTGTCTGATGGCTGTGAAGAATGCTATATATGCTTAACAGAAATCCTGTTCAAAGACATCTGACAGTAAAAGCATAATTCCTCTCCAGTGGCAACAATCTGTAGTTGCTCTAGTCTTCGGAATTAACATTCATAAACCCTTCATTCATTCTTTGGGAATATGTTCATTATAAAAGAATGATTGTGAATAAGGGTTATAAGATTCGTATAGGGATCGACGGATCTGCTTTAACCCTCTCGGACACATAATCGGCCGCCGATCCGAGTATCAGACAGATTGGATGCCAAACCAGATACTGGCCCTATCTCTTTTCCACTAGCAAATACTAACTATTTCCAAACACTAAGCCAGCTTCGATGACGAAGCGACCTAACGTAGCCCACCGGAACATACGGTTGTTAAAAGTGGCTGTGTTTGAAATGACTTAAACAATATACATTTTTTTCATTAATTTATGAGTTTTTTACTCATAAATATATACATATATATGTATGCATGTATGTACATGAATGTAAATTGAGAGAATTGTTTTATGTATTTTGAATTTCCTTGCTGTTCAAGTATGCCGTAATTAATATTACGGTTTGAATCCCCAAAAAAAAAATTAATAAAATATTAAAGTACTGGTTTGTACCCTTAAATTTATTACTGATGTTGTTGAATGATAAGAAAGAAGTGAAGTGTTAAAAGAATTTTACATGAATATTTAAAGCTCACAAAAAAACAAAGCACAGTTACTTTTCTTTACAATATTCTTAGTTAATTTGTTGTTGATCTTAATATTAAATAAATTCATATGGTATAACAGTTTAAATTCAAGTGAGAGAACAAATTATTTAGAGATAAAATAGTAATTGAGAAGTTAATGGTCATTATTCTAATTAATATGATATTAGGGTACATATAATTAATAAATCAACAATAATTGTGTTAAATCAAATAAGATAAATTATAAGAGTTTATGTTGTAAGATGTTTAGCAATATACAAAATAATTCGCAACATACTCCGCCCCTAAGAACTACTGTTCTTGAAGATGGTAGGAAAAAGATAGCCTATTGTTGGGAGTGTTTTGGTTTAGTCCGCAGACTGCGCTGTGCTCCGACTCACAGCGATTGAATTAGGCAGTATCCTTTCCTCAGAAGTGGCTTCTGTTGGTGAATCTGTGGGAAGAAAACAAATTTTAGAAATTGGTCGTTTTATAATTTTATTTTTTGTAAGAATAGATACTACTCGAACCCTGCCATCTTGACCGGGATGAACTTCTTGAATTCGTCCTAAAAACCATTGACCGGGTCCACACCTTTCGTCAGATATAAGGACAAGATCTCCAACTTTAGCGTCAGGTTTTGGTTTTAGCCATTTCGGGCGTGCTTGTAGTCTATTTAGGTATTCTGAATACCAACGTTTCCAAAAATGTTGCTTAATCTTCTCAATTGCCTTCCATTTGGACAAACGGTTAACGTTAGTATTAAGTAGATTTTCTTCCTGAATGCATACAGTTGGCTCTCCTATTAAAAAATGTGCTGGAGTGAGTGCATCCAAATCGGAAGGGTCTGATGAAAGTGGACAAAGTGGGCGTGAATTAAGACAGCCTTCGATTTGACATAATAGTGTTGTCAATTCTTCAAAACTTAATACCCTTTGGTGCATAACCCTTTTAAGGTGGTATTTGACGGATTTGACACCTGCCTCCCACAAACCTCCAAAGTTAGGAGAGGCAGGCGGAATAAAGTGCCATTCTGTACCAACAGATGATAAGCCTTTAGCTAAATCATCCGGTAAGGATTTTTCATTTTTATGAAATAAAACGCGGAGTTCTTTGGAGGCACCTACAAAATTTGTACCGCAATCCGAATAAATATCAGTGCAAACACCCCTGCGTGAGACAAATCTTCGAAAAGCGGCTAAAAATGAATTACTTGTAAGATCGGAAACTGCCTCCAAATGAATTGCCTTGGTCACCATACATATAAATAAACAAATGTAACCTTTGGATACAATAGCTGATCTTATGGTAGAATTTTTAACTAAAACTGGTCCTGCATAATCAACACCGCTATGCTTAAAAGGTCTGGTAATTTTCAGCCGCACTGGTGGGAGATTGCCCATAATTTGAGAAGCAGTTTTTGCGGAATATGTAAAACAACGCAAACATTTACTTATAATATCTTTAGCCAATTGTCTTCCTGATATAATCCAATAATTTCTGTTAACGTATGCCATGGTCAAAGTAACACCACCATGTAAGGTTCTCTCATGAGCATCTGTAATGATGAGCCTTGAGAGCGGATTCATTTTACGTAGCAAAATTGGATGTTTAATATTATACGATAAATGAGAATTGTGTAACCGACCACCTACTCGAATAAAGCCATCGTTGTCAATAAAAGGAGTCAGTCTTAAAAGCAATCGTTGTTTGACATTGCCTGTGGAAATTTGCTTCAGAATATCATCCGAAAACTCTATATTCTGTGTAACATTTATTAATTTCATTAAAGTTTCTTTAATATCGGCAACTTTTATATCACCTGTTTTCCTTAAATCGTTATTAATTTTACAATTATATATAAATCGAAAGCAATATGACATTATTCTCAAAAATGTTTGCATACGAGAAAATTTAAAGAAATAAGAAGGATAGGTTAGGATACACTCATTTTCCTTTTCATTAGAATAAATTGTAGCACTCGAAACGACTTTAAATTTAGGCATCCTTTTCTCTTCTATGGTATCAAATATTTTAAGACTCTTAGGCCAATAAGACTCAGCCTTATATAAAAACCCTGGTCCATACCACCAAGTATCACATTCTACTAACTCATTTGGAAATATACCCCTTGAAGCGCAATCTACAGGATTAAGATCAGATGGGACGTAATTCCATTGCAGTGGTTGGCTAAAACGCTGAATTTCTGCGACTCTATTCGCAACATAAACAGTCCAATTTGAAGACGGTTTCCTAATCCAACTTAACACCGTTGAACTGTCACTCCAGTAATATATATTTTCTATTTTTGTATTTGCAAATGAATCTCCAACTCGTAAGGCTAGTTTTACCAAAAGGACGGCAGCACAAAGTTCAAGCCTTGGTATAGAGACTGTTTTTACAGGAGAAATTTTAGATTTGGCCTGCAATAGGTTGACAAAAATGCCCTGTGGGGTAACAATCCTAATGTACACGGCGGCTGCATAGGCAACAGTTGATGCATCACAAAAGCAGTGAAATTCAGTCTTCGAATTTTTGTTACAGTGCAACCATCTTGGAATTTTAAGTTCAGTTAGTCTTTGAAGATTTGATTTGTACTGAATCCATTTTTGTTCAAGTTCGTAAGGAATCCTATCATCCCAATCAACTCCATGTTCCCATAGCTGTTTAAATAAAGATTTTGCTATAACCGTACTAGGTGTCAACCATCCCAATGGGTCGAATAATCGGGCGGTCTCGGACAAAATAGTTCTCTTTGTAACAGGACAAGAATTATCAACATTTACCTTGAAAGAAAACGAATCGGTAGTAGTGTTCCACTGAACTCCTAAAGTCTTCACCACGTTATCTTCATCGAACCTTAAAGTTGTAGATGTTTCTCTATCTTCTGAGGGAATCACATTCATCAAGTCTACTTTACCTAATAAAGTACATAAATTCTTCTGTAACGTAATTGCCTTAGTTAAAGTGTCCGCACCAGACAGTAGATCGTCGACATAAAAATCAGAAATAAGAATTTTGGACTCATCCACAAACAGCGTCTCATAATCACTTGCCAGTTTATGTAGAACTCGAATGGCCAAATATGGAGCTGATGTTGTTCCATAAGTCACCGTATTTAATTCATAAACAGATATTTCATCATGTGGGTCAAATCTCCAAAATATTCTCTGAAATTTACGATGTTCCTGGGCCACATAAATCTGTCGAAACATTTTCTCGATGTCTGCGCTGAATGCAATTTTGTGGCGTCTCCATTTTGTAATAATGTTTGGCAAATTATTTTGTAAAGCAGGCCCAGGAGAAAGTTCCTCATTCAAAGATTTTCTTCCTTTAATTTTGCTGCTACCATCAAAAACTACTCTTAGTTTCGTAGTTGTACTGTCTTCCTTAATTACACCGTGGTGCGGTAAGAAATAAGAATTTTCCTCAACATTCTGTGGGTAAGTTCCAATCTTCGACATATGACCCAAAGATTCATATTCACTCATGAACTCTTTGTAGTTTTCCGCAAATAACGGGCGTTTAGAAAAATTATGTTCCAGTTGAATAAATCGTTTCATTGCATTGACCATATTGTTATGTATTTCTGGGAACCGATTTTCCATTATAAGCGATTTAAATGGTAAATTAACCAAATATCGTCCCGAAAAAATTTTAGTAGTAGTTGTCTCAAAATATCGTTCACAAGCCAATTCCTCATTTGATAAATTTCGTTTCAGAATCATCTCCTCTTGCTCCCAAAATGACCTAAGTAGATTTTCCAAATTGACATTATGAAAAGAAATAGTATTTAAAGAAAGTGGTTTCGTTGATCCAGAAAAAACCCAACCAAAGACAGTATTTTGGAAAAACATGTCACCATTAACAAACGATTCAGTAGGAACCTTAATTTTATGGCAAATATCAGAACCAAGAATCATATCAATTGGATCAGATTCATAAAAGAAAGGGTCAGCAAGTTTGCTATTTATCAACGATGGCAAAGACAATTCAGTAGAAGATACATCAGGTTTGTATGATGAAATATTTGATAGCACAAACGCTGTACAAGATAATACTGGCTGCTTTTCAAGTGAATACAATTCAAGATCAACTGAGTGTCTCGAGATTGAATTATTTTGGCCTCCAACTCCCTCTATTCGGCAGAACAGTTTTTTCCTAGAAAGTTTTAAGAGCTGAACCACTGTTTCAGAAATCAGGGTTCCCTGAGAGCCAGGATCCAGTAGAGCTCTTATGGGAAAGAGCTTACCGTCATTTTCAACAAAAAGACGGATGGTGTATAAAAGTATACTTCCAGAAGTGTTCGAATTATAAGATGTTACCGGAGAACAGGTTAGTTGGTCAGAGACTTTCAGTGGAAGTGTAGAAAGGTTGGAGTTATTTGCCGATAAAGGTTTTTCAGTATGCAAGATTGTATGATGAGGTTGCTTACAAGTACCGCATCTTTTTGAGCTGCTGCAATTACTAACGATATGACCATTGGAAAGACAATTTCTGCAAATCATTCTCTTAGCAATGAAATCATCCTTTAAATTTAGAGGTAAAGCTAAAAATTTGTAGCACTGTGAAATATAATGTGGTTTACCACAAAACGCACATGAAGATGGTTTGGACTTTGACACGTTAATATTATGAACGTACGACTGTTTTCTATTCTTAGAGTTGATTTTAGAAGATTGCTTACTTGTAGAGGGGCTTAGTTCACTTAGTGATTCCAGTGATCGAAAAGTTCTTTCCAAGAATGAAAAAAGTTCTGAACGGCTTGCAATATCTGTAGATGATTTCAAAGAATGCTCCCACTCTTTTCTAGTTTGAATGTCAAGCTTCTGGCAAATTAAAAATATTATAACCGGATCCCAAGTTGACGTATCAATTTCCAAATTTCCAACACTTGCAGACATATTTTACATGCCAGTTGTGAATTATTTAGTAATAGAAATATTTTGGCAAAATTACGCATTTGAATAGTAAATTTAACATTTAATTTAATATTTATTGACTTGTTTGTAATACCACAAAAATAATACTCTTATATTGAGTTTGACCTGGCTGGTGAAAAGTTCACAATCATGCTTGAGTACACATTGTCATGGGCAAACAATAGTGGTTTAAAAAGAAGTCGAGACTTGTATTTTTTTATTTTCGTGCTAATATTGACAAGGTTTGCCACACGATTCGCAACGTTAGTGTGATAAAGCCTTTAACTTCATTCGAAGAACTCTGAGAATCTTGTCTTTCTCATTATCGAGTATTTCGAAACCATCATTATCCTCTCATATTTGTTAAGTTTTTCTATTTTCAATGTCAACAAAGCTGGTGTCAACATTATCTTTTGTCATCTCAAAAACGTTTTTTAAAGAAAAATTAAAATCATACTCGAACACCCCAAAAAGTTAGAACTTCAGTTAAGTTTTCAAAGCGGCTCGCGAATTAATTTCTGCGGGATTCTATTGTAGTCTATTCAAATGGTTCAGACGCATATATTTCAAAATATGATTAACATTCATGCCAAATATAATAAAACTTGATCAGGGTCACATTACGGCATTCAATATCGAAGGAAATTTCATACAGTTTTAAAACAATTTACATAAGAATTTCGTTCGATTTCGAATGCAAAAATTTTTTAGTAACCACTATCAGAAGTCAAAAGGTTTAGGTTGAAAATTAAAAATTTTATAGAAAAACCAACAAACGTGGTTTTTAATGCATTAATTTTCTCACAATGACTTCTCATATGTACATTAGGGTGATAACTTTTTTTGGACAATATTCTCCCCAGGGGTTTTCTAATGGCAAATATTGTATTAATGATAAAAAAAACTATTTCAGTTCAATTTGGTAAAAAAAACCTTACGCACCGCACCGACAGCGATTTCTAAAATATGGTTTATATATATGTAAGTATGTAAACAAATAATAACAATAAATGATTAAAAGTAGGTATTGTAAGATATAAACTTTAGGTTCAAAGTACGCGATGTTTTACAAAGCGGATATATATCTTGTACTATTTTTATTCTACGTTCTAGTATTGGGCAAAGCCATTCATTTGTGTGAATCATTCATTCTCTTTCAGAAAGGTAATGTGAATTAATTATTTCTTTTCTTTCATCTTTCTTTTCATTTAGCTTTCTGAATATTTCATACTTTTCAGAATGAATTACACATATATATAATATATATATATATATATTCTATCTGTTTTTGAAATTGTTTAATTTATCGTGAATTGAATAAAGGCATAATATTGTCATACAATAAATTTTTTGTTGAAAATTATTTTTTATTAAAAACTATTTATTTGGTATTAAATGTTTTTGTAAAAATATAAATATTGTTTTATTAAAAATAAACAGTGCTAAGCAAGAAAAAAATTTTTGTCGTATATATGTATACCTCTAGACTTTCTTTTATTATTGTTTATTTCAGTTTATATCCAGAAACATTAACTAACGACTTTTTTTGATTTAACCTGCCATAAATTTGCCAGATTACATATAATTTTAATATTCAAAGTTATTAGCTCGTACGTACACAAAAATTGTGTTAAAATATTTTGTGGAAAACTAATTTCTTTTGTGGCAACGCAGGTTCTAATCAGAAAGAGAAAACACAAAAAGAAAGAGAAAAATAAGAACGAAAGATGAAAGATGGAAAGAGAAAATACAGAAATATTTCATTCTTTCTTTTAAAGGAATCATTCAATTGAATTAATTCATTCACGAATGACACAAGCCTACTACGTTCCGCACAAATATTGCTGCGTTGTTGATTTGGAATTGTAGATGGTGTAGATACCCAATATCTGAGGAAACACTCGTGGGCTTCCGTAAAATTTATTAATGACTTATTTAACCGTTCAAAATCATTTTCGTGGAAACAGTGATCCGAAAACCAGATTTGAAACCATGCATCACAAATGAAATCACATATCGGTTGTAAAAGTTTTTGTTAACTGGGAACAAGAATAAATGCTAAAATGGCAAATATTGCTCTCGACCTCCACCTTGCATTACTAACCAATGGTAACGTTTTAAAATGTATAAATGGGAAAATTCCGCTGGTTATAATATGATGATGGTCAGACGTTAAAGCATCAAAAAAAGGTTTTTTTTAACTTTGTTTGATTCAAAACTTTAACGTGTTTGATGCGTAACCTTTTTTAAGGATAGCGAAAAACTAAAAACGCAGTTCTTAATATTTTTCCAGGCCGTACACGATTTTGTCTTGGGAGATTTGATATTTGCAAAAATGCAAAAAGTTATTACCCTAGTATACATACATACATATTATATACATAATTGGCCATTACAACGCTGGGTTAGGGTTACGGCCTAGTTTCTCACAGCACGCATCTTGCGTGTGTCATTTTTATTTATCAGTACCGGGAGCTACAGTTTAATATCGACTTCGAACGACAGACTTGAGGCGCTTATTCATGGCAATCAGTAATTGTCAGAGCTTTTTCCAGAAGTCTACAGAGAGGTAGTCACCGAAAGAAATATTTTTTCTCATATGTATGTTTAACGAAAGAAAGAAATATTTTTTCTCATATGTTTGTTTAACTAAATTGAAATACTGTTCCGTTTAACCTTGAAAACTATCAACTTCTTTGATACAGGGTGTCCGCCGGGAAGGTATACTACTTTGTTTGTCGATAATTTTATTTTATTGATCAATGTTTTATTTAATGTCGGCAATAATGTATGGAATGCAATATCAGATAAATGTTCACCTCTGCTAACCTTTATTCCGGAGCATTCAAATCAGGCAACCATTCCTTGAAATAACTTGTTGTGGAAAGAATTCTCTAAGCTCTGACATCTTTAAAAAAATAAATATCAAAAAAATTATTTCTTTCGGCGAATACCTCTCAGCAGTCGTCTGGCAAAAGCTCTGAGAGTAATTGATTGCCATGAAAAAGCTTCTCAAATCTGTCGTTCGGAGTCGCCTTTAAACTGTAGGTTTCAGTACTCATGGATAAAAATTAACACACACAACCTGAGGGCTGAGAGAAGCTAGGCTGTAACACTGGCACAGGGTTGTAATGGTTAGTTATGTATGTATGTATGAAAGAATTCTCACAGTAATTCCATTGTAGTCCTGGCTGTATGCGATGTGGCACCGTCTTACTGAAACTACATGTTAGTCGAGCCCAAAGCATGCAGTTGTGGTGTTAAAAAGTTTTCAATCATATCACGATATCGCTCCCGATTTATAGTTATTGTAGCGCCGTTTTCAGTTTCAAAAAAATAAGATCCAATGATCCTCTCTGACCAAATTGCATACCAGACTGTCACTTTTAGTGGATACAAAGGTGACTGATGAATAATTTAAGGGTTTTCCATTGGCCAGGACCGACTATTCTGTTTATTTACATATCCATTCAAAGGAAAATGTGCATCGTCACTCCTTGTTAATTTTTTCATGGCAATCGAGGTTGTCATGGGCGAGCTGTAGCATCCTATCGGCATATTTACTGCGGCGTATATTATCTTATGGAAGAAGCTCTTGTGTCAACTGAATCTTAAGGGGAAACAAATGAAAATATTTATGCAAAATTAAGGCCAAAGTTGTTCTTTGAAAACCAAGCTCCTCAGCACGGTGTCGAATTGGGGTTGATGGATTATTTTGAACACTTTCTTGAACAGTAGTAATGTTTTCAGCCGATCTTTCAGTATGTTGTGTTCCATGCTTGGGTCTATCAGCTATCGAAATCCTTCACTACACGATAAATAGTGCGTCTTGTTGGCACGTTGTTCCTCCCAAAAATTTCACGTAACTTTCTCATTGTCACAGTAATCGATGATTGATTTTGATAAAATGCTTTAACGATTAAAACGCGTTGGTTTACCAAATATTCTTCCATAATGATTTTGCTAGGTCTCTACTTCACGACTGCCAAATATGAACTATCAAGACTAATGTTTACCAAAATGGCGATAAAACAACTTAGTATACTTTCCGGGCAGCTACCCTGTATTTTAATTTCTTTAATTTAAATTTAATTTCTATTTATTTTCTATTTATTTTCAATTTCTCAAAAAATATTTCATAACTAAAAATGTTACTTTAAATATTTATGCTATAAAAGAAAAAAAAGAAAAAGAAAAAAACCATAATAAAATCATTTCAAAATTTCTTTTAATAATTTCTTACTCGCTCACTAAGACGGCTTTTACCAAATAAGTAAAAAGAAAAGAAAAAGAAAGCGCAAGAAATAAAAAAGGCAAACAAAACTTAAGAATACAAAGAATAATTTCCAAAGGGAAACAGGAACCAGAAAAGCATGTAAAAATTTATAAAAAGGAAATGCTTTTAATAGTGTTACCATTACTCTTTATAAAGCAGGAATTGGCGTATGATTAACACACTAAATGCTCATGTTCATGACGATATGAAGTGAGTAATTCAACAAAAATGAAAAAAAAGAAAAAATTATTAAAAGAAAAAAAAAAAAACGGAGAGAATGAAATGAAATGAAATGAAAAATAATTCGCTTCTTTAGTAGTATCGCACAATAACTAACGGTATTTGTTATATATATTTGAACTTAAAATTGCATAAATTTTTATTTATTTATTTGTTGTTTTTTTTTCGTTTCTATTAAACTTCTTTTCGACACTTTTCCACTGCAACAGTCAACAAATGTAGCAAAAAAAGAAAAATGCTTTCATTTAAGAGTAAAAATTAAAGAAAAATATGTTCTTTTTCCCTCCTCTCTACGACTACTTTTTTTTTAATGCAGTGTACACAGATACAATATTGTTGCTGTAAAGAAAAATTTTATGTGTGTGTGTGTATATATACGGTTGTGTTATAAACATGATGCTGCATGTTTTACCATCATCAGTTTTCATTCGTTTATTTAACGTTTTTAAGCATTTGGCAGTTGGCTTAATACGTTTGGGAAATTACAATGGGCTTCAATCAAATCCATTGCAATCTCTTGTTTTTTTTTTCTTACTTTTAATATTTTGCGCTTTTCTTTTCTTAGCATTCTCTAACACATACTTTTCTTATCTGCCCCCTCCCCCATACTATCCTTTCCTTAACTGTTTACCTATATTGTATAGTTTTCTTATTATTTTCGAGTTGCTTAGCTGTGTTGTTACAATAAAAGCTCATCTAGAGAGCACATTCATCCAGTGCAAATCGTTTTTCTTTAAGACTTTTTTTCTTCTTCTTCTTCATTTTCTTATGCTGCTTTCCGTCAAGGTTGTTGTGTTCATGTACTCGTACATGCAATAGCAGTAAAATCCTGCATCCTGTTGCGTTGTATTGCTGTTACATGGTAATGTCGTTCTTATCATCATCATCATCATCATCGTCTTTATATTTTCATCAGCACCAATACCATTTTCAGTTCGGTTCGTTTTGGTTTATATTTTGTCTGGGGAAATTTACAATTTTCTGCACGATAAGATTTACTTGTCTATACAAGTATACATGTTTAATATTGTACTTTATTTTATACGAGAGTGGATCAGTAAGTCAATGATTTTTGTTCTTCACACATCTTAACTGAAAACGCTTTACCTACAACACATATAATTGGCCATTACGACTCTGTTTCAAGGTTTCGGTCTTGGGTCTCGTAGCACCCATGTTGTTTGTGTAAATTGTTTATCTATGAGTACAGGGACCTACCGTTTGACGTCGAATACGAACGACGAGCTAGAAAAGTTTGTTCACACTGCAAAGGGTAATTAACATTCCGACAAAAATTTTTTCTATTCTCTACACTAAACCCCGAGAAATAAATCATCAAAAAGTGATGTGCTTACAAAAAAGAATAAAACTGAAAACCAAATAAAGAATATCCAAAATTTTACGCAAGATTTAGAGATTTAGGTTTTTAGTAGACACGAAAATTTTTACAATCTGCAAACCGTTTTCGGCTATTTATCTTCAAAACTGGGCGAGAAATCAGAAAACGGATTGCAGACTTGAAGAATTTGATGTCGAAAACCTAAACTGGCATAATTAACTCGAGATATATAAAAAATATGAAATGGCTGATAGAACACATAAACTCCCGCACGACGGAATAATAAAATATATTCAATATTAAAAATGGAATGTATTGCTTATAGTGCGTTAATATTACACCGAAATCTAATATGTAGATTTGATTTAAAATCTTCCTCGAAATCTACATAGTTTGCATTGCATTTTTTTACATTATAAGTACAGCCTGTCTACATGAGCCAACGATTTGGTATATCAGAAACAAAACATCGGCTGGGTGGTGACGTAGTGTAGTATTTAGAGCGCTCTCTTATAACACCAAACAGGCCAGGTTTGAGCTCTAGTACTGGAGAATTTGAAAAAATAAAAAAATTTCTGCGGTATTTTAAGTTTTAAATTAAATTAAAATATATATAAGAGGTTCCCCCAACCTCCAAGCAGTGACGTAGCTACCTAGGGGCTAGGCGGGGCAGTGTCCCGGAGCCCTCAAACTCAACGGGCCCTCGAATCCTTACCAGAAATTTCGATCGAACTGAAATTTTGGAAATTTCTCCCATTTTCAAAATAAATATGACAAGTTGCAATCATGCCACATCAGCTGAGAGAAATTCAAAAGTTATGCCTAGGGAATTCCCCTAAATTCTTTCTGTAAGTTGGCAGTGTTGTCAATTTGATGGATAGTAATATGTGCATTTTATTATTCATCGATGTGCGTTTTATTGTGAATTCGAGTTAAGATCTCTTTTTCGAAAACGGTTAAAAACTTAATTCTGTATCAGGAGTGAGTAAGCTAATGTCAATAAACTATTTTGTACTGGTCAATATAGTGGTTCAATTTTATTTAATTTTACCACTCATATTGATGTCCGTTAAGTCAATAAATTGCGTCAAATCTATAGATTTCGGCTACAGCTCTTTGTATAACGCGAAATGTCGTAATAATATGCAAGTCACCTGCAGGAGTTACATTAATTCAAGCCCGCGGGCCGGAGATCGTTCATGGTCTCCACCGTTAAATGTGGTAAGACTAACGATGATAATTTTTTTCCCGGGGATTCCACAACGACACTTGTAGCGTATCATTGTTTCTCTTTCCTTTTATTATACTTTTAACGTCGTCACCGAACAATGGGTACCTACCTACTCGAGCACAATCTAATACTGTATTGTTTAAATAAATTAGAAAACTAAAATTATGGATAAAAAAAAGAAACCCGGTGGTGCTTTTAAACGCAAACAACGCCAAGAAAGAGAAGGTAGTGAACAAAAATTGAACAAAATTGACAAGTTTTTAGTAACTGCAGTTGTGGATGAGAAGCTTACTGAAGAAGATTCGACAATTATTGCAGTTCGGGATACCTCCGCCGCCGATCATGTGAACATAAGAGCGGAGGGTTTGAAGGAACTACAGACCTCTAAATTTTTCGAAAATGTGTATGACAAATCTTCTTATGAATTGGGAATCTTCACGAACAAAATATTAAGTGGTAACGAAAAACATCAAATTCTTTCTATGGGGCCTTTACAGCCTTCAGGACATTT
Source organism: Metopia argyrocephala (assembly GCA_963576795.1). Lineage (NCBI taxonomy): Eukaryota > Metazoa > Arthropoda > Insecta > Diptera > Sarcophagidae > Metopia > Metopia argyrocephala. The sequence goes on from OY756210.1 coordinate 99,170,621, forward strand.
TCCAACAGACATCAATCAGAACAATAGGTGTTTTTTCCAAATCGTACTACGTTTCGGTTCTAAATATGGGTTGGTTGTGTTATTCCAAAATACAAGACGCTGCCTATTGTCAACCCTGCTGGTTATTTGCTTCACATAGAATTAATGTCTGGTGGGAATTGGGAATTCGAGATTGGTAGCATTTATCAGAAAGAATTAAACAACACAGTTATTCGAGTGGCCATTCGAAGGCATGTGCTGTGTATGAATTTTGGAAAAAAAAACTATAATAATTCTATCGACAAGGAACTTGGAAATTAAATTCGCAACGAAGCATCATTTTGGAAAATGGTTCTTCAAAGGTTATTCGTTATCATACTTACCCTAGCAAAGAGTTCTTTGGCTTTGAGAGGAAATCAAGAAGGATACCACGGAAATTTTTTGTTTTTTGTAGAGCTTGTCGCCCGATATGGTCACATTTGGGCACAAAAAAGAGCTTAGGTAACGTAACATTTTTAAAGTATTTGTACATTTCATATTTTTATTTGATAAAATCTAATCAGTTTACATAGCAGTGGGCCCCATTTTTTAATTTTCCCCAGGGCCCTTGGTCACCTAGCTACACCACTGCCTTCAAGAAGCCCATGTAACCACCTTTGAGCTATAAAATAAATGATCTGAAGAAAGCTCCAAATACTGAGAAAACGGGCAAAACTAAAAAAGCAAACTTTACTACAAACAAAAATTAACATCCACACATGGGCAAATTACGGTTGAAAATTTCAAGGGTGAAGGTATAACACTGGCCTTTGAGTGATCAACTGACGGCAACTTAAATGGCGCTTAAATGGAACTATCTGAACTATATCTTCAAACATTATAATACAATGCATGAGCATGAGTAGGGTTCTAGCCCCCTGAGTATTGGTCTTATCAAAAAATAAAAAATAAAAAAAAAAACGTGGCCAAAGCAAATGTCAAAATTTTGTTCTAATTTGTGTTTGTGGTGACTACGTATGTTTTACCAAATCATAATTTATAATTTTTCATCAAGTGCATTTCGTTTATTTCTGAAGTGGTGAATGTAAAAAATTAAAAATTACCGTTGACGGTAACACATGGTTATTCGAACAATTGTTTTACCAACGATGGTCCACAAAGAACATAAATTTAAAGAATCTACACGAGCCAAATCCATAATCGACCAAAAATTTGTTCACGATATACGAAATCTATGGCTCGTATAAACTGAGGGTTAGAAAGATTACATAACTACAACAAGAGCAGCTGAGTAAAATACAAGAGAAAAAACTTAGAGTTGTATTTGATAATAAACAAAAATATAAAACAGAGGACAGTTATTTACATTTTGTTCATCCAGAGCGAAATATATTCAAACTGAAATAATGTTGCTGAGAATAAAGAAGCGTCAGCATCTGTTAAATATAAAATTTTAAAAACCAATTCACAACGCGCAATATTTTTTTTTTTTTTTTACATAAAATGTCATGATTTCTCGAACAGCGTTGTATGTTTTGGTACAATTTGCTAAAAAAAAGAAATCGAGTTGCATTACAAACTTTACCAGATTTCGACTAGATTTCAGCCAAATCTAATAGTAAAATAGATTTCATTTTGTATGAGATATCTCGTTAAGAGAGAAAAGTACTAGCTTTCGGTGTAATGTAAACGTACTATTATTGCTTTTTTGATTATAAAAGTTTATAGTTTTAATACCATCCTTGGGATAAGTCTCCTGAGAGACATGCTTATCCCCATAAGCAATAAATTCCATCTTTAATACTGAATGATTTTTTTTTCTTAATAACCGAAGTTACCTGCAAGCACTTACAAACTTTCTAAGCCACCTTCGTATCTGAGCAGCATAGTTTTCATTTTATTCTTCAAATCTATTGAATTCAATTCTTTTTGTTTTTGTTTTTTATTTTATTTTCTACTTTTATTTCCAATAACATATATGTACGTATCCTTATACAATCCATATATATTGTATTTTTTTATTGTTTTCTATTATTTATTTTGCTCAAGCAATTCCCTGCCTCCCTCTGAGAAATATACAGAAATTATTATTGCTAAAAATGTTTATTTACAGTTTAAAATGCATTGCTTTGTTTGTTGCTATTCTCTATGATAATAATCCACAAAGCAATAGCAGGATTTAAACGACTTGTAATAATTTGAAAATTCTCTTTCATAAAATACTTACAATTTTACCAACCAAACAGCCATTCAGCCAACAAACCAACCAACCAGAATTGATCTCTTCTATGCCAAATTCAGTGTACGAGTAGTACTTTCAAAAGAATTAATTTTGAAAACTCTGTTGGTCTAAAGTACGAGTAATATTGTATAGCAATGCTGCGATTCCGTTGCTGCTATTAAACCACATGTGGTTTATACTGTTTGTAATGAAAAGTGCATTTCAGTTGAGAGTGTCAGTAGTAATACTTAAAATTCAGCTAATAATCCTTAAATTCCTCCCTCCATTTATTGTTGATACAAAGCAAGCAATCTTTCTGCAACTTATAGTCACTTATACAGAAAACTTAAGAAATTATGTTTCAATTTATTTTTTGAGATAACAATTGTTTCTTAAACTTAATGTTTTCTGTGGTTAATTTTAAGTATTACTTGAAAAAAAATTACCCACAAACCATTTAACTTTGATAGTTTTAGCTGAGCAACTTAAAAAATATCATTTTACACTTTAACACAATGATGGCATGAATAAGAATTGTTTTATTTAAAATTAAATAAATTTATTGGCATAGAAAGAAAAATAGTTTTTTTTTCCATAAACATCACAATTATGCGCTGTTCCTACAAGATGGCTTAAAATATCTGAAAACGCAGGCAGGGTGCGTGTTATAATGGATATGGAGAGCTCGCACTAAAACTCAAGCGGCCCAGGTTCGAATCCCAGCACAGGTGAAAAATTAAAAAGTTAGTTTGCGGTTTTTTCAAAATTATAATTTAAAAATATTTCTCTTGGCGGAAAATATATTTGAGGTAATTAAGCGAATAATGCAATTAAGCGAAAGTTTATTTACCGTGGAATTTTATTAGAAAATGGTAAGAAAAAATATGGGGATTTTGAAATTGAAGTAAATAAATGAGCGTGAAAGGCAATTAAGCGTGAGGCAATTATCCAGGGAACACTGTAGTTTACATACTGGTGACATTATCATTAAAAAAGAAGCCGGAGCTCGCAAGAGAAGATCGGTAATTATACATACATACATAAGTAATTGGCCACTACAACGCTGATACTGCCTAGCTTCTCGCAGCACCCATGTTGTGTGTCTTAATTTTTATCCATAAGGAGTACTGGGACCTACAGTTCAAAGTCGACTCCGAACGACAGATTTGAGAAACTTGTTCATGGCAATCAGTTACCGAAAGAAATTTTTTTTTTTATATTTCCTTTTTTTTCAAGATGTCAGAGCTGGGGTTTGAACCCGGAGCTGTTGTCTTAGTAAGATACATATAAACATGCTTATACATAATTGGCCATTACAACCCTGTTTCAGAGTTAAGGCCGAGCTTCTCACAGCACCCATATTTTTTCCCTCAATGTTAATCCATCAGTACTGGGACATACAAGATCCAGAAGATTGCTAAAAGGTGGTAGACTAATACTATGTTCAGGTATAAATTTTTATTGACTCAATATTTAGTTAATTGACAACATTATTTTAAGTGTTCAGGTATACGCAATTTAGCTTTCTCAATAATCATCATATGACAATCAGCTGACAAATAACAACAATATATAATTTTTTGCTTGGCCACAAATCAAGTAAAGCTGCCTCACTGGCAGCACTCCACCCCATTCTATTTTTCTTTTTGTTTTTACCTATTTAAAACATAAATACATCATTATTTTTTATCAAATTAGAAATTTCATAAAAATAAACTTACCTTCCACCTGACTAGCCATCTTTTATTTGTCTTATTTACATTAGAGTTGCCAACCATCAACGAAATTTGTTCGTTTTTATTGGTAATGTACAGTGTTGCATTTTAAATTTTACACAATATTATAAAAATATTCGTATTATTACGCAATAAATAATTGAGATTTTGTATGGAATATTGAGCTCAATAATGGCGTTTATTGCGATTTACGCAATAAAGGTGTATACCTGAACATAGTATAAAGAAATATTTTTCCTTATTTATTTTTTTTAGAGCTGGGATTTGAAGCCGGAGATCTCGTGTTGTAATTGAACATACTACATAGTAGACTACGGCGACTACTTATACAAACTATATTATAATGAAAATAAATGTTGTTTTTTTAGATTGAGGCCAGCACTCTGGGAATGACCCCTGATCATACAGTGCTCCCTTCCCCGAGAGGGCTCGCGTCTCGAGGTAAGTGCAGTTCCACCTAGCTCCGGGTTACCTGGCACTCCATATATGAAGACAGTTGTTGGTAGTTACAAATTACTGAAGCTCTCAGGGACTGACCAGAGGCGCCTTAATCCGGTACCGGAAGCTCCAGGACTGCCTGTATACCTTTGTAATTCAGGGTGTGCGGACGTCTTGCTTTATGATTTAGGGGCGGTTCTTAGGGGAGTATACGTAGTGGTTGTGGTAGTGCTGGATACTAGTGCTCACCTCCCAAGCAAGGACGGGTACTAGGGTGGGTCAATTTGTTCGGGACCGAAAAACATGACAAAGCGTATAGCAAAATCGTAATCTACGAGAAATTCTAAGAACTTTTCCCAAAGAAACCATGGTTCTAAAATCAAAATCGAGCTTCCGGTTTTTTATGAGAAAATTTGGTGTTCAGGTCATTCGAAAATAATGCTATTTTTTGGAAGTATTCAATGCAATTGGTGAATAGTTGACCTGTAATGCTGGAAGAGGGCTTATTTTAAATGAAATTATCTCAGCTTTCTATATCCGTCCTCATTTATAGAAAATTGTTTACCCAAATAATGGTTTTGGAGGTTTATGTCAAATTAATAATAGTAAAACTGTTAAAAACTTAAAACTATTATTTGGGTTACTTTACAACCCTGTGTTAGGATTACGACCTAGCTTCTTGCAGCACTCATGTTGTGTGTATCAATATTTACTCATGAGTACCGGACCTACAGTTTATTGTCGACTCCGAACGACAGACTTGAGAAGCTTGTTCATGGCAATCAATTACTCCTAGAGTGTGTGCCAGAAGTCTTCTAAGAGGTAGTCGCCGAAAGAAATATTTTTCTTTGCTTCAAGATGTCAAAGCCAGGTCTTGAACCGAAGTTTTCTTCTTAGTAAGCCAACACACTAACAAACTAACGGTGCCATAAGAGCCCTAAATACGGCACTACCAGTTGTCCCACATTATCTTTTAAACGAATATGACCTTTTACAAAGCCAATGGCTGTTGTTGTTGTTTCCCCTGGTATTCATTTCTGTTCATAGATGACAATGGTATTGAGGATGATGTTCTTGTTGTTATCCCTGATTCGGCGCCTGGTATAATTCTTAATTACTGCTCCTCAACTGTCTTTCTGGCATGGCCTAGCCAGTTGAGTCTTTGTAGTTTAAGCCTCTACCCCACGACAAGGTGATTGTGCCACGAAAATAATGTTCTTTCTTTAATAGTTTGCTGGTCATGTGGCACTTATTGCCTTTTGTTTCCTAAATTCGGCAATAATTTTAGATAATGATTTGCATTATCCAGTACATATGCACACAACGACCACAATAAAAAAAAAACAGAATTCCTTAGAAGACAACTGCTGCCAACAAGTGTATCAATTAAATGCCAAGTTTATGTTTTTAAAATGATTAAAACTAAATTTACCATAAATTGATCTCAATTAAGTAAATCTCTTGGATTTAATCCCAAATAATATTTTCAAAAATATCACACAAATTATTTAATAAAACAAAAAACTTTTCTTAAACAAACCCACAGCAAATACTTGTACATTTTCATAATGATTTGTTAATGCAACACAATTTTATCATCAGTGAGTGAGGATTAAAATTTTAAACATCATTTAATTCTATTGTTTTTAAATTTATATATTTAAAAGATTAAAGATTTTATATTAGAAATGAGTTGAGATACGAAGATGTAACTTGAATGGGGAGAGCTGTGTTATACAACTTAACAAACTTTATTAAAGTTTTGAAAATAGCAAATCCTATTGTGTAAAGGAGTAGAAAAGTAGTAGGAAAAGAAAATACTTTTACTTTTCTTTGAGGATAATAATTTAAAAAAAAAAAACAAAAATTTAACAAAAAAAAAAGAAAAAAGAACGACTTACCACTTCAGTGTAATGTTATCAGTCACGTGTCATGTACTACTTGACACCCAAAAAAAAGAGGAATAAAAATATTCTCTCAATAATCTTTGCTTAAGTGTCATCTTTATACTTTAATGATTGAAACTGACATTTTCAAAAATGTTTTCAATGCTACTGACAACGATTATGGCAACGCTTATCATTATTGGCATACTTGTCATTAAAGGAATATCATTATCATTCATAATTGCCAACATCATTATCATATTTGTTCGTTTAAAATTTGCTGGCATTGTAATACTCGTATTATTATATTGAAACACATAAAAGCGAATGAACATTTTTTTTTTCCACGTGGCCACTTATAATTTTCCATAAAACGGTTGAGTTTTTTTTTTCTTTTTTCGCTTTCTTTGCTTTCTTTTTAATCCTATTGTTTAAACATTAGCGCTTTATTATGGAACTGGAACACTAAATGTTCATCAGTATTCAAGATGTACTTAAGTTGTCATTAACTCATCATTGAGTTGCAAGTGTATCTTCAACGTTCATCTTTTTACCTTTTCTTTCTCCCTCCTCCGAGAACGAACAATGTATGCCAGCCAACAGAAGTTGTGTACTCCTCTAAACGTACTCGTATTTAGAAAGGAAAATTATTATTTTTTTTTTTTTGAAATATCATTAAAATTTTCTTGTGAAAAAAAAACGAAGAAATATTTTGTCGACCTTTAAGGAATGCTAAAATTGTTTCCTTCTTTTTACTTGTAATTGAGAATTCTTATTTAGAAAAGTATTTGTTAAAAAAACGTTATTAAATGAAGGGATTAGTATTATGAAATAAAGGCTCTTGAAGTAATTTGTTAGATTAACTTAAGTGGTGACGTGTGGAGGTATTACAGAGAAAAAGTGTAGGTTCGTAATTTGAAAAATAAAAATCAAAAAATATGAAAAGCCCTGCACAGGTTGATCTATACAACATGGCAACAAGTGTCACACCATGCAATTGCCCTGTTAGTTATGACGTTTAAACATGTTAGCCAATAACATATTAAGACAGTGTAAAATATTTTGGACTCAACCCAATGCACTGCTGTGTTACTCATTTTGAACACATCAGTATGAAAATTTAGCACGTCAACACATGTGACATATGTATGTATGTTCTTAATGATGAATTCTGATTATTTGTTGGACTTATTATATCTATAATAAAACGGAACATTTATATTTGTTCTCGTATTAAACAAACATTGTGTTAAGTATACTTTTACAAACGCCAGTTATATAAATAAATATATGCTGTAACACCGAGTGATATAGGGAATATTTATGCAAAAGTATAAAAAACATTATGCACAAACAACATTTACAGACATGACATGCAATATAGCGATCAATAATAATTTGTAATAACATGCTAAGACCCAATTATGACTTTGCATGACATGGCATGACACTGTGTTTGAGACAACATGACATGGCATAGCATGGTTTTATTTTTAAATGGCATTTTTACACAAAATGTTACGTTTTGCAGTAGTTTAGTTTTTAACAAACGATGACAACATATTGAAGCTACACTTTCTTAACTGACTTAACATTAAACCAACTTCCCCAAATCTGTATATGTGTACATACATAAAAATAAGTTATCCTTCCCTGCCAGCAAATTGGTAGTCGACTACAAATAAAGGTAACTTATAATTCACTTTTATGGGCTGACTATAATCTAACTCCATTGTAATTCAGAACTTACCAAAATCAAAGTGTTATATAGCTAGCTACAAAAAGTTAACTTTAAGTTAACGGCTAGGTAACTAACTTTAAAGTTAATTGAATGTAATGCAGAGTCGGACAATTGACTACTTTCTAGGACATAGCAATGTTAAAATAGTTAGTTGTTTTCATATAAAAGTAATCCAAGTGTCAACCACCACTACTTGAGAAATTATTAGTTTTAAATTAATTGAAAGTTAACTGAATTGCCTGCACACATTTTATAATTAAAGTACCACTAACTAATTTACGAACCAACACATGTGTACGAAAGGTATACTGTAGCTGATCGGTTTTACTTAATTAAACGTTGTCACGCCCATCCAAAATTTTTATTTATTTATAGAAATAACTTTATCATTAATATAAATCAACAGTTAAAAATTGGGCGGCATTAGGGAAGTGGGAGTGACACCCCCATACGAAGTAAATATTGATTATTTTATACCCAGAGAAAGGTAGTAGAGGAATTTTCTAAAATCGGTTTAAATAACTTTGTTAATAATGTCAATCATCAGTCAAAATGTAGACAGAATTGGTAAGTGGGAGTGGCACCTCCTATAAAAAGTAGTTAAAGGTCATATTTACCCATTTCCAACAAAAAAAAGAGCTTTAAGTAACTAGCTTTTTGTGAGCATTGAGGAAAATACTAAATTGTCAAAATTGCTTTTACTTAGTTATGGTAAAATGCCAAGTGTAAGGCAATACAAAATTCATAATTGATTAAGTGAAAGCGCTACTCGTATATTGGCAGAAACAGATAAGGATTTTACTGATAAGTACACTATCCAACTCTCTGGATTTGCATGAAATGCTATGGATATGAAATATGGGTCTCCAATCATTATGTTTCGTAAAAAAATCCACAAAAATTATGCAACGAAACAAGACTTTCGGTAAAAAAAAATCTTTTTTATAAAGAAAACACAGTTTTAAACAAGATATTCAAAGGCGAAGATAATTTAATAAAACGCATCTTACTAATACACCATTTGAATTTCAACGAATACAGTTTGCTGTATTTTTTATAACAGTAATTCCTGATCAAAGCAACAAATGACTTATCCGTCTGTAATTTTTGTTGCAAGTTTTTTTGAATTTAAATTTCCACATATTTTTCGGTTTAACTTTTATAGTTTTTTGCTCTACGCAAGAATTTCTGAGTACAAACAATTTTTAAACATTATCAAAAACTATTTCTTTCGGCGACTACCTGTCAGCAGTCTTCTGGCAAAAGAGGATACTGCTAGAAGCTAGACCGTAACCCTGAAACAGGGTTGTAATGGCCAATTATATACATATGTATGTATGTATGTATGTATGTATGTATGTATGTATGTATGTATGTATGTATGTATGTATGTATGTATGTATGTATGTATGTATGTATGTATGTATGTATGTATGTATGTATGTATGTATGTATGTATGTATGTATGTATGTAAATGGAACCTTCTACCACAAGTGCCTGGCAACATTGACTCTTTTCAAAGAAAGTAAAATTGCAGCCTTATATTTAAATGTTTCCTGCAACATTCAACATATGTAAACGATTAAAGAAAAATTATAGGTGGCAATTAAAACATAACTGAACACTTTATAGTGTGTTTGAATACAATATGGCCTCTAAAAAGCAAAACTTGGTTTAAAACTTTTGCCAAAACAAATTGATGACAAGAAATCTAAATCCAAGCTGTGTCGATATAATATCAAGACTAATAAAAATACGGCATTCATTCACAGTCTTCAAAACTCTGCTTACTTTGAGAAGTACTCAAAGTTAAAGTAGTATATCGGAAGCGGGAAAAATCACAAACCTCTAGCTTCTGAAACAGTACGTCCTTATTTTTTTTTTTTTTGAGACCAATACTCAGATGTAAACCCCTACTAAATGCTGTACATTGTATTGGAATTTTTTGAAAGGGCAGAACATATATTATTATTAAGCACCTTAGGAATGAGACAAATTGCTGTGAGTTGATCATTCAAAGGCCAGTGTTATACATTCACCTTTGAATGATCAACAGCACTGCCTCATCGTTGCATGTTTATTGTGTGGTTAGTGCCTTCGCTAAGTAGGTTTAGCTGTCCTCTGCTACTTTCCAACAGATGGCGCTTGTCTCCTGATCATTTGTCTTTGTTGTTGATGGTTAAGGTGGAATAGAGTGAAATGTCGGGGAGCGGTTTCTTTGTAGATGGTCTTTGAAAAAATTGCAAACAAACTTTTTAATTTTTCACCTTTTCCGGGATTTGAACCTGGGCTGTTTGAGTTTTGGTGCGAGCGCTCTAACCACTATACCACCAGTCTAGTTCGCAAAACATACCCTCTTAGTCAGAATATAAAACAAAAATACGAAAACTAAGCAATTGCTTTTTTGGTTTGTAAAGCTCTTCAGCGGTTTACGACAATAGAAAATCAATCTGAGGACGGTTGCTTCTCAATATAAAATGCCATATAGGACAAATCGCAGCCGTTAGTTTGAGGATAAATAAGAAATTACTTTAGCAAGTTTTCAAAAAAAATTGTACGCAATTATGACGGTAGACATGATGAGGCCAACACTAAGGGAGTGACCCTGTGCTGGTCTAAGAAAATATATTATGGGATGGGGAGAAAGACAAAGCAGTATTTTTGAGTATTTGATTTAAACTCATTAAGAAAAGAATTCTTTCTATAATACATTATGCTATTCACCCAAGAATCAACTACAAAAGGATGTGCTCTAAGAGATGTACGTGTGACGCGATATCTTAAATATGAAAAGATTTTTAGCTGTAACAGGTAAATTCGACACTTTGCCGTGATACAATCATAATATGAGGGAATTAAAGAACGCTGTAACTGACAAAACCTTAAATGTTCACTAGAGCCAAAAAACGTTCATAACTGTAGAACAAAGACACTGGTATTTTTCAATACGCAGACGGCGTAAGTGAATTTATTTTCATCGTAGAAATCTGGGACCTGGACCAACCGACGCGTATTTTTTTTCTGATAATAATGATGCAAAAAACGTATTTTCGAGTTTTTGTCAGTTACATCGCTCTATAATTCCATTGATGGTATTTGCGTATACATACTTGTATTTGAGTCTCTCTCTTTCTCTCTTACTCTGGTTTGAGTATATTTTGATCAAGTTTCTTACATTTAAACCGGTGCAAATTGGTTTTATAATTTGCAACTTAATTATTTATTATCTTAGAAAATCATTTGTAAAATGACATTTTTATTAGCATGTTGTTTGACAAATTTATCAGACCATAACATAAGTTTATGTATTCACAGGCCTATGATATCAATAAATATCAGGCTCATTAAAAAGAAAATATTTCACAAAAAGCAGTAGCAACTGGACTACCCTGATTACTTAAGATGCTGTTTAGCTTGAATAAGAAAATGAAATATAATTTCACACTTCATTATACTCGACTAATCCACCCAATTTTCTATATCTAGTTTTATATTTTAACTTTCTTTTCAACCCCATTAAATGACCACCCAAATAAGCAGAGCAAGCCACCCTCGCTCGAATAGTTACCCCTATATTTATGTGTTCCTTAAAGGCGAACAAATTATTTAAACAGCAAATTGTATATGGAAAATAGTGTAAGAGGCCACAAATTACGAGAAATAAAAATTAAATATATTAAAAGGCATACACACACACACAGAAATATACACTTTGAATTATCAGTAAAAGTTTTACTTTAAATTATAAAGATTACAAGGCATACAGGGCAGCGCATAGTGCTGTAATGCAATGCCACTATAATGAGGACAATAGCAATAAATGGAATTTTAAGGGTGTCTCCAGTAATAGCCAAAGATTTTAAGGACATACGCAGGAAATGAAAAAGAAATTCCTAAAAAACAAGAAGAGAAAACTAATAAAAACACAATGAAAAATTATCTCGGAAACCGACAAACAAACAAACCACCACCATCCAAAATCCTTCCCCAGCAGCACAGTATATGAAATTGCACTCCTCTTTTTTCTTTATCCTTTATGGCTAACAAGTGCATTATATTAAATGTTTATGGCTGATACTCACAACAGCAGCTGTCTTGATGGCCAGAACATGTTTCATGGCCAGACTTTTATGATAATAAAACTGATAAATTTCAGCTTTCAGCCAGACAATTTGTAGAGCTGGTAGCTATTAAACATTTAACAGACATTCACTCACCCATTTCACTTTATTTTGATTACAAACTATTGGCAAAATTAAATAAAATTAAAAGCGGAATGTATTACAAATATCAGGTCACACCTAAAATACAATTTAGATGCTATTTGGGATAAAGGAAAAAATCCCAACCACTACTCATTCTTCCCCCATATGTATATGAATGTACAGAAAAGAGTCACTTCAGACGCATTATATTTCGAACACAAATAATCAAATGGCAAGGAGTATATACAGTGGCAAGCAAATTTAGTAATTTTGCTTAAGAAATGCGAATTTGGAATTCATTAAAACCATACTTAACAATATAAGCAGTATACAAAGCAACAGAGTTGTACAATGATCTTCTACTCTTAATCTCAAATCCCATTTACTCCTTCGCAGATGACAGTAACATTTGTCACTTATATTTATTTGATCGTAGGCCGAGCTTTTTTGAGATCGGGGTGAAAAGGCAGAATATGAATGACACATTCTCAAACGCGAACAGGGTCGAATTTAATGCGCGCAAGACCCATTGTTGTTTTATAATGCATAAGCATTGTGATGATTTAATCCTGCCATCTGTGACTATGGGTAATGTAAATATTGAGAAGGCTGACGCTCTTGATTTTCTGGGCATGAGAATTAATTGTGATGTCCGTTGGAATGATCACATATTTCAAGTGTCGAAAGAACCATTCAAGTGCCTCGGTTTTCTAAAACGGTGCAAGAAATACTTCACTCCATCTGACTTTCTCAATATTTAGAAGACCTTCATCCGACCTAGGATAGAATACAACTCTCATGTATGGGCCGGTGCTTCAAAATTAGTTTTGGGGCTTCTCGACCGCGTACAGGAAAGGACGAAGGTGCTTATCAACGACGGTAGGGTATCCAATTCTATCGATTCGTTGGAGCATCGGCGCAGAGTGGCGTGCGTTTCATTGTTCTATCGATACTACCATGGGAGGTGCTCTGATGAGGTAAGGGATTTGATTCCGGGTGGTCGCATATTCTTGAGGACTACACGTCCCTCTCTCAGAGCGCACCCATTTGTGGTTGATTGTTCAGCGAATCGCACAATGCATTATAAAGAGAATTCGTTCTTTGGCCTCACCGCTCGTTTGTGGAACAATCTTCCAGCAAATGTATTTCCTGCCAATTACGATATCTATAGGTTTAAATCAAATGTCCACAAACACTACTCCCTTTTTCTCCCTTCCCATAGCATTTTTTTTCGACCAGCACAATGTACTGCATGAGTAGGGACCGTCCCTGAGTGCTGGCCTTAAAAATAAAAAAAATTATAATCGTGTGTGTTCAAAATATATGATAGTGTGGCCTGACATCATAATCTTTTCAAACAAAATTCATAAATAGTCTTCTCACCATGCATTCAGGGTTGTATTTTCTAAGATGTTAACAAAAAGCAACTCTACGAAGTCGATGTAATCCGAGAGCGACCCTAAGACGAAATTACCCAATTACAAGTCACAGCAAAACTTATGCCGATTACGATCCGAAGGCAGAAGACTAGTGAGAAACAAACAAATTACGAACCTTACCGTACCAGTTAGCCAGAGATAGCTACTACCGAATACATTTAAGCCAAGCCAGTTAGCAGCACTAATCGAAATTTGTTATCCGAATATAATAATATAACTCTGACCGTTGTAATATAATTATTTAGTTTCAATTTAATTTAAATAAAAATTAACAGCCATATTTATAATAAAAAACTAGCAGGTTGCTTAGTTTTCATTATAAAGGATGATTTTTTAGCTATTATCTTTATGGCAACACTGGTTTAACGCGCACGTTTCGTGTTTTGTTTCACTGTCAAACATCTTCAGTTTGGACTATAATTTAACCATAAATCGTCTTATAAACGAACAATGCTTGCAAATTATTGAATTTTTTTATCAATATGCGTGCTGTGTTAAGAAAGTTTATCGCGCGCTTCTTCCATTTTATAGTCAGTTTAATCGACCCACTGAAGCGGCTATTCGGGCTATTGTGACTAAATTTCGCACCAAATTTACATTGTTGGACATTAAACTACCAACACGCTTACGTAGAGCGAGAAATGAAGAAAATATCTCAGCTGTATTGGCCAGTGCTAATGATGACCATCAATTATCGATTCGTCGCCGTTCGCAGCAATTGGGCCTCTGTTACTCAACGACGTAGAAAATTTTGCGAAGCCTTTCAAAATACAGCTGATGCAAGAATTGAAGCCGAATGGGCTCTTGGAAAGTTGGCCGAAGATCCACTTTTTTATCGAAAAATTGTGTTCAGCGGCGAAGCTCATTTTTGGCTCAATGGGTACGTAAATAAGCAGAATTGTCAATTTTGGAGTGCAGACCAGCCAGAAGAATTGCAAGAGTTACCAATGCATCCAGAAAAAGTCACAGTTTGGTGCGGTTTATGGGCCTGTGGCATCATTGAACCGTACTTCTTCAAAGATGATGCCTAATCGTAACGTAACTGTGAAAGGTGAGCGCTACCGTGAGATGATATTCAACTTTTTTTGCCCAAAATGTAAGAGCTTGATTTGCATGACATGTGGTTAACAATGGACTTATTGAGAGGCGAGTTCGGTGAACATTTTATTTCACGTTCGGGACCGTTCAATTGGCCGCCTAGATCGTGCGATTTAACGTCTTTAGACTATTTTTTGTGGGGCTACTCGAATGTTAAAGCTCATGTCTATACAGCCAAGCCCGCTTCAATTGACGCATTGGAAGACAACATTGAAGCATTTATTCGTGAGATACCGGCCGAAATGTTGGACTAAGCGGATGGAACATTTGAGACGCAGTCACGGTCAACATTTGCATGAAATAATCTTCAAATATTAAATTATTTGGACCGTACTATCGATTCAAATAAAGATTTCAATAATTTTTTTGAATTTTATTTGTTTCTTTTTTTTTTTTTTTGAAAAACTTTCCTATAGCTCTTAAAAGCTCACACTTTACATACGGCCGTAAATGTGTAATCACACAGAAGAGTGTCGAAAGAATTCTTCTTATTCTTTACTGAGGGCTTGTGGATCCGTTAGTAGACCCTGGGTTCTGCTGAGTGATGGATATAAAAACCGTCAATAAAACAAGAAGACATTTGATAAAGTACTCATTTATTTATTCATTTATATATGAGGTACTAAAGTACTTCCACTTGTTGACCTATTATATTGGGTGGTTAAATTTTAAGGACCGATGTTAAAAGTAAACCACACCACCTAAACGTCAAGGTTTTTTCTGCTTTTCATTAAACATTTTTTCGTTCCAGACTAACTCAATTTGAAGCATGGAAAGATACACAAATGGCCGTTCAAATCAAAACAGTGGATGATCAATTTTCGAAGCAAATTATCTTCAGTGATGAGGCACATTTTCAACTCCGTTGATTAGTCAATAAGCAGAATTGACCCGTTTGAACGAATGATAATCCAGGAGTGATTGTCGAAAAACCAATGCACCCACAAAGTGTGACTGTTTGTTGCGGTTTATGGGCTGGTGGCATGATCGGGCCGTATTTTTTTCCCAAAATGAGGCCTTTCAGGCAGTTACTATGAATGGTGTTCGCAACCGTGAGATGATACTGAACTTTTAATGGCTCGAATTGGAAGATATGGGTGGGGATGATATGTGATTTCAACAGGACAGTGCCACTTGCCACACAGCTAACCAAACAAATTCAATGGCCGTGTTATCTCATGTGGTGGCGATGTCAATTGACCGCCAAGACCATGTGATTTGACACCTTTGGACTTCCTGCTTTGGGGTTACATACACACATACATACATAACTGGACTTTACAACCCTGTGTCAGGGTTACGGCCTAGCTCCTCGCAGCAATCATGTTGTGTGTGTAAATTTTTATCCATGAGTTCCGGGACCTACAGTTTAATGTCGACTCCTAACGACAGACTTGAGAAGCTTGTTCATGGCAATTAATTACTCTCAGAGCTTTTGCCAGAAGACTGCTGAGAGGTAGTCGCCGAAAGAAATATTTTTTTCATATTTCTTTTTTATTTTTTAAGATGTCGGAGCTGGGTGTCGAACCCAGGGCTCATGTCTTAGTAAGCCAACACACTAACCACTAGACCACGGCGACTACCCTTCTTTGCGGTTATTTGAAAGAAAAGGTGTGCGTCTATAAGCCAGTAACTAAGTAACTTCAAGAGCTAAAGGCATAGAATTGTTCAATTATGCCTCAGCATTATTGAAAATTTGGACCATCAGATGGAAGTGTGCCACGGAAGTCGCCATGGTCCATACATAATTGAACCATACCAAGTTATCATAATAAAAATAAATGGCAAAAATTTCCTAAATAATTTTTTATTCAAAATCAAAATTGGCCCTTAAAATTTAACCACCCTTTACAACCCTAAACTTATTTCGGGTTCCTATTGTATATCCCACAATTTCGTCGCTCTAATAAATTTCAAAATATCGGCCATTAATTGATAATCACCAAAGTACCTTTTTCTATTATGCATCGATGCTACACAAGTGCCTAGTGCGTAATCTGTGCGAATTCTATTCTTTCTTAATGTCTAATGAGTCTGCAGTAACCAGTTAAGAATCAGTCGTGTTAACATTTTTAGATTATTCGTAGAGAATGGAATGTACGACTTAAATCTCTTCCCATCATAGTAATAGTCTGATAAGTCTTTTGCCTTAGTATGCCCTTTCAAACTCTCCTACACTTATTCCACAAAAGGGTATTGGGCTTACCAGTGGCATGTATGCTCCCTTGCTGATTCGAAGAAGTGCTAAAAATAGGATTGAAATATTTTCGTCATACATGCAAACATAGAGCATTTCAATTTTTCGTTTAGTTTTTATGAATTTTTTAATTTTTTTATGAATTTGGACGAGTTCTGAACATGTTACCTTTATTGCTTGCTACTGTAAGAGTTTGATGACTTTTGCTTGATTATTTTTTCCCACTTAAATACAAAAGGCCAGAATAGTACAAAAAAAAGAAAAAGAAAAAATAATAAAAATGATTCAAATAAACTCTATGAACTTTCTTTCCAGAGAAAAGGATATAACAAATGTTTATTTCTTTATCAGATGAAGACAGTAAAGTTTTGTAATGTTCCACAGCAAATGAAGAAATGAATCAATGGCAACACAAACAAGTCAAGAAATGACTAAGTGAAGGATGACTAAATGAAATGAATGCAGTTTGTAAACGGAAGGTAAAAATATCATGAAAATAATGGCACAACAAATTCTACAAATATTTCAATTTGAAATATTTTCTAAAAGAAAATTAAAAAAAAAAATAGAAAAAAAAAAAATAGCCAACAAATACGAGTACACATACACATACACAAAGTCATAATGTCATGCCGCAAAATACAATTTTCATTTATTGATGTTTTCTCTTATCTGCTTAAAAAAAAAAAGATTTTTAAATAATATTTCAATTTAAAGCTTACATTTTTTTTTTTATTATTTAAAAAGCAAAGTAATAAATATTTCAAATCCCAACACTGACTTAATAAGTAACGAAATGAATTTTTTATCAAATGATTTTGAAAAACATTTCAGTTAATTAAACTGTGATGGGAATATATGAGACTTCAAAATTAAATTGTTATTTTTATTATAATCCCCATTATTTTATTATTTTTATTATTATTAAATTTTATTTCTTCACTCAATGTCATTAACATTTTCATTTTTCTCTTTTTTATTTTTTTTATGTTTTTACGAGTATGAAACCGATTTAATGAACACTTGCTGCCAGTACAGCCTAAACAGTGTTTTCACAAGCGTTAAAATATGGGAAAACACAAACGTTTACAAGTTTTGTTAGTTCCTACTTAGGGCTATGCAGATGATAGTGTTCTAGGGGGAAAATTCGAGAACACGCTCTATGACATTATTCAGAGAGGCCTCAGAATAGTTGGTGGGTGGCTGAGAATTAGCCCGAGCAAAACCATTTATTAGAAAGAGAACCCTTCCTAAATGAAAGAACATTGAGATTTTAGGTCAGCAAATTCTGCAAAAGAAGGACGTTAAATATCTGGGAGTAATACTGGATAGTAAATTACCGTGGAGGTCTCACAGAGAGAGCATTTCGAAGAAGACCAGACAAGCCCTAATAGCATGCAAAAGGCTTGCAGGAAAAACTTGGTGATATAATCGAAGAATACTGTACTGGATGTATATCATGATGGTCAGACCAATTGTGACTTATGGGGCTATTGTCTGGTCTTAGAAAATAAGTCTGGGCATAAACCGGACTGAACTTAATAAGGTACAGGGACTGGCGTGCATGAGTATAACTTGGGAAACTCCCCACAACTGCACTGAAGGCTCTATTACATTTAAGCTTAATGCACATTGTAGTGAACAACAGAGTCATAGACCAGGATAATGAGGGAGAGGTCAAATCCTCGACTTTTGAGGAGATGTGGCAACCTAGTCAACCGATTAGTTGGCAACCCATATCTTAACTGTTCTCTGGACATGATCGGGAAATCTATGACTTTGAAAAGTGGTTCAAAATTGAACTGAGTAGTAAAAGTGAATGGAGCAGCATAGAGGCTGCACACACTTTTAGCGAGAGGACTATAAAATGGTACACGGATAGGTCAAAGACTGAGAGAGGCATAGGACCAGGGATATTTGGACCTGATACGAAGTATTCGGCACCCATGGGAAAACTCGCCAGCATTTTCCATGCGGAGCTTAATACAATGGAAAGATGCGCTCAATGCAACCTGACGAACGGGTACAAACGACAGCAAATAGCCATACTATCTGACAGTCAGGCACTTGGCTTTTATGAAATCGGTTCGAAGCTAGTATGTGTCTGTCTATTGAAACAGAGCTATTCCATTGATTGGGCCACAACCCTTTTGTGGAATAAGGAGGGGAGTTTGAAAGAAGACAGGAAAAGAAGACAGGGACAGGGACACGCCTGGGTCAGACTGGCCTTAGAATTTCCAAACTTTTGCTTGGTAACAGTAATAAGAATAGACTTGAGTCATGCACTGGGTTTTCTAGGAATAATCTGAGAATATTAGCGGGCCTTCTGCGAAATAAACACAGCACTTTTTAAATGTTTTTGAGGCATTCGGTAAAAATTTGGACAAATGTTGAACACGCAACTGCAAAATAAAAAAGCCGTGGTCTAGTGGTAGGTGTGTTGGCTTACTAAGACATGAGCCCTGGGTTCAAATCTCAGCTCTGACATTTTGCAAAAAATTAAATATAAAAAAAAATATTTCTTTCGGCGACCACTTCTTAGCAGTTTTCTGGCAAAAACTCTGAAAGTAACTGATTGCCATGAACAAGCTTCTCAAGTCTGTCGTTCGGAGTCGACATTAAACTGTAGGTCCCGGTACTCATAGACAAAAATTAACACACACAACATGAGTGCTGCGAGAAGCTAGGCCGTAATCCTTACACAGGGTTGTAAAGGCCAGTTATGTATGTATGTATGTATTAGCGGGACTTCTGACTGGGCACTGCAGACTTGATGGACACTTAAATAAGATAGGAATCGCTTCGAGCGATATGTGCAGATTCTGCGACGAGCATTTCAAGGACTGCCAATACATCCCGAAAAATGCACTCTTAGGTGTGGATTGTAATCGTTTGGCATCAGTGGACCAAATTTTTTTAAATACATAAGTCGAAAAAAGGAACGTTACTGTAAATGGCGAGCGCTGACATGCGTTGATTACAATGTTTTTATTAATGTTTTGCCCATGTGGCATGTGATTTCAACAAGACCGCTCTACATGCCACACAGCACACATGCTAAACTATTGCTCAATTAAGAGACGAGTTCGATGAACAGTTTATTTTACTTTATTTATACTATTTTTTGTGGGGCTATGCTATAAGGCTCATGTCTATAGGGTTAAGCCTGCTTCGGTTGACGCAGTAGAAACCAATATTGAAACATATATTCGTAAGCTATCGGCCGATATGTAGGAGAGAGTATTGCAAAATTGGATCCATGTAATGAATCATATGAAGTTTAAGCCGCAGTCAACATTTAATTAAGTCCGAATGCCCTAAAACTTAAACCCATTTTTATGAATTGAAATAAAATTTTGATTGAATGACTTCTTTAGTACAATAATTTAAAGCCTTACAACTTTTAGATACCACTTTTTTACCCACAAGCCCACTGCATAAAGCGAAAAAATGTTCAATTCCATTTACATTTTTGTAACAGTATTTTAACTTTTGAAATCACTGTTTTTAATGAAAATCTGCAAATATTTATTAAAATAAAATAGAAAAAGTCAAGTTATGCTCAAAGCAGTCAAAGAAATTAGACTTTAAAATAAATTTTAAACGAATTTTAAACACCCTATCAGCGTATTGTATTTCCCGCAGTCTGTTACATAGTGTGCTGGCTTACTAGTACGAGTGCTGCGGATTCAAACACCAGCTGTGACAGCTTGAAAGAAAGAAATATGAAAAAATATTTCTTTCGGCGACCATCTCTTAGCAGTCTTCTGACAAAATTTGTCAATTCTGTCGTTGGGATTCAACTTTAACTTGTAAGTCCTAGTAGTCATGGATAAAAATTGAGCCACATAACAGGGGTGCTGTGAGAGGCTAGACTGTGACTCTGAAAAAGGGTTGCAATGGCCAATTATACCTGAATGTTTCAAATTAATTATAACGAAAAGAAAAAAAATTTTAAACAGCTGAAACAAAAATCATGTAATTAACCCGAATATTTATCGACTTTTGGCAAAAGCATTTATTTGAAAAATACAAAAGTTTACAGAAAATCGAAAAAAAACATTTTTTTTGTACAGAAAGATTTTTAATTTAACCCTTAATTGCATGAATTTTTTTTATTTTTTTCAAATAAACCACTGATAAAATTCATGCACAATTTTAGGAAAAAACATTTAAAAATATTTTATTATAAATATCTAAAACTACAGTTCAATGGCTATAATCTAATGCCGAAATATTTCAGCAGCGACCAATTTACACTAAAGTTTTTGTACATTTCTTTTCTTTTTCTTCAAAAAAATTTATGATGGAAATTTCCATCACTATGCAATGAAGGGTTAAGGAATCTAAATATCCGTTAATTTACAAGTTTTTTATATCTAAAACTTATTTGATGGGTGGGTTGGCGTAGTTTAGTGGTTAGAGTATTCGCCTACAACACCAGGCAGCCCAGGTTCGAGTCACAGCACTAGAAGAAATGCTGCATTTTTCAAAGTTTTAATTTAAATAAAAATATATATATGAGTAGTCGCCGTGGTCTAGTGGTTAGTGTGTTGGCTTACTAAGACATGGGCCCTGGGTTCGACTCCAGGCTCCGACATCTTCAAAAAAAGCAATATGAAAAAAAATATATCTTTCGGCGACTACCTCTCAGCAGTCTTCTGGCAAAAGCTCTGAGGGTAACTAATTGCCATGAACAAGTTTCTTAAGTCTGTCGTTCGGAGTCGACATTCAACTGTAGGTCCCGGTACTCATGGATAAAAATTGACACACACAACATGAGTGCTGCGAGAAGCTAGGCCGTAATCCTGACACAGGGTTGTAAAGGATAGTTATGTATGTATGTATGTATGTATGTATGTATGTATATGAGGTTCCCCTCCCCACCTCCAGAAAGTCTATTAGTAGAAAGAAAGCCACCCCTTGATATTCCACTTTATCCACCTCTGATCTATCAAATAAATGATCGAGAAGTAATAAGCAGAACTAAGCGAGGATCAAAACCTACCAATAACAACTTAGTCAAGATCATCCTCATCACTTCACAACAAATAAAATTAACATCAACAGATTGGGGCAATTGCTGTTGATCATTTCAAGGGTGTGAAGGTATAATTCTGGCCTTTAAGTGTACAACTGACAGCAACTTGTTCCAGTGATAAAAAGCGCTTAATAATAAAGCGAAGAATATCATATACAGTAGACGCTCGTAAATTAGAACTCGCTGAATTTCGAATCCTTTGGAAATTAGAATCAACGTTTTTAATACATTACATGCTCTGAAATTAGAACTGTCGGTATAGATAGATCAGCTATATTAAAAGCAGTTACCAAAACCTATCAGGAAGCAACTAACAAATCTTTACACATTTGTGTGTGTGGAAAGTTGGCTCTAAGTGTGGTTTCTGAATCAACGTGAAAGAAAATCTACAATGACTGGAGCAATATTGAAAGAAAAAGCTAAACAGATTTTTCAACAAGAATATCCCAATAATAATAATAAATTTCGAGCAAGTGATGGATGGTTTTCCAACTTTAAAAAGCGACATGGCATTCGATTTTTAAAAATTGATGGTAAGATTCTTTCTAGTTATGTTGACGCAGTTAATCCTTTCATTCATAAGTTCCGTGCTAAGGTGGCTGAGGTTGGTCTTACACACTCACAAATATACAATGTGGATGAAACTGGAAACTTATTATAAAATAATATATAAATTATATATAAATTATTAATTAAAATTAAAATATTCAAGCATAAGAGATTTTTTATTATATTTTCTAAACGAAGATACACTTTTGTGTTGCTTTATATTAAAAAAAAACCTTTGGAAATTAGAACTTCTCGAAAATTAGAATCACCTCAGGAACAAAGTGGTTATAATTTACGAGCGTCTACTGTACAAAGAAATCGCCCCCCGACATTCCACTCTATTCCACCTTAATCAATGTCAACAAAAAACGAATGATCAGGAGAAAAAGCGCCACCTATTGGGAAGTAGCAGGTAACAGCTAAACCTACTTAGCGAAGGCACTCATCATCACACAATCAACATGCAACGATGAGGCAAATGCTGTTGATCATTCAAGGGTGAAGGTATAACACTGGCCTTTGAATGATCAATTCTCAGCAATTTGTATAGTAATATAAGAAAAATCAAAACAACATGTTCTGTCAATAAATATACTGTCCTTTCCAAAAATTGCAATACAATGTACAACCTGAGTAGAGGTTGTAGCTCCTGAGTACTGGTCTTATCAAAAAACAAAATAAAAAATTTCAGATAATTTTTTAAGTCGACTTGAGATGTTCTGTCAAAAGTTTAGGGAAATACTGAGTTTTGTGAAAACTTTTTTTAAAAATTTATTTCACTGATGAACTCTAACTGTTGCATTTGTTACGATTAAATTAATTTTTTATTTTCTTAAGTTTTGTACTCTACAAGTACAAGTAGAAGTATTTTTCTGTTTCATACCTATGGCACACACAAAATTATTACGTTTTTTTCTCGCGTATTGGCAAAAAAGCAGTATAATTTAAATGTTCAGTCAGTCAGGAAAAGGCGACATAATACAATTACAGAAGAGGCTTTCACTACACAATCGTAGCTTCCTTCTGTGACTCAATAAAAATGAAATAATTTTCAATGCAAAAAAAAAACTAGACGACAACAGCAACAAAAAAGATATGAATATGAAAAAAATGATGAGGCCGTCGTAACAAAAAAAAAATAATACAAGAAAGAAAGAAAAAAGAAAGGATATCATTTTCTATATAAAATTTCAACGTTCTCTTAACAAATGCCACTTGTAATCAGTCCATAAAAGCTTGGCAAAAAGTAATGATAGGTAAACCCCCCCCCCTCACACACACACCGTCAAACAAATAATTATTTGAGAATTTTTTTTTTCTACTACATAGAGAGATATTTTTTTGTAATTTAAAAATAAAAACTTTACATGTACGAGTACCTTCTTTGACTGACTAATTTTACTCGCTGACGTTTGGTTGGTTGGTTGGTTGGTATTTTACACTTAAATTTAGAAGTAATTGTGAGGGAGGAATATTTCTTTTTTTTAAATCTTTTTTGCTCTTCAATTGTTATTGTTATTAAAGCTGCTTTGATAACAAAAAGCAAAGCAAAAAAGAAAAAGGTAATAAAAATATTTTCAGCTTAATTAAACTCAACAAAACGCCAGCATTTTACCCGTAGCTTACACAGGTAAACAAAGTTTTTGAATATTCCAACGAATACAAACATTGCTCAACTCTTTGTAAGTAGAACAGAAACTATGCGTCTAATGACCAGTGTAAGTATGGCAAGCAAAAAAATGTAATGAATAGTAGGAAGTGGTCAAGTAAATAAAAGGCAGTAAAAATTATAATTGTAGGCCAAATTCTTTTGTAGGCATTGCAGTTCCACCACTATCAAACGAATTTCTCTATGACTGTTAATGCCTTTAATATTTAGAAGAAGAAAAAAATGTATAGAAATAATGCTTTTATTTGTGAACACAAAAAGGCAAACAAATCCAAAAACTACCATTTTATAACGAGCCATTAAAGAAAAACAAACCTTTTTTTCATATTTCCATTGAGCTACAGAGAACATTGAGAACAACTTTATAAGCGGAGTAAAATGAAAACTACCGTTGGTTTTTAATTAAAGCTACTAATGAGTTTAGATTATTGTTAAAGTTAAATCAAGTCATATGTCTCATCTGCAATTGTCAAAGTTTTTGTTAAGATCGACCTACTGCTGTGTAAGAGTATTTTGTGCTCAAACTAAAGACATAATTATAGAGTTGGTTTGTGTTAGTAATTTCAAATTGGTTTTGAAAATAAAATTGTTTGTTTGATAAGGTAAACGTGAAGTTGAGACAAGAGTCATATACAAATAAACTAAATAATCTTGGCCATTACTCTCATGCAAATAGAATCTAACATGACATCGACGATGGAATTAAAGAACGCTGTAACTGACAAAACCTTAAATGTTCACCAGAGACAAAAAACTTTTATAAATGTAGAACAAAGACACTGGTATTTTTCATTTCGCAGACGGCGTAAGTGAACTTATTTTCATCGTAGAAACGTAGGGACTTGGACCAATCGACGCGTATTTTTCTGCTGAAAAAAATTATGCAAAAAACGAATTTTCGATTTTTTGTAAGTTACAGCGTTCTTTAATTCTTGCGACGATATATTGAGTACCAAACTAGCAAAAGTATATTTCAGGTATTTGTTGTTTTTAGTATTACTATTTATTAAAAGATTTTTTAATAAAAATCAGCAAAATCAGTATAATGCATGCCTAACGGAAATCTATAATTAGCGTTGCCAGATTGACAATATTAAATTTCTCTACTTAATACACACTTCCAGGTATTTATATAGTGCATCAAAATTCTTCCCATTCAATAGAGATATGACATCATGACTACTCAGAACATTACTACCAAGATATATCATACATACATACACTGCCGCTCACTTGAATAGGTTTACTATTGTCATTACATTCAAATAAATTTTTTTCTAAAAGTAATTAAGTTTTTAGTTATATTATTTTTTAAAATGGTAAAATATTGGATTATGTGTGTTTACAATAAAAAAATTGTTTAAATAATTAATAACTGAATTTTAGTAATTTTTTTAAAAAAACTGATATAATTTTCAGCACAATTTTTTGGGTCATTTGAATAGGTTCACTGTCATTAATTTAAAAAATTAAAGAAAAAAATGATTTTTTTGTAAACCTTTTTTAATTTTTTAAGATTTCTTACAATGCTTGATAATTTATTAAGGAGTATATCCTCCTTTATTCGATATAACTTCAAGAATACCATTTGGGAGGGAGCTATAAAGGTTTTCAATTAATGATAATAAAATTTTTGGACCAAGCTTTTTTAATTCCTCCAATGAAAGCCTATTTGGTTTCGTATTGTCTGCCGGACTCGTAGACTTTGCGAGAAAGCAAGCCCCATACATTTTCTATAATATTTAAGACAGGGGAATATAGTGGCCCCATCAACATATCGACATTTTGGCTTTAAATCCACACTTTTACAAACCTGGCATTGGGTATCGGGGCATTATTTTGTTTAAATATCCAAAGAATTGGTCTAAAAATAGTAGAAAAATATGGAAACACCTTTTCAAGTACTGTTTTGTAATTATTCGCGTTCATTTTTGATGTGAGAAATTGAAGCACAAATGTACCATAATATGAAATCGCCCCCCGCACCATTACACTTCCCTCACAGAGACGAGACGACTAAGGTAGCGTTCCTCCTTATGTTGGTCGTGGAAATAGTAGTTGTATCCATCCGGACCTTCCAAATTAAATTTTTTTTCGTCTGAGAAGGCAACACGATACCACTCCTTTTTATCGTTCATGTATTCTCGTGATAAATGAGACCGTGTCGCTTTACGATCAGCAATAAAAGATGTTTTTTTTTAATTTTTAATCTCCTTAAATGTTTAGAACGTCGAATAACACATCTTACAGTGCCTATGATAGCTGTAATACCCAATTTTTGTCTAATTTTTGCAGCAAAATCGCTCGAATTTGAGGCAGCTCTTACAATAACTCTTCTGTCCGCTTCTGTTGTGCTTTTTTTGGTCAGCCCTTTCATTTTTTATACTAATCGGACAGATTTCTTAAAAAATTACTTACAACATTCTGGCTGCGATCAATTTTTTTGTCGATATTCCTATGGCTTAAGCCAGTTTCATTGAATGCTTTAACTTTACCTCTTCCTTCTTTAGTTAATACCTTGCTGCGCCCCATTTTACGTAAAATATATAAAATATTATTGCAGTAACTCACAAATATTTAAAATTTTAATTATACTGTCGATGGTCAAAAGCAAACTATTGAACCTATTCAAGTGACCCAAAATCTACACCTGTTTTCGTAGCATTTTGAAGTAAAATCAAAAAATAACAAGTTTTTATTTATTGTACCGTTATTCTTTTTTTCCTAAAATATGATTATTCATAATATCTCTTAATTTAAGTGAAAAAAAAAATTATTCTCCTAAAGTTTATATGAAGAAAAATTAAAATATAAGAGCAAAAATTATTAAACCTATTCAAGTGATCGGCAGTGTATATAATTGGCCATTACAAAACTGTTGTGTGTGTTAATTTTAATCCAGGACTACCGGGACCAAACGACAGATTTGACAAGCATTTCCATGGCGATCAATTACTCCCAGAGCTTTTGCCAGAAGACTGCTAAGAGGTAGTCGCCGAAAGAAATAATTTTTTTCATATTTCATTTTTTTCAAAATGTCAGAGCTGAGATTTGAACCCGGCGCTATCTCACCAAGCCAACACACTAACCACTAGACCACGGCGACTACGATATATCATTTTAAAATTATTGTAGATTGGACAAATGCCCATAAAGTGAAAAGTGTTTTCAACTTCATTCATATTACAGATTGTACATAAACTATCAGTATTGCATTGAAATTCAAAAGACCCCCTTTGGCTTTTATAATTAAACTAGTACACCGAGAAGAAAAACCGGTCTGTTTTGATGCAACATTAAAATCAAGTTTTGGATGGAGAACATGAAATTGTGAGTCTGCACCATGAAGTTCAAAACTCTTCCTGTCCTTTATTTCTAATAGGCATATAATCTTCTTCCAATGTGCACATATAGGAGTACAGTTGCTAGATGGAGAAAACTGCGATTGATTACAAAGGTTAGACCATTCCTTAGACCAAAAAAACTTCATCTCTATGACATTTTCTGCATGTATACCTGGCAGTCTCTGGGGACTCAGGGAGAGTATTTTATTTATATAAGAAAAATTATTTTTTAACGTTCAAATATACATAGAATTTAAATTAGTTTCGAAATATTTATAGTTTCCAAATATTTATTTAGAAGTATTTGGAGTCAAGCATAACATTTTTTTAATAAAAAAGCGAAACAGTTTTCCTACATCATCGAACTTCTCATATTCCCAAATTTGCATACAACATTATGGACTTGGATCCAGCCTTAAATATTTTTAATATTTTTCAATGATATTTTAGGGTGGTTTATATATTTAGACCAGGTGCAGGTTATGGCTACTTTAGATGCAGAAAGCTTATTATGTGGGTGTCTTTAAAAAGATAGGTTGTAAGTTATCTCAACACCAAGATATGTATGTTTAGTTATTAATAACTTCAATATCTTCAACTGCATAATGCCATTTTAAATTGCCAGAAATTCTTAAACCATTACGAAAAAGAAAGAAAGAAAGAAAGAATTTTCGATGTAACCAGATTGACTTTAAAACTCCATGTTTGTAGAGTGTCTATCATATTTTGTAATCCATTTGGAGAATTTGAAAGGATAACAATATCATCTGCGTATAGCAGTATTTTATGTTTTCACCAGCAGTATTGAGTTCACCAGGCAGAATATGGGGAAGGTCATTTATATATAGTGAAAATAATACTGGGCTTAAAGTAAGTATATTTAAAGAACATTATTTGCAAGTTAGGATGGCTTGATAAAGACTTTATGATTAAACAGAATTGGCTTTTGGTATTTTTTCATACAAATTGGCACCTAAGAATGCTGGAGAATGCAATCGTGAAATAGAATCTATTTTATTTTGACAGCGATTTTTCGAATGCTCTCATTTTTAGAAACATATTCTCTCAACAAGGTTATCACACTTTTATTAAATTTCATACATTTTGTAAACAAACCCATTTGTTTTTTTTTTTTTTAGATATTTTAGGGTGGTTAATATATTTAGACAAGGTGCAGGTTATGGCTACTTTAGAAGCAAAAAGCATATATTTAAAAGATAGGTTGTAAGTTATTTCAACACCAAGATATGTATAGTTATTAACAACTTAAATATCCTCATCTGCATAATACATACATACTCGTACATAATCGTACATAATTGGTCATTACAACCCTGTGTAAGGGTTATGGCCTAGCTTCTCGCAGCACTCATGTTGTGTGTGTTAATTTTTATCCATGAGTACCGGGACCTACAGTTTAAAGTCGACTCCGAACGACAGATTTGAGAAGCTTTTCTATGGCAATCAATTACTCTCAGAGCTTTTGCCAGAAGACTGTGCAGAGGAAGTCGCTGAACGAAAATATTTTTTCATATTTCTTTTTTCAAGATGTCAGAGCTGAGATTTGAACCCCGCGCTATCGTCTTAGTAAGCCAACACACTAACCACTAGACCACGGCGACTACCCCTGTCAGCAATTGGACGATTGTTTTTTCAAATATTACCAAAATGAGTCTTTTAAGACTCCCTTAGGTGATCAGAAACTGATTAAATGTGCGAAATCATAAATTAATTTTGCAGGCGTTCGTAATACGACTGCTGCTTTAATAATTATTTTGCGTCGTATTTTGTTGTTTTCTTCTGCATTTCGTTATAATCGGATTTATTTCATTTGAAAGAAAAACAGTTATGCAACTTTATATTATTAATGTGGGGTCGTGGTATAGTGGTTAGAGCGCTCGCACAGAAACTCAAACGACAGAGGTTCAATCCCAGCGAAGGGCAAAAATTACAAAATAAAATTTGAGGTTTTTCTAAATTATAATATAAAAAAATTAGAGGTCCACCTTAACATACTCCAGTCTATTCCGCCAGAAACGAATGATCAGAAGTACAGCGTCATCTTCTGGGAAGATAACAGCTAAAGCCTACTGAAGACGCTCACCACTCATATTACAACCAGAGTGGGCAAACAAACAAGTTATTTCGCAAACGTTACAACAAAGTCATACACTTTAAAAATTTTTTTAATGGTATTGTACATGAGCAAAACTAAAACAAATACTTTCTAAATGAGAAAGAGAGCAAATGAAACAATTAGATTTTCGCTGTTGTGCTTGCTTTGTTATTCCGTTACATTCGTATAATTTGCTCTCTTTTCTCTTCTTCATTTCTTTTTGTTCTCATTAATTTTTTGTTGTACCTACGCACATTTGAGTTAGTGTATTTGTAGTGCTCAAAACAAAAACAATATACAAAATTAAATGGGACAATTGCTCTCACTGTTTCTGTTTTATTTGTGTTTTACTCATTGCAGAGAACACAACAAAATGAGATCAAACGTTCAGTTTTATTTATTTTCCTACTCTAATTTCAACATCCACCATCAACAGATGTGGCAATTTCTGTTGATCATTCAAGGGCGAAGGTATAACACTGGCCCTTGAGTGGTCAAATTGACAGCAACTTGTCTCATCAACAAAAAGGCGCATAATATACATAAACATATATGGGCAATTTCAAAAATTTTCAACATTTGTTGAAACTGAGTTCAGATACTTATTATTACTCCAGTTTTTCGAATTGACCAAAACGGTCAAAAGGGAATTGTCGCCGCCACTGTCTTAGGTATGTAACATTAAAACCGTTCTCTTACTGCTCTTATGTACTTCATTATTATAATTGTATTTAAGTACTGGTACATATATGTAGATGTACACATATAATAACATATAAGTATATAGTAAATTAAATAGATGAGAGAAATGTAAACGCCTAATATAAATCAATATAAAAAAGAAAATGGTAATCTGAATTTAATCGATCACGCGTTAAGACAAAGTTTTTTAAAGCTGACTGGCTGAACAGTTAAATAAAAAAGTTTGCTAAATAAAATTTGTTTTATTTGTAAAAATTCAGATTATTCGCATTAAGCGTAACAGGAATGGTAGGCCACACTAGAAAACTGGGAAATTCAAAATTTCAGACCATCAGTTCTTTATTTCTAAAAGTAATGGGCACTCATATATCGAAAAACTCAAAAAAAAGGCTTGAAATTTACACGAGTTTTTTCATATTTCATCACTTTTCTACTTTTAGTTTTAAACTTCCGATGCTCACTGATATAAAATAAAGTCACTAGACTTTGTAGATATATACACTATAAAAGTTATGCCCATACTACTATTTGGGAAAAAGTTGTACAGCGGTTCATTTTTGAAACCAAAATTTTCCGATTTTTCAAATTTCGCAGTTTTTTCTATAGCGTTTTTGCGCCGTTCAAGAAAATTGCATTTCGTCAACAGTATTTAAAAGATGGTATAATTTGCTAAAATTTGCGCCATATCACGTCGATGTCAGGCTGCTAGTTGCTGAGAACGATGACCTCAAACTTTTATAGAATTGGCGTAAATTTTTCAAAAATGACAGTTTTTCGCACCTGACATTTGCAATTATATTTAAAACTGGTTTATGTACTGCGTGATCTAAACTTCTTAATTTTAGTCGCCCTAAGGATTAAAAAAAGAGTCAAAATTGGTCAAAAACGCTGACTGGGTACGTCTGCATTATGCCATTTTAAATTGACAAAAGTTCTTCAACCATTACAAAAAAAAAGAATTTTCGATTTATCCATATTTACTTTTAAACTCCATGTTTGACAGTATTTATGTAGTGCGTCAATCATATTTTGTAATCCATTTGGAAAATTTGAAAGGATAACAATATTATCTACGTATTGCAATACTTGTATGTTTACAACAGCAATATTAAATCCTCTAGGCAGAATATGGGGAAGGTAGTAAAAATACTACTGAGCTTAAAATATATTTCAAGAACATTATTTGCAAGTTAGGATTACTTGATAAAGACTTTATGATTAAACACAACTGGGTTATGGTGTTTTTTCATACAAATTGGCACATAAAAACGCTGGAGAATGCAATCGTGAAATAGAATCTACTTTATTTTAAGAGCGATTTTTCGAATGCTCTCATTTTTAGAAACAAATTCTCTCAACAACGTTATCACACTTTTATTAAATTTCATACACTTTGTAAACAAACCCATTTGTTTTTTTGTTTTTGACGCAAAGTAAGAACAAAAGATAATCGAAAAAAGATTTGAAAGTTTAAAAAAATTAATAAATTTTGGAATTGTGTGATATTATAGAAAAAATAATTGAAGAAGGGCGTAAACATAATTAAGTTATTAAATATAAATTTAATTCTCCACAAAAACTCTCATAAACTCTTAATATATTTATATAAGAAATGTAAAATCCATTAATGACAGTTCGTGAAGTTGCGGCCGTCGTTTATATATTGGGCATGTTTTCTCTGAGAATCGATTTTGCCTTAAGTTGCGGTCGTATTCTGTTTAATTATGTTCTTAGTTATTTGTAACAGATTTATAATATTAAGAATTTGGTTATTTTTATTTTATTTTGAATATTTTTTCTTGTCATGGCAACACTGCTTTTAAGTCAAACAAGTTCGAAATAAATCTGATAACACACACATGACACACACTGAAATTGTTTATACTATAGACAGATGACAACCTTAATTTGCATTAAGAATTTACTAATGCAAATTAAAATTTTAATGTGACAGACGACAGTTTCTGCATTTATAACGTAGACAGACGGCAACGTTAGTTTGTTTGTGAACGATTTTTATTTGCTTTTATACCCAAAGATATGAAAGGTTTGTAACTTTGCTTACTTGCTATTCATTTTAATTACCAGCAGTAAACAATTAATCTAAAACCGACTGATTTTATGCGGTATTGCCATATTAAAAAAAGCTTAATGGTGTTTGGTTTTCTACACAGTTAAAGCGCATTGAGAAGAGGAGTTCATTGGAATTAAGACTGCTAATGCGTATTAACGCTGTCGTCTGGTTACGATATAATACAATTATAACAAAAACACACTTTGAAGTTTTAGTTTTTTTTAATTTTTTCTTTTTTTATTTAGTGAAAAAAAAGAGTACAAATAGCAACCACTTTAAGCATGCAACGCATGCCAGGAAATAAAACAACATAAGAGTATGTATGCATTAAAATTCAGAGCGAATTCGCTTAACTTAAATGCATACTTAAACATACAACAATCAAATAATTAAGAGAAAAGACAAACTCCTAAACACAAACGGAAACCACTCAAAAGAAATACATTTGGGAGAATAAAAAAGGGGTAATGAGTGAATTTAAAACAAATAAAAAACTCCACTAAATGAATACTGTTTATTATTTTATTAACTTATGTGTTGAATACATATACATATGTAAGCTGCACAACTTCAACATAATTAATATTTATATGTATTGTAGTATATCGTAAACAGAGGCAACATTAAACGACACTCACGGGAAAAAAATTATTTAATTTAAAGTAACATGCCTATACTAATTTTAAAATTTTCTTTTCTGTTAAAAAAAATATTCTTCTTATTCTTCCTTGATTTTTCGTATCGGCGAAGATAGTTGTGAAGTAATGCAGTTGTGACGTCATTTTATCAATAATCTTTCAAAACTTAAACACTGACGCAAACGCATACAAGGAAATAAAACAACAGTTGTATGCATTAACATTCAAAGCGAATTCTCCTAACTCATATGCATATAATGTTAAATATACTCCAACCAAATGATCAAGGGGAAGAGACAAACTCTTAAACTCAAACAAATAACACTCAAATAAGAAAGCACACAGTTGGCAAGAACAATACAATACATCGTGCAATAGGAAATAGAGAAATGAGTATATTCAGTAGAACAATATAAAGAAAAAAAATAAGAAATTCTCTAAATCTGTTTCCTATTTCTTATTTATCTATTGACGCACAAGATGGGTATATGTAGGCTGCACAAACAGCACACAAAGTCGTCTACATTCGCCAGTCCATTGCATGTTTATTTTGAAAGAGAAAGCGAAAATTATTTATTTAAAGTTCACATACGTATGTATTTGTGCACAATAAAAGCAAATCAATTAATACATACAAAAACACCTACTATTTTTGAGATCTTTTCTCTAAAAAAAGTATTCTAAAGAACTTTTTTTTTATTTTTCGTATCGACGAAAGTGTTTGAGTAGTTATGATGTCGTTTAACTAAGAGCAATAATATGGAAATACATACATATGTATGTATGTATGTATGTATGTATATATTGTGATAAATGTGTTCAGTGCTTTAGAGTTATACAATTTGTAATTTAAACCTCAACATATAAATATATGTATGTATGTATGTATGTACAACTGAAATGTAGTGGGAATTGAAATGTAGTTTTGCTGCCAGCTGTGCAAAAAAATTGGTTCTTAATAAAATGTTGATTGTCAGTTGCCGTCTGTAAGATATGTATGTTTAGGTACATACATATGTACATACATATATGGATGTATTTTTTTTTATTTTTTTTTCCAATTGACAACTCAATCAAATTTTAGTTCCAATCTATTACCCATCATTTAAAAAAAATTATTTCTATGTTTTTCTTCTTAAATTATTTAATTGTGTTTGTTAAGAATTCATGTCTTACATACCTTTTGGTTTAAACTGTTGCTGTTAATTTTCTGTTGTCATTGTTTAGTTTTTAAATTAAGATCGACATTGAAAATAATTTAGAGACGATGCCATTTTGATTTTTTTATAAAACACATTTGTAAAAAAAAACTATACGGAACCTAAAACTCTAACGCAACCGCACAACACGAATTAAAGTATGAAACTAAAGTTGACGGCGAATTGCATTTTCTTAAGTAGATACATATTTTAATGCAAATCAACCAAATAAAACCAATACTAACAAATAAAGGGCTCTAAAAAGCAGGCAATCGTGTTATAAAAAGATGATTTGCAAAAAAGCAAAAACAAAAAGACAAACACACAAAAAAGAGATCAATCGGAAGAGAGTAACAGTAAGTTTTAAAAAGTGTTGCCGTCTTAGTTATTTTCTTATTGAAGTGTGTTCTTGTATACACTTTGTTACCTTTTTCTTAACACAAATAATATACAATATTACCACAAAATTAATATGTTTTTAAATTATTTAACATGTTTTATGAAATTGTGTTCTTTGGCTTATTATTAAACTCGTAATATTATAGCAGATGCATTTAAAATAAAGTAGAAAACTTTGCTCAAATAGTGATTTAATACTTTTTTGAAATTTTCTGTTATTGTTGCCTAAATGAAGAAAATTTCCTTATAAAAAAATGAATTTGTATGAATATTTTTCTCTGTTGAAGTTATTTTCAATTATAAATTTCTGTCAATTATATAAAGGTCATTAGTCTCCGTGCAAACTTTGTATTCTTACTCTAAAATCGGATTAAAATCGGTATATTATGTCTGTTAAATATCCATAAATATCTTTTTAAATATCAATAAATTATTACAACAAAATGAATATGTTTTTAAATTATTTAGCATTTTTTATGAAATTGTGCTCTTTGGATTAAAAATATTATACTCGTAAAACTCGTATTATAGCAGATGTATCTAAATATATAAAATTGAATGTGTGTTTGTTTATTTGTTTGTTTGTTTGTTTGTTTGTTTGTACCTTATAGGAGACCAAACCTCTGCACCGATCTTCCTGAAATTTTCACAGCATTTAACTGGGACTCTGACATGATTAATAGGATACTTTTGTTTCGACCACGCCTACTTTTACGCCCACATTTTTTAAATTATGTAATTGCCCCCATATAGTTTTTAAAAAATTTACTTCAAATAGTATACACATTATACTCCAGGCGAAGTATAAATAATAATTTATTACACCATGCCCTCTTTCACGCCCCTTTTCACGCCAAATTTTGTTTGAAAGTTTCAAAATTTTTGTTCTATGTAGAAATTTTTATTTTTTTTATTTGGTAATATATTGCTCTTAATACTGTTAACGTTGTCATATGACTATGAAACACGCCCACTTCACCGCCCCCTTCTCTTTTAATTCAGATACTTACACCACTAATAATGTTTGCTATACAAAACACTTTTTTTGTAATATGTATATAACGAGGGGGTAGCGAAGCACACCGGGTTCAGGTAGTTTAAAATAAAATAGAATATTTTGTACAAATAGTGATTTAAAAAATTTTGTTTTTCACTTTTTTGTAATTTTCTGTTATTGCTGTGAAAAAAAAAGAAAATTTTCTTATTAAAGGCTGATTTTTTTTTAAATGTTTTTCATAGATTTTCTCTATTGAAGGTATTTTCAATTATAAATTTCTTTCAATTAAATAAAGTTTATTAGACTCCATGCTAACTTTATAAACTTCCTTAAATAAGTGGTGAAAATTACAACTCTGCTATATCTACAATTGTATAGAAATTTCAATAACTTTTATTTTAAACGGAATTATCCACCTCTGAATTTTGGTCGTCACTAAAATTCTTGGACGTACGAAAAAAGTATTACAGTTGATAACAATTATAAAACCATATCAATTTGTTATGCTATTTTAAAAGAACTTATGGTGTTGTTGTATTTAATTTCTTTAATGTTTAATCTCTTTCATTTTGATAATTTTTAATGAGAATTGAAAATATAGCACATTTTATTTAATTTGAAAAAGTTAGCATGAAGAAGTATTTTTATTAGAAAATGTGAAACAACAATAGTAACGCAGCTAAAACAAATATGAACTGAGGACTACAAAGTTTCCCCTAACAGTAGAGGAGACATGAGATGTAGATTTTTAAATAAATCCACATACAAGAATTTGTGACACATTTTTGATCCAAATCGGTATAGAATTTTGTTTAAGGACAAAAATATTCCTTTGGCAAATGCAATTTTCTTAGTAATTGACTGCGTCAACATTATGACGGAGAAGGTTAATAGGCAACAATCAAACTTTAAATACGAAATAAACTTGTTTTAAATTATTAACTTGCCATTCGCTGCATTTATGCTCTGCTTCCTAATTAAATCTAAATTACTTGCAGCACCTTCTGCAAAGTTTTTGTCCACAACTCGAAACTTAATTCAAAATTTAAAAAATTGATAAAGACCATAAAATATTATTTGTTTGTTGTATCTAATTGCTGACTTGTAATAAATCGTGCAATTGGATAGCTTTGAAATTATTTTTTTGATTGTGTATACAGAGTTGGGAGAGCTAAGGGACAACACTGTGTTTAAGGTATATTTATTTCTTTTATAAGAGTAAAAAAACCGTTACATTCAACAGGCTAACGCACACCTGGAAACTGTGTTGTCATTTTGCTTAATGCTAACCAAAATCGGTGGGGTTTTTCTGCAGTGTGTACTTGTTATTATTTTTCACTTATTGTAAATCGCAGTCCCACATTAAATAGAACAGTTTTTAGAAATAAAAATTCTGCAAATCATTGGTTACAAATATGAAAACGAACATTTTTGATTCACAATTTTTTTTTTTTTTTTGCAACTCATCAATTCAGCAATACCGACTAAAAGCAGGATAATAATTGAGATATAAACTTAATGATTATTTCAATTAAGTAAATTTCATAAAATTCGCATATGTATGTATATTAAATCATTTGTAGAAGATGCTCCAATAACGAAGTAATCAAAATCAAAGATTGAAGAATTAAAATCTTCAATCAATAAAAAATAATTAAATTATATTAATACTCGTTTAGCCTATAAAATATAGAAAAGATTAGCCCAATTATAAATAAAAATTACTTGGAATATGTTTTCTTACCATTCTTACAAATCGTCGTGCGGGAGTTTATGTGCTGTATTCGCCATTTCTCACTTTTCATATATCTCGAGTTAATGATGCCACTTTAGGTTTTCGAACCCAAATTTTTCAAGTCTGTAATCCGTTTTAATATATCTCGTCCAGTTTCGGAGTTAAATAGCCGAAAACTGATTGCAGATTTAAAAAATTTTGGTGTCAAAAACCTAAAGTGGCTACATTAACTCGAGATATATAAAGTGGAGCAAAGAGCACATAAACTCTAGCACGACGAAATGATTATTATTATCAACCTCCTGTCATAGTACATTTTTTCTTAACTTTTTCTGATTCTCTGGGAGAAACTTTTGCGAAAATTTATAAGTCATTATTAAAATTGAGTTAAAGCTTGAGTTTGAATATCTAATATTTATCAAAAATATATTATACAATAAATTGCTACCTTTGGTAATCTACGATTACAATAAAGTGTTGTTCACATTTGCCTCCGCAGAAAAGTGGATTGAATTGAGCGAAGACAACTTCTAAAAATATCAAGAATATGTATGTTTTAAAAAACTTTGTCATTTTTGTTTCATTTTCGTTACTTTTTTTTTTAAATTTGACTACCAAAAATGAAAGGCCGTGGCAACACTGCGAGGAAATTAAAAAACATATGTGTGCATTAAACTTTAAAGCGAATTTGCTCAATTTGTATGTATACTAAGTTTTACACAACCAAATGATTAAAAGAGAAGAGCCAAACACCAAATCAAACCAAAAGCAAACACTGAGATCACTGATGCCAGATGTGACGATTTTAAGTGCCAAAAACAACTAAATGACGATTTGATGACGATCAAAATTAAAAAAATGATATAGTTAAACATTGTAGAAATTTTTATATTGAACTGTGTAACCAAATTTTAAAGCGTTTCCAAATTTTGTTAATAAGGAAGAAAAACAAATGTTGGATTTGGAATTCAGAGAACTCCAATTATTAGATTTGAAAAACCTATGTAATAAAAATGAAACAAACTTATTAAATTTTTGGAAACAAATATGCGAATTGAAACGAATAGTTACATATTTCCAACTTTAAAAAAATTTATTAAAAATATTTTAATTTTACCACATTCTTCTGCTAATGTGGAAAGAATATTTGGCAAAGTAAACATTAACAAAACAAAATAGAGAAATCGATTGGAAAAAGATATACTTGAGGGTATTTTATATACTAAAGATTATTTGAAATTAAAGAAATCAAATTGTTTTGATACTCCAATTAAACCAGATTTATTAAATATCTATAATAATGATATATATTTGTTAAATATACAGTGCGAGCTCGATTTTCGCAACCCCCGATTAACGCAACACCCCGATTACCGCAACAGGCAAATTTTTTACATTACAGTCTTTATAATTGCAACGATTTTCAAAAATGAGTCTCAATAAGTGCAACACTATTTTTTTTTAATATATTTACAATGATTTCTATTTGCATTTCTTGTTCAGAAATGTAGTTTTATAAAAGTAATCATATTTAATCAAAGAATTCCATTTTAATAGAATTTCTTCCACGTTAGTGCTGTCCCAAACACGTTTTAAAACACAAATACAAACGCATCAGTTTTCTTTTTCGCAGCAAATGTATGGTTACACAGATGCGTAGGCTAACATATTTGTATAATTTCACTTTTTAAAACAAAAATTGCTCTCTACGCTAATGTTTCAACAAGAAGACTGTTTTTTAACAGTTAGTTTTTTTTTTTTTTAATAAACAATTGTTTTTTACAAATATTTTGTTTTATTTTATTAAAACTGGGGTATTTTCAGGTGATCGATAATTGTAACTTTTTCGGTAATTGCAACAGGCCAGATTTTTTTAAGTTGCGAAAATCGAGCTCGCACTGTATTTATAAATAAACTTACGTATAAATATAATTTTAATATAATAACAAATTTAATTTTAAAAAATTTCAAGGGCCTAATAAGATCTCAAAATTATATTTTTACTTTTATTAGTTATTATTTTTCAAAGTACAATTAAAAATTATTTTAACCGTTTTTCGTTAGTTTTTTTTTTAATTTTACTTTTATATACAAAACAAGACTATATTCTGAAGTACATGTGTATATTTGTTTGTTTTTTGCTAATAAAACCTAAAAAGAAAAATTTTTTTGTGTTTTTACGATTTTTGAAAACATGATGACGATTTTGACGATTTTTTTTTAATTGACAATTTTATGCCCAAAGTACCTGGCAACTATGCTGCTAATGCGTATTAACGCTGTCGTCTGTTTACGTTATAATACAATTACAACAAAAACACACTTTGAAGTTTCAGTTTTTTTTTAATTTTTTCTTTTTTTATTTATTGAAAAAAAAAAATACAATAGCAACCACTTTAAGCATGCAACGCATGCCAGGAAATAAAACAACATACGAGTATGTATGCATTAAAATTCAGAGCGAATTCGCTTAACTTAAATGCATACTCAAAAATACAACAATCAAATAATTAAGAGAAGAGACAAACTCCTAAACACAAACGGAAACCACTCAAATGAAATACATTTGGGAGAAAAAAAAGGGGTAATGAGTGAATTTAAAACAAATAAAAAACTCCACTAACTTAATCTGTTTATTATTTTATTAACTTATGTATGTGTTGAATAAATAAATGTAAGCTGCATAACTGCACTAACACAACATAAAGTTGTCAACAATCATCAGCCTTCAACATAATTAGTATTTATGTATATGTACATATCGTATATCGTAAACAGAGACAACATTAAACGCCACTCACGGGGAAAAAAAATATTTAATTTAAAATACATCTACTCAATTTAAAATTTTCTTTTCTTTTAAAAAATATTTTTCTTATTCTTCTTTGATTTTTCGTATCGGCGAAGATAGTTGTGTAGTATGGTAGCTATGACGTCATTTTATCAATAATCTTTCAACGTTTAAACACTGACGCAAACGCATACCAGGAAATAAAACAACAGTTGTATGCATTAATACTCAAAGCGAATTCTCTTAACTCATATGCATATGATGTTCAATATACTCCAACCAAATGATCAAGGGGAAGAGACAAACTCTTAAGATCAAACAAATAACACTCAAATAAGAAAACACACAGTTTGCAAGAACAATTCATCGTGCAATAGGAAATAGAGAAATAAGTATATTCAGTAGAACAATATAAAGAAAGAAAAAAAAAATTCTCTAAATCTGCTTCCTATTGGTAGCATATGTATGTATATGCATGTATGTATGTATGTACAACTGAAATGTAGTGGCAATTGAAATGTAGTTTTGTTTCCAGCTGTGCAAAAAAAAATTTTTGTTAATAAAATGTTGATTGTCAGTTGCCGTCTGTAATATATATTTAAGTACATACATATATACATACATATATGTATGTATACTAATGTGTATGTATTTTTTTATTTTTATTTTATTTTTTTTTTTTGCCAATTGACAACTCAATCAAAGTTTAGTTCCAATCTATTACCCATCATTTAAAAAAAAATTATTTCTATGTTTTTCTTCTTAAATTATTTAATTTTGTTTGTGAAGAATTCATGTCTTACATACCTTTTGGTGTAAACTGTTGCTGTTATTCTTTTGTTGTCATTGTTTAGTTTTTAAATTAAGATCGACATTGAAAATAATTTAGAGACGATGCCATTTTGATTTTTTATAAAACACATTTGTAAAAAAAAAAAAACTATACGGAACCTAAAACTTTAACGCAACCGCACAACACGAATTAAAGTATTAAACTGAAGTTGACGGCGAATTGCATTTCCTTAAGTAGATACATATTTTAATGCAAATCATCCAAATAAAACCAATACTAACAAATAAAGGGATCAGCAGGCAGTCGTGTTATAACAAGATAATTTGCAAAAAAGCAAAAACAAAAAGCCAAACACACAAAAAAGAGATCAATCGGAAGAGAGTACAGTAAGTTTAAAAAAGTGTTGCCGCTTTCCTTTTTTTCTTGTTGAAGTGTGTTCATGTAAACAATTTGCTACCTTTTTTTAACACTAATAATGTACGTTTGTTTACAATTATTACAACAAAATGAATATGTTTTTAAATTATTTAAAATTTTTTATGAAATTGTTCTTTTTGGATTAATAATATTATACTCGTAAAACCCGTATTATAGCAGATGTATTTAAAATGAAATAGAAAATTTTGTACAAATAGTGATTTAAAATCTTTGTTTTTCACTTTCTTGTAATTTTCTGTTATT
The DNA here is from genome assembly GCA_963576795.1 of Metopia argyrocephala. NCBI lineage: Eukaryota > Metazoa > Arthropoda > Insecta > Diptera > Sarcophagidae > Metopia > Metopia argyrocephala. The sequence continues at coordinate 99,212,290 of OY756210.1, forward strand.
GCTGTCCAAATAAAGAATATTTTTTTTCATATATCTCAAGTTAATGATGCCACTTAAGGTATTCGACCCCAAATTTTTCAAGTCTGCAATATGTTTTCAACTATCTCGTCCAGTTTCGGAGATAAATAGCCGAAAACGGATTGCAGATTTTAAAAATTTTTGTGTCAAAAACCTCTCACGACGAAATGATTATGATTATCAACCTCCTGTCATAGTAGATTTTTTCATACCTTTTTCTAATTCCCTGGGAGAAACTTTTGCGAAAATTCATAAGTCGTTGTTAAAATTGAGTTAAAACTTGAGTCTGAATATCTAATATTTATCAAAAATATATTATAAATTGCTACTGTTTGAGATTTAAAAGGATGCATTAACATTAAAATACTATTATCAATTCAAATCGAGATACGGACGTTACATATCATTGTGAATGAATCAATCTTGCATTATTTTTAGTCTTTTTCTGACATTCGTGTTTTTTTGCGTTGAATATGCACGCGCTCTTTTTGTAAAAAGTTAAAAGTTAGTCGTGTAGTTGCATCGAAAGTGCTCTGGGGTCCAGAAAAACTAGTATACTATAAAATCAATATTATAAATAAAAATTAAAGAAAAATAGTTGGTAATAAAAGAAAATCATTAATTGTAATTTTTTTTACGGATTTTATTAACTGTTGGCTTGAAGGCATTGTGGACAGCCTCGCGCTCACACAGCATACATAACCTAACATTTTGGCATCCCTTGCGGGGAAGCAGTGGCGATCATTGCTGTACTAGGAAAAGTAAAGATCATCATTGCAAGCGTTTCTCGCAATTTGCTGTCTTGTCTGACATACAGTGTTTTTAGGTTTTATGCCTTATCGTCATTTAAATTACCACGTCATCTATTGTCTTATCCAACATACGTTTAACATTAAGCTTAATCACCACGTCGTACGTTGCACGCCATCTATTGGTTAACTCGACATACGGATAAATTTCATAAATTAATTACACTGCATTATCCTGTCATTATCTGGCAACTCTGTCATTCACGGTCACAGCTGTTGGGATAACAACAAGTCTGATTGACATTGCAATTGCTAATTGCTAACAATTAATTACTATTTTAGATTTAAAATTTATTGTCATTATAACCGTGGGGTACGAAGAGAAATTAGCTACATATCGTACCGCAATTCAGAACTTCCGTGCCAATACTAGAAAGACAGCAAAGGCTAAACAAACGACTGGGTTTTTTCAAGTACGTATAAAACTACTTGAAGACTATTGGCAAAAATATTGCGACGCCAGGCACAGCCTTATGGCAGAAGTAAGTGAACAACCGGTAGAAAAAAAGGTAACCGAAAACGTACAACTCCTGTCTAGCGACAGTGATTTCATCGAAATAGAGACTACGTATTGTGAAACTTTGGGCGAATTAACTGACCAGTTGCAACAAGTAAATTTCAGGAATACTGACACTCCCAGCACTAGTGCCAGCACACCACAATACAATCCGGTTAACATTTCGACATCAACTCACTTGCCAGCTATAAAAATACCTTCGTTTGATGGAAACTTTCTTAATTGGTTTCCATTTAAAGACCTTTTTGTATCAATAGTAAAAAATAATCAGCACATTTCAAGTACACAAAAACTGCAATATTTGAAAGATGCTCTCGTTGGCGACGCAACTCAGGTTTTAGATAATATCCCAACCACTGATGCAAATTTTATTATTGCTTGGGACATATTAGTACAAAAATATGAAAATAAACGAATAATTATTAATTCATTTCTTACGCAGATAATTAATCTACCAGATGCACAAATGGAGTCCGCCTCAAGTTTACGCACATTAAATGATGGTGTTACTTCTGCCCTACGAGCACTTCAACAACTCGAACGTCCAGTGGACTATTGGGATGACTGGCTTGTGTATTTGGTTGTCAGCAAGTTGGATGGCGCAACAAGAAAGGCATGGGAACTATCGATTAAATCAAATGACGAAGTACCTAAATATTCAGAACTTAAAAGGTTTTTAGACAGTCACATCCAATCTCTAGAAATGCTTCAAACAATGGTGAATAACCAAAACTGCACAAAACCATTTAAAGAAGCCTCTAGTAAGTCAAAAGCTGTTGTTAAAAATATGCATACAACAACACAACATTGTCATCATTGCTCCGGTAAACATTTATTATCATATTGTAACGCCTTTAAACGTTTACCACTGCCCAAAAAACGCGACATTGTTGTGCAACATACACTATGTTTTAATTGTTTACGACAAGGGCACTCAATTCGTTCATGCTCGTCTAAAGGTCGCTGTCAAAAATGCCAGTCAATGCATCACACGTCTTTACATGAAGAAGAATGCCGTACACAAAACAACAGCAATCTCATTGAAGCTCCCGAGTCAGTTTCAGCACATAATGTACACTTACCTAAAACCAGTTTGGTACAAAAAGTTTTGTTAGGCACAGCAGTTATAGAAGCTCAAAGTGAAACGGGTCAAAAATTACATCTTCGTGCACTGATCGACAGTGGTGCAGAAGCAACATTTATGAGTGAATTTGCAGCAAATCAGCTGAGGTTACGACGCATCCCAAATAAAATTTCTATACACGGCGTCAATGGTGACCAATTAGCAACATCAAAAGGCATAGTATTTTTCAAATTGCAGTCGTTAACGTCCGAATTTTGTATTAACTGCGAAGCTTTAGTTTTACCTCGAGTAGGTAGCATAACGCCAACTTTGCCTATATCTGATGACGATTTGCGGGAATTTTTACATTTAAAGTTAGCAGACCCGAAATTCAACAAACCCGGAGCTATCGATATTATTCTTAGTGCGTCAGATTATGCTGCCATAATTAAACAAGACATTAAGCGCAGCCGAGCAAAGAATTTTATTGCCCAAAACACTCATTTAGGTTGGGTTATATTTGGAGGCGTCGCAACAACTATGAACGCAAGAAAATGTTGCCTAACACAAGTTGATTTGGCTGACAGCATGCGGAAATTTTGGGAAGTCGAGGAGATTGATTTTAAACACCAATTACAACCTGATGAACATTATTGCGAAGACCTTTTTGCTTTTACGTATGTTCGAAATGACCATGGTCGTTACATTGTCAATCTTCCTATTAAACCAGATGCAGATTTATCGAAACTCACAGACAGTAAGCAAAAGGCATTGTTGTCGTTAAAGCATGTACAACGTCGATTATCACAAAATCCAGTTATGAACAAATTATATACTGATTTTTTAACCGAATATCATAAGTTGGGCCATATGGAGGTGGTGTCTGAGGATGATACTACGAACCCAATTTGCTATCTTCCACATCACGGAATTTACAAGGAGTCTAGCTCCACTACAAAATTACGGGTCGTGTTCAACGCGTCTAGTCGTAGTTCTGCGGGTGTGTCGTTGAATGACTGCATTCATGTTGGACCAAAACTGCAAAATGATGCAGCTGATGTTCTGGTAAATTGGCGACGTCATCGAGTGGCGTTCACTGGGGACATCGAAAAGATGTATCGCCAAATTTTAGTTAACCGGCGAGACGCAGACTTGCAGCGTATTGTGTGGCGTACCACACCATCTGATAAACTAATTACTTTTCGTTTACTAACAGTTACGTATGGCACAAATTGTGCGCCATATCTTGCAATAAAAGTATTGCACACCTTAGCTAATGAAGAACAGCAACGCTTTCCCGTTGCTTCTAAAATTTTGAAAAACGAATTTTATGTTGATGATGTTTTATCTGGAGGCGATAGTTACACGGACACATCAAACAAACTTCAAGAACTAAAGGCGCTTCTGCAAACTGCAGGATTTAATTTACGAAAATTTAGCTCGAATTCAAAGGAATTACTAGCAGCTCTGCCGGCTGAAGATCGGGCACATCACGACGCACCACATCTTTCTTTCAATAATGAAACCAACACGTTGGGGCTAGTGTGGCATACACAATCCGATCATGTTAGTTTCAAAGTTAATTTTGATTTTGATAAGTCAAAAATCACGAAACGACAGATGCTATCTGAAATATGCAAAATATTTGACCCCCTTGGTTTCTTAGCATCTTTTGTCATAAGAGGCAAAATATGTTTGCAGCAATTGTGGTTGACGGGACTCGATTGGAACGACTATTTGCCTTCAGAACTTGCTCAAACTTGGCAATGCTTTCGTAACGAAATACAACAATTAACTAACCTGCGTATTCAACGCTGGCTCGAAATAACAAATGCTAGTACAATTGAATTTCACACATTTGCCGATGCTTCTCAGTTCGCATACGCCGCATGCGTATATATACGATCAGTCAAGGACAATGTCACATCGGTGAATTTGGTCATGGCAAAAACAAAAGTCGCACCAATTAAGAAATTAACAATACCACGCCTGGAACTATGTGCAGCTGTCCTCGCGGCAAAACTGTTAAAAAAGGTCAAAAAAGCACTCTTGCTGCATGATACACCAGCAGTTTTTTGGACCGATTCAACAACAGTGTTATGCTGGATTCGTACCCACCCAATAAAGTTAAAAGAATTTGTTGCTAATCGCGTGTCATTAATACAAGAGCTCTCAAACACTGACGATTGGAAATATGTGCCAACAAACCAAAATCCGGCCGATTGTGCTTCTAGGGGAATCGCTGTACAGCAGCTTATTGATCATCAATACTGGTGGCATGGGCCTTCATGGATGAGTTTAACAAAAAATCAGTGGCCTGTGTTTACATGTGATCCTATAATGGCAGCTCCAGAATTTAAACGCATACAGGCATTAACCACTCAAACCATTCCTAATTTTTATACTCTTCTTGAACGGTTTTCAGATTTAAATAAACTGCTCGCTGTGGTGGCATGGTGTTTTCGATTTTTCAAGCACTGCAAAAAGGATTCATCGAAGTCAAGTACATTTTGCGACTGGTCGGAAAGATATACCGCACTCAAACGGTTAATTAGCTTGGTACAACGTATCGAATTTCACGAGGAGCTTCTAGCCCTTCACCAAACAAGTCCATCAATAGACGCAGCAAGCTTTTTAACTTAAATCCGATACTGGATTCCGAAAACATTCTGAGAATCGACAGTCGATTAAAAAATGCAAACATGCCATTCAATGAAAAATGTCCCATGATTTTACCAAAAACCAATCCAATGACGACTTTGTTAATAATTGACGCTCATCGACGTATTATGCATGGAGGAACTCAAGCTACCCTCGCAACCATTAGGCGCCAGTATTGGATAATTGATGGACGCACAAGCGTAAAAAAGGTAATTAAAAACTGCATCCAGTGTTTTCGGTATAACTGCAACCCTGTCCAGCAGATTATGGGCGATCTGCCGCGTGAAAGATGCAACATTACATTGCCCTTCTTGCACGTAGGTGTAGACTACGCGGGTCCCTTTTTGATTCGGACCACAAGAGGTCGGGGTCACAAAAGCTATAAGGGCTACGTAGCACTTTTCATCTGTCTGGCGACACGGGCTATTTGTTTGGAGTTGGTTAGCGATATGACTACTGAATCGTTCATTGCAGCCTTGAAGCGGTTTACATCAGTACGAGGACATTGCTCGGATTTGTATAGTGATCAGGGCACTACGTTTGTTGGTGCAGATGTATTACTACAACAAGAATATAAATTATTTCGTGAACAACTTACGGCTGGTGCCATATATTCATCGCACAATGGAATTCAATGGCATTTTATTCCGCCTGGTGCTCCCAATTTTGGTGGCCTGTGGGAGGCCGGCGTCAAAAGTATGAAAATCTTATTAAAGCGTTCTGTCAACACCGCCACGCTTACTTTTGAGGAATTTTACACGGTATTGAAACAAGTGGAAGCCTGCTTAAACTCACGGCCTCTCGCCCCACTTTCTGATGATGCAAATGACTTGTCCGCCTTAACGCCAGGACATTTTTTAACTGGTAGACCAATAACAGCCATTGCTGAACCTAATCTATAGATCTTCAAATTGGCGTGACACGCAGATGGAAGCAAATTACGCAAATGTGCCAAGACTTTTGGAAAAGATGGTCCAGTGAGTATCTGCATAACCTTCATGCTCGGACGAAGTGGCAAAGGCAGTACAACAATGTCAAAATCGGTCAACTGGTCTTAATTAGAGATGAACGCCTCCCTCCCAGACAATGGCTACTAGGACGCATTATGGACACCCATCCAGGTCCCGATGGCGCAATTCGAGTCGTTACCCTAAAGACGCAGACTTCGACATTGCGAAGGCCAATTTCAAAAATATCATTATTGCCATTTGAAAATGTTGAAACATCCTTTGACGGTGGGCGGCATAACTAATCAGATTGGATTTTACTACATATTAAACTTGATAATGTAATAATATACATAACTTTTTGTCTTAAATATTCATGAAAAACAATTAAATTGATAGTCTTAAGTAACACCTCAGAGTATTTTTGTTATCAAACTTACTTCGTCGTTTCTCGACGAGGTGGGCGGTAATGTTTGAGATTTAAAAGGATGCATTAACATTAAAATACTATTATCAATTCAAATCGAGATACGGACGTTACATATCATTGTGAATGAATCAATCTTGCATTATTTTTAGTCTTTTTCTGACATTCGTGTTTTTTTGCGTTGAATATGCACGCGCTCTTTTTGTAAAAAGTTAAAAGTTAGTCGTGTAGTTGCATCGAAAGTGCTCTGGGGTCCAGAAAAACTAGTATACTATAAAATCAATATTATAAATAAAAATTAAAGAAAAATAGTTGGTAATAAAAGAAAATCATTAATTGTAATTTTTTTTACGGATTTTATTAACTGTTGGCTTGAAGGCATTGTGGCCAGCCTCGCGCTCACACAGCATACATAACCTAACAGCTACCTTTGGTAATCTACGATTACGCAACAATAAAGTGTTGTTAACCTCAGCCATTCACACTTGCCTTCGCAGAAAATTGGATTGAATTGAGCGAAAACAATTTCTAAAAATTTCAAGAATATGTATGCTTTAAAAAACTTTATTATTTTTGTTTCATTTTCGTTACTTTTTTTGAAATTTGGCTACCAAAAATTAAAGGCCGTGGCAACACTGCGAGGAAATTAAAATAGAACATATGTCTGCATTAAAGTTTAAGGCGATTTCGCTCAATTTGTATGTATTCTTAGTTATCGTTGGAAAAAAATAGGGAAAATTAGTTATTTAGGAGAGTAAATAAAACGAAATGAATTGATTTAAAGCGAAAAATTGATGCATAAGCAAATGTAGAGTCCACATTGCAGACTATGCAACTAGACAAACACAAGACAAAGTCAGCAACAAGGGGCAGCCTATAGCAAAATTTTTATTTTTAAAATGATTGTCGCTTTCATTTCAAAGGAAACTCTTATAAAAAAAAATTATTAAATAATTAAAACATTTAAAAGTACATATACTAATTTTTAAAATTTTCTTTTCTGTTCAAAAAAAAAATATTCTTCTTATTCTGCCTGTATATTTGGTATCGTCGAATGTAGCTTTGTAGTTGTGTCATCATTTAACCAATAACTTTTCATAGTTTAAACATTGACGCAAACGCACCCGAGGAAATAAACTTTATTTAATAAAGCAACAGATGTATGCATTAAAATTGAAAGCGAATTCACTTGCCTTATATTCTTATATTGTGCTTACATATACATCAACCAAATGATAAAGGGGAAGAGACTAACTCTTAAACTCAAACAAACAGCACTCAAATTAGAACGCACTCATTTTGCAATAACAAGTCGTAGTGCAATAAGTAATAGAGAAAACGATATATTTAGGAGAACAAGAAACACGTAAAATTGCACTACATTTTCTCACTATTTTATTTATCTATTGACGCACAAGCAGTGTTACCGTTGGTCGACTAAAGTCGTAATTTGCAACTTTTTTTACGGCCAGCGACTTTTTGTGCGACTTTTGAGAAGCCACTTAATTTTGCCACTTTTCTTAAGTTTATGCGACTTTTTCCCCTTTTTTTTAATTTCTCATTTCCAACATTTCCCTTTTATTTACAGCAATAGTTTTTATTAATAATATTTTTTCCTGAAGAAGCTACGCAGAGAAGTAGCGAAATATCGAAAAAAATAATTATTTAATCGACCTAAAGCTTAATTAAAAGCTTATATATTAAGCAATAGTTTTTACATATTTATATCTTTTATTTCTAATTTTAATAATCAGACTTACAAATCGCAAACATATTATTAAAATGTACTTAAAAACGCTAAATATTGCAGAAATATTGTAAGTGAAAGAAAGTGAAAAAAAGGAATTTTCAAATTTGTGAAATTTAAAGTTAAAAAACAGTTTTCTGCGAGAAAAAACATTTACATATTTTATTTGTATATTATTAATATATGGAAATTCTATTCTTACTTTCATAAAGTAACCATTTAATCGTAAATTCCGTCAGTTTTCTTATTAATATAAAAACAAATTGTAAAAATGAATTCCCAAGCAAGACGACTCAGGACTTTGCAAATTATCAAGTGGTCATATAATATTCTTCAGAATCAGATAATGTTGATTTCCCCACATTTTCTTTCAAAAAACTAAAAGTTTACAAATATTCAAAAGTATAAAAGGGTTAAACAGAATGAGGAGACAAAGCGGCCCCACTGCATTGCAAATTGGAGTTCTAGTAATGACCTTGTGGAAGATTACAGAAGAGAAGTTTCTAAAAAGTATAATTTTAATAAAATGCATCTGCTTTTAATACATTGTATGTTATAATTATATTATAAGAGTATATATTATAAAAAATTTTATTTTAAAATTGTAAATGAATTGTTATTCATTTCTTAAAACTATTGAATTATTTTTGTTTTTGTACTATGAATTTTTGTTAAAATAAAAACGTTTAAAAAATTGTGCAACTTTTTTATGTGCCCTTTTTGTGCCACTACTTGAAAAATCCCAGCGGTAACGCTGCGCACAAATTGAGTAAACACAAGCTGCATAAACACAATACAACGTTGTTAACAATGGTTAGCCCATAATATAAAGAGTATTTTGAAAGCGAAAGCGACAATAAACGAAAATCATAGAAAAAATAAATTATATATTTAAAAGAAATACATATGTTTGTATATGATTAAATATAAATCAAGATATAAGCCTGAGAAAATGATCACTTTTTTGCAAAAATGACACCGAAGACCCAAATGTTTGGGGGCCCATAAAAAAACTTCATGACTTTAATTCAAATATATGTACGAACACATACATATATTATTCCTATCTTTTTAATTATTAAATTTTTTTATTAAAATTATTATTTTGAAAAATTTATATTTTACATACCTTTTAGTATACACTGGTGTTGTTGTTTTTCTATTTTTGTTGTATTTTTACTGTTTAATTTGTAAATCACGAGCAGCAATAAAAATTGTTTAGAGACAGATGTTGGCATACGCACGCACAAAAACTCGATATCATAATGAATTCGCCTTGATATAGTCTTCAGATTATTGGGTCACAAATTTGTCTTTATCTGTAAAAATTAATGATGAATTTTGTAATATTTCGTATTATAAGTGATTACATATCTACTTGATATTTTGGTTTTTGATCGTAATAAGAAAAAGATGTAAAATAAGAAGCAGACTAAGAAAATAAAAATATTAAGTACAAATTTCCATGACGTAAAAATTTAATTACATTTTTATAATTACAAGAAAAAACACTCCAAATTAAAGTAACAAACTAATAACGTAGACAGGCGACAGCGTTGAAGCGCATTAGCATTCAAATTAACTTCTGAATTATCCCCTTTTTAATTTGCAATACATACATACATACATACATAATTGGCCATTACAATCCTGTGTCAGGGTTATGGCCTAGCTTCTCGCAGAACTCAGGTTGTGTGTGTTAATTTTTATCCATGAGTACCGGGACCTACAGTTTAAAGTCGACTCCGAAAGATAGATTTGAGAAGCTTTTTCATGGCAATCAATTACTCCCAGAGCTTTTGCCAGAAGACTGCTGAGAGGTAGTCGCCGAAAAAAACAAGTTTTTTCATATTTCCTTTTTTTCATATTTGCATTAATTGTGATAAAAATGAAAAAAATCAATCTGCTGCATAAAGCTTTTTTAATTTGGCAATACCGCATAACATCAGTCAGTTTTTGGTTAATTGTTTATTGTTGGTAATTAAAATGGGTAGAATGTAAGCAAAGTTACAAGTTTTGTGTGTTTTGATGCATTTTTCAATAAAGACAAAGTTTGCGCCCTCTAGCGCCAATAATGATTACTAACAAATATTCGGCAGTTTGAAAACTAATATGAAGATGGTATTCATCCAGATAAGAATGAAAACAGATATACAAGAATAGTTTCACATTTATCTGCATATACACAAATGTATGTATATTAGGGCGGGTTGATTTAAAAAAGCAAAATCGTATTCTAGTCATCAAAATAAGAAACTGTGCTCAATAAGCCATATCTCTGAAATAAATTCTGATGTTCCTTATTTTGAACCATTTAAAATGCCCCAATCGAGTCTAAATGCATGACCGATATATTAGCTATTGTAGTCCGCAACAACTTATTAATTAAATGTTGAGGCATAATATTCAGACCAATCTGTGTCGCGTTTAATGTTAGCAGTTAGGTTAAGTTTTTAAAAACCGATTTTTTGGAGAAAATTATGAAATTCGAAAACCGGTGTTTTTAGTAGAAAATATCGGTTTTCAATGTATGAATAACACTTAAAAAAATTTAAAATGACAAATATAGCCAAATGTACCAGATTGATGAAAACACTGTTGCAACTACAAAATTTGAAATTTGAAATTAGTCAGAAATTTTTGCAAGCTATAAAGGCACGGATTGAAGAAAGAGGAGATAGAGTATTAGTTACACTTATACTTTATTTACAAAATTCTCAAATTGTTTCAATGAAATCTTCTAATAAATTCCTTTCATTAGCAGCGAAAGGTGACATTATTAAGTTATCCGGACAAATATTATCAAGATTATATAAAGATTTCTCTACAGGGGTAGAATGTGATATTCAAAAATGTGATGAAAGCGATATTCAAAAGCCAGACAGGGGTTTATTGAAAAATGGTATGAAAATGGCATTTAGGAAATATTTAAAGGAAGCGGAAGAAGTGACTTCCTCTACGCAAACTCTAAGAAAAGAGTTTTTGGCCCTGGAAGCCACAAAAAAAAGGACAAAAAATTTAGAATTATTATATCAGGCTTTAAAAACGATTAAGCCTATTTCGGTTGCAAGTAAGAGGGTATTTTCTATTTCGGGGATTTTGTGAATAAACTAAGGAAACGGCTAAATAGCAAATCGATAGACATCCTCTGTTTTTTAAATCATATTTCCTTAAGCAAAAAAATAACTAGAATATATAAATTTGTATTAAACAGGTTAAAACCGGTTTACTTTTCGAAAACCGGAATTCTAAACTGTTAGTTTTTGTATAAACCCTATTAGCAGTAATATTTTCATACTTTCAAATAATGTTGCAGCAATTTCTTTTTTCTCAGTGTATTACTGCAAAGCTATGAGAAAATGAAGGACTACTGCCCAAATTAATTATCCAGCAAATAAAACTATTGATTTTGTAACTGTTAACATAAATAATTCGTTAAATTCAGAAAAATTTTAAAAATCGTTTGTTTCCAGGACAAAGAATTTAGGCAGTATTTTTACAACACCTTGACTTAGAACGATCATATCAACTCGCTTGTGACACAATCATATGTAAAACTTAGAGCACGATGGGCTACGCAGGCTTACACCCCACTGCGGATTAGGCTACTTTTGGCTAGAACATATATTTTACGTGGTTTGTTCTATGGTTGCGAAATTTTTGCTAACTCGGATTCCTCTTCAAGACGTCGATTGAATGTGGTATTTAATAGTATTGTCAGATATGTTTTAAGTTTGAGAAGATTTAGTTCAGCATCATCGCTTTCTATTAATATATATGGTGTACCGTTTGATGTCCGATTAAGATAATAGTTCGTTCTACTGTTCTTACATAAAATTATTAACACTAAGAAGCCGAAATATCTCTTCGACAAAATTGTTTTTGCTAGATCTAATAGCGGTAGTTTTTAATTTAATTTCTGTATTTAAATTTTTTGAACTGCACTTTAACTATAAGATTTATCTATGCCCTGTTGTACAAAAGTTTAAATACATAAATAAATCGAAGTTTTAATCTTATGCTGCCATTTTTGGGCAAGTGAGGACCACTCTAATTAGCATCTAAGGGAGCTGACTCTACCCCCGAAGCATTTAAAATTATTCGGCATTCATAGCTTGTAAATGAAAAAGTAGATTTCTTTTGCATATTGCTGAATAAATATATTTTTGATTTATTTAACAAATTTTTTGTACATACGCTGGTACTATATCGTCGTGTGCAAGTTTATGTGAGTTTATTTGCCCACTCAAGAGCCAGTGTTATACCTTCACCCTCGAATGATCAAACATCAATTGCCTTATCTGTCGGTGGATGTTTTGAATGTGAATGGTGAGCGTCTTCAGTAGGTTAGCTGTTATCTTCCCAGAATGTGGCGCTGAACTCCTGATCATTGGTTTCTGGTGGAATAGATTATAAATGTCAGGGAGCGGTTTCTTGCAGATGGTCTTGCCGGAGGGGAGGGGCCTCTTATTTTTTTTAATTTAATTTTTAATTTAAATTGTAATTTTAGAAAACCGCAAATTTTTATTTTATTATTTTGTCCTTCGCTGGGATTGAACCTTGGTCGTATGAGTTTCTGTGCGAGCGCTCTACCACTATGCCACGACCCCCCCTAAGATATCTCGAGTTAATGATTCCACTTTAGGTTTTGAACACCAACATTTTTAAAATCTACAATTCGTTTTCGGCTATTTATCTCCGAAACTAGGCGAGATATCCGAAAGCGGATTGCAGACTTGAAAAATTTGGGGTCGAAAACCTAAAGTGGCATTATTAACTTGAGATATATAAAAAAATGTGAAATGGTGTATAGAGCACATAAACTCCTGCACGGTGATATGTGGATATGAAAATGGATGAAAATAAATTGAATTCGTTTTTGTTGTTGTTGTTGTTAAATAGTGTTTAAAAAAAATTGCGAATTTATTCGGCTTTTAGGAATATATTTAAAATAAATTTCTATTTAGAAATCATGAAAATTACATGTTTTTTAAACCATTTCCATTTTATTAAGACTGATTTTAAAATATTTTACATTTTAATTTTTTGTTTTTGTTTTTTTTTTGTTCCCACTACGAAGTGTGCAGGGAATTAGCCAGAATTAAATAGAGGTTACGCATCTTTTTGAACAAATATTCGCCCACCATGATGGAGACTTAAATAAGTGGCTATACTCGAAATCAAATACCTTGTGTAACAGATTATTTCGCTGCCCCTTTTTTTCATTATATTTTTAAATCATATTCTATTACAAGAACAGAAGAAATCAAATAATTCTGTTTATTGTGTGTCTATTTATAAATACATACGAGTACCTACTTGTACAATGTAATAAATCCTCAATAGCTTTAATTTCTTGAAAATAATTAATTCATATCGTAAATCTTTTATTAACAAAATAAACATTTTATTTTAAAATTCTAACGACTTCATAAAACAAAAATAATAATAAATCAGCAGTAGCAGACAGCAATATTATTTCAATGGCTTTTATCAGTCTTAAGAATTTTGAAAAAAAAAATAAAAAAAAAAAACTTTAATCACTTTAAAGTGAAATAGAGTCTTGAAACCTTCATTGATACGCAAACCGAAGGCAATGAAAATTTTTTCAGAGATTTACATTTCGTTGTTCTTTCTTTTAAAAGCTGGTCTTGGAGTAAAACTTCCTTGGTTTTAAGTAGGAATACCTTCGTATTTATTAAAAAATTGTCTTGTCTTGGCGTTATAAATGAAATCAATGCTTTAATTTTTCTCTTCTTCTCCTAAAAAACCGTTTCATGAATAAAATAAAAATTTATAAAACAAAACATATTTAAGGGAATCTAAAAGAGCTAAAGGCCAATCGAATTCTTAAAGAAAATAAAGCAAAATATGAATCATTCTATAGTAAAATCGTTTTCTCTTTTCTTTAGTTAAACAGAATAAAAATATTTTGAAATAAAAGAGAAACTTTTTTTTGACCATTTGCAGATTTCAAGACTACTTGATGGTATAATTTTCATAAAGGAAACTGTTTTCAATAGAGGATTGGAAATAGAAAGTTTGAAGAGCTTCTTATCAAGGCGGAAGAACAGCTGATATTTTAGCATTTATAGAAAGTAATTTCAGGAAAAAGGGTTTTCGGTAATCGGTTTTCTTTGGGTTTTTGTGCATGGCGGTTGCAGTTTTCTTGAAATCTGAAATTTTTGAGTATATATAAAAAAATTCTTATTTTGTCATCTTATGAAGAAATTGTTTTTATATTTTATTTTAATATTTTACAAAGAAGAAACCGTAGTGGTTAGAGCGGTCGCGCAAAAACTCAAAAAGCGCAAGATCAAATCCCAGCAAAAAAGAAAAATTAAGACTAAAAATTTGGGGTTTTGCGTAATTTTAGTTTAAAAAAATAAGAAGTTCACCTCCCATCTTCACTCCCTGACACATCACCTTTGCCCTTAAGAATAAAAAAAAGTATTAGATAATAGCTTCCTACTTTTTTTTTATCTATTTATGTATATAAGTCTACAAGGATGATACATATTAATATCTAGAATTCAGAATAGATATAATACTTTACTTTTAATTTTGTTCACAGATAGTGAAAAGTCAATAAAATGATAAAGAGTATTGTAGTCTAAGCAAATTCTTCAAATTGGATCAGCATTGGCATGACGAGTTCGAAAGTATTTAATTACAAGGGGATGAAAGAACCGTGTAGGACGTTGAAGTATATTAAAAGATATATATTTCTCAGAAGGAACTCACAGCATAGTACATCACCATTTATAACATTCACTAGTCCAGTAACATTTAGCATTGTTCTTCTACTTTTTAGAGTAGGTAGCTTAATTAGAGCCAATCTTTATATGAACGGATTCAAACGTAGACTTCGCAAGCAGAATAGAATACATTGTTTTTGAATAGATTCAATACGATCGATATAAATGTTATATACAGAATCCCATAATAAAGAACCATATTCAAGTACAGGTTTTACTAATGACGTGTAGAATAAGTAGTTTAGAGGTGTAGGGATCGGTAAATTCCTTACTCCACCTTTTTATAAAGGCAAAAATGCCTCTGGCTCTATTATTGATCAAATTTATGTGTTGATTAAAACTGAGTTTAGAATGGAGCATAATACCAAGATCAAGAATTGAGTTTACAGAGAATCATTTTTTAAAATATTTTGTAATGTTAATTTTTTAAGAATCTCATCCATTGAATTTGCATCCAAGAGGCAGATTAGCCCGCGGTAGTTTTTACTCTTCTTGTTATTGATTCTTCTAGTGATTTCGTTGAAATAAAATCCGGCTGCGACATTCGCTTTATCGAAAATGTATTTCTTCTTCTGCACTTTTCTATCAGTTCATAATAATGCTCAGGGTTTTTTATTTTCATTTCTATCAACCCTAAAATCACATTCATTCAGTAGAAGGTATGATACCGATACCGATACCAATTAGACGATTGTACTTGGCTCGACAAACAGCATAATTGACATAGTAATGGATGAAGTAATATTGTAAAAAGTAGTTACCATGTTTTGCATAATTATGGGAACGCCACAATCAACATCTAAAGACAGATGGGGCAATTGTTGTTAATCATTCAAGGGTGAAGACCTAACACTGGCCTTTGAGTGATCATTAAATTCACAGCAACTTATCTTATTCGTAAAGCGCTTAATAAGAAAACTCTATACTATCCTCCCCTGAGTATTGGTCTCAATAAAAAAAGTTAACTGAAACCGGTTTATTACAAATAAAACATAAAGATGTCGAAGAAAAGATCATCAAAATAACAAAACAACGCATTTTTCATACTTATAATCTTTTTATAATTCACCCTTGCAATAAGTCACGTCATTTATTGTAGTTTATGCTTGACAGCCAGTGACAGTAAACTACGTCATCAAAGAATATAAGTCATATACAATGCGCACCACGTGCAAGCATAGCTGGCAGACAATTTAAGCATTAATCTACAAATCTTATAAGAAAAAATTTTTAAAGTCGCCAAAGTGGCTTACTGAAAGAGTAAAAGAATGGAATGTATATTACTGAAGAAGTGAGTCAGAGACAGAAAAAAAAATCGTAGACTTACTTATGTACAGCTTATGAAGGCTATACGTAGGAAGATTATAGACTTTTATTATCAAAATTCACCCTCAGTGAAGTAAGTGCATCGTGCACTTTTTCTATTAATGGTCAGTTTGAGCGATCTTCTGAGCTGGCTATTCCTAATCTTATGACTAAATTTATATTACTTATTAGACACCAACACGTACACGCAAATTACGCAAAGAGAAAAATATCGTGAATTATCGATTCGGCATCTTTCGCAGCAATTAATCCTTTGTAACTTTATGCATACATACATAATTGATCATTAATACCCTGTGTCAGGGTTACTGCCTAGTTTCTCGCAGCACTCATGTTGTGTGTGTCAATTTTTATCCATGAGTACCGGGATCTACAGTTTAAAGTCGATTTTGAACGACAGAGCTTTTGCCAAAAGATTGCTGAGAGGTAGTCGCGGAAAGTAATAATTTTTTCATATTTCTTTTTTTTTTCAAGATGTCAGAGCTGAGATTTGAACCCGGCGCTATCGTCTTAGTAAGCCAACACACTAACCACTAGACCACGGCGATTATGAAATGTGGCTTCACTATGTGAAAATTTTTGCGGACTGAATAGAGCCTTTTTAAATACAGCTGGTACAAGAATCGAACACACATAACTTATCACAACATTTAAGTTTTAGTGAATGAGCGCTAGCATGAGCTAGAAGATTGTATTCAGCGACGAATCTCATTTCTAGTTCAGTAGATATATGAACAAAAAAAATTTCCGTAAAGACCCGAGTTCGAGTTCCAGAAAGAGCCGTAATTGGTGTGAAGAGTAGTTAGAAGTATTGCAAGAAATATCAAAGCATGCCTAAAACTTCACTGTTTGTTAAGTGCTGAAGGCTCGGGTTCGAGTCCGAGGAAAGGTGTGATCAATTTTAATTTTTGTTTCGTCAGAAACGCTTTAATTAGATCAAAGTTAACTGCAATGAATATTTTTTGGTAATTAAAGGAGAAATGATGTCCGTGAAGGAATAGTACACTAGCCAAACTGAACAATTGTTTCCGACTCCAGCTGCGGTAGTCTCATCAGAGTTCTTTGTGTCCTGTGTATATTCGAGACCAACCATCAACTATTTAAATTATACTTTTTCAAGAAATCACATACTGAAATTATTATTATATACACTTGTATGAGTTAGTCGAAATAAAGTCACACAACAGTTTCTATCATATTCTCCTTTTCTCACCATAATTTCAGTTTTTGTAATTGTCATCCTATTTTTTTTTTTTTTTTTTTTTATTTAAGACCAATACTCAGGAGTAAACCCCTACTAAATGCGGTGCATTGTATTGGAATATATAGATATACATAGATACATAGATGTCAAGAAGTCATGTTAAGCGCCTTATGTCAATGGGACAAATTGCTGTCAATTTGATCACACTTCACCTTTGAATGATCATCAGCAATTGCCCCATCTGGATGTTGAATGTGCGTGTTGAGCATCTTTTTTTATGTAGGTTAGCTGTTACCTTCCCAGAAGATGGCGCTGTACTCCTGATCATTCGTTTTCTTGGTGGAATAGGCTGGAAATGTCAGAGAGCGGTTTCGTGAAGATGGATTTCTTGGAGTTGTGGGGGGAACCTCTTATTTTTTTTTAAATTATAATTTTAGAAAAACCGCAAATTAATTTTTTTATTTTTCCTCCTTCGCTGGGATTTGAACCTGGGTCCTTTGAGTTTCTATGCACGCGCTCAACCACTATGCCACGACCCCCCCAAATGGATGAAACAGAATTACAATTTATTTTGTTTTTGCCCTTTTTATTCCACCTTATCTACATTAGTCGACATGAATGATACTGTTTGATGTTGATTATGGCCCATGGATCAGACCATATTTTTTCAAAGACCATGAAGGCAGGAACGTAATCGTAAAAGGCGAGAATTATTTTTCTATGTTTACAAATTTTTTCCTCAAAAAAAAAAAAAGAGCTAGACTTGACTGACATATGGTTTTAATAAGGAGGTGCTTTATGCCACACAGCAGGGGCAACAATGCCCCGATTAATAGTAGAATTCGGTAAACAGTTTATTTCACGTTTGGAGTCGGTAAATTGACCACCTAGATTGTGATTCAAACTATTTTTTGTTGGGCTTCTTTCTATAGGGAAAAGACCACAAAGATTGACGCGGTGGAAGACAACATTTAATAACTTATTCATGAGATGCCCGCCGATATGTTGGCGAGAGTATATCAAAATTGGCTTCAGCGTATGAACCATTTGATGCTTAGCCTCGGTCAACATTTATTTACATTAAATCGTCTTTAAACACTGAAATACTACGATTTGTCTATCGACTCGAATAGAGATTTCCTAAATTTCTCTGAATTTCTTGGGTGCTTTTTTATAAATCAGCTCAAGTCTGATATTCTTGGGAAAAAGCAAAATTTGTTATTCAATTGATTTTTTTTTTTTTTTTTGCTTTCAGTCATATTGGTTTACAGATCGTCATAAAACTGACCAAATGTTCTTTTTGATTTTTTATTTATTTTCTTTTTTTTTTTTTTTTTGTGGGAGAGTTCAGTTCATAGAATTTTTTTTTTTCGTTTTTCGTTTTTTTTTTCTTATACTGGTTACTCGTATTTGTCTTTGTAAACTCAAAGTCCCTTATGCTGTAATTGAAACGTGCCCCTAAAGGACTATTTCAGTTTTTAGCCAAAAATTTAAAATTCATTCATAGAAAGACAAAAGGAATAGGCTGATAATGTTTTTGGTCTGGCATAGTCTGGCCGCTGAGAATGTCTTCTGCCATATTTTCCAAGTACGTGTGAGTGTGTGTTTTTTGTTTTGATTTTGTCCTTTAAAGTAAATATGTTCCGTCTGTTTCAGCAGGCCATAAAATCTTTTATTCTTGTTATTGTTGGTGTAGTTATTGGTATTTGCAATTTTTTTTTTTTTTTATTAAAGTTTTAATATTTTTTTTACCTCTTTTTGGTGATTTACCATTGGATTTGTAGTCATTACTTGAAAAATATTTATTTGCTTATGAAGTATAACAAAAAATTTATTTTGTTGTTGTTTGCTGAACTGCCTTTAGTTTGTTTGTATGGGTAGAATACAAAAAGAAACACAAAAAAATGTCCTTTTTATTCCTTTTCAATTTTCAATTCAAATATTTCCTTTTCTTTAAAATATCGCATGTAAGTAGGTATGTATCTATGTAGATGAGTGTATGTAAAGTGGTACTCAATGTATGATGATGATGATGATATGTTTCTGTTAAGGATGAAATTCTATTATTTTATTTTTTTTTTTTTTTTGTTCTTTTTCGTTTGCTTGTTTGTTTATGTTGTTTAAATCGATTGAGACGAAAAGATTTTCCGGTATGTTGTAATTTTTGTTGTTTGTTCTTTTTCTTTTATAAACCCCGGGAGGCCTAAATGTGACATCTTCTTCGCGCTAACCATTTAAAAGACATTTGTTTGTCATTTGGCTGCCTTGTCAGGTTATTTTTCTTCCGGGATCCATTTCTTATTCTTTCACTCTCTGTATCTTTCCTTTCGAGTCTTTCAAATGGTTCTCTATTTCTAGGACTCCCCAAAGCAAGAAAGAAAAAGGGACAAGTCGCTATGGTTTCTTGCCAAAGGTCTTGTACAAATTGTATGTCTTACTTCAAAAACTAAATAAAGGGTGGACAAATTTGAGGTTAGGAAGAAAATTGGCTTAAAAATAATTTTTTTGTTTACAAATTAAGTTTTATTGAGTCCAAGATAAAGTAGAAATACGGAAATTAATCTGGCTTATGCCCACCTTTAACAAGTTTTTTTTAAGACCAATACTTAGGGGTAAACGCCTACTCATGCAGTAGTGCATTGTATTAGAATTTGAAGGTAGATACATACATACATACATACATAACTGGCCTTTACAACCCTGTGTAAAGATTACGGCCTAGCTTCTCGCAGCACTCATGTTGTGTGTGTCAATTTTTATCCATGAGTACCGGGACCTACAGTTTAATGTCGACTCCGAAAGACAGATTTGAGAAGCTTGTTAATTTCAATTAGTTACTCTTAGAGCTTTTGCCAGAAGACTGCTGAGACGTAGTCGCCGAAAGAAATATTTTTTTCTTATTCTTTTTTTGAAGACGTCAGAGCTGGGTGTCGAACCCACTAGACCAAGGCGACTACAGATAGATTTTTTTCTTACTGCGCCCGTGTTTTGATGAGAGATATTGTTGTAAATTTGACCACTGAAAGGCAAGTGTTATATTTTCAGCCTTGAATGATTAACTGCAATTGCCCCATCTGTTTGTGGATGTTGAATGTAAGTGACGAACGTCGTCAGTAGGTTAGGTGTTATCTTCGCAGAAGGTGGCAGCCCTGTACTTCTGATCATTAGTTTTTGGTGGAATATATTGGAAATGTCAGGGAGCAGTTTCTTAAAGATGTACTTCTTGGAGGGGACGAGGGAACCTCTTATTTTTAAATTATAATTTTAGAAAAACCGCAAATTTTATTTTATAATTTTTGTCCTTCGCTGGGATTGAAACTCGGTCATGGGAGTTATAACCACTATACCAGGACCCCCCCCCCCCCCCCCCCCCAATTGGCAAACGTCTTCTCTTTTCATAAAATTATTTAAATTTTCAAATTTTGCAACACAGTTTCATCTTCTTTTATAGCACCAGTTGTTTATGTTTGTTTACGTCAACCTAGTCATTCAAATGGCCCGAGAGAAAATAATCCAGCCGCGTTAAATCACTAGAACGAGGCGGCCAATTGGTATCGCCAAATCACGACGGGGAAGTTTTTCTTATGCAATAACTGAATTGTGTGGACTGTGGCGTAATTCTGCTGAGACTAAAGGTCCCTAATGTCCACATAAACCCATTGTGGCTACAAAAAATCGGTTATCATGGACTCATCACTAAAGACGATTTTGTTAAAATATGCGTTGTTTACCTTCAGTTCTACAAACAACGCATTCACAAAAGTACGACACAAGCAATGGTACTATAGCTTTACATATTGTACATACATAATTGGCTATTACAACCCTGTTGGAGGCCTAGCTTTTCGTAGCACCCATGTTGTGTGTTTTCATTTTTATCCATGAGTACCATGACCTACAGTTATACATCGACTTAGAACGACAGACTTTTTTATTTTCTTTTTTATTTTTAATGAGGCCAGCACTTAGCGGATGATCCCTACTGATTTTGACCTAGGAAAATAAAAGGAGGTGGGGGAAAAAGGGTGTGTATCTTTGATTTAAGCTTACAAATATTATATCTTGTAGTCGCCGTGGTCTAGTGGATAGTGTGTTGGCTTACTAAGACATGAGCCCTGGGTTCGACACTAAGCTCTGACATCTTAAAAAAAAGAAATATGAAAAAATATTTCTTTCAGCGATGACCTCTCAGCAGTCTTCTGGCAAAAGCTCTGAGAGTAATTAATTGCCATGAACAAGCTTCTCAAGTCCGTCGTTCGGAGTCGACATTAAACTGTAGGTCCCGGTACACATGGATAAAAATTGACACACACAACATGAGTGCTGCGAGAAGATAGGCCGTAATCCTGACACAGGGTTGTAAAGGCCAGTTATGTTTGTAAAAAAAACAAAATTCCAACTTTAAGAATGCAAACCTCAAGGAAATCTTTTGCTATTGATTGATTATTCAATGGCCAGTGTTATACCCACACCACTGAATAATCCAACAGCAATCAATCCCAAGAGGCCAGCACAATAAAGTTCAAATTAGGAGAAGAATAAAATATTATAATGATATTAGAACATCATGTTGTTGTTGTTCTCCTTGATCCACCCCCTTGAATAATTTTTAGTTACTGCTCTTCAACTGTCTTTCTGGCATCGCAGTCCCTACCAGAGAGCTATTGCTTAGCCAGTTGAGCTCTTGCAGTGTAAGCCTGTACACCACGACAATATGATTATCCCATGACCTAAGAAGCAATCAGTTAAGAGGCAGTCGCTGAAAGAAATATTTTTTTCCAAATTTCTTTTTTTCAAGATGTCAGAGGTAAGAGTTCCCAACTTTCTACAAAATAAATGCCAACAGATGACAGCTCTGACATCATCAAAAAAAAGAAATATGAGAAAAATATGACATTTTTCTCTCTGAAAGTCTGAGTTTATTAGAGAGGAGAGAGAGAAGAGTAACTGATTGCCAAAAAAAAAGCTTCCCAAGTCTGTCGTTCGGAGTTGGCATTAAACTGTAGGTCACCGAACTTATCTATAAAAATTGAAACAGGGTTGTAATGGCCAATTAAGCATGTACTCGTATGTATGGATGAAAGTTAAATTCTTGGCATTTCTTCATTTGACAGCCAAGTTAGTTCCTAAGCTCAAATTTGCTCACCCTGTATATATGCTTATATGTTATACTTACTAATACATATACATGCATGTATCCTCCGTAGAGCAGGCACAAGTATGTATGTTTTAAGGTTCATGTGAATACATCAACGAGCCTATATTGTTTTCTATTTTTATTTTTTTTTTTTTGTACACTGGCTCATATCTTTTGCTTGCCAATGGCTAAAACATGGCTGAGATTTTATTTTGTGTGCCATTTTATATGAAATAAACGTTTTTTAATGTTTTTCTTCAGTTACATTTTTTGTTTTTTGCTATTCAAATGCCAACAATATTATTGGTTTATTGATTTTTAAGGCAGATTTATTTACACTTGAAAGACTCTTGAGAAAATTGGATCACTTTGATTTAAATTACTAAGAATTGACAAATTTTTTTCTTTCTTTTTAATAGGAAAAAGCGTTGTTTTAGGCATTTTTTTCTAAATTAAAGCTTAAAAATTAAATCAATTCCATTAAAAAAAGAAATATCCTTAAATGTGGTCTACTGTCACATTTACTAAAAATCTGTGTTTTACTTTTTTGTTTTTTTTTTTTAGTTTTTTAATGAATGCCATCGCCTTTAACTTATATTTCCAAACAATTTTATTTAAATATTTTATTTATTATCTTATCGCACTTTGTTATCATTTTTACTCCTGTGCATGAACTGAATGTGCATTGCATAGTCATTTAAGCAAAAAAAAAAAATTAAAAAAATAACGTTTTTTATATCAAAAAACAAAAAAAAAATATTTTATATGAAAATAAAAATTTATGTTTTTTATTAATTTAATCACAACTCTAACGAACAAAAATGTTAGTTTTTATGTACAACCTAATACGTTATTTTGCCTGTAGTGTGTTATTAAATCTAAAAGAAAAACACAACACCATCGATCTGCTGCTACACACTGCAAATTGTGTCACAGACTACCAATGTGTTATACGAGACAAACAAAACTTAAGGCGATATTAAAAGCTAAAACAGGATTACGGCTTGAATTCTCACAGCAGGCTTGTAGAGTGTATAAACAATTTAAGCCATGAGTGTCTAGACCTCAAGCTATGAGTAGCGTGCGTTATCATCTTTGGCTGCCGGTTTCACATAACCAATAGAAGAAACAATTCTGGTTTCAGTGAAAGATGATGATTAGGAGAATATACTGCCTGCTGTAGGAATGTTAAAAGAACTGATATGCAACCAAATGTACAGCTTTGCATCTGAATAATTATTGCTGCACAACATTGCTTTAAACGAAAGTGAGAGAAGGCAGACCCCACATTGTTGATATGCTTAAAGATGGAAAAATCAATATAGTGATCCATACCTCAAAAGGTGTGATACCAGTCAGTAACCCACAGACAGTAAAATTCGGTATCAAAAATGACAAATTGTTGCTGGTATTGGGACACAATTTTATTGCGAATGTACATGCATAGAAAGAACCCTATGAAGACGAAAAAGTGATAGCAAATGATGCCCAGGGATCATGCGTATCGTCCATAGACATGCCACACGGTGTGCGAGACACCGGTGGATATAATGCGTCTACTAACGCCCCCAACAAGCAAGCATATTGAGTACCAAATTCGAAGCCATGCATTTGGACATGAACTTCACTCCTTGGTTGTGAGTCGGAGACTATCTAAACTCCTACCGATCTATGGGTCACGGTACCCGATTGCAATGCAACATCACACTGAGCTTACGCTCTGCCCGCTATTTGGGTTTAAACCACAGCCCCCGCGATGCTCCCACAAGGGGGCCTACACCATAGCCAGGCAGGGACAAGTCCCTGGGGCTCCTGACTCCCGCGGTACCAGAATATAGCCGCCGGTCAAGCTTTCGTAGTAAAAGTACTACTGCCAGTATAAGCTCCAAACAGCTCCGGACTGGTGGTCCAGGAACAACATAAAACACACAACATAAAAGACAGAGTCCACTATGTGAACCCAAAGGGCAATGTACACCAAGACAACGGACAAGACAGAGCCCCCTCACGGAGTACCCAAGCCACAAAATGAGTGCCAAAAACATACACAAAACAACAAACAATAATCAACATATAGAGGCAGGACATCCAGACAGCATGCGCAGCCAAAACAGGCAGTCACACAGCTCAAGTAGGGGGAATCAAACATTACAGCGTCACACCAGGGAGGGACCGAAACGATACGAACAACAACACTACAAAGGATCGCAGGACGAATCAAGGCACCAGATATGGCAGGCCGCCAACGACACCAGCCAACAAAGTTGACACACCAATACGCAGTGCAAGAAGCGGCTCAGCTAAACTCCGAAGTGTACGTAGGCTACGCAGAGATCACCTTCAATAATAAGATCACCGTCTCCTCCTAAACACATCACGAGCAAATCGCCCAATAGTCCGACCAGTCAACAAGGCCCAACTAAAATCCCAACCTGCCCCGGTATGAGAGATTCCCATACCATCTAAATCTCTAATGTCATTATATAGTGGGCATTCAGTCAGTATATGCCTCCAGTCCTCATGGCCCAACCCACACCCGCAGTCCGGCGTGTCCGACAGACCTCTCTGATGCAAGAATGCATTGAGCGAGCCATGTCCCGTAAGTAAGAATCCCAGACTAAGAATAAAAAAAGCCTGGTCGTTGCAGTATGAAGTCCGCATC
The DNA here is from genome assembly GCA_963576795.1 of Metopia argyrocephala. NCBI lineage: Eukaryota > Metazoa > Arthropoda > Insecta > Diptera > Sarcophagidae > Metopia > Metopia argyrocephala. Next base: position 99,237,566 of record OY756210.1, read on the forward strand.
CCGTATGAATTCATACGTAGCCCTCCCATTGTCAGCGTTCGTCCATCTTGTCCTCCAAATAGAAACAAGAAGCTCCGCAAGGACCGCCTTGATTCTCCTAACATCCCGATCTACAATATCCATAGCAGAAAGCCAATCATGCACCAACAACGGCAACCCCTTCTTGACCTTATAAATGATGGCATAACTCACTGCCACGAGATCAAGAGGAGGGGGCACACCAAGCAAGACCTTAAGACCATCCGTTGATACAGTCCGAGATGCCCAGGGATGTGCGAATCCTGTGGATCTTCAATTAAAGAAACTCGAGCCTCACATAAGGCGAAATCATTCGGTGTATGAAAACAAGCGTAGTCGCCGTAGTCTAGTGGTTAGTGTGTTGGCTTACTGAGGCAAGAGCTTCGGGTTCAAACCTTAGCTCTAACATCTTAAAACAAAAAAAATAATATTTCTTTCGGTGACTACATCGTAGCAGTCTTCTGGCGAAAGCCCTTAGAATAACTGATTGCCATGACCAAGCTTCTGAAGACTGTCGTTCGGAGTTGACTTTAAACTGCAGGTCCCGGAACTCATGGATAAAAAATTGAAAAACATAACATGAGTGCTGCGAGAAGCTAAGCAGTAATCCTGAAACAGAGTTGTGATGGCCAATTATATATGTATCGTATGTACGTATGAAGGCAAGCGTGAGCACAGACGGAGAAAAGGTTCGTCCTTAGCCTAGGCAGATTACAAAAATCCACGCGAAAACAACTTCAAATTCAAAGTTCTTAAGAACAATCAGTCTCAGAGATTTTGCCAGAAGACTTTGGAGAGATAGATGCTGAAAGTAATACATTTTTTTAATATTTCTTTATGTAAAATATCAGAGCTTAGGCTAGAAAACGCTGCTTTTGTGTAGTAAGGCAACAGACTTAGCGGGTGGGAAAATTTGAGGTTCAGTTTTATTGATACCAATGTAAAGTAGAAATATAGAAAATAATAATAGAATAAAATGTCTGGCAAATTTGAGGTTAGGAAGAAAATTGGGTTAAAAACACATTTTTTGTTTACAAATTAAGTTTAATTGAGTCCAAGATAAAGTAGAAATACGGGAATTAATAATGGAATTTGATATCTGGCTTATGCCCACCTCTAACAAATTGGGAGAAGTCTGCTCTTTTCATAAAATTTTCAACCACTTTTTATAATAAAGCTACGCTAATCTAGTCAATACAGCGCTGAATTTCTGTCTGTTCTGTGTGGGGGGTAGTGACACCCCCCTTGCTGAGGGGTTTCTACCCAGCACAACCACTACGTGTACTCCCCGAGGGGCCGCAACCAATCATCAGGCCAATTAGCCTCACTTCTCGAATGACAGAAATGCCTGCCACATGCACTTACAGAGACAAGCACCCAAAGCACGCGTAGCATAAAGGCCATGCACCAAACTTAACCAACCATTATCTACCTATATCGAGCGCCAGACCACTCAGAGCTAGGTTGAACTCCATATTCCCCGGAGAAAACAGGCTACTGACGGGACATATCATCAGCAACCTTTTCTCTAACCCCGGGGGGGGGGGGGGATATATGAAGATAAGTCTATTTATCTTCAAAAATTCCAATACAAAACACTATATGAGTAGGAGTTCACCCCTAAGTATTGGTATTTAAAAAAACCGCCTCCCCTTGCTTTATATTTTACGGTTTATCTCTAGAGTATTTTATAGGTAAGAAAACAAAGCATTGGCTTTGAAGACTGCACAACAGCGTAGAGCATACAAATAAACTGCTAATGACTACTCCTTAACAACAGGGTTTGATGATTAAAAAAACTGAAAAACAAAAAACCAGTTTTTTTTGGACAATTTAAAAAAAAGCCAAATAATCCCAACTCAACATGATAAAAACAAAATTATACACTCTTTTGAAAAAAACTGTATGCTTCAGCAAAAAGAAAAATATTTAAAATAAATTTTCAAATTATTTTCACAATTTGTAGAACAGATTTTGCACTGTCTGACACACAAAAATTTAACAAAAAATTGAGCAAAAAAAACAACAACAAAAAATTAAATAATAATGGTATTGAAAGGAATTTAAAAATAAATTTTAAAATGCTAAAATAAATAATATTTGTTTGTATATTTCGTTTATTTATTATTATTGAAAAGTATAGAGAGGTGCATAATATATGGACGTTTGAAACATTTTAAAATATTTTAAATAAAATTCTTTTTTTCTCTCTTTCTCGAGTAATAAATTTTTTAACAAAAAGCTGAAAAAAAAAGAAAACAAAAACATAAATATAAAAGCTTTATGGGCTTTATTTTTTTAATTTCAAAAAGAAATGCAATAAATTTAATAGAAGCGAAGAGAATATCATTTTCTGGAGTAGCTTTCATTTTGTCTTTTGCCGTTACCACTTTTATAAATTGGCCTGCTTTTCCACTAAATTATTGCGTAATTCTTAAATCGATTATCATTTTGTGGTGCTTTTCCCCTGCCCACGGAGTTGGTCATTCCTTATTGGTATGTTTGTAGGTTTGGGGTATTTATCAAAACCGGAAGTATAAGAAAAGCAACAAAAAGAAAACAAAAAATACTTGTTTGGTCCTTAAATTGATACCCATTTATTCTTGCGATAAACAGTTTTCCAGTTTTTGTTTTCTATTCATGTAGAAAATATTTATAATCGAATTGAGATGCAAAATAAAATACCATGACCAGTTATCATTAAAGGAAACGTAACGAAAATATGGACGGACGTTACAGTTTCATTCATTATTTTCTACTTCCTTTTTCCTTCTTTGGTCCACTTACAATTTATTTATTTGTATCATTTTCTCCTATTTTGTTTGCTTTCGTTTATGGTATGATAAAAATATTTTCTATTTTAACAATAAATTTTTATCGAAATTCTCCTATAGTGGGTAAGGCAGTATGTTTGGTGTCGAACGGTAAAGGTAATTCTAAAAGCTTAGAGTTTCTAAGATATCTGCAGTTAAATTGTAATATTTGACAAAAATATTGGCAAATTATTTTGTTGCGATTAAGCTATTAGCATTATTATCCGGTTCAGACCCAGCACTAATGCAAGACACTGCGACCTATAAGTTCTATTGTGTTCCTTTGAGGCGATTGTTTGTTTAGCAGACAAACTGCTTTCCTTATGAACACCGGCAAATCCGAAACTTTAGTGGTGAATATGTCCACCAATGAGTCCATATGTCTTCCCAAACTCATCCATTTAAATCTATCAAGAGCCGCACACTTACACAATATGTGCTCTGCTGTCTCTAAGCATACGAGCATAGTCTACAAACATCTATATCTGTGATCGTCTTTCTCATCAAATGCTCTCTTACACTACAGTGATACGTAAGAATATCGATTACGATTTTTAATTCTGGCCTTCTATACTTTAGAACATCAGACTTACTCCCAAATTGTGGACGAATCATAGCATTGGCTTGCCTGAGACTCGACTAGGCGTGCCAATGTTCCAAACATTTGGTAGTTTACCATTCATCAATCAGATTAAGAATAGTAGAAAGTGCAGAGCTCCGAACCAATATAGGCTGTTATAGACCCCCTCCTAGCCAATGCATCTGCTTCCTTGTTTCTATAAGGGTTTTTAAAAGAGAGGTCTCAAGGCTTAATCTTGATTTAAATGAGGGTCTTTTCCACACATGCTTTATTCCCCTTTGGAATTGACATCAAAAAAACGATTGATCAAGAAAAAAGCGCTACTTACTGGGAAATAGTAGTCGCCGTGGTCTACTGGTTAGTGTGTTGGCTTACTAAGACGATAGCGATAGCTCTGACATCTTGAAAAAAAGAAATATGAAAAAATTATTTCTTTCGGCGATTACCTCTCAGCAGTCTTCTGGCAAAAGCTCTGGGAGTAATTGATTGCCATTAAAAACTTCTCAAATCTGCCGTTCGCAGTGGGCTTTAAACTGTAGATTCCGCTACTCATGGATGAAAATTAACACACACAACATGAGTGCTGCGAGAAGCTAGGTTGTTATGACCAATTATGTATGTATGTATGTATGTATGTACCGGGAAATAGTAGATAGCAGCTAACTACTTAGCAAAGATCCTCACCACAATCAACATCTAACAACAGATGGCGGTAAATGCTGTTGATCATTCAAGCTTTAAGGTATAACACTGGCCTTTGACTGATAAAATTGAAGGCAACTTGTCTTATTCGTACACTCTTCATAAGAAAACTCTATGCCATCTTTTCCAAAAAAAATTTTAATACATTGCATAGCATTAGTAGGGGTTTACTTCTGAGTAGTGGTCTCAATAAAAAAAAGGTGCAAACGTAATTCAATTTTTTGTTGTTGTTTTTTCCCAAATCGCGCTCGCACAAAAAACTCTAACAGCCCAGGTTCAAATCCCAGCAAAGGTAAAAAATGAAAAAGTTAGTTTGCTCCCCGATATTCCACCTTAACCAATGTCAACAAAAAAAACGAATGATCAGGAGAAAAGCGCCATCTATTGGGAAGTAGCAGATAACAGCTACTACTTAGCGAAGGCACTCACGATAATCAACATCCAATGATGAGGTAATTGCTGTTGATCATTCAAGGGTGAAGGTATAACACTGGCCTTTGAATGATCATTTCACAGCAGTTTGTCTCATTTCTAAGGCGCTTAATAGTAATATAAGAAAAACAAAAATGTATGTTCCGTCATAAATGTACTGTCCTTTCCAAAAATTTCAATACAATGCACTGCATTTAGTAGGGATTTACAACTGAGTATTGGTCTCAAATAAAAAAAAAATCACGAGGAAGCTTGTTATCAATGATAAAAGTTTATTCATTGATAACATTTCACAGCAGAAAAAGGTTACATGCAATGGTCATTACAACCCTGTTTCAGAGTTACATTCTAGCTTCTCCCAGCATTCATGTTGTGTGCGTAAATTTTTACTCATGAGTACGGGGTTACACAATTTAACGTCGAGTCCAAACGACAGAATTAAGAAGCTTACTCATGGCAATCGGTTAGGTTAGGTTAGGTTAAAATTGGCAGCCGCCTCTAGGCAAAGCACACTTCGGTTCAATAAGGTCCCGTTGTGATACCATTATATCCACTAAAACATGTCTAAAACCGTTGGCCACTCTCCAACCAACCCGATAACCTTACGAAGGTGTGAATTTTGTTCAAATCACCTCCAGTTAAACAGGATCTGTCGATAAATTCAGGGCGGCCAAAGATTTTCGTTCTCAGATCCCCCAAAGCGGTACAATGACAGAGAAAATGTTCGGTTGTTTCCTCTTCCTCTTCGTCATTACAGCTTCTAAAGAATTCATTGTGAGGTATTTTCAACCTGCGAGCGTGAGTGCCTATGGGCCAATGGCCCGTTATCACTGATATAAGATTTCTGAAATGGACTCTGTTTAGATTCAGAACGAACTTCGTTCTACTTGTATCCATGTTGGGCCAGATTTGTCTGGTCATTAAGCAAGTATGTTCATTCTTCCATTTTTCCTCCGCGGTGGAGTTTGTGCGAGATTAGCTGTTTTCCCCTCAAAAGGGGAATGTCGATTTCGCAACTGAATTCGCTCGAATCAGTGGTGGAACTAACCCTAGCAAGTGCATCGGCTATTTCATTTCCCTCAATACCCTCGTATCCAGGGACCCACATAATGGTGACCCTTGAATGCCTTGCAATCGGTTACTCCTAGAACTTTTGCCAGTAGACTGCTAAAAGATAGTTGCCGAAATAAATATATTCTTTTTTAAATTTCTTTCTATCATGATATCAGAACTGGAGTTTGAACTCAAAGCTCATGTCTGGTAGAAGATAGACAAATTCAAATTTCATGTTTTTTGGGAAAGCTTCCATTCAAAAGTGTAGCGCCTATCGATATCACCTTAACCCAGTGTTTAAAGCTTATTTGCATTATTTTCTTTAGAAAGAAGAGATTTTTTACAATTTGTTTTTTTTTGTTTGTTTTTTTCCTACTTTTTTAAAAGTGGCCTCCTATACTGGTAGAGAGCCATGGTTATCATTGCTTTCACCGCACCGCAAAGATATGCGTATTAGAGTTTTAATGAAGTAGAAAGTTGAAGCATATTTTCTTCATAAAATTATTCGCATCGTTAACGTTATTTTACACTGATGGTTTGGTTGAATACATTAACACTCACAAAATATATCTTTATGAGTAACACGAACGTTGAACCGGACACTACTACTCGTGAAGTTAAACAGCAACAACAACAACAAAAAACTACAAAAATAATGAAAAAAGAAACTGTCATTTTCTAGTGGCCACACAACATGTAAATTTGATTTTTTTTTTTTTTGCTCTGCTCTTTTCCTTTCAAACGTGTGTAAATAAAGGAAAGTGTTTAAACTAAAACGTACACACCCAAGCACACACAGTCCCACTCATAAATAGATAAATAGCCATAAATACAACCAAAATAAAAAGAAAAGGATATGCTAACACGCACCCATACATACTAACAGAAATGCAAACACATTATCGCCATAATAAAACAAAATAAAAAACAAATTTATTTTTCTAGTTTTTTTTTTTCAAAATGTCTTTTAAAAAGGATGTTGTACGTGGCCATGTGTGTGAGTGTGTGTGTGTGTATGCAATGCAAATTAAGTTGATGATATGATAAAATTTATATAATAAAGAGAGATGATTATAAAGGGTCGTTGGTCAAATAATGCACAAACCCATACACACACACACACACGCTGACACAAACTGAGTCATACATACAGGCAATGTCCCATTCATAAATGGCGTAATTTAAGAGCCAAAACCATTGAAAGCAAGAAAAATAAACAACAAATAAATATATTAAAAAGAAAGGAAAAGAAAAGCAAAGCAAAGGAAAGAAAGGGTAAATGTTTAAAAGATTAGAGTGTTAATGTGTTAAAAGATTGTAAGTGGAAATTTTTTCTAATGATAGCCCGTTCATACATGCAGAAAAAAACGGAAAACAACTCTTCAATAAAAGAGCAAAAATAAAGAAACAATAGAAATATTTACTTAAAAACGTTTAAGCATTATTAAATGAAATGACAAAGAAAATAAAAAACCCTCCTTCATCAAGGACATGAAAGCCTTGAGCATATATAAAATAATAATATATTAAAGAAATTTATAAGAAATTTAAATAAAATTATTCTATAGGGTAATGAACTGTTAGCAAATTAGTCAGATAGATGACTGGTCTCAAAGTGATAGAGAACGGTTCCCGTTCTAACGCCTTATATGAAAAGGAAGGGTCTAAATGACACAATTTTTAACCCTTTAATAGGTCTAAGATCTAATGTAAACTAACCAGCTGTGTAGGTTCTCTGCAATTTACGATATTTCTTGTCAAAATTGTGGTTGTTAAAGGCATACCGGATTACTAGACAAGAGCGCCAAGTTCAAACTCCAGCTCTGACATCTTAAACAAAGGGAATATGAAAAAAATATTTCTTTTGACGATCATATATGTTTTTTTTGGCAAAAGCTCTGCGAGTAACTGATTGCTATGAAAAACCTTTTAAAGTCTGTCGTTCGGAGTCCATGTTAAACTGTAAGTCCGGGACTAATGGATAAAAATTGACGCATACAAAATGGGTGCTGCGAGAAGCTAGACCATAACCGTGAAACAGCATTATAATGGCCAATTATGTATGTACGAGATATGATAAAAAGAATAATCGTTATTTTCAATTTTGTAAAAAAATATTTATTTATTCATAAATAACTATCTTGTCCCCTTCAAAGTAATCCCCCTCAGATATAATACACTTATGCCAGCGTTTTTTCCAATCCACGAAACACTTCTGAAACGAGCTTTTTGGTATCGCCAACAGCTCCTCTTCTGATTTTTCTTTTATCTCCTCAATCGTAGCAAAACGTTTTCATTTCATCGGTGTCTTCAGTTTTGGGAAGAAGAAAAGTCAGTGGGGGCCAAGTGCGGTGAATACTATGGTTAAGGCATGATAATGGTTTTGTTTTTGGCCAAAAAGTCACGCACAAGCATCGATGTGTGAGCTGGAGCTTTATTATGGTGCAAAATCCATCATCACTAACATCTTCTCGGCATTCCTTAAACCGGTTATACCACAATTGAACTTGTGTTCTGCTTATAGTAGACTCGCCAAACGGCCACAGTCAACATTTCAAATGTTCTTGCGCCTTTAATTTAATTTTTTACACAAAACTAAATACAATTTCTTTGGTCCATTTTTTCGAATAGTAAAAAATCGAAGAGCACACCAAAACACGACTAATCTTTTTTTCTGTCAAAAACAAACTGACAATCCAAGCTGGCTGATATTACCAACACATATAACAGATATGTGTACCAACATAACAGAAAAAAACTGCGAAAATCGAACATACGTAAATCACGAAATTTAAAAATAACGATTAATTTCTGATCAAACCTCATATGTTGATTGTTTTTAACCCTTTCAAACCATTTGGGATACAATAGTAAGTACGTAAATGCAAAGTCCACTTTAAACATTAAGAAGTTAACATGGCTTTATTATAATGCTAAGGACAGCACATAGTTTCTTTCAACATTTTTTATTGAAGGGACAAGAAAAATTAATTATTTTCTTAAATTTATAAACTAGAATTCAAATGAACTGTGACTCAAATATTTTAATAAATGCAAAGAAAATTTCATTTAAGTGAAAACCAATTAATACTCGCACAGATTTCGAACAAATGGTCTACCAAATGGACTCCAAGATTTTGCTATTTGATAAATTTTATTAATTTTCTGCGAGACCAAGAGAAATCACTGGAAACACCAAAATATGCTGGCAAACCAGCAACATTTAATGTTGTAGAGGTCAACACTGTCTGTGTTTAACATGTCATAGGGCAATCGAATATATGGAATCAAAGGAGATTTGAGTCTTGCATTATATACTCTAGGGACAAGCTGAGGACTTTAACGGGTCTTCTTATAAAGCACTGCAGACGCCATTGACATTTAAATATAATAGGAATCGTGTCGAGTAGTTTGTGCAGATTCTGTGATGAGGTAATTTAGTCATTGATACAAAGAAGAAAGAGGGACCTTGGTGAATATCAAATATCCAAAAGGAAAATGTGAAGGTTGGCACTGGTCGGCATTTTAAGATTCGTTCAAGCGACGAAACTGGGAGAAATACTATAGAAACCCTGAATGTGTGTGACCTCTATTTATTCCGTATATTGTACTGGTCTAGAGAAATAAATACATATATTAATGGAAAGGGGAAAGAAGAACTAGTGTTTATAGACATTTAATTTAAAATTATTAATATTTGACGAATTCACAAGCTTTTGTATCGTTGTATGCATTATTGAAACAGTTTTTGTTTACTTGCTTGAGATCACCTAATGTATCATTCATTCATGAAAGTTGTATCGAAAACGTCAAAAATCACATAAGAGGAAGAAAAGCCCTCTTCAAAAATAAATAAATGTATATTTATTTTTTATTTTTATCTCCTTATTAACATTAAATTAATTTTTTTATTTATATACTTATATTTGCTGCTGATAATGAATATTTTTTTTTTTTGCATTCTTAATCTTCTTTTTTTGAAAAAAAAGGCTTTCACTTTACATTAATAGCATAGAATCCAATAAAACCTTTTAAAAATACATGAAAAACAATTGTATCAGTTGCATCAAATTTGTATATGAAAATTACCAACGACAGGCGTACAACTATTGTATTGCCGTACAATCAAACAACGAATACAATGAATAGATACTAGGGTTTTTTGAATTTGTTAATTGTAATACGACTAAAGAACGAATTGTCTCTATAATGCACTATGCGATTTACTCGACAATCAACTGTAAAAGAATGTGCTCTTAGAGCATTAAGAGTAGTATGTAAGAGCATCTGGTTATTTGGTTTTAAGGCTTTTATTTTATCTGAGCACCTTCTAGGTAGTAGAACAGTGAAAGACGCGCCACATTGCATCGATATCATCATTGATAAGCACCTTCGTCCTTTTCAGTATTCGTGCAACAATCTCCAAAATAAGACTTTGAAACACTGGCTACTACATGAGAAACGTAGTCTATCTTACATCGTATAAATGTTTGTAAATATTGTTGTCATAGTCTAGTATGTAGGGTGCTAGCTTACTAAGACGACAGTTCTGGGTTCGGAAAGAAAGAAGTATGAAAAGATATTTCTTTCAACGACCACCTCTTAGCAGTCTTCTGGCAAAAGCTCTGTGAGTACCTGATTGCCATGAACAAGCTACTCAAGTCTGTGGGTGTGATTCGACGTTAAACTGTAAGTTTCGATGCTGATGTATAAAAATTGACCCACATAATAAGGGTGCGGTGAGAAACTAGACCGTCACTCTGAAAAATAGGTTGTAGTGGCCAATTATAAATGAATGTTATATAAATCCTAAGAAGTTTCGAAATCATTCTCAGAGATTAATCTATATAAGTAAATATATAAGTATATGCATAGTCGACAAAACTGGTAGGTCGAATGGGGCAAAGCCCTAAAATGTATGTCTTAAGTCGGCCACTAACGTAGAGTTTTAACTGTCAGTTTCAACTGTTCAGTTATAGCTGACAGACTTAACTGTGTACTTAGATGTACACACTCGTTCAGTTCAATACTCCAGTTTTTAAGATGGATTCGAAGGATTTTACAAAAAAAAAATAAAAAAATAAACAGCGTAAACAGTGGTGCAAGAAGTGGTTATTACAACGAAATTTATCTTTCAACATAAGTTTATTAAAATTATTAAGTGAAGAACCATTAGATTTCCTCAATTATTTGCGCATGACTCAATCAGTGCACCAAAAACTGCTTTCGTTGATTTCCCCTTTGATTATGAAGGAAGATACAGTCATGAGAAGGACAATTTCTCCACATAAAAGATTAACTGCTACATTGAGATTTTCAGCGAAAGGGTGGTCCTATGAGTGCCTAAAATTTTCTACAAGAATATATATACCCAATCGCTAGATTTAACTTGCCATAGGTAAGGTTCAGATCTAAATTGTGATTTTTTAAGAGCTATAGGAAAGTTTAAAAAAAAAAACACACATACAATTCAGAACGAATAATGAAATCTCTATTTGAATCAATAGTACGGTCCATATAAATTAATATTTGAAGATTATTTCATGCAAATGTTGACTGTGACTGCGCCTTAAATGGTCCATCCGCTTAGTCTGGTAGCGCTCACCATTCATAGGTACATTACGATTAGCATCATCTTTGAAGAAGTACGGTCCAATGATGCCACAGGCCCATAAACCGCACCAAACTGTGACTTTTTCTAGATGCATTGGTAGCTCTTGAAATTCTTCTGGCTGGTATTCACTCCAAAATCGACAATTCTGCTTATTTACGTACCCATTGAGCCAAAAATGAGCTTCTTCGCTGAACACAATTTTTCGATAAAAAAGTGGATCTTCGGCCAACTTTCCAAGAACCCATTCACCAAAAATTCTACGTTGCGGTAGATGGTTCGGCTTCAATTCTTGCACTAGGTGTATTTTGAAAAACTTCACACTTAAATCCTTCCGCCAAATTTTCCACATCGTTGAGTAACAGAGGCCCAATTGCTGCGAACAGCGACGAATCGATAATTGATGGTCATCATTAACATTGGCCGATACAGCTGCGATATTTTCTTCATTTCGCACTATACCTAAGCGTGTTGGTGGTTTATTGTCCAACAATGTAAATTTGGTGCGAAATTTAATCACAATAGCCGGAATAGGTGCTTCAGTGGGTCGATTAAACTGACCATAAAATGGAAGAAGCGCGCGATGAACTTTCTTAACAGAGCACGCATTTTGATAATAAAATTCAATAATTTGCAAGCCTTGTTCGTTTGTAAGACGATTCATGTTTAAATTATAGACCAAACTGAAGATGTTTGACAGTGAAACAAAACACGAAATGTGCGTCAGCTGTTTAAACCAGTGTTGCCAAAGGGATAATATTTAAAAAATAACCCTTTATATATTGCAATAAAATCAACTATTACTTAGTTCTGTTTATGCGACATAATACGCATTTTCGCTCGACACAAATTGAACTGAGAACGGTACAGTTGAACTGCCACAAACGTTCACTTCAGTTGACACTGTCAGTTAAAAATATAAAAATTTTAAATTTCTCAGTTAAACTGAACACTTAAGTTGAACTGTCCGTTATTACCGGCCTTATATATAAAAATAACATGCATTTATTTGTGGGTCTATAGACAGCTAAACGACTGAACAGTTTTTCATTAAATTTTTACTTGTACTGTATGTTTGGACAGAACTATAGACTACATATATAAACTTCAAATATACAAAAATGAGCGGTACTAAGCCCATATTTCTCTCTGTCTTGAAAACAGAAACAGTGAAAATGAATTTTTACATTTTTCAATTATTCAATGAACCGGCAAGCCGCATGTAATTGCAGCTACTGACACTTTAGTAGGAAAATTACTTTATTAATTTAGAATTTTATGTGTTATTTGTTGGCGTTAAAAAAATTGTGTTTTAAAGTATTAAGCCTGAAGTCTGGACAATAATTTAATAAAAGCAATAATTTGCTTTTGTATAGTAAAAAGCCTTAAAACATAAACTTAAACTATATGAAGAAAAAACCAATTACGAAAGAATTTCAACTGAAACCAGAATAAATTTTATATTCTTTTTAATAATCTTTGTTGCCCTGGAATTAATTTGTATTTTAAGGCAATTTTTACCATTTTTTACAATTTTTAATATTAAAATTTTATTTCAAACTTTATTAACCAGGCAAATTTTTCTTTTTTGTTTTTATAGAGTCAAATACGGTTAATTTCCTCGGTTGGGGTTTTCTTGTTGTAAAAAAAAAAACAAAAGAATTTTTCCAAAGGGTTGAATCGATATTTTACAATTTATTGTTTAATTTTTCAACTTTTACTTTCATATGAATTTTTTTATTATTTTTTTTTTTTTTATATTTCTTTTCCCATAATTGGCTGGAGGCAATTGTATGAACGAGGATACTCATGTAAGTTTTAAATATTGAATTTTATTTTTATACTCATACGCTTTCTATTTTTCCTTTGTGTTTTCTCTTTACATTTTGCAATTGAAATTTCGTTTTATAACCATTTTCGTAGCTAAAGGGCCTTTTATCCATTTGCATTAACAGTTTAAAAAGTTAATATTGAAAACATTCACAAGAACAAAAAAAACCTATTTTTTCTTTGCAGTTTCAAAACATATTATTGAACAATTTGCATGTAAAATGTCGGATTTTTTCTTTTCAGCAAAAATTGAAATGGTTTGTTAAATGTTTAATAAAAATAAAAAAAATAAAACACATGGAAATGAAAGAAATTTAGAATTCTAGTCCAATTAATTTGGGCCAAAGAGAACGGACAGTTAGTTTAACACACATTTTGAGAGAATTTTAAAGAAAACAAAAACACACACACATGAAAACTTGTCTTGTCCCCTTTTGTTTTTTTTTTCTTTTTTTAATTCAATTTCCAATCGAATATTTATTGACACACAATATGGATTTATGTTTCTGATTGCCTTTAATCAATCAGTAAATATTTTCGATTAGTTTTTGTTGGATTTTATTAATTTTTATCTATTTAGCAACGACAGTAAATTTTAATATTTATTTTGCAATTTGTGTTTTATTTTTTAACAAAACATTTTGTATGAATAGAGCTTGACAAAAACTGAAATAAAAAATTATGATGAAACTAAAAAATAAAATAAAACAAGAAACTAACAAAAAATATGAATGTTAACCCTTTATAGCTCGTAATGTTCGGACGTAATCTATTTTGGAGAGGCAAGTTTCGATGACTTTTTCCAAAATTTCCTGTAGTATATCGACATCCAAGTGGTCAGTTGTTTTAAGGTTGTCGGCCTGGTCTAAAGACTTTACATATACCCTCAGAAAACACAATAGTCTAGCGCTGCTAAATAACATGATCTTGGCGACTAATTTACGGGTTCGAAACGCGAAACTATACCGTTAGCAAATGTTATATTCAATAAATAAATTGTGGCACAAACTGTGATACATATTGCGAAGTACTGTTGAAGCCACAAATCTTAGATATCAAAGCTGTTCCATTTTTGAAGGAAAAATTCACTAATAACACGGTGCTACAAGTGAGCACTTTTTTATACTTGAAAAGAGACCTAGTGTAGGTTATAGACCTTATTGAGTAGATCATAAATCAATTTTTAAAAGTTCGGAAACACTCTCAAATTTCGGAGTTATTCCGAAAAAAATATTTTCGGGTAGGTTAGAGTACTTATGAACACGTAACTCAGTTGATTTTATTCCGATTTTCAATTTTTAAACGGTTTTTGAATGAAGAAATATGTGCCTTTTTAAATATGTGCACATTTTGGTATATATATTACAATTTTGCAGTGTTATTTTTAATTATATCTGATTTTAATTTTTTTTGTTTCTAGGTTTTTTAACTTTGGCGCCATTTTTTTAAATTAGATTGTTTAGAAACATACCCTTATGTATGTATTTCATAAAAGCTAATTTTGTTCTGAGTTAAAAAAATTTGCAATGAATAAAATCGAGTAAAAAATAAGAAAGTTATTAAGGTTTTTCAAAAGTTAAAAATTTTGCTTTTACAAATATGTATTGATCAAGATACTACATTTTCTTAATTTTTTTAGTCAGTATTCAAATTATTTTATATAGAAATTCAGAATATTTAATTAAAAGTGCTTGCTAGACCTCTTTCGCTTGTACATTAAATGGTCTGTTTCTCGCTTAAGTGACCAGCAATAATTTTAAATCATTCTTCTAACCTGAATTCTGTGAAGTTTACAAAATAGCAAATTTATAATTAGGGCTTATGTTGACTTGAGCTATTCTTTCACAACATACAAAAATATATAAAATTCTGATACTGGACAATAACTTTTTTTTAGGAGAGCACTCAGGGAATGGCCCCTAATCATGCAGTGCATTGTGCTGTCCTAGATAAATATGAGGGGAAGGGGGAAAGACTGTGCGGACCTTTGATTTAAACTTACTAATATCATATCTGATGTTAGTGAGAAAAAAACAAAGGTTGTACTTTAAAAATGCGAACCGCAATTAAATCGGTTGCCATTGATTGATTATTCAATGGCCAGTGTTATGACTTCACCAGTAAATAATCCAAGAGTAATCAACCCCACGAAACCTGCAAAGTAATATGTAAAAAAAATTGTAAAGAAAAAACTTCAGGACATTTTAAGTGTTTTTTTTTTTCTATATGCCCACTTTATAGTTTGCATTCATTCAATTATTCATTTTGTTGTTACAAACATTTTACAAGAATACAAACCCAGTAAAATGAAATTTACGATTAAATCAAAATAAATTCAATTCACCATAAACTCAAATGTTCTTTTTTTCTTTTCTCTGATTTTCTAGTTCTCTTGGAAACTATAACAGAAGAATTTTTTCTCAAGAACAACAAAATTTGAAAGAAAACAAAAATCGTATGAATATTTATATATAATTGGACCTATAGTAGATGACATATGATGTTATACTGGTTTTTTCCAATATTAATTTATCAATTAAACTGAAATAATATCAACAGAACAAGAAGAATTTAAGAACGCCAAAAAGTATGCAATTTATTTCTACTTTTTTTTACTCCCTTTTGCAAGCAATAAAAGTAAATAAAATATTTTTTTTTGTGCTCTGAGTAGGAATTAACTTTAAAAATATTATTTTAAGTAACTTTCTAAGCTCCAGGGTTATAAAGGGTTTAATTAAAAAAAATATATATAAGAATAAATTTGCAGTTAAAATAAAATGCGTTCAGTTTACGATTTTAATTGAAATATATTTTTTAATTCCTTTTCATCTCTATAAAAATAAAATATTTAAATTGTTATTAGTAATACGACTAGAAAAAATATTGTATAATATATAGTTAAAAATGATGTTTGTAAATCAGAAAATAAATTAAAACCACAAAACAAATCCCATTATATTTTAGTTACCGATTTTATAATTTAAATTTTTAATTTTTTTCTTTTGCAAAAACATAAAAAGAAAATCCAGTGAAAACTGTAGATGCTTTGAAGCTTTAAAATTGTTAAAGCTTTTAAGTTTGTACGTATTAATAGGCTTGGAATGCTTTATAAAAAAAAACACACACAAACATTTGGCATGTAAATTTTTGAAAAGTTTTAACTGAAGAAAAAAGCGCCACTTACTGGGAAATAGAACTTGGCGTGGTTTAGTGGTTAGTGTGTTGGCTTACTAAGACATGAGCCCTGGATTCGACTCCAGGCTCTGACATCTTGAAAAAAAGAAATATGAAAAAATATTTCTTTCGGCGACTACCTCTCAGCAGTCTTCTGGCAAAAGCTCTGAGAGTAACTAATTGCCATGAACAAGCTTCTCAAGTCTGTCGTTCGGAGTCGACATTAAACTGTAGGTCCCGGTACTCATGGATAAAACTTTACACACACAACATGAGTGCTGCGAGAAGCTAGGCCGTAATCCTAACACAGGGTTGTAAAGGCCAGTTATGTATGTGTATGTATGTATGTATGTATGTATGTTTGTATGTATGTATGTATAACTCAACAACAAATTCAATTTTTTTTTTTCTGTAATTTGTTTTCATAGCAACATTACTCTTTTATAATGTAATACAAAGTTGCCCTATTAGCCTAGTGGGTAGTGTGCTAGACGGCTAGTGTGAAGGTTTTGGGCTAGATTCCCAGTAGCGGGAATTATTTATTTTAGAAATTTTTTTTTCCCAGCTGACTTCTCTGGCTCTAACACACTTTTTCTCAGGTATTATTATCGTCGTGCTGGAGTTTATGTGCTCTATCCGCCATTTTATATATC
Source organism: Metopia argyrocephala (assembly GCA_963576795.1). Lineage (NCBI taxonomy): Eukaryota > Metazoa > Arthropoda > Insecta > Diptera > Sarcophagidae > Metopia > Metopia argyrocephala. The sequence continues at coordinate 99,254,432 of OY756210.1, forward strand.
TCGAGTTAATGATGCCACTTTAGGTTTTTTACACTTTAGTTTTAAAAATCTGCAATCCATTTTCTGCTATTTATCTTTGAAACTGGACGAGATATTCGAAAACGGATTGCAGACTTGAAAAATTTGGGGTCGAAAACCTAAAGTGGCATTATTAACTCGAGCTACATAAAAAATATCAAATGGCGTATAGAGCACAAAAACTCTCGCACGACGATATCGTGATGACGCTATTTGATGGCTTTCAATGTTTGCCGGCAAGGACTGTAAATATAAACATATTTTTTTCAACAACTGCCAAAATCCTTACTAACAAATGAAAGCTAGGCAATTATATGCGTACTTGTATAGGAACTAGATTATTTTTTTTTAAGACCAATACTAATGGTAGACCAGTACTCATATCATGAATTGTATTGGATTTTGAAGATAGATAGATCTTTTTCATATATATTATGCGCCTTTTTGTTAATGAGACAAGTTGCTGTCCATTTAACCACTCAGATGCCAGTGTTATACCTTTACCCTTGAATGGTCAACAGCAATTGCCCTATCTGTTGGTGGATGTTGAATATGATTGGTGAGTGTCTCCACTAAGTAGATTAGCTGTTATCTTCCCAGAAGATGGCGCTATACTCCTGAACATTTATTCTGTTGGTGGAATTTACTGGAATATCAAGAAGCGGTCTCTTGAAGATGGACTTCTTGGAGAGGGGACCTCTTATTTTTAAATTATGATTTTCGAAGAACCGCAAATTAAATTCTCTAATTGTTATACTTCGCTGGGATTTGAACCTCGGTCGTCTGAGTTTCTGTGCGAACTCTCTAACCACTATACCACAAAACCTCAAATTGATTTGAATTTTTATTTGTGTTGTGGTCTCTGGGTCGTTACAGACGATACCTATGGAGGTTGTTACTATTTTCTTCAACTTTGATATTATGGCTTGAATGCATTGCTGAAAGTGAAGATATCTGGTTGTAAAAATTTTCATTATATCAGACAATCCGATATTGTGCGACATAGAGTGGATTACTGTACATCGTCTCTGCTATCAGCAGCCAAATATTAAACTCATATTCTTACGAGGAACTTCTGGATAAATTCAATGGAGGGAGACAAGATGAGTCGAAAATAGGCGACAAGGTGAGTTACGGATTATTGCAATTTATAGCAGGCAGTAGTGATGGCTATTCAGGAATTCTCAGAGTGGTGTGCTGTGAAAGTGACCACGATGGTCAAGAGGCTACTACTGTACATCGTGTCTGCTATCAGCAGCCAAATATTACTCTCATATTCTTTTGAGTAACTTCTGGGTAAAATCAAAGGAGGGAGACAAGATGGCTATTCAGGCATTCTCTGAGTGGCGTGCTGTGAAAGTGACCCCGATGTTCAAGAGGCTATTAAGACTTTGGAATCTATTTTCTTTAATTCCTTGACGGTGCCATTTGTCACTGGGTACGAAAAACAGCGATATAACTGACACAGGTTCTTTTGGCAAGACAAAGTAATGATATATTAATCTCTACTCTTATTTACCTCTTTAGCATCTAGGCCAGCGATTTATTCTCCAAAATATTGAGACAGAGTTTCTCTTGCAGACAGTCGGGGGAGTGGAGGCCAACTGTTGACTGAAGAAGAAATGATCAATTTCTAAACTTGCTTAGGTGGGGGATTTCGGCTGTGTTGGGCATATTTTTCTTGCCTCTGTCTGTTGGTTAGACATACGGTTGGTTTGGGATATGGTAGTTCAACTGTTTGTAACTACTGCCCGGTAGTTTCTGGTGTTATATGGAGTGTGCTGGGAGAGTGCTGGGACGGCGCCTAATGGATCTTATGTTTCTACCGGATGTTCTAGTAGGATATAGTAATAGTATGGTTAGCGGAATAGAGATAGGGTGCCTATCTTTTGCGACATAGCAATGGATCTTATGCTAGTCTAGGTGGTTCGATCTATGAGTCGACAGCCAATTATAACTTAAGTGATGGTGATTTATTTCTACACGTAATGAAGTCTGTAGGTCGCCGTGGTCTAGTGGTTAGTGTGTTGACTTACTACTCGTTAGACGACAAAGCCGGGTTCAAGTCTCAGCTCTTTCATCTAAAAAAAAAAAAAACAGAAATATGAAAAAATTATTTCTTTCAGCGACTGCCTCTCAGCAGTCTTCCGGCAAAAGTTCTGGGAGTAATTGATTGCCATGAAAAAACTTCTCAAATCTGTTCGTCGGAGTCGATTTTAAACTGTAGGTCCCAGTACTCATATATAAAAATTAATGCACACAACATGAGTGCTGCGAGAAACTAGGCCGTAACCTTAACACAGGCTTGTAATGGCCAATTATGTATGTATGTAATGAAGGGTCTGTTGTAGATTAGTTTCACTTCATATACACTGCGGGTCATCAGGTCAGCGCCCCCTAACTTCTCATTTACTTTTTACATTTTCTATATTAATATTTTGCACAACTTCTTAATTTTTGTTTTGTTTTTGCAATCATCATATACGTTTTCTCTCACAAGAAACTTGAGCTCAATAAAGGAACCGTTATATAATATTTTATATTTTATTTTGTTTTCGTCAAAATACTTTGCACTTATTTTGCTCCATCAGATTAGAGCCCCCAAATTAAATTTAAGTTATCTAGTTTGCCTTTGCAATAACTGTCATCAAATTCAATATCCTCAAACAATTGCAAAACATGGGAAGAGTAACAGTTTTATCTTTGTAGGAAAAATCGAAAATTGAAGCTTATTGGGAGGCAGGACTATCCTTCCATAAAATTGCAGACAAAACTGGAAGGCACAGGAAAACAATAGCCAATTTTCTCAAAAATAAGGAAAACTATGGAAAAAACTTTGAAGGCGGTAACAATCGAGTGGTTTCTTAAGCAGATAGGAGAGCCATACTGAGGGAAGCATCAAATTCGCATGACTCGTCTACCAAAATTAGGGAAAAACCTGGTGTTCAAGAAAGCTTATCAACAGTGCAAAAAGTTATAAGAAAAGCAAGACAATTACGTAGACAGAAATTGAAAAAAAACACCACTTAATGCGCTAAGAAATGAAATTCGCTTAGATTTTGTTCGAATACACATGACATAGTCTGCTGAGTGGAAGTATGTAGTTTTTTCAGATGAAAAGAAATTTAATTTAGAAGGGCCCGATGGGTATAACTATTACTTTCACGATCTACGTAAAGAGGAACATCACTTAGACCGCTTGAACAGCTGAGAAGCAGGTGTGATGGTGTGGGGAGCTATATCCTAATATGGCACCTGCTAATTGCAGTTTTTAACGTCACGTATGAATGCGGAAAACTATAAAAACATGTTTGGGGGTCTAGAGTGGCATTTCCAACACGACAATGCTCCAATTCACACTGTCAGATCCGTAAAATCATGGATTCAAACCCAAAAAGTTGACGTCCTTAAGTGGCCACCATTCTCGCCCGTCCTTAATATAATCGAGAACGTCTGGGGATGGTTGGCTGGGAAAATATACGTGTCCGGAAAGCAATACAACACAAAAACAGAACTAATTGAAGGCATTAAATACGCTTGGTCCACCATTTCGTTGAAATACATTGAAAGTCTGTACAATTCCATTCCCAATCGAATTTTCGAGGTGATTTGAAATAAGTTCGGAACCACACATTACAAATTTTATTTAAAAGTTTTCAAAATATCATAAACTGGCAACAAAAATCATTCTTTTTGCATATTGAAATTATCGCAAATAGCGCTATCCTGTTGACCACTTTTTGGGTACTTTTTTTAATATACCTTTTCCAAAAATTAAAAATAAAATAGTAACTTAAACATTACAGTAGCCATTATTGTTTTATATTACTTAAGAAGAATTGATAAAAGTCAAATACATAAAAATTTCAAATCCATAGCACAAGTAGTTTAGGTAGTATTTAACATTAACGGAGAGTGTAAAGAGGGGCGCTAACCTGATGACGCGCAGTGCATATAAACCAATTTAGTTTATGAAGAAATTCTTTTTAAACAACTTTGCACTAACACAAAGTTTAAGCAACAGTATTTAAACTATTGGCTATTGATATAGACCAAAAGAAATCCTCAACGTAGTGGATAGACAGAGTCGCAATTCCTTTGAATGATGATTAATTTTAGAGTTTTTCCATTCATTAGTGCTCCCTTCAATACTTATGATTTTTCCTTGAGTAAACTGATTAAAGAAAATTAAAAAAATGAGCGCAGTATGAAAGTTCTCGGTAAACACCTGAGAAGATTAAAAGCTTCATATATTGCAAAACTAGTTATTACTTCAAAACTTAACCTGTGATATTCGTATGTAGCATTCTTGTTTGACAATTTTGTCGACCACTGTATAAAGATATACAAAAACCTAAAAACCATTAACGTTATATAAAATATTATGAGTAATTTAGAGTTGGAAATTAAAAAAAAAAAACAATTTTTAAAAATGTTTCATAATTTTTTTTTATATTTTTATTTTATTTTAACCACAAAGTTATTGGTGTTATTTACACACAAAAAACCAAGCTCGATAAAAATATAAGTTTTTCAAGGTTTTTTTTTCAATTTTCATTCCCTTTTTTTTCGTGTACAGCATCTAAAAGCATCATGTATGAAAGGAAATATGCGTAAAATGACACCATGTGTTCGGCTTTTCTTTTGTTTTTTTTTTTTTTCTTTGGCATTTTTAGCATATTTAACTTAAAAAATTTTTTAAAATTTTTTGTTTTTATGATTTTTCAGTTCATTTAGCTCGCAATGTAAAAGTATTTTTGTACTCGCTTTCATACATATTTGTATGACAAAAGTTTTGTTCTGTTTTGTTTGTGAAATGCTGGTCCATTAAAAAACAAATTCTTTTTCACTGCCCTGCACAAAAACCGTTGGTAAATTAAGTTGAAAAACTTGCAAGTTTCAAAAGTAAATATGAAATTATGACACTCTCCTGCATAGCGTATTTTTAAATCGTATTGTAATTGCAAAAACAAACTTTTCTGTGGGTATTTTTCTTATGAGAGTTCGTTGAACAAATTTTTTGTCACTTATTTTTCTACTTCCCTTTTTTTTTTTGGTTTTTTGCTTATTTTTCAACATAATGGTCGAAATTTTAAATATTTACAGAATTTTTATATTTTTTTTTGTTTTTTAATAGGTTTTGTTTTAACTTGGCATTTAAAAGCCGTCATAATAATAAAGTTATATGTTATATAAAGTTATATGAGAAAACTAAAGACGAACAACTGTTAAATATTTTTTTAAGAATTTTTTAAAAGGTTTTTACTTTGTTTTAGTGCAACAGCAGCAGCGCATCAGATAAAATTTAACCATTATTTTAAGTATTCACCAAAATGTTCTTTTACTTTTTCTGGGTAATACAAGATGGAATAAATTTTCCATGGTAATGAAAATTTGTACAATTTTTCTTTATTTTAATTTCTATTTTATTATCAGATTAAATTTCATTAAATCCAAACAATGCTTTGGGGTTTCGATTGCCAATGCTGCTGCTGTTCATATGCATATCGTACTTACTCATATGTTATTCTCTGCGATATTGGAAATCCATTATATATATTAAATTTCCTTATATTCAATTTTTGGTTACTTTGTTTGGTATAATTTAGTTTTTTTTTTCTCTCCAATTATTATTTTGGCAACAATATTGTCATTAAGTTAAGCAAAAATAAATAAATATGTACTCGTATATAAAACATAAAATCAAATTGAAATATGAAGAGTCAAACAAAACAACAAAATTTACTTAAAATGCATTCAGAATATTAGGCTGGTTCCTAACAAAGAGCACGCACAGAGGGGTGAAATCGCAAAAAATGGAGATTTATTAAACTACTTATCCGATTTTAAAAATTCTTTCACTATTAGAATGCTACGTTATGACTGAGTGACATAGGCTACACATCTTTTGGAAAAGTGGGCGGTGCCACTCCCCCTATTAAAAATTGCTCTAGCGGCCATAGTAATAGACCGACTGTCATGAAACTTTCACAATATTGTACTGTTGACCTGCTTATAGCCCTTGGCTATACTTGGTTATGACTGGATAAAGGGGCGTGGCACCGCCCATATAACCTGAAACTTGGAACGGATATATCTCATGAAGTATCAGAGGTATGAAGATAAGATTTGGTATGTATGTTGATCGTAAAGTATGAATTACATCCAAGGTGGAATAAGGCGGTGCACCGCTGTGTCGCGACCCTTTTAAAAAATTTCTCTGGCTCAGTCGGAATTTTTTTTTTTTTTTTTAAGGAATAAAAATTTTACATAGTAATCAATTTATTTTTAATATAATTACGTAGCACAGAGGGGGATTATTGTATCATATATGTAACTAAACTAAAAAATATGCCCTCGTTATAATCATCATCGTCATCTGTATCATGATTTGTGCCTTCTGGTGCCACGTTCGTCAAAACTGAAGGCGAAACTAGTAGATCTACTACTGATTTTGGAAGTTGGTGGATTTTTTTTTTTAGCAATTTTGTTTTACAAGATAGGATTGGATCTGAACTTAGTAGGAACCTATTTAATATGTCTCGATTGCAATCCCCCCGACTACATTTGCGAGAAAAATGTTCTCTGTAGTTTTTAAAATCTTTGTTTCGGGCTTCCTGGGCTTCCTCAGACAATTCACCGATCGGTAATAGCGCGTGCGAAATGATTTCTGTGCCATGTATTAAAAACTTATGCAAGGTTGGAGGCATGTAAAACCACTTATACTTCTTAACAAAGCAAATACTCAAAATTTTTCTACATTGATGTCATGACCACAAGATACGGCAATTAATATTGTGTGTATGTCCTTAATCAACTCCAGATCTAGTTTCGTAATATCTGCTGTGATTTCAGCGTTTTCAAAAAATCTTCTTGCTGTGTTGCCATCATTTGAATTGCCGAAGCCTGGCTTAGGTTGATCAATAATAAGTCCAGTTTTTTTTCTAAATTCCGTTTGAATACGATTCTTATTTTCAGCAACAACTAATTTGCCACTTTTTAATTGGTAATTTATACGCCACGTGAAGAAGACAAGAACTGGTGTTGTTTGCTAGAGTGACTATTTTCACAATTAAATTAATAAAAAAAATTGGCGCAAAAACGCGCAAAATGTTATTACTGAATATGAAAGCCTAGAAACTGTAGTTTCTTAAAAAATTAATATTCTAACCCCAACTTACCCCATTCATATTTAAATATCCACGAATATTTTGAAAATAGCCAAAATTTAGACACATTTTAAAAATTTTTTTAAAAATATTTCTACACAACTTTTGTTAACACAATTATTTTTAGAACAACGCTAAAATACCTGAGGTTGAAAATTCCATAGTAAAAGTATTACTTTTGACTTGCGAAAAACTATATATTAAGCGTCGAAATATACCGAATTTCAATTAACACTATCGTACGCGAATCGCTCAAAAATTACTTAACTTTAATATAATGCAGCTTGACAAGTAAACAACATATGACATTGAAATTTTCAGTAGTGATGAAGAATTTTATATACTTTAATCGGTCACTAAATATTTTTCAAACAAACAAATTTTCATTTTTCAATTAATATCCATTTTTTGCGATTTCACCCCTCTGTGGCACGCCGGAATAAGGAACAAAATAAAACCCTAAAACAATTTCCGGTAGAGTTAGAATGTAAAATTTCAAGCTTTACAATTTGAGGAATCCAACAGTGTCCTAACCAACCATATATTATCGTAATATCATAATCCATATATCCATATATGTATATCTGTTTGATTGTCGGTCAATCATGCCTAAATGACTGAAACGATTTTGTTGAAATTTGGAACATATGTAGATAGACTCAATAGGGTATGCTTTTTTTAAAAATGGGCCTGGGTATGGTAATTTTTGTATGTCTTGAGAACTGTTAAAGCTAAAGTTTCGGAATTGAGTCCGAAGAAGAAAAATGATCAGGCAGAAAGTGGGCAGAATTGCACAAGGGGCGTGGTGCCTGTCATACAAGTTAAATATTAATTTTTTTATATCTTGAGAAGTGTTAAAGATGAAGTTTCTGAATTTAGTATAATCAGTCGAAAAATATGTGGTAGTGATAGGTAGAGCTGGCAAACAATCGATAGTACTATCGATAGTATCGATAGTTCTATTTCTATTTTTTATTTTTAAGGCCAGCACTCAGGGGACGGCCCCTATTCATGCAGTACATTGTGCTGGTCTAGGAAAATATGTTGTGGGAAGGGGGAAAGAGGGAGTAGTGTTTGTGGACATTTGATTTAAACCTACTAATGTCGTAATTGGCAGGAAAAACTTTCGCCGGAAGATTGTTCCACAAACGAGCGGTGCGGCTAAAGAACGAATTCTCTCTATAATGGATTGTGCGATTCGCTGAACAATCAACCACAAATGTGTGCGCTCTGAGAGAGGTACGTGTAGTCCGCAGGAATATGCGACCACCTGGAATCAATTCGCCTATCTCATCAGAGCACCTCCCATGGTAGTATCGATAGAACAATGAAACGCACGCCACATTGCGCCGATGCTCCAACGAATCGATAGAATGGGATACCCTACCATCGCCGATAAGCACCTTCGCCCTTTCCTGCACGCGGTCGAGAAGCCCCAAAATTGATTTTGAAGCACCGGCCCATACATGAGAGTTGTATTCCATCCTAGGCCGGATGAAGGTTTTGTAAATATTGAGAAGGTCAGATGGAGTGAAGTATTTGCTGCATCGTTTTAGAAAACCGAGTCACTTGAATGCTTCTTTCGACACACGAAATATGTGATCATTCCAACTGATATTACAACTAATTCTCAAGCCCAGAACATCGAGAGCGTCAGCCTTCTCAATATTTACATTACCCATAGTCACAGATGGCAGGATTAAATCATCACAACGCCTATGCGTTAAAAAATAACATTAGGTCTTTCGCGCAATAAGTTCGACCCTGTTCGCGAAACCCCACTCGGACATTCTTTGCAGGTCATTTGAGAGTTTGTCATTCATATTGTGCCTTCTCGCCCCGATCTCCAAAAGGCTCGGCCTACGATCAAATGAATATGAGTAACAAATGTTACTGTCATCTGCGAAGGAGTAAATGGGATTAGAGGTTAGGAGGAGAAGATCGTTAAGGAAAATTAAAAATAGGGTGGGAGATAGAACAGAGCCTTGCGGTACTTCCGAATTTAACCTGAACTCGTTAGAAGTGACACCGTCTATAACCACTCTTATAGCGCGATCCCCAAGAAAGCTCGTTATGAAACAACAGAAACGATTTCCGACGCCAAAAGCAGCAAGTTTGGAAATAAGAACTTCGTGCCAGACTTTATCAAACACCTTAGAGATATCTAGAGCAACAACTTTGCTTTCACCAAAGCGGTGAACAGACCCGCTCCACCTCTCAGAGAGAAGTCCTACCTGAAGTCTAGTGACTATATCAAGGGCCGTCAACAGAAAACAAAATTGAAAACAAAGAAGTGATTGAGTTCTTTACACATAAAATGATCTTTAGCAACGAGGCAAACTTATATTCAATGGATTCGTTAACAAACCAAATTACCACTATTTGTCATTTGTGAGAATCCACGGGTGATTTTTGAAAAGCCGTTGTCACCACAAAGAGTAATTTTTTGCTGTGATTTATGGTCTGAAGGTGTCATCGGGCCGTACTTGTTCGAAAATAAGGTCGGACAAGAAGTTACCGTAAATGCTATTCACTATCGCGAGATGACAACGGACTTCTTGTGGCCAGAAACTAAAGATACGGACCTGGAAAATCTGTGGTTTCACTAGAAGCAGTCAATGAAACAATGGCTGTTGTAACTCATGTCGTGGCTATTTTTTCTTTAATTCCTGAATCAAAGATATGAAAATTCTAGTCGACCACTTCCTAATTGATGATTTTACGCTTTACAAGCTGAACAATTTGGATTGTGTAACTTAAACAAAATAAAAAACGGTCGGCATAAGTTCTCCTACAAAAATTGTATCACCCTAAGATACGAATATCATAAAAAACTTCAGTGTCATATATTCTCTAAAAAACATAAATAAATATAAAAGAAAACAAAAAAAAATACTACAACAACAACAACTACTTATATGTATAAATATATGAAGACAAATAATGGGTTACTAAACTTTAGCAAAAGAAAAAACAAAAAACAAAAAAAAACCAAAAATAATAAATGAAAAACTAATCTATTGTATTGTTGGCATAATGACAATAATTCCAAATTTTTATTACAAACACTGCATGGCGGAGAGTATGTCATTTGCTTGTACTCACAGCAGCAACATCAGCAAATTAAAGAAAAAACCTTCAAAATAAATCACAAATTTTTTAAAGTACTTTTCTTTCAGGAAAATAATCAACTTCCCTTTCCCAATGCTATCATTATGTCCTCTGTTCATTTCTTGCTGTTTTTTTCTCAACATTTTTAAAATCCTTTAATGCCATTGACAGACAGGCAAAACAGTGGCATCTAACACGATAAATTGTATGAAACTGAGTGGGATTTAAACTCAACCAGTGTCATCATTATCTTAACAAACCATCATAATCATCATCATCACCTCTACCACATCAATTTAACACGCAAAAATGATAAGAAGAAAAAAACCTGTAACAATATCACCTCAGTTAGTTCAAGGAAGAGACACTATACCTGCCGTCGTCTATGTTTGTAGAAATATAATGGCAGTTGCTTTGCCTCTAAAGATGTTAAAAATTCTTTCGTTATAGCTTGCTTGCTTGCATTCGTCGTCGAAGACAACGGAAACACTTTGCTTGTGTGAGTGAACAAACATTTCTGTGTAACATTTATTTAACGGTCTCAAAAAAGAAGAGCAAAAAAAAATGAAATAATAGAAGAAAACAAATTCCATCAAAGTTGAGTGAAAGAATAAGAAACGAAAAAAGAATATCAGCTCTGACATAAAACGGAAAATTGCAATGCAGTGGTGGGTGCACTTTGATGGAATGAATGGAATTTGTACTTTTTTTCCCCACCTTTTTTTATTATTACTTAGAAAAGGTGTTTGGCTTGTTAGATGATTTGATGGTTGATCCGCAGGTACAAAAAAATAAAATTGAAAATATTCTTTTGCTGTGCTTGAAATATTCAACACCATTTTATATGATTATGGGTTCTTTTTTTTAATATTATTTCTAGTGAATGGTAAAGCAATTTTAGTTACAATGAAAATAAATGACACGCTCAATCGAATACATATTACTTTTAAAAGACAAATAAATCTGTTTTCTGTTGATAACCAAAATATAAATAAATAAAAATATTTGAAATAAAGAAAACCGTGTCAATTTGTGACATAAAAAATTGAACATTAAAATTTGTTTAATATTTATCATGCCACTGGTGGGGCCTGAGCCCTTTTATGGGTTAGGAAGGAAAGTTTGAAAGGGCATACTAAAGAAAAAAGAGGGCAGGGAAAGACGTTCACTATTTTGCGCCAAACTGGCCTTAGATTTTTCAAGCTTTTATTCGGTAGTAGGAGATTTGAATCATGCATTAAATTCTCTAGACATAATCTTAGAATATTGGCGGGGCTTCTAGCCGGCCACTGCAGACTCCAGGGACATTTGAATAGTATAGAAATCGCTTCCAGTGATATGTGCAAGTCCTGTGACGATGCTAACGAGTCATCAGACAAATTACTAGGCAGTTGTGTATCATTGATGCACAGTAGGAAGAGGGACCTTGGTTACTATCAGTTATTAGATAGGGGATTCTCGGGTTTGGCACTGGCCGGCAGTTTGAAGTACGTCAAAGTGACGACACTGGGGCATCACGGTCAAGTTGAGGACTGTACAATAGACCTACAGGTTGAAGTACTCTAGTACCTCATATCGTCGCAAGAATTAAAGAACGCTGTAACTGAAAAAATTCGAAAATACGTTTCTTGAATCGTATTTATCAGAAAAGAGAAAAAAAATACCCGTCGATTGGTCGAAGCCCCAGATTTCCATGATGAAAAGAAATTTACTTACGCCGTACAGTGTGACAATGCCTGCTTAAATACAAGCTGTCATTGTAGAGCTCTGAAATCTTGCACAGATTATTTTTGAGACAATTCCAGTTTAAAAAAAAAATTAAGAAAATTCGCCCACTTTTACGCCCACCTCCCATACGATCGAAATTTGTAAAATGCCGTATTGTCCGTAATACTTTAGGTATAACTTTCAATTTTGGTATACTTGAATGTTAAATTGTTACAAACATTATTGGAAAAAAATTTTGAACTTTGGCCCACTTTTACCCCCACCACCCATACAACCTCAACATAAAAAGTGCCATATTTTCTAAAATATTTTAGGTACAACCTGCAAATTTAATATTACTGTAATTTATATCATTTAAAATGTTTCATGCAAAAATTACAATAACACGCCCAGTATTACGATCACCTCCCATTGAAATGCAATAAAAAAGGTTTTGTTTTTCATTCTATCAATAAATTTTTAATATCATCATGGTATTCTAATTCTTTCAATTTCATTCTCATTCTGAATGAATTAATATAAAAAATTGTAAACAATAAAAAAAAAATAAAAGTAAAAAGTTGTAAATATGCTATTGCATGCTAACATACGTATAGCGACAGAATGCGTATTTTTTGTAGTTTTTTGTATGTTTAAAGTACTTTTGCAAACTTTTGCTGTATGTCCTTTACTTTAAATGAAAGCTGAGACTTCAATCTTTCATTTGATATAAGTCTGCACCTAGGGCGAGGGGCTGCTCTATATTTCCTAGTGCATTGAAAATGCAAAATGTTCAATTTTTACACCACAATTCTGTTGCTAAGAAATTTTTTTTTCGTGTTTTTTTTAATTTATTTTTCATCCACTCATTCTACAACAACTAAGTTAAATAAAAAAATAGTTTAAAGTTATATTTATTATGTATTTTTTTATTAATAAGCTTTTGAATATTACATATTGAACTACAATAACATATTTCAAGGTCGTTGGCATACCTCAACTTTGACTTGCTCTAGACCAAAAAGTAATGAAGTTTTGAGGCTGAAGTTTCAGGAAATTGTTACTCATATACCTGTTAATATACTGTAAAAATTTCATCCAAATTGGACGACACGCCAAAAACCATTTTTTGCCGTGGTTACTATGGGGCTGTCACACTGTGCGCCGTCTGCGTTTTCAAAAATACCAGTGCCTTCTTTCTACTTTCATACAAGTTTTTTGGATCTGTTGAAGATTAAATGTTTTGTCAGTTACAGCTTTCTTTAATTCTTGCGATGATATACAAGTAGATGAATCCCGATCAGGACTGTGCAAAGACAAAGTAATTATAGAATAAGAACAGATCAGTATGAAAAAGTAGCTTTTGATACATTTTATGGAAGTTGCGGATCATTCAAGTACTCAAATTAATTCATATAAGATTGTGTAATTATTTAAATTATTTTTGACATTTTATGGATCTCAATTGCATTATCAGCTGTTAAAAAAATAGGTTTACGGCAGAATGGTGAAGTAAATTTTAGATCAAGCTATACCATGGGGGAGTACTTAAGTATTTGATGATTAAACCTTTCATTGAACTAAAACTTTTTTTTACCGACAAGGCTAATCTAGCTGTAACAATTACTGCTGAACAGTAAATTGGTGTATTCTTAGTTTTCGTTCTATTTAAACTAATTGTATACACAGAAATTACCTTCTTAGGCAATAATATACTCCCTATAAGTATATAGTTACGTCGATCCCATGGTCCTAATGTTGTTAAACAACCAACGTAAGAATAAAGCTAAGGATGTTTTCTATGAATTAGCCGTTTGTATAAAAGACATATAGTCCAAAAATGAACAACGTAGTGACTACTCTTCCGAAAACATAATCTGAGGCCATTGAAAAAGATAAATTTTAAAAATATTTAGAAAAGTACAAGCAGTCCAAGTTTTGTCGCCTTAAGTTAGTAGAAAGTAATGCAGTCTTTGCCATTTACGAGGCATTAAATGAAGAGAGAACTTGCACTCGGAATCATCAGATTACAGAATAGCATAAAGCCTTAAGTTTCGTAAAATGGAATTACACAAATTTCACTAATAAGTTTTGGCATGTAGAATGAAAAAGAAAAGGATGCGGGTAACAAACAAAGATTCCACAAAATGAGACGACTGGCTAATTCCTGGTATTACCAGTTTAGTGGAACAAGCCCCCCGGACTTCTGGTGATACGTTCCACCAGGGGCCTGTACTCACCGGGGTATATAGAGCTCAACCTAGCACTAAGTGGCCGGGCGCTCGCTATAGGCTGATGATGCATAGTGCCACGTGTGCTGTCAGGGTTACTGTTTACTTTTTGGGCCGGGTATGCAGGTCCTGCCTGGTGCCGCTTGTTCCCCGGCGTATGTGCGTGGTTGGAATTTTCTGGCGTTCTCAAGGACTGACCAAAGATCACTCAATCTGGTACCACGAGCATCAGGAGCCCCCGGTCTGCCTATACTGTCCTGTCATTCGGGGATTAAGGTAAGTCGGCCTGATGGTTTGGGTGCGGCCCTTCGGGGAGTATACGTAGTGGTTGTGGTATATGCTAAATAGTTGTTTAACCTCCTAAACAAGAAGGATTGCTACTACCCAGGAAATGCTAGAGACGGAATTGCAAATTCATTACCCATGGGCATTCTTCTGAGCGGCGTGCCTTTGTCATGATTGAGATTAGAAGGCAACGGCTTTGAATAGCGCTGGTCAGACGCATTGTATTTGACATCCACTCTCCCAACGGCTGGTATGTAATATGTCTACGGACGGTGGGCTTGTAAAATCGACCTATCGTTGTAGTTGAACGAGCACTTTTAGTGGTTAGTACAGAGTGGAAAAATTTGACGTTAGGAAGAAAATTGGCTGTCAACTGATGAAATGTCAAGCATTGAGCTGTCATCCTTTGATATTTATTTAGTATAAAACTCTGAAATGTTTACCATGGAATGCTACACTACTATTGTTTACGTCGAACGGTTATGGATTGCTTGTCTGAAAAACTGAACTACGAGTAAAACAACCCATTTTTAAACAAAATTAACAGAATGGCGCCATAAGCCACACAGCCGACGAAATAATTTAGTTATCGCATAAAAAATTTCCTGGTCGGAATCTCAATTGGTCGCCTCGTTTTTCTAATTTAACGCCACTGCGTTATTTTTTCTGGGGCCATTTGAAAGACCGGGTTTTGCCTGATTAAACCACAAACAACTGACGCTCTGAAAGATGAAATTCAGTGCTGCATTGACGAGATAAACGAAACTTTATTGCAAAACATGGTTCAAAATTTTGTGAAAAGATCGGACGACTGCTGACGTGCTAGAGGTGAACATTTGGCAGACATCATATTTTATTATTAATTTTCATATTTCTACCTGATATTGGAATCAATAAAACTGAATTTAACCAATTTACTTCCTAAGTCCAAATTGGCTCAAACTTTATAATTAAATAGAAAACTTAAGTTAATAGAGTTACAAAATTGATTTTTTCTTGTGCAGTTTTTCAATTTGTTACGTTTTTGTTACGTTATGTTTTATACGGTAAAAAAAAACTATATAAAATATTTCAAATCCTTTCCAATTAATTAATACTAAAAGTTTAACTAAAAAGTTAACTAAAGAGTTAGCATTTTATAACAGTTTGTTTTTTTTTTTCAAATATAAGCTGCCATCATTTATTTAACTGCAATATACACAAAGGAATAATAGAAAAAAGAGCCTAAAAATCTGCAACTTTTTTTCTAAGTTTTATTTTTACACACAATGATAAAAAGCAAATAAAACATTGCCTTTAACAAAAAACAATTTATATATTTTTTTTAGTTTTATGTGGAAGAAAAAAAATTAAAAAAAAAACACCTTAAAATATGCCAATTTTTTGTGGTTTCATGTTTTTACAAGCAGTAATAAAAGTGGTAAGTTTTTTTTTTTTTGTATTAATAAATAAGTGCATTTAACATTTTTTTATAATTTTTTAAATAAATTATTATCAAAAACAGTTGAATTAAATGATAAAAATTAGCTTTAGAGGATTAAAAATAATAAAAATAAATTATCTTACATGTTTATACAAAAAATAATTAAATACAGCTTGTTTTAAAGTATTATCGTAATAATTTAATAAAAACCTAAATATTTAATACTAATTATTTAAGAATTCTAATAAGCTTCTTCTAATTGCGGCATAATTCAATGCATAGTGAATGATGTGAAAGTGGCTGCTGAAACTAAACTAACTAGAATGAAAATGGATGCCCCAGTGGTGTAGTTGGTAGTGTGCTTGTGAGTTGTGAGTTCGATTCCCACCAGAGACCCTGGTCTGTGACACTATACCGAGCAAAGGTATTAGTCACTCCTCTCGGATTAATTAAATATAATTTAATATTGTAATCTAATTTAAATAAACAAAAGAAAATTTCGAGCGATTTGGAATTACAAGTTCGTCATTACTTGGAAGAATTTCAGAACCAATAAAATAAAAAATTATTCAAGAATGTTAAATAAAATTCTACTGCTCTTAAATGTCAGTAGTTTACTAAGTATAAGACGGCCTTCATATGATGGTGGTAAAACAATATTTGGATTCCATTAAAGAAGACATTTTTCATTTTTAGTTATGTGAACACATATTGAGGGTCCCGTATCACTGAGGCATAGTTAGTCTAGATTTGAGAGTAATTAATTCTGAAGGTAAGTGAATAATTGTTTTAAGAAGTCCATCTTCAAGAAACCGATCACTGATATTTCCTTTCTAATCCACCAGAAACGAATGATTACAGCGCCACCTTCTGGGAAGAAAACAGCTAACCTACTTAGTGAAGACTCTCACAATCGACATCTACCGACAGATGGAGCAATTGCTGTGGATTATTTAAGGGTGAAGGTATAACACTGGCCTTTGAGTGGTCAAATAGACAGCAACTTGTCTTATCAACTATTCATCATTGAACTGTTTACCCCAGCGTTATTGTTACACCCAAAACAAATTGCAAGACAATGCGACCTATAACACCAATTATGTCCTTTACACTCTACTGTTTGTTTAGCAGAGCTACTGCTTTCGTAATAAAATTCAGTAAGTCTTGAACTTAAGTGGAGGATATGTCCCTCAGGTAGACCATTTGCTTCAGTAAACACTTCCATCAATATATGTTCCGCTGTGTCTAAAGCCTGTAAACACAATCTAGAAACATCTGCATCTGTTATCGCCGTTTTCTGTAAATACACTCTCACACTCAATGGCCTGCAAGAAAATTCGTCAGGAGTTTTAGGTCTGGCCTTCGTTAAGTACACTTTAAAGCATCAGCATTGTGCCCAAAGTTTAAAGTATTCACCGTCTTAAAGTGTTAAAGAACAATTTTAGCGTTTTGCTGTACAAATCAATAAATATTAGAAAAAATTTAATATTTTATTACAATCTTATAGAGAAAAGATGCGTTACAATGCATTTGCATAAGATTTTTTGTGTTTAATCCTAGGATTGTCGGTAACTTTTTTCACTAAGCTAACCTCTTGGTCTGACCAGACCACAATGAGAATACCTAAAAAACCCAACTAAATAAAAAGATAATAAGTGTATTTTTATTAAACAGATATTCATTTTTTTAACTACACGATTTAATTATTACGCAATTTATTATTTTTTATATTATTCTATATTACAGTCGTCACAAATATTGTTTTTAGTTTCATTACCATGCTGCAAACACATTGGTTTTTCACATGCATAAACCACAGCTGAAACGAGTTTTGCATTTTGTTTTTGTTACTGTATTGCACTTAACGCATAATGGCTGATAATTTTTAGAAGAGGTTGGGATTGGTACAGTTTTCAACTATCCATATATGTATATCTATATCGTCTATTGCTGCTTATTTGTTAAATTTTTGGCGAATTAGCCTAGTGTTTGCGATGTCAAAACGCATGAAACTCAGTAGTAAAATGAATCTTTTTTCCGACATTGTAACTTTATACACATCGTGCTGATATGGTGCCCACAATTCTTTCACCGGCTGTGTTGCACCTTTAAAATTCCGGCAAACAAAACCAGTCCAAAAAAAAGCATATATTTCTTTTTCGTGAGTTTGATCCCTTTCTATGTGTTCTTTTATCGGGTACTTTTTATTCAAAGCAATATAAGCCTCTTGTGCCTTGCGGATGGTTTCTCACCATTTCTGGTATAAAAATTTTTCTAAAAATTTGAACGGGATTTGGCAGAAAGTATTACAATGTTCCAGTTTTCATAGATACATGAATGTTGTGAGCGAGTTTTCTGCATGTTTTCGGTGGTTGCGATATAAACATAATACCAGCTTTGCTTGAGTATCGCTCACCTTCATCGTGTTCAGAATTTTCCTCAGCCTTTTCTTTTCCATTTTCATCGTCCTCATCATCAGTATATTCTTCACCATTTTCTAGAATAAAATCCTAATTTATTCATCAGACGCACAATCTCCGCCAATTGTCTCGCTCTCAGAAAATGTTTCTATTTCCTCTTCTATCCTCAGCTCGTTTCTTTGCAGCAGTTATTAAATGCAGGAATCTGTCTGGTTTATTCAAAAACATGTCAACGATATCTAATCCTGATATGCTATTGACTTTCAATACTTTTATAACTGAAGATCTAAAACAAATATTCACAGGCAGATTTGTCTATTCTTGCAAATCAAAAGCACGAATGAAATGAAACAAAACAAGGGGATTACATTTTTTGAATGTTTGGCTCTACTACAAGTTGCTAGAAAAAAATATTCTTACAGAAAATTTTAACACAACACACATATTTACGGAGCGGATACGCTTATTTTTAGCCACGTGGTTTGATTTTTCTTTACAAAAGACATACGAAAAGCATGTAAACAATACTTCGTGGTCTGGACAGACCAAGAGGTTAATTTTATATACCATCACATAAAAATGCTCCGATCAATTCAAAATAAGTTTCATTCGGTTCAGCACATTCCATTTTTTTTTTGCTACATATGAAAGATATTGCACACACAAGTGAAATTTGGTCTGGCCAGACCAAGCTGTCAATCCTAGGGTTAAATAGTCATCTGAGTAATCAATTATCGGGTGATTTTTTAGCACTTTTCGTAATGGCAACATTTTTTTTGGCATCAAAAGACACAAGCACCACCTAAGCGCTACCTGAACGGAGTTAAGAATCACTCCTAGGAAGTTTATATGTTTTAAAAAGTTGTTTATTGAGATGTTAGGTAAACTTTTGTAGTTCATTGTTTTCTTAAATTTTGAACGGTTTGCTACCTATGAACGTAAACAGGTGAAAAAAAGAAAAAAAAAAGGATTGAATTTTTAAAGTTTTTTGCGATTTTTGTCTTTAAAGTGAATTTTTTTTTATTTTAATCTTTAAAATTTTTGTTGTTCATGACAAAAGCTACAACTTCGTCTCAGAAAGTAAATCAAAATACCGAACGGTTTGCAAGATATGAGACTTGCAAAAATGACACCGAGGCCCCAAATGTTGGGAGGCCTGCCTATAAAAAAAAAAATTCATGTTTTTGTGCAGAACTGGAAGACACGGGTCTTCTTTTTTTTTACTTTTATCACGTAGTGGTGACCACCGTATATGGTTATTTTTTTCTTGTTGCACTGTGTATTTTAATCATAAATGCCCTAACAAACGAACAATGCTTGCAGATTATTGAATTTTTTTATCAAAATTCATGGTTTATTAAGAAAGTGACTTCTTTCACTGATTTTCGAAATTTGGAATCTTGTGACTAAATTTTTCATCAAATCTTCTTTATTGGTTAATACCCAATCAGCATGCATGCGATGTTGTCTTTGTCACTCCACTGCGAGGTGCAAAACCATTTAAAGAAGAGCCGGTGAAAGTACTAAAGACACACGACCTACCATAATGGCTAATTTTTGGTGAATGGGCATTGGCAAAGTTGGATAAAGATCCACTTTTTGTTATCAATGTGTTGAGCGACAAAGCTTATTTTTGGTTAAATGGATGAGTTAACAAACCAAATCACAGAACTTGGTGTGAAGAGCAGCCAGAGTCATTGTAAAAACTGCCAATGCATTCACTATTTGATGTAAATTATGGGCCGGTGGCATCATTGGACCATACTTTTTCAAAGACGATGAAGGTAGGAACATTACTGTGAATTCCCAGCGCTACCGTACGATAAATCTAATTTAAATTTTTGCCAAAAACTAGATGAATTTAACTTGGCTGGCATATGTTTCAACAAGGTGGTGCAACATTTTCGAGGCTAGTCAAATGGCCACCTATATCAATACAGTAGAATCTCACAAATTCAAACTGTCCAGAAATTAGAACCTGCCATTTAAATGTATTGGACACTCTGGAATTAGAACTACAGGTTCTCATTTCTAGATGTGCTTTATTTTGTTTGTTTGTTTGTATTTTCACTATAAATTATTTTCTCACTCATTAAAATAAAACGGGGAATCACCGAGTATGTACAAGTCGATCAAAAGCCATTGAAATTTGATATGCTTGTACAAATTTGGGCCAGTTGATAACTAAAGTTCAAAGTAAAGTGTGCATACATGATACCTATATATTGCTTTTATGTTAAAAACCAATTCAATACCTAATAATTACAAAACTGTTTGAGTTTTTCTATAAAGCTTACACATCTAGTTTTAATCTAATTTTATAATTTTCTTAAAAAACAAAAATGTCCAGAAATTCTAACTTTTCAGAAATTCGAACTGTCCGGTGCACAAAGTGGTTTTAATTTGGAAGATTCTACTGTATCTTGTCATAAAGGTATATTTTTAACCAATATTTGAGTATCAACATTATTTTTAATCGAATCGATGAAAACCTTACAGCACTAATAAACAAAAAGTATGAAAATTTTTCATAAAAAAAGAAACAATTTGTTGCATACCATTTAAAAAAGAAATAATGAAAGAATAGTTGGGGTTAGATGTGCAACTACTGGCTGACGGTGGTTTGAATACATACAGTGCAACAAGGACAATGGCAAAATTTGAAAGCAACTACAACAATAGAGACGATGTGTAACAGATAAAGTAGAAGTTTTACTACAAAAGATGTTCATGAAATGACAACACGAGCGACCATAAAAAACGTGCTTAAACATAATATTTTGCCTACAACTACAATAAAAAAAAGTAAATAAATAAAAAATTGTAACAGAAAATAAGGTTAAGAATTTAAATATTTCAATATTTATATTTTAAATTTTCAATGAATTAAATTGTGAAAGTCATGAAAGGCATTTGAGTAGTAGAAAAGTAGAATAAAAGAAAGCAAATTTTAATAATTACAGATGCGTTTTTTCACAGTCAAAAATTCTCAAGCACATTTATTTTGTAGTGAAGTTGGCTGCATATAAAAAAAATTATGACTTAAATCAATTAAATTTAACCATTAATTATATTAAAGAAAGCAGCGTTTAGTAACATAATTTAGAGGAAGGTAAAATGAAAAGCGCCAAAAATTTCGGGATTTGAAAAACAGAACATGGGAGTGGTTGTGTTTTATGAACCAGCTTTTATTGCTGACATAGCGTTGCTGCTTACTAGACATGACATCTTAAAAAAAAAGAAATATGAAAAATGTATTTTCTTCGGCGACTACCACTCAGCAGTCTTCTGTCAAAATCTCTGAGATTAATTGATTGCCATGAGAAAGCTTCCAAAATCTTTTGTTCGGAGTGACTTTAAACTTTAGGTCCCGGTACTCATGGATAAAAACTTAACACACAACATGAGTGCTGCGAGAAACTAAGCCGTAACTCTGAAACAGGGTGGTAATGGTCAGTTGTGTATGTATGTCAGTGCATTAAAAAAAATTCAATTCATCTGATCTTTTATTTATTTAATTATGTCTATGGATAATAGTTCCTTACAGACTAGAGTAAAATTTACAAACAATATTAAATAATAATGATAAATATTTAATAATAATGATTTAAATACAAAATAATTTTTCTTTTCAAGGAATCATTACTCTCAGAAAGATCAATTAAATGATAAAGATTATTAAACTTCAAACATATTTGACGAAGGGAGTCATTGTTGGCATATACAGTACGGTGATATTTTAAATATAATAAATGAAAGTTACGGGACGGTCTAATTAATTAAACATTAAACATTAAAAATAATTTTACTTAACAAATACTCAGAACGTACTTCACCACGTATTAATCTTAATAGAAAAGATACACTTAGCATTGTTCTTCGACTTTTCAGGGTAGGCAGTTTTATAAGAGCAAGTCTGTTCTCATATGAAGGAAGAGCGAATGAGTTCCATCCTAGACCTCTCAAGCAAAATAAAAGGAAGCGTTTTTGTACAGATTCAATAAGGTTAACGTAAGTGAGGAAGTATGGATCCCATATAATAGACCCGTATTCAAGAATAGGGCGTACCAAAGAAGTGTATAGTTGTTTTGTTACGTAGGGGTCAGTAACTTCTTTTGACCAACGCTTTATAAATCCTAAAACTCCATTTGCTTTGTTCACCATCATTGAAATATGTTAACAAAACTTAAGTCTATGATCTAATAAAATCCCAAGATCCAGGATTTTATCCTTAAAATGATATGACGTATCAAGGTTCAGTGAACGATAAAATGACATGTGTTTACATATATTAATATTTAAATCCAATAAGTTGGCATCACACCATTGTAAAAAATTGTCAATATCTCAATATTTAAAAAATTTTTATTTAACCCAAGATAGACTTGGCTATGGGCTGGTTAACCAAGTCTATTTTGGAGCTTTTAGACCAAGTACAGAATAAGTGCTTATCAGCAACAGTAGGGTATCAAACTCTACAGATTCATTGGAGAATTAGCCCAATATGGCGTGTGTTTAAGATTTTTTCGGTACTTCTATGGGACGTGCTGTGATCAATTAAGAACATCAATTCATATATTCTTAAGTAGAAACCATATCTGTCTTGACTGCTGATAATGGTTTGTAAAAGCTATACGCTGCCAAAAGAAATAATGGTAAAAAATTTTAATACAGGGTTTTTCAATAAGAGCGCTACAACAGTGTTATTTAAATAAAACAAAACCGGTTTTGGGTATCAATGAAATTCTTTATTCCTGTAAAAGTACGTTCGATGTCATTATGTATGGAACTCGATTTCTTTTGCATGGCCACTACGAGCACGCTTGCAGAAGTCCAGACACTGAACTCAATTTTTGACGGTTTTCAGGCATAAATCGGCCGATACTGCTGCAATTTCACGTTCGATATTCGTACGAAGTTTATCAATTGTTACTGGCTTGTTGGCATAGACCATAGACTTGACGTATCCCCACAGGAAATAGTCTAACGGCGTCAAACCGCACTATCGAGGCGACCAATCGATTGGACAATTTCGTGAGATAACACATTCTCCAAACATGGTTTCCAATAAATTGATTGCGACATTCGCTGTGTGGCTTGTGACGCCATCCTGTTGGAACCACATGTCCTCCAAGTTCATATCATTCAATTGGGGCCAAAAATATTCGGTTATCATTGAACCGTAGCGATTCACATTCACAATAAAGTGCCGGTCACGGAACCAATGACGCCGCTGGCCCATAAACCGCACCAAACCGTAATTTTTGGGGATGCAATGATGACTTATGGAGTATGTGTGGATTGTTGCCTGACCAATAACATATATCTTGTTTTTTTACGAAGCCATTCAGCCAGAAATGAGCCTCATCGCTGAAGATGATTTTTCGATGAGAATCCCAATCATTTTCAAGTTGTTGCTCAGCCCAATTCACGAACATACGACGCTTCTGGTGGTCAAGCGGCTTCAGTTCTTGTGTCAATTTAATCTTGTAAGGATGTAGGCTAAGATCTTTTCGCAAAATTCGCCACAACGACGTCACAGAGATGCCCAACGATTGAGATCGACGTGTGAGCCACAAATTTGGGCTTTGTTCAACTGAAGCCTCAGCGGCAGCAATATTCTCGACACTACGGGCACTTCTTTGTCTCACTGGCATGGGAAAATTTTGTACAGTGCCTGTGGGTTCAAATTTTTCCACTCAATTGTTGATCTGCTAGGACGATTATGACGACCATAAATTGGACGTAGCGCTCTTAACGTTGAGGGCACTGACTTCGAATTTCGGTAGTAAATTTTAATAATTTTGACTCTTTATTGGCTCGTATATCTTTTCATCATGAAATGGCAAACCTTTCTGAAGAGAAATGTCAAAAGAGCTGCAAGAAATATGGCGTCGCTTGCTGTCCCTGTCGCTCTATTTTTGTAACGTCCCTGTATATCTTTTATAAACATAAAAACAAAAAATGTTTATAAAAAATTGCCCTTTTTTTATATTAAATTTTAAATAAAATATCAATAAATATTTACGATTTTTAAGAAAAATTTTAAACTTTTTTAAAACTTGACTGGCTGCGAAGCTCCTTGTTATTTTTCTTCGCTTTGCAGGTTATCAGAAAACTTATCAAAATACGAGAAACAAACTTATACTCGCTGTAACCAGGGGACATATTAAAACAACAGTAGCAACAAAAGTAGCTAAAAATGATGATAATAACACAACAACAAACACAATAACACATTAACAGTGGCAAAATTAATAGAAGTAAAGGAAGAAGTATGTATCCAAAAAGCGCGAGCTAACAGGAGAATGAGTGTATAAGTAATAGTAATAAGCAGCGTAAATGTAGAAACAAATTTAACGCCAAGATAACACAAATAACCGAAAAACAACAACCAACCAACCAACCAACCATAAAAGATACATGTGGCATGTAAATAAATGCATAAGTTTGTGTAATTGTAATTTACAACAAAAACAAACTATTCAGCCATAAGAAAGAAAAAAACACGAAAAACTACTATGAACTCTGCAAAACCAGCCACCACCACCTTCTTGAGTTTAAAAAAAAATCCGATTTTTTTTTTCGTGGTTGTATTAGTGCCGGTATGAAAAAAACTTTGTCTTGTCTTGTCTTGTCTTTTGTTAAAGAAAATTCATGACTTTAAAACTATGGCCCTATTTAGAAAGTACGAGTATGTGTATATATAAACACTAAATAATTTCCATCGTAGACCCAAGAGTATTTTAGCCAAGATATGAAAACAAAATTAACGTTAAGCATACGCTACACTGGCCCCTAAAGTATCTCTCTGCTATGCGTTCTAGCAATTACGGGAGTAGGTAAAAATGAAGAAGAAACCAAAGTTTTTTAGCTTAAATTTAAGTGACGCACACATGCATACGTATACTTAAGTATACATACATATGTATATACCCTAATATACATATATTAGGGAAGTTCAGTTCAAAAATACATCGATGATTTTTCCCATCTTATGTATTCTGGGTTCCTATCGTTGCTTGTCGGTGCGTCATATTGATTTCATTTGAACTTAATAAATTTAAATGAATTCAATTATTTTTTCAGTAAAACTAAGTGATATAAATGGGATGGATAAGATACTTCGGATAAGGTAGAGACTCTGATTGTGCTCAACTTGGCGGCCTCCAGAACGATATTTACTCCCGTTGTATTCAAGTCGACATACAGCCTCCTCGTGGCCCATGTGGATGGCATGCTAGTACCCGCTTGTTTTGCTTTATTTTCAATACTTTTTACTTAAAGTTTGTAGAAATTATAGTCGCCGTGGAATAGTGCTTAGTGTGTTGGCTTACTAAGACGATTGCGCCGGGTTCAAATCTCAGCTCTGACATCTTGAAAAAAAAATTATTTTCTTTGGCGACTACCTCGCAGCAGTCTTCTGGCAAAAGCTCTGGGAGTAATTGATTGTCATGAAAAAGCTTTTCAAATTTGTCGTTCGTCATGGCAATTAATTACTCTCAGAGCTTTTGCCAGAAGAAATATTTTTTTTTTCATAGTTCTTTTTTTTTAAGATGTCGGAGCTGTCTTAGTAAGCCAACACACAAACCACTAGACCAAGCGACTACCCTTGTAGGACAAATTGAAATCACCTAAAATAGGAAAAGAACTACAGCCAACCAGAGCTATCTAAAAAGTGGAGTGAAGCAAGAGGGTCGAAGTTCGCACATTGCGCCAAGCTATCCAAAAAAAGGCAGCCTAAATATTTTTAAAAGTCTGACTGACAGACCTGGGCAATTACAAAGAAAATGATCTATAGTCACCCTTTCAGAAGTATTCCTCCAACTTCTGCAGTGCAGATTAAAAAGCAGGCCTAACGTCTCTGCGTTTTTGCAGATCAGCCAGTGACCAGCATACACTGCTGTAAGTCTGGACAAGGACTGCCTAGGAATCCCCAAGATTCCCCGGTTATACCGTGGCCAAAGTGTCCTAAAAACAGCACAGGAAGTGATGGAATTCCATCTGATCTGTGCTATCCCAAGGAAAAACTTAGATATTGCCTCTTTAATGGGCAGTGGGCATCTAAGCAAAGAGTAACACACTCCCCTCCGGCAGAGGCGCTCCTAGCAAGCCCATTCGCCTCCTTATTTCCCATGATATCCCTATGACTCGGCACCCAGACGAAGGCTATGCTAAAAGCATTCCCAAGGAGTTTCAGCTCCTTTTTAAAACGAAGAATGAGGTAAGAGTTTCCAATGTGCGACGCGAGAGCTCTCATAGCGGCCTGGCTATCGGAAAAACCTATAATTTCACCCACGATGCATCGTTCCCTCAGTATCCTTAAAGCTTGCATAATACCAAATACCTCGGCCTGAAAAACAGTGCACGTTTCCGGCAGTCTAAAAGATTTTGCCGATTTGGCGGACTCTTAGAAAACACCAGCTCCCACGCCGGATTCTGTTTTTGAACCATTCGTAAAAACTGGAACACCGAAACGCATAAAAATCCTTCCCGATGCCCATTCTTTCCTACTGGGGAAGAAAACCCAGGCATACCCCAAAAATCCAACTTCCGGAGGGCCATTTCCGTAAGTAGTTCCCTTATATGGCGAGGAAGTAGCCCTAGAATTTTACTATGGCCACCCCAGAGCCCCAGCTCTCTGAACCTGATCGCACTCTGAGCCGAAATCGACATTACACATGCGTTTACAATGTAATTCTGACCAAATTAAGAAACTTTATCTTCACTTGTATGGGTGGTATCATACCCACTTGCTCAAATCCGGAAAATTTTTCTTGCCGTTAAATCGATCAGACTAAATTTACAAACTTTAGATACAATCGTATGAGACCTACCATCCCTACTTTAACAAAAAACAAATCCTATTACATTTTCGGCAACAAAATCTGTGCAATCGTTTAGACATGGTTGACCGACATTTTTTTACTTACTGTTTTCCGCCATTCAATTATGAATTAAAAGTATCATTTACAGTATTGTGGAGGTAAAAAACTACTTATGTAGGGAATTTTATTTAATTTGTAATCGTATGTTATGGTACTATTCCGTTTAATCGTCTAAAGTATCGCGTAATTCGATTATTGTAACTTCTAAAAAACTTTTCCTGAACAAGTTATGGTGAACATGTATCGTATATATAAAACAATAATATTTATGACGCATCGGGCGTCCCTAATATAAACAATATTTACCCTTAAACACATACACTGATATGTGTTAGTGTCTTTTAAATGTTTTCAGCCAATGAATAAAATTTTGTGCTCAAAGTATTTTTCATAATTTGTTTGTTATGAAACCTCCTGCCTCCTTTAATGTTTTAATTAACTTTTATTTCGTATTGAAGTTTAATTAAAAGAAATAAATGAAACGAATCAATGCATTTAAAATTTCCACAGAATTGATATTTTTTTTTTCTTATTTATTTTACAAAAGTCATTGTGCAAAAAATTTTAAGGTTTGACTGTTAGAATAGTGAAAAACTTTGCCCTGAAGATAAAACCTGCAAAGATGACGGTTTGGGCAACAATCCAACAACTTAAATAAAGAGTTAACTGAGAGCAAAATACTGGGCCTTTTCTTCTTCTTTTCTTTGCTCTGGGAATGGATGGCACTACCAATTAGACACTAAATAACGAACTGATAACGAGAACTGAGCTATTCGCCAAACTTTTTAGCAACAGTCTGAATTGTGGTGTTTTTTACAGTAAATGAAATGAGCAGAAATTCATTCTGATCCCAAAACCAGGCAAGACCCCAAGAGGACCACAGCCGTATAGACGTACATATCTGCCTACTGTATGCAATAAATAAGAATCTGAAGAGAGTCATATACAATAGACTGCATACTAACATCGGGGAGGTAAGTGGAATATCGCAGGTACAGTATGGTTTGCGAAAGACGAAGTCTGCAATTGATACGATTGCTGTTGTCACAGATATGGTCAGAAGGGCAAATCAAGGCAAGGGCAAGAACAGGAAATACTGTGTCATTATTATCTTACATGTAAAAAATGCCTTTCTCTCGGTGAGTTGGAAGCATATTATTGATTCCAGAGTTTGTTAAAAACCGATAAAATGAAAAACCGCGGTTTCGGTTTAGAATTTATTAAAATAGACCGGTTTCTGTTTTTTTTTTTTAGTTTTTTGAACTTGGTATGATAAATGTTTTGGTAAAATTGAAAAATAAGAAATTCGGGTTATTTTATTTAAAAAAAAGTAAATAAAATTACGATAAAGAACAATATATATTTATATTCTATTTTGTAAATAATAAAGTTTAAGAAGCACTAGAGCATTGAGTAAAGAGTCATTTAAAGAGATCTTAGCTTTGTACAGCAACTATCGGCAATAGAAAATACTCGTGCGCTGTCAGTAGATGATGATTTTATAGTTTTTAACGCATTATGAAGCAATAATATATTTAAAGTTTTGTTGCTGGTTTTTCTAATTCTTATTGCAACGAATTGCCATATTTTTCTTCACTATCGGAAATCTCTTGATATTCGTTATTAGGCGACTGTTGTCAAGTCACTTTTCGGTTTCGAATATTTGTTCAAAACAAACGCGTTTTCGGTTTCGGTTAAAACCGAACAGTAAACCCTAATTGATACCCTAAGAATACTGAATGTGAGAGAATACTTCATACGAATAATCTATTGCATGTCGGATAGGATACTATGGTTTGAATCAGATAGGGTTGGGTTACTTCCTGGGACCGCTACTATGAAATATCATGTACTATAGAGTTTTCGGCTTAAAAGAACCGCAGGAGTCAACAATTATTTCAATTTCAATTATTAGATCTACAAAGTTATGGATGGATATAGTGAATCGCGAACAAAAGAAGAAGAGAAACCCTGAGCGTCCAACTGGGCAACAGTGGGATCAATTCACCGATAGCTAATTAATACTTACGTATAATGATCAATAATTTGTAGTCGCCGTGGTCTAGTGGTTAGTGTGTTGGCTTACTAAGACATGAGCCCTGGGTTCGACACCCACCTCCGACATCTTAAAAAAAAGAAATATGAAAAAAATATTTCTTTCGCCGACTACCTCTCAGCAGTTTTCTGGCAAAAGCTCTGGGAATAATTAATTGCCATGAACAAGCTTCTGAAGTCTGTCGTTCCGAGTCGACATTAAACTGTAGGTCCCGGTATTCATGGATAAAAATTTACACACACAACATGAGTGCTGCGAGAAGCTAGGCCGTAATCCTGACACAGGGTTGTACAGGCCAGTTGTATGTATGTATAATGATCAATGACCATCTAGATTTCAGATCGCATATGGAATATATGAATCTGCAAAAACGCAGCTGGTATTGCAAATGCGTTAATCAGAATGATGCCAAACGTAGCAGAACCAATACCGAGCAGAAATGTACTTTAAAGGGTGACGAACTCGGTTCTACTTTAACAATCTGGAAGAGGACTCTGAAAATCATAGCCAAGAAAAATCCAATCTTCAGAAGGACAATATCCCCAAAAGCGGCTATTGTAGTAATAGACAAAGCTGCAAGAAAATTATCTGAGTTATAGTGCAAAACATGCACAAATCGCGACATTTTGTCAAGGGCCATAGTAAAACTGAGAAAAAAAACTCAATCCCAGTATAGATGAGAAAATTTTACTAATGGAAAGTGGACCTATCGATTGATACCTACAATTGAGGACTGAATTAATTATAATTACAGAAAGGTCGATTATAATTTGAATCAATTCCTTAGGGGGCACGCGACTATAGATTATATCGCTCCCACTTCACGGAGATAACCCTCCTGTCACTGCGCAATAGAGGACGAAGAACATGTGGTATTCAGGTGCCTAAGTTTCGATAAGAAGCATATCGTCGTGCGGGAGTTTAAATACTCTATACGCCATTTTCTAAATCTCGAGTTAATGATGCTAATTGAGGTTTTTGACACCCAAATTTTTAAAATCTGCATTCCGTTTTCGACTATTTATCTCCGAAACTTGACGAGATATTCTAAAACGAACTACAGATTTGAAAAATTTGGGGTCGAAAACCTAAAGTGGCATCATTAACTCGAGATATATAAAAAATATGAAATTGCAGATAGAGCACTTAAACTCCCGCACGACTATATACATAGCTGTGGAGGTATTTATAGGTGGGATATTGACAATATTGTTAACATAATATTATTAAAATTTATAGAAATATGTAAGGATACGCCGAAAAACCCAGAAGAAGACAGAAAAGCCACATCAGCTTCGGTCATAGCCGAGCGCCAGTAAAGTCATAAACAGCTATTGTAGCTGACCTGACTGTACAAGTATTATCTATGGACAACTAGACTAATTTAACGTGCATACCTGTTCGTAAACACACCACACGCTATCTAGTTGTAGTGGTAGAGGGTAGAGCGTCAGACCAGCTTCATCCAATGCCAGTACTCCCAACTTTCGGTCATGCCAAAGCCAAACCGCTTTATCAAGAGCTCTATGACAAGGGATTAGCAATCAGGATAATACCATTTCCTGGGTGGTAGCACCTCTCCTTGCTGAGGACATGATACTCTCCAGCATTCACCACAACCACTACATGTACTCCCCGAAGGGCCGCACCCAAACCATCAGGCAAATCTACCTCACACCTCAAACGACATGGGATCACAGGCAAACTGGGGGATCCTGATGCCCGTAGTACCAGATTAGATAGGTGTCTCTGGTCAGTCTCCGAGAGCGTCAGTAATTTACCAACAAATGAGTATCTATCTATTCTATTGGGAGGCCAATGAAAGTATGGTTTTTAGTACAAACCTAAGGTAATGTCGTGCATGCATTGTTACACGTCGGCTATATTCAATAATAATAAAAAAATTCCACGTTTAATAATTACTGTACCCGCGTAAAATATCAGTGGTCAAGGGCATGAAAGATCTACCTAGCTAGCTCCAAAAGATACTGTGGTTCTCAACCAGTATTCTACGACGCGTTAACATATAACACTCCCCACATGCCACAAGTGAGTGTGAAAAAAAACAATATATATTCCAAAAGATAAAACAAAACAAACAAATGCACAGACATAAAAAAACCGTACACAGCGCTGATCAGCTCTATGTGACAAGGTGTCATGGTCACCATTGGGTACACTTAGCCCTCCGCTAAGCCGCCGACAGATTGGATACCCGTAATTTATACTGTCCCTAATGTAAGACCACGTGCCTCACTGACCTGCTATGCTCTTCCAGCACTCTCCTCATCCCGTCAATTTAGTCTACAGACTCATTTTCATTTATTTAACATTAGTAAAATTTTATTGAAAAGGAAAAAAAAGTAAAAAACGCCATGACAAAAGGGATCGCAACAATAACCATAGTTGCATTTGACAGGAATGACAGAGCTGCAAAAATAAAGGATAGTTGCCAACCCTATGACGAAAAAATCGCCAAAATTCCCACTACCTTGTGCAATTAAAATTTCCCGTGTGGACAATGAAAAGTAAATCGTTGGTCTCAGGTAGAAAGGCCCTAACTCAAATTTTTTCAAAACTTACTTCTTTTAGTGAATCCAACGCATTTTAGAAATATGCCGCACCTCACAAAGAATGTTTACAATATTATTAAAAATAAGGGTATAACAAGCAATTGTACAGCATTTAATAAAAGGTTGTATATTAATAATTACAGTATATGTTGTATTTTTACCTCCTCCTGTAAATTTTAAATTATTTGAGTTAGGGCCTTTCTACCTGAGACCAACGAAATGGAAGAAATAACAATCCGTAACAGCATTTAGTGCCTTCCTCACAAAAAGAAGAAAGAAAAAGTTGCAAAGCACTTGGATATTTTCATTAACCGACTTAATTACAAAAACAATCCTTAAAGAGTTTGTTAATTTATTAAAACCAAAAACTTTTTGTAACAATTTCTTACAATTAAAGGGTGTTTTTAACTCTTCAAATATTTGTTTATGTTGAATAGAAGAAGAAAACATGATTATGAGATTATTTAATTAAAATATTAAGTTTTGGCATAATTTTTGTTTTTAATATTCCAAAAGGAAAAGCTGTATTAAAAAGGTTGGTGGTAGTTCGGAAAGGGTAACAGCGCACAAATAAGAAAAAATAAAAACAAATGCAATAAAAATGAAAATTCAACAAATTGTAATCAGAAATATTTTAAAATCGCTTTTATTAATTTCCTAAATAAATATTTGTGCTTGCTGAACAATGATCGCTTATTTATTACAAACTCTGTGATTTTTAATAACATTCAACACAAATATAAAACTCAAGCCTTCTAACCGTTATATTTGAAAGAAGGGTAGGAAGAAAAATTAATTTTAAGTGTAGCTGTAGTTGTTCAAGTTGAAAACAACTAACAGCTGTATAATGGCTTTGAAACTTTTTCTATTTCACTCTTTCCCGTTGTAATGTCGTGGGTGTATGG
The DNA here is from genome assembly GCA_963576795.1 of Metopia argyrocephala. NCBI lineage: Eukaryota > Metazoa > Arthropoda > Insecta > Diptera > Sarcophagidae > Metopia > Metopia argyrocephala. Next base: position 99,287,218 of record OY756210.1, read on the forward strand.
GTGTACACAGTAAAGCAGATGTTAGAGCATTTCATTTCTCTTCTCTCCATCATTCCTTTGGCGTTTATTTGCTCAATTCAAACATTCTATAAATTTTCTTCGCACATACACAGCATGTATGAACAACTTCTTTTATATATCTGTGTTAGAGAATATTTGGAAAGTCTTTTCAAATAACAAAATTTGTTTGAAGGAAATTTTCAAATAAAAAAAAATAAAAATTCTCTTAATTTTTATGATTGATTTCTGATACTCGTCAAATTTGTTTGTTTAATTCACTCCCTTCTTAAGCTGTCCTTTAAAAGGATTTTTTTTCTTTATATTATTTTGTTTTATTTTAGCAAATAAAAAGGGTGGCCAAAAAATTTGTGTGCTGAACCCGCATTTCTGTGATTTCTCAATTTCTTTTTCATCATTTTGCATCAGTTGATAAAATTGCGTTTTTACTTTTATTTTTCAATATAATTTTAAATATACGCTGTAATCAACGCTGTAATCATTAAACGATTGTTTGTAAAACGAAAGAAAAGTTTTTGTTTTTTTTTTCAAATGAAATTATAAAATTTAGAAGGGTAATCGTCAATATTGAATTAAAAGAAAAGAAAAAAAGAATATTCAGCCAACATTATAACAAACATACAGTACAGAACATACATATCGACTTTAATGTTAGCATATTAACAGGGGAATGTATGCCATAAATCATGAATGCTGATGTCATCATTAAGTGCCTTATAAAGCAAAGAAAGCTTCGAAAAAAACAAATAATTTAATACTGAAAATCATTTTCATTTTCCTGTACCAGCATTACGAGTACATGTATGTATCTGTGGTAGTGTATTACCAACTAAAAAGGGTTGAAATATACAGACATATTTTTTTTCCAGTAATTTGTAGCAGAGCAGATAATAAAACGAACATAAATTACTCAAATATCGTCATCTGTCGATGAAGAAAAAAAAAATAAATAAAAGAGACAAAAAAAAAACTGAAAAAATGAAAATTAGCAAATGGATATTGACAAGATTTGTAAAAGTAATTTAAAGGCAAATTTTGTAATTTAATATTGAATTTGTAAAAGGGAAGAAAAGAAAATGTGAAAATGTAAAGTAATTACTTTAAGTGATATAACACAAACACATACCCACACATTTAAGTCAATTAAGTATTGGAAAAAGGAATTGATTTTTACAAGAGTAAGAAATTTTAAGTGACATGAAATGAAATATTAAAAGTTTGCCCTATTAAAGAGAGTTTTCTTTAAAGCCAATGTTACTTACAAACCGCTTCAAGCTGCAGACAACTAGACTGGGTTTGACGTGCGTACCTGTCATGAGACTCACCACACGCCGCCCGTTATCAGGGCGGTAGTTGAATACATGCATCCAACCACCGCCACTCAGTGCCGGTGCCCTCTAATCTCAATCATGCTCGAGGACACGTCGCTCAGAAGAGAGCCCATAGCACTAAGTTAGCAATTTAGCACCACCACTGCCTGGGCAGTGATACACCTCTTGTTGAGGGGTTTCTACCCCTCTTGTTGAGGGGTTTCTACCCAGCACTACCATAACCACCAAGAGTACTCCCCAAGGGACCGCACCCAAAATATCAGGCCGATAAGCCTCACTCCCCGAATGACAGGGGAGCTCAGGCATAACAGGGGGCTCCCTGATGTCCGTAGTACCAGATTAGAGTAGGTTTCTCTGGTCAGTCCCTGAGATGGTCAGTAATAAATTACCAACCTCTCTGTCTATAGCGAGTGTCAGGTCACCCAGAGCTAGTTGAACTCCATATTTCCCGGAGAATACAGGCTACTGATGGGACGTAATTACCAGCAGCCTTTACTATATCCCCGGGGGGTCAAGCTGCAGACAACAAGAGAAAAGGGAGAGAATTGATTGATTTTTTTCTGCGAATTCCCAGGCCTATATAGAGATAGAGTATCAGCTTTGGGTAAACCGCTGTTCAATTATATTAAGAAACTGGCTGATGTAAACATTCATCACATTCCCTGAATCATGCGGACTGTTTATAGACATATGGTACATGATCGTTTTCTTTTTAAAAAGATGGTAGTGAGAATGTAGCATTAAAATGGTTGGAACGAAAGTGCTACTTGACTCTTAATCAGAACTTACAAAATGCTGATATTCTGCCCGCACTTTTTAATATTCACGATCAATATATTCTGGTAAAACACCATAAATAACAAATTATGGTCATCGTGTGTCCGATTTTCAAGATGATGACTAGCATTTATTGTTGTCCAACTTACGTCTCTACTTGTAATGTAACCCATATGGGAGAGCAAATATTATCGGCTATCGGCCTGTTGTCCAAAGGCGGACTCTGCTAAATTCTTTTTGTGCATGAGACTCGTTCTTTGTAAATTAAAACATCGATACTTTTCGTTATAAAATTTTATTTACACTCTGTAACGTTTTGTATACAACAAGCTCGAATTGCAATAATTCGAGATATTCGAATGATTATTATACGTTGTTTTAATAATTGTACAACAACAACAACAAAAATTTACATTTATAAATTTTAAAAATAATCGACTTTTTTACGTGCATTTTGTTATGGGGATAAGCATGTTTCTATGGCCATTTTGTCTCTGCTTACGAGATTCGTCAGTAGACTTTTTCCCAAAGACCACAGAGATATGCAATATATTTCATATATTGCTTCGTATTTATATTGAATGTAATGGCGAAATATATTATTTGTTTTTAAAATAATTTATGTGTATAAACAGTCCAACGGGCTGTATTGCCTTCTGTTTTGTCTTAAACGTAACTTGGTGTATCCACATTTCGTCCACAGTTACAAAATAGCTGCACTTACCCACACTTCTGCAATGTTGTCACTCTATTTCGAATGTTGTCGATTGTAATCAATCGTGAAAACAAAAGTAATTAAAACCAGAGTGGGCAAACAAACAAAACATTTCGAAAACGTTACCACCAAATCATAAACTTTTAAAACTTTTTCAATCATATTGTACATGAACAAAACCAAAACAAATACTTTCTAAATGAGAAAGAGCGCAAACGAAACAATTCGCTTTTCGCTCTTATGCCTGCTTTTTTATTCCGTTACATTCGTATAATTTGCTCTTTTTTCTCTTCTTCTTTTCTTTTTCTTCTCATTCATTTTTTGTTCTACCTACGCAGATTTGAGTTAGTGTATTTGTAGTGCTCAAAACAAAAACAAAATACAAAACTAAATGGTACAATCGCTCTCACTGTTTTTGTTTTGTTTTTGTTTTACTCATTGTAAAGAGTAAAACCACTAATACGGAAGATCAATTCTAAATAAAGCAAAGGAAAGGCAAGCACTTACAAAATATATAAGATTTATGTATTGAAATGATAAATAAGGTTAATAATAGAAATAACAACGATGAACACTTAAGTTATCTGTTATCAATTGCTCTCGACTACTCAGTTATACAGCCTATTTCACAATGTCGAAACAAACAGTCATTGAGCCAAAGAAAAATACACGAAAGAAAGGTATTTTGGGTTTCCCTATGTATTTCGCTTGCTCTTACGAGTAACCATTTTTCTGTTTTACGTATCGTAAATATAAAAAGTTGCCAGTTGAAAATTTTTTAAGACTTTCTTTAAAAAAATAAAATAAACTACTATTTTGCTTGTGAACAAATGCAACTCCGTTTAAAAGTGCTTACTTGTACATATTCGTTGCAAAGAGTCTTCCAGCTGTCGTTCAACGTTTAACACATACTAACCGATCTTCTAAGCAAATTGCATTGTGATTGCGTCAGTTTCATGTTGTACATAATTGTAACGTGTACATAAAACCAAAACAAAAGGGTGCGTGCGCCTTTGTATTGTAAAAAAATGGGTACGCATGAGAATTTTTTATACTGGAATCGGCATTATTTTGTTGGCTTAAATCTGTTTCTATGTATCTATTGTACAGTGTGTGATTGTATGTGTATACAATTATTTCGTGTTTTTCATCAAACGAAAGCAAAAAGGCAATTGACTCATTTTGACATTCGCCTTCGTATGTATTCGACATTGTGAAATTGGTTTTTGACTGAAAATCATTACGTTTTTCTCTTTTCTTTTTCTTATTTGTTTCGTTCGCACACAATTCTGATGTAAGGAAACAAAAATCAAATTTTTTTTCGCCCAGCAAGCAAAAGAGAGCACTCACTCCACATTGTAAAATATGTGAAATGTGTTTTTACTGGAGATATTTTTAAGCTGGTGACTTATTTATTTATGCCATGTGTAGACGAAGAAAGTAGCCGCCGTAGTCTATTGCTTAGTGTTTTGGCATATTAGACAAGAACTTCAAGTTCAAACCCCAGATCTGACATCTTAAAGAAAATAAATATAAAAAAATAGTTCTCTCTGCTACTAACCGGTGGCCATGAACAAGCGTCCCGGTACTCATGGATAAAAATTGACGGACACAATGAGGGTACTGCCAGAATCTAGGCCGTATCCCTGAGACAGGATTGCAATGACCAATGTATGTATGTAGACGAATAGGCAACTTTTCTATATAATATAAGTAAGATTCAATATTTATCAGGAAAATATGTAGCCACCAGGAGGAAAAAGATAAAGCTATTGAAATTAAGCAGTTAACTAATTAACGTACTGAAGCATACGAACTATGAAACCAAAATCTGGTAGAAATTTGTAGGAGAAGTAGGAAAATTCAAAATTAGAATAGAAAAGTTTTCACATTGTGAGAATAAACTAAGATCTGCTATTTTTTCAAAAAACTAGTAGAACTAAATTCGAAATGTTGGTGTGATTGAAAAAACAATATTACTGCATATGAATCTGGATTTTTCAGATTCAAAATCGTATGAAGAAACCCAATTAGCTACGTATCGAGGTACAATCTTATATCAGCTGGTTGCCCCACTCTTAAGAGGCTCACACTCAAGAAATCGCTCCCTGATATTCCAGCTTTGGCATTGAGATAAAAAAACGAATAATCAAGAGAAAAGTGCCACCTATTTGGAGGGAATAGAAAACAGCTTCCTACTTAGCGAAGATCCTCACCACAATTAATCACACAATTTTGAGTGACTATCAAACAAAAATTTGCATCAGCAGATGGAACAATTGCTGTTGATCATATCAAGTGTGCAGGTATAACACTGGCCTTTGAATGATCAACTGACAGCAACTTGTACCATGTAAGGTGCTTAAATGGAACTGTATGAACCATATCTTCAAACATTTCAATACCAAGCACAGCATGAGTAATGGTCTTATCGAAAGAGGAAAAAAAACTTGTCTTCGTAAGGCGCTTAATAAGAAAACTCTATTTTATCTTATCTTTTCCAAAAAAATCCCATACAATGCACAGCATAAGTATTGGTCTCCATAAAAAAAGTATGACACTTCAATCTCCAATCTTTGAACCCTAATTATTTACCGACCTGAATTATTTATAGCGAAAAATGATTATTTAAAAACAAAATTTGTTTGTTTTTAATTTCATTTTTATGTAATTTGCTTAGAAATATAAATTTTATACTTTTTACCCCTATTTATTATATTAATTTTTTTCGAATCATTTAAAATAAGCTTGAAATCTTTGACCATCATAATAATAATAATAAAAAAAGAGTCATCAAATTAAATCCTCTATTAGGAATACAAAAATCTAACAAAAATAGTCAAATAAATAGAAATAGAAATGGAAATAGAAATAATAATACTCGTAAACAAATTTATTTCTTTCTCTTCTGCCCTTCATTTCATTTTCTCTTTCATTAGTACGTTTTATTTTGAAATTATGCGTTACAAAAGCATAGAAAACAAAAATAATAATATTCCCACAGTGGAATATTATGAAATTTGAAATAGAAGTTTACAAAAAACTAAAATAAATAAATTTAAAAATAATTTGAATATCTAGTAGGATTTTACTGTTTTTGACAAATTAAGTCTTTAGAATGCTATGGGCGCAGTAGTAAGAGAAGCCATAATTTTGTTTGTGTTGATGACCGAAAAAAATATAAAAAAGAAGTCAATTTCCGAAAGAAATTTTTATTCTTTATGAGAAATTCATTACATTTTAAGTTTTTTTAAATTTTTTTTTATATTTTGTTTTGTCTGTATTGCCTGGAAAAGCTTTAAATCTTTTGTTTTGCTTTTTACTCATTTAAAATTCATAAATATTTACAAATGTAATAATCTTTCGCTTAATATTGTAATAAAATAACAAACAAACGAATCAACAAATTTCCTTTTTTGACCATGTTTTTTTTTTTTTTTTTTTTGAGTTGTTTTCTAATATTTTGGAATTTTTCTTAACAAATATTTGTAATTTTATGATTTTAGCTATTTTTTATGGTTTTTAATAAGAATTTCTTTTGTTCATAAAGTAAGTTAATGCTTCGATTCTATATTATCATCATACAGTAAGTAGGCAACTTAAAATTTCTAGTTGTTAAGAAAAAAAAATTGTTTAACTATTGACATTCAATCCAAAATTTGAACTATTGTTTGCACTTATAACAGCACTTATAACAGCACACTAAACTATTTTGTTAATCGGTACATTAGACATAAGACAAGTTGCTGTCAATTTGATAATCACTGAAAGTCCAGTGTTATTCCTGTTGTTGACAGCAACTCGTTTCATCAACAAAGAAAGGCGCAAAACATACAAACATCTATATAGTATAAACAAAAAAAAAAAAAAAAAACCTATCAACCATCTTTACATTCCAATACAATGCACTGCATGAGTAGGGGTTTACCCCTGAGTATTGGTCTTAAAAAAAAAAAAAAAAAAAAAAATTATTAATGCCCCATCTGTAGTTGGATGTTGATTGTTCTTTTTTTAAGGTTTATTTAAAGAAAATTTTTATTGTAATTACTACAAATAAACAAAATTGTAGAAAAAATAGCTTAAATCTATACACTGTCCCACAAACGAGCTCTTTAGTATAATACATATACTATAGATATATGTAAATATATAAGGTGTGATTTTTTAGCTATTATCTTTTTGGCAACACTGGTTTGAACAGCTGACGCACGTTTCGTGTTTTGTTTCACTGTCACACATCTTCAGTTTGGTCTATAATTTAACCATGAATCGTCTTACAAACGAATAACGCTTGCAAATTATTGAATTTTTTTATCAAAATGCGTGCTCTGGTAAGGAAGTTTATCGCGCGCTTCTTCCTCTTTATGGTCAGTTTAATCGATCCACTGAAGCGGCTATTCGGGCTTTTGTGACTAAATTTCGCACCAAATTTACATTGTTGGACATTAAACCACCAACACGCTTGCGAAGAGTGCGAAATGAAGAAAATATCGCAGCTGTATCGACCAGTGTTAATGATGACCATCAATTATCGATTCGTCGCCGTTCGCAGCAATTGGACCTCTGTTACTCAACTTTTTTTTGCTCAAAATGCAAGAGCTTGACTTGCATGACATGTGGTTCCAACGTTCGGGACCGGTCAATTGGCCGCCTAGATCGTGCGATTTAACACCTTTAGACTATTTTTTGTGGGGCTATGTTAAAGCTCAGCCAAGCCCGCTTCAATTGACGCATTGGAAGACAACATTGAAGCATTTATTCATGAGATACAGGCTGAAATGTTGGAAAGAGTATGATAAAATTGGACTAAGCGGATGGACCATTTGAGGCGCAGTCACGGTCAACATTTGCATGAAATAGTCTTCAAACATTAAATTATATGAACCGTACTATCGATTCAAATAAAGATTTCATTAATTTTTTTAAATTTTATGTTTTTTTTTTTTTTGAAGAACTTTCCTTTAGCTCTTAAAAAATCACACTTTACAATATATACATTTTTTAAAACTTATTAAACCTATCTTTAATACAAAATATATACAAGGTTGTATTTGTTCTTAATAACGAATATTTCCTAATAAAAAATTTTTCAAAAAACATTACAATAATAACTATTATAATAAAAGAAAAAGTCAGGAATTAAAAAAAAAATTACGGTATTTAACTAAGCCACCAATCCTAATATTCAAATTTGGAAATATCTTCTTTTCCTCACGAAACAAGTTCGTATCGAATCTTCTGTTCTCAGCTGTCAGTTGATTGCTAGAGATAGCTTTAACATTTGCTCTTCTATATATATGAAAAAATATAGGGACTGTGGAGTTCTGTATGAAACCGTTCTTATCAAGATACACGAATGCTTCAGGAGGAACATAACCACTTTGTAGTGTTCTGGATATCGTTGACATAATAGGGAGCCATTATTAGGTTATTTTCATAATGGTCACAACAAGATCTAATATGACTTCTTATTTCGGCAGCATTGTAAAGTCTCGAATTACTTATATATTTCGTAAATTGACTAGTTGGGGATCTATATAACGAAATCCATGCTCTTAAGCATCTTCTTTCAAATTTACGTATTTTCTCAATATATTAGGGAGAAATATTAAACCAAATTTGGCAACCGTATGTTAAAACTGGACGTATTAAGGTTTGATACATGAGAAGCTTGATATCAGGTTTATGGATGTTGATTGTTGTGAGGATCTTCGCTAATTAGGTAGCTGTTAAGTACTACTTGCCAGCAGGTGGTGCTTTCCACCTGATCATTCGTATTTCGATGTCAATGTCAAAGGTTGAACAGAATTGAACGCCAGAAAGCGGTTCCTTGTGGTGGGACTTCTTGGAGGGGGGAAGGGGGAGACCTCTTACTATTTAAAATTACGAAGAACAGCAAATTTTTTATTCTTCATTTTTCTCCCTTGCTAGAGATTGAACCTGGGCGGTTTTGAGTTGTAAGCGAGCGCCCTAACAACTATGCCACGCATCCCCCCAAAGGTTTTTATTTCGAAGATGGCGTAGTTAATACCTTTAAGTATTATTTTTTTTTCTTAGTCTAAGATGTCCATCATTAAGAAAGCCGCGCCCTGACATCCCATCCTATCCACCTTTGATTTGTCAAATGTATAATCAGGAAAAAGCGCCACCTATTTGAAAGTAATAATAAAAGACAAAACTAAGCAAGGATTAAAATCAGCAATCCAACTTAGCAAAGATCCTCACCAGACAGACAACAGACAAAGAACTAACATCAATAAATGGGGCAATTGCCGTTGATTATTGCAAGGGAGAGGGTATAACACTGGCCAATACAATGAACAGCATGGGTAGGGGTGTAAACCTCTGAATATTGGTCTAAACAAAGTTTGTAATTAATCTCCAATAAAAAACATTCACAATATGGTATTAGTCAATGGAGTTGATTAAAGGCGTTTTGAATTAGCTATTGGGTATGAGAGAGCTGAAGTAAATTGAGATCAGCTCTCACTCATAATTGACCATAAACGCGAATAGTGTCACCACTTAGTATTTAAATTTTGCCGTTATATAGTAGGATTGTGAACAAGTTTTTACACTGTTTCGTAAACAAACAGTAAGCAAAACATTGAGTATCTCAGGGTGAATCGGGTGTAAGAAAGAAAAATTTTGATTTGTTAATTCATATGTGCTGGGGAGTATTTCTTGTGATGCACAAATTTATAACCACCTCTTAAAAACAAAATGTAAAACAATCACAATATTATATCAATTTAATAAGCTGTGAAATAAAATACCATCACATTTTACCCAGACGAAAGTTCTCTTTTACCAAGAGAATGCAATTACATACATACATACATAATTGGCCATTACAACCCTGTGTCAGGGTTACGGTCTAACTTCTCGCAGCACTCATGTTGTGTGTGTTAATTTTTATCCATTTTTATACCTACAGTTTAAAGTCGACTCCGAACGACAGATTTGAGAAGCATTTTCATGGCAATCAATTACTCCCAGAGCTTTGCCAGAAGACTGCTAAGAGGTACTCGCCGAAAGAAATAATTTTTTCATTTTTTTTTTCAAGATGTCAGAGCTGAGATTTAAAAGCAGCGCTATCGTCTTAGTAACCTAACTAACCACTAACCACGGCAAATGCATTGTATTCTGACAAAAGTATCAGTTAATAAGAAAAAATAATTTTTTACATTTATTTTCTCTCATTCGATGTCATCCATTAACATTAAGTTCTGTGTTCAATTTATCTCCATTTATCCCTCAATTACTCATTATACTCATTTAAACTTTTTGTATGAAAAAAAAACATATTTACCTTCTGTCATACGTTGCTCTACTTAAAGCCTTAAATTATACCCCAAGTAGGTTAATTGTAGTAACGGTTTAAATCAGAATTCAGCATTCCTTCTTGTTTTTCTTCTTTCACCCAAGTAGTCATTACGGAAAATAATGCATAAAACCTGTATTGGTTTCCGTTTTAATTTTATTTTTATTAAACGAAAAATATTTTGATGTTGTCGATTCCTCCAACCTGATTTTGATTTCCTGTACATTCAAATCAATGACTTTTTTTATGGTATTTAAATATTTCATGCTTGATTTTTGTACCTCGTCTGCTCTTTCTCCTTTATTTCCTCTCTCACACGCTCTTTTAGTTCTTTAAATATTCCCCAAAAAGTTATTTGCAAAGATTGTTTTCGTTTAATATGACGATTCAATATATTTTGTGGTAATTCAAAGAGGGGGTGGTCTATTTTTATTTTACTTTTTTTGATTTTATGCTCATAGTGGCGCCTATTTTAGTAGTAGTTTGGCGCGTCGTAATAACGCCAAAATAACCATATCGAATGGAGAAAACAGTAACAACAACAGCAGCAAGAATAACAATATAATAAACATATAAACACAGATTTAAAACATACTAAACGGAAGAGATTATTCTTTTTAGGTCATTTGAGGCAAAATATTATGCCATAAAATACCATTGATAAGAGGTAAAAAATCGAACAAAATTTATATATTTAGCAATAGTTTAATATCAAAAGGGTGTAACACGATTTTTAGTAACGTTACAGAGTAAAGAAAAAATTTTATGAAATCCGTGAAGTTTTTAAAAAAAAAAGTTTTAATGCTATACCTATCTAATAAAAAAATCAAAAATTTTTTTTTCTAAATTGCATTAAAATTTATGATTTACCTATCAGCTATTGGATGGAATATTATGTATGAAAGCTGGCACTAGCATGCAGTAAAAGGTTTTCTTTTATTATTTATTGTAGTCGCCGTGGTCACTAGTTTCAACTAACTTTGAAAGCGATCTCTCAAACTTTGTTTCAGTTGGTCAGCTGCCTGTCATATTCTTAGAAACTGAGATTTTTCTTAGTTTAACACTTAAAATTACCGGAGGAGGGATAAGGTAATTGTGGACTGAATTCTCTTCTTTTTGAAAGTAGTCAATTGTTGCAGCTATTTGAGGCATTATAAACTTGTGTTCCCCCAAATAATTGTGCAAAAATTTGCCCTCTTGTCTCATTCCCAATTTATCGCATAAATTAAAAAGCCGAGAATTGACGTCTTCCTCCTCGTTACTGCAGGAGTAATTAAAATTGCGCTCAACGTTTTCATTTCATTCATCAATTGTATTTTTTTACGATTTGAAATTATAATTTGCGTGTTTGTTAACTTTTTTCCATGTTTTTAAGCAAGATTTACCCTGATTCCGTTTACTTTTAAGCGATGTATCGGTGTTTAAAACTTTCAAAAGTTCTGATGAGCCCAGCAAGTTGAGTGTATGACTAGCACATATTAAATATTTTGGCAACTTGTAAATTAAATATCTTCGTAATAACCTATATTCTGTGGCGCATTCATAAATATTTTCGATTCCAAACTCTTTGAACGCCTTCACAAAACCGATAACGGTATCGGTTACGCTTGCAACAAGTTTGAAGTTATTTAAATTGAACTCCGAATGAATATTTGTGATCATATCAGTTGTATTACTATGAGGGTGACGTCCACAAAATTTTTTACCTGACAGGGTCACCTACATTCTTTCGGAATTTTTACTTAACCAATTTCCATCAAAAAGCTTGGAAATTTTGTAGACAATAGATCTTTTGTAGTATAGGATGGGCCATTTAAAAATTTAAATTTAAAAATGCAATAAAACAAAAATTTTTTCAGATTTTGCCAAATTTATTTTTCTGTTGTAAAGTACAATTGTTCCCGTAAAAAATTGAATATTAAGTATTTCATTCATACGGCTGCTGCGGCTGGCCTCTCATTACCCCATAGGATCGGAACAATATTCGAAAAATACTTAATTCTTGCCTGAAGAAGCTTATTCCTCCGGTGCTTCTCTATGATGCGGAAGCATGAACACTGTCTTGTGCCGATGCAGCGGTTTCGGGAGTATTTGAGAGAAAAGTTCTTCGTAAGATCTTTGGTCCTCTAAGGCATGGCGATGAGTTTCGCATTAGAACCAACCTTGAGCTGTATGAGCTCCTCGTCGATGTGGGCGTTATTCAGCGCTTAGCAGAGATGCCTGGAGACTAGTGATAAGGCAGGCCGAAACCCGTTAACGAGTTGTTATGGCTATCTAAGTAAGTAAGTAAGTAAGTAAATAAGATGTCGAGTTGATATTTTCGGGTGTACTCAATGCATTACTTATTATGTTTTCAATATATGTTTTTATGTTTTATTTCATATTAGTAGTAGGATTTGTTAGTCGCTTTCGCAGTGTTGACCGACTCATAACTCAAAATGCTGTGCTTCTGAACGAATTCCTAAACGAGGTATTTTGCACGTGAGAAATAGAAGCTGCTGTATCCACGATAAAGCCACTACGCATTCGTCAAAGTTATCGGTCTTTTATTTGGATCACGCCTCTTAATTTTTTTTCAAAGAGTATTAAAAATTTCCACATGTTGAGGTCGAAAATATAAGTATTTAATAAAATTAGAGGTTGCACCTTTGTTTTCACTTAAGAACATATTTCAGGAATTGCAGTTTGCCGTAATAACTCCAAGTTGTAAACTATTCTATGATTATGGGCCATTCGTTTTAACTTGTAGTGAATCAAACTTGGTGTTTCAGCGGTGTATGCAAATAGTGCATAAAAGGTTGGCAATTTTGAGGTTAGAAAGTAAATTGGCTGTCAAATGATGAAATGTCAAGAATTGAGCTGTCATCCTATGACATTTGTTTAGTAAAAAGTTTGAACGCTACACTCTTAAACAAAGAATTCTTATTGTGAAATTTGTACTTTATCACTTTGTGAAATTCGAGCAGTGCGTAATTCTAAGACCGCTGTGCGTAATTTAATTATTTGTAAATTATAATTTTGAAAAAAACGCAAACAAACTTTTTCATTTTTCACCTTTTCTGGGATTCGAACCTGGGTCCTTTGAGTTTTTGTGCGAGCGCTCTAACCACTATACCACGCGAATAGTTTAAACATTATTTTTTAATTATTTTGTTTGCTTGGGGAAAAAAATATTATTTTTACTGCAAATAAGTATCAAATACATATTTTTAAATATAATATAGTACGTACTTATATAGGATGTCTCAGAACTTAACGTCAAGCCGAAACGAGGTGGCAGGAGAAAAGTCAGAAAAAAAATCTATCCCATGCAGTTTGAAGGTTATGAGCATAAAAGAAAAACCTAGAAATTTGGTTAAACTGTAACCATTTTTCAGTTATTATGGTTAATTTTTATTATTTTTATTCATTTAAACTTTGGACTCTAACTCTAAATAATATTTCTAGACCCACAGTTAAAAATAATGATGCAATTGACCCAAGTTTTCTAGAATTAAGACCAATTTTTAAATTATTAACTAAAAATTTTCAAAATTTGACGACTTTAAAAGGACCTGCTTTAAAAAAATGTATTAACGCGCCTTAGCAGGTGCCATTAAAAGTTTACCCATTTAATCAGGATATAAAAATGGTACAATACTTGTTAGTTTTATACTAAACAAAATTAGTAAAAAAGTAAAAACCTCAAGTAACCCGATTTTTCCAATATTTTTTATTCGCACAAGCTCTTGGTGGATTTTTAATTTTACGGCAAAATGATGAGAGAGCTGAATAGTGGACATGTTTTCCATGAGTGAGCGAGACAGATAGTGACGCCTCGCGTGAACCGGATAGGGCTCTAAATTTGGATATCTTTCACGATAAAGTCTACCTGCAGCACTTGTGTTACATCTGCATTCCCCTTAAAGGGATAGATTTTTTTTCTGACTTTTCTCATGATGGATGCAATCCATCCTCTCACCCGGTTTCGGCTTGACGTTGAGTTCTGGGACACTCTGTATATGAATATCAGTAAGAAAACTCTGTTCAATAACAATACTGAGATATAAGAAAATTTTTGTAAATAAGCCGATAGAGTTTGTGAACTAATATGTAGTTGGAATCTAAAAGTCAAACTATACAGTGTTTACTTTAATATAACAACACATCATACTTATATATCGTCGATGAAATTAAAGAACGCTGTAACTGACAAAAAATCGAAAATACGTTTTTTGCATCATTTTTATCAGAAAAAAATACGCGTCGATTGGTCCCGGTCCCAGATTTCTACGATGAAAATAAATTCACTTACGCCGTCTGTGTTTTGTTTTACTTTCATACAGGTTTTTTGGATCTGGTGAACATTTAAAGTTTTGTCAGTTACAGCGTTCTTTAATTCCATCGACGATATGTATGTAATTGAATATGTAATCTTTCATTAAGACAATAAAAACTTTAGTCAATGCCAATAAAAAAAAAAATTCCCCTTGAACGTATGAAATAAGAATTATTCATTAATTCATCTTCACATCACTTCGAGTGTTTTCTGCTATAAATAAATTTTGAAAAAGATACAAGAAACTTTTGTAATGAAAAGAAATACAAATACACCGTCATATGAAATCATATAAAATGAGTGAAAGTCATCATTTATATTTAATAAAGCCTTGAGTTCTTATACTCGTACTACATACTCGTATTTGTTCCTCTTGAAAAGAAAAAAAAAACAGAATATTTTCACTTTCTCTCTCATGTAAATTAGCGTCAAATAAATAATTAATTAAAGAAAGCGCTAAAAGGTTATTTTTTAAGTTTTTTGTTTTTTGCTTTTATAAAATGTAAAATTTTATGGTGGGTTTACTTTACAAGATGGCCTCGATTAAAAGACAGACAACTGATTTGTTATTTATTTATATACACAACTTGTCATAAAAGCATTTTTTTTTGCTTTTATAAATAATTTCGTTTAATTCTTTTCTCCTTCTCTTAATTAAGAAGCGAGTATGTATGATGTTTTTAACTTGATTTTTAGCATTTCACCAACAAACAAAATGCTTGATGTAGAAAGGAGGCCACCTTGCAGAAGTAAGTACGTTTGCTTTGGTAAAATTGAAACATTTTTATTTAAAAAGGAAAAATAAAAGTTACAGGTTTATTAAAGAAATATGGGAATATTATTGACACCCTCTTCTAATACCCTAAAAGTAATCTGTAATGATATAAAATTCAATATTTTGTTTTAAAGTTTTTACAATTTATATATACAAACAGACTACATTTAAGATGTCTATATTTAATAAAAACTATTAACAAGAGTACAACAACAGGCATTATGGTTTGCAAATTATTAGTATTTTTCAAAATTTAACTCAATTTCTAAAAAATTGTTGGTTATCTTGGTTTAGCTTTTATTTCTTTTTTCTAAATTTCGCTAAAGGGGGTTTTGTGTAGAAGAGAATGAATAGTATCGTGTAAACTTAATATGTAATGGGACCGTACAACAATGAGAGAAAATATGGATAATGCTTTAGGCACAATTGGAGCGAACGACGTATTTCGCCCAACACGGCGACGTCGCCGGTAAAAAATCGCCGCGTATATTCGTCGTATGAGGCACAATAACGACGAAAAAATAATTTGTTTACTATTTGTGTTTTCGTATACGATAGTGTTACCATATGCTGGAAAAAAGTTCATCAGAAATTAAACATTAACAACAACTCAACTAAATGGTTTTTTAAAGCTATTTTTGTTTTGTTTTTTCATTTTAAATGTTAATACGTCAAAACTGAAAAATTTTTAAAGTAAAAAGTAACTTTATTTACTGAAACACATAAATTTTTTAAAAATATGGCCACCTTGTACTGTTTTGTTCGCCGTTCGCCGGCATATGAAATAGAAATAAATCTATTTGAGTTCGCGGCGTCGGACGAAATTTTCGCCGTCGCCTTGATTGTGCCAATTACAATATACACAAATGAGTTTTATTTTTAGCGACGAATAGTCGCCGCGAAAAATACCTCGTTCGCTCCAATTGTGCCTAAAGCATAACAATTTGACAGTCGTATGGCTCTCTTTGTTTTTTGAAATTTTAAAAAAAACCATCATATTTCATTAGATCAGGGATGCATTTTTATGTTTTTGTTTGTTTGTGTTAAATGTGTTAACAATGCATGTACATTTTGTTTGCATGTGTATGTACATTTTATGTTTTCATTTTACTTTATTTTGGTATTTTACCAACCGGGTAAATGCAAAAAATATTTGTCGTAAGATTTTTACTCTCATTTTTAAAGTACAGATGGAGTTTCATAATATTTTCTCTTTGATTTTACGTACGACTTGTATTACCGTCTAAACCCGCCTTAATACTGCTTTAATGCAACTAGAACAGATGTGTTGTACAAATACGTAAAGAGCTCCCTCTAATACAACAATATCGTAAAGCGGATGTTGAAGTCATTACCCCCATATTATTCAAGTAAAAACTAGGGACAAAGCTTAGTTTTATGACTAAAGGTATTGCACAATTTTATGTAAATTGTTTCCAATGTACATATATATATATTTCATTAAGCATTTACACAAAGGCTACCTTCTTTAACCCTAAAAATTTAATGAATTTGAATACAATGCTTCAGAATTTCTTAATGCATTATCTTACTTGGCAGTTGGCAATTGCAGTAGATTACTTTGACTTCTAATGCCACATCATGTACGAATAAGCTTCACGGTAATCACTCTTCGTTGCAGACGCCCTTGTAAATCTTGCAAAAGTAGCAATTAATCCGCTAATCTTTTTTTCTATTATTTGTTATTTGTATTCTTTCTTCTCTCACATACATATATTTATGTATGTATACATTTTTTATATACATTTTAAATGCAAAGCAACAGTCAAAGACAGAATTGGGATAGAAGGACTGAAGAAAGTTGTGATCTGATTTAATTATGCAGATTTAATTTGCAATGTGCATGTTCTTATATTGCATGCACTAATAATATGAATATGTAATACAACTAACTAGGTCTACAAAAATTAGTCACATTTCGGCGTTAGCAATAAAAAAATTCGCTGGCGGCGCAGCACAGATTCGAATTTATTCGTCTTTGTCTTCTGAATTGATATTTGAAGTTGAATAGCGTGAATACAAAAATATCATCTCCACATTTCATTCCAATTTCTATAAACAAACAAGAATCACAATACATACATATAATTGAGAAGAAATATTATAAAAATTATCAATAAAATCGAAAATATAAACTATTTTTCATTTCACATTACCACAGAACGAGAAGCAGCCACCTGTGATCTTTACATGGAAGCTTCACCTACGAAAGATAAGTTAAAGTTGCAACACAAAGACCGTTTTATTTATAGATTTTCTGTTTTGTTTTTAATAAATAAATTTTTATGAGAAGAAAACCTTAAAGCATGGAGTTTTTATTAAAAAAAAATGCGTGTTTTTAAGTATAATAAGCAATGGCCGATCATTACAACTTTTCGGTTATAGCTTTACGTCAATTACTTTCGAGTTGCGAAAATCGAGCTCTCGCTGTATTTACAAAACAACAACTCTGACCTATTTATATGCAATTTGTTGTATACAAAATGCGAATATTAATACGTATTCCAAATATAGGCGTAAAAAGATATTCAAATCAATAAAAGCATATCAATAATGTCGCTTTTATTTTACAAACCAAAATGGGGATTTTTTTTAAGACTAGCTAAAATCCAACGTGCTTCGCTACATCTACCATTATCATTTGTCCACATTTTTCGACTGATGATTTTTAGTGACTACGGAGTAATTTAGACAAAATTCAAAAATTTTAACTGTTACTGTTACCCTTTTTACTACTGATAAATTTTAAAGACTACGAAATCAATCATACTTAATTCATAAACTTTAGCTTCAACACTTCTAAAGATACGTATGTATAAAGAAATCAATATTTAACTTGTATGAAAGGTGTCACGCCCACTTGTCCAATTTTGCCCACTTTCTAACTGATGATTTGTCTTGCCTATGAAGTCATTCAGACCCAATGCCAAAACTTTAGCTTAACCGTTCTGAAGATATACAAAAATCAGTATTTAGAGGTAAATTGAAAAAAGTGGGCGCAAAAGTAGGCGTGGCGAATTTTTCTCTCGATGAAAACTTAAAATGGACAAACATTTGAAAAAAAAAATAGTCAAATCGATGGAGCCGTTTTCTGATTTAAGGTAAACCAAAAAAAGTGAGCGTAAAAGTAGGCGGGGCAAAACTTTCTTTCCGTAAAAATCTAAGTTGGATCACGACGATAATTAGAAAGAAAAAATCGTCAAAATCGGTTCGGGCGTTCTCAACTAATACCATGACCAATGAACCACATTGATTTTTATTTATATAGATAGAGTAGTTAACCCGGCAAACGTTATTTTGCCATATAAATTTGCTCTAGGAAACATTTTTATTTCGAATATATTTGATACTCTTCACCGAAATGCAAAAGTCAACATTGATATGAGCAATCAATATCTGCGTTACTAATAATTTTAATAAATGATTATCAGTTTGATAGTTGGGGATAGGGAGAAATTGCCCCTGTATCATCCCCTCTGCGTACTTCTTAAAAAAAAAGGTAAACCATATGTGTTCTACACTACGCAGATATACAACATATCTGGTTTAAAAATTCATCGACGTCGGTACGTTATTTAGGTGAGGGATAAATTTCCTCTTGGGGCGGTTACCTTAACATTTAGTGGTATAAAAAATAGATGTGAAAATTTACATTTGATAATATAATGTTGTGTTAAGACACCAACAAAATATAATCAAAATCAGTTTGTTAGTTGGGGATAGGGAGAAGTAGCCCTTGACCCGCTCCTTCGAGTACTTAAAAAAACGTAAGCAATATACGTTTCACCGTATCTACTTTAAAATTTCATCGAAGTCGGTACGTTATTTAGGTAAGGCATAAATTTTCTCTTGGGACGGGTCAGCTTAACATTTAGGGGTATGACAAATAGATGTTGGCCGATTCTCAGACCTACCCTACATGCACACAAAACTTCATGAAAATCGGTACAGCCATTTCGGAGAAGTTTGGCAACAAACATAGCGACATGAGAATTTTATATGTATATTAGAAAGAAGAAAGATAACAAGGTCGTTAAACACAATAGCGCTAATCGCCGTTGGAAGTGCTGCTGACATAGTAAACCATATCAAACAATAACAAAATGTAGGCATATATGCTACGATTGCTTGTTTCCAAGGCTTGCAAGGCCGTTTGCAACAAAAAGTAATTATAATTATTATAATTAATAATGATTGTTAATTGTTTTTCAGTAAAAGTTTTTATGTATTGAAAAAAGTTCTGAGAAAAATAAATTCTTTCATATTTCACATATTAAGTAAGAAAATTTTCTCATTTTAATAAATAAATATTTTAATTTTTAAACCAAAACAGTTTACTTAAAATAACTATAAAATATTAAACTTAAAAAAGAAAACATTGTAATGGCCATTAATTATAATTCCATTTAATTTAAGAAATTCCAGCAGTGCTTGAGGAAAGTTATTTTATGAACTTGGTGTTCTACGAGTATGTCTCGTATTTCTATTGTTTTCTCTCTCTCTGTCTCTCTCTGTCGCTGTTGCTGTACTTTTATGATTATCATCATTAAAATTGTGTTTGTAGCAGCGTACGACAACAAAAACAAAACATTAGAACAAAATTAGGAAGCTAAGGAAATCACAGAAGTAATCTTAAGTAGTCATCTAATAATAGCAGTAATATAAATAAAAAAAAGTAAGAAAAAAGAGAGAGAAGTTCTTTACAAGTGACATGTAAGAAGAACTTAAAAGCAAAAAAAAAATTTTAAACTAACTAAAGCTCTCCCTCCCACACACACAGTCACGTAAACACTTTTTAAAACCTTTGCAAGAATAAGTCCCTAACAAAACTATACACGGGCATGTATGTACTACATACATACATACATATGAGTGAGTACATACGTTTGTGTGTGTATATATACATATTATTGTACAAACTCTAATGCAATGTCAGTAACAAAAGCCACAAAGTAATTCAGCATGAAATAGAAAATATTGTTTCTCTTATTGTTGCACTCAGTATATCTGAATGTATGTATGTAAGTAAGTATGTGCATACCAGTATAACAATGCACTTTCCTTTAGAGTTGGTTCCTTTAACTTCCTGCTTATTTTGTATAGTCGTTACACTTGCCTTAATTTTATACCCTTCCTTCTTCTTTTAAGTTAAAGAGATTTTCTTTGAGCACAATAACTATGCAACCAGCAAGCCAACGAACCAAACTAAAGCAAACCATCCAAACATTCATGTGAAACTTTTTTTATGCACTGTAACTGTAACGTAACGAAACAAAACTTAATGTTTAAAATTTTACTTTAACTTATACACACACCCCCACACACACCCACACAAATGCACAAATAGTAGTATTAAACCGAAGAGTTAAAAAAGAAATACACAACAAGTGCATAAAACGAAAAAAAAAATGTTTCTTAACACGTGAAAGTAGAGACAGAAATAAAGAAAAAAAAAGTACGACAAAGAATAAAGCACGCGACGACCCTGTCAGTTTCACTTAAAAATGTCGGCTTAAGTAAAATTTTTCAATTATTTGTATAAGTATGTATGTGCTCGTATGTATGCCATATATCTTGTTTGTGCTTTTACCTCTCAGGCTTCGTTTCTCTCTTTTACAGGTGTTCTCTGCTACACATACACATACATACGTAAATACACTTTATTTTGGTGCTCTATAAGCGTTAAACTGGTTTGCCAATTTTTTTTTTTTTTGCCTTCTTACGGAAAACTGAGTGTGTTTGTGTTTGTATGTGTAGGTAGGTGGTGGTGTTTTGTTTAATATTTTCTTTTTATGTATAAAAATGTATTGTAGTTACAACTTGTATTTATGCCTAGATGTTGAACTATAGAAGTGTGTGTTAAAAAAATATAAAGTTTCTTAATAAAATAATTTATTTACTATTGAGAGTGAGCTGAACACCTGTAAAAGGGGTTCTACTACTCATATACAGTCATTATAAGCAAGAGTTACAACTCTGGTTACCATAAGTATTTAATATTCTTTTAACCAAAGACTATTAAAACGAGATTATACAACAAGATTTCATTTCCTCTTTATATTCTGTTTCTTCTGCATCGCGTATATAGAGGAAAGTATAAATTTAATATTTTTTAATATATACTTTCACATGTTTTCATACAAAAAAAAGAAAAATTAGTTTTAAAACGCATTTTAAACCCCATTTAATTGTTATCAATGCTACAGTTAAAAATCAATTGGAAAAAAAGTTTCAAATGAAATCAATTGAATAAATAATAAAATTGAAAATAAAAAATAATTAAACGAAGTAATTTATTGTAAATTAACCGATTGATCTCAATTGTTATTTTTATTTCTTCCAATACTTTTCAAATACATTTTGGTAGTGGTATGAGGCTTGTCTTAAATGTTTAAGTATTGTTATATTTCCGTATATTTGTTTTTGTTATTATTTCTAGCAAGTAAGTTTTATATATAAAACTAGTTAACTCGGCAAACGTTCTTTTGCCATGTAAATTTGCTCTAGGGAACATTTTTTTAGTTCAAATACTTTTGACACTCTTCAGCGAACTGCAAAATTCAACATTGATATGAGCAATCAATGACTGCGTTACTAATAATTTTAATAAATGATTATCCGCCATTTACTGTACTCCAGTTTGATAGTTGGGGATAGGGAGAAATATCTCCTATATGTGTTCTGCAGTATGCAGATATACATATCTAGTTTCAAATTTCGTCGACATCGGTACGTTATTTAGGTGAGGAATAAATTTCCCATTGGGGCGGTACCTTAACATTTAGTGGTATGAAAAATATATGTGAAAATTAAATTTGTTAAACTAATGTTGTGTTAAGACACCAACAAAATTTAATCAAAATCAGTTTGTAAGTTGGAGAAAATAGGGAGAAATAGCTCTAGTACCGCCCCCTCTGAGTACTTCAGAAAAAAACGTAAACCATATATACTCCATGGTACCCAGATTTTTCTAGTATAAAATTTCATCAACGTCGGTACGTTATTTAGGTGAGGCATAAAATTTCCCTTGGGGCGGGTCACCTTATCATTTAGGGGTATGAACAATATATGTTGACCGATTCTCAGACCTACCCGATATGCACACAAAATTTCATGAAAATCAGTCGAGCCATTTCGGAGGAGTTTGGCATCAAACACCGCGATACGAGAATTTTATATATTAGATATTGCCCTAACAAAATACAAATAGAATAATCAAGTAATCTTGAAATTAAAAAATTGTAAATAGAATTGTTGTTAGAGAGTTATTAAAATAGCAGAAATTAATAAAAATAGTGCCGTGGTCTAGTGGCCCGTGTATTGGCTTACTAAGACGAGAGCTCCGGTTTAAGCCACGGCTCTGACTTCTTGAAGCAAAGAAATATTTAAAAAAAAAATAATATTTAAAAAAAATATTTCTTTCGGCGACTACCTCTTAGCAGACTTCTGACAAAAGCTGTGAGAGTAACTGATTGCCATGAACAAGCTTCTTAAGTGTGAGTGTTGCAACAAGCTAGGCCGTAATCCTGACACAGGGTTGTAAAGGCCAGTTATGTATGTGTGTCCCTGTAAATAGAGTTTCACAAAATTTTTAATTTAGGTGATGGCTAGTACTCATGAATACATTGTGAGAAAAATATGTTATGGGAAACAGAAAAGAGAGAGTATTGTTTGTGGGCATTAGGTTAAACTTATGAACTTCATAATTGACAGGAAAAACTTTCGCTGAAAGATTCTTCCACATACCAAAAGTGCGACTAAAGAATAAGTTTTCTTTGAAGTACATTGTGCGATTCGTTGAACAATTAACTACAAAAGATGTGTTCCGTGAGAGGTACGAGTAGTATGTAAGACTATAATATTATTTTATCAGAACATCTTCTGTTATAGTACCGCTAAATCAGTTTAACACACATCACAGCGTCGATGCTCCAATGAATCGAGAGCACATTTGCCCTTTTCTGTACTCAGTCGAGAAGCCTCAAAATAGACTTTGAACGACCAGCCCACACCTACGAGTTGTTTCCGCCTTGGCGTGTATAAACTTCTTGTAAATATGTAGAACATCAGATGGAGGGAAGTGTTTCTTGCGCCGTTTTAAAAAACCGAGACACTTGAATGCTTCTTTCGACTCTTGAAAAGTATGATCATTCCAACGAACTTCACAGTTAATTCTCATGCCTAGAACATCAAGAGCGTACGCCTTCTTATCATTGCTTACATTACCTATAATCACAGATTGTATCATTACCTTTGCGTGAGAGAACAACATTGACAGCCTGTTTATAGAACACGATATAGTAGAGTGTTTTTGTTGTTGTTACACATATAAAAAGACGAATGTCAAAAATCATTCATGTTCTATGAACAGGCTGTAAGTCTTGGGCGCATTAAATTCAACCCTGTTTAAGCGATCCCACTCGGAGATTATCAGCAGTTCATTTCTGAGTTTATCCCTCATATTATGCCTTAATACGAAATATTGCCTTTGTACATTTGTGCACAGGACTTGAAATTAAAAAGGGAAGAACGTTAAAAAGTATTCAAATATGGTACGAGATAAAACAGAACTTTCCGTACTCCCGAATTAGGCTCGGCAAGAGTCGACATCTGTAACCACTTCTTAGCGCGATCCCTGAGAAAACTCGATATGAACGATACAAATGATTATCTACATTAAAACCATGAAGTTTCGAAATGAGAGCCTTGGAAGTATCCAGAGCGCTTATGGTCGATTAACAAATTTGACTTCAAATATTTCACAAGCTGACAATTAATCATATTCTCTGTAACGTTGTCTAATATACCACTATCGGGCGAGAATTTTCTGGATTACAAGCCTCAACTTATTTAGGAGGGTTTTGATACAGAGTTGCACATAAAAGATTATAGAGTGTGAAAATATCGGTGAAATTATATACAATCAATTAACTAAAAAACGTAAACGTTGTGTTTGTCAATTTTTATCCATGAGTACAGACTTGGGAATAATTTTTATGGCAATCAGTTACTCTCGGAGCTTTTGCCAGAAGACTGCTAAGAGGTAGTCGACGAAAGAAACCTTTTTTTAAGATGTCAGAGCTGAGGTTTGAATCCGGAGCTACCAACCCACTAACAACTAGACCACGGATACTACTAGTGGTTCAATGTCATGTTCATATATAAAAGTATTTTATAAGTATTTTGTAAGTCTATTTATCTGTTTGTTTGTCGGTCAATCATGACTAAGCGACTGAACCGACTTTATTGAAACTTGGAACATATGTAGACTCAACTATGCAATAGACAATGTGTTTTTCAAAATTGGACCTGGGCGTGATGCCTGCCAAACAAACTAAATACTGATTTTTGTATATCTTGAGAACGGTTAAAGCTAAAGTTTCTGAATTCGTTCTGCATTACTTCATAATCAAGAAAAACCATCAGTCAGGAATTTTGCAGAATTGTACAAGTAAGCGTGGTACCTCCCATACCTGTAAAATATTGATTTCTTTATTTCATGAAAAGTTATATTGTTACCTACAATGTAAAAAGCCATAACTAACAAAAGTATTTAAATGAATTTATTTATTTTGAATTTATTATTTATTTTAAATCTATTTTTAAATTATTATTCTAAAAGAGCTTATAACAGTATGCCTTTTCTGGCTAAATGCATCTTCTGGAGTGTCTAAGGCACAACTTTCTTGAGCCTATACTGACTTGGTCTCTGGGACTCTTTTAGCAGTATGATCCAACAGATTTTGCAGAGGTTCACTCCTCAAACGATTTATGTGGCCGACCAAGTGCAGAACTGGTAGGACATTCAGTCTAAGTAAACTTTATTGTAAATGTGCGTTCAAGCCAATTTGCATTTTTTTGTTTTTTCAAATCGCGACTTTGCACTATTAGAATCCTGCCACTTTGTTTGAAGTTAGAGTAAAAGCCTTTATATATTGTATCCAAAATTTCACATGCTTTAGTTTCGTTTAAGCCAATATGCGATTGTTGCAAAAACTGTTTTAATTTTGTTCTTTGTCAAACTCAAGAAACTTCGGGTGTAAAACCCCATGTGAAATTTATTATCGCTTATTACTTTGCTACTGTAATCATAAAAATCAAATAATCAATGTTTTTTCAAAAGAATTTTGTTCATATCTCGATCAAATTTTTATATTCATACCTTTACTTGATTGTGAATAAAAGCGAAACGCGTTTATCGATTTTCATGATTTATGTCTCATTTTGTTCATAGGTTATGCGAATTTACGCGAAAGTAGTAGAACTTGATACGTTTTTACCGTTTTGGATTTTTTATGAATTAAAAAAAAATTATTTTTTAGGAAAAAAAAATTTGTTTTCCTTCATACATTTATTTATAACTGTGAAACTGTTGCTTATGTAGCGAAGCGTTATATAAACAGATGAAAGTAATTGTAATTCTTGATTTTTCTATATTTTTTTTCAGCAAAATCCGACTAGTGGTTCTTGAGTTATGTTAAACAAAATAGCTTTATCAGAATTGAGTCGTGAATCAATCAGCTGTAAAATGTTGTACCGTGTAATGCAACAAATTGAGAGGTGGCACCTGGTGGCACTTGAAATTGATTAAAAATGTTAAAACACATATGATACAATGTATTAGGAGTGTTTTCCAACTGTAGGGAAGTATTGCTAAAATTGCAGGTCCAAATGTTTGGAGAAAAAAGGGATTTTTGTTATATGTTTATAAAAATAAACACACAAAAAAAACTTAAATCTGTGCAAAGTTTATTTTCCCAATTTTGGTATGCTGAAATATCCTACTTTAAATAAAAAATAAAAAGAAAAACTTTAGCTCACATAATAAAATACTATTCGCTTTGTAATTCTTAGGTTTAAATTAAGTTGGTTCGGTAAAACATAAAGTAAAAAAAATAAAGTTTGAGATTGGCTATAAAAAAAAACTCGAAGTCAGATCGGAGTAATTCTTTTTGATTTGATTGTACCATTTAGTCTAAAATGTCAAAATATCACTGCATCTTGCATGAAGAGTATGTTGAAAATTTTACTTTTTTCCTCAAAATACCTAGGTTTAGGCTAGTAAATAAATATCTATCTATATGTTCATATGTAAACTTTAATGAAGTTGTCCACACAATTCATTGCCCTCGAAAATGATTCTCGTTTTTCTATAACGCCTTTAATTATCAGCTACGGCTTATCGTTCTCTTTTCCATAATACCTTTACGCATAAAATAAATTGACAAAGATTTGGTGATTATCCTCTTTTGATGAATAATAGCTTTTATTCTCATTTTTGAAGCGTAAATGTTAAAGAATATGAAATCTTTAAAGGTTTTTAGGTTTTTCTTTTACTTTCTATAGAATTTTTTGTATCTCTTTTCCTCATAAGGAAATCATTTGGTATTAGAAACACAAGAATATGGTTATAACTTTGTATTATAGGTCTCTGTTTTTGTATATAAATATTCTTGTTTACGCCAAAAGAAATATGCAAAAAAAAAAAAATAAAACAGCATATAATCTTAAATAAAAAGTATTCTACTCCTTTGATGTATTTGAAGCATGTTTTTTGTGTTCAAAATTTATTTTAAAAAAATAATAAAAAAAAAACACAAGAAACTGAAATAATTTTAGGTTTGCAATACGTGACAATATTATCGATTAATATATTTGTATACATACAGTATATGTAAGTATATGAGAAATGTAAATAAAAATGATGAAAAACGGAAAGAAAATCACATCAACTTAAGCCGAATTGGGTTTGAAATGCATATTGAATAGGCAAAAAGAAAACGAGTAGGGCAAGCAGCTGAGATGTGTATGTTTTAAGAGAAATGATAATAAAATGATTGGATTGGATACATTTTTCGTATTATTTTTTATTATTATATATTAAAAATATTTTTCTTTTTACTTATTTATTTATTTAAAAGACTTTGATAAGTCATGCATACGACCAACAGCATTATCATCACCAGTATCCATAACCATAAACAGCCATAATCATTACGAGTTTATAGTTGTTTGAAGCGAAATTAATAAAATTTAGTTGTTCGCCTTAAAGAGTTTAAAAGAATGATTTTTTGTTTTTTTATTTATTTTTTAATTTATTTTTTAATTATTGAATATTTTACATGCTTTTTAAATCTCTACAACCCTCGCTAATTGCTTTATCATTTTTTGTATGTTTTGCCATCTCAATGACCCAAAACGTTTAATTGCTTTCTTGTCTTTCTTCTTGCTGCTTCAAAAATTTGTCAGAAGTTTTTAAATATTTTTTGTTGTTTTTTTTTTTGGCTTCCAATCCTTTTAAATAATTTAATTTATCCTTTTTTTTTTTTGCTCTTTTAAGCATAAAATTAACGAAAAAAAAATAATTATTATTTCTCACATCTTTTATCTTTCTCTAATCAAATTATGATTTTCTTAATGTGGAAATAAATTATTCTTTATGACACAAATTTTTAATGCATCTCTTGAAAAAGAAAGGAATATAGCAAAAAACATGATATTGAATTTGATTTTTTTTTTCTTTATTTTTTTTTTTTATTTTTTTGTTATGGGCAAAACAGACAAGCTATGAAAGTTTAAAGAATTGGGTATAAAAAATATTTATATATAAACTCTCTTGCTATCTCTGTGTAATTAGCATAGCCTTGCGACTCCTTTTGCCTATTCTCTTGCTTTCACATCCTTTTTAAATCTATTAAGAAGAAGGCTAAATTACAGAAAAAGCAATGGCTTTGAGTTAAAACAAATAAAAAGAGAAGATTTTTTTTTATACAAAAACAAATATTTTCTTATTAAGTTCTTACAGAATTTCACTATAAACGCACTAACAAGCAGTTAAAAGAACTGTGATTATATAAAGCTCTAGTACTCGTATATGAGTCATTCCAGTAAAAAAAAACATAAATTATTAAGAATTTATTTTTACATTAATTACGCCCCCACATATATACTCTCAACCACAACAAAAACACATAAAAATGGCATGTTTTCAGTGCGGGCGGTTTCTTGCAGATGATCTTGCTGGAGGGGGGGGGAACCTCTTATTTTATTTAAATTTAATTTTTTTTTTTTAATTTAAATTGTAATTTTAGAAAACCGCAAATATTTATTTTTATAATTTTGTCCTTCGTTGGGATTGAACCTTAGTCGTTTGAGTTTCTGTGCAAGCGCTCTACCAGTATGCCACGGCCCCCCCTCGGGTCGCCGAATTATGCTTAGCGTTTCTTTTATGCTTAGACTAATTAGAGGTGACATTGATTCCGAAGTCCTGCTTGGTAAAGTTAATATTAGTGTTCCAGTTAGACCTACTTGGACCTTTCAGCTGTGAGGTCTAAATTATTACAGATCTGTGTATGTAAATAATGATCCATTTCGTCGCATTTGTTTTGAATTTTAATGAATGTTATAATATTATAGATCTTTCTGAGAGTATTGTTGTTTTGAAAAGAAAAATTATTTTACACTTTAATTCCTAATTTAATTTATATATATGTACATGGTTGCTTAGTCTGTAAGGACATGTTATCTATAGACTTAATAAATAATAAATAAATAAATAAATAAAAATAAAAATTTAAAGTTAAAAGAATGTAAAAGCAATTTAAATTAAAAATACACATACATACATAACTGGCCTTTACAACCATGTATCAGGATTACGGCCTAGCTTCTCGCAGCACTCATGTTGTGTGTGTAAATTTCTATCCATGAGTACCGGGACCTACAGTTTAATGTCGACTCCGAACGACAGACTTGAGAAGCTCTTTCATGGCAATTAATTACTCTCAGAGCTTTTGCCAGAAGACTGCTGAGAGGTAGTCGCCGAAAGAAATATTTTTTTCATATTTCTTTTTTTCAAGATGTCGGTGCCGAGATTTGAACCCAGCACTATCGTCTTAGTAAGCCAACACACTAACCACTAGACCACGGCGACTACAATTAAAAATACATTTGCAAATTTTTTTATTACTATGAAATAAATAAAAGAATTCAGTTGTTGTTATATTGATAAATGTTTTATTTAATGTCGGCAATTAGGTATGGAATGTATTGAATTAGAAAAATGTGCGCCTCTGTTAGACTCACAAATGCGAGCCCTTTTGAGCACATTTCCCATTACACTCTCATACATTTCACGTGGTATTTCATTGATTTCATCACGAATATTTTGTTTGAGTTGCTACAGTGTTTCTGGTTTGCTTGCATAAACCTTGCTTTTCAGACAAAAAGAAGTCCGGAGCAATCAAATCAAGCGACCGTGGATGTCAATCAATATCACCATTCATTGAAATAACTTGTTTTGGAAAGAGGTCTCGCAGTAATTCCATTGTAATCCTGGCTGTATGCAATGTGGCACCGTCTTGTTGAAACCACATGTTAGTCAAGCCCAAAAAATGCAGTTGTGACTTTCAATCATATCACGATATCCGCTCCCCATTGACAGTTACCGTTACGCCGTTTTCAGTTTCAAAGAAGTAAGGTCCGTCCAATGATCCCTCCTAATCAAATTGCACTCCAGACTGCCAGTTTTAATTCATGCAAAAGTCACTGAAGAATAATTTGAGGGTTTTCAATTGCCTAGAACCCACTATTCTGTTTATTTACATATCCATGTCCTCGTTACTTATTATGATTTTTTCATAAAAATCTGGGTTGTCATGGGCAAGCTGTAGCATCCTATTGGCATAGGTTCGGCAGCGTAAATGGTCTTATAGACTGTGTCAACTAAATCTTAAATGAAAACAAATTGAAATCTTTGTGCAAAATTGTGACGCAAAGTTGTTCTTTGAAAACCAAGCTCCTGAGCACGGTGTCGAATTGAGGTTGATGGATTATTTTCAACACTTTCTTAAATATCAATACTATTTTTAGCTGATCTTGCTGTACGTTGAGGTTCATGCTTGGGACCATCAGCTAGAGTCCCTCTTTCAATGAAATCATTCACTACACGATAAATAGTGCGTCTTGTTGGCACATTGTTTCTCCAAAAAATTTCTCATAATTTTCTCATTGTCACAGTAATCGATAATTGATTTTGCTAAAATTTTTTAACAATTAAAACACGTTGGTTTACCAAGTATTTTGCCATAATAAATTCTCCACGTCTCTACTTCACTAATGCCAAACATGAAGTGTCAAGTGTTTTGTTTACAAAAATGGCGGCAAAACAAAGTAGTGCACCTTACCGGTGACAAGAGCTTTCTTAGAACGGCATGATAAACTAATGCTATATAAAAACCTTTCGACTTGGAAAAAACAAATTTCACTGGTTTGCTTAAGTTAGCCACTCACTTGCTTTTCGTGACCATGATTTGTTCAATAAATGAAAGGAATAAATGAAAAATTAAATTTCTTTATTCAACTTTTCATCAGTAAATGGTATGGAAGAAAGTTGAATAACCTCAGGTGTTTATTATAAGCAACTGCCAATATAAAACCAAAAATAGCAAAAAAAAAAAGAATAAATTCTCTCTTTATCGATACATTTTGTAGAATGAAAAATTCGAGGGAATTATTTATAAAATTATAATTCTTTGCAATACAAGTTTATTGCCTTGGAAATGAACCCAATGCTCTTATTAAACTGGCATGGTAATTAGTCTGTTAAACGTGTTATATTGATTGGCCTCGTTATTGTTAGTTGTCTGGTCAGGGCTTAGAGAAATATGTAGCAAATTGACTTCTTAATATTATATTTGAATTATTTTGAGGATTTTGAACTCTCATCTCCTTACAGTTTTTGCATGAATGTTTTTGTTTCGATTGTATTAATTTTCTTTATTATTTCATTCCCCTTTCAGTTTTATTATCTGCTGCTG
This sequence comes from Metopia argyrocephala, assembly GCA_963576795.1. Lineage (NCBI taxonomy): Eukaryota > Metazoa > Arthropoda > Insecta > Diptera > Sarcophagidae > Metopia > Metopia argyrocephala. The sequence goes on from OY756210.1 coordinate 99,318,315, forward strand.
CAGTGTAGTCTCTTATACGAATTATTGTTTAATACGATAATAACATCAAATTTAATATAATTTTATAAGGCTTATACACCTTGTGACATGTATTATCTGCCAGACTGCCACTTTTAAGGGATGCAAAGGTTACTGAAGAATAATTTGAGGGTTTTCTATTGCCCAGAACTGACTGTTCTGTTTATTTACATATCCATGTGCCTTGTCATTCATTATGATTTGTTCATGAAAATCGGTGATATCATGAGCGAGCTGTGTAGCATCCTATTGGTATATGTACGGCGGAGTAAATGGTCTTCTGGAAGAACCTCTTGTGTCAACCAAAACTTAAATGGAAACAAATGCAAATCTGTGTGCAAAAATGTGGCCAAAGTTGTTCTTTAAAGACCAAGCTCATGAGCACGGCATCGAATTAAGTTTGATAGATTGTTTTGAACACTTTCTTGAACAGCAGCAATCTTTTCAGCGATCTTGCAGTATGTTGTGGCTCTAGCTTGCTTCTATCAGCTACAGTTCCTCTTTCTTCGAAATCATTCACAACACGATAAAAAGTTTTGTTGGCACGTTGTTTTTTTCCAAAAATTTCACGTAACTTTCTCATGGTCAGAGTAATCGAGGATTGAGATTTGATAAAATGTTTTAACGATTAAAACATGTTTACAGGTTTACAGAATATTTTTCCATAATAAATTTGTTACGTCTCTACTTCACGACTATCAAATATGAACAAATGTTTACCAAAATGGCGGCAAAACAAAGTAGTATACCATCCCGGCGGACACCATGTATTTCAATACTTTTCTACTATTATTATTTGTTATCATCACGATCAAGGAGTAACCATGCCCAAAGGCAGGCACTGCGACCCAAAGAATATTTTGTGCTCTACTTCGCTCATGGATGATGACCCTGATGATCACCCCTGTTCAATGTCAGGTCCTGGCCGATCGGTGACAATGCCCGGTCAGCCATTTTGCTCAACGACACCTTCCAGCCCAATCGTTACTAATAATATAAATGAGCAGGCTTAAAGCCGTGCTCGAACAACGACTTTTCCGCCCTCCGAACGAATTCAAGTAAAACCCTGATTGAACTAGATCTGATCCCCACCGTGTCCATCTGTGCCACGCCGAGGATCTGTAGTCTGTAGTTCTACTCAGTCCTTCGCAGCTGCACAGAATGTGCTCTGCCGTCTCTTTCTCCTAAAGACAGCAGAGCCTGCACTCAGTCTCATCCTTGAAACGTAGCCTACTCAAGTGTTACTTGAGGTAGTAGTGTCCCGATCGGAAACCCACTATCTTTAAAATATCTGATCTCCGTAACCTAATGAGGCCGCCTCCATATGAGAAAGGCTCTACCAGCCGTTTGGCCTGTCGCATTCCCAGAACATTATACCAATGAGCGATCCTTAGATAGTGTTCCCACTGGTCCACCCTCGATCCAACCTCCGCCCAGTTGACCCCATAATAAGGTTCCGGACTAATAAAGGCCGTCGCGGATCCCTTTCTGGTTAGCATATCAGCAATTTCATTACCTGGTATTCTGGAATGACCCGGAACTCAGTAAAGAACAATGACGTTCACCGCGCCAAGTTGCTGCAGAATGTCAAAGCACTCTTTGACTAAACTCGATTTCAAGTTATAGGAAGTCAATGCCCCCAACGCTGCCTGACTATCAGAATATATAGCGATATGCGCACCCTTCTTACATCTCTGAACGTTTATCACACCGCATATCGAGATAGCCTAAATCTCAGCCTGAAAGACACTTGGCCATGAAAGACACTTGGCCATTTACCCGAAATCTTCGTGTTGGGTTCGAAGATTCCGGCTCCTACACTAGTGTCGGTCCTTAATCCATCCGTATACAAATTTTCTACTAAAGTAAAATCTTAAAAAAAGTGCCATGGACATAATGATTTAATGGATAATCTTAAACCAATCAGTTAATTAAAACAATTTTTATTTAAGCAGACCACGTGCCTAGTTGAAGCAGTCGATTTGTTTTTGCCACCTTGCAAGGACTTTATCATTGTTTTGGGAAAACTTGGTGTTCATTCAGAAAACTTTGTGCAGCGGACAAATTTAAGGCTTTTGATAAAGAGTGATCTGTGATGAATGCGGCATTAGACTTTATTTCAGAAAATAACGCGAAGAATAAGGCTTTTGGAATGCAACGAAACAGCTTCTTTATTGTCTATTTGGAATGAAAGTTTAGATCATTTTAAAGCTTCTAGTAAAAGGCTGGGGGAATATTACAAAGATTCATTAATTTTTATTCAAATTTATGGTTATTTAGCCTCATGTCTTCATGTTATGAGAAATTAACAATTTCTTGAATTGGAAGAAAAAGCCCAAGCAAGGTCTGGACTTCTAGGCAAAAACCCAGAAAACTTCAGTTAAGTGAATTATGAGGAACTAAAAGATCGTCTTTCCAAACAAATATTTTTTATCCTATTTGAGACATTCTAACTGTATAACTGTCCGAAGGTAAAAACTCATACGGCAGCTGTTTGTAAACTTTAATTTTTTTTTTTTGATATTTTATAGAAAGTAAATACAAATGAATTACGAAGCCAAATAAGATGAAGTTTTTTTATATTTAAATCCATATAATCAAAAAGAATGGCATATCGAAGAGTGCCTAAGAAGAGACCAATCCAAAATCTGCCACTGCATGTTTTGAAATTTTTTTCATAAATTTTACATTTCTTGTTTTGGGGGTGCGTAGTATAGTTGTAAGAGCGCTCGCCAAAAACTCTAAAGGCCCAGGTTCAAGTTCAAATGCCAACAAAGGTGAAAAATTAAAAAGTTAGTTTGCGGTTTTTTCAAAACTATAATTTAAAAATAAGAGGATGACCCTCTCCCCCTCCAAGTCTCCAAGAAGTTCATCTACAAAGTAACCGCTCCCTGACGTTCCACTCTATTCCACCTTAACCTTTGACAACGAAGAACGAATGATCAGGAGAAAATCGCTACCTATTGGGAAGTAGCAGATAACAGCTAAAAACCTACTTAGCAAAGGCAGTCACCGCAATCAACATGCAACGATTGGGCAATTGCTGTTGATCATTCAAGGGTGAAGGTATAACACTGGCCTTTGAATGATCAATGCCCAGCAATTTGTCTCATTCCTAGGGCGCTTCTTAAAATAAGAAAACAAAATATATATTCTGTTATAATGTACTGTTCTTTCCACAAAAATTCCAATACAATCAACATCATTTAGTAGGGGCTTACCCCTGAGTATTGGTCTCAATAAAAAAATTTAACGTTTTTCAAAGCTTAGTAATTAAGTTTTCATATTTAAAATAAAAGCTGTTCATTTCAATTTTGTTTTGACAAAGTTCTGTAAAATATTTGTCATAAAATTTCCCATATCAATTTCAAAACACACATACATCCACACATATATATCTATACAGTCTTAACAAAACTATTTTTGTTAAGAAAAATAAAAAATGTTCTGAAGTTTTTCCAACTTCAAATGAAAATATAAAGCAAAAACTAACAACAACAAAGTAAAAGAGTTTTTTGCTCGTATGTTGTGTATCTGTACGGTATCGTATCTTAATATGACAAAGACTTTAACAAACAATTTATTTATATTTTAATGCACAAAAGCTGAATGTAATTTGACATTATCTTGACTTTTAAAACAAACAAACAAACGAACAGAAAAACAAACAAAAATTTTAAATAATAAGAGTCATTTTCCTAAACTTTAAATAAAATTTGAAAAAGAAAGAGATAAAAATTTTATAACAAAAAGAAAAAAGTTTAACAAAAAAAATCAAATTATCGGAATTTTACAAAAATTATTAAATAATATTTAAAATAAAAGAAACAACATGAACAAAACAATTTCAAATATTTAACTTCAATTAATGTCAAATAAATTCCCAAAACAAAAATTAAGATAAAAATTTCAAATATATGTATATGAGTCAAGTCAAAATGTCCAACAAAAATATAAAAAAATTGTGGAAAAGAAAATTTTATTTCATGAATTTAAATTCCAGAAATTCTTAAAAGTTTTCAACGATAAATTACAAAAAATAAAAAAAATATTAATGAAATAAATAAATAATTTAGTTTAGAAACAAAATTTAATAGACAATTCTATTAAAGAAAATATTTATTGGTTATTACAGACGTATGATTAATTTTAAAAGCTAATCGGCTACTACTCATAGGCAGTGGTGTCTCACTTACTATGTGAACCACAGTTGTCAGGTTGATAATTTTTGCCCCAGATTTGGAGTATTTTTTGTGCTGTGGGATATTTTGGGGAATAAAAAATTTTCCAGAAAAAATATGGGGGGGGGGGCAAAAATTTTAGTCAATATTGAAGTAAAACAAGACAACGCTTTCTGGCTAACGTCGACAAATAGGAAACACGAATATTTAAGAGAAAGTTCGTACGACAAGAGTTGGTTGTTGTTGTAACAGCTCTGCTATTGTTGGAAATTCCTGTCTATATACAAGATGTCCGAAAACTTAACGTCAATCCAAGCAGGATTAATTTTAACGAGAGTAGGAAAATAAACAAAACGAAACTTTGATCTTATTTTGTTTTGTTCTTTACAATGAATAAAACAAAAACAAAACAAAAACATGAAGTGAGAGCGATTGTCCCATTTAGTTTTGTATATTGTTTTTGTTTTGAGCACTACAAATACACTAACTCAAATATGCCTAGGTACAACAAAAAATGAATGAAAAGAAAAAGAAAAGAAAAAAGAGCAAATTATACGAATGTAACGGAATAACAAAGCAAGCACAAGAGCGAAAAAGCTAATTTTTTTCGTTTGCGCTCTTTCTCATTTAGAAAGTATTTGTTTTGGTTTTGCTCATGTAGAATACGATTAAAAAAATTTTTTAAAGTTTATGACTTTGTGGTAATGTTTGCGAAATGTTTTGTTTGTTTGCCCACTCTGATTTTAACTATTATGATAAAAGTCAGAAAGAAAATCTATCCCATGAAGTTTGAAGGTTATGGGCATTTAAGAAAAACCTAGAAATTTGGTCAAACTGTAACCATATTTCGGTTATTGTTTTTAATTTTTATTAAACTTTGGAACCGTAACTCTACATTACATTTCTAGAACCACAGTTAAAAATAATGACGCAATGGCCCCAAGTTTTCTAGAATTAACACCAATTGCTAAATTATGAATTTAAAATTTTCAAAATCATTTAATCAGAATTGTAAAATGGTACAATACTTGTTAGTTTCATACCAAAAAAAAAACCGCTTAAAAAAACAAAAGCCTCAAGTAACCCGATTTTTGCTTTACTCAGTTCAAATATTTTCCATTCGCACAAGTAGATAGGTTTTTAATTTTATGGTAAAATTATGAGAGAGATGAATAGTGGACATGTTTGCTATGAGTGAGCGAGACAGGTAGTGATGCCACACAGTACGAATGAAACAGATACAGCCGCCATACCAAGCAAATGGCTACGCTACCATTTTGAAACCAGTTAGTGTGTTTCGCTTATTCGTCTACTGCGCACCTTTCCGTATTCGTTTGTGTTGATTTAGTACTGACAACTTTGGCTTCTTTTTTTGGACTTGGATTTTTGTGAATTGGACTTGTTGATTACACATCAGCAACTTTTGCTTCTCTCTTTTGGTAATAAACGTTTATGTTGGCATCTTTATTATCAACCATGCTTACACGCTATACTTCACAAGAATATGCGAATATGCACCTCATAAAAGAAAAGAATATACAAAGTAATTCATAAAATTTATTTCTGAATATCAGGTGGTGGGCAACTGAAAAGATTTGGCCAAATCATTTGGCCGTTGCCAGAGATCCACTAGACGTAAGGTGGTGGGTTTGCCGAGTGGTATCACACAAATAGGGTGGAATTTAATGCGCACAGGACTCAATGTTGTTTTATCACACATGGGCGTGGTGGTGATGCTCTAATTTTATCATCTGTAACTATGGATAATGTAAATATGGAGGAGGCGGATTTTCTTGCTGTTCTGGGCAGGAGAAGTATTTGTTATGTCCGTTGAAATTAATCAATTATTTCGAGTGTGAAAAGAAGCACTCAATTAGTTTTTAAAACAGTGCAATAAACACTTCACTGCATTTTACTTTCTCAATATTTACAAGACCTTCATCCGATCTACGATGGAATACAACTCTCATTTATGAGCCGGTGCTTCAAAGTCTATTTTGGGGCGAAGGTGCTTTTCAGCGACGATCGGCTATTTAACTCTAGCGATTTGTTGGAGCATCGGCCCAAATTGACGTGAGTTTCTTTGTTCCATTGGTTCTATCATGGGACTCTGTGCTCTCTCTAGAGCACATCGTTTTGTGTTTGATTGTCCAGCGAATCGCACAATGCATTACAAAGAAAATTCGTTCTTTGGTCGCACCGCTGGTTTATTCTAAAACCTTGATCAAAAAATTCCCGGAATTTACAAAATTAAAAGTACAAGTTTATTTATCTATATCTATGCTGCCCCTTGAAGGTAATCCCCAAATTTTCTGCTACACAACGGAAACCCAAAAAATTATCTAAAATGTCTTTGACGGATCTATAGGTAATGTTTAAGCCCTACGTACATACATAATTGGCCATTACAACCCTGTTTCAGGGTTACGGCCTAGCTTCTCACAGCACTCATGTTGCGTGTGTCAACTTTTTTTATTCATACTTTCAAGATATCAGAGCTGGGGTGTGAACACGGTGCTCTTGTCCAGTAAGCTGACATACTAACCACTAGACTACGGCGACTATAGATAGATATACCAATTCAAACAAATGATCAGAATACACAATATGTCGTATGTGTTGCCATACTAATTTTTCAGGTTGATGTATACAATTAATCCCCCCGGGGATACAGTAATGGCTGCTGGTGAGTACTCACGCCAGTGGCCTGTTCTCTCCGGGGAATATCAGGTTCAACCTAGCCCTGAGTGGTCTGGCGCTCGATATAGGCAGAGAATGTCGGTAATGGTGGTTATGTGGTGCATGGCCATAATGCCGCGCGTACTTGGGGTGCTTGTCCCTTTAGGTACGCGTGGCTGGCATTTCTGGTGTTCTCAAGGACTGACCAGAGATGCCTTAATCTGGTACTACGGGCATCAGGAGCCCCCGGTTAGCCCGGGACTTATTGTCATTCAAGAAGGTGGGCTAATCAGCCTGGTGGTTTGGGTGCGGTCCTTCGGGAAGTACACGTAGTGGTTGTGGTAGTGCTAGGTAGAAACCCCTCAGCAAGGGGCATATCACTACCCAGACAGTGGTGGTGCTAAATTGCCAACTCGGTACTATGGGCTCTCTTCTGAGCGCCGTGCCCTCGTGCATGAGTGAGATTAGAGGGTACCGACATCGAGTGGCGGTGGTTGGGCGCATTGAACTCAACTACCGCTCTGGCAACGGGCGGCGTGTGATATGTCTACGGACGGTGCGCACGTTAAACCCATACACAGTTGTATACAATTAATATGTCACTGCCTAACAAGTTTGAACACCTGTTACCGTGTTGTATAGATCAACATGTGCAGGGATTTAGTAAACATCAGCTGTTATCAGAAGTGGCATCTAAACGTAACTAATTACAGAAACTTATTTCTAAGCTTATAATAAATGTTGTTTAAAAAAATGACAACCAAACCGTTTTAGCTGCTGCTAAAATTACACATTCACCACATTCACTAAAATTAATTGTTATTTTAAGTACTTCTATGAAGAAAGAATTTTATTTTATGTTGAAGAATAAGCATTTCATTAATATTTTATTCAAGTGTCATAATAAACAATGTTTTTTTGTTTTTAAAGATGAGCTTTTTCCCTTAACAACTTAACACAAAAAAAAATTTTTTAATGGAGAAATTTTTTTTAATCTTTAAATATATTTTTTTTTTTTATGGTAACGATTGTAGCGACTGTAAAATAAACTCTAAACTCGTATAAATTTTTTATTGTTTTGAATGGCTTTTTTATTCTCATAATTTGATGACATTTTTTTTTTAATAAAACGGAGGGATAATAAAATACCACTCCTTTCTTTCTCTGGCTCTCTGTCTCTCTGTCTCTTTCTATTTCATGTGTTTAAAAAAATATAAAAATTATTTGATTGGGTATAGCATGTACAATTTGTAGTCAAACCAATAATATTCATATTGATTAGAGGGTTTCTTGAGTTAAAATCGTATTTTTTTTTTTCAATATCTTTAAGCAACAGTTAAGCTTAAAAACACGTATTTCAGATAATAATTTTAAGACAAACAAGAAAGGCAGAATACAATAAAAAATAAAATCAAAATAAATGTATTGCAACAAAATTTTATAATTTCTCGGTCCATATTTTAACGATTTGTACGAGTACAAACGAAAAACGGGAACAGGCTAAAAGGAATTTCGCATAAATATGAAAGTATTTCTGTTATTATTCTTTAATTTCTCTTTTTTAAGGATGCACAACACGTAACTGTCGTAAACTTTTAAATATCTTTGAATTATAAGAGTGTATGTCTGTATGTCTTTGCTTTTTGATAACCTAAGGCTCTGAGTATGTACTCGTAACTGTTAAACAATTGCTGAAAAAAACACACACACAAACCCACACAAATAAAGTTATCGTTACAAGTTCAACAAGACATTGTCATTCGTTTTATAAAGAAAATAAAGCCAACAATTCTAGAGGCAATTTTAATGCGTCAGCAAATTTTCACACAAGTGAAGTTTTTGTTGAAGTTTTAATGGCAACACCATTAAAACAGTCATCTAAACCAGCCAGCAAGCCAGCCAGCCAGTCATTTAACCAATGGTAATACATATTCTATAATAAACACTTAAATTCATACACACAGCACACATACAAATAAACATAAACGTGCATTTTTAATTTGGCTCATAATTTACAAGGACTAAATCCTGTTTAAATTTGGAATGTCAGTGTATGTGTGTGTGTGTGTGTTTGTGATTGTTTGTCATAAAACTGATAGGATGACAACCAGCCAGCAGCAGCACTAACAATAGCATTGACACAGCAAAGACTCACATTTAGAAGTAAAGGATAAGAAGAAGAACAACAAAATTATGCCTCATTTATTATCCTTTTTTGGATAGCATTATGACATACTAATACTTTAACACATGAAGTAATGCATAAACAGTCAAATACTTGTGATTTTGTTGGCTTTAAAAACAAATAAAATAAAATAAAAATCTAAAACAAAATATTGAAAGTGAAAGTAGAAAGAAGGCTGTACATGCCATCTATATGCAGATATCAGTCAGTGAGTCAGTCAGTTAACTACGCCAGCAGAAACATAATTTCCATGTAATGTTTACATACTTTCTTATCATCTTATCTCTTCATTTTGTTTTCCTCTTTAACTGCCATTTTTTATTTTGAACACATTTCTTCTTCGGCCTCTTCAATATTTTATTATTTTATTAATTTAGAAAGTTTTTTTTCCAGATATTTTTATCTCTCTTTTGGTGTTAAAAACATACTTAAAAACAACATAAAATTTAAAAGTGCTTACCAACATGATTGGAAATATTTTAAAGTCTTTTTATTTTATTTTCTTAAGCGTTGATATCTTAAAATACCGATTAATTTTGTTCTTTTTAAAATTTTCTTCATTTTTGAATATTAAAAAAATGTTTTTATTGAGACCAATACTTAGGGTAAACCCCTACTAAATGCTGTGCATTATATTGGAAAGGACAGTACATTATGACAACAGAACATGTATTTTGTTTTCCTATATTATTAAGCGTCTTAGGAATTAGGTAAATTGCTGTGAATTATTTATCATCAAAGGCCAGTGTTATACCTTCACCTTTGATAAATCAACAGCAATTGCCCCATCGTTGCATGTTGATTGCGGTGAGTGCCTTCGCTAAGTAGGTTTTTAGGTGTTATCTTCTGCTTCCCAATAGGTGGCGCTTTTCTCTTAATCATTCATTTTTCGTTGTCAAAGGTTAAAGTGGAGTAGAGTGTTATGTTAGGGAGCGGTTTCTTTGTTGATGGATTTCTAGGATGGGAAGGAACTTCTTATTTTTTTTAAATTAAATTATAATTTTTAAAAAACCGCATACTAACTTTTTTTTTTCTTTTGAGACCAATACTCAGGGGTAAACCCTTAATAAATGCATTGCATTGTATTGGAATTTTTTTTGGAAAGGACAGTACATTTATGACAGAACATACATTTTTGTTTTGTCTTATACTACTATTAAGCGCCTTAGGAATGAGACAAATTGCTGTGAATTTGCCATTCAAAGGCCAGTGTTATACCTTCACCCTTGAATGATCAACAGCAATTGTCTCATGGTTGCATGTTGATTGTTTTGGTCTTCGCTAAGTAAGTTTAGATGTTATATGCTATTTCCCAATAGAGAAATTTTTCACCATTGCTAGGATTTAAGCCTGGGCCGTTTGAGTTTTTGTACGAGCGCTCTAACCACTATAGCATGCCTTAGTAAGTTTGAACGATTTTTTATTTATTATGAATTATTTATAAAAATATTTATACATATCTAAAGTATTTAAAACATCTAGAAGTATTTTAGCACTCTTGTTTTTCATCATTGTAATGCAGTCCATAACTCTCAAACCCCGTTGCATACAAATTCAAATTTATTATTCGTTTTAATATACACGACAAAGTCCTATATCAGCTTAGAACTCTACGTTCAATTTAGGGGAAACCCCTTTTAAAAATGTATCAATAAATCAATCAATATCAATTAAATATTGCAGTAAATGGTTTTACATTATAGTTAAATTGAAAAAAAACTTTCTTAGTTTGGTGGAGAAAGGCTAAGAAAGTTACCACCATAAGAAAACTGGCAAAATAGAGCGACTTGCCAGCCTCATTGTAAGAGTAGCTTAAGGAGGCTGTGCTTCGATTAACGCCACTTCATATTTATGTTAGGAGGACCTCTCCGAGCCTTTTAATACCGTGCGAGATTTTAGACAAGGCGATGCCTTAACCCGCGACCTCTTCAATTTCGTCATGGAGAGTGTTTTGCGAAAGGTAGGTGTGCATCGTAATGGCACTATTTTTAACAAAATTGTTCAGCTCCTTGCGTCTGCAGACAACATAGACATCATTGAGCATACCAAGCGAGATGTCACTGCAGCCTTTTATGCTACTGAACGGGAGTCTGCAAAAATGGGTCTGGCGGTAAATGAGAGCAAGACGAAGTACATGTTGTCGACGAGTAGGGATGTTGAACGTATCGGCTCCCAGGTTACAGCCGGCAACTATACTTTCGATGTGGTCAAGGAGTTCATCTACCTTGGCACCGCCATTACCAGCAAGAATGATGTCAGTCTGGAGATCAAACAAATAATCCCACTGGCCAATAGGTGCTACTACGGTCTCAGTAGGCAGTTTAGTAATAGAGACCTCTCTCGTGCGATGAAATTAACACTCTATAAGTAGTTTATCCTTCCGGTGCTTCTCTATGGTGAGGATGGATGGACGCTCTGCTGGTGCTGCGGTCCTGGGAGTGTTCGAGAGAAAAATTCTTCGTAATTTCTGTGGTCCTCTAAGACATGGCGATGAGTTTCGCATTAGAACCAACCATGAGCTGTATGAGCTCCTCGGCGATGTGGGCGTTGTTCAGCGCATTAACATCCAGCGGCTACGCTGGCCCGGCCATATTGTTCGGATGGATGAATCTGCTCCAGCGAGAAAAGTTTTCGATGCGAAGGTCACTGGACGTCGGCGTAGAGGACGACCGTGTTTACGTTGGAAAGACCAAGTTGATGAAGCCCTGTCATTAACTGGTGTGACCAACTAGAGAAGGCGCGCGCTTAGTAGAGATGCTTGGAGACTAATGGTAAGACAGGCCGGGTTGTTATGGTCATCAAAATAAGTAAATAAGGGTGGCTGCATATTCAGCAACAAAGCATAAAAAAAGCATGTGGAACTGTGCTTAAGTAGAAGATTAATTGTTAGGATACCCTATCGGGAATGTTAATCTACTGAGTGTTTGATTAGATGTGAGTTCGATCTGATATCGAAATGGACAATGGAGCCAGCCAGGATTGGTCCTTTACATTGAGGAGATCATTGAGTGTTTTTTCAGGCTGAGATCTTGGCCACATCGATATGGACCGATATTAAACCGGATATTGGGCTCAAGAGCAAGAGAGTTATTTTTTTTTCTAATAGTCAGGCTCTCTGTTGTTACAGTACTTTGCAAAGGTTATCGCTTGGAAGTAGGGATTAGTTATATTAGGTACCTGTACCTGTGGAATAAGCGCCAACGAGGCGGCCAATGCATTGGCTACGAAGGGGTCTGTGACACCTTATATTAGTCCAGAATCCTGCTATTCAGCATCACTTTCTACTCTTCGCAATCGGATTAGAGAATGGGAAATTGTCAAATGCATGGAACATTAGTACGCTCAAGCGCGTGGCAGACAAAGTAAGGATGTGATCAATCCCCAATTCAAGTGTTATTCTAATGCAGCTGTAACCCAAAAAAATACAATCAACAGCGATATCGGTGACATGATAAACCAACAGGCTTCTCATGTAAGAAAATCGTTAGAAAGTTATTTTTCGGCTACTTTCGAAAACAAAATAAATATATGCCTACATATATCTCAAAAACTAAAGCTGATGCATAAAAATGGTTTTTATTTTCAGAGTCAGGACGTCAAATGTCTACATAAAGCACAACACGCTTTTTTTGTCGTTATGTGGAATTCATAGAAAAAAAAATGTTTCTTTTTTAATTTAGGGACCCAAACTGGGTTATTTATTTACAGTGGACTTTTTGTATTAATTCATAGAAGCGAATGTATTACGAGATGAATACAATTGACGATGTGTGCTGACTTTTTTGGTCATTTGTCATTTGGTTTGCTTTTTAATGGTTTGCTTTAAATGTATGTGCTTTTTTTTTGAATACAGTAATACATAAATTTGTTTTTATATGGAAATAGTGTAACGTTTCATGCAAATTTGGTTTACGCGGATTTTGGAGACCAATTATTGAAAACAATCATTAAAAAAACACAATTCTAAATAGATTTTATTTTCGTTATTATTTTCGACTTATTAACTTGAAACAAAACAAAAAAATAACCGACATTTTCATTCAAGTCAACTTAACAGCTTTAAGTAATAGAAATATAACAACAACAAAAATACATTTTTATAGACTATTTTAAATAATAAAATTAAATAAATAAAATTTACAAGCAATGTCCTTCTAAATAAGCCACTTCAAATCAATATGAGCGTAAAAGACGACCATTATTTAATTCAAAAAAACAATTTCTTTTTGTTTTGCTTTGTTTACAAGAATACATGAAATCTAAACAAAAAAAAGAGTGTTTTTTTAGTATTTTTCATTTAAACGACTTACTGAACCTGCTGCTCCTCTCTTGTTAACCCGAAATTCACTTAAAAATGTATAATGAAAAATAAGAAGGAAATAAAAGAAAACAAAAAAAAGTACAAACATCTTCAAGAAAACCTCAACCAAATAGGGAATTATTCGTTTAATGTGGTATTTGCAATACAACCACGAAACAGATACCATGAAAACGGGGGAGGAAAATAAGCATTAAAATTGAAATAAAAACAATGAAAATGAAAGCATTACATGAAACAGAAACAAAAGAAAAAAAAATAAGCGGCAAAAATATAGCAAAAAAAAAAGAAAATTAAAAATGAATACTCATTCATACAATAATAAGCTGGCGAATTACTAATGCTTATAAAAGCATAAAATCAAAGTGCCCTCTCTCACTCTCTCACTCCCTCTCTCTCTATCTCTCTTCTCTCTCTTCGTAAGTATATTCAACTGAAATTATTGTAGCTTTAATAAAAACAACATCCACAACTACAGCAACAACAATTTATATCAGATGGTACCCATAATTAAATAATAAAAAGAAAAGAATATTAAAAATTCACTTTTCTAAAGAAAAGCCAGTAACAAAAACAAATTCCCAACCCAAAACAGAATATTTTCATTTCTTTTAGAAAAAACCAACATAAAAAAAATTTAGGAGCCTTAGAAAACATACAAGAAGAGGGAGAAAATATATAAAAAAAAGAATAATATTTTATCAACGTTCCTTTGGCGTCATCTTTAAGAGGATATATTCTGTAAGCAATACAAAACATTTTTAAATAAAATACATATATAAATAAATGACTGACTATATGACTAAATGAATGGCGGGCTGGGAATTGTTTGAAAAAATAAATACTACTGAATATTACCAATTGTTTGGTATACAACCGCTGCCTGCCTCTTTTCATACTTTTGATTTTTTGCTTTATTTTGTTGCCAAAAAGACAAAAAAGAAAAAACGTCGTAAATTGTGAAAATTATGACACAGTAGGAGCAAGAAGAAAATGAATCCTCCTACTACAGCAAAAAATATTAAAACTTTTCATGTTTTCTTCTATTCTATTAAATCTTCTTATACGAAACGAGTATGTATGACAATAATTTGTTTTCTGTTTTTATTCTTTAATTTCCTAATTAGCACAATTTAACGCTGCTGTGTTAGTAGTGTGTGTTTTAAAATTGTGTTGATAGTTAAACACAAGCACATACACGTACAATGCCTTGTTTTGTCATCTATAGGAAACGGAAATAATATTTTTGCTAATTTCAACACAATGACTTATAATAAATTGACTTCAACAATATTTACTCCTTCTTCCGTTAGTATTTACTGAACTTTTGTTCAATTTGATCACTTCATTACAGGTATTTTATTTATAATATTTTATTTTCTTTTATATTTATAAATTGAAAAACTGAACATTTTAAAGAAAACACTTTTTATTTTACATTAATGGATAAACATTTCCGTTGTTCATACAGAAAACAATGTGAATGGAAATCAAGTGGAATAACAATATTTTTGTGTATAAAAAGTTATTGTTTGTTACAGCTACATTAAAATGTAAATGCTAAAACGTTTTTCTTCCAAATTTTTGGCCTTTAGTTAAGGGATTGACTGACCTGTCTATTCTGCACATTGGTTGAATTGCCAAATTCATTACGCTCTCTGGCTGGTTTCCAGAATAATTTTCTGGGGAAGTAGTGTTCTTATGTGGAGCCTCCGGCTATCAGGGCTTCCTACATCATGTTGTATCACAACGGGCCGCTATGCGTGCTCAAGTGTGCCTTGTCATTACGAGGCTGCCATTTCATCCTATCCTATCTTAAAAGTAATATATTATCGGACAGATAAATTGCTTTTGATTATTACAACTAAAATTTAACCTAAAAGTGATCGATAAAGTTATTGGGAAGATTGCCTTGCCTTTAAATTTTAGGTTTAAGCTTTTGAAGTTGCCATATTTAATTGAGGTTGCCATATTTATTGTTCGCTGAATTCTTAACAGTAATATTTTGTTTATTTTGTCAACAAAAGTAAAACACATTTCTTTGTTGTTAAGTTTTTTTAGTGCCCTATTTAAAAATTTTTTTTTGTTTATTTTTTTATGTAAACATGCGTGATGTTGCCACTTGGTGTCTTTTAAACAAATTTAATGCCAAAAGTAATCGGTTCTTGTTCTGGTATTGCCGTATTTTAAAAAACATAACCTTATTTTAAAGGGAAGTTATAATAACGAAAAGAATTTATCTTTGTCGAAGTTGAAGAAGTAGCTTAATAGGGGATCGCCCTATCTGAAACCGCGCACTGCATTAAAAGGCTCGGAGAGGTCTCTTCCTACCTTGACGGATTGGCAGGAATTGCTTAACGTCATTCTGCCAAGACTTATCAGATTTGCAAGAATACCGAGCTCAGACATTGCGGCATATATGCGATCTCTTATCGGGCTATCGAACGCTGCCTTATAGTCGACAAAGAGGTGGTGTGTGTCGACTTGACTTTCATGGGTCTTCTTCAGGATTTGGCGCAGTGTGAATATCTGGTCAAAGGTGGACTTACCAGGTCTTAAGCTGCACTGATAAGGTCCAATCAGTGAGATGGAGAATGGTTTCAGTCGCTCACACAATACGCTCGTAAAAACGATAAGAAGAAGGCTTATACCCCTGTAGTTGGTGCATATTATGGGGTCTCAGGATCGGACAGAGGGCACTGAGATTCCAATCATCGGGCATACTTTCTTCCAGCCATATTCTGCAAATGAGCTGGTGCATGCACCTAACTAGCTCATCGCCTCC
Source organism: Metopia argyrocephala (assembly GCA_963576795.1). NCBI lineage: Eukaryota > Metazoa > Arthropoda > Insecta > Diptera > Sarcophagidae > Metopia > Metopia argyrocephala. The sequence continues at coordinate 99,334,481 of OY756210.1, forward strand.
ATACTTATAGAGTTCAGCGGGCAGGCCATCAGGTCCGGCTGCTTTGTTGTTTTTCGGTCGCCATATGGTCACCTGGACTTCTTCATAGCTGGGGGATGGGATCACAACGTCATCATTGATTGAGTCCGGCATAGCATCTCTAGCTGCAGAATTTGTTTCATCATCGCTTTGCAGTAGATTAGAGAAATGCATCTGTAACAAGATTACCATGTTCGTCTCTGCAGGAGGTTACTCCAGGTTTAAAACCAGTAGTAAGACGACTTATCTTTTTGTAAAAATTTCGAGCATCATTTCTCCTCCAGCACATCTCGATTTCCTCCTAAATAGGCGTGTCTCTTTCCTCCTCTTCTCTCTGTACACCTCCGCCGTTGCTCTTGTAGTGGTGACTGCAATAGGCAGCGTTCTTTGCTGCAGTGCCCTCACGGCACTCTTCTGCGGAGACGCTAAAAAAAAGAACTGTTAGGGCAGCACTGCGCAGAGAGAGCGATATGAGACCTCTGTATACCAATACTTTCGAGAGAAGATGGGATGCAATGGGGCTCGTTAGAAAGACGATCGGAAAACGACCTGTCTGCCTCTTCTGGTCGCAGCTTTCTGATGTCCAGCTTCCCTTAAACACTAGAATGTGTCGTATTCGACGCGCATATATGCAGTCGCATCTTGGCTGCGACAAGATAATGGTCAGAGTCGACATTTGGATCTCTAAATGTGCGAACGTCTGGTATACTGGATACATGCCTTCCATCAATCACAATGTGATCGATCTGGTTGTTGGTAGATCGATCGGGAGAAAGCCAGGTGACCTTATAGATATCGAGATGCTGGAACCTGGTGCTACAAGCTACCATGTTTCGCGCCGCGGCGAAATCGATCAGTCTCATGCCGTTCGGCGAGGTGGAATAATGGAGACTGAACTGTTCGACAGTGGGGCCAAAGATACCTTCACGTTCAACTTTCGCATTGAAATCGCCGAGGACAATTTTGGCGTCATGTTCCGGATACCTATCGTATACAGCCTCAAGATTTGCATAGAAAGCATCCTTCTCTTCTGTCGGGGCGTGCACGCAAATAAGGCTGATATTACAAAATGTTGCCTTCATCCGGATCGTAGCTATTCTTTCGTTCACGGGGGTGAACTCCGAAACAAGTTGACGAAGTCTCTTGCTAACTACGAATTCGCGCCTATTCTCATGGCAACTGTAGTAGACGTCACATGTTGCTTGCCTCGTACAAGTTTGTCCAATCCATCGAATTTCCTCGATGGCGGTGATGTCAGCCCTACATTTCTTGAGAGCATCCGCCAACTGGATAGAGGCACCTTCCCTATAACGAGTTCTTATATTCCAGGTGCTTATCCTTTAATCATAGTCCTTAAAACATTTGCAATGGTCGTCAACATAAAAGGGGGTCCATTTAGAGGCTTTTGCTGAAGTTTTCATTAAAAATAGTTTTTACGTGGTGGGTTTCAAGCCCTACGCACAACCCAAATTTAATGTCCAGGGGATTGGACAACGCTGTATACATTAGTTAAAACGATAGCGAGTGCTAGATTGCCATCCCGGAGGGCCACGAGGAGGCTGTTTGTCGACTTGAATACAACGGGAACAAAGATGGTTCTGGAAGCCGCCAGGTTGACCCCAATCAGAGACTTTGCCTTGTCCGAAGTATCCCATCCATGTGGCCGATAGTTAAAGGTCATGTTATTCCTCCCGTGAACGAAAGTTACTTTTAATTATCGGACACAGTATTTGAGTGTACGTCCGGAAGAAATTAAAGGTCATACAAATTTGGAAAGTTTTAACGGGGCAATGTTACGATTATTAAAAGTAAATATTTACATACCTCCATAATTGGCAATTATAACCCTGTTTCAGGGTTATGGTCTAGCTTCTCGCAGCATCCATGTTGTGTGTGTCAATTTTTATCCATGAGTATCGGGGCCTATAGTTTCTTGTCGATTCCGAACAACAGATTTAGGGAGCTTTTCATGGCAGTTAGTTATTCTTAGAACTTTTGCCAGAAGACTGTTAAGAGGTTGTAGTAGAAAGAAATATTGTTTCAAATTTTCTATTCTTAAGATGTCAGAGTTGTGGTTTGAACCCAGAGCTCTTGGCCAATACACTAGACTACGGCTTCTAAGTATATCAAATAATAGTCGATATTAAATGGAGACATACATACATATCTAAAACGAGGTGAAAACGGCCACCAAACGTACATATAGAAATTAAAAAAACTGTAAAAAGGAATGAAAAGCAGTCACTTTAAAAGGTTTGGAAAATGGTGAAAAGATTACCAGCATTTTTAAAGATTTTACAATATCGACAAAAATCTACATTTCAAACAATACAAACAATCAAATCAGACTCGTGAAAAAAGAAGCATTATGGATATTAGATATGTGGATAGAGTATAAAAAAAAGTTTTCTTTTTTTTCTGAGACCAATATTCAGGAGTGTAAACCCCTACTCATGACTATATTGTATTGAAATTGAGTTTTCGATAGGATAGTTTTTGTTAAGCGCCTTACGAATGAAACAAAAACAAGTTGCTGTCAGTTTGATCACTCAAAGCTCAGTGTTATACCTTCACCCTTGAGTAACCAACAGAACTTGCCCCATCTGTCGCTGCATGTTGACTCTGGGCTGGTGACCATCTTCACTAGGTAGCTGTTGTCTTCTTAGTAGGGAAATTAGTTTTATACAGTTTTTATTTATTTATTTATTTATTTATTTATTTACTTCTTTAAAAAGCCATTGTTGGTTAGAGAACTTTTAATAAAAAAATATGAAAAAAGTTCAACTAGTTAGAAAGTGTCTAAGGAAGAGTTACATTACTAATTGGTAATAAATACTCATACAATAAGAAAATATTGGTAACAGATTATTGGATAATAATTTGGGTTTAATTTTTCTTAAACCATTTTTCTGTGTAGACTTTAATTGTTATATTGGACTTTAATTGTTTTCAACAATTTTAAAAAGTTTAAAATCAACAACACCTGCTATACATTCATTAAATCGCTTACATTTATTAAACACTTCAAAATACCAAACCTGAAGCTTAAATATGAAAGAAGTACATTTGATGGTTTTAATAAAGTGTAAACGTTACAACGAAAAAAGAAAAGAAAATCCAGAGAACACTCTGTTATTATGTCCTTTCCTTTGAGCAGCATTGACAAGTTCAGTTACAATACAATTCTTCAAATTCTTATATATTTTTTTCCTTTAATGAACACATGCATAGAGAGAGTATTTTGTGTACATTTGCAAAAACAATAAAGAATTTACAATACAAGTATGTTTGGACATATTTAAGTTTGTTACGAGTAGCAACATTATCAAACAAACATTTAATTTTAAACGATGCTTTTATAAGCCACTCAAGTTCAATGAAGAGTATGACGTATTACTTTTACTCCACATGTACATATACTCGTACAGTTTGCTTGTTTTATTTGTCGTCTTTTTTTTTTTTGCCTCATATCCAGCAGGGAAACATAAAAGGATCAATCAACGTGTCAAATCGACCTGAAAAGACATTATGACGGTAACCTACCTAAGACAGACAGGCAGACAGAATACTATACTAACGGAAATGCTAGTAGCTGTGGCAGTGACACTAACACCTTTACATTTATCGCAAACCTATACGAAAAATACCAGAAATCTTAACATATGAGTGTGCAAGTGAGTCAATCAAAATACAACTTGCGGCTTTATTTTCTTTTATATTTTCTGTTTTTATATATTTTTACCGTGACATTTGCATGAGTATAGGTATGTACGTGTATAACTGTTAAGATACTTCCTTAACATGAACTGGGTTGTGTTCCAAAGAATTGAGAAAAAAATGTCTCATTGGGAACTCATAAGTTAAAATTTGTTACGTTTAAGGATTTGTGTCAAACCCTGTCAGAAGCTGAACTTGTTAAAATCGAAGAAAAATTTATAAAATAGAAAAATCTAACAAACGGATATACTTCTATACGTACACACACACACACATACTCATATTGACATTTTGTATATTAACATATGCGAGTGTGTATTATTCTTCCTTAAGCACAAATAAGCAAGCAAATACAGAATGAAACCAAAAAGGTGGTTACTTTCAAAACGAAACAGTAAAATTCGTTTTGAACTTCTTAAGGAGATAAAAAGAAAAAATATATCTAAACCCACACACACACACAAAAGACAGTTTTAAATAATATTTCACATATACACACACACAAATTGAATCAATAAGACATATGGCCAAAATAATAAGTACACAATCAATTTTGTTACATTTTTAAAGCGTGTGCTGAATTGTAGTCACCGTGGTCTAGTGATTAGTGTGTTGGCTTACTAAGGCGATAGCGCCGGGTTCAAATCTTAGTTCTGACATCTTGAAAAAAGAAATATAAAAAAATTATTTCTTTCGGCGACTACCTCTCAGCAGTCTTCTGGCAGAGCTCTGGGAGTAATTGATTGCCATGAAAAAGCTTCTCAAATCTGTCGTTCGGAGTCGAGTTTAAACTGTAGGTCCCGGTACTCATGGATAAAAATTTACACACACACGACATGAGTGCTGCGAGAAGCTAGGTCGTAACCCTGATACAGGATTGTAGTGGCCAATTATGTACGTATGTATGCCTAATTGAAAATGTGACTCATTACGTATGATGATTGTATTGAAAAATTCCTTGATTTCGTTGATTTTTTTCAAACAGCCAATTAACGAATGTTTGACCCAAACACTGGTTGGTCGGCTTTACTTCTTGAATTAATTGAAGTTTATTTGCAAAATGTTATGCAATGTGCTTTTGGTGATGCCCAATTGTTGCAAACGTCGACGAGTTGATGTTCCGGGATCATTCTCAACACTTTTCTGTATAGCGATTATGTTTGCATAGCTACAAGTATACGGTTTATTGTCAGCAACAGTAGCGGGAGCCTCGAATTTAACAATTAAATTACGCACAGCGGTTTCAGAAGGAGCCGGATTACGAGGAAAAGCTGCTCAAATTTTACCCTATGATGCAGTAAAATGTTCACTATTGCGATAGTAAATTTTTAAAATAAAAATTATTTTAAGTGCTGAAGACTCGGGTTCGAGCCCCAGGACATCATGTCTTCTTTAATTACCAAAAAATAGTCATTGCAGTTAACTTTAATCTAATTAAAGCGTTTTCTGATAAAAACAAAATTAAATTGATCACACCTTTCCTGGGGCGCGAACCCGAGTCTTCAGCACTTAACATAAATTGCGCCCGACTATGGCGCTGCGCTCTAACTACCACGACCACCGTCGTACATATCATTCATATCGACTAATGTGGATAAGGTGGAATAAAGGGCAAAAACAAAATAAATTTGTAATTCTGTTTCATCCAAATAAGATGACAATTACAAGAACAGCAATGATGGTAAGAAAAGGAGAATATGATAGAAACTGTTGTGTGACTTTACTTCGACTAACTCATACAAGTGTATGTGCATACGGTAATAATTTCAGTATGCGATTTCCAAAAAAGTGTGAGTTAAATAGTTGATGTTTGGTCTTGAATATGCACAGGACACAAAGAACTCTGATGAGACTACCGTAGCTGGAGTCGAAAACAATTGTTCAGTTTGGCTAGTGTACTATTCCTTCACGGACATCATTTCTTCTTTAATTACCAAAAAATATTCATTGCGGTTAACTTTGATCTAATTAAAGCGTTTTCTGATAAAAATAAAAATTATTTGTTCCAGAGTGTAGCATTCCATTTTCAAAATTTCACAACTTTTTACTAAACAAATGTCAAAGCATGACAGCTCAATTCATGAAATTTTATCATTTAACAGTCAATGTACTTCCTAATCTCAAATTTGCCTATCCTTTATTAACACATTCATTTTTGTGAAATTCAATGAAATAATAAAGAAAATAACAAACTTTACCTAAAAAGTTGGCATAAAAAATATACATTTTTGTCATAAAACTTAAAAGTAAACCCCTGGCTACAAAAATTCTAAGTGTTCTTATTATTTTCGCCATATGTGTATTTAGAAGAGTACGAGCATGTGTAAGATGTAATAACGGTTTTAAAAGAGAAATAATTTCTTGTTTTATTTGTTAGTTTTTATGAACGATAATAGATAATGTATTGATTTAAATATGTGTTCTTTGACTTAAAATATAAATTAAATTCCAGTCATGAAGTCATCTTTAAAGATGCCTTTGCTGAAATACTTTTTCGCAAATAAAACCACAACACACGTATATGGCTGAAAAGCAGTAGTAAATGCTGAGTGAAAGGGAAGATAAGGAAAAGACACATTTTCATAACAAATGACTGTGCAAGTTAAAGTTACAATTGTTATCGATAAATGAGAAAATTTGGTGTTTGAGATAAAAACAAAGATAAATTTATATTCGTATATGGGTGGGTACAACAAGATGGCAAAATGGAGAAGAAAAGAGTAAGTCAGTAGTTGTGTGGATTAGGTTAACTTGTTACTTTTATTAATAATGTTTTCTATATTCTTGTTTTGTTCTTCTATGTTAATGTAGTTGTTTAAAGTAATTTGGGTTACTACTCCCCTATCGGTAACCGCCACTCGACATTTTGAATTTTTTTAATATCAAAGTCAAAGCTGACATTTTTCATTTGAATTCAATCAGTTTTTTTTTTTTTTGTTGTTGTGAATAAAATCAAAAGATTGCCACATTAAAAAGGTGTTGACTTTTCTTCATCAATTTTAATTTTATTTATTTTCTCCTTTTGTCTTGCCTTCTACACCACCACCAACACTACCACCATTACACTGTTCTGTTCTGTTCTATTCTGTTTTGTGTCTTTGGTGTAACCTGGCACTTATAATTTTTAAGAATCTGGCTGTGTTGTATTATTGCTGTTATTGTAACTTTAAGCCCTTAAGTACTTATAAAATAAAGAGCAATTCTCTTATAAGGTGAAGGCAGAGTAAAGAAGAAGAGTAGAAAGGAGAAGACGTATAAGAAAGAGGTGATGCTTACAAATAAACACAAATTGTTGAGCATCAAAGTCGCCCTTTAGCTATGAAATAAAATAGAGTTACAAGTACTAGAAAGTGTGACTTTGACAGGCTGTAATGAAATTCTATGCTGTTGCACACACAGCACACACACACACACACACACACATACAAATAACCGCCACAAGCGTTTTTTTATATTGTTGCTGCCATTGATATTTCATATTATTCGCGGCACTTTTTCTATTCAAGCAATCCCTGGTGTTGTTGAGGTTTTCTCTTTAAGAGTTTGTCCTCAACATATTGTGCGTTTTCATTTCATTTTGTTACTTCTGCTGCTGACTGCTATTTTAAGTATTGAATTATAATAAAATTGAAATGACAAAAAAGCAAAACAACAACAACAAAAATAATAAGAAACTGACTTTGTGTGTAAGCAAATAAGTGAGTAAATGGTTGGGTGGCAAAGGTCATGACAACGCAAGAATAAAAATCATTTTATTTGCTTTTTTCTTTTTTCTTTCTTTTTTTTATTTGATTGACATTTGATTAAAAAAATACAAAACTTTGGCGTTATTATTCAATAAATAGGAATCAAGAAAATTTGTTAATGTTCCTGTTCTGTTGGTTGTTGTTTTTGCATATTAAACGGTATTGTCTTTCATCAACATTATTTACCACAATATGTTCCAGTATATTTATTGATTGGTTTGCTGGTGTGAATTTGAGAGTAGGCCAAGTTAGTCAGTTAGTCACTCAATCAATTGTTTGTTTATAAATTTTAACAACGAAAAAAAAATAATTTTTGTTTTTCTATTTTTTATTTTCTCATTATTTTTTTTTTTTATTGTTTAGGTAACGACCAGGCAGGCGTTAAAAGTATCACACTGTAGTAGATTAAGTAGCAGACTGTCTGCTCTTGTTTATTTTTTTAAAAGGTGGTATTCTTTTATTTTTTTTTTTTGTTTTTTTTAATGATTAATGGTTTTGTATATTTTAATGTTTTTTTTTTCAAGTAAGAAGACAAATATTGTAATTTTAGTTGAACTTCTAGGAAAAGTTAATCATTTTTAATGAGCCTTTTGAGTTAAACGCGTATTTAAAATAAGCCAATAATAGGAAAAACAGGAAAAAGGGAATTAAGGAATAAACAAATTTGAGAAATATAGGCCTGCCAGTGGTTTAGTGTAATTTTTCATTATATTTATTGATTTTAGCTTTAATAAGAAAGAAAGTAAGAAAATAGTTTAAAGTACCTTTTTGAGGTGCCAAAAAATCGGTTTATTTTAAATTTTGATTAAAAGTTTTGTAAGTGATTAACGATCAAAGAACTGAAATTAAAATTTGTTTTGGAAAATGTAACTTAAGTGGCAATGGTTTGCCAATAAAATAAAAAAATATCGTTGAAAAATAATTCTTTAACGTCACTTTATGCTCTTTTATTAACTCTCTCCTTTTTTATTATAAAGACCAGCACTCAGGGGAATACCCCTACTCAAACAGCACATTGTGCTGATCTAGAAAAATATGTTATGGGAAGAAGGCAAGAGGTATTAGTGCTTACGAACATCTGTGTTAAACATACTAACATCGTAATTTAGAGGAAAAACGTTCATGGGAAGATTTTTCCACAAACGAACGGTGTGTCTAAAGAACGTATTCTGTTAATAACGCATTGTAGTATTCACTGGATAATCAACTACAAATGGATGTGCTCTGAGAGAGGTACGTGTAATTCGCAACAATATACGACCGTCCGGAATCAACCCCTTTATTTCGTCAGAGTACTTCCCATAGTAAGTCCGATAGAATAATGAAACGCACACCACAATGCGCCGATTTTCCAACGAATCGATAGAGTTGGATATTCTATAATCGCTAAAAAGCACCTTCACCCTTTCCTGGTGAAGAAGTCCCAAAAGAGATTTTGAAACACCGGCCCATACTTGAAAGTTGTATTCCATTCTAGGTCGGATAAATGTCCTGTAAATATTAAAATCTACACTCGAAATATGTGATTATTCCAACGGACACCACAATTAATTCTCATGCCCAGAAAATCAAGAGCATCCGCCTCTTCGATATTTACATTACCCATAGTCACAGATGACAAGATTCTATTATCACCACCACGCCTATGCGTAATAAAACAATATTGAGTCTGGTGCGAATTAAATTCGATTTTGTTAGAGCGACTCCACTCGAAGATTACTTGCAAGTCATTTGTAAGTTTGTCATTAATATTCTGCCTTTTCACGTCAATCTCCAAAAGGCTCGGCCTATTCATTCTATCCAGTAAAAGCTTCTAGAAATTTGTACAAATTTTTGGCTAAGCAAACAGATTTATTTATACATGTACGTTATGATAAAAAAAAAAACAAAACAGATTTAAATTTAGAACGTAAAATTTTGTGAAAAAATTAACAAGAAATTTTTGTAAAAACATGTATCGAATGGCTCTTTAATAACTTTCATTTTGGCAACACTGTTTTCTGCAGGTCAGCTGTTTTCAAGTACAAGTTGCAAGCAGTTAAAATATCTCAGAAAAAGAAAGTCTCAGATTTTGTAGTTTCTGGCACAGATTTCTTTTCATAGTTAAAGAAAACATATTGAATACCAATAATAGTGAGTTGGTATCACCGAAAAAAAACAACACTCTCATCCAATGAATTTGCAGCCTAGAGACAGATTCGCCCGCAGTATTTTTTACTCGTTTTGTTATTGATTCGTCTAGAGATTTTGTTAAAATGAAATCCGGCTGTAACATTCACTTTATTGTAAAAGTATTTCTTCTTCTGCAACTCTGCTTACAGTTGTAATAAGTAATTTGTTATTTTACTTCATGTCTATCAAACCAAAATCAAAGTCAATCAGTAGAAATACCAAATTTTGTGATGTTCCAATATTATTATTTGATGACTCTAAGAAATTTTCATCCATGTGAATACTACCTGAACATGCATTACATGTTTTATATACATACATACGTACATAATTGACCGTTACAACCCTGAGTCAGGGTTACGGCCTAGCTTCTCGCAGCACTCATGTTGTGTGTGTTAATTTTTATCCATGATTACCGAGACCTACAGTTTAATGTCGACTCCGAACGACAGACTTGAGAAGCTTGTTTATGGCAATTAGTTACTCTCAGAGCTTTTGCCAGAAGACTGCTGAGAGGTAGTCGCCGAAAGAAATATTTTTTTTAATATTTCCTTTTTCAAGATGTCAGAGTTGAGATTTGAACCAGGCGCTATCGTCTTAGTAAGCCAACACACTAAGCACTAGACCACGGATATTAAATAATTAAAACAAACAAACACAGATATTATATATCAACCTACTCAACATCTAGATCAGCATTGCCACAGTTCCAAAGAGCCCAACTAATTATATGTATTGTTATATAAACAGAAATTAAAATGTTGTTTCCGTTACTATTTAATTTCCATTTATTTTATTCTGTGGTTCAGAAAGGCTTCCAAGAGGTCCTCGTGCCATTTTCAAGTTATGTTTTTGTAATTTCTTTGAATTTCTCACTTAGACTACATTTATTATCAACACTAAATGAATGTCATATAATATTGAGATTACAACCACTATCTTATGATTAATTTGTGGCGTGGTATAGTGGTTAGAGCGCTCGCACAAAACCTCAAAAGGCCCAGGTTGATATCCCAGCAAAGGAGAAAAATTAAAAAGTTAATTTGCGGTTTTTTCAGAATTATAATTTAAAGAAGACCTTGTACAAAGAAACCGCTCCCCGACATTCCACTCTATTCCACCTTAACCAACGTCAACAAAAAAAAATCGATTGATCAGGAGAAAAGCGCCAACTATTGGGAAGTAGCAGATAAAAACTAAAACCTACTAAACCTACTTAGCGAAGGCACTCACCTCACAATCAACATGCAACGATGAGGCAATTGCTGTTGCTCATTCAAGGATGAATGATCAATCCACAGCAATTTGTCTCATTCCTAAGGCGCTTAATAATAATATAAGAAAACTATATACTATATACTGTCCTTTCCAAAACATTCCAATACAATGCACAGCATTTAATAGGGTCTACCCCTGAATATTGTTCACAAATAAAAAGAAAAAAAATAAGCTCGACAAGGCGGTGATTCATCCACAATTTGGGGATATATCTGATGTTCTGAAATACAGAATGTTAGACTTGAAAATCCTGATGGATTTTTTACGTGTCATTGTAGTGTTTTATTTTTCTACGTCAAAAGTGTAAAAACGAAAAGTTTGCTGTACGATTTATGTTCTCATTTTTAACAATCGCATCGAATTTCATATTATTTGCTTTGGGATTTAAACTGACTTTTAGAAATATTGTACTCTTCTGTTAGTGCGTTATTGAATTTAATGAAAACTTACCTCTTTGTTTGTAACGAATCTAAAAAGTTTACTAATGTGACCAGAACTTACCTGAAAAGAAAAGAAAAACAAAAAAATATACTATAGTTCTGAATTCAAAAATAAATCGCGTAAGATTATTAAAAATTTACATTTTGAGATAGAAAGAATTAAAATATTTTTATATTACAAATTTCGAAAACTTAACAATAAAATGTAAGATTCGAATAGTGAAGTTTAGAAATAATTTTAGTGAAAATCCCCATACCCTCTTTCCCTCTTCTCATCATATTTTCCTATACCACCACAATGTACAGCATTAGTAGGGATCATCCCCTCAATAAAAAAACATACAGGGTTTTACCATGATCCGAAAATACCCTGTCGCACATGCCCCTCAATAGATTTTCAATTTTCTTATGATTCAGGTATTTTTTTTTAACACAACAAAGAATTTCATTGCAGAACATTTTTGAATGATGAAATGTTGAGAAATTCATTTATGAAAAGGTAAAAATTAATGAAACTTTAATAATAAATAGATTTTCAAGCGTTTTTGTTCTTTAAATATTATTTTCAACTAGCAATAATCGCATCTCGGTAGAACCTCATTAGTTACGATATCGCCTCTGCGCAACTTTCAGCGATAGATTGGGTAATTGCTATTGATCATTCAAGGGTGGCCTTTGGTGACCAAATTGACAGCCACTTGTCTTTTTCGTAAGGTGCTTAATATCTAACTATCATTACAAATTCCAGTACAATGCACAGCATGAGTAGGGAATTACTCCCCTAAGTACTTGTCGCAGAGGAGACTAAAATTTCTTTCTCAGATTTAGTAATAGCTTCCTTAATCCATTTGGAAGATGTATTACAATATATGTGATAGTGGTTCAATTCTCGACCCTGACCTCTGAAATACAGTCTACAATGATATATTTCGTATTGAAACGATACATGTTTTGGCGATGTTGTCGAGGCTGTAATTGAATCTCGAGATGTAAAGGAGACAAGAAGAAAACTTGGACTAAATAATGGCTTGAGAAAAAGTACACCAACTGACCACTTAGAAAAAGGAGCTGATACTCGTACTTCTAACGAGAAAACATATACCTTTAGAGATTGATAAGCACATATTCGACACCATGTTGACGACAAAAAAAGTGGCTAATTGTTTATTGCCTGACATTAAGGGCGCAGTTACAACATGCTGCAGAAAAAGCCGGTAAGTTCACTGATTTACTTAGTAAACTTATGGCCGCTGTTGGAGGATCTTTAGAAAGCAGATGCAGACTGCTAAGACTAAGACCTCGATCTTGCTATACAGAAGTAAAATTTGGATCGACGTACTAAAGGAGGATTGTAAAATAAAAGTTTTATTGTCGATACAATTTCTCCTCCGGAAGTTGGATTTTTGGGGGGTGTGCCAGGGTTTTCTTCCCCAGTAGGGAAGAATGGGCGTTTGAAAGGGTTGATATTGGTCTCAGTTTTTCACTCTTCACGGATGGCTCTAAGATGGATTCCGGCGTGGAGGCTGGTATTTTCTCTAAATCTGCCAAACCGGCAGAGTCTTTTATATTGCCGGACACATGCAGTGTTTTTCAGGCCGAGGTGTTTGTGATCACTGAGGATACTGAGGGAACGATGCATAGGGGGTGAAGTTAGGGTTTTTTTTGACAGCCAGGCTGCTATCAGAGCCCTGGCTTCGCCCATGGGAAACTCTTCCCTCGCTCTTCGTTGTAAAGAGGAGCTGAAGTGTCTTGGGGACGTTTGTGGCATCTCCTTGGCCTGGGTTCCTGGTCATAGGGATATCCTGGGAAATGTGAAGGCAGATGAGCTCGCTAGAGAAGCTTCTGCCGGAGGGGAGATGTTGCTTCCTACCTGGATGTCCACTGCCCTATGACCACCATTAAGGAAAGGATATCCAAGTCTTTTCATTGGGAAAGCACAGATCAGGTGGTATTCCATCACTACCTGTGCTGTTTCTAGGACACATTGGCCACGGTATAACCGGGGTAGGACTCTGGGAATATCGACTGTCTTTGTCCAAACTTAAAGCGGTGTATACGGGTCACTGGCTGATCATGCAGAGAGGCTGGGCCTACCCTTTAATCCGCACTGCAGAAGTTGCTGGAATTCTTCTGAGAGGGAGACTGTGGAACATTTTCTTTGTGACTCCCCAGGTTTGGCGGTCAGACGTTTGAAGTTTTTTGGGGTGCCCCCTTACTGTACTTCACTTTATAGGCAGCTCTGGTTGGCTGTAGTTATTTTCTTTTTTCTACTTTTAGGTAATTTTAGTTTGGTCCTGCAATGGTTTCAAAACGGCACCTTGTGCTAACTGTAGTTGATCGGATTTTCGGATTAACTGGCCATTTGACCTACCTACCTACTAAAAGATGATTGCAAAATAAAAGTTTTATTGTCGATACAACGAACAGCTACTTTTACTGTAGCATCGGCTTATGAAACCATTTCTAAGTTAGCAATGATGTTGATCAGTGCTGTAATACACATCGGCATACAGACTAATGAAGAAGACTGTGGAAGGTATTAAATGTTTACGGGAAAAGAACCCCAGAAAAGATATTCTCTCTAATTCCATAAGATATGATATTAGTATGTTAAACTTAAAGGTCCAAACCCTTTTTCCCCTTTCCCCGCCTATTTTCCTAAACCAGCACAATGTACTGCATGATTAAGGGTCATCCCCTGAGTGCTGGCCTCATTAATGAAAAAAAGCAATGGAACCAAGAACCCTATGATAGGGGGATAATAAATTTGATGAATTTAATTGTTATTTAACGCAGCTGTTATCCGGACAAGGATATCTTTGTAATTAAGTATCTGTGTTAAATCTACAAGATAACAGAGCCAAACTGAATATACCAGGATGAGACTATTGACGACTATTGAGAAGCTAGGCCGTAACCCTGACACAGGGTTGTAATGGCCAATTAAGTATGTATGTACACTCCGGTTCACTTATTTAAAGGCACAAATAATCCCATATTCAGGAGCCGGTGTCTTTTGCAATTTTTAACCGATTCCAGAATTTTAAAATAGAAATGGAAGGTAGATATCTTGAGATATAAACAAAATCATGACAATAGTGGTTTCTTAATTAAGGAACCTTTTTTTGAGGAATTTATAAAAAAATCTAAAAATGTGATATTTTTTTTTTTTTGGTTCACTTGAATAAAGGCACTTTAACTAACTTTAATGAAAAACAGCTTTTCTTGTTTTTTTAAGTTATTATTACTTTATTTGCTTTATTAAAGAACTATTAGTAATGGGTGCAACCCCCTTTGTTTTTAATAACTTCAAATATACGGGTTTTCATTGACAGATAAAGAGAATTGATGTAATCCAACGAAATTTCATTCCAAGCATCCTTAATGGCCTGAATTAGTGACTGCTTGTCATCAAATTGTCTACCTCCTTCATAGACCTTACAAAATAACCATTTTCGATAATTTAATGTGTTTGAGGCTCTAGGTTCGAGCCCCGGGAAAGTTCTGATCAATATTTTTTATAATTTAATTTTTGTTTCGTCAGAAACGCTTTAATTAGATCAAAGTTAACGGCAATGAATATTTTTGGTAATTAAAGAAGAAATGATGTCCGTGAAGGAATAGTACACTAGCCAAACTGAACAATTGTTTTCGACTCCAGCTACGGTAGTCTCATCAGAGTTCTTTGTGTCCTGTGCATATTCAAGACCAAACATCAACTATTTAACTCACACTTCGATAATGTTTAGATCTGGTGAATAGGGTGGACAGTCAAGAATATTAACATTTTGGCTTGCACTACTCCTTTACTACTCTGGCGTTGTGTATAGAGGCATTATCCTGTTGCAATATCCAAGGTATTGGACAAAATAGTTCACTGAACTTCGGAAAAGCCGACTCCATTAACGTTCTATAGGTTGCACCAGTCATTTTTGCACTTTGAAATTCAAGATCGATGGTGCCATAGTACGTGATAGCACCCCACACCATAACGCCGCCCTCTCGGCTGTGATGTCGGTTCAAAAATCGGTTTTCTCTACGCAGATCATGGAAATAATAGTTGTAGCCATCAGGCCCATCCAAATTAAACTTCTTTTCATCCGTAAATACAACGGTTTTCCAGACATTTACATGGCCTCTTCGCTGCACATCCCATACCATGTAGTCTTTTGCGCATTGAAGACGCTTTTCCTTACGAGGACCATTAAGTGGCGGCTTTTTTTGTAATTTCTGGTATTTAAGATACTCACAGCTCTTAATAACTCTGCGTACTGATGACTTGCTCGCTTGCACTATAGCTTGAGCTCTTATTTTTGACAAGGATAAGGCAGAATTAGAAGCAATTCTGATGATTTTTCTTTTCTCAAAAGTAGATAAAGACAACGAAACCTTTCCTTTAAAATTTTTTCCATACCCCTTTTTTAGCTATTGCGCGGTTAGAATATCCTTCAGAACGGTAAACATCGATTTTAGCCCTTTCCGATAGATTTAAAATTCTTTGTTTTGCCATTTTGACTCGTAAATCGACTAAAATGTAATAAATTGCAATAAACAAACGCCCCCAACAAAAAATCACCGCTTACTTTAAAAATAATACAAAAAAACAAAGTGCCTTTATTCAAGTGAACCAAAATAAAAAATACCACATTTTTAGATTTTTTTTATAAATTCCTCAAAAAAAGTTCCTTAGTTAAGAAACCACCATTGTCATGATTTTGTTTATATCTCAAGATATCTACCTTCCATTTCTATTTTAAAATTCTGAAATCGGTTAAAAATTGCAAAAGATACCGGCTCCTGAATATGGGATTTTTTGTGCCTTTAAATAATTGAACCGGAGTGTATATATGTATGAGACTATTGACGAGCAGAAGACACCTTTTCCTATTGTGATAGATGTTGTAGAGAAAGGTCAACCCTTGAGTCTGATATTGGCATGTGGACAGTCGAAAATATTTTGAGTGAAATAATTTTGGGCAATTAGAAAATCAGGGAACACGTATTTTTTTATAAAAAATCTCCAAAAACCTCAAATTTTTTTATTCTTCATTTTTCTCTTTTGCTGGGATATTTGAACCTAGCCTGCTTAGGTTGTATACGAGCGCTCTAACCACTATACTATGCATTTAAAATAAAACAACAGACAAAAGCCCTTCTTCTGCCATCTCATTGCTAACACGATAGATCACAAGAGATTAAAGTAAAATTTTTGGCAACTCATGTGCTATTATTCATTTGATATTTAATTCATTATACTATAAGTAATATGGTTCTTGCAATTATATTCGTTGTCATAATTTGTTTATAAAATTATTGTCAAATTCTAATTTGCTTTTAACAAAACTCTGTATGCCTGAATATTAATTTGCATAAAATATTTGAAAATAAATTCAATAGCTGAGTAAACGCAATAACTTTTCAGCAATTTTAATTTTTCATTTTTCAATTCCATTTAAAAAATTTTTTTTTTTTTTATATATACTGGCTGAGTTTTAAAAGAGATTTTTTTAGATTTCAGCAAAATAAATCCAATTTATTAACAAACTGATGAACTAAATGTTTAAGTGGCTAAAATTTTAAATAAATATTT
The DNA here is from genome assembly GCA_963576795.1 of Metopia argyrocephala. NCBI lineage: Eukaryota > Metazoa > Arthropoda > Insecta > Diptera > Sarcophagidae > Metopia > Metopia argyrocephala. The sequence goes on from OY756210.1 coordinate 99,351,442, forward strand.
GTTCATAAACCGGCAGAAAAAAAAAAAGAAAGGAATAACTCAAATGAGTAGGCAAATAAGTTGTTTGGCCTAAAAAATACACTTTTCTCTTATTGCCAATAAGTTGAAATCAAATTTGGTTGGTAATTTGGTTTTTTTTTATTTCTGTAGTGAAAGAAAATATATTTTTCTAAACCTCTCCCTTCTATCAATGGCAATATTAGTTGAATAAATAAAAATAAAAATGTTTTATGCGATTATAGGAATTTTAGAGGATTGTTCAAAATCACTCCTGCCATATTTTCAGTTAAATATGAAAATCTAGTGGAAGATAGCACAACTGGGAACTAAATTGAAATCAGGCAGTTTATTCCCGAAATAAAATACTCATACAGTAGTAAAGTTCAAATATACTCAAAATATTTTTAAATAAATCTCTGTATATCCACATAGTACATACATACGTGGATGTGGATGTGTGTGTGTTAAATAAACTGAATTTAAAAACTCAATATTTGTAACCAAAACTGGGAAAAATAAACAAAAATAAAAAATAAAATGTTTCTAAATTAACAATAAAAAGTACTGCAGTTTTGTATACACACACAGATACATATATGTACGTTTACAATAAAGCCATTGAAGCTAAAATGGCTTAAATGCACACACACACACACTTGCATATATATATTCATAACTGTACTTATACTAGAAGCCAGTATTTAATGAAATTATGAAAGTCAACAATTTTATTCAGAAAAAAATTTAAAACTATTAAACTGATTTTTTGGTTCTAAAGGGCTGTACTTTATTGCTTTATAGTTCTAAATAGTGTTTTCTTTTTGGCAAAAATTAAAAAAAATTTTGTAATTGTTTAAATTGAATTTATTTTCTTAATGGCAACACTCTAAGCAATCAAGAAAATATTAAAAAAATACAGTTGGCAACATTGCCGATCTGCTTGTTCTCAAATAAATTCTGAAGGCAGTGTTGTATTCGTATAATAAGTAAACCTTAATAAATAAAGTTAAAAATCGTTCCAAACATATAAAAATAATTCATGGTATGATTGTGTAGTTTGATAGACTCAACATAACCTATAAGTTCCGTGAACAAAAAGTTGTCTATGGGCATGAAGTTTGCATTGAACTTTAAATGTGGAATGATTTGTCAAAGAGTGTGTTTTTATTTTACCAGTAGGTTTCTGCTAACTCCTACAATTATTATTTCATTTTTGTGCAAAGTTTGATTTACGGTTCCGAAATATTTTCGTTTCAGCGTAATCGAATAATTAGAATTGTTCACAAATTTCAGCAAACCGGGCTTGTAGTAAATGTCGAAACCCCTGTGCACGCTTGCACAGTTCGTTTAAGGAAATAGTCTGTCAAAATTGTCGTCAACCTCAATACGTCGTCGTGTGCAAGAACTCAACATGACCTCAACATCACTGATGCAAATTTTGAATAATGGTTAAAATTTATACACTTGAAAGGGTCAAGAGCTGAATCCTACTCATCACCTCAAGCGCCGTCAATAGGCTAAATGGCTATTTGAATATAACTCAGTGGCTTCGTAACAAGCAATATTGCCAGAGCTAGGCAAATGAGAATCCTCGAATGCTTGTTGAAAAGCCGATGCATCCATAAAAGGTGACTGTTTGGTGCGGTTTTTTTTTCCCAAAATGGTAATCGCTGTAGTCTAGTGATTAGTGTGTTGGCTGAAAAAAATATTTCTTTCGGTGTTTAATTGTAGGTCCCAGTACTCATAACGCACACACCATGGATATTACGAGAAGCTAGGCCGTAACGCTGAAACAGGGTTGTAATGATCAATTATGTGTGTATGTATGAGGCCGGTCAAGCCTTTATCATGGATAGTATTTCCTATCACGAGATGATAAAATACTTCTTGTGGCCAGAAATTAAGGATATACACCTAAACGATATGTGGTTCCTATAGAATGTTACTTCCTTCAATACAGCAAATGAACCAACGACTCTCATTTAGTGACGATGTAAATTGGCCTCGACGATCATTTGATGGAACACCATCATCTTTGGGGATATTTTCAAACAAAAAGTGTACAGGAACAGGTCAAAAGCTCAAGAATCAATCAATCGGAACATGGAACCTCAATTATGTCTAAGAGCCATTGAACATATGAACCATCGCCGTTGAAGCCTCTATCATAATAATAAAATATTTATAAATATAATTCTCCAAAAACTATTTGTTTTAGTTACAATTAACATTGTGCGTTTTGGTAGGACCACCCATTACAATGGAGGCAGCTTTCAATAAAAGGAAAAACTAGCAGCTGAACTTTCAGTGGACAATATCATAACACACCACTTCTAATTCATGCTGCTACCGTTTCTGGAAAGAAGGCAAAAACCGGAATGAAACTTCATCCTTTCAGTTCAAGCAAGCAGAAATAACAATTTGAATGACGTTTTTCTTCTTCTTTTTTTATAGGTTTTTTCGGACCCATTATTATTATTAAATAGAATGCAACAAATTTCCTTCTCAATGAAACCGATCTGGTATGATTGTCACGACTGAACATTAATAAATTGTTAAATAAACTAAAATGATGAGACTACCGTAGCTGGAGTCGAAAACAATTGTTCAGTTTGGCTAGTGTACTATTCCTTCACGGACATCATTTCTTCTTTAATTACCAAAAAATAACATTGCAGTTAACTTTGATCTAATTAAAGCGTTTTCTGATAAAAATAAAATGGGGGAAATTTTTTACCCCAAGTTTAACCCTTTAAAACTGTACACTATTCGATAACTATAAGCAAGTTTATCCTATTTTATTTTCTCGATAATCTGCATAGATTTCAAAGAAATCTTTAATTTCACTTGGGATACCTTCCCTTTTAGTGGGTGTAGGATGTGGGAGTGGTACAATTATTTTTGTTTTTAAATTGCTTTTACGCCATGGCCGTTATAGGTGCCGAAATTAAAAGCGCTGACATGATCACTTTAATTTATGCCAAAATAAAGGGTTTTAAGTCATAATTTAATGACAAACTCTGTTTGTTAACTGTTAGAGTTTCAATTAAAAAATTAGATATTTACTTAGTGGGGACATAAATATTGTTACCATTTTGAACATACCCATTAGAATAGTAAAATTGAGCATCCGCCCGCTCGGCATTAGTCGCGTGTTCATATACAGGCGCATAAAGGAGACCGGTGATATAAAAAACCGCCCGGTCGAAAATAGTCACCATCCAGCTGCAGTTATGGTTTGATGGGGTGTCTCTTACGACGGGGTGACTGACTTGAATTTCTGAGAACAAGGAGCCAAAATATCGGCTAAAGATTACCAAGAAACCATTTTAGAAATAGCTGTGAAGCCTCTTAACAATTCCCTGTTCCAAAACCAGCCTTAAACTTTTCAGCAAGATTCTGCAGCAGCAAAATAATTTGCCAGCTTTTATAAGTATACTTTGGATTACAAATTGTGAACGGTTTTAGAGGATATGGTGCCATAACATTGATTGCCTTAAGTCTGCTCTGGTTCGTTCTGTTCTAATGAATAAGGTGCATGCAGCTATTGATGACTGGCCAATGAGACTTAAGGCGCATTATCTATTATATACAATACATATCAATAAATATATAAAAAGAATTTTTTCCAAAACCATTCATTCGTTTTTGTTGTATAGCCCAACATATTAGTTAAATGTATTTACATATGTCCCTACTAAGCAATTTTAAGATATTTTCTAAAAGGGAAACCCTTTGTTTCAAATCAGTTTTGCATAAATGTTGATTGATTTTCTATTTTTGTATTATTTAATTTAGTAGTTTTGTGTAGATTTCTTTTTTTATGAATTTGTATTTTTTTTTTTTTAATTTTCATGGCAGATAATCGTAAAATATGAAAATGGAGGCTTAACATTTTTAAGCTAATTTTTGTAAATAAATGTCCTTGTCATGGTTTAATAACAAAACCTCCTGTTAGAAAAATGTTTTACAAACTTTGTACTCCAAATACCAGCGCATAATAAATTTTCGGTTGGTTTGGTTTTTGGACTTTTTTTATATTTTTTAATTCCAATTTGTGGTTTTTTGTCACATTAAAAATATTTTTCGTTGGGCTTTGCAAAGTTTTTTAGAATGACACATTTTCACTTTTCATAAAAGTTTAAATTAAACACACATTTCATAAACAGAAACATGGCCTTTTTAATGAAAATCATATACATTTTAAACCACAATATATTCAAGCACCTTAATTATAAAAAAAAAATGGAAAAAATAATAAAAATATCATCATAAACAGAAGTGAGTTTTATTATTATTTTCGTTTATAAGAGAGATAATATTTTAATTTTTTTTTTTAGTTTTTATAAGAACAATATTTAATTTAAAAAAATTAATGTATTTTTAAAGTTAAAATATAACAAAAGAAAACAAATTGATCTTCACTGACAACAAAAAGTAAATAATTTTTAAATAAAAGGTTTTATTAGGCTTAATAAAATTAAAATAAATATTTGATTTTGATTTCAATAGTAACTGCCTGAATATTACGTTTAAATAGTTTCTACATAATTTTTTTTAATTAACAATTTCATTAAATTTTTATAGTCTTCCTTAAAAAAAATTAATTCCATATAAACCAGTGTCTTAAGAAACATAAAGTCTGTATTTCAATAAATAAATAAATAAATAAAAACACAACAAGCGAGAGCGTTGGAAGTGCGAAAAAGTGTAATGGAGGAATAGCAGAGGTACTAAAGTAATTGTAAATATATACTTATATAATAAAGTGGCATTGTAGTAATACTACCGTTAAATAATCCCAAAAACCAACACCATTAATAAAATGCCACCAACACTCGCTAACAGTAATAAAAATGAAACAACAAATAATAAATGAAAAGCGAAAAACAAAAAAATAGTAGAAAAAATAAATAAAATTTATAGTCTCGTTCACTGACTAAACGTTACCCTACATTCCAGCAGAAAATAGTGCTTACCAGTAAGTTATTTTGTAAGCATCAATCATGCATGATTTTTATATGAAATGAACCGCTAAAATTCAATAGAAAAGCAAATTTATTGCAAACAGTAAGAAAATAGTATAAAAATCAAAAACAATATCTTGTCCTGTAGTATATTTGGAAGCTTTAATGTATAAAAAAACAATATAATGCTTCCATTATTGCTTACAATTTTACTTATTGCTTCCAAATTTTCATGTCGTCTCAAACACAGTGTCATGCCATGTCATGCAAAGTCATCACAGTATAGCTTTTTAAGTTACATCGCAGTCAGCATTTTTGGCCAATTTTGAGTCGTTTTTGACTCTTCTGGGCGATTAAAATAGTCACTTATGATCTATCTCATTTTTGAGTCGAAAATGAATGTTTTGTCGGGAGAAAATTGTACCCTTGCCGCGACTTCACTGAACGAATCATTTATGCCTCCCCTGAACGAGTCGTTTGTGACTCCGCACACTAAACGAGTTTTACTCAACTTCTTATTATCTTTACAATAATAAAAATATTGGATTTTGTTAAAAATGTATAAAAAAAACAAATTTAAGTGCGCAACCGTACCACAAGCTCAACTGAAGTAATTCTTTTTTTATATGTATATTATGCGCCTTTTTATTGATGAGCCAAGTTTCTGGTGGAATAGACTGGAATGTAAGGAGCGGTTTTTTGAAGATGGACTTTTTGGTGGGGGAACCTCTTATATTTTTAAAATTATAATTTAGAAATACCGCAAATTTTATTTTATAATTTTTGTCCTTCGCTGAAATTGAACCTCGGTCGTTTGAATTTCTGTGCGAGCGTGTAACCACTATACCACGACAACACAATAATTCCATAACTCTTATTCTTTCAAATAAAACAAATACCATTATAACGAAATGCAGAAGAAAACAATAACATACGACGCAAAATAATTATAAAAGCAGTCGTATTTCTAATGTCTGAACGATTAATTTATGATTCCGCATATTTAATCAGTTTTAGATCACCTAAGGGAGTCTTAAAAGACTCATTTTGGTGATTTTTAAAAAAACAATCTTCCAATTGCTGACAGGGATATCATGTCTATGAATACGACACTTTTATTGCTGTTGAATAAATATTCGCTACATCACTCGGTGTTATAGGATGTATTTAGTTTGTATATAACTGGAGTTTATAAAACCATATATAGAATATATAATACAATGTTTAGTCTGCTAGTGTTATCTTTCATTTTGTTTTATTCATTTAACAATATTTACACAAATTTTATGAGAAAAAAAATATACTTATTAATAATAAAATATTATCGAGTTCAGAACTCTGATTTAAAATATGCCTAATTTCTGTGCAGTTTTATTTAATATATTAAATAATTCAAACAAATGAACAGAATTCATCATTAAGAGTATACATCGCATGTGTTGACATGTTGAGGTGTGCCAAATGAGTATAAATACAATGCATAGGTTTGATGCCAATATATTTAGTTTACACTGTCTTAATATGTCATTAGCGTATATGTTTGAAAGGAATAACATGGTATAGCAATTACATGATGTGACTGAAGCTTTTCATCATATTGTGTAGAGCAGGATTTGCAGAGCTCTTAAAAATTTCAAAAATTAATTTTCATTAATTTTGGTAGCTTCAATGGACATGTTTACATACATACATACATAACTGGCCTTTACAAACCTGTATCAGGGTTACGGCCTAGCTTCTCGTAGCACTCATGTTGTGTGTGTTAATTTCTACCCATGAGTACCGAGACCTACAATTTTAAAGTCGACTTCGATCGACAGACTTCAGAAGCTTGCTCATGGCAATCAATTACTCTCAGAGATTTTGGCAGAAGGCTGCTAAAAGGTGGTCACCGTAAGAAATAATTATTTAAAATTTCTTTTTTTCTTTTTCAAGATGTCAGAGCTGGGGTTTGAACCGTGGACTCATGGCTTGGTAAGCCCACACACAAACCAATAGACCACGGCGACTATCAATGGATATGATTGGCTATTTCAATGGCATTTAAGTTTGATTTAATTTTGTTTTACCGAAAGCAATTTTGCACTTAACTGGTATTTAAATTTAAATGTCATTGAAATACGAAGTTTAAAACTGTGCATCAATAGCGGGTTTATAGAGCAGAAAATAGAAAATTAACAGTTTTTTAGGGGTATATATAGACAAAAACAATTTTGATTCATTTCACCTGACTTTAGAACTGGATTTTCATCTAATTTTGTGATTTCAAAAATAAAAATACAACAAATTTATTGGAATTTAAGAATGCATTTAAGTTGTCTTCAATTGATTTAATGATTGCGAAGTCTTGCCTCACTTCCAGAATTCTGATATACATATATACTTCATTTTAATTCAGGTCCACAATAAATCTATAATTTTTAATCATTGCGAACACCAGCCTACGAGTTTTTTGACAACAGCACAACTTAAATAATCCTCACACACTTGCAAATACAAACCCTGTCGGACTTTTATGAATTAACTTACTAGTAACTCGCTTAAAGTTAACTCAAAACTAATTTAAATACTTCTGTTATTATTAAAAAACATTGAAAAGAAAAAAAACAAGAAACACAAAAGTGGTATTTTTTCTTTTTTCTTTTGAAATCCTGTTTTAAACTGAAATGTGGCATTTTTAGAGTTAACTTACAGAACAACTTAAATTAGACCACAAAGCGCAATGTAATTTTGCACTTATCATTAACGCTGTAATAAGTAACTTAAATAAAAGCGTCAACGGTCTGTCAAGACAAGTAACATTTACTTATATGGTTTGAAAATTTACGCTCTGTTAGGGTTAGCTGAAACTTATTCAGAGCAAGTGAGTAACAGCCAACTCATATGACAGTATAACTAACCATATCTAAAATGTCAATGCCTAAGAAAATGGCGAATAAAAAGGTTAAAGAAAAATAAAAGCAACAACAGTTGTTTTGCAACTAACTTCACTTCTTCACACGGTTTCTAAATTGGATTTTCCAATTGCAAAGCATTAGTACCGAACTATTTGGTTTGGTCTTATACATTTTGTAGGGGCATGACTATTTCTGACAGATAGTTTACGCTGTACGCTCTAATTTAATTTACGCTCTGTTAGGGTTAGCTAAACTTTTTGAGAGCCAACTCATATGACAGTATGTATTAAACTCAAATTTAACTTAACCTACAAAAGACTAAATCAGTAAGTGATCATTTACCAGTGTTATAATCGTGTAATCTAAATATATAAAAGTGAATGTGTTTTTGTTTATTTGTTTGTTTGTTTGTACCTTATAGGAGACCAAATTTTCACAACATTTAACTGGGACTCTGACATGATTAATAGGGTACTTTTTTTTCGCCCACGCCTACTTTTACGCCCACTTTTTAAATTGTGTAATTGCCCCATATAGTTTTTAAAAGATTTACTTCAAATTGTATACACATTATACTCCAGGCGAAGTATAAATAATAATTTATTAATCCACGCCCTCTTTCACGCCCCTTTTCACGCCAAATTTTGTTTAAAAGTTTCAAACTTTTTGTTCTATGTAGAAATATGTAATCTTTTTATTTGGTAATATATTGCTCTTAATACTGTTAACGTCGTCATATAACTATGAACCCCTTCTCTTTTAATTCAAATACTTACTTACACCACTAATAATGTTTGCAATACAAAATACTTTTTTTGTCACATGTATATAACGAGGCGGTAGCGAAGCACACCGGGTTCAGCTAGTAAATCTATATACATAAATAAAAATCAATGTTGTTCGTTGGTCATTGCATCAGTTGAGAACGTCTGGACCGATTTTAATGATTTTGTCTTTCTAATGATCGTCCTGATCCAACTTAGGTTTTTACAGAAAGAAACATTTTTCTCGCCCACTTTTACGCCCACTTTTTATGATTTACATAAAATCAGAAAACGGTTCAATCTATTTGGCTAATTTTTCTTTAAAATGTTTGTATTAATCCATTTTAAGTTTTCATCGAAAGAAAAATTTGCCACGCATACTTTTACATCAACTTTTTTCCATTTATCTCTATATACTGATTTTTGTATATCTTCAGAAAGGTTAAAACTAAAGTTTCGGAATTGGGTCTGAATGACTTCATGGTCAAGGCAAATCATCAGTCAGAATGTTAAAAATTAAAAATTAGTTTCTTTATACATACGCATCTTTAGAAGTGTTGAAGCTAAAGTCTCTGAATTTGGTGTGATTGATTTCGTAATCATTAAAAATTACCAGTAGAAAAAAGGGCGGACAAGTAGACGTGGTAGCTTCCAGACAAACTAACTATTCAGTTCAGTAGAAAGTTTTTGACTTTGGTCTGAATTACTCCGTAGTCACTAAAAATTATCAGTCAGTGGTAGGTGTAGCGAAGCATGCCGAGTTTAAGCTAGTAATAAAATTTTAACTTTTTCTATGTAAATAAATTACCCTTTTAGCCACATCTAGCTCATTCTGAATTACTTATAAGTTAGCTTTAGGTTAGCTCAAATCCCTACAGGGTATATACATTTGCATAGGAAATACTAAATGAAAATAAAAATATGACGCAACTTTATCTGCAACCACGAGAGGGAGGAAGAGCGAGAGAGTATAGCATCAAGAATAATCGCAATGGGTTACAAAAATCTATCAACTTAAAAATTTACAGAGAAGAATGATAAATAAAATAATCAAAAGACCAGTTACTCTTTTCGTTTTTCTTATAATCGTACATAAAAATTATTGTCTGTTTTTGTTTAAACGGCGGAATTAATTTTCTTGATGCATATGTATATTTACTGTACTATATTATCGCTCTGTATCTCTTCTGGAAGAGACTACAGACTATACAAACTTCACAATAATATAAGGTGTCCCAAAATGAACGCAAGATATGAATTATAGAAAAAACATTATTTTTATTTGTATAGTTTCATTGCAGTATAAAACACATGGATTGGGTTATTTATGGAATACATGTCGGTCATATTACTTCCACGTGTTTTGCTTTTGTCGAAATTAATCCGAACTGATCTGCATATTTGTAATTGAATTTCTTTGATACAGACTTTAGTTTCCTCTTGTAATGCACGTTTGATTATGGGATTGTTGACATACACCTTTGATTTCAAATAACCCCGTAAGAAGAAATCTAATGGGGTTATATCACATGATCTAATGATCCAATTTGGTCTTTAGAGAGCTTCGAAATAGTGATGTAAAAAGCAGTTACTTTTGACTACTCAATACTACTCGGTTCATTTTAAATTGAGTACTCAATACTTTAATGTAAATGTCATGGTAAGCTGCACCAATCTGCAGTTTTTATAGCTGTTAAAACGTTTGAGGCATTTTCGGAGACTACGAATGAAATTTTGCTTTGTATGCCTCACATTATTCGAAGAAAGTAAAAAAATGAGTTTTAAGGTTCTAATCGGCGCCAACAAAATGTTCCATTTCAAATATATGACGCATTTGCTACAGATGTCCATCCGTCTGTTGTTAGGCAAACATGTTTAGCACTAATTGGGCCATTTTTTAAATCTCTAAAATTATCTTCAAATTCCGAAGGCATAAGTTTTTGACTTAAAATATAACTAGTTGGTAACGTATACGATGTGTTTAATGATTTTAGAAGATGCTTCAATCCTTTAAAACAAATTCTAAACAAAAGCGTATGTTCTACAAATCTAATTCTACTTTTACGGCATCACCTTCAATTGTTTTCTTTAAATCAAACATTCGAAATAAACATTAAATTCGAGTCCAAATGCTTCTCTAAATTAGAGCTGCACCCTCCTATAAACGTAATATTTTAAAATAGAATAATACAAGCTCACATCACATACCTTTATGTGAAATCATCGATTTAAAAAGTTTACATTGTGCTAAATATTCTCCTGCTTCGGTACAATAATTCAACATTTGGCTTCTTTTTCTGAAGGTCATTTTATTTAAAACTTTTTAAAACAATTTTTAAAACGCATAATTATCCCACATGTTGCCACAAATGCTTCTTTTCCATCCTTTTTTTTAATTTGTATTATTTCAGAGGACTTTTAAGGAAAACTTGCAATAGCATACTACACAATATAACCCTATAAATATTGAATTGTTACTTTTGGATATTGAGTACCGAAAAATATTCATGGTATCGAGTACTCAGTACTCAAATACTCAATACTTTTACATCACTACTTCGAAATTAATTGAAATGTAATACAGTTTTACCACACACCTCTTCTTCCAAATCCTCCGCCCTTATTATACTATATATAAGATCGTTGGCTTCAATCGAATATCGATTTCTATGTTTTTCGTGAAGCTTTTGCTACATTGTACACTTTGTTTGCCTATTAAAAATATAATTTAAAAAAGAATTCTAAATATTACAATTAATAGAATTAAAAATTAAATGTTGATGGTAAAAATTATTTTGAAACCGATTAGTTTTAAGTGCCTCATGAAAGGATTTGTCATGAATATCCATCACTATAGATAGTGGTTGAAGTGCAAAAAACCGTCTTGGGCCTTAATACTCTTTATGACAATACCTAAGAATAATAAATTTTCCGAAAACAAATGTTCTTTAAAGGTAGCTATTTCTGTTTATTTATATACGGGAAAGTGAACCGTTCATACTCGTAGACAACCGAACTTCAACGAAAATTACATTTTTTTAAACAACAACGTCTAATTATAATAAAATCTTGCAGATTCCATAAAAAAATTATTTTCAAATAAAACACTTCTATGTCCTTTAAAAAAGATAAAAAATGCCACAAAATTTATAATCACCACTATATATCGTTAAGCAAAATGCAATTAAAAGCTGAGTTTCTTTCTTAAAACCATAAATGTTTTTTCTCCTTTTATTTTCGTCTTTTAGTTTTAAACTTTTAAGCAAATATGTATGCATGTATGCATGTATATATACATATGAGTATGTGTGTATAAGTATAGTATGTAAGTAAGTGGATACAGAAGTTGGTTTCCTTTAAAGAAATTTCAGGCTTTTGCGTAAAGGACAATTATTCATACATTGGTAAAGAGGCTAAAAAGACTACAGTGTAGTCTGCTGGAAAATAATAAAACAATTGCTCTATTAATAAAGGAATTTTGAGGTACATTTTACTGTATGCATATACACACATACATACATGAACGTTTGTATGGCGTAAACAATGGCTGGTGGTGGTGCTCTAAAAATAACTTTTTCGTAGATAATAAATGACCCAACCATTAAATTGTAATTAAAAGCTGATGTGTGTACAAGTACGTAAAACGTTAATTTTCCAAAATTCTCAAAAAAAAATAATGCAACAAAATAAGACTACTCTGTATGCCTTTGTTTTATTTTATTGCTTAAATGGAGTAGAGTAGACAACAACAATAGCAAAGACGAGGTAATACAAGCTATGGGTATGCCTATTGAAGAACAATTTGTATCCTTTTTAATTACACTCTTGCCCATATAATTAATTTAAGAAGTGGGTACTAAATACTGGCTTGATATGAGAATGTGCTACAATAAAGACTCGTTAACGGGTTCCAGCTTGCCTCAGTACTATTTACTTAGCACTCGCCTTTTCCAGTTGATCACACCAATTTATTACAGGGCTTTATCAACCTGGTCCTTCTTCCAAAAAGGATTGTACTCTACGCCGACGTTCAGTGACCTTCACTGCCCTCTGACTGTCATTAGAGATAGGATATCCAAGTTTTTCCTTGCAAAAGCACAGGGCAGATGGAATTCCATCACTTCCTGTGCTGTTTCTAGGATACTTTGGCTCGGTATAACAACGGCAGGACTCTGGGAATCTTGGAGATTCCTCGTCAGTCCCTCTCCAGACTTATAACTGTGTATACGGGTCACTGGCTGATCAGTCGACAGGCAGAGAGGTTGGGCCTGCCCTTTAATTCGCACTGCAGAAATTGCGGGAATATTTCTGAGAGTGAGACTGTAGTTCATTTCCTTTGTGATTGCCCAGGTCTGGCAGCCAAACGATTAGGGGTGCCTTTTTTCGATAGCTTGGCGCAATGTCCAAATCTAGACCCACTTGCTTTACTTCACTTTATAGGCAGTTCTGGTTGGCTGTAGCTCTTTTCCTATTTTTGGTGAATTCAATTTGGTCCTGCAATGGTTTCAAAACGGCACCTTGTGCTAATTGTAGTTGATCACGTTTTCGATTAACTGGCCATTTGACCTACATACCTACCTACGAAATATGGCCGAGCCAGCCAGATATGAATATAATCTTAATGTACATACTTTGAGGAATACTTCTACAGCTATTATATTTTTTTTTTCCTTTCTTTATTCGCTCATAAAATTCTAATTTTGACAAATACATAGGTATATGTAAGAGGTTTGCCCCTTCCGCCCACCCAACCTCCAGGAATTCTATCGTTAAAAAAAGCCGTCCCCTGACGTTCCACTCATACGTTCCACCTTTGATCTATTCATCACTTAAATGATCAGGAGAAAGCATCATATACTGGGAAGGAATAAACGGAACCAAGAAAGGATCAAAAACCTACTAACAACAACTTAATATCAACAAATAACATCAATAGATGAGGCAATTGGTGTTGATCGTTTCAAAGGTAAAGGTACCGGGTTATCAATTTCGTGGGACTGGACGTATGGGACTGGAACTCTGTCAAACTAAGTTGTCAAACTAATTTTTTTATTTTCAGTTAAAAGTCTGATATTGACGAAAATGGATCGCTTAACTGTCACACAACGCATAAAAATTATCAAAACTTACTACAAAAATGGTGATTCTGCCACAGCCACATATCGTGCTTTAAGAGGAGATTATGGTTTACATAATCGTCCAACTACGCAAGCAATTGGTAAAATTGTGAAGAAATTTGAAGAGAATGGAGCGGTTACAAATATTGTAAGTGTTGCCGAAGACCCGAATGTGTCGATTCGTAGTCGTTCTCAGGAATAAGAACTGCCTTACGGCACATTATGGCGTATTTTGCATTTAGATCTACACCTATATCCATATAAAGTCCAGCTCACGCAACAACTGAAGCCAGCTGATCATTCAACACGTCGTAAATACGTGGAAGGCGTGTTTGAACAACAGGCGATGGACGGTAATTTTTCGATGAATGAAGCACATTTCTCACTCTGTGATTATGTTAGTAAACAAATTTGTCGTATTTGGGGTTCTGAGAATCCTCAAGTAATTGAAGAGAGGCTATTACATCCAGAAAAAGTCACTGTTTGGTGCGCTCGTTGGCCCGAAGATGTGATTGGACCTTAATTCTTCGAAAACGACGATGAAACGACTGTCACCGTCAATTTGGAGCGTTATGGTCATATGATAACCGACTGTTTTTGCCTGCTATTGAAGAATACGACTTGGAGAATATGTGGTTTCAAAAAGACGGTGCCACATGCCACACAACTCGAGTTAATATGGCTTTATTGCAAAAGGCATTTCCTGGCCGCGTAATTTCTCGTCGTTGCGATATCAACTGACCACCAAGATCATAGGATTTGACACCATTATACTTTTTTTTGTGGGGCTACGCAAAAGACCGTATTTATGCGGATAAACCTTCAACTCTTGAGCACTAAAAAACAAACATTCGTCAAGTTATGACTGAGATACCGCCCAATATGTGTCAAAAATTGGTCGAAAATTACCTCAAAAGAATCAATGCTTGCAACACTTCGTGTGGAGGTCATTTAAATGATGTAGTGTTTCACACATAATGTTAAAGTTCAAACTTTATAATAAAAAAGAAATATCATGAAAAAAATATTTTATACGTTTACTTTTGAAACCGCAAAATAGGTAACCCTTTATAACACTTACCTTTGAGTGAAAAATGAACATTCATTCACTCATGAGGTACTAAAAGTTCTTCGACCTGAAAATCTATTGTACAGCCCTGAACTAGACTAGGGTTTCAATAGCATCTCACCCAATTTAGTCGCTCTGATAAATTTTAAAATGTCGGTCGGTGCTAACCTTGACAGTTTCCTATCGGATATTTGATAATCACCAAGGTGGCTCTTTCTAATTTACATCAATGCTGCACAAGTGCCTAGTATGCGCATGTGCCTTAATTGCCTCATCACAGAATCTGAAAAAAATAACTGAGTGGATACCCATTTTACTTAAATTTCCATTGAGTCTGCAGTGTGCATTAAGAAGATCTGTTAAAATCCTCAGTTTATTCCTAAAGAATCTAATGCCACACTCAAATCTGCTTCAATCCTAGTTACCAAGCAAAAGTTTGGAAACTCTAATACCTGTCTGGCTCAAAAAGAGTGTCCGCCCCTACTTTTCCTCTGTCTCCTGTCTGTCTCTTTAGTGTGACCATCCAAACTCTCCTTTCAATTTCCCAAAAAAGATAAAATTGGCTTATTTTTTGGCATATTTGTCAACCATTTTATTTCTTTGGATACCTGCATGGCCCGGGACCCATAAGCTGTCCCATACAAACTTTAAGTCACTTTAGGAGCCAAGAGCTTGAATGGCACCCTGACTGTCAGATAGTACAGATGCACTTATTCATAGAAGTAATTTAATTTTATAAGCCGAAGTGTATGTTGGTTCGTTTGTCTGGCATAAACCCAAAATAATGGCCCATTTAAAAAGTTTTTTTTACCAACTTAATGTAAAGGAATTGCACGTTTTTATATAAATTTTATTTTTATCATTATTTGTGTATGTGTGTGTGTGTCTATACATATATTGTATATATGGAAACTCTGAAATGCATTAATGGTTTAAAAAAATAAAGAGCATTTAAAAACATTAAATGATCACCACACAAAAGCCATAAAGAGTTTAAAAAAGTTAAAGAATTCTCCTTTATTTTTTGGTTTTAAGAATTACTTTCACTTACAATTTTAAATTATTCAGACTTCCTTGTATACACATACATTGATATACAAAGTAAGTACATGCACAGGAATAATAAACAATATTTTATTAAATGGTCTCATATATTATCAAGTGAATTTAACTTTTATTTCTTTGGTTTAAATTATGAGTTGATTCAACTTTAATGCAACAAATATCTCATGAATCATAATTAAAAATACTTTCACCTTTAACACTTTGAACATTAAACAATTAAGTGCCATATAATAATGAAGCCAACAACCAGAGAAATAGAAATTATCTAGAGAGTTTCTTACCAATTTCGGTTATAGGTGGTCTCTTGTCTACAAAAAGCATATTCGATATATGTACGTGTATTGTATTACTCTTTCTCTAGATTTTTTTTGTCTTTATCTCCCCCCTTCGTCCCTCTCTCACTATATTATTCTAGTATTTTACTATTGCTCTAATAAGTACACGTACATACATACTTACGTATGTACAAGTAGTATGAAAACATTAAACTTTTAATGCAGGCACACAAATATTTTAGAATCTCTTTGCATGCACACATTTAAAATTTAAAAAATAATTGCATGTATATGTGAGTGAGTGTGCTTGCGTATAATCTAAGTATCCCAGGTAGCATTTTGTTTTTTAATTTCTTATCAAATTGAAGGCGTTTTCGCCTCATTTGTGGAATTCAAAATTCAAGATATTCGCCTAGTTTCTGATCATAAACTATATTGTGTTTTGTATGTACGTGGTGGTTTTCAAAGAGGAAAACAAACTTATTCAAACAGTCGCCACAATGGGAATTATATTCTTCGTTTCTTTCGAGGACATAATTTCTATTAAAAAGATAATCGGAGTAAGAGAAACTCTCGTATTAATAGCAGACAGAAATACTTTCAGCAGAATATAAATAGAAATCGAGATCAAAATAATAGGCATCTGTTCGCAGTAACAGTGGTTTAGTGGTTAGTGTGTTGGCTTACTAAGACATGAGCCGAAGGTTCAAATCCCAGCTCTGACATCTTGAAAAATAAAGAGATATGAAAAAATTATTTGTTTCGGCAACTACCTCTCAGCAGTCTTCTGTCAAAAGCTCTGAGAGTAACTGATTGCCATGAACAAGCTTCTCAAGTCTGTCATTCGGAGTCGACTTTAAACTGTAGATCCCGGTACTCATGGATAAAAGAATTACCACACACAGCATGGTTGCTGCGAGAACCTAGGCCGTAGCTCTGACACAGGATTGTCATGGTTAATTATGTATGCATGTAGTTCGTAAAGCTTTCTCAGACTATATCAACTACTAATCAAAGAGGACGTCCAGACATGCAAATTTCACATACAATGTAGGGTCTTGGAAAACATCGCAGAGTACAAGATATTTTTTTTATTGGGACAAGCACTCAAGGGATGACATCTACTCATGCAGTAGATTATGCTGATCTGGGAAAATATGAGGAAAGGGAAATCCAACAGCAATCAAAACCCCAGAAGCCCGCACAGTTGAGTTGAAATCAAAGGAGTAAAAAAAGTTGACAAGAAAAATATTGTTAAAGTTCGCGATCCACCCCTGGGATCGTTAATTACTGCTTAGTTACTGCTTCTCAACTACCATTCTGGTATGGGGGATCTTGCCAGGATCTTAGCCAGTTAAGTCCTTGCAGCCTCTACACCACGACAAGGAAAAGCAAACAATGTTTTCTCGTTGAATTTAAGCTTGTGTGCTTTTGTCAATCCCTTCTGAAATGGCGCTAACGAAGCTTGTACATTTTTTATAGACACTGGTCACGAGGTGTCGTTTTTGAAACACGGGTGTATAAACGAACAGATTAATACTGTTATTATAAACCAGTTAAGAGACATAGGTGAGGAAAGTCCGTTTACGATTTGTACAATTTTGAGCTCCCTTCAATTTCAAAACTAGCAATTATACCATGAATTTCAATTTGTGCCAGACAAATTTTTCAATCGTCTGTAAGGGTGTTCTGGGTCGTGGTTAATTAAAGCGAATAATTGTCTAATTGACTACCAATCCCACAATTATTCCTTAAGTATCCGACCATCTAATTCCCAGACACACATTCCTATAATAAGCAGGCAAATTCAGGATACTATTGTTACACCGCTTAGATCGGAGGTGGTAGGAAGAATAAAACTACATGACATGTACATTCCACATCAATAAATAGAAAAAGAACTCTTTTTACCAAGAATTATTACTATTCTGGGTAAACCGGTAGTGTGTTCAATCAACGTACCTAATTCTTCGAAAATTGTAAACCTGAAAAATGTAAAATATGAACCCCTGTCTCAAAATGAAACTGGAAAGATGGGCACTACTGAAAGCACTTCAAGGTCTGAAGAGATGTTACAAAAGTTGACTGCAAATTGTCCGGATGTCGCTAAGAAAACTCTGCTAGCTTTATGTGCCGAGTTTACGGATATTTTTGTCTTAGAGAGCGAACCGAACATAGGAGATTGAAAGGCAGACCTCTATTTCGCCTTATAACCGTCCGGTGTTTTATTTATCAACAATAGGCCACAAAATTGGGGGGTCGTGGCATAGTGGTTAGAGCGTTCGCACGGAAACTGAAACGACCGAGGTTCAATCCCAGCGAAGGACAAAAATTATAAAATAAAATTTGCGGTTTTACTAAATTAAAAGTTAAAAAAATAAGAGGTCCCCCCTCCAAGATATCCATTTGCAAGAAAAACCGCTTCCTGACATATCCAGTCTATTCCACCAAACACGAATGATCAGGAGTACAGCTCCACCTTCTGGGAAGATTAACAACATCCACCGACAATTGGGGCAAATACTGGCCTATGAGTGATCAAATGGTAGCAACATTTGATATATGGCGATCAATACAATTACAACAAAGAAAAAAATCTATGTATCTCTCTTCTATCTTCAATATTCCAATCCAATGCAGCGCATGAGTAGGGGTTTACTCCTGAGTATTGGTCTTAAAAAAAAATTAATACATTTGCTTGTGGTTAATGGAGGTATATACTCGAATATTCCTCAATCTTCTAAGCCAGTAACAGACCGTTTATGTCTAGTGGTCTAGTGGTTAGTGTGTTGGCTTACTAAGACATGAGCCCTGGGTTCGACACCAGGCTCTGACATCTTCAAAAAAAGAAATATGAAAAAATATTTCTTTCGGCGACTACCCCTCAGTAGTCTTCTGGCAAAGGATCTGGGAGTAATTGATTGCAGTGAAAAAGCTTCTTGAATCTGTCGTTCGGAGTCGACATTAAACTGTAGGTCCCGGTACTCATGGATTAAAATTGACACACACAACATGAGTGCTGCGAGAAGCTATGTCGTAATCCTGACACAGGGTTGTAAAGGCCAGTTATGTATGTATGTTATGTCTTAAACAACTGATTAATCAATTTGTGTTCGTATTTGAAATTAAATTCTTTCGAGATCTTTTTAAAACGTGTAGGTATTTAATCAGTAATTGATCCCTGATCTACTCGGAAAAAACTTAACGAGCTGATTAAAAAAAAGCATTCTTTCATGTGTTTACTGGGTTTAAGTATATGCAGTAGTTTTATTACTTTATTCTACTGTTGTTGGTGTTGTTCTAATGCAATTTTAAACACATAAATAAAAATTTATGGCCAATAAACTAATAGTGGGCGAATAAATGTCCATAAAGATTTTCGTGTATATAATGTGTATAATATTTATGTGTATAAATATGTTTATGTCCATACTTTTATGTACTGGTGTATAGATGTTTTTTGGGTACTCTTCTTCTACAGTATGAAAACAACATAGAAATTTGTTTTGTAAATAAAGTTGAAGAGCAAAATCGCTTTTAATAAAAATGAGAGAAAAAAAAGCTTTTAATGGATTTTCATAATAAATTATATGAATAAATTTATTTGTATGTACTCGCATGTATGTATGAATGTGTATTTGTGAAAATGGATACAGTATTGGTTAAAATTATGACAGTAAAAGAGTGCTTAAATTAAATTGAATGCTTTATTTTTATTATAAAATTATGGAACGAGAGAAGTGTATTAAAGATTTTAAAGGATATCAAAAGTAGAACGACTATTTGGTTTGAGGGTAATATTATACGAGTTAAAACTGAAAGCCATTTCGCTATATAGTATGTACATACACTGTGGTGCAAAAATGAGGCAATGTTTAACGTTTATTGCGTTGATATACAACATTGTTTACAAATCTGGATATATATGTATGTTTAAGAGGAAAGTAAAATAACAACATAAATTTTAATTGGAAATGAACCCTTAATCAGCATCTGAATCATAATTCTTTGACTTTTTTTAATTAGTTCAGTCTTTTTGGTATTGACTCATACAATTTAGTCACAAAAAGTGCTGGTATCTTCGACCAATCTTATTGAACTCTGTCCCATAGTTGGCTTATGCTATTTGGCTGTTTCCCATAGTCTAAAAACCTGAATTTCAAGGAAGCACATATATTCTCAACCGCATTGAGTTTTGGGTTTTGTGGTGATAATTCCCTTATACTAAACTTTGGGAACTGAGACATTATTTCATAATGTTCGCTGAATATTTTAAGCCACTTTAGTGCGTAAAAATAACCTCTGGAGGCTTATGTGACATTTGGTCAAGGGCTTTAGGTAAATTATCCTTAATTAGGCCTAGATAATCTTCTTTGTACATTATTCCTTCGATACATATTAAAGAACCAATACCCTGTTTGGTTATACATCCTTAAATCATTAGCGAACCACCTCCATGCTTAATGGTTTGGTGTGCGTTTAATAGGTTTGGAGTTTTAGACAGCTTGGCCCAATACACCAAACTTTTACGTAATACAGATATCGGTTTATTTTGGTCTAGTGAGACCAATAACCGTAAATGAAAAAAATTATATTTAAAATTAGATATTACAGATCTTTTACTGTTGCACAATCTGGGAGTATGCAATCTTTATATTTCGCCATAATTGATCAGGGGATTTTTAATGTTTTTACGCTATAATTTGAGTTTCTTCTTTTTAATACGGGCCCAAAAGCCAACTTTTTAAGCAGCCCTTTACACTATGCATCAATCAACTGTATTTTGACAAGCAGAAATAGCTTTTTTAGTGCTTTTGAGTCGGCTTGTGGTAAAATTCTTCTAAGCACCCTAGCTCTGTTTCTACAAATTTTCCTGTCCTTTCATGTTTTTCACTTACAACTTGATTTAGAATCAAGTTTAGGTCGTACTTATTTATCATAAGCACAGAACATTGGCTAATATTTAAAAAAATGTGAAATTTTGTTGCTAGAATTACCAACTTTAGCCCTATGGATAAGGTTTTTTTGCACTACCGCAGATATCGGTCGCGTTATAGATCTGAACTTTGTGCGAAAGAGAGGCAATGACCCTTTTTTTAATGTGTGCCGAACGGCAGAAAGTGTAAAAGCGTATGTCTTTTTTTAACATTGGATCTGGGCGTTGTACCTCCCATACAAACTATTTAGTAATATTTGCATATCTTGAGAACTGTTGAAGTTAAAGTTTATAGACTTAGTCTGATGGTCAAGACAAGTGGTTAGTCAGAAAGTGGTTATAATCGTACAAGTGAGCGTGGTACCTCCCATAAAAGAGTAGACGTGGTATCATCCACACAAACTAACTATTAACTTCTGTATATATATTTTGAGATCAGTTACAGCTAAAGTTCTGAATTACTTCGTAGTTACTAAAAATCATTAGTTAGAAAAAGGGGTGGTACCTTGTACATAAACTAACTATTGACTTCTGTATACCTTAAGATCACTTACGGCTAAAGTCACCAAAAATCATTGGTCCAAAAATGTGCACAAATTGTATTGTGAGTGCGTAGCATAGTGGTTGCAGCGCTCGCATACAACTCAAAACAGCCCAAGCTCAAACCGCAGCAAAGGAGAATAATTTACATCCAACGACAGATGGGGCAATTGCTGTTGATCTAAACTAAGTATTAAAGATATATCAGTGGCCTTTGATAGATGAAATTGACAGCATCTTTATGATAGCTTTTTTAATAAAAAAAAACTGATCTAATTTACACTGATCTTAGTAAAGCATTCGACAAGTAAATCACCATATTTTGATTTATAAGTTATTGGGCATGGGTTTCAATTCTAGTACATTACAGTGGTTTACTAACAGAACGCAACAAGTTAAATTTAGAAATCTTATATCAAAACTTGGGGGATGCGTGGTATAGTGGTTAGAGCGCATGCAAAAAAACTTAAATGGGCCAGGTTTAAATCCCAGCAGAGATGAAAAATTAAAAAGTTACTATGCGGCTTTTTTTAAATAATAATTTAAAAAAATAAGAGGTTCCCCCTTCCCCCCCCCCCCCCTCCAATAAGTCCATCAACCAAGAACCGGCTACCTGACATTCCACTCCATTCCTCCTTAACCATTGACAACAAAGACGAATGATTAGAAGATAAGCGCCACCTATTGGGAAGCAGCAGATGACAGCTAAACCTACTTAGCGAAGACACTCACCACACAATCAAAATGCAACAATGAGACAATTGCAGTTGATCATTCAAAGGTAAAGGTATAACACTGGCCTTGAAATGACCAATTCACAGCAATTTGTCTCATTCCTAAGGCGCTTAATATTAATATAAGAAAAAATGTATATATATGTATGTATGTATACACAGCATCAGTAGGGGTTTACCCCTGAGTATTGGACTCATTAAAAAAAAAGAAGAGACATTACGGTCACATCCGGCGTTCCACAAGGCAGTCATTTAGAGCCAATACTTTTTACTCTTTTCATAATGAGTTGCCAACCGTCATTGTAAATTCTAAAGTTTATGTATGTCGACGATGTAAAAATTTGTAAGACATTGAATTGCCCTAATGATTCAGTTATGCTGCAGTCGGATATTGATCAACTATTTCAATGGTGTCAAATTTATCTAACTAAATAGAAAAAAATGTATACATCCTTAGTTCATCCAATACTTGAGAATGTTATACTGTTCATATAAGTAGTATTGAATCTGTACAAAAGATTTTGATATTTTGCTTACGAGATCTTGGTTGGAATTCTTTCGTGCTGCCATCGTATACTAGTAGGCTTGTTCTTCTTGACATACCTTCCTTGGAAAGCCGTCGAATTATGTTCAGTGCATCTTTTTTACTTGAATTAATTCATGGTGTAGTGCATTCAGAGTTGCTTCTTAGTAAAATTAGCATATGCGTCCCTATTAGGCCCACACGAAACTTTCATTTGATAAATTTAGAATATCACAGATCTGTCTGTAATCGCCGTGGTCTAGTGGTTAGTGTGTTGGCTTACGAAGACGATAGTGCTGGGTTCAAATCTCAGCTCCGACATCTTTAAAAAAAAAGAAATATGAAACAATTATTTTTTTCGGCGACTACCTCTCAGTAGTCTTCTGGCAAAAGCTCTGGGAGTAATTAATTGCCATGAAAAAGCTTCTCAAATCTGTCGTTCGGAGTCGACTTTAAACTGTAGGTCCCGGTACTCATGAATAAAAATTAACATACACAACATGAGTGCTGCGAGAAGCTAGGCCGTAATCCTGACATAGGGTTGTAATGGCCAATTATGTATGTATGTTTTGTATGTATGTACAGATCTGTCTGTGAAAATAAGAGCCCTTTTCGAGGTATTTGTGTAAATTTTAATAAATATCATGATGTTATGGTCAAGGTTATCAATTTAAATGAAAGTAAAGAACCCTTGAAGAAGAAAATAATCTTATTTTTAATTTCTTAATTGTATACTTAATAAAAATTTATGGTAATTCTTAAGTTTGTAAGGATTAATGCCCGTATTCATAAAAAATAAAACAGTTTTCTTATTTGCTTATTTGACAAATATTCCATAGAAATATGTCAAATAAGTACTCTATAAACCAATTTTATTTTTTATGAATACGGGCATTAGTCTATACACCTGAAATAAATAAATATGTAAGTAAAAAACTTGTCTCATTCGTAAGGCGCTTAATACAAAAACAATATCTATCCTATCAAAACTACAATACAATGCACATCATAAGTAAGGGTTTACACCCCTGTGTATTGATCTCAGTAAAAAAATGCTAAAAGGGTTATTCCCCCTTTTAGGCATGGTAGTCCCACACAAGCTAACTATGAACTTTTGTATATCTTGAGGTCGGTCACAGCTAAAGTTTCTGAATTTGGTCTGAATTCTTCGTAATCACTAAAAATCATCAGTCGAAAAATACGGACATATCGTATTGATAAGCGTAGCGAAGTACGCCGGGTTTAGGATAGTAAATCTATTAAGCAACTTACAAGAAGTAGCTTTTCGATACTAGAAATATCTTAAGATATCATATGGCATCATTATGGCTTGTCAAAAAGGTACTAAAGTTCGGTTGCTATCCATAATCGACCTACATATATATTAGCAATGTGATCTGAGATCAGAATTTTTATACATATAATTAAAAAATAATAATATATAAATACATATATACATAATAAAAATACATATGTACATATTAAATATAGAAAAACAATAAAAATCACTAAAATTATTGTAAAACTTTATAATTGGACAACTACATACCATACAGAAATTTGTCTCATTTCTAAGGCGCTTAATAATATAAGAAAACAAAATATATGTTCTGTCAATAATGTACTGTCCTTTCCACAAAAAATTCGAATACAATGAACAGCTTTAATAGGGGCTTACACCTGAATATTGGTCTCAATAAAAAAAAAAATACAAACGTAATGAACATTACAACTCTGTTTTAGGGTTTGGGCCTAGCTTCTCACATCACCAATATTATGTGTGTCAATTTTTATCCATGAGTCTCGGGGCGTACAGTTTTATTGTCGACTCCGAATGACAGACTTGGGGAGCTTATTCAAGGCAATCAGTTACTTTCATAGCTTTTGCCCGAAGACTGCTAAGAGGTAGTCGGCAAAACAAATATTTTTTCATATTTCTTTCTTTTAAGATGTAAGAGCTGGGGTTTGAACACGGAGCTCTTGTCTATTAAGCCAATACCCTAACTACTGGACTACAGCGACTACTAGACAACAGAGTTGGGTTTATTGCATTAGATTTAATTTTCCACTAAATTTAGTGGTAGTGGTAAAAATAGTATATTATCGCCTCTTAGTAGTGGAAATTTAATGCATTAAATAAAACGAATTTAGTGGTAGCTGAAATTTATTGCATTAAATATAAAAATTTTAGTGGCAATGGAAATTAAATGCATTAAATACATATATCGATTTTAGTGGTAATGGAAATTTAGTGCACTAATTTTGAATATTAGTGGTAATGGAATATAACTCCATTGGCACTATAGTGGAATGGAAATTTAGTTCCACTACCTCAGTTCCACTATCGTTTTAATATACCTTCATATATGGATATAATATTAATAAATGCATACATAGCTTAAGTCAATGTCAAAATACATTGTAGTGAATGTTATATCCTTACTTTACTGAGTCCCCCTGTATAAAGTAAATAATTGTTGTTATTGTTTTAAGAAGAGTTTTAGTACTTTCAAATTCAATAAATTATTCAGTTCACCATAGGTCAGATTTTAATGGCGCAGACTGTTAATATTGCCAGCCACTAATCACTCAGAATTAGTGCACTAAATTTCCATTACCACTAAAATCGATTCATTTAGTGCACTAAATTTCCACTACCACTAAATTTGTTTTATTCAATGCACTAAATTTCCACTACTACTAAATTTTTATTTTTTAATGCACTAAATTTCCACTACCACTAAATTCGTTTTATTTAATGCATTTAAATTCCACTACCACTAAATTCGTTTTATTTAATGCATTAATTTTCCACTACCACTAAAATGGTTTTATTTAGTGGTTAATTATTTCCATATGCATTTAGTGGTGGCTGGAATATTGCTGCATTAATACTAAGTCGTTTAGTGGTAGTGGAAGCGTTAATGCATTATAAATTCAATGCAATAAATCCAACTCTGCTAGACAACTACCATAAGAGACAAATTTCGAACAACCAATGTTTTTGATAAATATCTCCGTAAAAATTGAGTGAGTTTAATAGAAAACTATGATCAATTTTTATTCGCATGTTAAGATGTCATTTGTTTAAATCGACTGTCATATTTGATAACGTGCTTGACGATTCGAGCATTATCTTGCATTAAAATTTAATTGTTAGAAAATTACCTTCACTAGGCTTTTCTTCAGTGTTTTATTTATATTTGTGGACACAAAATAGTTGGGTGTTGCTTTAAGTTCCTCTACCTAAAAGGCATAAGCCTATCTTGGTAAGACTGTTTTAATTTCACAAATTTTTCATATACCAGTTGATCGTTAACTTTAGCATATAAACAATATAAAAACAAAAAACAAGGCTTATTTTTTAAGGTTTAATAATAAATTTTAATATTTTTGAAGCAGAATATTTTCATAAATTACTGCGTTTCTATACAGAGTTTCATTTTGTCCTTTAAAATTTTAATTTTCGATATAAAGTCCACATAAAAATAATATAGCTTTTAAAGTACTGAGTAGTTACGAGATTTAAGTATTGAGTACTCCAGTATAAATACTCTGTATACTTGCCAGCACTAATTAACTGCACTTTAACTTTTTACAGAATTAAAAACGAAAAAAAGATGCTCGTTTATGTTCTTTATGTACTTTTGCCAATATATTCATGTGCATATGAATATAAATAAAATATTGAGATAAAATAATTAAACTATTATAGCATTAAATCAATGTAGAGGGAACTTAAATTTGTAAAAACAAAGACAAGAAAAAAAAACGAATATAAACTTTAAAAGAAAGCAAAGAACAGAAAACTTAATAAAAACTAATAGTGAATGGAAGTAAAGCGTCATAAACAATAATCATAACCTAAAAACGAACAGAACAGAACTAGGGTATTCAAACGATTAATCGTTAATCGATTAATCGAAGAATTTTGTTCAAATAATTGTTCGAACAATTAAAAATAGTCAAATTTCGAATAACGAATAACTCGAATAATTCCCTACGATTAATCGATTAATCCATATAAAAAAATACTTTATTTATAGAAATAATAAATGGTATTAATAAACTTCCTAAGTGTTGTAAAATACTGCTACATTGATAGATTTAGAAGGCATTATACAATTTGTTATTAATACAATGGAAAATACAAACAATCCTTTTTCAAATTATTTATTAGAAAGGCTTAAGATTCGAATAAATGGAAGACGTGTAAAACTACTTAGTACATTATTTTATATCTAAATTCTGGTACATTTTCACTTTTTTAAAATATTGCACAAAATCTGAAATAAATGATTTTGCAAACAAATTGTTTTTGAGAATGTTTTTAGAAAATATGGAACAAAATGTGTCAGATGATGATATGATTGCAGAAGATTTAATTGAAATAAACGAAAATAATCTATTATCACAATTCAATGAAGCAATTAAAAGTGTACAAAATTTTAAAAAACCTAAAAGAGGCTGCAACGAATTAATGGGTGATTTCTTATATTTAGAAAAAACCAAAAACAGAACCGAAAAATTATATACTCTTTTTCATGCACTTCTCTCAATTTCTCCAACATCTACAATCAACGAGAGAGTATTCTCAAAATCGAGTTTTATTAAAACTAAAGAAAACAATCGGTTGAGAGCTAAATATATAAATTACATCCTTTTTTTAAAAGACTACTTTAATAGAAGGGCACACTTTTTTTAACTAATTTTTAACTCATAATATGAATTATTTTTATTTACTTATTTAATATTTTTATTGCACACGAAGTAGTAAATTATTACTTTTATATATTAAATCGTTATATATATGATCTCAAATATTAAAATTATTTAATGAATTATTTATGGTTTAGTTTTTCAATAATATGTTTGAAAGTAAAATATACGATCTCATTACATTTTCTACACTACACATTACTATGTTTTTGGTTATTATTATTTGTGTTTTTGAATAACATTTTTTAATAATACGCAAAATTGGTTTGTTATTTTATATAAAACAAAATACGATTAATCGAACAATTTTGAAATTTTATTCGATTAATCGATCAAGAAAAAAACCCGAATAATTACTCACTCGATTAATCGACCAAAGAAAAAAGTCGAATAATTGAATACCCTAGAACAGAACAGAATAGAACAAAAAAAAAATGAAAATGAAATAAAAATATAATAGAGAACAGCAACAGCATAACAATAGCACCATTTATAAAAACCTTAATATCAAATATTCTCCATGTTTTTCCTCTATTTTTTTTTTTTTAGGAAAACTTACAGAAAAAATAGAGCGCAAACTGACGAAAAAAGTAGTAGGCCAGCCAGGCTCTAACAATAATGAAACCTACTACGACTACAAACTGACATAAAAGTTTACAATTTAGACGGAAATATAGGCGAACAAATATTCAAATAGACAAGGACACACACGCACACAGTCATGCCAGAGATTTAAATGGAAAAAAAAGCAGATCTTTTAACCATTAACATGTAATGCATTTTACACGCATATCCGAAATAAATAAAAAACCATTCACTCACATGCCTTCATAGAAATAAAGCAATAAAATCAACAACAACAAAAAAGCAAAAAAAACAAATGGAAACGAATTGAAATACGCTGACCGACCCTCTTTTATTTAAAAGTTTAATAGGGTACACCAACAAAAATCAAGATGGATGTATGTGACATCATCATCTGTCAGAAAAGAATAAAATTGCGGTTTTCAAAAATTGTAACTTAAAAAATAAGGAGTCCCCCCTCCCCCCACTCTTCAAGAATTCCATCTTCTAAAAACCGCTCCCTGATATTTTCGAGTCTATTCCGCCAAGAAGCAAATTATTAGGAGTACAGCGCTACCTCCTGGGAAGATAACAGCTGACCTACATAAAAGGCCCTCACCACTCACATTCAACATCCATATGGGGCAATTACTGTTGATCATTCAAAAATTAAAGTATAACACGGACCTATGAGTGATCAAATTGACAGCAATTTATCCCATTGATATAAGGCGCTTAACATCTGCACATCTATCTATCTACATATGTATGTATGTCTATATATTCCATTGCCCATTACAACTCCTTTTCAGAGTTATGGCTTCTCAGATTTGAGAAGATCATTGTTACGCTCATAGCTTTTGCCAGAAGACTGCTAAGAGGTGGTTGGAAAAAAAAATGTTTTTCATATTCTTACTTTCAAGATAACAGACCTGGGGGCTTGAACCCGGAGCTCTCGCCTTAGTAAGCCAATAAACTACAAACTATACTACGACGAGAATGGTAATGCACAACTCACATCACTTCCTATCATACTTACCAAGTAAAAGGTTGAAAAGTCGAAGGCCAATCTGACCCAAGAAGAGTAATCGTCTCTTCCTGTCCTATTTTTCTCTCAGTATGCCCTTCTAAACTGCTTTTCCCATCCCCCAAAAGAGTTCTGTACCCACCAGAGTCATGTATGTTCCCTTTCTGAAGTGTATCTACCATTTTATTTTACTTAGTAACCGCATGTTCTATGGCTCAGCTTATGGTTGCTATGAAAATCTAGGCCGTAACTCTGAAAAAGTAGTCGCCGTGGTCTAGTGGTTAGTGTGTTGGCTTACTGAGACACCCAGCTCCGACATCTTAAAAAAAAAGAAATATGAAAAAAATATTTCTTTCGGCGACTACCACTCAGCAGTCTTCTGGCAAAAGCTCTGAGAGTAATTAATTGCCATGAACAAGCTTCTCAAGTCTGTCGTTCGCAGTCGACATTAAACTGTAGATGCCGGTATTCATGGCTAAAAATTCACACACAACATAAGTGCTGCGAGAAGCTAGGCCGTAATCCTGACACAGAGGTTGTAAAGGCCAGTTATGTATGTATGTAACTCTGAAAAAAGGTGGTGATGTATAATTTTATTAGATAATCTATGAATAATAATCCCTAACCAATTACAACAGACACAATGGCATTTAAATAGGCTGGGAATCGGTTCCAGCGATGGAGTAATCAGAGTGCATACCTGGCAATTGTGCAGCATTGACGAATAGTAGAAAGAGGTACCTTGGTGATTATCAGAGATCAGATGGGGAATTCTGTGGGTGGACACTGCCCGACATTTTAAAGTTCGTCAGAGCGACGAGACTGGGAAAGGTATTATAGTAATCCTGTTAAAGTTGAGGGCTGTACAATAGATCTACTGAGCGAAGTACTTTAGTACCTCGATTATGAATGAATGAATGAATGAAGATCAATACTTGAGTATGCTTTTGTAATTGGTTATCTTCAATATGTACTTTATATTCTAGTTTTTTTAGGATACACCCTGTAGATGTGATGATGCATATTTTTTGTTATATTATTGTTGTGTTTTCCAAAGCAGTGAAGCTGACCGAATTTAATATGCAACTGATTATGAGTTGTTGTACAACCACAGTAAATCTCTTGATATTGCCTGTATTTGTAGGAGAAATATGCATAAAAACCAAATAGTGAAAACAAAAAACAACAACAACAATGAAAAATACATACACAAACTAGTCCTTTTTGAGTTCCATTTATGTGTTTTGCCTTCTTTTTCTTTTACAAATATAGTTTTATTTTGTATTTGAGTTTCGTCTTTTTTTCTCCTCTACTTTCTGCCGATGAAAGCCAATTTGTAAAATCCTTTCACAATCAAAATCAACCGCAGAAACCAACAACATTTCAATGCAAAACTTTTAGTTTCAAGCCTACAATTTGTATGTATGTGTGTGTGTAAGTAGCACATGCATGTGATCTAAATTCATGAATGTGTATGTTTGTGTATTATGTAGATGGACATGAGGCAATATTAGTGTCATAATACAAAACCTACACATGTTAATAAACATACATGCATATGCATGTACTAACACACACACACATACTCACTCAAGCAAACCATTTAAATCAAAATCATTCACATTTGCCAACACAGACCAAAAAACAAGAGAAATCATTCACGTGGACAAATACGTTGTTGCACGTTTGTGTATGTGTGTGTGTGTATAGGCCATCAAAATTGTTATCTAATCTGCCGCAATTACCCATCGGTTTAGAAAATGACCGCAAAATACAAAAACAAAAAAAAAATAGAACAAAAAATCTGTCGAAAGGGATTAACAATTAATTTTATCCTTCTCAATTCATTTAATCATCATTAAACGTATTTTTCTTTGGAAAGAAATAATAAACAACGAGAAAAATACTCGTAATTGCCAACATCAGTCATCATTCCATCAAATGCCTGCTTTAATTGATTTATTTTTCTAATTAAGGCAACATTTTAATTTTGTATATAAAAAGAAAAATTCTACAATGAAACTGCGTTGAAAATAGAAATTTATAAAAATGAACAACAAAATTATCATTTTCTGTAGTGCATATGCATGGAAATCTATTGCAATCTGTAACAAATCAGGAACGTTGTCATAATGTTTGGAACAGCAGTATATCTGTTATGGGTTTGTTTTCACCAGCTGATGGTTTCAAATGACATGTCAATTTATCACAGGCTTTACATTTCATAGTGGTGGCTGGATTTTATAGAATTTATTGGTACTGATAGAAAAAAAGTTGTGAAAAGCCTTTTTGTGGCCGACTTTTTTTTTATTAAGACCAATACTCAGGAGCAAACCTTAATTGCCTCATCTTTCGGTGGATGTTGAATGTGAATGGTGAGCGTCTTCAGTAGATTAGCTGTTATCTTCCCAGAAGGTGGCGCTGTACTCCTGATTATTCGTTTTTTTTTTTTGGTGTAATTGATTGGAAATGTCAGGGAGCGGTTTCTTGAGGATGGTCTTGCTGGAGGGGGGAAGACCTCTTATTTTTAAATTTAATTTTTAATTTAAATTATAATTTTAGAAAACCGCACATTTTTATTTTTATAATTTTTTTCTTCGCTGGGATTTAACCTTGGTCGTGTGAGTTTCTGTGCGAGCGCTCAACCACCATACCACGACCCCCTTTTAAAACTCTTGGCATTTGCAAAAACAGATCATGCAGTTAAATGATCAACAGCTTCCAAATTAGTGCTGGTAAATTTTGCTACTCTCTATTACTCGATAGTATCGTATAGTTTTTATTTGAGTACTAAATGCTACCTGATATTTTTAACGGATTTTTCTTTCTTTTCTCTAATTTAGGTTGGTCTGTTTATCACAACTAGCCTTAAAAAAGGAAATTTAGTCGATTAATGCTGCTAATTATAAATATTACTTTTTTTTTTATTTTTGAGACCATATTATTTGGAATGTCGGGGAGCGGTTTCTTTGTAGATGGTCTTCCTGGAGGAAAAGCAATTAAAACTACTAAAGCTTTTACTGTCAAACAAATTGTCATACTCTGGTCTTATTTACTTACTTACTTAGCTGGCCATAACAACCCGTTAACGGGTTTCGGCCTGCCTCAACGCTAGTCTCCAGGCGTCTCTGCTAAGCGCGCGACTTCTCCAGTTGGTTAAACCAATTGAAAACAGGTCTTCATCTACCTGGTCTTTCCAACGTGAACATGGACGTCCTCTACGCCGACGTCCAGTGACCTTCGGATCGAAAACCCTCTTCGCTGAAGCAGATTCTTTCATGGCCGAGCCAGCACAGCCGCTGGATGTTAATGCTCTGGACAACGTCAACGTCGCCGAGGAGCTCATACAGCTCTTAGTTGCTCGTAATGCGTTACTTAGCGCCTTACTTTAGCGCCCTGACACAGGGTTGTAATTGTAATTGTAATTTCAAGAAATACTTCACTCCATCTGATCTCCTCAATATTTACAAGACCTTCATCCGACCTAGGATGGAATACAAGTCTTATGTATGAGCCGATGCTTCAAAGTCTATTTTGGGGCTTTTCGACCGTGTACAGAAAAAGGCGAAGGTGCTTATCAGGATAAGTCAACTCTATCGATTTGTTGAAGCATCGGAGCAATGTGGCTTCTTTGTTCTATCGGTACTACCATGGGAGGTGCTCTGATGAAATAAAGGACTTGATTCCGCATAATTGCATATTTTTGCGGACTACTCGTAATTCTCTCAGTGCATATCCCTTCGTAATTGGTTGTTCAGTGAATCCCACAATACGTTATAAAAAGAATTTGTTCTTTGGCCGCAATGCCCGTTTATGGAACAATCTTCCAGCGAATGTTTTTCCTGCCAATTACGACATCAGAAAATTTAAATCAAATGTCCACAAGAACTACTCCCTCTTTCCCCCTTCCCATAACATATTTTCCTAAACCAACACAATGTACTGTATGAGTAAGGTTCGACCACTGAGTGCTTGCCTTAATGAAAAAATAAGAAACACACAATTTTCCACTCATTAATGCAAGATATTTGTGAAATTAAGACTAGATTTTTTACAAATTTAAAATAACACCAACACATTCAAGGAATATGGGTGTTGAAGAAAATACCATGACTGTAAGGCAAATGCAAAATAAGATCCTAATATATCGATTCATCAATAATCAAAAAAAAAATGGAACCCTGTCTATTGGCTATGCAAAGTTATTAAAACCACAAGGTCATTATAAGCATCGTACAGAGCCAAGAACATCGGTATACAAAATGGCGATACAATGAAGAAATTACTAAAAGGGCAGTATTTGTAGGCGTGGCAAAAAAATAAAAAACAAGTTGTCGGAATTGTTTTTACATTATCTTTATTCCACTCTACTAAATGATATGTTTAGGAAACCATAAGTAAATGGGCTTAAGATACTGCAAATGCTAAGAGTATAAATTGAGTATTGATAGCAAATGAGGCCATGCAAATCCTGAATTAGTCAACATAACTTTAATAGAGTTCTCAGCCGTGCGAGCTAGACGCGATATTAAATTGTCAAAAGTTGCTGTAAGCCGCTAATTGATCAATTAAAGGATAATTTGCATAGTTTACAATAGCAAACCCATCCCTGTACAAAAACTCATTCAGTATATAATTGGTTCCCAATTGCTTTTCATGTCGGGTTTGAGAAAATAAAAACTCTACCATTCCTACACTCAGTATTTTAGAATAAACCAGAGTTTTCTTTAAATATTGAATAAAAATAAATTTATAAAAATGTTTTGAAAGCGACAAAAATTTTGTTTAATTTACTCAATATGTACATACTTTTTGAATTTTTTTTTTAATTGAACTGAATTCTAGTTGTTTGCCTTAATATGTAGAAAACTTCTATGATGACAATTTAATGTTTTTTTTTCTTTTCTTTTTGACTTCAAAATTTTAAGCCCAAGAAATGGCAATCAGTTTATTTTCCAAGACTATATGGAGATTATATTGGTGTTGAATAGAAAAATATATATTTCTTAGAAAGCGTATGATACAGAAAAGTTTAAAGGAAGATGAGATTGTATATACTACAGTAAAACACAGTTATAATGAATATAAAGTAAGTAATTTTTCCAGTTATTTCGAATTTACTCTGCTTAAATTTTCCATAGAAATTATTGCATTTGTAACGAAATCGATTGTATCAAAGCTTTCATATAGTGAAAAAAATGTTTTCTACTCTTTAATTAATTTTTATTGAAGTAGCTACCTTTGTAAAGATTTTTTTTAATTTTGTTTTGTCAGAAATACTTTAATTAGATCAAAACTTAGTTTTATTAAGAACTAGTCATAAAGCCGACCTCAGTCGGAAAATCAAAGCTTTAAGTATTAAAATTTTCAGCTTTCTGCTACGTCAGTCGGCTTCAAAAAGCTGCGAAAAGAAAATTGGACATACATCCGGACAAACAACGAAATTGTATATATAGATATATAGATTTAGATTGTTTCTTGCAATCGTTTTTTTTTTATAATCATATGAGAAAATTACATCAATGAAAGAATTATAAACCAACTGAACTGAACATGTTTTCAACCCCATCTACAGTAGTCTCATCAGAGTTCTATGTGTTTTGTACATACTCAAGACTATCACTACCTTTTTATCACACACTTTTCTATAGACATCATATACTCGAATGCAGTGGCATAGGTAAACAAGGGCCCTGGGGCAAATTAAATAATGGGGCTCCACTGATATGTAAACTGATTAGATTCTATCAAATAAAAATATGAAATGTACAAATTCGTTAAAAATGCTAAGTTAAAAAAAATGCTTTTTTGTGCACAAATGTGACCATATCGGGCGACAAGCTCTACAAAAGACAGAAAATGTCCGTGGTATCCTTCCTGACTCAAGTCTTCTTGATGTCCTCTCAAAGCCAAAGAACTCTTTGCTAGGGTAAGTATGATAGCGAATAACCTTTGAAGAATCATTTTCCAAACTGATGCTTCTCTGCGAATTTAATTTTCAAGTTCCTTGTCGATAGAATTAGTATCGTTTTTTTCCAAATTCATACACAGCACATGCCTCTGAATGGCCACTCGAACAACTGTGTTGTTTAATTCTTTCTGATAAATGCTTCCAATCTCGAATTCCCGAACACCAAACATTATTCCTTTGTGAAGCAAATAACCAGCAGGGTTGACAATAGGCAGCGTCTAGTATTTTGGAATAACACAACCAACCCATATTTAGAACACGAAACGTAGTACGATTTGGAAAAACACCTATTGTTCTGGTTGATGTCTGTTGGAAAAGGTCCTGAAGGCTCTAAAGGCCTTTTATAAAGAATTTGATTGGTTTCTTCTTTTTATCCATAATTTTAGTTTCCAAATTTATTTAAACAATTGTTGTACTCGAGTAGGTAGGTACCCATTGTTCAGTGACGACGATAAAAGTAAAATAAAAGGAAAGAGAAGCACAATGATATGCTACAAGTGTCGTTGAGAATCCCCGGGAAAAAATTATCTTCATTAGTCTTACCACATTTAACGGTTGAGACCATGAACGATCTCCTGCCCTCGGGCCTGAATTAATGTATCTACTGCAAGTGACTTGCATATTTTCACGACTTTCGTGTTATACAATGAGCTATAGTCGAAATCTATAGATTTGACGTAATTTATAGACTTAAGGGACATCAATATGAGTGGTAAAATCAAATAAAATTGAGCCACTATATTGACCAGTACAAAAAAGTTTATTGACATTAGCTTACTTACTCCTGATACAGCATTAATTTTTTAATCGTTCTCGAAAAAAGTTCTTAACTTGAATTCACAATAAAACGCACATCGATGAATAATAAAACGCACATATTACTATCCATCAAACAACAACAACAACACTGCCAACCTACAGAAAGAATTTAGGGGAATTCCCTAGGCATAACTTTTGAATTTCTCTCAGCTGAGTTGGCATGATTGCAACTTGCAACCTGTCATATTTATTTTGACAATGGGAGAAATTTATAAAATTTCAGTTCGATCCAGATTTCTGGTAAGGATTCGATGGCCCCCTGAGCCTGAGGGCCCCGGGGCACTGCCCCGCCTAGCCCCTAGGTAGCTACGCTACTGATTCCATGTCGAACGAAATTTGTATAAAAATTGTTTTAAAATTCTGTGAAATTTCGCACGATATCGAATGCCGTAATTTGCCACCAGAATTACAACTTTTCTTCTTTTTGCCCTCTTATTCCATTTCATTCAAATAAGTCGACATGTATGGCCATAGCGGTAGTGTTTAGAGAACATCGCCACACATAATTGTTATATACTCTCGAAATCAGAGTTCAAATCGCAGGAAGAATGATGATTTCTTCAGTTCATTTTATTTGATCAGAAACTCTTTAGAGAACTCATCAAAATGTTATGGAAAAATAGTAGTCTTTCTAACAACAAATATAGCAAAAAGGAATGATCAAGAGAAAAAGCACCACCTACTGGGAAGTAGTCAATAACAGTGAACCCATATAGCGAAGGCACTCACCACAAAGAACACTGTAACACTGGCCTTTGAATGATCAATTGACAGCAACTTGTCTCATTCGTAAGGCTCTTAAAAGGAAGAAAAAAATCTCTATCTATCATTACAAATTTCAATACAATGCACAGCATAAGTAAGGGTTTATTCCCCTGAGTACTGGTCTCAATAAATAAAAAAAAATCGTTATAACCGACATTTACTGTATATTGTTTATATTGGCATACAAATACAAATTCAAATACCAACTGTTAAATTGATTTCTAATACGTTTTAAGTTCATGTTTTCTATACTGTTGTCGTTTTCATTAAGAAAACATGAGCAAATAACACACAGAATACAAGATGGAATATATTTACGTAAACGGAGTGTGTGTGTTTGCGTGTATGTGTATTTGTAATATATAAGCAACTATTTTAATACTTTTCTTAAGATGATAACAAAGTTACAAGATACAAATAAAACAACAAAATGTAAAATCTTTTGGAAAACCATATAAACGTTATAGATTTCTTCTGGTAAAACATAAGAGTGTACGTGAGTGAGTATGTGTGTGCGCTAAATAAATAATAAGAATATATGTATGTATAGTACATTTGGAAAAACGAAAACACGTGTACGTGTAAGTATTTACACATGAATACATGCTTAGTTTAACGAGTTGGTGGTGTATTTACACAGCATATGATCTTGTACAACAACTCTCTTGGCTCTTTTCTGTTTTTCTTTTTTTTCTTCTTTCAACTTAAGCACGCTTTCTTTTTCACTCTCTCTCTGTTCCTATCTATCTATCTTCAACGGTTTATAGTGTATGTGTGGTATTTTGTAATGTAATTTCGTTTATTTGTTTGAGTAAAATTTACTGTTACTGCTACTTTTCTTGCCATTAATATCTCGTTTTATTCTTATTACGTATTTGTTTTAGCGGTAATTACGAATTACTAACTTGTTTGCAAACTGGGTGAGACACACAGTTGAGTAGACTCATTTAATAAGAGAAAAGGGAGGAAATAAAAATTGAAAAATGTGGGAGTAGTTCGTTTGTTTTTTTTTTCTTTCTTCATATCTTTCATTCATAAGATGTTAAGGTAGTGATGGTGGGTAATGTGTAAGTCATCTAATGCTTCAAATACAATATTTTTTTCTGTTTTTTGTGTTTCTTTTTCAGATTATGTGCCAAGATTTCACAAGTAGCTTTGATAGAAAATTTACAGCAATTAAATGGCATTAAACAGACAAAGTCTCTGCTACATTGCTATCATGCTGCCACAACTTTAGAGACTTAAAACATAACACCAGTAACATTGGCAACAGCAAAATCAGCAAAAAAAAATACTTCTTTGAAGAGTGGCAACTGTTTTATTTTAATGAATAACGTCTCAACAACAACAGCAAAGGCACAACAACAACAAAAAAAAAACAAATTAAAAACAAAAACGTAAAGAAAAGCTAATTAAAAAACAAAAAAGTAGAACAAGTCTCAATATTTTTTTGTTTTTTTTGCTTTTCTTTTAATATCTATTCCATGTCTCATGCTCAGTCTGAGTTTGAAAGTAAAGTAGAAAAACTAAAACAGCCACACGAAAATTAATTTTTTAAATTAATATTTTAACTAAAAATTATTTTTCAATTTATGCCGTCTAGTAGTAGGAGTACCACTCTACTCGTATCATTTAAACAGCAAAGAAAACGGAAGTTAAAGAATTAAAGTGTAAAACCCAAGAGAAGTCTACTCGTTTATTAATACAGACTTTATGCCAGACCGTAACTCTGACTGACTGGCTGACTGACTAGCTGTACATTTAACTAGAAAGCCCTTGGTCACTTCCTTCTTTTCATTTATATATGTTTCCTTGAAATTGTTGTTGTTTCTGTAAATATATGTGAAAGTACAAAAGCTAATATACCATTATTAAGGCAGCAACAAATAGTACATTTTTAGGCTAAAGAAAGACAATTAAATACTCCAGCAAAATAAAAAAAACTATTATACAGAATAGTAAAGACCCTACGCGTCTTTCAAATTGTTAAAGTTTGCATTTATTTAATTTGGTTTTTGTTTTTTTCTTTTTTAATTTTTTTGTAAATTTAATTTTATTTTCAGTTTTTATGTATGTACTAGGGATGCCAAGCCGGAAATTGCCATCCCGAAAAATCCCGGGATTTTTATATCGGGTTCCCGAAAACGTATACAGGAACTAAAAAGTTTATTTCATAATTTTATAGCAAAAAACATTTACAATATATACATACTTGGCTATTAGAACCCGGCTTCAGAAATACGGCCTAGCTTCAGGCAGCACTCAAGTTGTGTGGGTTAAGTTTTTATCCATGAGTTCAGGGACCTACAGTTTAATGTCGACTCCGAACGACAGACTTGAGAATCTTCTTCATGGCAATCA
This sequence comes from Metopia argyrocephala, assembly GCA_963576795.1. Lineage (NCBI taxonomy): Eukaryota > Metazoa > Arthropoda > Insecta > Diptera > Sarcophagidae > Metopia > Metopia argyrocephala. The sequence continues at coordinate 99,390,555 of OY756210.1, forward strand.
GTAAATCTCAGAGTTTTTGCCAGAATTCTGATAAGAGGTAATCATGGAAAGAAATGTTTTTCGTAATTCTTTTTAGTAACCCTAACAGCAGAGTAAAAATAAACTTACGAATTTTAGGTATAGAATTATTTTGGTTTATATTATTCTTTTTTTGTAATAATTGCCGAAATATATACATATATGGTGCACCCAGTTTTTTTAAGTGCTTTAATAAGTTACTTTTATTTCTGGGATTCCCCTTTGTAAGTGTATATCGTCGATGGAATTAAAGAACGCTGTAACTGACAAAACCTTAAATGTTCACCAAAAAAACTGTATGAAAGTAGAACAACGACACTAGTATTTTTCAAAACGCAGACGGAGACCAATCGACGCGTATTTTTTTTTTCTGATAAATATGATGCAAAAAACGTATTTTCGATTTTTTGTCAGTTACAGCGTTCTTTAATTCCATTAACGATATATCATTCGCGGTAGTTAACTTCAGTCTATATTCAGTGTCTGACTAGTTTACTTTGCTACAACAATGGAAAATCGACGACTAACAGCAACTAGAAAACGTGGGATTTGCAGCTACTGCAAAGCTAAGTACGATAGCAAATGCACCATATGCAACAAATTCATATGTAAATTACAACGAAAGATCATTTGCTCTTCATGTAGTGAGAAGATTTAATAAAAAAATAAACAATAACAGACCAAAATGGTCCCAAACCCAAGATTCGTAATTTTTTTATTTTTCTGACTTCCATTTTATTATTTTTGGTTGAAAGTTTTTCAGGAAGTAATAAAATATAAAAATACCCCAAAAGCAAACGTTTTAAGTTGATATGTTGCACCATTTATTAGTTTAGGCAAAAGCATTACAAAAATTTACCAAAATGGTCCAAACCTAACAGCAGCGTTAAGATGTCAGAGCTGGGATTTGAACCCCTATGTAGTTCTTGTCTAGTAAGCCAATACACTACATACTAGACTACGACTACTACAATTATTTTATAGTGTGATTTTTTTTGTATTTTTTTTATTTTTTATTTTGAGACCAATACTCAAAGGTAAACCCCTACTAAATGAAGTGCATTGTATTGGAATTTTTGGAAAGGACAGTACATTTATTACAGAACATACATTTTTGTTTTTCTTATATTACTATTAAGCGTCTTAGGAATGAGACAAATAGCTGTGAATTGATCATTCAAAGGCCAGTGTTAAACCTTCACCCTGGAATGATCAACAGCAATTGCCTCATCATTGCATGTTGATTGTGTAGTGAGTGCCTTCGCTAAGTAGATTTAGCTGTTGTCTGCTACTTCCCAATAGGTGGCGCTTTTCTCCTGATCATTCGTTTTTTGTTCACATTGGTTAAGTTGGAATAAAGTGGAATGTCGGGGAGCGGTTATTTTGTAGATGGTCTTCTTAGAGGGGGGACCTCTTGTTTTTAAATTATAATTTTGAAAAAACCGCATTGCATTCTTTTAGGTGCATGTTTGCAAAAAATTATTAAAGTGCTAAATTATAAAAGAGTATCGTGTGTCATTTAAAAGAGAACACATGAGTAGACGATATAAGACACCTCTTTTGATGGTACCGCTGACCAATATCATTCACACATAAAATACTCAAAGCCAAAATGTTAACACTACGACAGCACTTTTTATTAATGCAAGAATATGGTGGCTCGCTTCATTTTTAGGTTCAACTACCTAATGTTAAGGGTAGGTTAAGTTAAATTCTCATAACTCGTGTATAAGCAAAACAAATTTGTGAAATAATTTATAATTAATAAGAACATTCAACATTGTCGTTGTTTTAATATTGTTGAATCTCTCAAAGGGTATTTTGATGATCGTTAAATGTGGCAGGAGTGCTGAGAGAATACTCGAACATTTTTGTAATAATTAGTTAAGCAAAATAAAAATAACATTTTATGACATTTTTTCTAATAATTAAAAGTCGAGTAATTAAGAATTTTGCTGGGTGTAGTGTTACAGACCAGTATCTCTGGTGGGAATCGTAACCACAACCCTCTCACTACTAGTCTAGCACACTATACTCTAGACTATTAGGGCACCCATATACATAAAGTACGAGGGCGGTTTGATATTGAAGCTACCTAAGTAGGAAAAAACATTTTTTTTTTCAAAAACCATTCATTTCTCAACATAGTCTCCTTTTAGCTCAATACACTTAGTAAGACAATTTTCCAACTTTTTTATACCATCTGAATAATACGATTTTGGGAGCTCCTCAAAATACGCATTAGTTTCAGTAATCACTTCTTCGTCTGAGATTAATTTTTTTCCTGCGAGCCATTTTTTTAAGTTTGGAAACAGGAAAAGTCACCAGGGGCTAAGTCTGGACTATAAGGTGGATGATCAACCAATTCGAAGTGGATTTCTCGTAGTTTTAGCATCGTATCTAATGCTGTGTGAACCGGTGCGTTGTCTTGAAGAAAGAGCACTTTTTTCTTATTTAAATGTGGTCGTTTTTCCTTGATTGCATCAACCAATTGATCCAATAATGCACGATAATACTCTCCTGTGGTTGTAAATCCCTTTTCAAGATATTCGATGATCAATATTCCGTCTGCATCCCAAAATACAGTGGCCATAACCTTGCCAGCCGATTTCGCTGTCTTCGCCTTCTTCGGAGCACTTCCACCAGCTTCCACCCATTGCTTCGATTGATTTTTAGTTTCAGGTGTATATTAAAACTAATATAGTTTTATATAAAAACTAATAGTATATAAAAACTAATATAGTTTTATTTTTTTTTTTAAATTCCGAAATCCCGAAAAGTACAGGGATTCCGAAAAATCTCGGAATTTAAATATTCCAAATCTCAAATCCCGGTATTGGCGAAAACCAGACCCGCTTGGCATCCCTAATATTAACATACAAATATGTAAAACTTGACAAAGACAGCTGCTACAGTTTTTATGCTTCGGTTGGCCTATTTGCACCACAAAAATGTATTTTATGTGCGATTTTTTTGCTTCTTTTTTTGTTACACAAAATTGTTGTGATCTCAATTCGCCACTTTTGATTTTTATATTTAAATTTAAATGTGTAGTAGATTACATAATTCGTTTAAATGTAACACTTTTACTTAATTCTGCATCATTCTATTCTATTTTTGTTCTTTTTTTTTTTTTTTTTTTTTCTTTTTTTGCATTTGGCAATGTATGACCTCCGGCTTTGAAAAAGTAAAATGAAACAAAAAATTAAAACCCCACTACACAAACTTCACAACAATAAAAGCAACAATGAAGTAAAGAAGAAAATCCAATATTTCTAAACGTATGGAAGAAATAAATAAAGAAAACAGAATTGAATCATAAAAAATAAGAAGAAAAACAACCGAAAAAAAAACAAAAATTACGTCTAAGAAATAATAATAAACTCCACTCGTACTTTCATTTTGCCACTACCATACTACCATCTATACAATAAATACAAACAACAACAACAACAAAACAAAATAAACTTCTATTTCTATTTACACTTTAGTTGTATAAATTAGTGTCTGACTGACTCTCTGTCTTTCTCTAACTAACACTGACTGCCTGGCTGGCTGGCTGGCCAAGTCAACTTGTAGGAGATAAAACAACAATAATAAGAAGAACAACAAACGAAAATGTGTTCTACAAGATAAACGGAAACAAGCCAAGATGGAATTAATTTTCCGCTTTGAACAAACAAGCGGAAGTAAATAAGAAGACCGACCAACTTATACAACGAAAAGAAAACAAAATTTTAAATTAAAAAACAAAAAAAAAAAACAAACAAAAAAACAAAATAAACGAAAGACAAACAAACATTGAAAATAAACTGTTAACAACGGTGTGGTCTAAGCAGAGAGAAAATACAACAATTTGCTGGTTTTAAGCATAAAGAATACAATACATATTACAAAAATCCCGTTAAGAAACTTTTTCATTTTTCCAAAAACAAAAAAAAAAAACAAAAAAAAGAGAATAAAATGAGAACGTACTATACACATGCATATGCAACAGTTACAGTAACAACACTACACTTACTCACCGACATCAACCCATATAAAATCAATTCAGCCAAACACAACACATGAATAAATGTAAGACGAATCCCCAAGTGATGTGGTTAGTGACCACTAATGGTATATGTATTGTTTAGTATGATTGTAATGATTGAACATGTGCGTATGTGCTCTATAGGTTTACTCACAAAATTTCATGGCCATACAAAATTTAAATACCCACCACAGTAACACATTTAAGCAAAAGGAGGTATTTGAACTGTTCATGTTACACTGAAACAAATTTGACTTTTACTCTCAAAATAATTTAAACTATAAATTATAGGAGGGCTCAGCAATAAGTTTATGATTTTTTGTATGAAATTTGTCAAATTAATCATCGTTCAAGTCAAATATTTTTCCACCAAGCTATTGCGTTGACAAAGGAAATGCAGATGGTGATATATATACATACAAACGAAAATAGTTATAAAATGCAACCGGCAGGAGAATAAAAGTTGGGATCGCTCAGCCGATACTTAGGGAAGGCAGTTAGATATGGATATTATTTACATAGAATAGATCTGAATTTTTAATTTTTTTCTTGAGCATATGCTGTTGTTTGTTTTTAAAATGAATTGATCCAATAAATTTCCAGACTATGATTAATCCTACACAATTATCAATGCAATCTCGACAGCATATCGTCGTGCGGGAGTTTAAGTGCTCTATTCGCCATTTCATATTTTTTATATATCTCGAGTTAATGATGCCACTTTAGGTTTTCGACCCCAAATTTTTCAAATTTGTAATTCGTTTTAGGATATTTCGTCAAGTTTCGGAGATAAATAGCCGAAAACGGACTGCAGATTTAAAAAATGTTGGTGTCAAAAACCTAAATTAGCATCATTAACTCGAGATTTAAAAAATGGCGTATAGAGCACTTAAACTCTCGCACGACGATATGATAAATAATTAAACGCAGTCAGCCAATCAATAACATTTCATGTTAAATAGGAAGTTACAGATCGGTTATCATGTATAGAAAGCTATATCGTAGTTAAATCATGACTCTATTTGCTGAAAAATACACCTTGAATTCAAATACGGCAAAATGAGGGCCGCCAAAGTCTAGTATGTAGTGTGTCAGCTTACAAGACGAGAGCTCCGGATTCAAACCTCAGCTTTGAAATCGTGAAAGAAAGAAATATGACCAAATATTTATGTTGATAAAACCTCCGAAAGTAACTAATTGCCATGAACAAGTCTCTTGTTCGAATAGTAATGGATAAAAATTGTCGCACACAATATGGGTGCTGTGAGAAGCTAGAACGTAACTCTGAAAAAGGGTTATAATAGCCAACAATGTATATATGTATGTAAGAGGGTTTTAGGATTTTTGCATGTATTTACTGCTCAGTAAATCTTGTAAATTTTCGAAATCTCCGAATTAGAAAAGAATATTAACTTTTTAAAACTTCATAACGAGTAAATAGCATTCGTTAAACTTTTTTTATTCCTTGTAAGTATTGAAAAATAATCAAATTTTTAAATTCAAAATAAAAAATTATCTATATTCCAAATAAAAACATGAATGGTACGTAATCGAAGCCTAGGCAATAGAAGAAGAAATATATGACTTGCTTCCTCATTCACAATAATATAAACCTATCAGTGACTTAAATTTAGGAGTTTCAGATCAACACATAATACAAGAGATACGTTTAATTTTGAATCGATTAGAAAATTTGATTGCCGACTTGTTTGGTTTCCAAATAGCATACATTCGTTTACTTATTTGATAGTTAGACCAATTTTAGAAATATTGCAACGAGTTTTAAACAAAAAAATATATATCCAATTAGAATTAAATGTAAAATAAATTCGTACCTAAGACTAAGTAACTTTATTTGATTAAAATTAAATTCTTACTTCCATATTTCATAAAAAATTAAAATTAATTATAGAAAAAAATTCTATGGAAAAATTAAAACTCATTATAAGTTTTCTTTACTTTTTATGAATGCGGGCATTAATTTTTAAGTTTTATTCAAGGTAGAACTTTGTTGATGAAAAGGTTACAATAAATATACACATACCTAGGAATTTTGTGGAAATTTACTACACTTAACTTATTACAAAAGTTAAGTCTTCAATATTTTCTTAAACGATAAGAAAATTCCAAAATTATTGAGCAAAAAATGTGCTTTCGCCTATATTTTTTTTTTTATTAATGTTTTATTTCTTCAAGTTTTTTAAATTCAAAACACTTGTGTCTTTTATCTACATAATATTCTGTTGCAAAATAATTCACAAATAATGAAGGTTTTATTTTGAATTCAGATCGATTAAATTTTTTGTTCCTTTTAGAAAAACGTAACCAAAACGAAAAAAACTGAAGCATTGAAATAAAAAATAAACAATTTTGGTTAGAAATAACCAAAAACGGCAACACTCGTAGGAATAGCTATTGTCGTAGGATAACGATAAAAATTGCAGTGTTGTTAGTTCAATTGGAAAATCGTAAATTTTTTACATTGAAATGTCTACGCTATTAACTAGTTTGTTTGAGAACTACTTTTATTTGCTTTTATACCGAACGTAAGAAATGGTTTGTAACTTTGCTAACTTTGTATCCACTTTAATTAGTAAACAATTAGCTAAAAGCTGACTAATTTTTAACGGTATTGCCATATTGCTGTCGGCTATCGCTAAAGTGTACTTAGTAAATCACATAATCGTTACTGTAAACAACAAAAATTGTTGACTTGTTTTCCGAATGTCGCATTGTAAAAGTTACTAAATCACGGCTCAGGAAATAAAACCACACAGATTTGGTTCAAGCTCAAGGCGAATTCGCTCAATTTTTATGTGCATGAAATGTTTAAGGAGAAATGGCAAACAACAACTCAAGCTAATAATAACACACAAAAGGGGAAACACTCAGAGGGCAACAGCAAATAGAGAAAAAAGAAATATTTAGTAGAATAAGGAAAACGTAATGAAGAGATAAAAAACAAACAAAAAAATTGCACTAGCTTTGGCACACTATTTGCGACTATGCATATGTGCATATGCATATTGTATATGTACATACATATGTATATTGAATACAACAGCGACAACATACCACTTCATAGCAAAGCAAATTATTTATTCAAAATAAATATATGTACACGTATTTGTGCTTGATATATGCAAAAAATTCAGCCAATTTAAAGTATGTTATATATGTATATATGTACTAATTTTAATATATAAATTAGTAATACAGCTGTTCTCTTATTTTTCCTATCTGCAAAGGTAGTTTTGTTGTTATGACGCCATTTAAGTAATTATCTCTTACAGTTTAACCATTTACGCAAACGTACACTAGTTAATAAAACACATATGCATGTGTGCATTCCAGTTTAAAGCGAATTCGCTCACCATTTGTGTATACAAAAATATGCACCGACCACATGATGAAGGAGAAAAGACAAACTCTTAAACACAAACTACAAAGCACTCAAATGGCAATATCACAAAGCGAATGAAACAGAAATAGAGAAACAAAATTGTTGGGAGAATAAGGAAACGTAAAGATTTGATTTAAAGCAGAACAAAATTGCTCTTAAATTTACTCACTACTTTCTTCTTTTTTTTATTTTTCATATCGAAGAAAATGTAATACCATTTAACTAAGAACCTTAACCTTTATATAAATATGCATATGTACATATGTGCATACATATTAATATAAATGTCTTCAGTGTTTTATAGTAACTATAAAACAGTATGTAGTGTAAACCCCAACATATTAATATACTATGAGTGTATTCTGTGTTGCATTTTTACTTTAGTTTTGTTGCCAGCTAAGTAGCGAAAACAATTTTTTGTTAGAAAAACTTTAAAATGTTGATTGTCAGTTGCCATTTGCAATACTTTGTTTTTGCGATTAACTACTCAGTCAGCGATTAGATTTAAATTTATTACCCATCATTTATATAAATATTATTTCCAATTTTTTTTTTGTCAATTTTACTTTTTTTTTCTATTTTTTTAAGAATTCATGTCGTACATACCTTTTATTGTAAACTATTGCTGTTATTTTTCTGTTTTTATTGCTTCGACGCCATATTGATTTTTTATAAAACACGTTTCCTTTTCTTGTAAAAAAAATATACGGAAACTAAAACTTCAACGCAACCGCACACCACGAATTAAAGTAATAAACTAAAGTTGACGGCGAATTGCATTTCCTTAAGTAGATACATACTTTAATGCAAATCAACTAAATAAAAGCAATACTAACAAATAAAGTGCTCTAATAAGCTAGAAATCATGTTATAACAAGATAATTTGCAAAAAAAGCAAAAACAAAAAGACAAGCACACAAAAAAAAGATCAATCGGAAGAGAGTATCAGTAAATTTTAAAAAGTGTTGCCGTCTTAGTTTTTTTTTTTTGTTGAAGTGTGTTCATGTATACAGTTTGTTACCTTTTTCTTAACACAAATAATATACAATATCACCACAAAATTAATATGTTTTTAAATTATTTAGCATTAATATTATTAAACTCGTAATATTATAGCAGATGCATTTAAAATAAAGTAGAAAACTTTGCACAAATAGTGATTTAATACTTTTTTGCCACTTTTTTGTAATTTTCTGTTATTTTTTCCTAAATGAAGAAAATTTCCTTATAATAAAAATGAATTTGTATGAATATTTTTCTCTGTTGAAGTTATTTTTATATAATTTATAAATTTATAATTATAAATTTCTATCAATTAAATAAAGGTCATTAGTCTCCGTGCAAACTTTGTATTCTTACTCTATTAAATTTGATTAAAATCGGTATATTATATTTGTTAAAAATATCCATAAATATCTTTTTAAATATAAAAAACTGGGTTTTGTAAACGAATATCATTTGAACTTTAAACAATTAATCGATACAATCGTTTTTAAATTCAGGAAAATATGTAGTGTGCGAATATACGGAGTGAGAGAAAATAGTGTGCTACTCTATAAAGTAATACAAAAAATTCAAAATTAATAAACAAATCGTACATAAAACTTTTTGTGTTTACACTTTCGGTATTTTCTCGGTGAAAAAAAAAAATAAAACAAAATAATATAAAAAAACAAAAAATATTTTCGCCTTATTTTGCCAATAATATAATATGAAAAGTATGCTTTTGGGGATAAGCAGAACAGAGAAATAGAATTTGAATGTTTTGAAAAACAGAAATGTATTGCTTTCGCATTTAGTCTATAACTATTTTAACATAAGTATTTATAGTTTTGAATACCACCTTTGGGAAAAAGTCTCCTGACTAGTCTCTTAAGCAGAGACGAAATGGCCATAGAGACATGCTTATCCCCAAAAGCATACATTTTATATTATATAAACAAATATATTTAAAAATATATACAATACAATTTGTTTCCGTCAAACAATGACAAAATATTACGGTTGCTACGATTGCAAGACTTGCCAGGGTGTTTGCAAACAAGAGTGGTTACCGCTATAGTTTTTGATTAAATTGAAAAAATGTTATTCATTATTTTAAATATTGAAAAGCAAAAACATTACTCTGGCCTAATGACAATGGTCGCCGTAGCCGTATGTAGTGTGTTGGCATACTAGACGAGAGCTCCGGGTTCTAGCCCCAGCTCTGGCATTTTGAAAGAAAGAAATATGAAAAAATATTTCTTTCGGCGAACACCTCTTAGCAGTCTTCTTGCGGCAAAAACCCTGAGCATAACTGATTGCCCTGACAAGCTTCTAAATTCAGTCTGCCGGATTCGACTTAAACTCTACATAATATGTTTGCATGTATTTCAACTCGGTGTTAAACATTTCGATTACAAATTATATTTCGACTATCACTACCGTTCAACACAAAAATTTGACAAGTCATGCGACTTGTTAGATACATAGCTTTATATATCCCGTTTAATTTAGGTTATTACGATTAGTAAGGAAATAATCAAGTCTACATAGCCTATTTGCAATTGGTTAAAACTCGTTCATATTTTTTTTTACATAATATGTATGTAATGACTGATCAAATTTGTCATATACAATGTACTCGCGACAACAAACTAATTACAACCAAAGGAGTTCATGTTAGCGAAATTGTTCACATTAGCGATTGTCGAATTCCATACAAAAAAGGAAACAATTTTGCAATATAAACCTATATTTTACACGCTTGAATGTAAAATTATTTTAATATTATTTGTATTATCTATAAGTAAATATAAGATTAAAATTATTAATTATAATTCATTACAAAACAAAACAAGATCAAGAGAAAATATCCATTGAAATAAGATTGCATAGCAAACAAAATTCGAAATTGTGTTTTTCTTTCCACTGCTTTTTATTTTCTTATTGCTGAAATACTGTTTTCTTTCTTAAATGCCTAAGCAAACAAGAATCATTATTTCGCTGTTGAAACAATCCTTTAATTACTTGTATGATATCAAAGTCATATGCTTTCTGAGTTGGTTCACGTTACAGAGTAGTCAATGTAGACAAAAGCTTGTTCGTGTTACAGCAAGTGCACTATATTTTGCTTTAAAAGGGAAACGTTTTTTTTATCGATAAAAGTATTGCAAAAATTACCACCACACGTAGTTCTTTATTAAATTTAATTTTGTTAAGTCAGTTACTGAAATGTCATCATATACTTATACATCATATATTTAGATAACTGACATATGCTTAAAATCATCATCAACATTTGTTTTAAAAAACTTGGTTCAACCGAGTTACCCTAGCGTCTTTCATTTATGTAGTTTATAGCATATAAATAATTAAGAAATAATCAAAAATGTTTTATTTTATAGCATGTAAATTAATGAAAAGTTATCGCAAATGCCTTATCTTATCATACGATTAAAAAAAATTAAACAAAGGCAATATGTATTTTATCTTAATATTTATGGACACAATATATGTGCAACATCACAGTGTCTTGTAACTGTGCTTGATCTGAAAATGCATAATAATAACTTAAGTTTTTAAACTTTTGTAGAAATTGCCTATAATCTAAAAAGAAGATATAATCAGTTTTGGCCGAAGACAATTGTCTTTGAAAAATATTTGATACTTTTTTCAAATTTATTTGCTAAATGAATTTCAGTTGCGTAAAAAAACTATGGCAACACAGCATAAGGTATGCATTCATAAAATAAAGTTACTTAAGTCTGCAAAGCCCAGAGATGGTTCTTGTGTTCGTAAATTACTGTGACATTGTGAAATTTAAAATACATATTTATTTGCACAACCCCTACTTGATAAGTGGCACAATATTTTGAATATTTCGAAATTTTAAAAAATAAAACAATTCTTGGTCTAAATAAACACATTAAAAAGGAAGGACATAACTCGACTTTTTATCACAATAAGAAATCTTTGATTGTATTTAAATACTACGTATGTACATACATACATATATATGTAATTGACCATTGCAACCCAGTTTCAGGGTTACGGCCTAACTTCTCGCAGCACCTAGGTTGTGTGTGTCAGCTTTTATCAACGAGTCATACAATTTATTGGCAAGAAAATCTGATCGAATTCTGTCCAACTTTTAAATATTGCATCAAAATGGTAGCATTTGTGCTACAACATCATAAAAAAGATGCAAAACATGTGTACATACATGGTTCTTGTTTAACATAAAATTCAACCCTGAAACGCATGGAGAAAAAAATTTTTTTAAGTTTTTTAAAAGATTATAAAAATGCAATTTTAGTCCACTATCAAACTTTTTGAACCCATACGACTTTTTTGAGAAATCGTATGACTCAATAGGACAGTGTATCATGGCCTTTAAAAATATGGTTTTTATTTTTAGTTGTTCTTATCATCTTGATAAATAAAGTGGAAAAACTTAAATGTTTTTTTTTCAATAATACGGTAAATTCGAGTAATTTGGACTTCTACTTAGTATTTGTGATATTATTTGTGATTAAGTTCTCATTAACTGTTGCTTAAAAATGTACGAACAGCAAAGTGAACGAAGATGTAAGTGTTTTCATATAAAATTCGGCTTATGTATAACGAACACAATGTCAGTTCTGCGAAATTAATGTCAAAATAAGTCACTTTCTTTTGTGTAAGTTAACGGGATAATAATGTGAACTTCTTGGATTCTTTAATTATTGTTTCAAAAGTCTACATGGTACGAAAATTATAAAGATTTAATGGTTCATAGAACACAGAAGACTTTTATTGTTTATTGTAATTTACTTACTCGTAGTTTAAAAACTTTTTTATAAGTATTGTTTCATTAAAAATTCGTATAATGATATTTCAAAATTTTTTAAAAATATATTCATTATTATATTGACTAGACTCAAGATCGCATTCTATTTAATTTTTATAAATAAACTTAAAAATATATCGACGTAAAAGATAAAAAACAATTATTTAAGTTGGAGAAAAATTTCTAGAGGATAGTCGAGGAACTTGTATTAGTATATTAAAAAAAACAAACTCAAAAAATTCATATATTGATAGATATGTTCATATTTTTATTTTATGAAAGAAATTAACATTTAAACGGAAAGAAAGTGGTAAGAAATATTACAAAAATATGAAATGTTTACTTTATTAAATACCTATAAATTTCAGTTTAAAAAATCAACAATGCAGCAGCTCCGTCTACTGGTACAGTTTACAGAGAAAATCCGGAGTTTGCTAGAGGTGCAACTATGCCTGCAGCAAATAGGTTTTCCATAGAAATGAAATGAAAGTCCATTTGGTTAGGTTAATCTATTGTATTACTATAGATGAATTAATAAAATAAAGTTAAAGGCAAAAAAAAAAATAATCACTACTTGCAATATTTTTTATTTTATTTTTTGTTTATTATTTCATCCACAATGTACACACTGTGGTTATCTCTTTCGTTTGTCCACATACATAAAATACATAGCTGTGTAACAGTATCAGCCCAATTCTGAATAAAAATTCCCCGAAAAATTTTTTTCCTTTCTTATTTTTACAATTGTGTTTATCTTCAAACAATTTGGTAGTATTCTTTATATTTTTAGATAAATCGCTGAAAATTCTACATTATAACTTTATTCTACCAATTTGTCAGATGCAATAACTGACAGACGTAAGTGTGTACGAAAGAAAATCTGTACGATAGATAAGCCCAAATTGATCGTAGTTGGCGTGCCTTCCGTTTATTCGTACTCATTATTTTTCATAAACAGGCTGTAAATTAAAAATTAAACTTTTTTTTAATATTTTGAAATACCGCTAAATAAATTAAACTTATATACATATATATATACTTGTTAACTTTTGTTTTTTTTTTTTGTTTTTGTAATTTTAGGAAAATGCTAATTTTGTTTATTTTTCTTTGAATAGTTTGGTGTTACGCTTAATAGCTTTGTTTTATCAATAGTTATATAAAACTCTTTTAATGACATAATATGTATTGTATGTTACAGAGAAAAAAAATTGCCGAATGGGTGTTCTAGTATAACAGATTCATTTTCATAGCAGTTTATTATATTTTTTGAGGAACTCTATAAAACTACATATTAATTTAAAAAAACTGTATTAATAAAAGTAACAATCAATAATTATTAAATGTAATCACAATCAATTTTGTATTGCCTTTGAAAAAAGATTTTCAATTAAAAATCTTATAATCTCTTAATAATTGCAGGCAATACATTTGATGTTAAATGACACTTCCCACCTGTGCATTCTAGCCGTCGCTAAATTGCTTGAATATAAAATAAAAAATTACGGTTGACAACAGTTATAAAACAACAACAATTTTTTGTGTTATTTGAAAAGAAATAATGTTGTTGTTGAAAAAAAAATTTATGATAAAACATATCGCTCATATGCGAGAAGAGTGGCATAACTCAAAAAATACATTTTTTTCGTTAATAATGAAGAAATATGAGACGAATTGTAATTCAAAACATATCTAAAAATGTATTTTTATCTCTTTTTTTGACTGAGTGGCGACCAAAAGTGTCTTGTACTTTTCCTTTAAGTTAGGCTAAATTAAAATCTTTAATTGCATTTATCTGAGAATCCCTTTTTTTGAGTTATGCCACTCTTCTCGCAAATGAGCGATATGTTAAAATTGCATTCTTTTTGTTTTTGTTTTTGTATACTTTTATTCTTCTTTACTCTCTGATCAAGAATTATAAAACTAAAGATTACGAAATGCGCATATTTCCTGTTAGATGACGTATATTCCCCTTTATTTAAGAGAAAATAATAGAGAAATAAAAATTGCCTCACTTCCATGAGCAGAAAATTAAAATGTTGTGTGCGTGTTGTCCTAATCTTTCTTAGGTTTATCATTCTTGTACAATTGCAACAAAAACAGGTTTTGGTGAGATTTTTATTTTGTAAATTAAATTAGAAAAAACAGTCACATTAAAGTTTTAATAGGAAAACGTATACCGGAAAATAAAATGGTTAATTCACGCATTAAGTTCAAAGCGAATTCGCTGAACTTTTAGGTTTATGAAACGATTAAGGGGAAGACACAAATTTCAACTTAAACCAATAAGCAATAAAGAAAAGGCTCAGATTGCAGTAACAAGTATCGTATGAGAAGAGATTGAGAAAAGAAATTTTTAGAAGAATAGGGAAGACGTAATGAGTTGATTTAAAACAAACAAAAAATTCAATAACCGATGCCAATTTAGTGTTTTTGGCACTATATTTAGTGATTTTTAATGTTCCAAAACGCCAAATTTTTAGCTATAGTGCCAAAAAAGAAAAAAACACTAGCTTGGTTCTTTTAAAATTTTCTATTAGTTCTTTTAGTGCTTTTTAGAAATGTTAATATTTCACGTTTTCTATTGAAAATTTTAGTAGCCGTTTTACTTTATTTAGTAAAATTTGTTTTCTGGTATTATTAAATCCATTTTAAGTTACTCATTGTAGACTGCTAACAAATGGTAATTTATGCGTTCATGTACATAAGTCGGCTTTGATTGATTGTCTGAAATGAATCGTAATGGTTGCTAATTAGATTTTTTATAAGAGTGAAGTAACGATTACGATTATTTAAGGTTTTGCATGATAACTAAGTGATTACGATTACAAATAATCAAAAATAATCAGAATTATTAACAATTACTACAAAAGTAATCAAAAAGTATTCCCAATTATTTTCAACGATTCATTTTGATTACAAAGTTAATTCAAGTAATTCTGACTATTTTTAGTCTGAAGGCACAAACGCTTGTGTATTATGTAACAGCTATAGTGTAATTAACGAACCTCAAATTCATTTAGCCACTGTTCGTGTCACAATAAAAACTTCTAATGGTACTTTAAGGGTTATTTTAGATCAATGTGCCCAAGCGTCACTCATTATTAAAAACGCTTCAGAGACCCTATTATTATTATTATCTGGTTTAGACCCAGCACAAATGCAAGACACTGCGACCTATAAGATCTATTGTGTCCCTTTGAGTCTACTGTTTGTTTAACAGACCAACTGCCTTCCTTACGAACACCAGCAGGTCCGAAACTTTAGTGGTGGATATATCCGTCGGTGAGACCATATGTCTCCCTAAATACATCCATCTGAATCTATCAAGAGCTACACATTCACACAATATGTGCTCTGCTGTCTCTGATGCTTGTGAGCATAGTCTACAAACATCTACATTTGTGATCGCCATTCTCATCAAATGCGCTCTCACACTACAGTGACCCGTAAGAAAATCCGTTAGGATTTTCAGGTCTGGCCTTCTATACTTTAGAACATCAGACTCACCCCCAAATCGCGGACGAATCACAGCCTTGGCGTGCCTAAGACCCGACTGGGCATTCCAATGTTCTAAACATTTGCCAGTTTCCCATTCACTAATTTGACTGAGAATAGTAGAAAGCGGTGTTGCACAGCAGGGCTCCGGACCAATATAAGGCGTCGCAGATCCCCTCCTAGCTAATGCATCCGCTTTCTCGTTCCCAGAGACCCTAAATCTTCAAATGATGAAAACTCATGCTCAAATAAGTAGTGTTGGTGCAAATGATGTAATTTCCAAAAAATTGGTTCATATGACAATCTTTTATAATACTGAGAATAACTTTAAATTGAACAGTAATAACTTTGTTTGACCAAAAATAACATTATATCAACCTCAAAAAATAGATACACAATTGCTGACTAATTTAAGTGATTTCAAACTAGCTGATCTCTACTTTGCGAAAAATTGTGATATTGATATGTTATTAGGTGGAAACGTTTATAGTGATATTATTCTTCCTCAACAGGAAAAGCTCAACAATTGTTTATTATTGCAACTTACTCACTTTGGTTGGGTTGTATCTGGACATACAGCGCCACTGTCGTATTCTTCAAAATCTATAACTGGAAACGATTGTTCATTAGAAAAACAAATACGTGCATTTTGGGAGCAGGAAGAAGTACTAGAGAAGCGTCAACTTAATGAAAAAGAAGTGTGAATAATATTTTAAACAAACAACCACATGTGATCAGAGTGGCAGGTATACTGTATTTTAGACAATTAAAACAGCTTTAAAAAATCAACCTATACCAGAGTTCAATTGTACAGATTACAGCGCACTATCTCGTTCGAAGAGTGTTGAAAACAAATGTGAAAAATGCTCATTTTTGGTGAGCTGTACAGGGATTTCATAAAAAAGTATGAAAGTCTCAGGCATATGGTTAGGATAGGAAAATACCCAAAAGATTTAAGAGTAAATGGTTATTTTCTACCTCATCATGGGATTATTAGTGAAAGCAGCACTACTACTAAGTTAGAGTTGTCTTTGATGGAAGTTCAAAGTCAATCTCACACCCTTCATTAAATGAGGAACTCGTGGCAGATCCTGCTTTACAAAATTACCTTCCGACAATTGTGACCAGGTGGAGACGCTTACGCATCGGATTCAGAGCCGACATAGAAAAAATGTTCCGTCAAATTAAGGTGCCAAGGAACATCAACAATATCAACAAATGTTATGGCGAGACATATGGCGGTAATATATGGTACAAAACCGGCTCTATTTCTTTTAATTAGAGTTTTACAACAACTAGCCTTAGACGAAAAGAAACATTATCCGTTAACCTCTGAAGTATTAAAAACCGATATATATGTTGATGATGAAGAAACATTTAAAAAAAAAGTCTGCTGAGTAATTTTGGTGCACTTATTTATTTCTTTGTTATAATTTATAGAAAGTAAACCTATTTCTATTTTTTTTAATCTTAGAAAAAAGGTGGAAAATTATTCACATGTACACTCTTTACAATTATGTAAAAAATAACTAAATGGCAACACTTTTCTTAAAACTTAGTGTTACCATAGCTGCCAATTAAATTGACCTTGAAATCGTCAAACTTCGACAAAAAAATCGTCCAAATCGTCAAATTGATTCCTTCAAATCGTCAAAAAATCGTCACCAAAATATTGTACAAATAAGAAAACATCATATTTAAAAAAAAAAAAAACTATTGTTTAGAATTCTTAGTATAAAGGTACGAGTATATTAATATTATATAAAATTTTAAAGCCTAAATAAAAAAAAACATCAAATATCATCTTTTATTATCTACACACATACATATTTTACCATTACATACTTTAGTTAGATTAGGTACAATTTTGAATTCAATTCAATTTCTTTTTGTAGACGAAATGGTATAAAAGTACGGTTTTTGTAAGTGGTTTTTAAGTTTAGATTTACTTAACTAAATATTCATTTTCCGTTTTCAAAATAAGGTAGTGAAACTAATTTGTTTCGGAATTAATTTAGAAAAAGGAAAAACACTAGAGTTAGTTATTTCTACTTCTAATATTTTTTTTAATAGTTTAAAGTTATTTTAGGGAAAATTTGATGTAAATTGAATAGTTTTAAATTTTGTAATTCTTGTCTGTCACATTCTTCAATATATTTGTTAAATTCTTTCACAAAACAAAATAGTTCGGTTCGGTTATTATGTATTAAGGACTTAAAGCTATGTATTCGTTTTCAAAATCAAGTCTTATTAATATTCGACTACAGTTCATATAAAAATAATAAAGCAAGTAATGATAGTTTTTTTATTCTATTTCATCAATTCTTTCATTAGCAAATATATCTTTTCTTCGAAGTATAAAAAATTTGATTCAGCTTTACAATCTGCAAAATAAAAATTTTCAGTCTTTAGCACAATGAGTTTAAAACAATTACTCATTACAGATTTTAGTGAGTTTTTCGTTTCACTATATAAACATTGTATTTTCGTTGAAACATATTTACTTAAGAAAATTTAAATACATTTTTAATCCTTGTAAAAATTCTAGAATACTGACTACAACTAATTCTAGCAACAACCAGCGTGTAAAATTTTTCTTTTTAATTTTTTTATTTCTAATAATATTTTATTTATTTCTAATAATAATATCTTTTGAAATTTGGATCATTAAATTGGTTGATATAACAGTTGCTGATTTTGGATTTTACTATTTAAAAAATGCATAAAAATCCTTTCAGAAAAAGAGTAATATTCTCATTTGAATTTCCAAAAGCAATAGTTGCAAACAGTGTAATTATATATATATGTATATTATTCAAACAAAATATACCCGCTGTAAATTTTGAATTTCCAAAAATCGTCAAAATAATTAAATATCGTCAAATTAAGGGCAAAAATCGTCAAATCGTCAATATGCTATGTTTGTGTCATAAAATCGTCAAATCTGGCAGCTATGAGTGTTACTCTCTTCCGATTGATTTCGTTTTTTTATTTTAGCTTTATTTATTGCTCTTGAGCGCCCTTAATTTGTTAGTCTTGATTTAATTTGGTCGATTTGCATTAAAGTGTGTCTTCGTTTAAGGAAATGCAATTCGCCTTGAACTTTAGTTTAAAAATTTAATTCGGGGTGTGCGATTGCTTTAAGATTTTAAGCGGATGTAAAGTATTTTTTTTTTTTTTTTGAAGTGATCACTCTCGGGTCTTCAGCATATTGTATATATATATTTTTTTTAATTGTAATTAAATTTTTACTTTATTAAAAACTTTTGATTTTTAAGTTCAATAATTGGTACTGATATCCTGTGCTTCTTATTTTAAGTGTTTCGGTGGTATTGAAAAAAATGTTCACACTTAATAATTTCTTTTACTACGTAGTACTACATACTACAAATACACACTACAAAATTCTCTTATTTTTTGTGCAAAATATTTAAGGGGAATACTAAGGCGAATTCTTTATAAATAATTCGCTTTGGGGTATAGTAGGGTATAAAAGTATTTGTGTGTGCGTGTGTCGTTGTCGCTTTATTGCTGATCTTTAGAACAACACCAATTTACTCTAAGAGGTATGTAAAACTTAAATTATTAAAAAGAAATTAAATAATCCAAAAAGAAAATATAGAAATAATATTTATTTAAATGATGGGTTATAGATGACAGCCAAACTTTGAGTTGTCATTTGGCAAAAAAATTTATTGTAGATAGCGACTGATATGATAATTAACGTTTTAACATTTTACGCATAAACATTTGTTTTCCTTGACCAGCTGGTAACGAAATGTGTATGTTGGGCTTTAAACTCCTGTATAACTATTAAGCATTAAACAAATTTATAAAAATATGTGTTTACATACATATGTACATGTACTATACTAAAATATAAAGGCTGTTAGTTAAACGGTATCACAACTGCATAACTACACAACCACTTTTGTTGATATGAAAATAAAAAAGTGGTTTAGAACTTTTTCCTTTTTTTTTTAACAGAAAAGAAAATCTTAAAAACAGTATATGTTTTTTAAACTGTATTATTATATTTGTATGTATTAATTAATTTGTTTTTATTTTTTGCTGTATGATACCTACCTTTAACCACAAATGCGTATATACAAACATATTTATTTTGTGTTTAGTGTCGCTTTATACTAATTATGTCATAGGCTGGCGATTGTGAAAGACTTTATGTTCGTGTATTTGCATAGCCAATCAGTGTTGCCACAGCGTTTATTATTTTGTAACCAATTTTTAATAAAAAAGTAACCAAATTAGAAAAAAAGTAACCAAAAATATTAAAACCATTCGTAAAACAATTTTTTGCTTTTTTCAGTTTAACGTTCGCATTTAAATTTACCAAAATTGATCAATTAGTTTACTAGAATGTGTAAAAAATTACTAACAAAAAATAATACTACATGTTTCAGATTAAATTAAAATATGTATTGCGGTTCAAAACGGCACCTTGTGCTAATTGTGGTTGATCACTTTTTTTGGATTAACTGGCCACTTGACCTACCTTGATCACGTATTGTATTGTAATATGTTTTAAAGGAACTGTATCAATGGTTTTAAGAATTGTGCTGGACTTCAGTCTGACATTAACAAACCATTTCATATATGTATAGCACATGTACTATATTTATTATTCCTTTAAAATATGCTATACTTATTAAATAGAAACTATATTTTTTAATCACATTTGAACATTTTGAGCAAGTGGACATTTTAATCAGAATATTACATTTCTAAGCAGTTTTCCCTTCATTTGTCGATTATACGCTAGTCAAAAAAGTATCTCAGAAGTGCACCAACATTAGGGTGGGTCAATTTGTTCGGGACCGAAAAACATGACAAAGCGTATAGCAAGGTCGTAATCTACGGGAAATTCTAAGAACTTTTCCCAAAGAAACCATGGTTCTAAAATCAAAATCGAGCTTCCGGTTTTTTAAGAGAAAATTTGGTGTTTAGGTCATCCAAAAATAATGCTATTTTTTGGAAGTATTCATTGAAATTGGTGAATAGTTGACCTGTAACGCTGGAAGAGGGCTTATTTTAAAGGAAATTATCTCACCTTTCTATATCTGTCCTCATTTATAGAAAATTATTTACCCAAATAATGGTTTTGGAGGTTTATGTCAAAATAATAATAGTTTTAGGTTTTTAACAGTTTGACTATTATTATTTTGACATAAACCTCCAAAATCATTATTTGGGTAAATAATTTTCTATAAATGAGGACAGATATAGAAAGGTGAGATAATTTCCTTTAAAATAAGGCCTCTTCCGGCGTTACAGGTCAACTATTCACCAATTTCAATGAATACTTCCAAAAAAATAGGATTATTTTTGGATGACCTAAACACCAAATTTTCTCTTAAAAAACCGGAAGCTCGATTTTGATTTTAGAACCATGGTTTCTTTGGGAAAAGTTCTTAGAATTTCCCGTAGATTACGATTTTGCTATACGCTTAGTAGGCAAAAAAATTGACCCACCCTAACCAACATAGTTATATATTGTGTCTTTAACCAATAAATAATCATAGTTTTACATCTGTTTTATTTTTTACATCTACAATTGTCTCTAACTTTATGATACCATATATCCTAATAATAAACATTAAAGGAAATAAATATGTTTGTTGAAGAGGATTTATATTTATTAATACTTCGAGTATTCCTCTAAATATTTAATTTTTTCTTTGAGAAAAAAATAACCAAAATAAGAAAAAAGTCAACATGTACACATTAAAGAAAAAAGTAACCAAAATTGGCTAAAAATAACCAAAACGGCAACACTGTAGCCAATATTCACCACTCTACCAATACATTAATAGATAAATAAAAAAAATATAAATAGTACACTTTGTTTTTGAATTATCTTTCTTCTCCTTATTCTGCTAAATGGATTTCTTCAATTTGGTTTTTTTTAGTGTGCAACTCACTTATTATTGCCATCTAAGTGTTCTCTAATTTGAGTATTATTATATGTTTGATTTTAAGAGTTTGTCTCTTCCTCTTATTATTTGGCCGTTGTATATTTGAGCGAATTCGCTCTACACTTGAATACACAAATATACTGTTTTATTTCCTGGTGTACATTTTCGTTTTCCTATTAGTTGCATTAACTTTTTATGTTCTTTTCTATATGTATATAGATTGACGAGTGCAGAGAACTCCGTGTTGTGTTTGTGCAGTTGTGTAGCCAACATTTATTTAACTTACTATGTATGCGTCAAATGATAAAGAGAAAGAAGTGTCTAAAACAGCGCTACAGCTGGGATTTTTCAAATAGTGGCACAAAAAGGGGATTTAAAAAAAAAGTGGAACAAAAAGAAGATTTAAAAAGAAAAAGTCCCACAATTTTTTAACGTTTTTATTTAAACAAAAATTTTTAGTACAAAAACAAAAATAATTCAATCGGTTTAAGAAATAAATAACAATTCATTTACAATGTTAAGATCACAGTTTTTATAATATATACTCTTATAATGTAATTATAACATATACATATACAATGTATTAATGTAAAAGCAGATGCAATTTATTAAAATTCTACTTTTTAGAAACTTCTCTTCTGTAATTTTCCACAAAGTCATTACTAGGACTCCAATTTGCAATGCAATAGGTCCGCTTTGTCTCTTCACGTGGGGGAATCAACATTATCCGATTCCGAAGAAGATTGAATATCCACTTGATCATTTGCCAAGTCCTGACTCGTTTTGCTTGGGAATCCATTGTTACAATTTGTTTTTGTATTAATAAAAAAGTTGACAGAACTTACTATTCAATTTCCATATATTAACAATATAGAAATGAAACATACATACATATAAATATTTGTTTCTCGGAAAATTGTTTTTTAAACTTTAAATTTCACAAATTTTATCATTTCTTTCTTTCACTTACAAAACTTTAATGTGATTTTACTTGTTCATTTGCTTCTCTTTTAATAACAAATTCGTAGGTTAAATCCAGAATTTTAAAGTTTAGTCTGCAGTATTTAGCGTTTTGAGGTACATTTTAATAATATGTTTGCGATTTTTGTCAAATTATGTTGTAAATAAAAGGGAAATGTTGGAAATGACAAATTAAAAAAAAGGGGAAAGAGTCGCATAAACTTAAGAAAAGTGGCAAAATTAAGTGGCTTTTCAAAAGTCGCCCAAAAAGTAGCTGGGCGCAAAAAAAAGTTGCAAATTGCGACTTTAGTTTTTTTTGCAATACACTCTTTACGTTTTTCTTATTCTCATAAATATAAAATTTTCCTTATTCTTTTTACATGATAACTTTTTATTGCAATCTGAGTGTTTTCTCTTTTGTGAGTTATTATTTGTTACAGTTGATGGTTGCCTCTTCCCCTTAAACATTTGCTTTGCGTAAATTAGTATATGAAGGTTGAGCGAATTCGCTTTGACCTTTAGTGCACAAATATGTAGGTTCTTTTACTTCCTATTGAGAGTTTCTGTTAGTGGTTAAACAATAGAAGATTATTAGTTAAATAAAGTCACAACTACATAACTACACAAATACCTTTGTAGATACTAAAAGTAATACCGTAGACAGGCGACCACGCAAATTTGCCTTAAAAATTTACTAATGCAAATTAAAATTTTACCCTGATAGACGACAGTTTCTGCATTTATATCGTAGACAAACAACAACCTCAGTTTGTTTTTGAACGATTTTTATTTGCTTTTATATCCACAGATATGAGAGGTTTGTAGCTTTGCTTACGTACTTATCCATTCCAATTACCAGTAGTAAACGATTAGCCAACAACTGACTGATTTTATGCGGCATTGCCAAATTAGAAAAGCCATTTATTCAACTGATCTACATATTTATACAGTTTAAATGCAGTTTCGTTTTCTGCATTTATATATATCACAGTTAATGCTTATTAAAAAGAGGATAATTCACAAGTTTATTTGAATAAATTAAAGTGAATTAACGCTATCGTCTATCTATGGTATTATTTTGAATTTTTTTTTACGAGTTGCGTTTATTGGCGTTTTTACTTTTGCATTACGAACGCCAGACTTAAGAAGCTTGTTCATGGCAATCAGTCATTCTCAGAGTTTATGCCGGAAGACTGCTAAGAGGTGGTTGCCAAAAGAAATATTTTTTTCTTGAAGAGGTCAGAGCTGGAGTTTGAACCCGGAGCTCTCGTCTTAGTAAGCCAAAAAACGACATACCAGCCGACGGCGAGCACATTTATTTAGTTGTCTTCCACAAATAATTTTCCTTTTCTTGTTTTCATTCACCTTAAAGAAATGTAAATTTTTTTAACAAAAAATTATAACTAAAGTAGCATATGGGCATTTCCTGGGGTAACAAACGTACGTTCGTACGCTTTTGATGTACAGAGAATATAGAAAAAAAGACTTTTCCTAGTATTTCATTTTTGCGATTTGATAGCATTTTAGTAGCTCTATATGTAGTGCAAAAGATGGATTTCATCGAGTTGAAGTTATCATAATAATATTTCAAAACACGTGGTCACGAACGTACGCAAAATAGAAGTCAACTTTAGCTGACAGTAGTGAAATGTAAAATTCTGCGAAATGCAACGGAATATTCAAAAGCGATAAAGTAATTTTTAAAGCATACTAATGTAGGTCTCTATTCAGTATTTGCACAATAAAATATATCAATTGGTATTATATCTTCCTTTTATTAAGTGGTGACACATACATATGATATTTTTGTAATATAATTAAGTTAGCGCATGCCACTATTCGTTCACAGATACCGATAAAAGAATAAAAAAACTTCTCGAGAACGTAATCCTTCTGATAAATAGGTTTCAGTAAAGCACATACAGTTTTTTTTAATATTTGTTTTATTAATAACATTATTCAATATGAAATAATGAAATTTTAACAATATTTATGATATTATTGTTTTTATTAAACAGACCGTTAAAATTGTGTTTATTTTAAGTCCTCATCACAGAAAATCCAATGCATCATTCTGATACTGGAATATTCGGTATATCATTTCACTTTTAAAGTAATTATATCATCAATTATAAACTCATTGCTTATAGAAAAAATTTACTTATGGTCTCGAACGTAAGAAACTTTGCAAACAAAAAAAGTCTATTTAATGGTAACCAAGACGTTTTTCTTATTTACTTACTTACTTACTTACAAATTATTGACACTGAAATTAATTAAAATGTGGTATGTCTTTGCACCTATTGACGTTTTATGCAAAGCAATAACAATAAAATGATGTTTTCGTTCGCGAACGTACGTTTAAAACCTAGACAAGAAACAAATCAAAAATTAACCGTTAATCGTTTTTAGTCTCCCTACACATTTCCCTTCTTAATTGTTTATAAAAGAAAGATTTTGAAGAAAGAGTGCAAATATAATACATTTTTTGCATGTAAAATAATTAAATATAAAAATGTAGAAGTAGCTTAAAAATGAGCTTTGAAATATTCCAGTTCCTACACCAATTTTCTCAACAACATATCAACGCCTGAGATATGCTAAGAATCCAATTTATTATAAAAATATAGACTCTTTTTTATAATTATAAGCAATAAAACGCTATGATTATCAACATATTTTTTTCGATCCTGGTTTCCCATTTTGAGGAAATGCCCATATTTTAAAATTCCTATTAATAATTTTATATTATCTCTCTTTCTCTCTTATACAAGTTTTAAGGATTTTACTTTCAAGAATAAAGTTGAACACTGATCTACATAAATAATTTTGCATTACGAAGTGAACTCTCTAGAATTTTAAAATTAAAAATTTAATTAAAACAAAAATGTGCAATAAAGAAATAATTTTTATTCATTGTTATTTTAATTAATTTACTATTTAAAATGCATTTCCTGCTTGGAAATTTTAAAATTCCTTTAAAAAAC
Source organism: Metopia argyrocephala (assembly GCA_963576795.1). Classification (NCBI taxonomy): domain Eukaryota; kingdom Metazoa; phylum Arthropoda; class Insecta; order Diptera; family Sarcophagidae; genus Metopia; species Metopia argyrocephala. The sequence continues at coordinate 99,416,194 of OY756210.1, forward strand.
AGCTTTTCTTAAACTACAAACAATTGGTTTATCTAACTACAATATATATTTTTATTTTTTGTTTTTAAATCTTTGTGTAAACTTGGAATGCGTTTAATATCAATTTGTTCCTGTTGCGATCGCAATTAGTGTTGTAAAGATTTTCATTTTTTACTTTAATTAGCAGTTAGTTCAGGTTGTTTGTTAGTTTGGGCCTTTTGTCTCTTAATCCAGCATAAAATATTGACCCAAATAAAACCACAAACACCCATATAAATTACACGAAGTTTGGGTGGTATTAAAACAAAATTAAACACCTGGGCCGGTAGCCAAAACATGCAGGAACGTTGAAAAGTGGGTAAGAATTTTTGTTTCAATTCCAATGTTAAATCTTCTTTTCCCTCCATCCAAGACATGCCTAAAAAAATTTTATATAAGGAACATTAATAAAGTTGAAAGCCATACACTGTATGTATTTAAGGAAATGATTACAGAGATTACTTACCAATATAAAACATTGTTAGCAGGTATGGCGTCAATACAAACTGATCAATAAATAATTTTTTAACAATAATTTTCTTAGTTGTACCCGGAAATGTGCGATCCAGCCATTTGTACCTGTTTGTTTTATTTTTAAAAGAAAAAAGAAATAATTAAAATTTTTACTGTACTTGTATGATTAATGAAATCTTTTAAATAACATGCCTCATACGCCTGGTGCTTTAGTGCATTTAATATTATCAGTATGAGTGTGTTGTATGTGAGACAAGCGTGTTAAAATTATAGTTTTTCTTTTGTATGTGTATGTGCAAGTGTGGTGTTTTGGTTTATATGTGTTTGATTACTAACGTGTATTTACATATGTTTTAAGTAAACAAGACTTTAAGTTCTTTTATGTGACGTCATTCTTGTTCTTTTTTATTTCTATAAAAAGCTTAATATAGCACGTGTTACAATATGTTGTTGTTGTTCAACAAGATAAACAATAACAAGTAATAGTGATTTTAAAGCTTTTCTTAAAGCTTTTTCTTTTAATGTCTCTCTAAGTGTGAGCAAACAAACAATGTATGGAAATGAGAGTGCATTTGTAAAAGCAAATGCCAACGTTGTTAACTTTCAAATTTCAAAAAGGACTAAAGTTGAGGAAAAAACGCTTATTTTAACAAAAAAAAACCAAATCAATTTTGTACATAAGGCTGAGTTAGTGAAAACGTTGGGCGTAACGTTAGTCTCTTCAAAATTGGTAAATTTTATGTGCTAGTTTAGTCAGCTGTTAAGATTTTGTTGTGAACAAAAAATTAAAAAAAAAATTAAATCAATTGTTTCTCAGTGATATATATTTTATTTTCAATTGTTCCCAAATACTTTAATTTCTTTGTTAAGCAACCTTTTCTATTCTACGTAATGCCAAGTTGACATTTACAACATAAAAATCTAAATTCTGTAGATTTTCTATGTGACCTTGACAAAAATGTCAAGTTTTTATAACTTCCCGTAGACATACATTTATTACAAAAAAAAGCTATATAATCGGGATAGCGGCCTTTTGCCACACTAAACTTAATTCTTCTACAGAATTAACTATAACTAACATTTCGAACAGAGTTTCTTTCTTGTCGGTAGAATAACTTAGAATAACTTGCCTTAGGCCGAGGCCATGCAATGAGCGGCGAGTTTGAGCTGCAAGTGGCTTATTGCTGAGCGTCATTTCTGAGCGGTTAGTGCGGTTAGTTGTAAAAATGTCATATTTTAATTTTTAAAATTTGGTAATCTTGCCATAATAGCGGTCGGCTTTGTACACATGGAATTATAAGCTCCGCATTTACTTTTGCCATGTTTATACTTCGCCGCTCAGAAATCAACTAAAAATTAAAACAAGTTCTATTTTTGAGCGGCGCCACTTAGCCGCTTAGATATGCCGCTCATTTCGGGGCCACTTCAGTAGTATTCCATATTTTTTAATTTTTTGCCGCTCACCGCTCAGCCACTCATCGCTTTGTAGCTCATTGTGTGGCCTCGGCCTTAGAGTTGGTAACTGATTAAGTCTAGATAATGGTTCGAAATCTCTGACTCCTATTAAAAATATAGTGCCCACTTGAGCCATATTTTCGTAAAAAAGATCAAAACAATGAAACAATCTTCACAAAACAATGTTAGATGAAAACTAGAAAGTTTTTTCAATACATACACACATACATAATTGGCCATTGCAACCCTGTGTCAGGGTTACGGCATAGCTTCTCGCAGTACCCATGTTGTGTGTGTTAATTTTTATCCATGAATACCGGGACCTACAGTTTAAAGTCGACTCCGAACAACAGACTTGAGAGGCTTGTGCATGGCAATCAGTTACTCTCAGAGCTTTTGCCAAAAGACTGCTAAAAGGTAGTCGCCAAAAGAAATAGAAATAGAAGAAATAAGAAGAACCCGGGCCTCAGGTCTTAGTAAGCCAACACACTAACCATTAGATCACGGCGACTATAAGTTATATTCAGCTCAGATTTAAAAGCTTGCACCACGCTGCAAAAATTTATTTAGCATGTGTTCACACTAGATTCTTATATTTAAGATTTTAGCTTATTCTTCTTTAAACTATCATGGGCGTTCACAATACAAGTCTTATTTTTGATGTTATATACGTACATATGTTATTATTATTTTGTGCACACATATATGCAATTATACATAATAAAGGAAAGCATATCGCCAGTACAATATAGAATGAACGCGTTTCTTTACCAATCGCCTCTTTCGCCACAAATTGTATGTTTCCCACGTCTGTCAAAAAAAAAATTAAAATAAATTACCAAAAAATATTCATTGCAGTTAACTTTGATCTTATTAAAGCGTTTCTGACGAAACAAAAATTAAAATTAAAATTGATCACACCTTTCCTGGGGCTCGAACCCGAGCCTTCAGCATCTAATAAAATAAGGAATTTTTATAAAACAAGTTATTGACAAAATTTGCGCCTCATTTATCGTATAAAAGTTGAAAAATGTTTTACTTTTAGATGCGTTGGCCGTTGAATAGTTTACTTACATTGTAACCGCTGTTAACGACGTAACGCATATAATGTATTTCTACATTTAGGCTCCTACGTTTGAACACAGACTTAAACATGGCTTTACGTTGTATAAGCTCTTAATATATTGGATAAGTTAAGTTTGAGGCTAAAGTACATGACCATTGGCCATTTTATTGTTGCTTTTAGAGGTATATTTGGTTCAATAAACCACTTTAAAAGTTGTCTATCCTTAAGAATAATGCATTGTTAGGAGTACACACCATTCATTTTCTTTGTCACAACCGTCAAAGTAGTCGCTTTGGTTGAAACCTTGCCAGGGTATACTTATACATATATTAACTTTGTGCTTTGGTTGCAGTTCTTTTGAGATACATATTGAAGAATATTAACGAGATTTGAAGCCCAAACTGACAAAACATTTAATGTTCACCAGAGCCAAAAACTTGCATGAAAGTAGAACAAAGACACTGATATTTTTCAAAACGCAGACGGTGTAAGTGAATTCCTTTTCATCATAGAAATCTGGGACCGGGACCAATCGACGCGTATTTTTTTCTGATAAACATATTGCAAAAAACGTATTTTCGATTTTTTGTCAGTTACAGCGTTCTTTAATTCTTGCGACGATATGTTATCAAATTTATGCCAGATTGTTTGTAAACAACAATTACGGCAAAATCAATATTTTCTCTTGCATTAATATGGTGATAGCCACAGATTTTGAAGGAATATATTCATTATTGATATACTGGTTTGGATTCTTAAATAGAAATATGTAGTTACTAGACCAGTGTCACACTTTCTTCCCTACGATACTGTGTTTCTCTTAGAGAAACTATTCCGTCTTATATTTAAATTTGTATCTATTTTGTCGTACGCCAAAATTGAACAGATTATAGAAATGAAATATTAAATCGGGAAAAATACAATAAATTCGTAATTTACATTAAAATAACCATTAAAATATTTTAGAGGAAATTTAAATACTTTAATAATTTAAACACAGAATAAACACTAACGGGTACCTGGGTACTCTTCTCAGGAGTCTACGTATAAAAATGTTGTCAGTACGGTTAGGGCAAAATATATGTTAAAATTACACCATTGGGAGAAATATTCAATGTCAGTTTGCAAAGATGATTGACCCGCAGCAATATTATCAAACGAATCAAAAATGTTGACGTCATCAGCATACATTGTAACATTCGAATGAAGAATGACAGATGGAAGATTGCTAATAATCATACCGGTTTAATTTCATAAGAGCAATGTTTGCCAAACGTTGGAAGGTGATATTATTATCGGATGTCTTGATCAAGAGGGTTCTTAAAATAATTTCCTTGACATATTATTGTTATATTAAGGCCCATTATTACAACTTGCCGTTAGTCAAAGGTAGGATTTTATCAGACCGATAAATTGGTGTTTGTTATTACAAATAAATTTTAGCCTAAAGTGACCGATAAAGTTATTGGGAATATTGCATTACCTTTAGGTAAAAGTTAACTTGTAATAGCAAAAACCAGTTTATCGGTCTGATAAAATCCTACCTTTAACTAACTGCAAGTTGTAATAATGGGCCTAAGTCTTTTAAGGTATTTAATCAAAGCGTTTAAATTTTAAACAACCGTTAACGGGTTGTTATGGCCAGCTAAGCAAGTAAGTAAGTTTTTCTCTGACAACTAAGCGTTTTTTCTCGATTATAGTGATTTCTGAAATTTTAAGGTTGACAACACTGAAAAGTAGTGATAGAAAGTGAAAATAAACGAGTATGTTGTACTATGAGCCTGTTAGTAATTTTATAAATTTTAATTCATTTGCTATTGTCATATGTAGTATGTATTTCTCTAAACTATAAATTATTGTTGTGCTTGCGACAGTGCTTTTTTAATTTTTTATTACGAACAAAACAAATGTCAAATTGCTATTAAATCATTAGACAAAAACAAGACACAAACTGTGATTTTTATTTTTCTGCTTAAAATCAATTTCAATAAAGGAAGTGTGATGCACAGTCAATTGATTAGAAAAACAATTTAATAATAATTTAAGTAATAGGCCATGAATTTTAATAATGAAAATTAAAAGATATATAAGTACGAGTATTATAAAATAAAATAAACAAACCATATATATAAAGAGGGTGCATATACAACTGTACCCATTACTGCATAACGACCCACTGTGGCATAATCAATGTCCTCTTTTAAGGAATCTTTTTCCACCTAAACGATTTTTTGTTTTTTGGCAAAAACATATTAATTAAGTGTTTAATGTACATATACGTACATATGTACATATGTAGTATGTGTGTATATGTATTTGATTTAACAGACAATTGTATTGCCTTTAATTTCCTACTTACCAATACTTTTTTAGTCAAATATTGTTGAGAAAGTTCTGCACCCACATAAAGACTACCATACACAGCACTATTGGTTAAGAACGGATGTTTCTTAAACAAATTTCCCAAAACATTAAACATTTTCGACATTTTGAAAAGTACTTTTCTATCAACACTTAAACAATTTGTACAATTTTTTGTCAAAATCTTTATAAGAAATGGTATAAAAGTAAACAATTAAAACTTATCAAAATTAGATTAGATGAGGAAGAAATAATAACACATGTTCTGCTCTATTCTTCCCCACTGCTCAGGCTAGTATTGAATGAAAAACAAAACAAAACAAAAATGATTTCTGGTTTCAATAGAACTTCTGCACTCTCTTTAGTCAATTGAATTTAATGTCGATTTAATAGTTATTGTCTGTCTTCCGTACAGTTAGATTGTTTGGGAGAGATGGTTAGTGGGAACGAAATACCAACACCATCTCAAAATGATAATAATAAAAGTATGAAAAATAACAATTTATAGTTCGTTTTTATTGCTACTGTTTGTTATTATTTTTAATATGTACTTGCACGAGTAATAAAAATTGTTTTTGTGATGCAAAGTTGTAGCGAAAAGAGAGAGAGAGTGAGAGATGAGTTAATTTAACAGCACGATTTTATTTAACAACTTGGCAGCACTTTTGATTGTAAGCATTCGCCATACGTAATAAAGCGTTAATTTAAATTTTGAAACAAATTTCGAATTTTATTAAAGAAAAATGTTAAAAATAGCATAACAAACTTGACGAAAATATAAATTATTTTTATTTTAATTATTTAAAATTTATTCGAATATTGGTTTGTATTGACATATTAAGAATTGAAATTCAAATACAGTAAAAGCTCCACTGGCGGACAGCTCTAATAGGCGGACATATCCGATAGACGGACGATTAGATATTTTTTACTATGTATTTTTAGAACAAATTCATCCCCCCTGGACGGATATCTCCCGTAGGCGGACAGAAATGCTTCGACGGTCAGTGTCCGCCTATGGGAGCTTTCACTGTATACCTCTTCATGCATAAATGTTAAATATACTAGTTACAGTTTATACTGTTAACATCCAACCCCTCTTATGATATTTTGTTGCCAAGCAAAAATTACATATTTTTGGAAAAAAAAAATAATAATAGTCCGGCAATACAAAATTTGTAAACCACTGTTATATTTAAAATTTAAAATTTTTTTCTTTTCTCGAGGTTATATAGTTGTTATATTAAATAAAACACGTTGTTTCATATACGAACTATTTAAATCCTATTTATTATTATTTTATTATAAAAAAGAGGAATATTTTCTTAAGGAAGAATATCCACAGCTGTAGTAGCAAACACCACTCGAGGTAATAATTTCTGTTTTCTTCTTTCTTGTTTCTTGTCTGTGTTGCCAGTCTGTTGATTCTTAACAGAAGGCAGGCTGAGTGCTGCCATAGTTATTTTTCAGTGATTAAAAAACTGCAGTCGTAGTATTAAAGTCGTGAAGTTTATTAATTTCTGTAACGTTTGTATTTTCCATTGATCAAAACAAAAAAAGTTGACTGCAAAAATGCAGTTTTTAATGCAACACTGAAGAGCATCTGATTAGGATATGTTCGATTTATTGATTAAATAAAAATGAATTTTTCTGAAACATTTCTCTTTTGCATTGATTTAGAAACAGATACAACAGGTGAAAATATATTTTTTTAATAAAATCGATTTATTCACTCTGATAAATCTGTGGCGGAATTTGCACAGATGGTGCTGCCTCTATGACTGGTTGTTATAAGGGCATTATGTCAAGAATAAAACCTATTACGTATGTTAATATCGTCGATGGAATTAAAGAACGCTGTAACTGACAAAACCTTAAATGTTCACCAGAGCTAAAAAACCCGTATGAAAGTAGAACAAATACACTGGTATTTTTCATTTCGCAGACGGCGTAAGTGAATTTATTTTCATCGTAGAAATCTGAGACCGGCACCAATCGAAAACGTATTTTTTTTTTCTGATAAAAATGGTGCAAAAAACGTATTTTCGATTTTTTGTCAGTTACAGCGTTCTTTAATTCTATTGATATACAGCTGCGTGCAACTAATTAAGAACACGAAGCTTACATGTGAGCTTGAAGCAAAAAAATAAAAATAGTTGTATATATTGTCAAAATTTTTCCGAGTTTAGTTATTTAAACTCTTAGTCGTAGAAAATAACTGTTTATTGTGTCAATTAAATTATTTTTTATAAAGCAGTGAGCTATATTTTAAAGAATATTGAATTCAGTCGTGCATATAATTAAGGACACATCGTAAAATTTAAGAAAAACTTGTATTTATTAAAAAAAAAAATCAATATTTTGTTGCAAAACCATTGTTGTCGATAACAGCTTGACACCTGCGAGGCATCGAGCTAACCAGATTTTCACATACACTAGTTGGAATGGCCTCCCAAGCTTTCTTTGTTTCGGCGAAGAGATTATCAAAATTGTTTATTTTTACTGCGCTTACTTTGGTTTTTACAACTTGCCATAAATTCTCAATCGGATTGAGATTTGGACTGCATGAAGGCCAATCAAGTACAGTGACCGAATTGTTTATAAACCATTGTTTGACGTGATGAGCCGTATGCTTCGGGTCATTATCTTGTTGAAATATCCATGTTACTGGCATATTCTCGTCTGCATACGGCATCATTGTATCGCTTAGGATTCTTACATATTGGAACTTGTCCATGTTTCCGTCAACTTTGTGCAGCGGTCCAACACCGCGTGACGACATAGCACTCCAAAGCATAATCGAACCTCCTCCATGCTTTAAAGTGGCCCGGGTGTATCTTGGATCAAATTCTTTTAACTTTGGCCGGCGAACATATTTTTTTCCATCGGGAGAGACTCTATTAATTTTTGTTTCGTCCGAAAATAACACTCTTTTCCATTCCACAGCGGTCCAATGGCGGTATTTTTTTGCAAACTCCATTCGCTTCTTCCGGTTACGCTCAGACAACAATGGTTTCTTTCGGGAGATTCTTCCAAAGAGGCCAGCTTCCCGCAATCGACGTTTTACTGTGTCTACAGATGGTTTTGCTCCATTTTCACCAAAGACTGCTATCCGAATTTCATTTGCTGATTTATGCGGATTTTTTTTTTCGACTCGCGGACAATCAGTGCATCTTCACGTACTGTCGTAATTCGGCTTCTTTGTTTACGAGGCACCTTTTCAGCTGTCGAATGTTTTTTGAAATATTGCACCGCTTGGAAAACCATTGTTTTAGAAACTTTTAAGGCTATTGCGATCTTCCTATAAGAGCTTCCTTCCTGATGCATTTGTACAAAAATCTTTCGAGTACTGACGTCACAGGACTTATTTTTACCCATGTTTATCAATAAGTAAAAGTTTATCAAATTCTGAAAAACACTTTGTGTAATCTCATTTATTTGAATTTAACTGTTAAAACTTACTTGAATCTTAAAATTTTAAAAAATTTTTCACTGTCCTTAATTAAGTGCACGAGTAATTTATTTCACAAATTATGAAAAACACCACAAAGAAAAAAATAACGGTAAAAATAGGAATGCCATTGAGAAGTTTCAATAAACAAAGTTGGATTAACTAAACAGGGTCAAATTTTAGCGGTTTTTTTAATAGTATTATTTTCAACATAATGATTTAAATATTGAGTATTACTGGTCTTAATTAGTTGCACGCAGCTGTAGTAACTATTCATTGTTTAATTCATAGGGAACAATTAGCTTCCAAGGAAATGAGTACAGAACTAAATGAAGTTATAATGATTTCAGTAAAAATTATAAATTTCATAAGAGGAGGAAATGCACTTAATTCAATATTGTTTTCAACTTTTTGTAAAGAAGTTGGCGCAAAAAATAATTCTCTGCTACTCCACACAGAAGTGAGATGGCTCTCACGAGGAAAAATCTTTAGTCTTGTAACGTGGCAAAATATCTGCCACTTACAATAACGAAAAAAAAAGAAAAAATAATAAAATTAAAATAAAATTTTATTGCTCGGACGGGGAGTCGAACCTATGCCACACGGGTATTGGTTCGACATACTGCTTGTGGTGCCATCTCATATTTAGTAATTTGCATGGTAATAGGTATATTATAATGCAAATTGTATATTATATCGGTAATAGGTATTTTGTTTAATTTCATAGTAATGACACCACAAGCAGTAATTCCCAGCGAGTTGATAATAAAAATTAAATATATAGTTTAAGTATGGAGACCAGCATCGGGTTTGAATTTACCTGAAAATTATACCGACAAGTCGAGTTAAGAACGAGTCGTATAGTAATTCGGTAATAATCTCTTAATAAGAGACTTTGCGAAACATATCGCAGGGAACCCGACCGACCAGTTACGACCTTAACCGTAACTCTTCGGTAAATACATTTTTGGGTGGTCACGAAGAAATTCGTGTCCGTAATAACTTTATTTACACTGCGGCCTTCGGGCTGACTGTTCCACTGCGGCTTTCGGGCTGACTGTTCCACTGCGGCCTTCGGGCTGACTGTTCCACTGCGGCTTTCGGGCTGACTGTTCCACTGCGGCCTTCGGGCTGACTGTTCCACTGCGGCCTTCGGGCTGACTTTTCCACTGCGGCCTTCGGGCTGACTGTTCCACCGAATACCTGGTCTTCAACCGAGCCTAGTACCCGAGCTTCAACGACGATTACCGACGAACCTGCTGTCCGATCCCCGGCGGCGATTAGTGCCGAACCTATTACACGACTCCCGACGATAATTAGTGCCGAACCTGTCATACTTTTTCCGACGGCAGTCAATGCCGAATCTCTTACCCGATACCCGAAGACATTAATCACCGAACCTGCAGTAACGATTTGTGTCGAGCGTGTTACCGAACCTGCACGTCGCTAATTGCCGAACCTATCACCGAACCTGCGCGTCGTTAATCGCCGAATCTACTACCGAAGCGGCTATTGCTCTAGTTGTCACGCTGGTTGTTATAGATACACCGACGATTTGTACTCACACGGCTCGTACTTCCACTATTGTAAACTATTGTTGTCATTGTAAAATATTTCATTCAATAAATAATATTTTATTAACTCCCCTACAAAGGGTTAAATCATTGTGTTATTATTACTTAGGGTTTGTGGATCCCGTAAGTAGACCTTGGATGCCACTGAATTACCTCAGCCGACGATAAAACCACGTTATAATCTTTTATTTGAATTGAGACTGAAAGTTGAACTTTTTTTAAATGATAAAAACTCCAACCTATCCAGTTTATTTTGATGGCAATAATTGGATTGCTAAACTATCGTATCTAGCTGATATTTTTACAATTCTAATTCAGTTGAAGTTATCTATGCGAAGGCTTTTAAGCTAATACTTAGTTTTAATATGTATAACAAAATTGTGGCTATTAAAATGGAACTACAAAGATGGATCCACAGAATAGATTCAAAATTTCATTTTGGGAAGCAAAATGTAATTTCCCTAATTAAATGTCATCTTTTTCCAAATGAATAAAGTCAAATTACCAAACTCTGGATTCAAGATCCATACAACAATTATAAAAATACCAATTTAATATCAGCTGATGAAGACACATTGTTAATATTAATAAATGATTGTTATTCTTTTATTTTGGATACTAATTCATGCAGAATATCCCTCATTATTTCCAGCAGCATTGAAAAATTTGTTGCCTTTTTCAAGTCTATATTTGTGTGAAAAAGGTTTCTCAACTATAGTGGATATAAAAAAAACAAACAAAAAAAAACGGAATCGATTGCGATTTTTTTTTTTTTTTTAAGTTTTTATGTTAAATTATGAAGTTTGTATTTTATTTTAATATATAATGACACAAAAAAGTTTTGTTTCATATTCAAATTATTATTAAAAAACGGGGGATCGCAAAAATACTATAAAATATTTGATGGGCCGCGATTACAAAAAGGTTAAGAAACACTGAAATAATGCAATGAAATTTCAGTATTTTAATGAACACGCAAAAGTTCTGTTTCTTGAGACAATTTTTAAAAATTTCTAAAACTGTGAACTGTTATTTTAGGATCTTAAGACCGAAATAGATTTACAAAGTAAAGATTAGTCAAAAAATAATGATTTATAAAAAGCCCACTACTGATTAAAAATTGGTAATATAACAATTTTTCGAAAATTCGTGAATTTTTACGAATTCGTAAAATTTTCGATTCAAATCGAAATACAAAGTAACCCCCTTGGTTACAATTTTATTTTTATTTTATCATTTTTGAGAAAAAAGTTAAAAATTACCCAAAATCTTAGAGCCATTTATTTTTTTGGAGTTACTGTTTCTCGCAAGTGTTATATATAAATGGAAAGGGCAAAGTGTCCAGATTCCAAAAAGCTTTCCGTGCACAAAATCGTTCTTACAGTTTTCGAGAAAATTGTATTTGAAAAAATCATTTTTGAGAAAAAAGTTAAAAATTGCCCAACATCTTAGGGCCATTTATTTTTTTGGAGTTACTGTTTCTCGCAAGTGTTATATATAAATGGAAAGGGCAAAGTGTCCAGATTCCAAAAAGCTGCCCGTGCACAAAATCGTTCTTACAGTTTTCGAGAAAATTGTATTTGAAAAAAAATCATTTTTGAGAAAAAAATCTTAAAATTGCTATTAATGGCGGCATATGAAGCGTCTGTACAGACTTACATTAGAGAAACAATTACACAGAGAAAAAATTTGTGGATTAGAATTTTTGCTGAAAATGCTTTTTGTTACAAAAAGAATAATTATATATCTTCATTAGCCTCGTCTTCACACGCTATAATCTTGAAAATAATTATGTTTTCAATTGCCAAATTATATTTCCAACATCAAATGTTCCAGTCTTGACCGCTAAAACATGTATTTGCACATGTATTTTAGAATAGTTGTTCGCACATTTTGCAAAGAAATAATGTTAAACGTAAGCTGTCAAATTAGACTTTTAAACTCAAGTTTTGTTTGTAAAAATAATTTTTCTCGTTTGTACTTACGCTAAATTATTTAGAAAGGGAATTTTAACTGTTCAAAAAAAAAAATTATAAATAGTATGTAGTATATTTTGAGTTTTTTAGTTATTTTATTTATTTATTTATATTACAATACGTGTTCTCTACATAAAAACAGAAAAAATTTTTTACTTTTACTCGGCCGACGTTTGTTCTTATGTTTGGAAATAATTATTGTACGTGTAGAGGGGGGTTAATGGCGACAGGGTTGCGTTAGAATTTATACAAGTGCTACCAACATTGAATTAATTCATTTTAAGGAAAAGTTTTAATGTTGGCGGTATTATTATTCATAAGTATTCGGTTCCTAAAAATAAAATTGTTTAAATAAACAAAGAAAAAATTTTATAATATTTAATAAGTGTTTTTATAATTTAAATTAATAAGTAAAGGTAAGTTAAAAAAACATTTTTAAACATTTCGTCGTGCGGGAGTTTATGTGCTCTATCCGCCATTTCATATTTTTTATATATGTATGTCGAGTTAATGATACTACTTTAGGTTTTAGACCCCTGCAATCCGTTTTTGGATGTCTCGTCCAGTTTTGGAGATAAATAGCCGAAAACGGATTGCAGGTTTTAAAAATATTGGCGTCAAAAACCTAAAGTGGCATCATTAACTAGAGATATATAAAATGGCGGATAGAGCACATAAACTCCCGCACGACGATTTATATAAATAAGTATATTTTGTAATAATTAAAATTTTGTTTTTAGATGAATCACGCAAAGTGCCCAAATTGTGGCGAGGTGCTCGCCATTAATTCCAGGCTAAAAATGGCTCCGAAGAAAAATAAGCAGATAGTGCAATATACAACCCCAATATATTACCCAGGGTATGATGGCCCAAGTTAATTTTTGCCACCCGGGGGTTATGCGGTGAGTGGCCAACTGCAAAACCCCGCTTCAATAATATATCCCGCTGGGCCACCAGGGCAGCCAGGGCACACAAAAGGGCCACGATGAAAACTCCAATAAATAATAGCAATATTTTAATTGCATTTTTAATGGAAATTTCAATACAAATGAAGGGTTGTATTTTTGCCATATAGGCAAATAATAATAATTTTAAGCTTTATTTACTTTTTAAAGTTTTTGTGATAGTTGTAAACGAATAATTCATTTTATCTGTTTTTTTTTATGCTGTTTTGAATTGATTCAAATTCATTTGAATTGAATTGATTTTGAACTAATTCGTTTTTCTAACTAATTTTTATTAATTCTAAATCAATTCAATTCAAATGAATTGTATTTCATTTTGCTAACTAATTTGATTTGAAATGAATTGCAACTCTTGTTTACTTAATTCATATTTCATTCAATTCTTTTTTTTTTTTTTCAATTCTTTTGAATTGAATTGATTTTGAAATAATTCGTTTTCCTAACTCATTTGAATTAATTCAAATGAATTATTCGTTTACAACTTTGGTTTTTTAATATAAGCGAATTTTTGTTGTTGTTTTTTTTTTTTTTTGTTTTTGTTTTAACATAAGTGAACTGTTAATTTTTATTTTCTTTTTTTTGTAAAATAAAATAAATTTGTAACTAAACAAAATTTCGAAATTAATGGCCTACTTCTGTATAACAAACAATTTCAAACGATTGAAAATTTGTCCAATGGACCTCCTGTAAGAGATACTGCTGGTTGGAAGAAGGTGAGTAAAATATAAAATATGTCAATATGTATGTATTAATTATTATCTTATTATTTATATTAAATGTGATACCAATACAATACAAAAAGGTTTGGGCTGATTTAAAAACTCACACCAAGAATAAGATGCGAAGAAACAAAGTAAGTATTTCCAGCCCTGGTGGTGGTGTCTCGCAGTTTTGCCCGCTTTCTCCAATAGAAGAAGAAATTATCAATCTTCTAAATATGGAAGAAGCGGTTAATGGTCTACCTACATCTACCTGTTTTGAGACAAGTAGCAATGACACGAGCCCTGTTACCTTAGCAACTAATAAAGATTTACCTGAAGAGGTTTTGGAATCAACAAAAAACGATAATACAACAGCAATTGAAGACGGCGGTAATGCTGCCAAACGTCGCAATTTGGATGAAAACCTCCATGCTACCAAACGTACTCGGCTACAAACACCAAATGACAGGGACAATTTATTAAAAACCTCAGGTAGAAAACCAAGCGACGTTTCACAAGGAAATAACTAAAGTACTCGACGAGATGTGAAATGATTTGTAAGATTTAGTAAGGTATAATCGAAAAATGTTTGAGCTGAAACAGAAAGAACTAGAACATTCCAAAGAAAAATTCATGTTCGAAAAAGAGTGTAAGCTACAAAAACAAAAACTTGAAATACAAAAATTAAATATAAAAAAGAGAATTTTAGAATTAGAATTAGAAAAAACAAATATGTGAGTTTTTTAGTAAGATATTTTTATTTTTTTAGCACATAAGTATGTACCTATCTATATTAGACATAAACTGAAGTTCTAAAACTCTAGATTGTAAGTTTGTTTTAATAATGATGTGCAAATTTTTATTTAAAAAATGTTTAACAACACAAGCAATGAAATAAGTAACTATTTTTATAGACTGATATTTTATTAAATATTTTTTATGATCTCAAAATCAAATTGTCTTTTATTTCGTTCTATCATTCATACTATGTTTTAATTTTCTGTTAAAATACAAATGTTCGTTCTTAACCGGCCTAATCATTTGTATGTGAGTACCAGCCACTGCTCCAATTACACCAGGAATGCCGCATGCATGGTAAAATGATCTTTTGATTTCTTGTTCTTCTTCCATAGAAAGATCAAAATTTATATGCTTGGGGCAAAGTATTCTCTCAATCACAACACATACATCTTTTAAGCAATGAGACATTGACTGCTGCGATAATCCTATCAGATGGTCTTGCCCTATTTGGTGTTGATATCCACCCTGCCCAAGTAATTTTAATGCAGCAGCCAATTTTATTATTGCTGAAATAGCTGTGGATCTTTTTGGAGCTTTTAGCTCGTGTTGAATAGCGTTTAGAACGTACAAAAATGCATCTTTACTCAGACGAAAATTTTGTATAAAGCTAAAATAAAGTGATATTTATGTAAAAGAATTTTATATCACATATTTTTTCCTCACCTGCGTTTATTTAAGGATAGTATATCTGACCTATTTCTTAAAATGCGCCTCGCAACTCGTTCTACACGTTCGTTTTAGTCTTCAAACCAAATTGCTACAGAATCCATTATTATTCATTTAATTTTTAATCACAAAAAAAAAAGTACAAACGGCACTTTATTTTTGAAATGTTCTTGTTTATATATTTTGGCACTCATTGCTGTCAAACTTCACCATATTTAATTTTTTGAGGTCGGTGATGCCATATTTTTACTTATTTTTGCGAAAGTGGTTACGAAAGCAATAGAGAGTACCAATTTAATGTCTTAACGCATTTAGCTTTCGCATCCAAATTGTGTTCGCATCGCATTACAGAGTAACCCCCCAGAAAACAACAACAGACAAACTGAAGGAATTACCCAACATACCAAATGACTTGAGAATAATATTATAATAAGCTTACCAAAAAGCTTATTCGTCTCAATATTATATATATATTAGCATAATAGTATAATAAACATTGAAACACCAATATTTTGTTTTATTACAATAAATATTTATTTTCTTTTAAATATTTTTTTACGCATTTCACTTACAAATTACAAACTAAATGAAAATACAAAACGTTTTGACATTGACTGCATAGCACATTCGATTTATTTGTGGAAATCTTCTAAATTAAATTGTGGATGGTTAAAAAACGTTTGTAAATTCAAATTTTATATAATATTATAAATTAATTTAAGAATTGCTTGCATTTTACTGTTTTTGTAAGCTTATTCTCAAGTTGCATTGTAGAAGGATTGCTTTATGGTATGTTGGGTAGTAATAATCAGTGTTGCCACTGAATAATTTTAATTCTATCAAGATTTCTTTCAAAATTTACCAAAATTAATCAAATTCTACCAAAAACGGGTTTTATTTAAAAAACCATTTAAGAACACATTTTTTGATTTAAAACGTTCTAATTGAAATAACTTTAACCCAAAATAATTCAATGTTTAATTCCGTTGAAAGATTTGTTTCTGTTAATGGCAACAGATTCAACTATGTGATATTAATATCAGGATCACAGCCTACACGAATTTTAAAGCAAGGGACAATACACAAGTCGTCTTTTGACAATACTTTCTCAGGAGTAATTATTTGTAACAATTTAATATTTTCTCGATTAAAATCAAATCTGTCATTGATTGGGTTTAATATTTCAGTGTAAAATTGCAAAATATCATGTTTAACGTAACAAATTTCTTCCGGGTTAAGATTTTGAAGAGCATACATTTCGGCTTTTGTTACGATAAAAATTTGTGAAACACAAAGCGATTATTGTATACAGTGAACTCTCGATAATGTGAACTAATTAATGTCGGGGTAGTTCATATTTTCGAATTTGTTCACATTTTCGATTGTGATTTTTATATATATATTACTAAGTTATTCTTTCTAAAAATCATTTCTGCAAGGAATGAAAATGCAAAGGTTACTAAAAAACTTTTTGTAATTTATTTGGAACATAAAAAGTTTTTAAAAATCCATTTTATAAAGAGTACATACATACAAAATATTACGACAAAAAAATAAATAAAACTTACAATGAAAAAAGTTAGGTACATACATATATAATTAAATATGAAAATAATCGCTTATTATTTTCTTTTGTTTGATTTTTCAATACGTTAATGTCAGTTTGATCGACCATTTGAAATTCAGCCCATTGGACAGCTTTGTTAAAAATTTCGATAGCTTCTTTGGCTTTAATGTTGTTTTCAGGCGCTTCAATAAAACAGTCGTCATCATCGTCGGACTCTTCAATTAAATCATTTTCATCAAATGGCGTGACGTCCTCACAAGGATTATTGATCCAATCTCTAATGTTTACAGCAGTAAATACTTCCTGAGGGCACAATGTCTGTAGAAGATCTGCAGCAGTATTTATTTATTTTCTAAAGATCTAACCTCTGATTGCCACTTTTCTTTTAAAACGATCAAAGAAACATTAAATTCAGGATCGTCTTCATCATTTACCATATTCAAAATATTTTTCCAACAGTTAAATAAAGTTTCTTTACCAACTCGGTACCAGGATGCCTCTAGAATAGAAACTCCTTCTTTAAGCGTAATTTTTTTCAATTTTTACTTAACACTGTAACACTCGATCCTTTTTTTAAATATTCCAAAATTTCGCATTTTTCATTTAAGGATAAAAACTTTCGACTGTTTTTAGACATTACTAATTTTAAAAATAAATTCACGAACCTACCACAACAAGTTACATAAAGCGACTGCATTAAATACCTTTAAAATAAAATAATGGCATACTATGGTATTTATTAATTCGGGGATTCCCAACATTAAAAACAAATGCTTCTACAAATTAAAAAATCCCCAAAAATTAAAAAAAAAAATTGTTCACTATTTAGAGCCATTAAACTTTGTTCACTATTTAGAGCGCCCATATAAAAAACTGAGTGTTCACATTAGTGGATAGTTCATTATATTGGATGTTCACATTACCGCGAGTTCACTGTATTTAAAATCAGTTTATGAAATCTTTTTGATAACATTGCTTAACCCTTTCAGACCGTGATGCATCGATTGTGCGGGTGGGTTCCGGTCTCATTATTTTCGATTATATTTGACAAACCTCAAAAAGACTGGTGTGCATCTATTGCGCTGATTGTTCTTTATGTTTGCTTCTGACATTATTCCGCTATTTGCAGTGCCGTTATTTAAATTATTGCGAAATTCTTGCGTCAGATTTTAGTTTTGTCAAAATGAGCCGTAGAAGTAAGTTGTTTTTGCAATTACGAAAGTACTAATGGCTAATAAGTAGTGAAGTGGGTAGATTTTAATTAAAAAAATTATAAACTTTAATGTTTCAAACCAATTAAAGTCATTCAAGGTAATAAAAATGCGTTTAAGCTAAAAAGTTTAACAAGTGCATCAATTGTGCGTATCAGGTCTGATGTCTCAAAAATCTTGCTTTTTTTCAATTTTTATTATTAGAAGTGCTTACCGATGATGGCATTTTGGCAGAGCTGGAAAATTCGGATGCGCTTAATTTTAGTAGCGATGTTGATAAGAAGAGGACAAAAACTATGTCCCGCAGTTCTTAATGAATTAGGCTCCAATAAAACCAAGAGGTGTTATTTTAAAAAGTGAGGTATTGACCACATCAGATGAACTAGTTCTTTATTTCGAAATTTTTCAAAGCAAGGCTACGCCTCTTTCCGAAGGAAATATTAGACTTGGTTCTGTATTCACCCTGCGTCTTGTACAAACATTACCTAAAGGATTCAAAGTATTTTTTAACAAGTACTTTACCACATTACCACTACTGGGTGAGCTTCTGCAAATGGGATCTTATGGGACGGGAACGATAATAATGTAGTCGCCGTTGTCTAGTGGTTAGTGTGTTGGCTTACTAAGACGATAGCGCCGGGTTCCAATCTCGGCTCTGACATCATGAAAAAAAGAAATATGAAAAAATTATTTCTTTCGGCGACTACCCCTCAGCAGTCTTCTGGCAAAAGCTCTGAGAGTAATTGATTGCCATGAAAAAGCTTCTCAAATCTGTCGTTCGGAGTCGACTTTAAACTGTAGGTCCCGGTACTCATGGATAAAAATTAACACACACAACTTGAGTGCTGCGAGAAACTAGGCCGTAATTCTGGCACAGGTTTGCAATGGCCAATTATGTATGTATGTATGAACGATAATGAAAATTGTATAAAAGGCCTAATCTTGACTGAGGATGAAAAGATGAAAAAAGAAGATATGGAAGAGTACCGAAAGGCTTGTTGGAAAATTGATAAACTACTAGAAGAAACGCACGATTTACTAAGTTTTCGACTTGCGTTAGCTGAAGCATTGGTGGCCACTCTAAAAAGTAAGAACGTGAAATCAAGTTCTGAATCTAAAACGACCGTGGTTGAAATTACTCAACAATTAAAACGATACCGCCCATCGGACGAGCCATGCCCCGAAAAACGTCTGGATGGCTTTATTCACTGACCGGAAGAACTCGATTTGAAATCTGCCCGTTTTGTTTTGATATAAAAAGGAACTGAATTTAATAAAAATTAATAAAAAAAGCTGCTTAAGGTATTTTGATGAAAAAAAATCAACGTTTAGTTAATGTGGTTTAGTAAAATGTGGTTTCAGTTGCAAATGTTTTCACCACTACTGTATATGTACAAGTAGGTAGAAGAATTATTAAAGAAAAGATTGTAAGCTACGTACACGCACACAATGCACCAAAGGCGATGTATTTTTATATTCCAACAAAAAATATTTTTGCTTCAAGCTCTATCATAATGAAAAATAAAAAGACCGTTGAAAAGAATTTTATATGCGGCTTTAGTTATTTCAAAATGAAATTAGACCGAAATGCATCAATTGTGCGTGTCCTGAAAATCCTTAAAGGATATAGAAATAGTAAAATTTAAACATTTATTATATTTTGATACGATATAGAGACCATATATTCCAAAAATCATTAAAATATTCCCATTAGTTTAGTGTCAGGTCTGAAAGGGTTAATATGAATAAGAAGTTAGACCAAAGACTATATAATATAAAGATTGTGCACTCAGTACATTGTTTTTTCCATTGCAAAAACCTGCATGGGATTTATCAAAAATCCCATATGAAAGAGAAAATCATTTATAGTCTCTCTGAAAGATAAAAAGGGGGACGAATTTTGGTAAAAAGAGAATAAGCTATAACAAGCAGACGTACACATGCATATCGCACACCCAGTTCGTAAGTGACACAACTCAAAATTTGTATTTTTCGAGTTTATATATTAATACGTGTAGTTTTAATTTTTGAGTTGTGTCACTTTTGAATTGGGTGTGCGATATGTTTGTATGCATATATGTGTAGTGCACTCATAAGTCCTTTTTGTGTTTTGTTTCTTTTTAAAACTTTTTAAACCACATAATATTTGTAGTAAACAAGAAAATGAATTTTATAAAAGTTGATATTTATATAGGGTAAAGAATATTTGTTTTATTGGTGTACAAAATAAAAATTAATCGACTCGCACCGAAATGCTGATTTCTTATAAATAACATAAAAAATTTAACAAGCATTTATTATAATATACAAATTTTAACAAAGAAATAAAAATAAAATGTTTTTACATTTGGACAGGTTATTTAAATTAATTTTTAATGAGTTAAAATTTCGACTTTCTCACCACTCGATGATTTATAGTTTTGAGTCTGCCATGAAGAATGCTTACGAAGTAATGTTAGCACAAGAAGATTCAGCATCTCTAATCTATGTTTATAGCATACGTCATTCTCCTCATACCAAAAGGAATATGTTGTATTTTTGATGCATTGTATGCATTGTTCGACAATAGTTTTCTTAATATTTCGTATGCTTTTGTCTTCTGTGAATATTTTTTCAAATACTTTTATTTGTATCTTGCATATTTCAAAAAACAAATCGGATGGTCCACAGAAACTTCCAAAATCTGATTCTTCATTGTAATTTTTCGCATGTATTAGGTACACTTCGGAGGGGTATGTCAATATTAGGGTGGGTTTAATTATATCCAATCGACATTTTTGGCAAGATATTCGTTGCGCTATGTACCCAGCGAAATAACGGTTTGACGTTAATTCAATTGGTACAGTAACGGAATTAAAACTATTGCTGTTTTCGTCAAAATATTCTTCATTACCTTCATAGATATCAAGAGCGTTCTCTGCGGAGGTTTGTTGACATCCGGATATGCTGGCATCTTTTGAAAGATCCTCTAAAATTGTTTGAAAATTTATAGGCAACATAACCCCATCATCTTTTTCACAATTAGATAAGGTATTAAACTGAGTTATTTTTAAAGATAACAGCTTGGCCATGGTAATGTTGAATTCATGAAGGATTTTTACAGTGTCCACCTTTTGCGCGAAGGTACGAAAATAGGTTCTCTAATGGATCTTGATTAAAGTGACTGGTTAAAATAAAAAGCATGTCATCTTCTTGAAACATTTCTTCTGATAGAGACATTATACCCCTGGTGGTTTGAATAAGTCCATTAATAGAAAAAATTTTGCTGCCCAAATATAAAACTTGGCTTAAGTATGTAGCTTAATAAATCCTACCTATTAAATAAATCTATAACATCTATAACCTAAATCTATAACATCTACAGAGTGATTACTTATATGTAAAATTACGCCGGATAGACACTTCATCAAAAATTACGAACATTGTTTTTCTGCATGCTGCATTTTACGAATTGCTGCTTCCAGTGCATTATACATATGTATATGCATAAATTATTGCCAGGCTGCAAATTCTTAATATCGCTTCATCTGCTTAGGGAAGAAAGGGTTGGAAGGTTCAGTTTTAAAGTATTTCTTAAAAATAAGTACGTAAAGGGGGATCTATAACAAATACTTTCAGCCAAGTTTCTCTCCTAATCTTCCCATCGAGCATTTGATTTTCTGTTTTGCTTTATGAGCATTTTACAAAGCGTTTTTTCATGTAGGTTAATATGCAACTCATCAATTTCGCTTTCAATGGACTTCTTTAATTGTAACTCTTTTTCCATTACCTTTTTTCTTCAAAGACTAATTTTTTTACCTTAAATCACGAATAGTTTGCATTTTTGTTTTAAGCTTTTTAATTATATTGTAGTATTTTTTTGGTAAAGTGCTTCATTTTTTACATTTTTTTCACAATTTGTACATAAAAGTGAAGGCGATTTTGATCCTCTACGCGATTGTGGCGGAGATCTGAAAAGTTGCAAATCATTTTCAGAATAGACTTCGATTCCTTCTACACTCATGCCGTCGTTATTTTCAGTTAAGTATAAACTTGGCACGGCACCTCGCCTCAAAAATTTCTTCCTAATAAGCTCTAATGAGAATTTATTTGAATCGAATGGATTTTGAATTGGTTCAAATAAGTTAAAAAAAAAAACGAATTGCAAATCATTTGAAATAAACATTTTGGTATTTTTTAATACTTCTATTTATTTTTCCAAAATGATTTACCGGTTTTTGGAAATGAATTGCAATTGGGGTTCACTAAATTTAAATGAATTGATTCAAATTTCATTCAGAGTACAGTGTTACCAGATTTGCGAAAAGCATTAGAATGAGATGCGAAAGGTAAAGTGCAAACGTAATAAAGAGTACCAATCGTACGATTTGGCACCATTTTTCTTTCGCATCGCATTACAGAGTAACCCCCCTGTTTTGTTTGTTTTACAGACACATATTACAATATGCGTATGCAATCACACAATTATGTATAGTATACTCTACTCACTTTGCATTCTTAAAAAACCCAAAATATATTCACCCTTATTCTATTTGGCGTCGTCGATAGAAGGCAACGCCGTTTTTAGTCGTTTATTGCCAATCGGTATTCCAGTTGGCAATATTGCCGTTTATCGATCACTGTTAACATATTTTTGGTATTCTGTAAGCAAAATTGACGTCGTTATTGTCCTTAATTGCCAATGATTTTGTCGTCGCCATTTTTGGTGTTGCCTAGTGTTCTTCTTTGTTTTAAAAAATAGATACATACTTACATATAAGAAAAAGTGTAGTTGAAAAATACATTTAAATTCAAAAATTTCAGTTAATGTGCGGTTCTGTTTTGAGTATTAAATAAAAAAAATAAATAAAATTTTGAAATGGAAAAAATTAAAATAACAAATCCTTGCCAGTTTGAGAAATTAGTAGAAGAGCTGGAAAAAAATCCGTCGTTAGCGAAAGGATTTCGTAGAGGCACTGTTCCAACCAATTTCAAAGAACAGTGGGAGGCCATTGCAAACACTTTAAATTCACTTGGCCCACCAAGTAGAACTGGTGATGGATGGCAAAAGGTAAAGTAAATAGGCTTATTTTAAAACTATGTTTTCTGACGGAATTCCTTTTTTTAGATTTGGAGGGACTTAAAATTTAAAGTAAAAAAGAAAATGGCCACAAATAAAGCAGAGTGCAGAGATACTGGTGGTGGCATTTTTAAACAGGTGGTACTGAGTCCCTTAGAAGAAGCTGTAGCAAATCTACTCCAGTTTCAAAAACAAATCAGCCCCAAGGGTATGGTTCTGGGAGTACCACTTGAAGAAAATGCTGATTTGTTTTCATTGAAATCTGCTCAAACGGTAAGCTATATTTATTTAAAAATTCGACATACTTGCACAACATTAATAATATTTACAGGAACAAACACCAACCATCACCAACAAGGCTACTCCTACATCAAGTGCGTCGCCGCTATCAATAACAACGCCATTACCATTAACTGGATCAGCACCATCAACATCAACAGCAGCATCAATAGCACCATCAACATCATCAGCTCCATCAACATCAACAGCACCCTCTGCGAATCATTTAAAAAGCTCGACGACAAAAAAAAACAGAGAATGTCCTTCAACGCAACGAGTTGCTTGAAAGACATAGCAAAGAACAGGCAAGAATATTAAGAGAAATATCAAATTCAAATTTGTCCATTAAACGTAGCCTGAGGGACATTAAAGATATTTCAGATAAAAGACTACAATTAGAAGTGCAGAGAAGTAAAAGAGAGGAAGAAAGTCATCTGATAGAAATGGAGATTAAAAGAATTGATTTGAAAATAAAACAAAAGAAACTCCAACTATTAAATGAAAATTAATCTCAATATTCTTTTTTTTTTTTTTTTTCTTTTGTTTTAGATGAATTTTACTTTTAATTATTAAGATTTTTTTATAAATCAGAAATGTATTGCTTGGGGATAAGCATATCTCGATGGCCATTTCGTCTCTGCTGAAGATACTACCCTTCGGAAAAAGTCTCCTCAAGAGTGTCTTAAACAGAGACGAAATGACCATCGAGATATGCTTATCCTCAAGCAATACATTTCTGGTTTATTAATTAATGTATTTGCTATATGGCGAATATTTTTTGTTTTTGATATTTTTTTAGTTGAAAATAATTATTTTTCTTTTAGTTGTTATTCCTAATTATTTTATAGAATTGAATTGTACCTGCTTTTGTTTTGTATATGAATTGTTTTTGTTTTATATTTAAGTTAAAATAATTAAAAAAAAGATGAATATAAAATTTAAATATATATAAAATTTATTAATTGAACTACCGAAAGTACACGTTTGTTTTTAATATATATAAAAAATTACATAAACTTAACTTAAACTTTCTTTAATCTGATTTCTTATTGCGGATGCTTCACTATTATTTATTTCTAACATTTCTGTTATTTCCATTTCATTATTCTCTGCAGTAATTATTTCTTCATTTATATTCAAACCATATTTTATGCATATGTTGTGCAGTGCAGCACAAACATTTGCAATTTGTGTGGCTTTTAAAGGGCTATAATGAAGCTGGCGTGCTCCAAGAAGGCAGCGAAATCGATTTTTTAACACACCTATGGTGCGCTCTACAATATTTCGTGCTTTGGCATGTTTTAAATTAAAAATAGCTTCTGCACTTCCTTCAGTAGTCGACCTGTACGGCGTCATCAAATATGGCTCCAGAGGATAGCCTGCATCACCTGATCAAAAAGATTACATTAGTTTCAGTAAGACATCAATATTAAAATTTTACCTAAAAGCCAGGAATTACGATCATTTGCGTCGTAATGTGTTTGTAAAATTCGTTTTGCATGACTCATGCTCCAAACTAGTGAATCATGGCTTGAACCCGAATATCGGGCATCAAAGTATCGAATCCGCATTTTGTGATCACAAATCTATGTTAATATAAATATGAGAAATACATAAAATAAATATATATGTATTTATATTTACAAACTTACAATCATGGCATTTAGGCTGTAATATCCTTTGCGGTTGAAATATAGATGTTGTTCTTCTTTATTTGGGGCTATAATCTTGATGTGGGTTCCGTCCACACAACCAATTACACCTGGAAATCCTGTTTTTTCGAAAAAATAAAGTTTAGCTTCATTTTTTTCAGCATTTGTCATGTTAAATGTTATCCACTGTGAACAGGCTATCTCAATGGCGTCCAGTGTTTCGTGCAAAACCTTCGACACCATTGGCTGTGAAAGTCCCAGGTTATAATCGTTTCCAACACTGAGCTGGTACGACCCCTGAGCCAAGAATCGCAATGTTGCTGCCAATTTTATGGTGTTAGGAACGTACGTTGATCGAGTTCATTTTTTTTAAATTGGGGTCTATGGTATCCAACACATATTTAAATGACGCCTTATTTAGCCTGAAGTAACTTTCAAATCTTAAAAATGTAATGAAATTAATAAAAAACTTTGAACATGATGATTTGAAATTTGTTTCTTACTTCTCATCGGGTAAGTTAAAAATGCACGACTTCTGCCTAAGCAGTCTTCTTTTCACTACTAAATTGGTTTTAATTTCTTCTTCACTGGAGTCTGAATCCGAAAGGAAAAACATTTTTATTTAAATTTGATTTTCTTTTATTTTTCACGACACTATTTCTTTTTTTTTAACAAACAATGACAAAATGAAACAGCTGTCTCAAACATTAGAGATGTGTGCTGTATTTTATTAACATTATCGATAAACAGGCAACGTCGTCATAATACTCTTATAGAATACCAAATTAACATTAAATTGATGTTGCCGTTGTTTAAAATTGCTATTGCCTTAAAATTGCTATTGTTATTGCCGACGCCAAATAGAATAAGGGTGATTCTATCCATATTGTTATATTAAATGCAAACGGACGTAACTACACTAGTTGTTTTTTACAGGAAGAGAAGCAAAAAACCTTAAAATCAAAAATTTTGTAAATCGGGATATAAGGATTAGCATCCCTATATGCAACAAATTATTTTTTATGTAACGTTTTCATATAAATATGTATGTAGTTGTCTTCTTTCATTTAGAAATACACGCACTTGTAGTTACGTCCGTTTGAATTTCGTTAATAAAATCACCATTTTTGATCGTAGGAATTTAAAATTTTGCTCGAACATGTATTTTGATAAAATGAACCATAATCATTAAAAAAACTTATGTCTTGTTTCTGTATGACAAACAATTTCAAAAGATTGAAAATTTGTATGAAAAATGCTCAAAATTATTTGGAAAAATGACAAACAATTTCAATCGTTTGAAATTGCTCAAAATTATTTGAAAAATTGAGTGTTTTTCATACAAATTTTCAATCGTTTGAAATTGTTTGTTATACAGAAGTAGGCCATTAATTTCGAAATTTTGTTTAGTTACAAATTTATTTTATTTTACAAAAAAAGAAAATAAAAATTAACAGTTCACTTATGTTAAAACAAACAAAAAAAAAAAAAAAAACAACAAAAATTCGCTTATATTAAAAAACCAAAGTTGTAAACGAATAATTCATTTGAATTAATTCAAATGAGTTAGGAAAACGAATTATTTCAAAATCAATTCAATTCAAAAGAATTGAAAAAAAAAAGAATTGAATGAAATATGAATTAAGTAAACAAGAGTTGCAATTCATTTCAAATCAAATTAGTTAGCAAAATGAAATACAATTCATTTGAATTGAATTGATTTTGAATTAATAAAAATCAGTTAGAAAAACGAATTAGTTCAAAATCAATTCAATTCAAATGAATTTGAATCAATTCAAAACAGCATAAAAAAAACAGATAAAATGAATTATTCGTTTACAACTATCACAAAAACTTTAAAAAGTAAATAAAGCTTAAAATTATTATTATTTGCCTATATGGCAAAAATACAACCCTTCATTTGTATTGAAATTTCCATTAAAAATGCAATTAAAATATTGCTATTCTTTATTGGAGTTTTCATCGTGGCTCTTTTGTGTGCCCTGGCAGACATTTACTTGCCCTGGTGGCCCAACGGGATATATTATTGAAGCGGGGTTTTGCAGTTGGCCACTCACCGCATAAACCCCGGGTGGCAAAAATTAACTTGGGCCCCCATACCCTGGGTAATATATTGGGGTTGTATATTGCACTATCTGCTTATTTTTCTTCGGAGCCATTTTTAGCCTGGAATTAATGGCGAGCACTTCGCCACAATTTGGGCACTTTGCGTGATTCATCTAAAAACAAAATTTTAATTATTACAAAACATACTTATTTATATAAATCGTCGTGCGGGAGTTTATGTGCTCTATCCGCCATTTTATATATCTCGAGTTAATGATGCCACTTTAGGTTTTTGACGCCAATATTTTTAAAACCTGCAATCCGTTTTCGGCTATTTATCTCCGAAACTGGACGAGACATCCAAAAACGGATTGCAGGGGTCTAAAACCTAAAGTAGTATCATTAACTCGTCATATATAAAAAATATGAAATGGCGAATAGAGCACATAAACTCCCGCACGACGAAATGTTTAAAAATGTTTTATTAACTTACCTTTACTTATTAATTTAAATTATAAAAACACTTATTAAATATTATAAAATTTTTTCTTTGTTTATTTAAACAATTTTATTTTTAGGAACCGAATACTTATGAATAATAATACCGCCAACATTAAAACTTTTCCTTAAAATGAATTAATTCACTGTTGGTAGCACTTGTATAAATTCTAACGCAACCCTGTAAATACACTATGTCGCCATTAACCCCCGTCTACACGTACAATAATTATTTCCAAACATAAGAACAAACGTCGGCCGAGTAAAAGTAAAAAATTTTTTCTGTTTTTATGTAGAGAACACGTATTGTAATATAAATAAATAAATAAAATAACTAAAAAACTCAAAATATACATACTATTTATAATTTTTTTTGAACAGTTAAAATTCCCTTTCTAAATAATTTAGCGTAAGTACAAACGAGAAAAATTATTTTTACAAACAAAACTTGAGTTTAAAAGTCTAATTTGACAGCTTACGTTTAACATTATTTCTTTGCAAAATGTGCGAACAACTATTCTAAAATACATGTGCAAATACATGTTTTAGCGGTCAAGACTGGAACATTTGATGTTGGAAATGTAATTTGGCAATTGAAAACATAATTATTTTCAAGATTATAGCGTGTGAAGACGAGGCTAATGAGAAGATATATAATTATTCTTTTTGTAACAAAAAACATTTTCAGCAAAAATTCTAATCCACAAATTTTTTCTCTGTGTAATTGTTTCTCTAATGTAAGTCTGTACAGACGCTTCATATGCCGCCATTAATAGCAATTTTAAGATTTTTTTCTCAAAAATGATTTTTTTTTAAATACAATTTTCTCGAAAACTGTAAGAACGATTTTGTGCACGGAAAGCTTTTTGGAATCTGGACACTTTGCCCTTTCCATTTATATATAACACTTGCGAGAAACAGTAACTCCAAAAAAATAAATGGCTCTAAGATTTTGGGTAATTTTTAACTTTCTTCTCAAAAATGATTTTTTCAAATACAATTTTCTCGAAAACGGTAAGAACGATTTTGTGCACGGAAAGCTTTTTGGAATCTGGACACTTTGCCCTTTCCATTTATACAGTCATTGACTTAAGTCTTCATACACCCCCTGTATTAGAGAAAACTTCTAATTTAAGAGCAACATAAAAAAAAGTTCTTACAGCAAAAGTAATTTAATTCATTTTAATCAGTGTACAAGAATAAAAATTTTAATTCCCCTTAAAATTAACGGAATACACTAAAAAAACTAAAAGTAGAGAGGGACAAAAATGTTCGTACAGTGTAATCTCTTTTGCTTTATTCCAAAGATTCGCATTGTAACTTTTTAAAAACCGTTAGTTTTTCATATTGCAATGAGGTGAGGTGTTACTTGAATGATTAGTGGATATTTTATTGGTTTTAAGTGATCAAGTGTCAAGATGAGTACGCGTAAAGAGCTTAGCCTTGAAATAAAGAAATTAATTGTGCAAGAGCACAAAAACAACAAATCCTATCGGGAAATAAGCAAATTATTAAATGTGCCGTTTGCTACAATTCAGTATGTTATTAAAAAGTATAAAAATACTGGTTCCATCGAAAATATGCCAAGGCCAGGACGCCCGAAGAAACTCTCCAGAAGAGATGTAAGCTTTGTTTTGAAAGAAGTTAAAAAAAATCCGCGTACTACTGCCTCAAAAATTGCAAAAACTATTGCAAATACTTTAGACAAGACTGTTCATCCTAAAACTGTTCAGAGGGCGTTGCGAGCAAATGGTTATGCAAGCAGAGTTCCCCGCAGAAAACTTTTGATATCTGAAAAAAATAGGAAACTACGCCTTGAGTTTGCAAAAAAGCATTTAAATAAAGGAATAGACTTCTGGAAAAAGGTTTTGTTTACGGACGAAAGTAAGTTCAATTTATTTGGAAATGATGGTCGTGGGAAGGTTTGGCGCAAAAAGAATGCTGCACTTGATCCAAAGAATATTGTTCCAACAATAAAACATAATGGTGGCAACGTAATGGCTTGGGGAGCAATAGCAGCATCTGGAGTTGGGCGGTTAGTGTTTATAGATGGTATTATGGATCGATACTATTATAAACAGCTATTAAAATGCAATTTACATCCGTCTGTTGATATGTTGGGTCTTGGCCAGCATTGGATTTTCCAACAGGACAACGATCCCAAACACACAGCGCACATTGTTAGAGATTGGTTGCTTTTTAATGCACCAAGACAATTAAACTCACCTCCCCAATCGCCGGATTTGAAACCCATTGAGCACGTTTGGGATATTTTGAAAAGAAAAATTGATCCTACTGCCGTTACAAACAAGGAATCCTTAAAGCAAGCTTTGCAAAGGGCCTGGTCTCAAATAACTCCTGATATGACTGAAAATCTGGTCGCATAAATGCCAAGGCGTCTGCAGGCAGTAATTGATGCTAATGGTGGGCCAACAAAATATTAATTTTATAAAAAACTTTACTCAGCTTTCTTATTTCACATTTCAAAAAAACAAATAATTGTACTGTATGAACACTTTTGTCCTTCTTTATTTTTAGTTTTTTTTATCCATTGCTTAAATTTTTAAAAAGAAACCAAAAATTTTGTTTTTTTACGCTAATAAGTAAATAATTAAATAATTTTTGAAAAAAAAGGTTTGTAATGCTTCTCATTTAGCAGCCATTGAAAATTTCGGGGGTGTATGAAGAATAAAGTCCATGACTGTATATAACACTTGCGAGAAACAGTAACTCCAAAAAAATAAATGGCCCTAAGATGTTGGGTAATTTTTAACTTTTTTCTCAAAAATGATTTTTTTTCAAATACAATTTTCTCGAAAACGGTAAGAACGATTTTGTGCACGGAAAGCTTTTTGGAATCTCGACACTTGGCTCTTTTCATCAATGTATAATACTTGGTTCATTAAGCTATAATCTCTGATTTTCTCTGTTCTTTTATTAGGTTTGCATTATTTTAGAAAAAAAAACGCTTTTTCGGTTTTGCGTTTTCGTTGCTATTTTTTCGTTGCTATCTTGGCCGACGTAAAATTTTACTAGTAACAATTTGTAAGAATTTTTTTCTCTCTCAATTTCTTACTCTCTTTCGACGCTCTCTCGTTGCAAATTTTTGGAGTTAATGAACACTTTCCAGTAACAATTGTTACAAATTTGTAACAATATTAACTTCTTGAAAACACCTATTATTACAA
Source organism: Metopia argyrocephala (assembly GCA_963576795.1). Lineage (NCBI taxonomy): Eukaryota > Metazoa > Arthropoda > Insecta > Diptera > Sarcophagidae > Metopia > Metopia argyrocephala. The sequence goes on from OY756210.1 coordinate 99,447,223, forward strand.
TAGAGAAAATTCTCTTCAGAGTAAAAATTTTTTTCACAAGAGCAATAAAGTGTAATTTTTGTTTTTGTAGATACAAGGCGGATTCACCCATAAGTTTCTGAAACATTTTCTGTGCAAACGAATTTTTTGTTTACTGAGAGTTTTCTGCACCACGATTCACCCATTTCAGAAATTTTGTTCGTAAAATCAGTGTTGCCATATTCAATTGAAAATTACATAAATACATAACGAAAAAGAAAATTAATATGTGTCCAATTAAGCAAATAAAGAATTAATAATATTTATTACAAAAGTAAATAAACAATTAATATTATTTGTGGTGAATTTTTATTTTATATTACTATATTTATATATTATATTTATTTATTTCCGTTTTATGGCGTCTTCGCAAGCTTTTCCAGTGTGTTTGACATTAATTTCCTTTTGTAATAAAATTAATTTTTTGTTCGTCTTTATTAATTACAAAAAAAAGCAATAAAATATTTTATTGAATTCGTCTCAAATATATATCCATGGAAGGCAAGCAACAGAGTGCACGTTAATACTATTTATATTATTAAAAATATATTCCGGTATGTGATAAAAAACGATTTCGATCAAAATTGAAATGGAATGAAATTTCAAGTTGGTTTAACTTCCAAATCTTTTCATATTCGGGATTCCTCTTTTGTTCATTACTTTACTGACTGACTATTGCCACTACATCCGTGATAATCAAAATTTTAAAATAACTAAAACATATATATTTACATATATGTGGGATATTCCAAGTCAAATCAACCAATGGTTTTAACCTACCCCCTCCGAATTTTATGATTTTTTGTTGAAATATGGTATATCATAGAACTAAATTAAATATAAAGTTTGGAAGCACTGATACATCTGGCTCCGGAAATATGAGGTCTTAAAAATCGGAAAACAGTACAAAAATGCACAAAGTTACACTTACTTAATTGTAATTTTCTTGAAAAGTATTATAGCTACGCATCTTGTAAAACTTGCATTTGAAAGGGTATTAAATTACCTTTGATTTAACATATAATATGATTTTTTCTTTGAAAAAGTCAAAGGTCAATTTTCTTTATCTATAAGTCGGAAGCCTATATCTCCGAAAGCGACCTTTTTAAAAATTTGAAAAAAAAATTATGCCAAAGATAGTTTCGTTCTCTACAGTTGTGAAAAATTTCAGAGTGGAGGTATTTTTAGGTCAAGAAATAAGAATCAAATCGCAAAAGAATGAAATTAAAACTAGTATAATAGTGGTGGAATGGTAGACGATTTTTCGATTAGCTGGAACCGCTTATTTTGTAAGTTTCTACAAAAAAAACATGAAACAAAAACGGGGGATGTGGGATGGGGTAAATGGCTCTTCATCGGGGTCAAAGGTTGGGTTGAAGAAGTTAAAGTCCACAAAAAACTCCACAACTGCCCTGGAGTAGCCCCTAGAGGGATAAAATGTACAGTGTCTCAAAGTAATAATGGGACACACGCTTACGTCGACAGTTCTTGTAATAATTTAGTCAATATAACAACTCCAGGAAAAAATTGTATATGGAATTGAAAAGCATATATGGTACTTTATTTAAAACGGAAACTTTGAATTCAATTAATGCTGGCAAAACAAAATAATGCAAAATAGACTTCATAATACGTTAATTAGACCTCAAAGTAATAATGGGACAAATTAAAAGAACAATTCATAAGGTATTAAATCTAATATTACGGATAAAGATTAATATTTTGTTGGCAGCCCTTTTTGTCGTATTACTGACTTCAATCGATTTGGCATCGATCCAACAAGTTTACGGCAGAATTTAGGTGATATCCTTTCCCATTGTTCCTTTAGAGCAATTATTAAGTCGTTCTTGGAATTTATATGACGAACTTTTAATTTTTCCTCCAAATGGCTCCACACGTGCTCTATTGGATTAATATCCGGCGATTGTGGTGGTTTTTCAAGCACATGCGGGCAGTTATAGAGCAGCCAGCTTCTGACATTGTATGCCTTGTGCTTTGGGTCATTGTCTTCGTAAAAGTAATAATCATTTGTAAGAAACAATTTCTCCGCTGATTCTGCAAGATTCGCACGTAAAATATCTAAATAGTATTTGTGGTCCATAATTCCTTCAACAATGTGGAGATTACCCGGTCCAGCTGCTGATATTGCGCCCCATACCATGACAGATCCCATACCGTGTTTTACCGATGGTCTTAAATTTTCTTTGGCGAGCTCTGTATTCGGTTTTCTCCACACGTAAGAACGTCCATCCGACCGGAAAACATTAAATTTACTTTCGTCGGTAAAGATCACTTTATTCCAGAATGAGGAGTTCTTATTTTTATGTTCTTCAGCAAAGCTAACACGTTTACGTCTGTTTACATCATTTATATACGGCTTTTTTCTAGCTACCCGGGCATTATAACCATGCTTTCTCAAAATATTTCTTACAGTTTCAGGGTTAGCTTTCTTTTTTAGATATTTTTCTGCTTCAGCAGTTAATTTAGGGGCGCTTATATGAGGTTTTTTTTAACTTCTCTTAATAACCACCGTTCATCTGCATCGGAAAATATATTTCTTTTGCTTGGCTTTAAAGCATTTTCGAAACTTTTTGCATCCGAATAACGTTTCATAATATTAAACACTGTAGATTTCGGTTTATTGACTATTTCTGCAATATTTCGAACAGATTTTCCGGATTTTGAGTGTTCAATTATTAATTTTCTAATTTCAGGCGTTGTTTGTAAACCCCGATTCGCCATAATGAATAATATATTTAAAATGGTTAAAAAACACTTGTAAAAGAACTCTTAGACCATGTAAATAAAAAATATTTACAAATTGTTCCGTTATAAAGCGCATTCAAAACGAAGTTGCCAGCTGTCCCAGTATTACTTTGTGATCTAAAAATGTGTTATTGTGAATTATCGCTTGTAACTTTTTTTGTTCAAAACAAAAAGCGATAAAATTATGTCATAGCAAAATCAAGAACAAAAGTAACATAAAAACATAAAAAACATAAACATTAACGTAACTGTGAGAAAAAAATATGTTAAATAAAAAGTACTTTGGTTGTGTCCCATTATTACTTTGAGCCACTGTAAGACCGACCCTCACTAATATTTTGCCTCCAACATTTTTTCCAAACATACCTAACCCCTATCCCCACTCCCTAGAGTGGTAGGAGCAAATTTTATAAACTTTGTACTGGAGCCCCTTAGGGAGTGGTGATAGGGGGTAGGTATGTAAGTAGGGGTTAGGTAGGGGTATGTATTTACCCCCAACTCTTTTTCCGAACATACCTAACCTCTATTCCTACTCCCTAGAGCGGTAGGAGCAAATTTTATAAACTTTGAACTGGAGCACCATTAGGGAGTGGTGATAGGGTAGGTAGGGGTTAGGTAGGGGTAGGTATTTACCCCCAACTTTTTTTTCGAACATACCTAACCCCTATCCCCACTCCATAGAGTGGGAAGGGCAAATTTTATAAGCTTTGTACTGAAGCCCCTTAGAGAGTGGAGATAGGAGGTAGGTATGTTCCGAAAAAAGTTGGGAGGTTAAATATACGTAAGGGTCGGTCTTACATTTTATCCCTCTAGGGGCTACTCCAGGGCAGTTGTGAAGCTTTTTGTGGACTTTTACTCCTTCAACCCAACCTTTGACCCTGATGAAGAGCCATTTACCCCATCCCACATCCCCCGTTTTTGTTTCATGTTTTTTTTTTTTGTAGAAACTTACAAAATAAGCGGTTCCAGCTAATCGAAATCGAAAAATCGTCTACCATTCCACCACTATTATACTAGTTTTAATCTCATTCTTTTGCGATTTGATTCTTATTTCTTGACCTAAAAATACCTCCACTCTGAAATTTTTCACAACTGTAGAGAACGAATCTATCTTTGACATAATTTTTTTTCAAATTTTTAAAAAGGTCGCTTTCGGAGATATAGGCTTCCGACTTATAGATAAAGAAAATTGACCTTTGACTTTTTCAAAGAAAAAATCATATTATATGTTAAATCAAAGGTAATTTAATACCCTTTCAAATGCGATTTTTACGAGATGCGTAGCTATAATACTTTTCCAGAAAATTACAATTAAGTAAGTGTAACTTTGTGCATTTTTGTACTGTCTTCCGATTTTCAAGACCTCATATTTCCGGATCCAGAAGTGTCAGTGCCCTTAAATTTTATATTTGTCTTAGTGTTATGATATACTTTATTCATACCAAAAATTAGCAAATTCGGAGACAGTCATTTCAAAAACGGCATATTTTAAGTTGAGTTGATATGGTTTAACCCATGTATATTAATATTAAAGGTCTGCATGAATGTTTTGCTTTTCTGCCAGTTTAGAATGATTCGAGAAGTGTACTCTAATTGAGAGTAAATTCAAGCATCGAAACAAATATTCATTGTATTCGTTTTGCAGCCAACGAAACGAAACGAACAGCCTTAATAAACGAATAGAGTAGAATAGAATAAATCTATATTTACTCTCATAATTCTAAATTATTATGGAGACATTCGAGTGTCTTGGAATGTCTTGAATTTCCTTTGTGAATGAAAGCATGTATTGAAGTAAATGCAATAGTTTGTAGTACAAACAAGCGAATGAAAACAAACAAATTGAAATCTAGCAAGAAGAATAGTGTGTGTATATTAAAGCATTTAAAGGCAAAAAAAAAAAACAATTACTTTTTGAATATGTAGTTTATTTATAATTTTTTTTTAAGTTTTTGTAAATAAGTATGTATGTATTTTTAGAAATTAAGCCAAAAATAAAAAAAAATAAAGAAAAATAACATAAAAAATTATTCAGTTCATTACTTCTATTATTCAGTTCTTTAGTACTTATAATACCAGTACAAGAAATTCTTTCCTATCATATTACAAACAAGACATTCTATTCACTCTATTCATTCTATTCTAACTCTTATGTTTCATGTCTCTCATGTCTCCATACTCTCTTGTCTCTATTCTCTAATTATTTACATTCTAACGACAACAACCACTTTTTATGTTTGTTTTATTCGTTTCGCTTTTACGAATTAGAGTTGGAAGTGTGTTTGAAATTTTTAGAATGTCTTGAAGATCGTTTCAAACATACCCGTGCAGACCTTTAATTAATATATATGTTTTAATATTTCGATCGTTTTTCATCACATACCGGATTATTTAAAAAATTAAAAAAATATCGCATCACCCAAGGATGTAAATTTGTTTCTTGAATTCTATAAGCTATAAAAATAAATGCACTTACTGCCAAGTCCAACTGCTTCTGCTACTTCTGCCCAAACAATTTGTTTTACATGATTGTTTTTATAAGAGCTGTTGCCCAAATCATATAAGCATTCCCTCCCCGGCTTTTTTATTTCGCTAATTAATTTTAGTGCAATAGCCTCTGACAAGTCCATCTTAAATTTATTCAGAAAGGGCAAAGAAAATGTAGGAATTATACAGTAAATTTCTTCAATATTACAACTTACTTTATATAATATTTTTAAATTTTATTTTTTTTATTTTTGGCGCGAATATTTTCTTTCTACAGGGTGTTTTTTTTAGAGGTATAGAACTTCGAATTGAAATAAAACACAAGAAAATCATTTTAATGTCCATCAATTTGGCTTTATTGGAAGGATAATTTTATGCCATTAATGTTTAAATATGATTTCGGGCATGTGGCCGCCGCGGCTAGCTCGAATAAAGCCAATTCTACAGGTCCAATTTTCAACCACTTTTTCGAGCATATGGGGCCGTATGTTGGCAATAACGCCACGAATGTTGGCTTCCAAGTCCCCTAACGTTTCTGGTTTGTTGGCGTAGAGGAGCGACTTCACATATCCCCAAAGAAAATAATCCAATGGTGTCAAATCACACGATCTTGGTGGCCAATTGACAGGTCCATTCCGCGAAATTATGCGCTTATCGAATGTTTCCTTCAATAAATCGATTGTGACGTGCGCTGTGTGGCATGTAGCGCCGTCTTGTTGGAACCACAACTCATCCACATTCATGCCATCCAATTCGGGAACAAAATAGTCGGTTATCATGGCTCTATACCGGTCTCCATTAACGGTAACTGACTCCAGCATTATTTCGGAAGAAGTATGGCCCAATGACTCCACCAGCCCATAGAGCACACCAAACAGTCAGTTTTTGTGGATGTAATGGCGTCTCAAGGGTCTCATGTGGATTCTCTTCACTCCAAATGCGGCAATTTTGCTTGTTGACGTAGCCATTCATCCAAAAATGAGCCTCATCACTGAGCAAAATTTTGCGATGAAAATCAGCATCGAGATCAATCTCATTTTCGGCCCATACACCAAAATCACGACACATTGCATGGTCTCGCGGCTTTAATTCTTGCACAAGCTGGATCTTGTAAGGTCGCAAGCCAAGATCTTTGCACAAAATCTTCCATAAAGTTGATGGACAAAGCTCCAATCGCTGTGCACGGTGGCGAATCGATTCATTCGGGTTCTCTTCAACACTTTGCTCTACAGCGGCAATTGTTTCTTCGGTGCGCACTGTTCGACGTCTCTGCGGATGCGTATTATCACATAGAGTAAACGTAGTGCGAAAACGATCCATGGTTAACCGAATTAATTGCTCTGATGGACGATTATGTCGACCATAAAATGGACGGAGCTTGCGGTAAACTTCGCGAACTGAACCATTATTTTCGAAATAAATTTGCACGATTTGCATGCGTTGTTCTTTTGTCAACCTGTTCATGATGAAATGGCAAACCAAACTAAATATTAATCACTTGACAGCTGACAAAATGGCCGCCAGTTAAAAAAAGTGATGCCAACTTAAAGTTCTATACCTCAAGAAAAAACACCCTATAATATGTTTTTTTTTTTCTTATTGGCCTTTTTATGTTTGCTTTTTTTTTACATTATTCACTGTACCATACTAATTTTTTAATACGAATGCCAAGCAATATGGCATGACTCTTGTATAAATTTTGTATGATATGGCAACCTTTTTCAGTGTGGTTCGGACCATGGTACAATCATTGACAAGGTAAACTCGGTTTACCAAAACAAATTCATATGTTTTCATTCTATGTGTCAAAGTTTTTCGTTTGCTTTATTTTTCTCATTCTTCTTATTTGAATGTTGATTTAAAACGAACGTTAATTCTTTTCTTGCTAAAAGTGATTCTGAATAAAGTGATTGCGATAAGTTATTTTTTAAGTTATTACAATTAAAAATTTAAATCAAAAATAGAAATGCATAAGTTATAAATAATTATATATTTCATATATTAAGTGCAAACTTTTTTTAAGAGTGATATAAGTGATAAAAATTTTTATAATTTAATAAAAAATTATTCTCACTATTTATTTCATATTACCTTTTTCATGTGTTTTATTTTTGTATTGTTTGTTTTGCTTTGGTTTTTCCTTGACTGCTGTGTTGCATTTTTTTGACGTTAAAGATGTAAAATGCACAGAGTTGTATCAGATTTCAAACCAGTTTTACCTTGTCAATGATTGTACCATGGTTCGGACCAAATTTAAAATTAATTTAAATCAAGCTGAGAGCACTTCGCACAAAATCATTTCTCTCGCTCTCTGAGAGAAACGTCAAACTACATATAAAAAAAATTTGGTCCGAACCAAGAAACTCATGGGTGAATCCGCCTACAGACGAGATGCCAATAGTTTTACCTTCTCTTATGACAGACTTAAATCCATTAATGAAATGGTATAAATTATAAGAAATTTTCAATTACTATGACTTGAAAATATGATGAAAAATCCAAAACTAGCTACTGCATCCAAAAAACCTTTACAGAAAGCAGACTATAAACTAGAGTTATGCTTTGGCCTACAATATTCCAAAAATGGATCTTTTAGAATTTGTGTACAATTTATTTTTTTTTAATTATTCGCTAAGCTTTTAATAACATTTTTGGGAGGAAGGTTACTGAAGAGTCTCTTAAGCAAAGACGAAATGGACATCGATGTTTTTATTACATATTAACAAACAAACAAAAATAATTGACTTTTTTAATGGCAGCTTACAATACAACTAAAGCTACGTTGACATTTGTCAAATATTTGATGAAAACAGTGTAACCACGATTTTATCGAAATATTTTTTACTAAAAAATTTGTTTTGTGAAAAGATTTCTTAAAACGTTATAAATAAAAACAGATAAACACAAGAAATAATCTGGTAATGGATGTGATGTAAAGCGAGTTCGATCGAAACTGAAATCGACTGAAATTTCAAACTGCGGTCTATAATTTTAAAATATGAAAATCTTTTACAACAATTTCTTTCTTTCTTCTTTTCATTCAATTAAAGACCATTGCTGTAAGACTCGATTTTAATTTCACTCGAATTCGTTTTTCAGAACATACCCAAATATTTAAAATTTTAAATTAATCAAATTAAAGGCTGCAATCAATCCACGAAATAAATAATGGTTACCATGGCGCAATTATCATAAGGTGCCTTTGAGATTACAACAAGTAAAACAGTAACAAAAACAACACAGCATTTTGATGCTTGTTAGGGTAGTTAACTGTCAAAAAAACCAAAACAAAAAGTATGAAAACAAAAACAATGTACATAAAACAAAGCAAAAATTGACAACTATATTCACAAATTGGCTGAAAAAAAAAGTAGCTCAGCTGCCATGTCAAATGCACCTTATAATCAATACGCCATGATGGTTACAATGTTTTCATCAAATGCTTCACAAATGTGAACGTATCTTAAAACTTTCAAATTTCGTACAGAATTCAGTAAAGCATTGTAGAGCTGATTGTAGTCGCCGTGGTCTAGTAGTTAGTGTGTTGGCTTTCTAAGACGATAGCTCCGGGTTCAAACTTCAGCTCTGACATCTTGGAAAAAATTATGAAAAAATATTCCTTTTGGCAACCACCTCTTAGCAGTCTTCTGGCAAAAGTTCTGGGAGTAATTGATTGCCATGAAAAAGCTTCTCAAATCTGTCGTTCGTAGTCGATTTCAAACTGTAGGTTCCGGTACTCATGGATAAAAAACTGACACACTACATGAGTGCTGCAAGAAGCTAGACCGTAACTCTGAAACAGGGTTGTAATAGCCAATTACGTAGTATGTATGTAGTGTAGAAATAATTTTAAAATTAAACTGTTCAATAAAACAAAATGTATTAAACTTTACTGTGTTTTTAAAGATTTTAATTTGTTTTTCTTTCAATTCCAAACTGGATTGCTAACGGGATGGACACAATCAGTAGTATTTGTGAAAAAATCATTATAAATTAATTTTTATAATTTTACTTTAAAACTAAAACTTAACAATTTACAAACGATAAAGCAATAACTACAAGACCAATTTCTTCTTATTTTATTAACGAATAATAATACAGGAAGACATTAATTTTTTTCGTTTTTTCCGTTTTGTTTTTCTTCTTCTTCTTCTATAAACAATTTAACAATTATGTATTTGCTTTTCTTTCTTGCTAAAGCATAAATTACAATTTAAATTGTTTTATTTTGGTATTATAATAGTACTATAGTGTAATATGGTAATGATTTACTAAATTTAGAACTTAAAATTATAATAATTATTAAACTGATTGAAAAAAAAATAAAAATGGCTCAAAATATATGGGGAAACAAATAGATGTGTTTCTCTTCTTATCAGACTACTACGAATTACTATTGCAATATGAAGGCCTTTTTAAAGTGTCTTTTTTGATTCAAAGACTTTTGGTGATGTTGTTAAAGAGACGACGACCCCACCATGATTCCAAATCGAAAGGCTTAAAGTCACTTAAAACAGGACTTGGAGGTTCAACACAATATATGGAAGAAGATGGTGCTATATTTTGACCACTAGTGGTGCCATTAACGATTTTTGTATTCAGGGAGGTAGCTGAAATAATAAATACTTTAATAAAAATTAATATTTTAAAAATTTTCTTTCTTCAAATTACCGGTATTATTATTTGCATCAGCCACTGGTGGTGAATTTATGGGCGCTCGATCGTAAGGATTATGAGCCACTATTATATTCCAGGCTAAAAAAAAATGTTTTAAAACAATTTTAAGATTAGAAGTTAAATTTTTTCTTTTGTTTGTTTTTATTTTTATAGATAATACGTACAATCGTTTATATATTTGATAATTTCTTCATGATGTGGTGTTAACACCTCCTCTTCTACAATTTTTGGATGGGTATAGATTTTTTTTGTTTGAAAAACGGGCCGCGGTACACTGTTTTGAAATGAAAAAAATTTTTTAATTCAAAATTTAAATTTTTTCTATAAATGTTTAGTAGATATGCAGTATTTTTTTATGTTTATATGATTATGCCCTGATTTAGTGGTAATGCAAGCACAACAAATGCAATAAAAAATTTAATGCATAGGAGTTGAATTATGAGTATTATTTATCAAAAAAAGAATAGAAAAAAGCAAATATTGTGTGCAGATAACGCTACTAATGATTTTCAAAATAACGTTTTTGTTAGAAGTTTGTAAATAAAGATGAACAGTATCGGACAAAACTAAAGCACGGATTGCTGCATGATTGCGAATTACATATATGTATAATAACATGACTATTATTTGTATTTTATGTTTTGGAATATCCAGTTTATTTTTAAAAATTAAAAAGGAAGCATTTTTTGTTGTGCAATTTAACTATTTTTCGTTTGGTTTAACAATAAGTAAAATAGTGTAGCGATAAAACTAAAACACGTTACTTTGAATATTTACTGTGTTACATACATATTTGAAAGAAATTATTAACAATAAATGCCATTATTTTAAATTTTACTATCCTAAGATCTATTTGAAAGAAAATAAACGTTCCATCCATTCAGGATTATACATGCCTTTAAAAGGAAAGTTTATTTTCTAATAATTTAAGGAAATAATGAATGGACGGAAATAAATATTTAGTGGCTTTAAAAGAAAAAATAGTTAATGATTTTGTTAATAGTGAATCAGTGAAGCACACATACATACATACATGTATGTACATACAGTGAGCAAAAAAACCTTTTGTACACTCTAAAAAGTGAAATCAATTTTCATTTAATTTAAAATTGTGTTATTTATTTGTAATGTTTTAAATATGCAGACAGAGGAAATTTTGTCTACTCTTAAATGCATGTTTAAAATTCCAATTTACGCTGATCACCTAAAAGGTATTACTGAATATGAGATAGATGGTAACATTGCTCTGCCAAAGAAAAAGTTGTACACTTGTTGCTTTGCAGTGAAAAAATCACCCGTTATAAATTTATTTCAAAAAAATTAAAGTAATTAGAGTCATATAAATTGCGGCAATAAAGTCTGCTTTGTTTTCAAAAAATAGTGAAAGACATGGAGAAAAAGAAAATTTCAAAAGAATTAAAAGAAATTATAATAAAATTGTGCAAAGAAAATAACTCTATGCGTGAAATTGGAAAAATATTGATTAAACCTCATTCTACGGTCCATTACATTGTTAAAACTTTCCAAAGGAATGGATCTGTGGAAAGACCTAGTGGAGCTGGATGTCCAAAAAAACTAAATACCCCTCAAATCCAACGTAAAGTTTTAAATTGTGTAAGAAAGGACCCAAAAATTTCCGCCATGTAGATTGCAAAAAATCTAAAAAGTCCAGAAAACCCAAGATTTAAAGTCTTATGCAGTTCGAAAGAAGCCTCTCCTCTTCTAAGCCAATATTAAAAAACGCTTACTGTACGCAAACGAGTACGTCTACAAAGATAATTCATTTTGGGAAGATGTAATCTTCACAGATGAATGTAAATTTAACATATTTGGAAGCGATGAGCGTAAATTTGTGTGGAGAAAGGAAGGATTGGTGGAGGCAATGTTATGGTTTGAGGCTGTATGAGTGCTAATGGAGTAGGTAATCTCGTTTTTATTGAGGGTATTATGGACAAAATAGAGTATTTAAATATTCTAAAAAATAATTTGGCTCAATCCGCTTAAAAAATGGGCTTAGAGGGTGGATTTGTCTTCATACAAGATAATGATCCAAAACATTCTGCCGTCGTTGTTAAGGAATGGTTGCTGTATCACACACAAAAAGTTTTGCCCCATCCTTTCCAGAGCCCAGATTTAAATCCGATTGAGCATTAGTGGGCTCACATGAAGACAAAATTAAAAGGAATCCTTGAAAAACGCTCTTAAGGATATATGGAGTTCAATCCCCCAGAAAGTAACAAAATATGTAGTTTATTCGATGCCAAGAAGACTCCTAGCTGTAAAAAAAACTAAGGGACACCATACAAAATATTAAAGACCTAAATATTTTCTTCTTTTTTGTAGTTACATTAAGTTTTTTTATTCTGTACAAGTTTTTTTTTTTTTTTGCCTATGAATTTTAGAATATTTATGTATGTTATTGTTATTTTTTTACCTTAAAACATCCCAAATTAAAAAGGTTTTTTATTTAACTTAAAATATTGATCTCAAGCTTTAATTTTTGTTAAATAATCATTACATTTACTTTTTATTTTAAGCCCTGTGTTCACGTTTATTTCAGTTCAATAAGTGTACAAGTTATTTTTTTGCTCACTGTATGTATGTACTTATATAAAAACCCAGTTGGAACAATTGTCGTACATGTCATTGTCGTCAATGATATCTTTAAGACATGTCACTAACGGCTATCGACAAAATCGCGGAGGTGTTCGCACACGACATTTTGTGGTTTATTTCCTTGAAATTGTCGATGATAAACAGAAAACTTACGTTATGCTTGCAAAGCTATTACAGAGTGCGGGCGACAACAACCTCATTGACATTGTCGCTCAATCAGTCGTCCAGGATTTTTGCGACATTTGTTCGAAAATGTCACTTGACGAATTGTCTATTGTTGTGCACCCATCCTCGAGGATGTCTTTAAGACAGAGCCAACTGGGAAATTAGCATTCGTCATAGTATAATTGTCTACTGTACATAGACACGTTAAACCAACAAACGTGAAGACCAAGCCATAAATCGTTTTTTTTTAACGAATCATTTTGTGTCAGAAAGGTCCATAGCTTCTCAATTGCCTTTAAATATTTCATCTATAACGAATAAAAGACGAGCTGCAGAAGGTCACTTAAAATCTTTTAGAAGCGCAAAAAAAGAACTACTCTTTAGAAAAAAAAAGAAAAAGAGCACATGTTAACTGAATGAACTACCTCTCAATGGAAATCTGTACTTTTCTTTGATGAATCCAAATTTCATCTAATAAAATTATAGTTAAATAAAGCTAGTACGAAGACCAAAGAGACAGCGTCTTAACCCAAGATACAGTAAGACATATAGAAGTTAATGTAATGGTCTGAACATGTTTTTCTACGCATTGTATCGGTCCACATCATAGAGTAAATGACACAAGGGACCGTTTTCTGTACAAAGACATTTTTTTAAACATCATGATTCCACTCTATTCCACCTTAACTAATGTCAACAAAAAAGCGAATGATCAGGAGAAAAGCGCCACCTATTGGGAAATAGCAGATAACATCTAAACCTACTTAGCGAAGACACTCATCACCACACAATCAACATGCAATCATGAGGCGATTACTGTTGATCATTCAAGGGTGAAGGTATAACACTGGCCTTTGAATGATCAATTCACAGCAATTTGTCTCATTCCTAAGGCGCTTAATAGTAGTATAAGAAAAAACAAAAATGTATGTTCTGTCATAAATGTATTGGCGTTTCCAAAAATTCCAATACAATGCACTTCATTTAGTAGGGGTTTACCCCTGAGTATTGGTCTCAAAAAAAGAAAAAAAGAAGAATTTGCGGAGGAGGAAATGATCAACAAGTGGCATATGAATATAACAACGACTCCAAACACGCTTCTAAATGTTTAAGAGTGGTTTGTTGAAAATAAAATCAAAGTCTTGGAAGTGGCCAGCATAGTTACTTGATCTCAATCACATAGAAAATATATGGGAAATTATAAGTATCGATCGAAAAGTATTGCGCTACAATTGCAAAACTACTGATGATCTTGTTTATTGCTTGAAATAAAATTCACTAGAAAAGTGATATCTAATTTAATTTAATTGAGTCCATGCCACGCAGGTGCGCAGAAGTTTAAAAAATAACAGATGCGTCACCAAATATTAGATTATTTGCAGTACATACTAGTGCTGTCAAATTCTACTACTTTTCATTACTCGATAGTATTGAGTACTTTCATTTGGGTACCCAATACTACTCAATACTTTTAACGGATTTTATTTTTAAGAGGAAACAATTTCATAAAGTATTCTGTTTTTAGACAGAAATTTGTTTAGTCGTTAAAATTTAAATTTTCCAAACAATTTCGAAGAAAAAATACAACTCTTAAAGTATTGACTAGTTACTTTTAAGTAATGAGTACCCAAAAATTACTAAAAATACTCGATACCCATTACTCAATACTTTGCCAGCACTAGTACATACATATTCCATTACTTTAGTATGTATGCACTTTAATTTTGTCGCATCAAAAAATATATAATATACAGTTAAGCCTCGATTAACCGGGTCTCTTTTAATCGGTTACATCTATTAACCGGCATGCAGTTCTTTTAATTTTTCCCTTTATTATCCGTGCTTTAGATTTATACCTCTATTAACCGTGCTTTTCATCTATTATCATATGTTTTTTATTATGTAAATCTAATACCGGTGGTTCCCCTTTTTTGATTTTTTATTTTAAGACCAATACTCAGGGGTAAACCCCTACTAAATGCAGTGCATTGTATCGGAATGTTGAATATATAGATAGATGTAAAGATGTCTAAGTATGATTTAAACTTGTTTAATTTTAATAGTCCTTTTTTTCGAGTGCATTTATACTACCATATATTTTCATCCTTGATGGAAATATAAAAAAATAATAACAGTATTTAAACATTGTCTAGTTACCTTTTCTATTTATTTTAATATATACTTGGTTTTTCGGCCTTAAAACTGTGTGTGTTTTTTCAACACGTATCGTCATATATATGTATGTATATACATACTTATGTATATACCTACGGTATAATATAAGTTTAAACCTTTACGAGGTAATGTTTGAATTTAAATAAAGTGAGATTGTTTCTCAAATTAATATTAAATATTGTGTTTTATTTCTCCTTTTTGGAAAATTACTTTGATTTATTGGATATACGCCAAACAAAAGATGTTAAGCGCCTTATGTCAATGGGACAAATTGCTGTCAATTTGATCACTCAAAGGCCAGTGTTATACCTTCACCTCTGAATGATCAACAGCAATTGCCTCATCTAGATGTTGAATGTGAGTGGTGTGCGTCTTTTTATACAGGTTAGCTGTTATGCAAGTTTGCTGTTATCTTCCCAGAAGGTGGCGCTGTACTCCTGATCATTCGTTTCTGGTGGAATTGACTGGATATGTCAGGGAGCGGTTTTTCTTACAGATGAACATCATGGAGGGCGGGGGGGATACCTCTTATTTTTTTTAAATTATAATTTAATTTTATAATTGTTTATCCTTCGCTGGGATTGAACATGTTTCTGTGCGAATGCTCTAACCACTATGCCACGACCTCCCCCCCACCCCCCATTCTCTATAACGATTCGCATTGTTTGTATAAAAACATGTGATATATTTGAATCTGTAGTTACATAAAACGAACGTTTAAATAAAAAAGTAAATTTCTGTATATTTTAATATAACCTCTATTAACCCTGTATTTCGATTATCCATGCTGGTGCTACGAGAGCCGGATAATAGAGATTTAACTGAATTTTGTTTGCAATAGAAAATATTTTTATTTGTTTTGCTTTAGTTAAAGTATTTAATAATCTTAATTTTTAAATATAAAATATTGGTCTTTATCAAAATTTTTTAAAACTAGGAGGCAGGGCTCCATTTGAAGAATTCCGTGCTTTAGTTTTATCCGATACTGTATGTGCATATAACGAAGAAAGGTTTTTTACTACTATTAAATATTAAACTTATTTTGTTCCACAAATTATTTCATAGCAATTTGTTATAAACAAACCAATTATAGTTCTCAAATAGAATATAAAACTGAAGTTATTATACGGCAAACGGGTATTATGACGAAATTCATAAAATTGCATGAGAAAGTGTCAACAATATTATGTACGTATGTATGTATGTATGTATGTGCTGGCACTGCATGTACTATAATTGAGCACAAATCATTAAAATTTTAAACAAATCAATAAAAGCAAGTTTAACACACACTCGCCATTAAAAAAAAAAACAAAAACTCACATAAAAATAAAAAATTATTTCAATTTATTATTAGCGGCTACAAGCAACATGATGAAATATTTCATTTTATTTGAATCAAAGTAATTAGTTTTTAATCAAATTTAGGTTCAAAAAGAATGTGTTTTATTAAGGGCTTATTTGAAAGGTATTCCATAGAAGATTATAAAATATTTCTACAAATCGACTCCTATTATTTAACTCCTTTAGGTTACTTTTTTTATTTATTTTTTTTTTTTAGAAATCATTTTGAATAACAAATGATTGATTGACAATTCAATTCAAAAATCAAATCAGTTTTACCTCCATATACCCCCATCTACACCTAGAATAATAAAAAATATATTCATACGAATACAAAGACGACAAACGACACCACTTTCCAAGTTAACCTTAACAACCAATATTATTTGCGTACACAACACAACAATAACAAAATTTCCACAACAATTTAATTCTTCTTATCTGTTGAAATAATAAATTTTTATACAAATATGAGTATGTTTTCGAAAAGTAAAAGAAAAAAACAAAAATTCAAAACGATAGAATACATACATACATAAGTACATACGATGAAAGTACAAACAAATAAAGCAAATAGATGATTTAGAGAGATGATCCATGTTCGATGATCTACAATACAATAGCATATGTTAAGACATATAATACAATACAGTGAGTATGAAAATTTATGAAACAAATTCAAAAATGATATTCGTATTTGTTAGCAATCGTTTCAATTATTCGCGATTAATTTAATTAAAACAATATTTATCGAACACCAAATTTTCTAGACAATTTTACATGCCAGCAAAATATGCGGGCGGTTGTGTTTGTCATAGATCGATTCAATTAAAATGAAACCTGCACAATTTTAACATTAGCGTGTTTATTGGAAAACATGTGCCTGTGAGAAGTTTGAAAAATTACAACCCTTTTTCAGAGTTACGGCCTAGCTTCTTATAGCAACCACATTGTGTGCGCCTATTTTTATCCATGAGTACACCGGGACATACAGTGTAACGTCGAATCCGAACTATAGACTTGAGGAGTTTATCCATGGCAATCAGTTTTTCTCAGAGCTTTTGCAAGAAGACTGCTAAAGAGGCGGTGGCCGAAAGAAATCTTTCTTTCAACATGTCAGAACAGGGCTTAGAAACTGGAGCTCTCCTCGTAAGAAATTATGAAGTCGAAATTGTTCTCCTATTAGAAATCTTTTGTGGTCAGAACAGCTTGGTACAGGTATCATCTGCTTTTTGCACTATAACTTTTGCTACGTTTGCAAAACTTGCAAGCGCATTTGCAACGAAGATTGCTTGGAATTAAATCAGATTTTACAATTGCCCGGCAAACTTGAAGAGCTGAAGTGTTAATGCATTGTTGTACAAGAATTTTGAGAAATTTAACTCATTTGAAATGAATGAAACGAGCACCAATGCTCAATGTAGAATTTTTAAATGTGTGAACGAAAACAATTTTAATTCCCTTAATACCATGGTGAAATTACTTACAAGGTGGTGCTGTCAACCCAGCTGGTTTTTTTTTTTTTTTTTTTTGTCATACCGCTCCTATCAAAAGTTTTGTTTATATTTATGTTTTGTTTATATTTTGCTTTGTGTGCATTCGTGTTTTTGTTTTGGTGTAGAGACATATAGCATTTTCAGTTTAAATTAAACCTTTTTCAAAATAAATGAAACCTTTTTCAAAATGAACGAAACCTTTTTCAAAATGAACGAAACTCTTTTCAAAATAAATGAATCTTTATTTAAAATAAATGAAACTTTACTCAAATTCATTTAAACATTTTTCAAATTAAATTAAACAAGTTATAGAATTTAATAGAAAACAAAATAATAAAAAAATAAAACATATTAAACACACTCATTTTTATATAATACTTGTTAAAATTAATGAAGAATTTGTCCACTGACCGCTTTAGGAATTAACATGATCATATCCATAACATAGTTTGCACAATCATTTTGATTAATTTGTGCGACACTTTCGTCAATTATATACACTTACTATGTTATGTTCTGTGGTAATGTCACATTAATAATGATCGGGCGTGGAATTTTATCTTAGAAAATGTTTTCTCTATCGGGTTCAACATAGGAGAATAAGGTGGTAAAAATTTAAGCGTACAGTCACTATTATCCACCATATTTCGAATTTTCTCGGTTTTATGGATTTTGGCATTATCCATAATTAAAAATGAATGGTTTATTTTTTTCTTTTGTTTTCTATTAAATTCTATAACTGGTTTAATTTAATTTGAAAAATGTTTAAATGAATTTGAATAAAGTTTCATTTATTTTGAATAAAGATTCATTTATTTTGAAAAGAGTTTCGTTTAATTTGAAAAAGGTTTAAATTAAACTGAAAATGCTATATATGTATGTTGTTAAAAATACACACACACGCTTCTGGCATGTGCGTTTTTAATTCACCATACCTGCTTTTGACATTAAAGAGCTAAAAAAACAAAAACAAAGTCCTTGTTGTTTTTGTACTGTATTCGCCTGCCACCACCTTGTAAGTAATTTCACCATGCTTAATACCTTTTCATTGAATATCATTCCAAATCGCTTGCTTTATGAGCTTGGTTGGCCGTGCTGTCAAGCGATGTTTGAATGAGTATAGTAATAGGCACTCAATGTTTCTTTTTTACCTGCAAGAAATTTCTTTCTTTTATGCCTGCGATCGTACAGCCTGTTCATAGAACACGAATGGTTTTTGACATTCGTCTTTTTATATGAGAAACACTAGCAAATTTTAGTGTTTTTGTTGTTATGAACAGGCTGTTAATGATAAGCAATGATATAAGCTACTTAATATGAAGTAAAAACGTTTAATGATTTTTACTGGCCCTCAATAATTAATGGAATTTCAATACTTCATTATATAAAAAAAGACAGTTTTCAACTGTTAAGTTTGGGCTCAATTTAAGAAATATTTCTTTCTGCAACTTTTTCTTATTCTCTTTTTAAATTTCATTTGTGGCTACACACTGAAATCATTTTTAGAGAAATTGAAGGTTTTTACAAAAACAAAACAATTACAAATGAAGGAACAAAGGATAATTTTAGAGTACGTGAAAGGCTGAACCATTTTGGTTATTATTGTTGCCAGCTACTAAAAAGATAATGTATTTAAAACGATACCGGGCAGTCCTGAACGAAACTTTCAAACGCCGCGACTAGACTAACAGGCTATTTGTATAGAAGAGGTCATTATAAAAGTACAAACGAAACAAACGTTCATGGAGGAGAAATACGACACAATTTAGGTTTATAAAACAAGCACTGTTCGTTGTAGTGCCAAACAAATAATTACAAATTATAGTACTGCAACAACACAACATTTTGTGTGAGAATATCATTTTAAAAAAACATGCTATGCTATGTCATGTCGTCTTAAACACAGTGGCATGCCATGTCATCATCATGGTGTCTTAGCATGTTATTGCAAATCGGCTAAGCTGTTGTAGATCGTTGTGTTAAATACGAGTGCCATGTTTATGAATGTGTTTTGTCCATAATGTTTTCAATACTGAAATATAAATATAAGCTTCATTACTCGGTGTTACAGGATTTGGTAAAACTATATACAATACAATGTATAAAACAATATATCTTTAATAAGAGTACAAGCATGAATTATAGTTATTATAATTCAATCAAATGATCAGAAATCATCATTAAGAACATATATTGTGTTGTCATGTTTTTTTCCCATGTTGATGGGCACAAAATTAGTATAAAAACAATGCATAGCTTTGACTCAAAGATATTTTGCATTGTCTTAATATGTCATTGTCGAACATGTTGGAACGTCGTGGCAATTGCATGATGTGACACTTGTTACATTAGCAAGGCTTTATTATAAATCCACAATAATAAATAACTGCTTTTACTTTTGCTTTTAATAAAAATTAGCATTTTTGGCACTTTGTTAGCCAACACGGATACTACTGGAAATGTTGTTTTAAATAGGAATTATGAACGGTAATCATATACAGTGAAAGCTCCCATAGGCGGACACCGACCGTCGAAGCATTTCTGTCCGCCTACGGGAGATGTCCGTCCAGGGGATATTTCGTTAAAATACAATCTAATTGACGGAGCTTATAAAATCGTCCGTCTATCGGATATGTCCGCCTATTAGAGCTGTCCGCCAGTGGAGCTTTCACTGTATAACGAACATGAAATAACACTTTCGTCAAAGGCGTATTTGTTTACCTACAATAAGAAAATATTTTCTATAGTTTTTTAATCAAAATTAAATCTCAGATAAACACGAAAGTTGAACAGCCTATTGCTGCAAAGATTTTAAAAACTAAAATAACGAATTTACATATAAAAAAATGAAATACTTCTACTGGGATTCGAACACGGAATTAATAAAATTAATTAATTTTACTAAAATATTTAATGTATTTTTATTTCATATTACAGTACCGTAAAAGAGTACATTAACGTTGATGACACACGTTCAATGTTTTCTTTCAATTTTTTCACACACACTTCTTGTCAAAATTTTTAGAAATTGAAAGCTATGACGTAGGCTGCATGCAATTTGATAGCAATTTTATTATTCAAAATAACTATGGTCGTACAAAAAGAAAAAAAAATTAAGAAAAAAATGACAGCGAATTGATAGTAAATTGAAACACTCGCATGAAAAGCAAATTTGATATCCAGTTCGTTTCATTTTCAAAGTGGCAGTATATTCGTAAAAGTTTGAATGTATTAAAAATTGAAAGTGTAACCCCCAAGTAAATAAAGATGTTATTTCGTAGGTAGGCATACGATTTTTTTTTTCAGTTGTACAATAATTTTTGTTAAGCACTGTATAAAACAAAGGGGGTACTTTCTGTATTGTGGCGATTAACTATGACGTGTGTGTGAAAATGATAAGTGGGGGGCTTTAGCAATTAATTGTGCCCTCTACTATTGACACAAAAAATCTTTATAAAGCACATGGTTTTAAAATCAAGTGATTCTTCTTTCTTTTTACAATTTTTTAAAAAGAAATTTAAAAAAATGAAGAACATGTGCTTTAAGTGTTAAGTAACAAATAATTAGCAAAGCAATAAATAAATTAATGATTTCAAATGGAATTACAAGCGAATATTATTGGCGGTTATTCAAATTAGCGCTGAGACGAGGTGGTGACAGCAATACCATACATACATGCATACATACATGTGTATGTACATTAATTAAAATTGCATTCATTAATTGGTCTGGCCATTCACGAAAATGAGAATACAAATGCAAATAAAATACCTATTACAGAAACAAAAAAAAGTTCATTGAACTCACCTTAATTTCTCTGGACTATTTGCATCGTTGTTGCGTTTACTGCTTTCTTTTATAGTTTCAAACTTTTCAAAATTTTGCGATAAACCTTAAATGCATGAAAAAAAGAAAAGTAGCACAATTAACACTTTTTAAATGGTTAATAGTTTAGTTCCTATTTTTCTCCTAACAATGCGTTCTTAGCGCGCAAATTGCATATAAATGTTTAAAATATAAACACCAAGAAAAATACCGGTACAAAACAATTTAAAACCAATAATGCCAATAATGTTATTTAACAAAACACTCAAACTACTAGAAGTACGTTTTTCATGTTGTATTGTACATATTATTTATCTACATATCTACAAATGTATGTATGTATTTACGTTACACATCAAAACATTTCATTGAAAATGCATAACAATATTAATAATTAAAATCAAAAATCAAATAATACACTTGCATTTTTCTTTTTTTTTCTGAATAAAAAAACAAAATTTTTTTTTTATGATATTGTCAATACTATTTGCTTTTTATTAAACTCAATTAACTTGTTTTTATTTTCTCTCGTTTTTGTTCTACTGCAGTTTGCACAGTTGCTCTCAGACTCATACATTTTTTCTATTTACTCTCTCTTTCACTCTTTTTGTACGGTATTTTCATCATAGTGCTTTATGTGTGACATAACAACTTTAATAACATTTATAAAGGCAACCGAATGTAGTCCTTTTCTATAGATAATTTTGTTTTTTTTTTGTCTATACTTACCTCTACGTGTTTTGGCTACAATTTTACTGGGTCCTTTGGAAACAGTATACATTTTCTTATGGATAACGGTATAAGTATTTTTTGTGTTTTTCCTTTAGGAACTTTCTTGAAATTTGGTAATCCTCCTTTTATGTTTTTTATTCACTTGTAATATATAATAAAAAAAAATTTTAATAACAGTATCACGTCTTGATTCTCTTTGAAAACTTTTTTATTTATTTAATATTTTTCTTTTTTTTTATTAAAATTAATTGTAAAATACTATTATAATTGTATTTTTAGTTTTTTTACAACTATTGCCGTATTCTTTGAGTTTGTGATTTATAATAATATCAAAACTAACGTGCAACTACCGTTGGACTGCTAGTAAAACGACAAAGCACTCAAGAGATTTTAACTCATCAATACTAATGAAAACAACAACAATAATAATAATAAAATTATTATTAACAGCTGTTCTATTAAAGCAAGGTGGCAAATGAACAGTGTCAGTTAACAAAGTGTGATGTGACAGTGTTGACTTATAAATTATTGTGAATTATTGATGTTTAATTCTACATTTAGGTGTAGATATGTATGTACTCACATTAAAATTAAAATTTAATTTGACAATTTTTTTTTGTAATTACAAGAATTCCAAAACAATTTATAGGTTTTAAATATTTCAAATGTTTAATAGTAAAATATTGGGTTTTACCTATTTTAAGTAAAAGCAAAATTCTTGCTATAATACGAAAATTTATATGTATTTATAAAAATATCTGTGTCGCTGCTAGTTTTTATTTTTAAAAATCGAATACGGTTAGAATACTTTAAATTGTTTAATGAGTAGCATTCATTAGCATAATTGACCAATTTTTAGCTTGCAATTCATACAAATGGATCACGCTAAATTATCTCCACAGTTGATTTATATTTTTAACAAACTTGATTTAAACAAATACGATTGAAATACTGGACAAGATAAAAACATAAATGCATTTCTTGAATGTAAAGTTATTAAAAATTAACTGCTGTATTCATAAAAAGTATTTTACGTTTTTAAGGGTTTATTTGACAACTATTACATAGAATTTTGTCAAATAAGCCTTTAATAAATCTAAAATAGTTTTTATTAGTATGACAGTAAGTTTATTTATATAAAATTTAATTATGTTTACGGCCTTCTTTCATTTTTTTCAACAAATCCTAAACAAAAATTATTAATTTATTTAAACTTTCAAATGTTTTTTTTCGATTTTTGGGTTTGTTTACAAAATATATGAAATTTAATAAAAGAGTGTTAATATTGTTGAGAGAATTTATATGCTGGAGGCCCAAAGTTCGAGCCTCAGGAAGTGTTTTGAGAGAAATTGTGTCTCAAAATGAGAGCATAAGAAAAATCGCTGTTAAAATAAAATAATTTCTATATCACACCTGCATTCTCCAGCATATTTTACGTGTCAATTTGTATAAAAAAACGTCATGCCCCAGTTCTGTTTCATCATTTACGATAAAAAAAGTATGTTGCGGTTACCATCTTGTTGTAAAATGCTCACACCTTGTACTCAATATGTCAAGCTGTATCGAACAAGTAGACAGCTGATTGACTAACCGCACCTTATTATCAATTTGCCGAAGTTCTCTAGTTTAATTCTAAATTCAAGTAAGCTGAGATGTATTTGTTCTACTTTTGAATAAAAACTGGAAAAAAATAGACTTTCAAAATTTTTTTTAAAATATGTTTTCTTCCATAAATTTTTTATTTCTTTTGTCGCTTGGCTTTATATCGTGGACCATTTTGTGTTATATTCAGCAAATTGAGCAAATAAAACCCAATTTAAGAAAAACACCAACGGTTTTAATGGGTAAAGTTTAAAATGCTTTTAGTTATGCACAAACATGTGTATATTCCCGAGTTTTTTTGTTTGTTAATTCTAGAAGAAACGCCAGTCACCATATCCAATTCTCCCACAGAAACTCAACACTTGGATAATCAGCCTAAACATGCCGGCGAGAAATATAATCTCTATGTTAACTTTTTGGGTATATTTGTATGCATTTACGTATTAGCCAAACTTATCCTTTTGGCTGAAACATATATGGCCAAACGTATACATCATAAAATCTATATACCGAGAGCTATAGATTACAATCCTGACTTGCCTACTGATTCGCTTAATGAATTGCACGAACAGCAAGACAATCTTAAATGGAAACTAAATAGCCTAGAAAAACAAAATCAGGCAATGAAATTGAAATTAAGAGAAGTCATACAAACCAATGCTTCATCCCTTCATTATATGCATGCAGATGTCGAAGAGAATATGCAGAACATAATCATAACCAATAAACATATCCATTTAACGGGTAAAATCTATGTTAATCAAGATGAAACTCAACATAGAAATAATGCAGAATTTAAAGAGCCCAATATAGACTGTGATAACAACGTTGATATATGGGAGAAGTATTTAAAATTACAAAAGGTAACTGCTCCCCAAAACTTAATGTTCGCTCTAACGGATGATGTTTCTAAAGCTTCTATGCCGGCAGTGATGTCTAGTCAAGAATTGAAAAGTATAAAAGGTATACAGAATATTCAATACCGTTTCTTTATAATTTATTAACAGCTTATAATTTTCTTCCAATAGGTATATTTTAAACGCTATATTATTCTAATATATAAAACCTTAAAATATATTTAAATACTTTCTTATTTTTGATATACTTTAGTCAATATATAACAGAAATGTTAATACATACATATATTATAGAAATCAAATAAAATGGGGAAACTGAATTTTTAAAGTTTTGACATCTTCAATATAAAATAAAAAGAAAAGTACTTAAGTGGTCAGACGCTTAAGACAATTCTCTACAATTATTTTACAAGAAATAAAACTTAATTTAATAGATCAAATTTATTAATTTGCTCAAAAATTTTATTAATTCTGATACACGTTTAATTGTTTTCGGTTGTAACATTTGGCAGCCTTACAGAATAATGTGCACGGCATTATCTTGTTTTGATAAACACATATGGGTCGATACAGCAGGTTTTGTATTAATGACTGGGTCGACACTGTGAAAGAAGTTATAAATGACGTTCAAATCATTCCATGGCGTATTGATTATAACAGCCTGTTTCTAGAACACGAATGGTTTCTGACATTCGTCTTTTTATATGTGAAACAACAACAAAAACACTCAAATTTGTTAGTGTTTCTCATATAAAAAGACGAATGTCAAATACCATTCGTGTTCTAGAAACAGGCTGTAAGGTGCATTTGACATACCAGCTGAGCTACTTTTTTTTAGACAATTGTGAAGAGAGTTGTCAATTTTTTCTATGTTTTATACAAACTGTTTTTGTTTTCATTCTTTTGGCTGTGATTTTTTGACAGCCTTTTACCCTGACCAACATCAAAAAGCTATGTTGTTTTTGTTACTGTTTTACTCGTTGTAATCTCACAAAGGCACAGTATGATAAGTGGGCACTGTATTGCACATTGCAATTTGAATTTAAAGAATTTCTCAGGTAAACAAGATTTAGAAGAACTTGCGTCTCCATATCAAGGACTCAAATTTTCATACCAGGATATTTGCGCAAAAAGTTGCATAAACCTTTAAGTTAAAGTGAAAATTAAAAAAGTTGTTTAACCACACTTGTCTAGTGTAAGTGCTTTTAGGCATTGTAATTTCATTCTCAACCGTTTTTTTAGCTGCCAGGTTGGCTTTGTTGTTCTTTTTCAGTTACCGTCTATTGGTTTGTTTGCTGTATTAGCAATGGCAATACTGAAAATGAACCTACAGTAAGAGTCAGTGTGGCAAATCTCTTGTGCATTTCCTGTTGACAATGTGACTGCAACTTATGTTAACCATTTGGCGCTTTATGACACATGCAAGTATTAAAAATCGCTAAAAACGTTCGGGTTAAACACGCTTATATATATGAATATATTAACATTTATGTACAAAAGCTTCTGGCCGGCCACTTGTTGTCTGCTCTGTGTGCATAACAGTTATCTTTTGTCAGTTGTTCGTGCGACATTACGAGTCGGTATATACAGTGTATGTGTGCGTGTTTTTTCTTTTGTTGTATGTTAAGTTACCCACTAAATTTTGGTTGCTCTTTACAAAGCCAAATAAAAGAAATTTAAATAAAATAAAAGCTTGATGTGTATGCTTTACAATTAAAACATATAAAATTTTTCTAAAGGGCTAAGAAGAAGAAATATTTTAAATGAATTAATTTTATTAATAAAGAAACAAAAATATTCTTTCTTCGCTGTTCGTTCACCTACACTTGCATACAACAATAACTACAACACCATGATCCCGTGGAATAATGTGTAATAACGCAAAACGATTAAAAAATATAAGAGATAATAATAAAAGTATGAGTGCATATGTGTGTTATGTGAGAGAGACAGAAGTTGAATGATTGAAATAAAGAGCGAAACGCAGAAAATAGTGAGAATTGTTTAATTAATAAAAGAGATCGGTAGAGAATGAGCAAATAGTTAAATAAAAACACGCGCAGTGAGCGAGTGAGTTGCAACGCGAATTAATATAATTATAATTAAAAATTTAGTGAAATGTAATAAAAAATTATAATTAATTTCTTGTTCGTACTTAACAAAATCGAATTATAAAAATCTAGCAAAACCAAATAAATAAAACAACAAGTGATTATTAAAAAAAACAAAATAAAAAGTTATTATTGGAAGTGTTGAATAAACCATTCAGAGGCAATCAGAAGAGGAGCAGTGTTATCAATTTTTCTTATTAAACTTTTTTTACTGTAAGTAATTAACAATTACATTACATACATATATATTAAGTGAAGAGTTTTGTATGGATTTAGATTAATCTAAAAATATTATTATAAGAAAATTAACTTGATTGCTACTATTTTATTTTTATTTTTTTTTAAAACAGTACTGACTATATAGTATTGTTTTTTTTTTTTGCTCTTGTTGTTATTGTTGTTAAAATGATATGTGAACACTTAATGCCTTACAAAAACAAAGCTACCAGATTCTATGCTTTAAATTATTTGCAACGATTTCAATTGCTAAAATGATATGGAAATGATTTGATGATTTTTTGCTTTAAACTTGACGATATTCAAGTTTAAATCTAACCGCCACCATTCTAAAAGTGCAAAATAAAAAACGAACTCTTATTTTCAAAAAAAAAAAAAAAACATCTCACAAAAGCAACAAAAATATGTAAATTTAAAAAAATTTTTATATTTTTGTAATATTTCATACAAAATTTTGATGAGAAAGGCATCTAATTAACCGAGTAAACAAAATCATATAAATAAAATACATTTAATTATTACGTCTCTGTTACAATATCCCTGTAGAAAATATTGGAGTAGGTAATCCATTTAATTTTATAGGGAGTAGTTACAACATTGTAATGCAGATATGGACCATGTCATTTTAAAACAAGTAGTAATTGCTTGGCCCAAGAGCGTTCGTGTACATATTTGCGAACGCAGATTTTATGCAAAATGTTAAAAATTTTTTAAATGGTACCATCTATACCTAATTCCTTGGTTTTTTTCAGTTAATGCTAGGAACACAATTGGGACGAACGACGAATTTCGCCCACCTCGATTAATTCGTCAGCCAAAATTCGCTGCATAAATTCGTCGTATAAAACACAATAACGAGAAATACATACATAACTAATACAGTATACCCCGGATAATTGCTCCATGCTTAATTGCCTTTCACGCTTATTTACTTTAATTTCTAAATTCCTATATTTTTTCGTCCTATTTTCGAATAAATTTCCACGTTTAATTAACTTTCGCTTAATTGTGTTATTCGCTTAATTACCTCAAATATATTTTGCCCAAAGAGAAATTTTACTTAGAATTACCTCGTTTAATTACCCAAAATAATTGTTTTCTAAAAACTGCAGCTTAGCTCAACTATGTATAGGCAAAAAATGTCCGTTAAATTTACTTTCAAACTACTTTTTGGACACAATCTTGACGTTCGTCCCAATTGTGTTCCTAGCATAACGTATACACAATTAAAGAAAACAATTTTAAAAACATTTCTTAAAAAAAAATAAAAATTATAAAAAATAAAATATTTAAATACATATGAAATGATATGCGCTATATAAAACGAGCAACTTTTTAAAGTGCAAAAAGACAATTATTTACTAAAAATAAATACTATAAATAATCCATGTAATATAAACTAGTTTTAAAACTACCAACCGAGTGTATTCTATGGAGTTCTAACACGAAATAGTTACGACGAAACTAATCCTATGTGTATACTCCATGGAGCTGTAACATAATCTAGTTTTGAGATTACTCTCAGGTAATGCTTAGCTGGATTACGTAGTCCTCGTTTAGGACATTGCAATGTTAAATGGAACACGTTTTTTCATACATTCGGGTTAAGTTTGAACTAGTCCTAGTCTTTTATTTACTACCTTTTCAAGCATGTACGGAGTAGCCACATTTTCTGCAGTGATTGGTTTATCTCATACATATCGTCATATTAAATACAAACGGACGTAACTGCACAAAATTTAGAAATTGATTTTTTTTTATTAATTATGGTTCGTTTTATCAAAATACATGTTCGTGCAAAATTGTAGATTCTTACGATCAATAATAGCGATTTTATTAATGAAATTCAAACGAACGTAGCTACAAGTGCGTGTATTTCTAAATGCAAGAAGACATAACTACAAACATATTTATATGAAAATCTTACATACAAACTCATTTGTTGTATATAGCAATGCTAATCCTTATATCTCGATTTAGGGCTATAATACATATGGAATTATCTCCGTATTCTAAAAATGAGCGTAAAAATTGGTAAAAGACTAAAACAAAGTACATAAAATGAAAACATAAAATGTACATACACATGTACATATGTATGTATACAAAATTTACATACATTGTGAATACATTTAACATAAATAAAAAAATCACATAAAAACACGTACCTGATCTAATGTTATGTGATGGAATTTTAAAAATTTGAAATAACTTTTTGGAGATTTCTTTAAACATGCTCCTGTGTAAAGAACATACCTACATATGTATCAACCTCGCTACCAACTTAAAGATATTTTCATAATAATGATCCAATAGTGATTTCAATATAAAACCAGGCTCTAAGCTCTAGGCTTCGATTTTGTACTTAAAGACACAAGTCTCAATATTGAGTTTTTTTAATAAGATTATGCTCTAATAGTGATAGTTTTGTAAAAACACGTTCAGTATTTGCCCTGCTAAGTGACATAGTAAACATATATTTAACAATATTGCACATACATATACTACCTATTAAGTACAGCCTTTTGTTTAAATATATTTTTTAAATTATGCTACAAAAAGACCAGAAAGAGTGGCAATAGCATCAAAAAAGGGACAAATGGGTAACGCTGTCTACAACGGCTATATCAATAGAAGAAATGGAAAAAAGAAAGAAAAGCAAAGACAACATTCAACAAGCATAAGATCTTATTTGTTTACATTTTATTTAGCTTTTTCTTTTTTATTTTACAGCTTTTGTTGTTTATTTGTTAAGTGAAACGAACTCTGTCCATTCTGTACATACATATCTACATATATATGTATGTTAAAAATAACCCACTGGCATGGCAAGCAAAGAGCTTTTTTTCCATTATATAAGTGGGTATTTTGTTTTTGTCTTCTGATACTTTGGCAAAGTACTACAAAAGCAACAATAAAAAAGAAATAAATCTACAAAAATCTTAAACATGGAATTTAAGAAAACAACAACCTGCAATTTTATTTATTTTGTTTTTTTCTCTTATTTACAATTTTTCTCTCATTGTGGAGTTTTTACTCTTAAATAATTTGTCGCTCTTTGTTGTTTTTTTTATTTTTGTATTTATTGTGAAATATGAATGAGTTATTATAGGTAACAGCAATATGTAAAAATTTGAGAAAACGCTTATTTTATTGAGATTTAAAAAAACGAAAAATTATACAGCCATGTCATAGAACTCAATTCTTATCGGAATTAAAATCATAATTCGGAAAACTCTGTTTCTTTGAATACGGTAAATATGTAATGTAAACAAATGTTAACTTTGAAAGTAATACCGTTATATTCATAAGAAAAATATGCATATTTAACCCTGCTACTACGTTAGAAAAAACTTACGTATATTATGTTGTGGGTCATTTTATGACCCGATTTATTTTTATTATAAAAATATTAATTTTTACAAAAGAAAAAAGTTTTGAAGACTCGTGATGATTGCAGTAGGTTTTATATAAACTTATGTTTGGTGTTTCGGTGCGATGGACACACATAATTATTACAAGTAATGCATTCTGTAAAGGTCTTTTTCTCTTTACTCGCCGGAAAAATGCAATTTGGGTCATAAAATGACCCTAACGTAGTAGCAGGGTTAAATGCATGTTTCATCATTTAAGGTGATTTATTTTATTTGAAAGTAATACCTATTTAAATACCTTAATACCTTAAATTTTTAGCTGATTTATTTTATTTGGAAGTAATACTTATTTAATTTTCTAAAAATTAAATTTTCGGAATTGAAATCACTTTCGATCGGAATTGAGTTCCAAGACATGGCTAATAATCTAGAGCAATGTTATCCAAATCTTCATTTTCTGTAAACAATTGTGCTACAAAACAAACAAAAAATTTAGAGTTTTGGTTAACTATGATCTAGACATTGCAGGCTAACATACATTAGAGCTTAAAGCGCATACTATCTGTCAAAAATTCTCATGTCCATACAAAATGTATGAGAGCAACCCAAATAGCGCGGCGTCTACGCTTTGCAATTGAAAAATCCAATTTCGACAGCAGGTAAAGTATTGAAGTTTGTCGCAAAACAAATATTTATGTACCTATTGTATGTTATTTTTTACTTTTTCAAATTTATCTGTCATTTTGTTAATAATGAATTTTTAGCTACTTTCAGGTTAACTTTATGATGTCATGATAAGCAAACATTTTTAGTATAAATTATCTGGGAATCCGAGTTTGAATCCCATATGGATTGGTGATAATTTTTTTCTTATACCTATACGGTAGAAACGCACAAATTAGAACCTTTTTTGCACCGGACAATTCGAATTTCTGAATTTTTTTTTTTATAGAAAATCTATAAATATTATAAAAATAGTTATGAAGGCCTTTTCGAAACACAAAACCAATTATTTTTTATTAACATTTAATTATTAAAAAAAAAAACGGAAATTATAACCTGTTAACGAATCAATACATTTAAATGGCTGGTTCTAATACGAGTATCTAGACGATTCGAATTTGTGAGATTCTTCTATACGAGTATTTTAAGGAGCTTACGAAAAAATTGTAGGAAAAAAATTATATAAAAATTGTTTTTATTTTTGTTTTAAAAAGCGTGGTGCAAATTTGAGGTTAGGAAGTAAATTGGATTAAAAACACATTTTTGTTTTGACAAATTTAGTTTTATTGATACCAATATAAAGTGGATATATGGGACTTACAGCTGCGTGCAACTAATTAAGTACATGAAGCTTACATGTGAGCTTGAAGCAAAAAAATAAAAATAGTTGTATATATTGTCAAAATTTTTCCGAGTTTAGTTATTTAAACGAATGGAATGGAATGGCCTCCCAAGCTTTCTTTGTTTCGGCGAAGAGATCATCAAAATTGTTTATTTTTACTGCGCTTACTTTGGTTTTTACAACTTGCCATAAATTCTCAATCGGATTGAGATCTGGACTGCATGAAGGCCAATCAAGTACAGTGACCGAATTGTTTATAAACCATTATTTGACGTGATTAGCCGTATGCTTCGGGTCATTATCTTGTTGAAATATCCATGTTACTGGCATATTCTCGTCTGCATACGGCATCATTGTATCGCTTAGGATTCTTACATATTGGAACTTGTCCATGTTTCCGTCAACTTTGTGCAGCGGTCCAACACCGCGTGACGACATAGCACCCCAAAGCATAATCGAACCTCCTCCATGCTTTAAAGTGGCCCGGGTGTATCTTGGATCAAATTCTTTTAACTTTGGCCGGCGAACATATTTTTTTCCATCGGGAGAGACTCTATTAATTTTTGTTTCGTCCGAAAATAAACTTTTCCATTCCACAGCGGTCCAATGGCGGTATTTTTTTGCAAACTCTATTCGCTTCTTCCGGTTACGCTCAGACAACAATGGTTTCTTTCGGGAAATTCTTCCAAAGAGGCCAGCTTCCCGCAATCGACGTTTTACTGTGTCTACAGATGGTTTTGCTCCATTTTCACCAAAGACTGCTATCCGAATTTCATTTGCTGATTTATGCGGATTTTTTTCGACTCGCGGACATTCTTCACGCACTGTCGTAATTCGGCTTCTTTGTTTACGAGGCACCTTTTCAGCTGTCGAATGTTTTTTGAAATATTGCACCGCTTGGAAAACCATTGTTTTAGAAACTTTTAAGTCTGTTGCGATCTCCCTATAAGAGCTTCCTTCCTGATGCATTTGTACAATAATCTTTCGAGTACTGACGTCACAGGACTTATTTTTACCCATGTTTAGCAATAAGTAAAAGTTTATCAAATTCTGAAAAACACTTGAAACTGTTAAAACTTACTTGAATCTTAAAATTTTAAAAAATTATTCACTGTCCTTAATTAAGTGCACGAGTAATTTATTTCACAAATTATGAAAAACACCACAAAGAAAAAAATAACGGTAAAAATAGGGTTGCCATTGAGAAGTTTCAATAAACAAAGTTGGATTAACTAAACAGGGTCAAATTTTAGCGGTTTTTTTTAATAGTATTATTTTCAACATAATGATTTAAATATTGAGTACTACTGTTCTTAATTAGTTGCACGCAGCTGTATATAACAAGAACCCTAAAGAAAACATTAACAAAATGCAGATTTTTTTTAAACAAATATTTTACGTCTCTATTAAAAATGTAAAATAATAAAAAATATTTCGAAAAAAAAAACTGAATGAATCTGTGAATATTTTATAACAAAAGCAAAACAAATATTCCAAGAATGTCTAATTGTTTTCTAACAACTTGAGTCGTTGTCACTCACTGTAAATGCAAAAGCAAAAAACAAAAAGAAAATCATTTCAAATGAATGATATCTCCTGGCTACGCGAAATGACAGTTACGTGCTATTGTTTCATATATATGTATGTATGAGTGTGTAAATGGCATGTGTGTGAGTGTTAAAGCGGAAATGTCACCATTAATTTTTTCTTACACGTACATACATACATACATCCATCCATCCATCCATATATAAAGGACTTTATTGAAATTACACTATACCATTAACTAGATATGTAGTAGTACAATGGTTTGTACAAGGTATGTGCGTTTGTGTTTTTTTGTCTTATATTCAGAGTATCAAACTTCTTTATTTCATCTTATTTTTATTTCAAATATCAAATTGACGTCTTTTCATCATTTCAATTTCAGGCAAAAATTGTCGTGTAGTTTTACCGTTCGCTCCTCAATTTTTTGCTTTTCGATTTTTCTTTTTTTAATTTTAAAAAGAAAACGTAAAAATAAATAGCGGAGAAATAAAAACGATTGTAAAAAAACGAAAAACGAGTGTTTGATTTAAATATAAGTCAATATAATAAAGATTAACTTGGTACTGCTTTTTATAGCCTCTTATCAATGTTTTTTATTTCCATTTTTAAGCTTTTTATTTGCCACAAATACTTTAACATTAATAAATACTTTTGTTTTGTAAATCCATACGTATGTCTGTATGTGTATAGGTCGGTATATACACATATGGTCAAAATAATAAGTATACAACTTTGTTAAAAAAAAGAGCACAAAACTTTATTTTATTGTTACATTTTTCAAACTTAAAAATCAAGTTTTTATGAACCAAGAAGGTGAAACAGGCTTTTCCAGCTTTATGTGCTGGGAGTGTTTTTATCTAACTGAAAGGTTAGTATTGTAACACCAATCCCTTAGAAAAAGTCCCGACCAGAACCAAAAAACCTGTATGAAAGTTGAACTGGTATTTTTCAAAATGCAGACTGTGACAAACAGTGAATTTATTTTCATCGTAGAAATCTGGGACCGGGACCAATCGACGCGTATTTTTTTTTTTCTGATAAAAATGATGCAAAAAACGTATTTTCGATTTTTTGTCAGTTACAGTGTTCTTGAATTCTTGCGACGATATAGTCTCTTACGTACTGCTCGTACTTCTCATAGAACACCTTCTTTTGTAGTTGATTGCCGATTGAATCGTATAATGCATCAAAGCAAAAACAAAACTCCAAAGTTGTTACTCGTATCAATGTGTTTCGCAAGTTTTTTTTTTAAATGTCCGCAAAAGTTTTTAATCGAAGGAAGGTAGCCTGAAACCAATCCATCTGAACGGAATATTTCTGTGGCTTGTGGCGCCGTCCATTAGCCAATTGCGGTAACAAAAAATTCGTTATCAGGGTTTGTAAATTTTCTGTTTCCCTAATTTCTCGATATGGCGATGTTGATACGCCGCCTCGTTCTCGTGATTTAATGCCGCTGGGTTATTTTCTTTAAGCCCATTTGAAAGGCCAGGTTTACGTGATGCTTTGAAATATGAAATTCTTGGCGCTGCATTGAAGAGATCAGCGAAGCTCTGTTATAAAATGTGGTTAAACATTTTGTGAAAACAGCGGACGTCTGCCGACGTGCTAGAGATAGTCATTTGCCACACATCATATTCCGTTATTAATTCTTCCCATATTTTTTCTTTATATTGGTAACAATAAAACTGAATTTGTCAAAATAAAAAAAAAAAAACCGGTTTTAAGCAAATTTAATTTCTAACCTCAAATTTGCCCACTCTTCATTTCCATCATTTTGCACGGTTTTCCTAAAACTGTTTGTGATAACAAAATTAATTAAAGAAATTACCGAATAACTAAAAAAATGTAAGTGCACTTAGTATTTTGTCTGTATGTGTACATGCATATTTGATACTGTATTTGTTATTTTGTGATCATTTAACCATTGGTTTGCCACTGGCGAGTACACTGGCGTTTTATTGTTTTATTTTTATTCACACTCTTACACTACATTTGGTCTAGGTGGTCGTACGGATGACCTTAAATTAAAAATTATACCTATAGACATATACATATATGAGTATGTATGTATGTAAA
This sequence comes from Metopia argyrocephala, assembly GCA_963576795.1. NCBI lineage: Eukaryota > Metazoa > Arthropoda > Insecta > Diptera > Sarcophagidae > Metopia > Metopia argyrocephala. The sequence continues at coordinate 99,482,674 of OY756210.1, forward strand.
TAAAACAATATTGGGATTAGGAAAAACAATATGTTAAGTATGTATGTACATATGTATGTTGTTTTGAATCTCAAAGGGCAACATAATATGAGTACATTCATGTATGAAATACATTGTATGCAAATAAAATAGTTAAAGCTTTATTAAGCACTCTTTCCCAGTTCTTTTATTTTCACCATTAATCCAGAGTTTTCCACAAATCATTACGAGTGATGATATTTTCATTCTCTTGTAACTAAACAATAGTGTGTGTATGAGTACACTACTGATATACATATGTAAAGTGAGTAAACAAACACTTTTTATTCTCTATTAAAAAAAAAGCAGAGTGGGCAAACAAACAAAACATTTCGCAAAAGTTACAACAAAGTCATACACTTTTCAAAATTTTTTTAATGGTATTGTACATGAGCAAAACAAAAACAAATACTTTCTAAATGAGAAAGAGCGCAAATGAAACAATTAGCTTTTCGCTCTTGTGCTTGCTTTGTTTTTTGTTGTTTTTTCTCTTCTTCTTTTCTTTTTCTCTTCTATCCTTTTTCTTCTCATTCATTTTTTGTTGTACCTACGCACATTTGAGTTAGAGTACTATTTGTAGTACTCAAAACAAAAACAATATACAAAATTAAATGGGACAATCTTTCTCACTGTTTCTGTTTTATTTTTGTTTTACTCATTGTAAAGAATACAATAAAATGAGATCAAACGTTCAGTTTTGTTTATTTTCCTACTCTGAAAAAAAAAAACACAAAAAAGAAACAAAGCGGCTGATAAAATGAAGAAAATTATTAACACGAGTTTAAAAATAGAATTACTCTGCTGCTAATTGATGGAACTTATTTACACAAGAGCATAGAGAACGTACTTTATTCTCTCACTATGAATGGGTATCGTATATTTTTGTGTACATATTGCCCAGCATCATTATCGTCTGCAGGGAGAATATGCAATAAATTGCCCAACTAATACCGTTTATTTTTTCATTTTTTTTTTTACTTTATTTTGTTGAATTTTGCAGTATATGAGTGCTACTACTACTACAACCACTATAGGCTAAACTGAATTCCGATGATAATGTTTATACTTTGACGACTGTAGAAATGAAGATACACAAACTCGAGTATGTGTATGTACGTACTCTTATGCATAGAGGTGCGTAAGTGCGTATGAATTATGCATTACAAAATATTAATATTTGCTTATTCTCTTGTAGTATTTTTTATGGATTTATTTTCTTTTTTGCTATTGGTATTGTTGTTGTTTTTAAAATCGGCGACATCATGTTATTGAAATTAAACAGCTCGTTGAGAGAGTATATGATCTTGTTTGAAAAAAGCAAGAAGAAAAAAGAAAAAAGAAAACTCTCCCGGCACTATGATACACTTAAAAATATTAAAAAAGAATTTTAAAAAATTGTATTCAATGACAGGAATAATTTAAAAATTTCAATCAAAAGCGTTTGAAATTGAAAAAAAAGAAATCATAAGCAGAATTCCCTTTTACATAATTATTAATGACTTTGCAAGTAATGTCGACTTAGCATGCATTTGTATCTGTGCTATTTCTTATTGTTGCGATGTAGCAGATAGTTTGTAAGATTTGCAACAGCAGTTTAGCATTTTTCTTATAAAACTTGTCAGCTGCCGACATTAGAAAAATTTACTTTTTAAAAATTTTGTTTTAACGTTTTCTACTTTGACTACGTGGGATAATCACCTTGTGGTCTTGTAGAGCCTTAGACTGCAAGGTCTCAACTGGCTAAGCTGGCGGAGAGCAGTAGCTGTCTGGTAAGGTCTCCCATGCCAAAAAGGTAGTTGAGAAGCAGTAATTAAGAATTATACCAGGAGTTGAATTAAGGACAAGAACAACATAATCTTCAATATCATTATAATATTTTGGATTATTTAGTGGTGAAAGTACAACACTGGCCATTGAATAATCAATAAACAGCAACCGATTTCCTTGCGGTTCGCATTTTTAAAGTAAGTCCTTTGGTTTTTTCTGATTGATATCAGATACGATATTAGTAAGATTAAATCAATGGTCCGTACGCTCTTTTCACCTTCCTCTCATTTTTTCTAGACCAGCACAATATACTGCATGAGTAGGGGTTATCCTTTGGCTGCTTGTCTCAATAAAAAAAAGAAAAAATTGCGCAATTTCCCAACTTTTGAATACTCAATATTATTCCATACTTTTTAGGTATTGACTCAATACTTTAAAGGTTTTTTTGAATGTTACAAAGACAATTATATACAGAAAAAGTAAAAAGGCGTTCCTACAATCAGTATGTCTTTAGCTTGAATTAAATTCGAGTTTTAAATGCTTTAATAATGATTCATTGAGATATTTAACACCTTCCATGTTTCAGAGTTACAGCCTAGCTTCTCGCAGCACCTATGTTCTGTGTTGTAATTTTTATCTAAGTATGAGTATGGGGACCTGCAGTTTAAAGTCGACCCCAAACGACAGATTTGAGAAGCTTTTTCATGGCACTCAGTCACTCTCACAGCTGGTAAGAGGTAGTCGCCGAAACAAATATTTTTTAAATTTCTTCTTTTTAAGATGTCAGGTTTAAATCCGGAGCTATTGTCCAGTAAGCCAACACACTAACCACTAGACTACAGAAACTACACTTTAACACCAGAAGCAAAATAATTTTTTTCCAGATTGTTTAAATCTGTTTGTCTTTCTTCAATTAAATAGAAAACGTATTTACCTATAAATTATATTTTGCTTCACATTTTTATTAATTTTTTTATGTTTAGATTTAACACTATAAATCAAATCGTTTCAGGGTACGTGTACGCGGTTCCAAAGCAGCCACATTTCTATGGTTTTCATTTTGCAAAATACTTTTTTGGCAATTTGAAATCAAAACCGCAAGCGATGTGCTATACTTAGAACATTGTTGTATTAGTTTGTTTTCATGCTTTTTTTTGCTATTGGTGCTGCCGTTTTGGTTATTGGTAACCATGTGGATTTTGTTGTTCGTTTTGATTACATTTTTTTTCAAAGTCAAGGTAAAAGGAAACTGATTTTATAAAAACAAAAGTTTCTAATAATAAATGAAAATACTTTTCATTTCAAAATGAATTATTAATTATTGAGAATCATGGTGTTACATACAAAGAGTGACACGAGTGTATCAAAAAAAAAAAATAAAAATTTGGAAAACCATTGATTAGAGACACAAAATATCACATTTTGTGTTCAATATTTTTGCAATTATAAGCTTATGTGCAGATTTCTAATCTCCACTAACAATATGGTCAAAATCAACTTTAATTTATATTTAAGATGGAAGTTAAATGAGATTTGATTTTAAATTGGTATTTGATTTTTGATTCTCATTATTTGGAAGAAGACCATTTAAACTGTACTTCGAGCCTTTAATAAATAATATCCATTCAGTTTTGTCATATGTCTGTTTCTTAATTTAAACAAACCATCAATATCAGTACAGTTTAGAATAGAGCGTTTCTTTTCAAAATATGCAGCCAATTCCAAGCTTCTGTCTCTACAGATTGTTACTTTTGTCCCAAGTGCAAGATGTTTCTAATGCTGTATGCGTGAAGCTAGTAATTCTGTGTCTTGTCTTGTTAAGTGTAACTCCTGAATTAGATCATTTAGCTCGGCTTGAGTCACTAAATGGCATTCATCATCAGCCTTATACAAACTAGCACTGCTCTGGTGAAAGATGTTTCGGACTAGCACTGGAAATGACGGGTAATGGACCATTTGGTGGATGTGTAGCTGGTTTCTAAACCGATGGGACATTCGCGTAAGTAGTATTTTTTCGATTTCTCATATTAAATCCAGCAACATTTGTTAAACATAAATAACAATCGGTTTTGTGTTTACTGGACTCTCCAAAGTACTGGAATTGAGAAATCGAAATAGATTTTCTGCCCATTTGAAGCAGTTGTGCAACTACTGCAAATCATTGTCAATGGCACGGTTTGTCCATTACCCTTTTCTTAACGTTATTCTTTATAGTCTTTTTTAAAAGAAAAGATCGAAATAAAACGAAATCAAAAAAACTTATGTAACATACTAGTCATAAAGACGACCACAGTTGGAAAATCAAAAATCTGGCTCCGTTTTGCACATGTGGAGCAAATGCGCTTTAAGTATGGAATTTCAGCTTTCTGCGACGTCAGACGGCTTCAAAAAGCTGCGGTAAGAGAATTGTACATACTTTCGGACAAACAACGAAATTATGTATATAGATTTTATTAACAATAAAACAATAATAAAGGGGTTTTCAATAAGAGCGCTACAAAAGTTTTTTTAAATAAAACAAAAATGGTTTTGGATATCAATGAAATTCTTTATTACTGTAAAAGTACGTTCGATGTCATTATGTATGGAACTCGATTTCTTTTGCATGGCCACCACGGGCACGCTTTCAGAAGTCCAGATACTGAACCCAATTTTCGCCGGTTTTCAAGCATAAATCGGCCGATACTGCTTCAATTTCAGATTCGATATTCGTACGAAGTTTTGGCATAGACAATAGACTTGACGTAGCCCCACAGAAAATTGTCTAACGGCGTCAAATCGAACGACCGAGGCGGCCAATCGACTGTACCATTTCGTGAGATAACACGTTCTCCAAACATGGTTTCCAATAAATTGATTGCGACATTCGCTGTGTGGCTTTTGGCGCCGTCCTGTTGGAACCACATGTCCTCCAAGTCCATATCATCCAATTGGGGCCAAAAATATTCGGTTATCATTGAACGGTAGCGATTCCCATTCACAGTAACGTGCCGGTCTTGATCATCACGGAAGATGACGCTGTCGGCCCATAAACCACATCAAACCGTAATTTTTTCGGGATACAATGATGACTTATGGAGTACGTGTGGATTGCTGCCTGACCCATATCACATATTTTGTTTATTGACGAAGCCATTCAGCCAGAATATAAGTTGAATGTAGCGCTTTTAACGTTGAGACCACTGGCTCCGAATTTCAGTAATAAATTTTAATCATTTCGGCTCGTTTGTTGGCTCGTATGTCTTTCCATCATGAAATGGCAAACCTTATTGAAGAGAAATGTCAAAAGAGCGACAAGAAATATGGCGTCGTTTGCTGTCCCTGCCGCTCTTTTGTAGCGCCTCATTTGAAAAACCCGTTATAACGTTACAGTTTTTATAGCAAAGAAAACGTCATAAGTTTCTGGCTGTAAAACCAAAATAATCTGAATATGCATATTTTAATGTTTCTGGTATTGCATACCCTTTTTTTTTTTTTCCAACCAAATATTCATCCACACAACTCAAAAATAGCTTGAATCAGTAACACACGATCGCCCTGATATGCTTAAATGCTACTATTTTGGAGATTTAGAAACAATTTTGATATGTAGTGTCAGTATTAACTTAGTTGACCATAACAACCCGTTAACGGGATTCGGCCTGCCTCGACACTAGTCTCCAGGCGTCTCTGCTAAGCACGCGCCTCCTCCAGTTGGTCACACCAATTGATGACAGGTCTTCATCTACGCCGACGTCCAATGACATTCTCATCCAAAACCTTTTTCGCTGGAGTAGATTCTTCCATCCGAAGAACATGGCCGAGCCAGCGCAGCCGCTGGATGTTAATGCGTTAGACAGCGTCTACATCGGCCAGGAGCTCATACAGCTCATAGTTTGTCCTTATGGTAAACTCATCGCCATGCCTTAGTGGACAAAAAATCTTGAGAAGAACTTTTCTCTCAAACACTACCAGGACCGCTGCATCGGCACAAGACAGCGTTCATCCTTCCGCACCATGGAGAAGCACCATAATAATAAGCGACTTGTTGAGTGTTAATTTCGTAGCACAAGAGAGGTCTTTGTTATTAAACTGCCTACCGAGACCGTAGTAGCACCTGTTGGCCAGTGTGATTCTTCGCTTGATCTCCAGACTGACATCATTCTTGCTGGTAATGGGAGTTGTCAAGGTAAACAAACTCCTTGACCACATCGAATGTAACCTGGGAGCCGATACGTTCAACGTCCCTACTCGTCGACAACATGTACTTCGTCTTGTTCTTATTTACCGCCAGACCCACTTTAGCAGACTCCCGTTCAATACCATTGGAATTTAAATTTGGGTTGTGCGTAGGGCTTGAAACCCACCACGTAAAAACATATTTCAATGAAATCCAATACAATAGCCTCTAAACGGACCCCCTTTTATTCAGCGCATACAGATAAGTTAAAAGAAAACATGCTTTGTTTCTGTAGTAATTTTTTTCCAAATTTGTAGACCAAGGAATTGTCAAGGTTTGGCATCGGCCTCTTATACATAGAGTAGGAAAATAAACAAAGCTCAACGTTTGACCTCCTTTTGTTGTGTTCTTTACAATGAGTAAAACAAAAATAAAACAGAAACAGTGAGAACGATTGTCCCATTTAATTTTGTATATTGTTTTTGTTTTGAACACTACAAATACACTAAATCAAATGTGCGTAGGTACAACAAAAAATGAATGAGAAGAAAAAGAAAAGAAGAAGAGAAAAAATAGCAAATTATACGAATGTAACGGAATAACAAAGCAAGCACAAGAGCGAAAAGCTAATTGTTTCGTTTGCGCTTTTTCTCATTTAGAAAGTATTTGTTTTGGTTTTGCTCATGTACATACCAAAAATTTGAAAAATTTATGACTTTGTGGTAACGTTTTCGAAATGTTTTGTTTGTTTACCCACTCTGCTTATACACGACTCGTTAGTGTCTTTAGCATTACGGCTTTTGTGAACAGGCTGAATGATTTAAAAATTTGGCGATTTTTATTTCAATTTGGTTACTTTTTTATATATAAATTTGATTTGTTATACAGTTAACCCATGATTTGCGTCGTTTCGAATTAGGTTTTCTTCACAATTTTGATTTCTTCAAATGTTGATTGGCGCCAGTATTTCAATTTACGTCGTCATATACTTATATTGAGTTTTCTTTTTGTAAATAAAAAATCAAAATTTGTATTGTGTTTTAAAAGAGCTGTAAAAATATATCATTTGTCGTTTTGATTTACGTTGATATAGTTTTGGAACCAATCATATATCGAGGGACTACTGTACATCTACATATATGCATGCATACATACATACACACATACATATGTATGTTTATTAAATATTATCAACAACAATTTTTATTATATTTTTATTTTGTTTTTCTAAAAAAAAACAACAACATAATTTTCATACTGTTGTTGTTACTGTTCTTTCTATATTTTATTGTTATTTTATGATTTCTTTTTTTACGGTGTGAATTAAAATATTCCCAAAGTTTTTTTCTTTTTTTTTTTTAACTGATAGCAGGAAGGATGATTTTTTGTTTGTGAAGGACGGGCAATTTTGTGTGTGTGTGGGGGGGGTTAGTTGTTCATTAGGCAATACGAGTACGAGTATTTTTGTGCCATTATTAAGCAAATGCTCATCTCTTCTTTAAGGCAGATATCACGACGCATTCTCAATGAAAATAACAGCTCAGTGTGATTTTATTAATATACGAGTATGTATTTTGTTTTTGTAGCCATTGTTGTTGTTATTGCTGTATATTAGTAGAGCAATGTAGAGCGCCGCACTTGTGCTATACGAAGCAAATTCAGTATTATTCTACATTTCTGCGATAAAAGTCGTTTTTAGTTTCTTTTATTAGAGAGAAACACATACAAACATTCAAGTTGTCGTCGCGTGCTAATAAAATTCTAAAGTTTAAAAATAAAAATTATAAAAATAAAATAAAAACAAGAAAACAAACATATAAAAATTAAAGTAATACAAAAAAAAAAAAAAAATAAAAATAATAAAAAAAATTTATAATATAATAAAATGTGTCCACTACATACTTATGCACTCATATAATAAAGAAACAAGAAAGAATATTTCTTTATTTTTTTTTTTTCATATGCTACGAGCATGTACGTACATTCTTATGGTTATTTTAATTAAATTGTTGAATTTGCAATTTTATTTTTTATTATTTTTTTTTTTCAATTAAATAATCTTTCTCGAAGTGTAAATTTTATTAAAAAACATATATTCCTTCACTACTTATATATATATTTTTCATAGTGTTGTTGTTAATTTATGATTTTTAAATTAAAATATTTTCCATCATTATTATGGCCGCTTGCTTGCTTACACGCTCAAATAAATCTTTTTAAAGTGATTTTTAAACCATGATTAAGTGCGAGAACTAAGAAGTGCAAAATAAAAAATATAATAAAGAAAATATTAAAAACATGCCATAATTAAGAAAAAAAAAAAACAAAAATAATTTATTATATATGCATTTCTTTTTAATAATAAAAAATAATAAAACAGCAGCAGCAAAAAATTAAATTCGATAGAATTTTTGTTTAAAAAAAGTACGTTTGTTATTCCATTTAAGAAAAAAATATAAATATTTTTTTTATTACATTTAATAAAAACAAAAAAAAAACCATAATAAAAATTAAAATTATTATACAATCTGTTAAATGCTGTAATTTATTTAAAATTTTTTCACATTTTCTCTTCGCATATCCAATTTAAATTATGATTTTAAATTGATTCTCTGTTTAAATAAAAAAAATGCATAAGAACGTGTAATCCTTGAATTCAACAGCAACGTGATATCTTTATTTTCAATTCACTACGATTTAATTATACTCTGCTACTGTAAACAGCCATAAAAACTATAAAAATTAGGTGTTAAAACTGTTGCATCTCCTTGAATTAAAATCAATAAAAAACCAAGTCATCATAGCAATAAAAAGAAAAAAAACTTCTCTCACAACTTTGTTCAAATAGAGGAGAAACACGTTTGAAAATTCCAAATAAAATCCGTTTAATGTTTTTTTTTTAATGTGAGTATATAAAGAAATTAACTTTTATAAACGAAAAATCTATAAATTTTTAATTGCAAATATTTTTATTTATTTTTTGCTTTATTATACGAGTATTGTAAAACGAAATTGAAAACAGTGTTCCATTTTTTTCTTTTAAACTGTATGCTTACTTATACATAGTTTTTGTATGGCCTGAAAATCCAAGTTGGAATCCCAGTTAACGCTTTAATTAAATCAAAAATAAATACATACATACATACATACATAACTGGCCTTTACAACCCTGTGTCAGGATTACGGCCTAGCTTCTCGCAGCACTCATGTTGTGTGTGTAAATTTTTATCCATGTGTACCGGGACCTACAGTTTAATGTCGATTACGAACGACAGACTTGAGAAGCTTGTTCATGGCAATTAATTACTCTCAGAGCTTTTGCCAGAAGACTGCTGAGACTTAGTCGCCGAAAGAAATATTTTTTCATATTTCTTTTTTAAGATGTCGGACCTGGGTGTCGAACCCAGGGCTCATGTCTTAGTAAGCCAACACACTAACCACTAGACCACGGCGACTACCCTTTGCCAGCTTTAATTAAATTTGCAGAATTTGCTGACCTAAAATCTCAATGTTCTTTCATTTAGGGAGGTTTCTGTTTCTAATAAATTGTTTTGCTCGGGTTAAACTATTCTAAGGCCTCTCTGAATAATGTCACAGAGCGTGAAATAAATCTTATTAAAAATTTAGATTTTTTGCCATTTATTATTTATTTATTGTTATTATCATGGAACAGTTTACAAGTGTTAGAAGCTAAATTTATGAGTTACTATCTTGTGATTATAAGATATTTCAGCATATATGTATATCATAAGTAAAATTTAAAATACAAAACAGTTAAAATGAATTAAAAATAATTTAAAGGAAAAAATGATAGAAGAACCTTTGTTAGTTATCAGAAGTTGATTTGTACCAGAGATACAGTACGTTTTATATAGACACTTTACTAGTTTACTACAGTAAACTAAGGAGTGTCTTCAGATAGTGTTCTGATCAAATAATACTCAGAATTCCTGCATCTGTTGATAAATGCGAGATTCTAGGTGTCAATTACATTCCTAATTGTCTGATGTGAGTATCTCAGGTGAAAGTCCCGAGTTCGGTATAAGCGAGGAAGTTTGTGTATAATTTTTAATGCCTTGTTTTGTGCCACTTGTATTCTCCTGATATGCGTTTTTGCTGTATTGCTCCAGACACAGCACCCGTAAAGTAGTATTGGTCGGATAACAGTTTTATATATAATAATTTTGTTTTTCGGATTCAGCTGCGATCTTTTGCTTAAAAGTGGGTAGAGAGCTCTACAGCATTTAGTAGCTTTGTCCACAATGTGTTCAATATGTGTTGCATATGTCAGTTTTCTGTCCAAGTATACTCCCAGATATTTAACAGCATCAGTGAAAGGTACAACAGTGTTTTCTTGCTGTAATGGGGTTGTAGGAGCACGTTTGATTTTTTGCCATGTTTTTTGATAATCAGAGGAGAAAATGATGTCCGTGACATTTTGTGTGACAATGGTATTGAAATAAAACCATGCTATGCTATGTCATGTCGTCTCAAACACAGTGTCATGCCATGTCATGCAAAGTCATCATAATGGCTTAGCATGTTATTGCAAATCGGCTAAGCTGTTGTAGCTTGTTGTGTTGAATACCATGTATTTGTGCGTTTTTTTTTTTGCATATTTTTTAAATACTGTTGTATAAATAATAAGTCATTCGGTGTCTCAGAAAATATTTGTTAATACAACTAGATTTTGTAAAACTATACACAATAAAATGTGCAATACAACCTTAGTCTGCTGGCGTTATTTTTCATTTTGTCTTTTTTATAAAGACTTAGTTTTGTGGAAAATATTTTCAAAAAGCATGAAAAAATAAATAATTTTTTCAACATTTTGCTTCATAAGCACCAGAAAAATTTTCTAAATCAATTTTTTTTTAATTTAATTGTTGCACAGGTCCCTAGCAATAATTTGGCCTTTACAGATTTAAAAAATATCAATTAGTCGACGAGTTATAGCCAAAAAACCTTATGAACAATATGCTGAAAATCGGCATTTGACGGCAAACTTCGAAGGTCGATAAAAAAAATTCGAACTAACATAAACAAACGCCGCGATACGGGTCTTCTAATTTAGCCTCTATTTTCACCCCTCACTCTCAGAATCGCCTTAACTTTTGCTAACCTAAATTTGTTCTACAGTGTTATTGCATTAAGAACTCTGCTCTTAAGAAAAAATGTCGAATTTATGAGCAGTTATCCTTTTAAAATTCAAATTGGAATTCAAAGGAATTCTTTTTGCCAAACCTGCGAGCACATCCATCGTACTCTTCACACACATGGTGTCAACAGGATGGGACGACTGCGCACACAGCCAGAACTTCGATGAATTTGCTTTGGGAAAATTTCCCCCAAAAACCGATCAGTCGCTTTGGGGACATCCGGGACATAGCCACCGAGGTGCCCCGATCTAACTTCTACGGATTTTCTTTTATGGGGCTACCTCAAAGAGAGGCTTTATAATATAAGGACAATCCCCAATCTCTTGTGGCTTTAAAAGGAAAATATGTATTCGTCGAGAAATCAGCTCAATTGAACCAACTTCACTGCAGGGTGTGACGCAGAACACAAGGCTCCGTTTTGAACAGTATGTTCAACTCGATTCCATTCTATCGTTCAATGCTCTTAATAAAAATTTTTGTCAATTATTACGTTTTGTATTTAATTTTAAAAATATAAATCTGCTACTAGACACCCTGCATAATGTAATATGGAATGCACTTATATTTGCCTATATGGCGAAAAATATTTTTTGTTTTTTATTAAAAAAAAAGTTTTTCCTAAAAATTTGTTGATTTAATTGTATTTACTTATATTTTTCTATAATTACTTTATTATAAATTTAATTTAAACCACAAAAGGATTAAAAGCATTCAACGTTGATAGTTTTAAAGAAATGTCATAACATGCATGTTATATTATAACACAAGGATTAATAAAATAAATTTATTTTCCATAATTAATATGCATTTTCTTACCTATGAAAGCCTCTTTAGTTTAAATTCTCTTTTTAGCCATTAGAAATGAATTTGAATTTCTTGTAAAACAGCATTTTTGTTTGGCAAATGCCAAAGATTTTAAATTTATCTAATTAAAGGCATTATTTTATTATTAAAATAACATTTCAAAACTGTTTGTTTTGTTAAATTCTTATAAATTTAATATTTGAAATTTGTTTTTTTGTATAACACATGCATACACACATACATACATACATAAATACATATGCATATGCAGTAACACTCGGCTAGTTACCTCCTCGAAGTGTGGGCTTTTGTGTATTTTTTTATGTTGCGATAATTGTGGGTCTTTGTGGTCGTTTTTTTATAATTTTGGTCTCATTTTAATGCCATCAATTAATCTTTTTTAAATAGATCATTCAAAAGTGTGTTAAATATTAATAGTAAATGAGACTAAAATTTTATTTTTTTTTGGTCTGTTTGTGTTTTGTTTGTTTTTTATTCTATTTCATTAAAAATACTATTTAATAGAAATATGAGTTTTCTGTGGTTGGTACGAGTAGTACCGCGTAAATAAAACAGTGGGAGCTTAAATTGGGAAGCATTTTAATTAAATATAAAATAGCTTTAGCAGTTAATGAATTGTTTTAGGCTGAACAAGGCAATTGTAGACAATACACACACACATGTACTCGTATATACAGTATAGAGCATCAAAAACGCAACTCTGCATTTCATAATCTCAAATTGCTTTCCATTACGAATAACCGCATCCAATTTAAATTCGCGTTTACATTTTTATTAATAATAATGAGACGAAGCAACCTTTATATTAGTCGTGATTCACACTGGTCAATCTCAACTCGTCAATTTTCGTTAAATTTTCTTTTGAAGTTGCATTCGCGTTCATACACGAATTGAGTGACTCGTCAATTTTCAGTTTTTTTGCCTACAACTTTCTATCTTTTTGACATTTTGGCAAAGAAAAAGTAAAATTGGCGAGTACGATTAAGTCTGTACCCCTTTACATTCTCTTCCTTTCCTTCACCAAAAAACTTAATAATTGACGAGTCGAAATTGACAAGTGTGAATCACGATTTATTAGCTGATTATCTTTTTTAATTTGATCACAATGTTTTATTAATTCTAAAAAGTGAATATAATTTAGTAGTGAAAGTTTTTACATTTCTCAAGAATCTATTATCAAACGATAGCAAAGTGGCAATAATAAAATCCTTTAAAAAAGGAAAGCAGATGAGCGAAGTTGGTGACTTATTCGAAGTATACTAATCAACCATTGGTAAGATTTTATCAAACTTTCATTCATCTGGAAATATAGATAAGAAACTAGGAAGTGGACGCCGACGAATTACCACTGCTCAAGACCGAGAAATGCTAAGGCCAATAAAAATTGATCCACAAAAGACGGCAGTAGATGTTGCAATTTGTTTAAATACATAAATGGATGTTCCAATTAGCGTACATACCGCTAAACTTAGATTAAATGAAGCCAGAAATCACTGCAAAAAGCCACTAATAAGTAAATTTAATGAAAGGAAGCGTCTCGATTTTGCAAAGCCACACTTAAACTGGACAATAGAGGATTGAGCTAAGGTGCTTTGTTGTGATAAAAGCAAATTTAATTTATTCGGCTCCGATGGCATAAATTATACTCGCCGGCCAACAAATAAAAGATTTTCACCCAGGTATTAACTACCCACAGTGAAACATGGTGGGGGTTCAGTAAATCATAAGATTTAATACAAACATATTAGAACAAGGTTATGTACTACTTGTCATAGTGTTGGATTTTTTATGTTCGGTACTGTATGTTTGTATGTTTTAATATTCAGCCAATCAACTGCCAACATTTTGTAAAAGGTGACTTAAAAATGTATGTCACAAAGTGGAAATAAAGTCATAATTTAAAGTTGGCGCCATTTTTACATACATTTATTGACATTTATTATATGACATGTAGATAGGAAATGTATATGATGAATGATATGGCGGCTAAAGCCTTGCAATTTTGGAGAAAGTGTACACAAGTGAGTCTATCTCTTATAACTAATTAATATAACTGTTTCTTCTCCTTTAAAGAAAAACAAATGACATTTGCTTCAGTGGAAAAACTTATTTACTTGGGACCTGGGAGTTGTCTTCCCAAGATACAGAAAATATAAAATTTTTTTAAATCCTTATGGCTGGTAGTCCGTTTTTGTAGACTGCAAGAACACTTTTGAACTTTTAGAAAGCTTGTTCTTCATCTTCGAAGTATGAATCAAGCCAATCTTATTGAAAGAAGTAATAAAAATTAAAACCTTTAAATGAATTTTTTCTTTCATACATTTTTATATTTCATTTTAAATCACTGTGCCATTTCATGCTACAGAGACCTTGCTAATTACCTCTTTTACACATTTCTGTCGAACGATGTTACTTTTAAAATATCATTCGTTCTTTACTCTATATAACACAGTAACAAGTGTCGCATCATGCAAATGCCATGACATGTTATGTCGTTCAAGCATGTTCGACAATGACATATTAAGACAATGTAAAATATGTAGGTCCCGACAATGCAACGTAATGAAACTACACACAATACAGTTGCGCGAAGTTAATGCAATTCCTTCTCATGGAGGGAGTATCTGTTGGTTGAAAGCACTCCCTATTCGACAATTTTGTTTGTTTATATTGCCGTTTAAATCGCAATGAGCCTCGTCAGACATAAAAATACAGTTTAACATATTTCCACCATTTAAAGTATCGCCTGGCAAAATTCCAAGTAAGTCCACAAGTTTGTTGGCAATTTGAATTTTATATGGGAATAAGTCCAAATCATTGTGCATAATTGACTGCAATAACTATCTGATTATACTCATTTGAGCTTATGAGCTTCTCTTGGGTTGTTTAGTATGGCGGCAGCTACAACAACGATTGTTTTCTAAGTACGAAGTGAAGTAGTCGCCGTCGTCTAGTGGTTAGTGTGTTGGCTTACTAAGACAAAGGTCCTGGGTTCGACACCAGGCTCTGACATCTTCAAAAAAAAAAAAGAAATATGAAAAAAAATATTTCTTTCGGCGACTACCTCTCAGCAGTCTTTTGGCAAAAGCTCTGGAAGTAATTGATTGCCATGAACAAGCTTCTCAAGTCTGTCGTTCGAAGTCGACTTTAAACTGTAGGTCCCGGTGCTCATGGACAAAAATTAACACACACAACATGAGTGCTGCGAGAAGCTAGGCCGTAATCCTGACACAGGGTTGTAAAGGCTAGTATGTATGTATGTATGTACGAAGTGAAGGTTTTTGATCCCATGCTCAGCTAAATTGTTAACAAATCTAATTATGGTCCATCTGCTCGGTTCTCAATTATTGTTAAATCTAAAAATCAATCTGCAAAAAAAATTTAATAACCAGATTAATTAAATAGAAAAAATTATTAAATTTCTTTTGGTAGCGGCTTTCATCAGCCACCATGTATTTGTGCTATTATTAAACAAACATTGTATTGCACATTGTATTGTTTATAGTTTTACAAAGTCCAGTTCTATAAATAAATATACCCTGTAACAGCGAGTGATATAGTGAATATTTATACAGCAGTATTAAAAATATTACGCAAAAAAAAAAAATTCATTGACATGGTATTCAACACAGCGAGCTACAGCAACTTTTAAATATTATGACTTTGCATGACATGTCATGACACTGTGTTTGAGACGACATGACATAGCATAGCATATTTTTTTTTGTAAATTACATTTCTACACCATGTATTGTGTTTTGCAGTACTTTAATGCCAGCCAATTATAATTATGACTTTAAATTAGGGCCACTTGTTAGCTGTGAAATATTATAAAATTTTGTGAGATAAAATAAAATAAAAAAAATTTTTAAAGAAGTTTTATTTTAATAAAAAAAAAACCAAAAAAATTCTGTGCAACTGGTAGTTCTGAAAATTTATAAAAAAAAATTTAGAATTTTCTTTCGTACTCACAGTTTAAATGGCAAATATTTATTATTTGTTTATTGAAATATAATTTGCTGGTTAGCCAGCATTAAACATAAAAAAGAAAATAATTTACAAATATTTGATTTTGTAAAATAAACAACAACGTCATCATCATTATAATCAGTGGCGAAATAGGCACCCAGATAAGTACTCTAAAATCTCCCTTAAGGGGGCCAATTGTAATTCCGGAGAGGATAGTCGTGTAGAATATTTGTTTTTTCAAATATTAAAATGAAACCCTGTAAACATCTTTACGTTGCCGTCAGTATTTTATTTTTAATTCTTTATTTTTTTAATACTTTGCTCTTGTTTTGTTTTGGTTATTTATAAATCTGAAAGATTGTTGTCGAGATTTACCTTCTTTTGGCTTCTGTCTTGTTTTTTTTTTTTGCTTAAAATTTTGCTAGAAAAACAAAAACCAAAAAAAATAAAAATAAAACACAACAAAATTGTATTTAAACAGAATTTTCTTGAGAACAACTAATACTGTTGTTGTACGAGTGTTATACAAAAAAAAATTAAATAAAAAAAAATTAATTTTTCCCTCTATTTCTTTGTTTATACGACAACAAAAAGAAAACACAAAATTAACGATAATGTTTGTTAACTCAAGTGTTGTTATTAAAAATCTATTTTAAAGAAAATTTTATTTCGTTAGAAATTAAAAAGTTTTAATGGGGGTCTGTTTTTATTTTGTTCTGGTCAATTTGCATTTAAGGCTAAAAATTAGCTTTAAAGATTAAAAAGGGGCAAAAGAAAGTACAGTACAAAATACGTCAATCTTTTGAATTTCTATTATAAAGAATTTAAAATTAATAAATGAAAGGGACAACAAACAGCATATTGCCGGTAATTGCTTTATGAACGTTTTCGTATTAAAAGGGTCCATAAAATAATTTTTTTTTAAATAGAAAGTAAAGTAGCCAACAGGTTTAATATTTTCCTTTACAATGTAATTTGCAAGGCAAATTTCAATTTATAAAAGAAATATTTTTTCATTTAAATTTGTTTTATTTCAATGGAATTAATAAAACACAGCATGGATTTTAATAAAGATTTTTTTATCAAAAGAAACCTGTATTCAATAGCATGCTTGATGGCATAAGAAAGAACTGAAATGTTTGCTTTCTGAGCCAGCCAGGATATATGAACAATCTTTTGCGATTGTAAGTCAATCATCCAGGTTTTTAACCGGCACGAGTTTAACTATTCAGTTGACAGTATGTTCGCAGAATTTCCTCTCTCTCTCTCTTTGACTAAAAGCATTTTATTGTTATTTTTTTATTTTCATCTATGGATACAATATTCTTACAGACTACAATACCTATATAATATCATATATTTTAATAATAGAACCTTAGTCGTTTTGTAGGAAAATATGTATGATCGCTAGCATTTTTATATCTCCGAAATTTTTTCACGTCATCGTTATACATTAAAACATTGGAGTACTTTATAAAATTTGGTAAATCATTCATTAACAATGAAAATATTAAAGGACCAAAATGACTTCTTTGCGGTGTACACCAAATAAAACATAAATTGGCTTTGAAGTAACTCCCTTAATGAAAACAGTTTGTATTATTAAACAAACATTGTATTGCACATTTTATTGTGTTTTGTTTTACAAATTCCTGTTATATTGGCAAATATACCCTGAGACACCGAGTGATTTATTATTTATACAACTTTATTTAAAAAACACGCAAGAAGTCCATCTTCACGAAACCGCTGCCTCACATTTCCAGTCTATTCCACCAAGTAAACGAATGATTAGGAGTACAGCGCCACCTTCTGGAAAGATAACAGCTAACCTACATAAAAAGATGCTCACCACTCATATTCAACATCCAGGCGAGGCAATTACTGTTAATCTTAAAAGGTGAAAGTATAACACTGGCCTTTGTGTGATCAAATTGACAGCAGTTTGTCCCATTGACATATTATTATTATTATTATTGGATTCAGACCCAGCACTAATGCAAGACACTGCGACCTATAAGGTCTATTGTGTCCCCTTGAGTCTATTGTCTGTTTAGCAGACCGACTGCCTTCCTTATGAACACCAGCAGGTCTGAAACTTTAATGGTGGATATGTCCGCCAATGAGGCCATGTGCCTCCCTAAACACATCCACCTAAATCTATCAAGAGCCACACATTCACACAATATGTGCTCCGCCGTCTCTGATGCCTGTGAGCATAGTCTACAGACATCTGTATCTGTGATCGCCATTCTCATCAAATGAGCTCTCACACTGCAGTGACCCGTGAGAAAATCTGTTAGGATTTTCAGGTCCGGTCTCCTAAACTTCAGAACATCGGACTTACTCCCAAAACATGGGCGAATCACAGCCTTGGCGTGTCTGAGACCCGACTGGGAGTTCCAGTGTTCCAAACATTTGCCCGTTTCCCATTCATCAATCAAATTGAGAATAGTAGAAAGCGGTGCTGCACAGCAGGGCTCCGGACCAATAAATGGTGTCGCAGATTCCTCCCAAGCCAATGCATCTGCCTTCTCGTTCCCACTTATACCGCGGTGTCCAGGTACCCAGACCAGCCGCACTCTGTTTCTAAGCGATAACCTTTGCAAAGTATCATAGCGCCTTTAAGGCGGCCTGACTATCCGAAAATATATTAATCGTTTTGCCCTTGACCCCAATATCCAGGTTGATCTCAGCACATGCGGTTATGGCCAAGACTTCAGCCTGAAAAACACTCAACGACTTCCCTAGTGGAATTGACAGGTTTCGATTGGGTCCATAGACGCCAGCACCTACTCCACTGTCCATTTTGGAACCATCAGTATACCAGTTTAGGTCGAATTCACTCCGAACCAAACACTCAGTAGACCAACATTCCCGGTCTGGTACCTCAACTTTGAATCTCTTGCCAAAACACAGTTCCAAAGGCATGGCATCCAAGACCGAAATTGGATCTCTGACCACCTTGTGGAGAATGGCCAGGTTTTTCGACTCATTTCGAGGTGTTCTTACAAATGTCCTTGCTGCCGAACACGCAGCCACCCTCATCATATAAATATGAAGTGGTGTTAATCCAATCAGGGCCTCTAAAGCCGCTGTTGGACATGTTCTCATTGCCCCGGTCACACCAAGGCAGGCAAGTCGTTGTATCTTGCTCAGTTTTCTCATGGTGGTAGACTCATCAGTATTTTTCCACCAAACTAGTGCCGCATAGGTAATTATGGGCCGAATAATGGCGGTATAAATCCATAGTGTCATTCTTGGCGATAGACCCCAGGTCTTACCGAAAGAAGAGCGACATGCCCAAAGTGCCCTTGTCGCCTTAGTCTGGACAGCACAAATGTGCGAGTTCCAAGTAAGTCTCAGATCCAGAATGACACCTAGATATTTAACCTCCTTAGAAAATATAATAGTAGTACCCATAAAAGAAATACAGTCACACGTCAACTTATATCTCTTCGTAAAGGGTACAACAACCGTTTTCGAAGGATTCACTGAGAGTCCTTCTCTCCTTCTCCCATTGACATAAGGCGCTTAACATCTATCTATCTATCTATCTATCTATCTATCTATATCTATGTATTCAACATTCCAATACAATGCACTGCATTAAGTAGGGGTTCACTCTTGAGTATTGGTCTTAAAAAAAGAACACATTGAGCTACAACAGATTAGCCGATTTGCAATAACATTCTAAGACACTATGATAACTTTGCATGACATGGCAGAATGCAACTGTGTTTGAGACGACATACCATAGCCTAACAAGGTTTTTTTTTTCTTTTTTTATTTGGTAAATAAATTTTTACACAAAATGTTGGTAAAAGTGGCGTCACTATGTTTCTCGCTCACTCATCGAAAAAATTTCCACTATCCATCTCTCTCATCATTTTGCCGTAAAATTAAAAACCCACCAAGAGCTTGTGCGAATAAAAAACGTTTTTTTTAGTATGAAACTAACAAGTATTGTTACAATTTACAGTCCTGATTAAAGGAGCGAACTGTTAATAACACTTGCCAAGGCACGTTAGTACATTTTTTTTAAAGGAGGGCCTTTCAAAGTCGATAAATTTTAAAAATTTTAAAATCATAATTTAACAAATTATCTTAATTCTAGAAAACTTGTTGCAATTGCATCATTATTTTTGACTGTGGGTCTAAAAATGTTATGTAGAGTTACGGTTCCAAAGTTTAATAAAAATTAACCACAATAACCGCGGCAGTGCAGATTACTGGTGCATTACGGACCACCCCCACGAAGGCACTCTTTGTTATGCTGGGGTGGCTTCTGTTTAGGATTCTTGCCAGGCAGCAGGCTAAACTGGTGGCGGTAAGACTCAATGCACTAACACGGTGGAATATTGTTCCCTTGGGGCACTCCTCTATTCTTTTAGAGGAACCTCGAATACGGGACAATATCGATTACACCTTAACGAGACTGGAACTACACAGAGACTTCCACACGGTGATCCCAAGTAGGGATGACTGGGCCTCTGGCGGGGTTATCCCCAGTGGTTCGGTGGAAGTCTACACTGATGGTTCCAGGATTGGAGATAAAGTGTGGTGTGGGATCTATTCAGAGATACTCGCCCTCTCCATATCCCTTCGCCTCCCTGATTATTGTAGCGTTTTTCAGGCCGAAATAATGGCTATATATCACGCTGCAAAGGTGATACTTCAGGGTGGCACTCCCACTGCCAGTATCACCATATTATTTGACAGCCAGGCGGCGGTCAGATCCCTGTCGAGTTTGACCACAAACTCTAGAATTGTCGGCGACTGTCGCGATACCCTTGTGGCACTCTCGAGGCAGTGCGTCGTTAATCTGATTTGGGTTCCTGGTCACAGGAACATCACGGGTAATTGTACTGCAGATGAATTGGCTAGGGCGGGCACGTCTCTGCCGAACGTTCATCCTCATGTTTAAGTGGGTATACCTCTTTCCTCCGTCAGATTCCTTATTAGAAGGAAACATTTATTGGACGCGGACCTGTCCTTGTCGCGGGACGATTCCTGTCAAATTTCTAGACTCACCTGGCCCAAGCTGGACTTGAGGCGTACCAATCAACTCTTTAAACTGAACCGCAGGCACATCTCTTCCGTTGTATCTGTCCTCACGGGTCACTGCGTGATGGGCAGGCATGCAGAGAGGCTGTGCTTGCCTGCAAACGACTTCTGTCGTGGCTGCGGGTCGATCGAGGAAGAGGAAACTGTGGTTCACTATACTTGCCAGTGCTCTTCTCTGGCCCGATGAAGATTTCTTACATTAGGATCTTCTTTTCTCAATGGATTGAGTGACCTGTCCACCCGGGACATTGGTGCAATTGCCAAATTCATTAGACTCTCTGGCTGGTTTTCAGCATAATTTTCTGGGGAAGCAGTGTTTCTTATGTGGAGTCTCTGGCTATCAGGGCTCCCTGCATAATGTGGTATCACAACGGGCCGCTATGCGCGCTCAAGTGTGCCTTGTCATTACGAGGCTGCCACTTCCTCCTATCCCATCCTACCCACAATAACCGAAAAATCGTTACAGTTTGACCAAATTTCTAGGTTTTTCTTAAACCTCCAAAACTTTCAAACTGCATGGGATAGATTTTTATTTCTGACATTTCTCATGATGATTAGGATTGTCACCCCATTTCGGCTTGACGTTAAGTTCTGTGTATTAGTTTTTTCTTAGATAAAACTGTATTTATTTATGTATTATTTGAATATGCGTTTGTTTAGTAGATATTTTATAATATTTTTGACATTAAAACAAATTTAAAAAATAAAGCACTTGGAAACCAGACAAATACTCGTACTCGTGCATAAGAGATAATTGCGTTTACTGTCACTGCACGGAGACAAATTTACAATTAAAAAAAAATAAATTTTCACTTTTGTTTTGATTAATTTTTATTTATTTATTTATTTTTTTTTTAATATTTACAATTTAAACAATTTAATGAAGATAATAAATAAATTTTTGGTATGTTTTTATAATATGCAGTATATGTACATACAATTGTATGACGTTTGTAGCTTTATCAGGTACTCAAAAAAAAAAGAAAAATAAATTAATTGTTTGATATCTTTAAATTAATAATATACATATGTTTGAATCTTGTTTATATTATATTTAAATTAATAGGCTTTTACCTTCTTTAACTTTTTTTTTAATTTTGCCGATTGTAAAGTTCTGATCGTACGAGTATATATTGTATTTCATATTTTTTTTCTTTAACAAATTTAACAATTTTGTATAAAAATAACCACTAAAAATAAATACAAGAATTAAAATACACAAATTTGTTTGCCAAAAATAATAAAAAATATTAATTCATTGATGTGCATAGGAATTATTTAATTTTGAATTTTAATTTTATGAGGAATACCTGAGTAAATTATTTTATTCTTGCAACTGCCCCGTCTTTCCCAATTCTGTTTTTGAATATGAATGCAATTGTAATGACAGTAGACGCAGGTAAATTAGAACTACAGCTTTATTTCTGTGGATAGTTCCAATTTTCAAGAATTCCTTTTTTAATTTTTTTTAAACAAAAAACATTTTTTGGCCATATAGGCAAATACATTCAATATTAAATATAAAATGTCACAGCAGAAAATAGTGCTTATCAGTAAATGATTAAACAGAATATGACCGCAACTTCAGGCAAAAAGGTCTCTCAGAGAAAACGTGCCCAAAATTAAAACGACGGCCGCAACTTCACGAACTGTCATTTATTGTTTTTACATTTCTTGCATGTAAAGCTATTAAAAATTAAGTTTCTGAGAGTTTTTGCAAAGAATTGAACTTATATTTTATAATTTAATCATCTTTACACACTTTTTCAATTATTTTTACTAAAATATCACTCATTTTATTTAACAAATTCCAAAATTTATTAATTTATTTAAACTTTCAAATGTTTTTTCGATTTTCGTTTGTTCTTAAATTTTACAAAATGTTTGAAATTTAATAAAAGTGTGGTAACATTAGGTGGGTTCAAGAAGTTAAAATTGTTACAAATTTGTAACAATTGTTACTGGAAAGTGTTCATTAACCCAAAAAATTTGCAACGAGAGAGCGTCGAAAGAGAATAAGAAATTGAGAGAGAAAAAAATTTTTGCAAATTGTTACTAGTAAAATTTTTACTTGTAAGAATTTTTTAAACAGCTGTTTTCTGTTTATGTTTACAAATAAATTTTTTTAAAAGAAACTGAAAATAAAATAATATTTTGTGAAATTTAAGAATTTGTAAGTATGTATATGTAAATATAGAAAATCAGTATTTGTTTAGGTTGGGATCAACAGCACCAAAATAAGATATCCAAAGGAATTGAATTAAGCAACACAGGGTCTAAAACATCAACGTCAGCGGATGTTGTAGCAAATGGAGTTGACTTCTGTAAACTAATGTATTTCTCATTTTAAAATAAATTGTTTTTAATATGTTTAACAGATAATTTTTGCAATTTGAGCATTTTGGAAATTTTGGAAACCTCTCTGCTATTTTTTGATACATTAAGTGATTCGGATAGTGATAACGATGTTGAAACAGTTGAGTGTTTGATGCTGGCTCGAAAAGCTCTGAGTATGAAGTTAAATATAATGAAAGAATATAAAATATTCTTTGAAAAAGAATCAAGAAACTGCATAAAAGGGTATTTTGAAGATGTAATACCAACATACACAGATGAGGAGTTTAAGAGGCACATTAGGATTTCTAAAGATATATATGAAAATTTATGCCTAAAATTTAGAGAAAGCGAAATATATATTAGCCAAAGAAAAGACAAACGTCTTTTCGAAAAACTACATTTAGCCGTATTTGTGTCACTTTGTTCGTGCTTGCTGTGTCCTACATAACATTACTAGTGAAGATGACATTCAATTCAATGAAGAAATATAACTACCTATTCCAAAAGAACACCATGAAATTGAAAACGCAAGGGGAAATGCTATAAGAGATGCTATTTCACAAGAAATAGAAATTAATATTTAATTTTTAACAAAACTTTACAAATATTTTTATTAAAATTTTCTTCATTGCACTTTTTTATAAAATTTTGGTTCGTACATATTCAACTTTTTCTTGCAAATTTTTACTGGTAAAGTGTTCATTTACTTTTTAGTATTTTTGAGAGCAATTGAGAAAAATTTCTTTTTACTCTCTCGTTACTAGTTTTTGCAAGTAAAGTAAATGAACACACCTATTGTTGAGAGAATTTGTTTCTAAAAATGAGAGCATAAGAAAAATCGCTGTCAAAATAAAATTGATTCTATTTCACGATTGCATTTTCCAGCGTTTTTATCTGTCAATTTGTATAGAAAAAACGTCATGCCCCAGTTCTGTTTAATCATTAAGTTATTTTGTAAGGGAAAAATTGTGAACAATCAGTAACTTGTACGCATCAATAATGCATGATTTTTTATATGAAATGAGCCGCAAATAGCAAGAAATAGAGTAAGCAAGTAGTAAAAAAAAATATAAAATAATACCTTACATACATGCATACATATTTAAGTGGCCATTACAACCCTGTGTCAGGGTTACGGCCTAGCTTCTCGCAGCACTCATGTTGTGTGTGTTAATTTTTACCCATGACTACCGGGACCTACAGTTTAAAATCGAGTCCGAATGACAGACTTGATAAGTTTGTTCATGACAATCAGTTACTCTCAGAGATATTGCCACAAGACTGCTGTGGGATGATTGCCGAAAGCAGCGTTCAATGTAATACACCTCCACATTCGGGGAAATGACTTGTATAAACATGCAAAAACGAAGAGGTATTTGGTTAAGCAGTTTTTATCAAATATTTGCCTAAGGTGATCATAGCTTCAGCATATATTTATTTATGCTTGCCTTAATTTTCAAATTTCAATTCTTATACACAATGCCAAAACTTATATTAAAAAGTTGCTTTTATTTCGCTTTTATTCTGAGAAAAAAAAATTGCAATAAATTGTATTACAAATTACTTACAAACCTCAGTCTAGAGTTAAGATGTGTGTTTGAGTGTTTAATAATTTAATAAATGTTAATTATTAAAAGTCGTGTGATCATTTAGCACTTTTCCATGTGCTAATTAAATTTTTGCAACTGACTGAGTAACGTTGTTGTTTTGACTTTAAAGTTGTTTGAGTAGAAGAAAAAAAATAATTTTTTTGTCACTCTAAAAACAAATGTTTAATGGATCAGTAATTATTGTCTTTTTTTTAAAGCAAATGTATGGCGTTATATGTTTATTTTTTGCTGGTGGAATTTAAGCAAAATTACATTTTACATAAAATGGTAATTTAGGCGTATTGAGGTGGAAGTGGATATTAAATATTGAATTAATTTTAAATATAAAAAAATTGTTATTTTATTTATTTTTGGTTTTTGTTGATTTCTTTTAGAAAATCTAAATTGTTTTGTTCATTCTCAGAATTGATAACGCAATTTTGGCACAATGAAAATGTGCAAAAGAGGCACAGGTAGTAGGTATGTACACCTAATTCTGTTTTTACTCGATAGATATGTTTTACACAAATTCAAATAAACAATTGCGTAAAAAAATATCCATATAAAAAGAGAGCATAAGATCCTCATAAACAAAACCTTAGCAAAATGACAATAAAATAATTTATGGTGCTTCATGTACTTATTTTATTAAACAAAAGACAATAAGAAAAATTAACCAAAAGACTTAAAAATGAAATAATAAAAATTTGTAAAGGGTATCATTTTTTGACAATCGGTTTAATTTTCGAAAAACCTCACTTTAATTACTGGTATCAAATCCAATTGCTGGTAGTAGTGGTTCAGTGGTTCAATAATTGACTATTAACTATTTCATTACGCTGCACAATGATTTAAGTGCGGCATTAATTAATTTTTTTTCATGCCTTCTGATCTACTTGATTTTTGCACAATATGTAATAAATAATCTAATAATTATGCACCAGAAATATTACTTTTTTGCCCAGGGACATTCAAAGTTGACTTAAGTGAATGAATTTGAAATGCTACCTTCTATCGCCTCATGCATTTAAAATACTCTTGAAATGACACTATTATGATTTGTTTTTATACAATTGGATGTTATAAATGATACGAAAAAAAAATTTATTTTCTTCAAATCCTATGGCTTGTATCAGCGACCTCTAGCCCAAAATTTATTTAAAATTAAAGCTTAGCTAACGATTTATTAAAAATTCAGTTGCCTGTTTTTACCCCTAAGCAATTCCGGTAACTAAAAAGTAAAAAAAAAATGAGGGAAAACTTCCTTCACAAGCATATTATTACGCATGCTCAACTTAAATATTGTTTTCTTAAAAAAAGAAGAAAGTGTTGTATTTTAATAAATAGGGCATTTAAATGTTAGCAATGAAAATATGTGACACATATGTATGCATTTAAGTGGATTCGATATAAATTTTCTTAAACAAAATATTCCTTTTTACAAAATCAAATTATGAATTTTTCTAAATGAAATACTTCTCTATATGTAGAACAAAATTTTAATTGTTGCCATCAAAATGCCAGCTACACATAATGTTATATGGGGCGATGGGCGTGGTCGATTTTGTGGAAATTTGGCATGTATTTTTTGTTTGTTTTATGAAGTATATATACCAAATATGAATATTTTTACTTTTATAGGAACAAATTTATTCGAAAATATCCATTTGAATTATATAAGCGGTAGGCGATGGGTTTGGCCGATTTTGATGAAATTGCACTATTTTCTTAATTAACTCAATATAATGCTCGGTGCCAACTTGCAATGATCTAGGACCACTTCTTATATATTTATTTTGCACAAAAGTGTATGAAGCCATTGTGCGCTGTTTTGCAAATCGCAATAATTGTTTGTTTTCCTTATTAGCATCATATTTGTGAAAATTATCACTCCGTTTAGCTACTATTTGGAGACCTTCTTTAACTATGGATGCAGCCAGGGCGGAAACATTACTTATTTCTTTATGCAAAATTAATGATTTCATCATCGCTTAGAATCTTCTCTAACATTAATTTCTCTATATCTGCAGACGACAAATGTGGGAAATACTAAACCGCGTTAGAGGAGACTAAGCCGCCAAGTTTTCTTATCACACGATTTGCAGTGCTGTCAAATATTAATGTATTCCATTAAAAATATTACAAATTCAATATGAACGTACCTTTTTGTGATCAAAATATATAAATTTTTAGGCCACGTTATACCAAAACAAGTCGTGGCAAAAGAAAATGAAGTTTGTTTTGATAACCGCGTAAAAACAGAATTAAGTGTATGTTTGTTTTGATTTTATTTGTTAACTGATTTTACACTTACTAATGGCGTTTTCGTTTCTACCAAAAAATGTTGCCTTTCATAAATTTTTCTCCCTCATCTTGACAAAATATTCCTTTTTACACAAACTATCCTTTAGAGCAATAATTAAAAATTTCGACTAAAATAAAACGAGATCAAAAAATATTGTATAACATCCTATTTTTATATAATATAATAATAAAATGTTACACATTTTTGTAGAAACGAAAACGCCATAAGATTTTTAATTACACTCAGAAAAAAAAGTTTGAAAAAAAGTCATGAAAATTTAAATGACAATTAGTGTGTAAAAAGAGCCATCAAATTTTTTTTTAATAGTTTTATGTGTGTAACTGGCCTTAAGAACCCTGTGTCAGGATTACGGCCTAGCTTCTTGTAGGACTCATGTTATGTGTGTCAATTTTTATCCTCCTTATCCGGGACTTACATTGTAATGTCGACTCCAAACGACAGATTTGAGTAGCTTGTTCATGGCAATCAGAAAGATATATATTTTTGTTTGATATTTCTTTGCTTCAAGATGTCAAAGCCGGGGCTTGAACCGGAGCTCTCGTCTTAGTAAGCCAACACACTAACGACTAGACCACGGCGACTACTTAATAGTTTTATACTTGAAAAAATTTTTTATTTAATTTTTTTGGTTTATCAATATAAAATCAATAATTCAATACTGCATTAAATATTTTACATTTGTTGTTTAAAGATTTTTCAGTGTATAAACTTTAATTCATTTGCTATTTGTTATTTATTTTATCCCTTAAATTTTATAAAAGTCTACACTATAGTGATAACAAGATAAATCCACAATAATTTCAAATAAATGTACAATATCTGTACTGGTTACCTGTATATGAATGTATACTTGAATGACAATCATTAAAGCTGATCGAATCAGTTCCATTTTTTTCTTTTTCTTAATACAGATATGTATGTACGGGTATGTTTATAATAAATATTGTAGCGCATTATTATTGTTATTTTTTTTTTTAAGCAAACAAAATTTTTGTGGAAATTTTCCATAATAGCTGAGAAATGAAAAAAAAAGAATTAAAGAAAAAACGTAAATATGATTATGACACAAAGATTGAAGATTCTGCTTCTTTTTTTTTTCTTTTGTTAACATAAAATGTGAGACGTGCTAGAAGGAAGATATGCCCACAAATAGACAAAAATTAGTAAAATTAGAAAATAAAAAGGTTTGTAACTGAAATGTATTAATTTAGGTGTCTAATGATTTTTTATCCACCTAAATTGTTCAATACGACTATATTAAGAATTAAACGTGTGTTTTTTTTTATTAACCTCTTCAGGGACATTTACACATATGTGTACGTTTAGCTTTTTTTTATTTAAATTATTTTAAGAGAAATTAGGTAAAATTTTATCGAAGAATATTTTACTACTGAATCCCTCAACTAAAAAAAAAACGAATTCGTTAAACATGGCAGCACTGATAACGGAAAATTCTATTATATTTGCGGTGCTGTGAAAACATTATAACGATAACTTCTGGCTCGTAAAGTGTTTGCATTTATCCCAAAACTATTATTATTTTTTGCCAAATAAAATATCAGGTAAGTAAAATATAATCCCTTCAATTATTATAATAGTTTAGAAAACCAAATTTGTATTATTAGTTGCCTTATATTGCTAATTATAAACGTACACAAATGTGTACAGTTATCGGTTCAAGAAGTATACCAAGTAGTAGTTGCGTAAATCATTTTGAGTAACATTTTTCTCAGAATCGTGTATACATTTGTGTAAGTCTATTATAAACAATAAATGCTTGTTCTAATGGATTGAATTTAAAATTGTACGAGACGGACTCGTTATATTTGCGAAAAGTGTAAGGAACCCGTATGCCCTGATTGTATGAAATCTTTTCATTCATAGATGAAATCTACGCTAAATGGCCACATATGTGGACATTATTTTTTTTTGCAAAATATTACTATTTTTTATTTTTTTCTTATATTATTGAATTGTTTTAAATATAAATAAATAAATAAATTCAATCTTTTTTCATTTAAAAAAATTCGTCCCTAAAGAGGTTAATAAAATACCATATTTACTGCTTAACAATGGTAAATAATTTTGTTAGATTTTGCTATTATTCGTTGTCAATTGTTTAACAAAATATGTATTCATTAGAGAAGAATATGTCACATATTTTATAAATATTATTGTAACTCTGAAGCAATTTAATTTTTGCTAAAAAAAAATCGTTAGTTAGTTCATTAAATATTAAATGCATAAATTTTTTGTAACTAACTTGTACATTCAGCATCAAACTTCATCTAGAAAAGAAAGAAGAGAAGCAAAAAAAAAAGAACAGTAATTTTTACCACTGTACTGACTACTATAACACAGAGGGTGTTGCTTTTACGATGACGCGATAGTGACAACCACAGTGTATACACTAGCGAAACTCTAGGTAAAAAATAACAAGAACAACACCAATTTTACAACCCATTAAAATGGCAAAGATAGCAAGTATTAGCAAAAGCACATATATTTTTTTGTCTAGTGGCAGTAAAATGAATAACAGCTGATTTTGACTGTTGGAGCTGTCATTGTTTTTTTTTTTTCATCACTGTATACACTGTGGTGACAACATTCGATCAGCCAACCTTCTAATCTGCCACATACCATAACGAGAGCAACACAACAATTTTATTACCATTTAGCAAGTATTAGCAAAAACACTTTTTTTTTGTTAAGTGGCAGTA
This sequence comes from Metopia argyrocephala, assembly GCA_963576795.1. NCBI lineage: Eukaryota > Metazoa > Arthropoda > Insecta > Diptera > Sarcophagidae > Metopia > Metopia argyrocephala. Next base: position 99,512,610 of record OY756210.1, read on the forward strand.
AAATTAATAACAGCTGCTTTTTAGTGCAAGCTATGGCTGCAAGATAAATTAATTCCAAAATTGTTAAATTTTAATAAAAAAAAATGTATAATACCGTCAAATTGGTTTTTTGAAATCGTCGTGGTGTAGAGGCTTACATGGCAAGGATTTAACTGGCTAAGTAGGCGAACAGAAATAGCTCTCTGGCAGAGCCTCCCATGCTAGAAAGGCAGTGGAAAAGCAGTAACTAACAGTAACTCGCAGGACGTGAATCGAGGACAACAACAACAACATCATCTTCATTGTCATCTTTTATTCCTCCCCTAATTTAAACTTTACTGTGCCGGCATTTTGGGGTTGATTGCTGTTGGATTATTTAGTTTTGAAGGTATAACGCTTTATTTTTTTCTGACTGATATCAAATACGATATTAGTAAGATTAAATCAAATGTTCACACTCCCCTTTATATTTTTCTAGACTAGTACAATGTCCTGCATGAGTAGGCAGAACACCCCTGAGTGTTGGCCTCAATTATAAAAACAAATTCTTAAAATAGAAAATTTTAAATAACCCCTTCCTTTAAACAAAAATTTTCAATACATTAAAATAAAAAATAGAGAAATATGCAATTAATTCCGAGCGGGCGGAGTGTTTTGAAAATATTACTTTTTTCTTTCCACACCTCAAAAGTGCTATAACTGCGATATGGCTTTCTATATTTGACCACTCCATAGTTAATGTTAACAATGGATTTCAAATTCCCGCAACTGACTAACGCTATAGAGGTTACCTTTTAAAAATATTGTGATAATAAAAGCGTATGTTCAATTTTGCTGTTCTAATGGGTATGTACAAAGTAGTAACAAAATGTATGTCCCTAGTAAGTACTTGCATATATGTAAACCCAGCAGAAAATAGTGCTTAGCAGTAAGTTATTGTAAACAACCACTTACTCGTGTGCATCAATAATACATTATTTTGTTATGGAATGAGCTACTAAAATGCAAATTTATTGCAACCAGTAAGCAAATAGTACAAAAAATGAAAAATAATACCTTATCCTGTAGCATATTTGGAAGCTTTAATGTATAAAAAACAATATAATGCTTCCATTATTATTTATAATTTAATTTATTGCTTCTAAATCTTAAAAATTTTCTGCTGGGAATGTATATTTAACTCGGCGTTGTTGAGAATTTTCGGCAACAGTTATAAGGTACTTCACCGTTGTAAAGACTACTTTGCTCAAATTAAAAACTCATTGCCAATAATCAATCAAAATCCATTTTCATGCAAAAAAATAAATAAAGAAGAATCACCTTTGCATATTCTAGTTTGCAGAGTCTAATGTAAATCAGTTATTTTTTGGTTCTTAATACAACACAATCACAAAAGGTTTTCTGGTGTTCATAAAGCGTTAAAGTTGATTGATTGATAACCTCTTAAAATTCTAAGCACTATGAATAGATTTCAAAAATTGAAGAAAACATTACAATTTCTTTTAAAATACTTTCATTTTTACCCTTAACAACGGTTTAAGTCTGTTTGTGTGTTAACTTTTCAATACTTTCTCACACTATATGTACATACACGTTTGTGCATACGAGTATAATGGGGTCAATGACTAATAGATAGAAATTGTATTTGAAAAAAAAAAAAGATTCTATAAATTGTTCTTTTGCCCTTTGAAATAAATAGTTAATCAGCGCTCTATTGATATATATTTTCCAATTATGTCTCAATGCTTGTCTTGATGTTCAATTGTTGTCTTAAAAAGGAGAAAAACACGTTTTTCTGATTGCTTTTTGATGACAATTTATTCCAGCACAGTATAAATAAGAATATGTAAAGTATATGCGGTGTTAAAGAAACCGTTATTCGTACATGTGCACATATATACATATACACCTAACTCTTTTTTTACACGTTAGATGCGTTTCGTAGAAAAGCGTGTAAAAAATTGTATAAAAAATACATGACGCCTCATGATAAAAAAAAAAGCCGTGCAAAAGAATTAATAACGAAATCCATATTTATAAAACAAAAACAATTTCTTTTTATGTATTACAAAGAACAAAACCTTACATTACATTAAACATTTAATGTTAATTTAAAATTAATTGTTCAAATTAATTAATTTTTAAAATTTAAACTAGTTTAAACCCGGCGTACTTCGCTACACCTACCACTATCATTTGCCCACATTTTTCGACTGTTGATTTCTAGTGACTACGGAGTAATTCAGACCAAATTCAAAAACGCTCACCTGTCCAATTTTGCCCACTTTCTGTCTGATGATTTGATTTGATTTTTTTGATGATTCAGACACAATTCCGAAACTTTAGCTTTAACCGTTCTAAAGATATACAAAAATTAGAGATAAATATAATAAAGTGGACGTAAAAGTAGGCGTGGCAATTTTTTCTCTCGATGAAAACTTAAAATAGATAATACAAACATTTGAAAGAAAAATTAGACAAATCGATGGAGCCGTTTTCTGATTTTAGGTACTTCAAAAAAAGTGGGCGGGGCAAAATTTTCTTTCCGTAAAAACTTAAGTTGGATCACGACGATCATTAGAAAATAAGTCGCCTAAATCGGTCCAGCCGTTCACAACTAATGCGATGACCAACGAACTACATTGATTTTTATTTATATAGATAGATTAGAAATCAAAATTAATATTGCAACTATACATCGCTACGTGCACATTAATAATGGACTACCAATCATGCTACCATCAGGAGATATGTCCGATATCTCTAGCTCAATACAGTGAATTACGAAATGCTGTGCTCAAGTTGAAGCACTTCTATAAAAGGAAAAAACAATAGTTAAACGGGTATTCCCCGTAAAGCAAAAAAGCCATCAAGGGTGGAATTGCCATATACAGATAAGTTTCTGTCAAAATTAGAACTAAACTTTTTTAGAGATTCGTTGCTAGAAAAAATTTCGTGTAAAAAAGTGTGTTTATTCTTACTTTTGAACCGTCTTATTTTGAAACCGCGTAAAATATGTGTTGGGTGTACTGTTAGACCGTAGGCAAAGTTTGTTTACATACATACACCCATAAAATGAACTAAATTTGGTCTATTATTTTGCAAATATACCAGTAAAGTTGTCAGTCTATTGTCAACAAATTGTTAAAAATAAAAAATAAAAATAAAAAGTCAAACATGTGATGATTGATTTTTTTTTTCGATAGTCAAATAAACGATAATTATAAGTAAATGCAGAACAATTTGTTGTTTTTCTTTTCTCTTTGTAGTTGTTGTTATTGGTGTCATTATTATTGCAAATATTATACAAAAAATAACGATATTAATATAAAATATTAATTAGTAAATAACGAAATTTAATTGTTTAGATTTTTTAATAAAGTTTTATTTAAACTCTGTATTTACACAGACACACATACATACATATGTAAGTAAAGGCAACTGTTTCTATAATTTGCCACTACACTGTTAGCAAAAACTTCAAATAAAAAACGCTTAGCTTTGGTCCATTTAACATCTAGTTTCTAATCAATATATAGTAAATCAAATTAAACTGTTCATGAGAAGAAACTCAACAAAAAAATAAATGTTAAAAAAAAAATAGCTAAAATTAACAAACAAATTAATTTTTTGCAATGCTTTATGTATGTTACGTATGTACATGAGCTGTAGTTATTTTTAATATGTTTTTCTATGTTTTTTTGCTTTCAATACGTCTTAGTTTTTGCTTTATTTTTTTGTGGTTATTGCTAAAAACGTTGTTAAAAAACGATATGAAGTAAAAGACTTGTTCGCATCTCTGCTAAAAATACTCTGAGAAATGTGATAAATTAATTGATTATAAATTTACAAATTAATAGTTGTCATTTACCTACACCACATAGAGTGACAATAATAAAATTTTCATATTGTTTGTAACACTTTTAAATTTGTTACGGTTTTTAAAGAAAACAATATTAAAACACCACCCCATTTTTACATTTTTTGTAAGAGAGAAAAACGAAACATATTGTTCTATAGAAATAAATTAATAAACAAAATTGCAATAAAAATAATGTGGCATCATTTCGTAGAACAATTAGCAGCAACAACAACAACTATTTAATTATTTTAATAAAAACAATACTCGCCTTTTGATGTTTAACAACAACAGAATCATGTTAGAACTTTCTCCATTGCAAACAAATAACATGCACATATGTATGTATGTACAAACGAACATTTAGAATCAACCACGAGTATAATAAAACTAATGAAAAATACATACATAATTCTATTCTACACAGCAAATGACTATAAAATTTATAGTATAAATATCCCCAACAAGTTAATTTTTTTTCTGTAGTGTACACAGAAAAAAATACAAAATTTGTTTCAATTAAAAAATTTGTGATACCAATTAATTTTTTCTTCAGTAAACAAGTTAACCAATGCTATTAATTAAGCTGAGTGTAACATTGATTAAAGGTATTTAAAGTAAAGTTTATACAACAATCATGGTCATGGCATAGTGGTTACAGAGCTCGCACAGAAAGTCAAATAATATTTGCGGTTTTTCTAAATTGTAATTTAAAAAAAAGAGGAGAAAAAAGGTTAATTAAACCAATTAAATTATTTAATCAAAACAATTTAAAAACAAAAAATATTTTTCGCCATATAGGCAAATACATTTAATATACAAAATATATGAAATGTATTGCTTTGAGGATAAGCATGTCTCTATGGCCATTTCGTCTCTGCTTAAGAGACTCGTCAGGAGACTTTTTCCCAAAGGTGGTAAACAAAAATACAAATACTTAAGCATTAAACACATAGACAACAGCAAGCAGCATGACAGCAAGCAGCAAATGCAGCCGACAATATTTGCTGCCATGCTATCGGCTACATAAATATTTTGAAGGCAGTAGCAGCAAAACAATAAAAAAACAAATAAAATAATGAACATGTGTTTGTTGTTGAAAAAAATATTTCAGTGATACCACTTTCAAGTATACGAAATCGCAAAAATAAAATCGCTTGTTTGAAATGTAAATACATATATATTTTTTATTTTAATTTGTTTATATTTTATTAGTATTAAAAAACTTTACAAAACTCATTAACAAAATATATTTTTTGCTAATTGTACACATACTCTTTAAAAAAATTAAAATTTAAGTATAATCTCAAATTATTTGGCAATTATTGCAAAATTGAGACTTTTGCATAGCCCTTCATGTTGCCCGATGAACTCTGAAATTCTGTGTATTTCTCAACTGGTACGGCTGCAAATCTCCAAAAAAAAAAAAATCCACTGATCATAAAGATATTTTGATGCATCACACATTTGCATATTTCTTTTAAGACATAACGTAGTTAGTTGTTTGTTTTACATTCAGCCCTTCATCATTACCCATCACATTATACATGTATTTTAAACAACAAAGCATATTAATCCCTGTGGGACACCAAACATAACGTTAAAATCTTAAATTTATTAAATAATACCGACTTATAATGTTAAAAAGTTTTTAATTGTTATTATCTTTATTAATAAATAAATTTTTTTTCTTTGTAATAAAAAATATTTTTTAGGTCGTTTTTCTTTATCATTTTGTATTGTATTATCATCACTAATTAGTTTTTGCTGCCTCAAAAAATAGAAATTATTCTAAGTTGGGCAGCAGCAGCAAAGGTTTTTGTATAGGGTTTTGCTGTGCTGCCTTTAAAATAATCGTTTCCATATAAACGTGGGCATTCTAATTTTGACAACTTGCTGCCTGCTGCTTGCTGTCGTCTATGTGTTTAATGCTTTATATTCAAATAGTTATAAACTAAATGCCAATCACATTTATTATATAAAAACCAAACAAAAGTATTTACAAAGCAATACATTTCTGTTTTTTAAAAAATTGAAATTCTATTTTTCCTGTTCACCACAGTCAGCCAACAATTTGTATATCAAAACAATTTTTTAAAAAAAATATCAATAATTTTTCATGTGTAGTTTATTTTCAGTTTTAGAATCAAACGAAAACCACTCTTATTTCAATGATTTAAATTCAAAATAATATTTAATTTGTTAACTGTTTTAAAACAAAGTATTATATTTAAAGGCATAAGTGTGTCGAACTTGAACAACTTAAAGAAATAAAAATTCGGATGTTGTGTGTTGGCTTACTAAGACGACACGAGAGTTCCGGGTTCAAACCCCAACTGGGACATTTTAAAAGAAAGAAATATGAAACAATATTCTTACGGTGACCATCTTTTAGCAGTCTTCTGGCAAAAGCTCTGGAAGTATCTGATTGCCATGAACAAGCTACTCAAGTCTGTTGTTCGCATTCGACGTTAAACTGTACGTCCCGGTACTCATGGATAAAAATTAACGCGCACATAATATAGGTGCGCTGGGAAGCTAAAGTGTTAAATAAGCAGCGATATTATAAAGATCGATAATACAGTTTGTAAAGTCAATCAATAAAGTAAATCAATCGTTTTAAATTGTTTAGTTAAACATTCGTAATAGTTGAATAAAATTAAGGAAGTAATTTATGTGGACATTTAATTAAAGTGTCATCGAATTCATATAAATAGGGGGGTGCATGGTATAGTGGTTAGAGCGTTAGCACAAAAACTCAAACGGCCCAGGTTCGAATTCCAGCAAAGATGAAAAATGAAAAAGTTAGTTTGCGGTTTTTTCAAAATTATAATTTAAAAATAAGAGGTCCCCTTCCCCCTTCAAGAAGTCCATCTACAAAGTAACCGCTCCCTGACGTTCCACCATAATCTTTGACAACGAAAAACGAATGAACAGGAGAAAAGCGCCACCTATTGGAAGGTAGAGGATAACAGCTAAAAACCTACCCTGCAAAGGCACTCACCACAATCAACATGCAACGATGGGGCAATTGTTATTGATCATTCAAGGATAAAGGTATAACACTGGCCTTTGAGTCATCAATTCACAGCAATTTGTCTCATTCCACAATGGTCCCAAAATTCAAATTTTTGGCCAAAACTAAATATTTTACATGGGCTATGATTATAATTTTGTTGTTCCAATCTAATAGAAAACACATCAGAGCAACCAAAAATGCATTTTATTTTTATAAATTGCAATTTACCGTTTAACATTGCAGCACTAAAGTTCATAAACTTCAGTCCACTTGAAAAAATTGTTGGGGGCAGGTGTTTTTTTAACATTTTTAAATATTTTCTAGTTTTTTTAAAAAAATTTTAATTTTTAAAGTTTAAAATGGAAAATAAAGCTGAAGGTATATAGTTTATTCAAAACATTAAAAAAAATTTAAAATATTTAAGGTGACGTGAATAAATATCAATATGTTGGAGTATTATAAAATTTATGAATTTTTTACGATTCTTAAATTTACGTAGAGTTTTAAAATTTCGGCTAAGTTCGGCTGGCATACGACTAAAAAAAAAAAGAAGATATTGATGTATATTTTTCATTTCAACTCAGCTTGAATTGCGAAAATTTGCACTTTTTGAGATATTCTTATTTTTATATGCCGTACACGGTGCTCTTGAAGCAACTTTTGATCGAGGGTCATAGCACATCCGTTTTTTTTTTTCTGATTTCGGTTAAATATGTCCAAATTGTGTACTAACAATGTTCTACAAAAATGAAGCCACGGCATAGGCGAACAACTTTTGTGAACATAGTGATACAATCTGAGCCTGTCTAGGCGCACGAAAATCACTTTGTGCCTCACAAATCGTCTTTTTTTTTAACTTTTTGAGAATACCTTGCAGGGAATCAAAATTTCTTGCTACTAGTATTCTACAAAAATGTAGCCAGTGTATACGTGAATAACTTGCACAAATTTTACCAATTTATTTTTTAAATTTAAAAATATTTTTAAATTTTTATAAAAATTTTTTATAATTTAAAAAAAATTTAAATTTTTTTTAGTACTTATAAGGCATATTTTCCGAAATTCTTTTTTTGTGATTCTTGTTTTAGATAAACTCAACTTTAAATATGTCGAGATTTTTCAAATGTGGATAAAACACACAAACAAAGAAGAAAGTGAATTATAATATAAAGTTATTTTAAAATTATTACGCATTGAAAATATGAAGTTCATAAAATATAAGGAAACTAGGATTTCTATTAAAATTAAACTGTTTTTCTTGATCATTCGGTGAAACATCTGAATTAGATTTAAAAAAAGATTGCTTTTCGGATTTTTTCGGACTATATTAGGCTCTAATAAGAAAAAAAAACCACAAAAAATTTTTTTTTTTTTATTTTGGATTTTTTTTGTGTACCCATTTCTTTTAAATTTTTGTTTACTCAGGCTTAAGCTGGACACAAAACTCATATAATGGCTTTTGACACACTTCGTTTTTATAAACATAGCGTTAGAAAATTAAATTTTACGAAAAAAAATTTTTTGTATATATACAACATATGCATGAAAGGGTTAAACGGTTTTAAACCTTAGAAATTGATCCAAACTTAAAAAGATAAGCGTAAGCTTGATTGTAAATGCTGTTTCTTAAAAAAAAAGTATAAATATCGCTTAAAAATAATATTGGCCAAATATTTGTTCTAGCGAGCCCTATGTGCATTCCTAAGGCGCTTAATAGTAATATAAGAAAAACAAAATATATGTTCTGTTGTCATAATGTATTGTCCTTTCTACAAAAATTCCTATACAATGCAAGGCATTTAGTAGGGGTTTACCCCTGAGTATTGGTCTCATTAAAAAAATTTGATGTTTCTATTGAAAAGATTGACAGACACCAAACGTTTAGATTCATTTAAGTACTTCATGGGAATAAATTTTCACTAAAAATATGTTTTTTTTTCTCTTCCTTATCTGCTGTTTTACCTAAATAGCAATATTTATTAAGTATACTTTGAAGTTAAATTATTTGAATTTTAAACTAAAGTTGTTCTCTTTTATTCTAATATAAAATGGAATATCATTTATTCCTGTGGTTGCAGCGGTTAACTTAAAAATTCCAAAAACGCAAAAAAAACAAAAAATATGTAAAAGAATTTTGTAATGCCAAATAAAATCATTAGCGGTAATCACTCTTCGTTGCAAACACCCTTGCAAGCCATACAAACAAGCACTTGTAGCATATATGCTTGCTATTTGTAATTGTTTTACATGGTTTGCAACACGTGCAAGATTGTTTGCAACAAAAAGTGATTACCACTATTGTAAAAAATAAAATTACTTCAATGGTTTATTTTGAGAAGATTTTATAAATTTCGAAGCTAAAGTTTCGTTTTCAGCCCTAAATGCTAAATAGAAAAACTAAAGGAAAATACTATTTTCTGTAAATTTTGTTTCACACTCGAGTTGGTGGTCCTCCAAAGACTGAATGCTTTCTTTCGTTTGCTTTCTTCATTATTCTGGTAAAATAAAATAAATATGGCAGGGCAATATTTTGTTGCTAAAAATGCATCTTATTTGACCTTTAAGTTTAAAATTTTAGCTCGTTGGTATAGATTTAAATCAGAAAGCATTTGTTAAACTCCTACCAATGAGCAGCTAAACTGTAGCTTGCTTGTTATATGTATTAAGATTTGCATCTGGTCAATGGACTGAATGAATATATACTGACTTTATTAGAGCTCTTGTTAAAATATGTAAATCATAGCCTTCTGTTATTGGAATTAAACTTTAACTGTTGTATTCAAAGAAAATATTGTCCGTTTATTAAAGGTTTATTTGACAAATTTCTATGCAATACTTGTGAAATAGGCCTTAAATAAACATGCAATATTTTTTATGTATACAGCAGGTAGGTTTTAATGATGGAATTGTGAGATGTACATATTTACAATAGATAACAGGGTAGTGGCCGTGGTCTAGTGGTTAGTGTGTTGGCTTACTAAGACGATAGCGCCGGGTTCAAATCTCAGCTCTGACATCTTAAAAAAAGAAACATCAAAAAAATATTTCTTTCGGTGACTACCTCTCAGCAGTCTTCTGGCAAAAGCTCTGAGAGTAACTGATTGCCATGAACAAGCTTATCAAGTCTGTCATTCGGAGTCGATTGTAAACTGTAGGTCCCGGCAGTCATGGGTAAAAATTAACACACACAACATGAGTGCTGCGAGAAGCTAGGCCGTGACCCTGACACATGGTTGTAGTGGCCAATTATGTATGTATGTATGTATGTATTTAGATAACAGAACTCAGTGGCAAATTTCTGTCAGCTCTAATTTTCCTCAAGGTAGTCACCTTGGGCGGAGTTTGTTCAAATTTTTTTGAATGATCTTCCATCATGTATTGAGGGCTCGAATATTTTAATGTCCACTGATGTAATGAAGCTTGTTGTGATCAGAGTAGGAAAATAAACAAAACGAAACGTTTGATCTTATTTTGTTTTGTTCTTTAAAATGAGTAAAACAAAAACAGTGAGAGCGGTTAAGGCTAAATTAAAATTTTAAAATGCGTTTATCTCAGAATCCCTTTTTTTGAGTTATGCCACGATTTTTAAAAGTGGAACAGCAGAAATTGATCAGATATTGTTGTGAATGAATCGCACGGCACTAAAAACAGAAACTGTTGTAAGCTTTGTCAAATCTCATCAAAAATTTCTGTATTCTCATCATGTACGCGTAAATTTAATACAAAATAGATGAAAACGTACTTGAAGTGATTTAAGAAAAAAAAATCATGAAAAATGTTCCTTTAACTGTATGGAATACGGCAGAATATGTTTTATTAACAGAGAGGCATAATACTTCATAAAATATAATATCTTTCAATTCTTCTATATTTCACGATTTCTTTTATTTTTTTTATAAAATCTATAATAAGGTTTACGAAATTGTTATTATGAAGGCGCAATAGTAATTTTGATAATCCTGATTATATAGGCCTTAGGCTTCGAGATGCGTTAAATATATTGCAAACAAAATTCGATTTATTTCCTTATAACTGTAATAAATTAACAGAGAGGGAACAATAAGCCATGATGAAGAGAGAACCAAAGAGAAGGAAAGAGAAATAAATTTGGTGAATAACATGAGTTTAGTTACGGTATTTTATCCCTGTGGTTTTATTACAATTTGAATATTTGTGGTTATTTCTCTGGTTTTCTGTTATAATGCTGAGTGTTTGTGTTTGTTTGTGTGTGGGTGTGTGTGAAATAACAATGCATAAAAGTGTGCAAGTGTGCGGCCTAGTAGTGGGGTTGGCAGGGCAGTATTAACCCATTTACCGCCAAAATAAAACGAGAAGAGATAATTAACAAAAAAGTTTATTTTGTAGTTAATTTTATGTAAAATTAATACAAATTAACGAAAAAAGTTTTAAAAGTGATAAGTAGGCTGAGTGGGATGGGTGTACTCAATTGAGTACAGCGGCGGCTTACAGGTGGAAATCCTCAAAGCATCTTTTTTCAATGCATAAAGTTTTTGAACATTTTTTGCATTGCCAGCGAACTCTTGCATGACATAAAACACATCTTAGATGTTTTTCTAGTTTTTGGGGGTAGTTACCTATACCATCTTGAGGTAACCCCAGTATCAAAGAAGTATTGCGTAAATAATACCTTGCAATGGAACGTCTAAATAAATGTTGGTTCATGTTATCGCTGTGACTCATAACATGTAATCTCCAAGCATTTGAAATGGCCATATCTATAATATATGTAAGCAAAACTCACCACCATTTCTTACCATGAACGGCTATTCTATAAAATGAAATAGACTGCTCTAATTCATCTACTCCTCCCAGATGTTTATTGTAAGACTGAAATACTTTTGGAATACTGACATCAATTTTTTGCCGTTGTGTAGCAGACCAACCAATTGTATCATAATTTGTTGCCATTGTACATACACTATTTGCCTTTACCAAAAAAACTTCATTTTGTTTGTCAAACCTATAGTCATATGGGGCTCGCTCTTCTTTTTTCATTTCTTTAGAACTTTTTAATGGAATTTTTTTAGTTCTGTTTTCTCTAATTGTTCCATTAAATCCTTTTTCCTTGAGTTCCACCATGAGATTATAACTAGTAAAAAAGTTATTGAAAAATATTTCGTGCGATGCTGGGTCAGTCTCCATTTTGGTAATCAACTTTTTAACTACTCTAGATCCTAAAGGATCAGTAGAATTTTCCTTTGATTTTCCACAATAAAAATCGAAAGTATAACAATATCCGATGGAACTGGCTGCTAGCCAACAAGTATGTTATTTCTGTAACAGTGTTGCCACAATTTTTATATGAATTCTGCCGCTGTACTCAATTGAGTACAGTTGAAATTGAAATTGTGTAACTTTGTAAAATTAGCTATCAGGTCATTTGTTGTTTGCTTAGTTTATGAAGAGAAATGTTCGCTTTCAGGTAAATAAAGCAGAAAAGATATCAGTGATATTGTGAAAACTGAAAAAAGGCAAAATTTGTACTCATCTCGCCACACAAACTTTTTGTAAATTTAACAGTACATTTTGGAGAGTAGATGTGTAATCTAGAAAATCTTCTTTATTTTTATAAAGGGTTGTAGCCTTCTTTTAACATAGAAATGCAAAAAATTCACAACAATTTTAAAGCTTTTAAAATATATGCCTATGTTTAGCTGTACTCAATTGAGTACAAAGGCGCCAAATGGGTTAACAAGAATTTTGTAAAAATTTTGCCTTTAAACGATATTTATTTTATTTTTGATTTCCATAAATCAAAAATAATTTTTTTTAACCGTTTTTCCCCCTCTTTTGAAAATTGAAATTTTATTTTCTAGGCTGTGAAGTACGTACATACAGATTTTTATTTAAAAATAATTTTCTATAAAAATAATAATCTACACCTTTATTGTGAGTATGTATTTGTGTGTTTAGGCCATATCTTTCATTTATCTAATCTCAGTTGGTATATGACGCGTTTGCTCAAAACCTTTGTGAAAGTAAAAAGTGTTTTATACTCATAATTATCTACTAACCGTGCATATTGCCATAAAAACCACAACTTACAACTTTACATTCAATGATGCTCCATTACCCTTTTAATAAGTTTCCCTATTTACGAGCAGCAAAACTTCAGCACGTTCGTTGCCAGGTATTGTAACACACACTCAGTCAACAGTTTCCTTTCCTTTCCTTTTCATTAAAGTTTTTATTTAGGTTTTTTCTTGTGCGTAAAAAGTCTGGTTAGAGAAATGAGGGGGGGGGGGGGGGATAGAAAGCAAACATTTCTAATTACCTGTAATTGCAGTACAAATATGGCATATTGTCATAAAAGAAAAAAAACAAAGGCCAAATGAAAAGGGTAAAAAAGAAACATTTTAATTGCTATGAATTATTGTTTTCTTATATTTTATTAAGAATTTTTTTTTTTTGTTTGCAAAACTTAAATATAAGCAAATGTTGTTTATTTTCGGTTTTTTTTTGCTATTTTTTTCTTTCATTCATTTAAATAAAAATGTGAAAATTAAAAACGTCTAGCAACTGTATAGCAACCAAATAACACATTTTAAATTATCATAAATAGTGTTACGAGTATAAATGTTTATATTTGTTTGCAAAATATATCCCAATTTCGTATTTCAACGCTTTTCAAAACTTCAAAGCAAAGTTGGAATTGTTTTTTTTTTTTTTTTTTATAAAAAAAATTATATTTTCTGCTCAATAAATTTGCAGATGGTCTTAAAATATTACTGGATTTTTTCTTTTGTAGATTTAAAAATAATAATATAGTTGAATTAACATCTTACTAAGAGATTAGCCATTTGTTTTATTAACTGGTTGGTTGTCCCGTTCAATCTGAGTGTAAAATATTGCGTTGAGGAGGTTTTTTTTTTGTTTTTAATTACCATCTTAATGCGAATATATACAATGTTGAAGGCTTAAATTTATTGTAGTGGCGAAATTTTCCACTGATTTTGAGTTAATTTATAATGAAGCTAGAAATAGAGAAAATCAAAAGCATAACTTGAATAGCTGAGAATAGCTGTAATCATCTGCTATTTCAAATACTTCCTGTTCTGTTTTTTGTGTTTTCAAAACAAATACTTTAATTAGAAAAAACATTAATCGGCAACAAATTAATTAAAAATAGAACAATTAAGCAATATAAAAATATCAGTAAGATTTTATTTATTCTGCTAAATTTTTTTCGTTCTCCTAAAAGTAATCGCTCCTCCCTTGGATGCCATACAACTATGCCAACACTTTTTCCAAATTTTCAAAAAAATTTTTATACTTCTATACGTCTTCTGGCCATCAGTACCAACTCACAACTTTGTCTCCTCCTAAGTGGTCTTTTAAGTTTCCTCAACAGCCAGAAGTCGCAGGGTGCTAAATCATTAAGAAACGATTGAATGTTTTTGGCATCAATCAAGTTTTCACTTTCTTCAAGCACAATATGTCTTCTAAAATGGTGTGGAGTGTAGAACCATTTGAAACTACTACAATATGGGAAAGCTCTCTAGTAGTCAATCTTTAATTTTGTCAGTATATGTTCTTCAATGCGTTCTCGACTTTTTTTTGTGAATAATTTGTGGCAGTCAGCAACACATATTTTTGGCAAAAAAGGCCTTCTGCAACATTCTGAACGTTTCGGCGTTCGATATTTCCTTTCGCGCATAAAATTTAATGCTACTTCTTTGTTGGATTTTTCAGGCATTATACAAATCTCAGATATTTTAGCAGTAGACTGCTAAGAGGTAGTCGCCGAAAGAAAGAAATTTTTTTTCATATTTCTTTCTTTCAAGATATCAAGATATCGGAGCTCCCGTCTTAGCAAGCCAATACGCAAACTTTCATACACTTTTCTGATTTCTTATTTTTTCAGAAAAACTTAAAGGTTAAACTTAACTTAACTTAAAAAAGGTTAAAGCCTCGTTGCTCAAACGTAAATGTAGCAGACACCTAAACATCGCGGGTAAGCAGAATACATACATAACTGGCCTTTACAACCCTGTGTCAGGATTACGGCCTAGCTTCTCGCAGCACTCAAGTTGTGTGTGTTAATTTTTATCCAGGACTACCGGGAACTACAGATTAAAGTCGACTCCGAACGACAGACTTGAGAAGCTTGTTCATTTCAATTAATTACTCTTAGAGCTTTTGCCAGAAGACTGCTGAGAGGTAGTCGCCGAAAGAAATATTTTTTTTTTTCATATTTCTTTTTTTTTAAGATGTCAGAGCTGGGTGTCGAACTTAGGGCTCATGTCTTAGTAAGTCAACACACTAACCACTAGACCACGGCGACTACAAACACAGCACATACAATTTTTAAACAGCTGATGCGTAAAAACCTAGAAAAATTTTAATTTTATTGAATTTGTCCGCAATGCAACATTTCGTTTACGTATGAGTAACTATTTGCACATACATACTATAGACGTGCAAGAGTATACCATAAAGTATTGCCAAAACAAATATACCATATACTTCTATGTTACTATGGATATAATTGAGAGAACGAGTGTAACCAATATTGTATGCTTTTGCTTTTTCACACACACTATATTCCTATAAACAATAACAGTTGTTTATGGTTTTGAGTTGAGTATGGTATAGATTTTTTTTTTTGCTCTCAAATACTTATTGTCACCATAAGTATTTTCAAAATACTACTGGTGAAGCAAATATACAAGATAGCTCTGATAGTGTTTTGGTTTTCTTTACTTTTGTGAACTGATCTGAATTCGTGGTTTAAGAGAATGAATGAAAATGTTTAAGTAGGATTTTGCTAAATTTTTCAACTCTAAAAGAATAATAATAAAGTATAAACATATTTATGTATGTACATATAATTTTTAAAAAAATTTTATATACATAATTAATAAATTATACCTAATTAAGATGTTGTTTATGTAAAATTTATTTTATTTCGTTTTTCAGTTGATATAAAAGAATAAATAATTTTTTTTACAAATTTAAAAAAAAAACTAAAATTTAGTTATAACATTTTTTTAATAAAGAAATAAGAATTAATTTATAAATATGTGAAGAAAAAAAAACGATGCTCAATTCTATTAAAAAATTATCAAATAGGACAATCCATCACACAATATTATAGAAATAATCGAAAAATCCCAAAATTTGTAGATAAACGGTTTACTTCAAAATAAAGCAGGTTTGCATTTTATTTAATTTAAATTTAATAATTAATTAAATCATCTCCAGAAGAGATACGTCTACACCGCTTGGTCACTCCAGGTCCCAAAACCGTATCCTCCTCAGACGAAGAAGGCACAGCAGGACTCATCTCTCGAACATTCAGCACCTCGGAGGCCTTAGCCTTTGCAGGCTTCCTCTTTTTACCCATATAGACAGCGAGGGTGACACACAATCAACAAAACAAGCCAAAAATAGTAAAAGGAAACCTATCAATTAATACACACAATACAAATGTCAGCAGAATACCGACGGCGAGAAGCTAGGCCGTAATCCTGACACAGGGTTGTAAAGGCCAGTTATGTATGTATGTATGTATGTAGAATACCGACGGCAGATAGGCAAAATTTAAAAAAATAAAATTTGCAAACAATCCGACAAGCCGGCACCAAACAAAACAATGAAAAACAAGAAAAGGGTTGTAAAATAAAAAACAACAAAAACAAAGAAGACTGGAAAATTTACAAAATTAAAATTTTTAATTTAAATTACTATTATTATATATTAATTTTGTTAATTAATTAAATTAAATGAAAAAATATTTTTTTATAATAATTCAAAATTGTAATCAAAACCTACATATAAATATATACCTACTAATATGATTTTAATATTAAGTAAAAAATAATAAAATTTAATAATTTAAATTAAATGAAAAAATATTTTTTTTATAATAATTTAAAATAGTAATCGAAACCTACATATAAATATATACCTACTTATATGATTTTAATATTAAGTAAAACATAATAAAATTTAATAAGATTTTTTGAGACTATTTTTTGGTAAAATTTTTGTAAAACATGCAATACGAATTTTTATTTGCATCGCACAATAAGTTACTTATTGTATTCCACCAGTATCTACAAGTATTTGCTTGTGCGAAACATAGGAAAACAAATGTGTTACTCTCATTTTCTCTTTATCCACTCACACTATATCTGCTACAAATAATAACAATACAAACCTATAACAGAAACACAAAATTACTCATCTATACTCACAGACATCAGTAAGCACACACAAACTTGTACAAACAGTTGTAACAGTGCACGTCTTTAATACATACCCTGTAGGGAATGTCTATAGTCAAATTGTAGTGATTTACTAGTGACATTGTCATCGTTACTAGTGACCAAGTGTAGACCAATCAATGTAATTGCCTATTGACAAATAACATAGGCTTGTCATTGAAAATCTACCAGTAGACTTTAGTACTATTGATGAGCTAGTTCTTTTGAGGTCATATAGAGACAATAGAACGAAATAGTCACTAGTACATTTTTATGGCCCTGGTCTTTAATTTTACTACTTTTTTTAAAATTCAAAAAACACATTTAAAATTTTAAAAATAGTCAGCCCTGTTACAAAAAATTAAAACAGACTTTAAAATGTCTTTTGATTATAAACTTAAAAATTTTGGTTTCAGTATGTATTGATTTGCCTTAAATTCAAGGCTTTCGAACAGTGGAATGTCGTCAATGTTTATTTCCAATACTACCTCGTCATAGTTTTCCAGAACGTTTTCAACTTTTCTTCCACATTTTCAATATCACAGTTTTCCTGCTCACCTGCTCACCTTGCAAACTTCTATTTTTGATTAACATTCTTTGTTTTTTAACAAGTCTTTTATAATTCCTTTTACTAATTTTTTTATAAAAAATAATTTAAAGCACCTTTTTTTTTATTTAGTTTACACTAATTTTAATATTTAATTAAACACAAAACAATATTTAAAAAAAAAACACGTGTTTCTCGTGCAAAAAAACCTGATGCAATAAAAAGAAACAATGGGAAACAGAAATCTCTGCACAGCGCAATAAAAATACTGTTGACGCGTTTGTTGACAATGTCACCAGAAATACACTAGTACGATTATCTCTAACGCATCTCTACTCGCGCTTAAAAGGGAAGCAGGTGACATTTTAACTAGTGCAATTGTCGCTAGGGAAAGTGTACTAACAAAGAGACATATGATTGTTAGGCTGACTACAGGGTAGGCTTGATAAGCAAAACCTAACAGCTGATCCGCAACATTTACGTTTAAGTAACGAGGCCTTTGATTGTCAAAAAAATAAAAATTAAAAAAAAATAAAATCCAAGGCTTTCCATATGTTTGTGTTCACATTTGGAAACCGCATTTCAACTTTTTGAATATTTTAGCAAAAGTAGTAGAAGGAGAATTTAAATCTTGTTGTTTTTATGCTTTCCATATTATATAATTTGGTTTTTTTTCTTGCTGTTGCTATTGCTGTACTTTTTATATTAAATCTGCACTTGAAACTGAAGTTCATGCTGCTGTTAAGGCTGGACAAAGACACTCACTCACTACCATTGATTTCCTAAAGTGTTGAAATGTATTTCGTTTAAAATACGTTGAACTTGATTAGCCTTCATTACAGATTATAGACGACAAGGTGCTTCTGCTCTCGTTACTCTGGCTGTTTATTATAAATATTTTTCTTTTTTAATTTTTTCCTTATTTTTTTTTAATTTTAGTTGCTCTTGTTGCAGTTTTAGCATTAAAGGCCAACAAGTAATGCTTTTTGTTTTATTTATTTATTGTGTCAGTTGCATTTCTACATTTTAAAACATCGTACGCATGTACACTACAACCCATATGTATGTATGTATGTATGTACGTATTTCATATGAATCGCATATCATTATCACGTCTTTAAGTTTTAATATGAAAAATAATATAAAAAAACGTATTATAAGTAAAACAAAAGTATTAAAAATAGGCATATTTTTTTCATATTCACTTAACTGTTATCACAACAATATGTTTTTAAGTTGTATTGTAATTAAAAAGGAAACCTGTTAAAGAGCAATTTTTGAAACCTGATAGAATTTATAATGCTAAAGAAAAAATCAAATTTTAATCCAAAGAACTGTTTTTAATTAGTATGTCAATACATGCCCTTGACATTTGAAAATGTTTTTTATTAGGCATTCAATATTAAAACATTTTTTCATGCATTTAATATGGCCTCGATTATCGTTCACAACACCTAAATGTTGTGTTGTATTGGCTACAACATATAACAATAAATGTTGTAAACGATAGTCAAAGTATATGGTACAACACATAGCTGTTGTAAATCATAATCGCAATTTTAGAAATACAACATCAAATTTACAACTGTTGTGAACCATAATTGGGGCCTATATCACGAATAGCAATATTGGCTTGAAAAGTTCACATGAAGTAACGAGCTTATACCTCTTTATACGGCTTTTACTGGTTCCGAAAAAGTTGGCCGTAAATCAAAATGCTGTAAATTTAACATTTTTACACAAAATTAATATTAAAAAGCAAAAACGAAAAAAAAACAGGGCAAATGTTATAGGATAATATAAAAATTTCGTTTAAATTCTTTAGCAGCGTTACTACCAATGAGCAATATATGTCTTTCTTAGATACTTTATAACCAGAGGGCAAAATACGGCATTCGATATCAAACGAAAATTATATGAAAATTGTTTTTAAATTGTATGAAATTTCGCTCGATATCGAATGCCGTAATTTGCCCCCAATTTTGGGTTCCGGGTCATAGGGATATCGTGGGGAATGAGAAGGCAAATGAGCTTGCCAAGAGCGCCTCTGCCGGTGGGGAGTCTGTTGCGTCCTACTCAGATGTCCACTGCCCTATGACTGTCATTAGAGATGGGATATCCAAGTTTTTTCTTGCGAAAGCACAGAGCAGATGGAATTCCATCATTTTCTGTACTGTTTCAAAGACACTTTGGCCTCGGTATTACCATGACAGGACTCTAAGAATCTTGGGGATTGCTCGTCAGTCCCTCTCCAGACTTATAGCTGTCTATAAGGGTCACTGACTGATCGGTAGACACGCAGAGAGATTGGGCCTGCCCTTTAATTCACACTGCAGAAGTGTGGGAATACTTCTGAGAGTCAGACTGTAGTTCATTTTCTTTGTGATTGCCTAGGTCTGGCAGCCAAACGATTGAAGTTTTTAGGGGTGCCTTTTTTCGATAGCTTGGCGCACTGTGCGAACCTAGACCCCCTTACTTTACTCCACTTTATAGGCAGCTCTGGTTGGCTGTAGCTCTTTTCTTATTTTAGGTGAATTCAGTTTGGTCCTGCAATGGTTTCAAAACGGCACCATGTGCTAATTGTAGTTGATCACGTTTTCGATTAACTGGCCATTTGATCTACCTACCTATTTGGCTTGGAATTTAAAAAAATATATATGTATGTATGTGCACAGGTAGACAGAATTCCTCCTGTAGTTTTTATCAAAATATTTCTTTAGTTTTTCCTTTTTTTTATTTGCAATGACGGAATTAGTTGGTTGCTGTAAGCAAATCATTTTTCATAATTAGACTTTTCTTCAGTTAATTAAAATTATCTTTAGATTTTCATTATGGCAACCAACTGTAATTTGTTGATTTAAAGGAAAAAGAAAGAGAAAAAGAAAAAAATGTGAATTAATTAAAGCAACAAATTTTCATTTCAAAGCATTTGAGTATTTGATTTGGACATTTGAACAAAGTTTTTAAAGCTTTAACGAAAACTGTTGCTTTTTTTCTTTTAATATTTTTGTTTTTAACTTTCTTTTTGTTGTTTTCTCATCATGTTCTGATTCTTTTTAAATCACAATCTTGTTCTCACATAAAATATTTAGAAATTTTTTGTCAGAGAAACGGTGTATTTATTAGATGTACTGTATGTATGCTGGATGATTAATAATAATAAAAACGTATCCATATATATATTTTTTTATTACACATATAAATAACTCAACAGAATTTTTTTAATCAAATTAAAAGCAAAATTTAATGCAACAGCTTTTTTTTTTTCTTTTTTCTTTCTTTCTTTCGTCATTACATTAACGATAGCGGTGACAACGACGCAAATGTTGTACAAAAATCATATACTACGTACAGTACTCGTATGTCGTACAAAAAACAAATAATTTTAGTCACTAAATGGTCAATAATTTAATGAAAATTATAAGACCAAAAGCAAAATAAATTGGCATATTTTAATTTCAATCATTATTTAAATGCTAAGCAAGTAAGTAGTGTTAGAAAGTATAATACTCGTACATACATTGTTGCGAATGAATGGAATATTCAATCTTTTTGGAACCATTGGGGTTAAAATAAATTATTTTTAGATTTCTTTTATATAGAAAAAAAAACCAAAAACAAAAAAATGAATAAAAACGCGTTATTATATACATATGAGTAGAAGAAATAAGTGCATGTACAGAGTATGAACTGAACAGTAAAAAGATAAAAATAGTGATTCTTATCTAAAAACACATTAAATTTGCGTTATAGATAAGGATTCTGTTTCTGAGTGTGTACACATTCATGGCTTTTTTGTTTTTTGTTTATAAATTAAATAAATTCCTGCTTATCAAATAATTTATTGTCGCTACAAATACTCTACTCACTCGTACACACACAACGAAAGAAATATTCTATAACAGAGGAATGAAACAAATTATTTATGCATGTGTGTAAAGATTGTATGAAAATGAGGGTAAAAAAACAAATACTTTAACAAGATTTTCTAATTTTCTTTTGCAATATTTTAAACCAATACATTTAACTAACAGTTATGGTATGAGTGTGTGTATGAGCGCAATAATGAAAAAAAAAATTGTAACATTTATTGATCGAAGATAAAGCGCACCCAGTGTTGTCAGTTGAAAACAATGTTTAGAAATAGAGAAGCTTTTAAGGGAGCATTTGAAAGGAACACAAAACTGACAGTTTTTGTTTTTATTTTTTTTTCAAAATTTCCAGAACAATAGAATATTGTTGTAGTCCGGCCCTTCCAGTGAATACTTATCTTGTGTTACACACCCACTTGTAGGTCTAAATAAATTGCAAACATCATATGGTTTTTAAACTGTAAAGGAAACTTTTCAAAAAAATAAAAATGAAATTATTTTTAATCATCATTAAAACAGCAAATGCCTTGATACGAGTAATAGAATTATGAATATTTGTATAGAAAAATAATATGAAACTTTAACAGCTAAATTAACAAACAAATCTGTTTTAGAAACAAAAAAAAAAAAAACAAAAAAATACAAACAAATCTGTTTTTTACATTAAAAAATCTACCTTAATATATCAAAATATATTAAAAAAAAGAGAAAGAAAGAATCTATCCGATTACCAAAGAAGTTATTATTCTTAACCCTAACCTGATAATATCCTGCCTGTATCCTCTTGGCAAGGGTACCGGCCAGGTACCAAACAAATTCTCTCATTTTCAGAAAAAAAAATCTGTTCGATTGCTAAAATAGTCATAACAAATTATTCAAAGCTTCCTGACAAGAGTACCCGGGTACCCGTAAGTATTTATCCCTTATTTAAATTATTAATCAATTTAGATTTGCTCTATAAGATTTTGTTTTAATATATAAATTTTTTTATTAAAAAACAAAAAATATTTTTCGCCTTAATGGCAAATACATTTAGTATAATATGAAATGTATGCTGTGGTAGAACAGAGAAATAGAATTTGAATTTTTTGAAAAACAGAAATGTATATACTAAGTAAATGGGATATGATTCGCATTTAGTCTATAACTATTTTAACATAAGTCTTTATAGTTTTGAATACCGCCTTTGGGAAAAAGTCTCCTGACGAGTCTCTTAAGCAGAGACGAAATGGTCATAGAGACATGCTTATCCCCAAAAGCATACATTTCATATTATATATAAATTTTTTTTAAATAAAAAATAAAAATTTATTGTATATTTCTTAAAATGAGAAGCTAGGCCGTAACTCTGAAATGGGTTATAATTAGGGATGCTCGATGTTTATCGATGCATAGCAAACTTCGATGTTTTTAATTCGATGCTTTTGATGTATTTTTTCGATGCATCGAAAACCATATTCATAGTTTTAAGGTGTTTTCACCCGACAGCCCTGTTCGAACGCTGCTTATAATATTGCATTACATCCATGATTTATTTGTAAACTTTTTATAGTATTAAGTCGCAATAACAATTTGATTGTTCCAAAGCCGTTGGAAAAATTCAAGAGATAATAGCAAAGGATTTAACAGACGAGTCGGGCTCTGAGACTTCAGATAAGATAACAGACGACTTTACTTTGGTTTGGTTCATAAATTAGTTCACAAAAATTGGAAAACAAATAGAAATGAAGAAAGCCTGTCTGACATGCTCTCTGTGTATTCACGTAGTTCTGTAAGTCGATTTAATGAAAAGACTTTAGAGGTGTGGGCCGAATATAAGGTACAACTTAAAATTATACAATGTAGAGTACAAAAACTTAGCAAGGGTTGCAGTCTTGTGCATCAGTTTTGGCACCGCAAAGTGGAGTGCAGTCTAAAAGGGTTAATAAGAAATATTTATACAAAATCTAGATAAAAAATATTGGTACTTATTATGTAAATTGTACTAAAATTTGATAAACCAAAATGTTTATTTTTATTGAAATTTGTATATGTTTTGTTTGTTTGATTTGATACGATACATCCAAAACATCGATGCTTTTATTCGATACATCGTAAAACATCGATATAAGCTCACATTGAATCGGAAAAAACATAGATTTGTTTTTGTAGTAGTCACCGTGGTTTAGTGGTTAGTGTATTGGTTTACTAAGAGAAATATGAAAAATAAAAATATTTCTTCCGGCGACTACCTCTCAGCAGTCTTCTGGCAAAAGCTCTGAGAGTAACTAATTGCCCTGGGCAAGCTTCTCAAGTCTGTCGTTCGGAGTCGACTTTAAACAGTAGGTCCCGGTACTCATGGATTAAAATTAACACACACAACCTGGGTGTTGCGAGAAGCTAAGCCGTAACCCTGAAACAGGGTTGTAATGGCCAGTTATGTATGAATGTATATATTTTTTTCGTGAGCGTCTTTAGTTATTATGGCCAATTATATATGCATGTAATTAGCAGCATAGGAAATAAATAGACTGCGTGAAAAGTCAATTCTTTACACTAATAAGTGACGATCAGGGAATTGATTTTTATTACTCTACAGTTAAGAGTTCATAAAGTGTTTTAACTTACTTTCTCAAGAGACATAATCTAATATCTTCTTTAAACATTAGTGAATGTAACACACCTTTTTGTGAGTAGGATATTATCATTAACGTTTCAATTGCCTTATATGCAGAATAACATACAATTCTCATAATATGAAACATTTAATTGTAAACATTTCGTCGTGCGGGAGTTTATGTGCTCTATCCGCCATTTCTTATTTTTTATATATCTCGAATTAATGATGCCACTTTACGTTTTCGACCTAAAATTTTTCAAGTCTGCAATCTGTTTTTGGATATCTCATCCAGTTGTGGAAATAAATAGCCAAAAACGGATTGCAGATTTTAAAAATTTTGGTGTCAAAAACCTAAAGTGGTATCATTAACTAGAGAAATATAAAATGGCGTATAGAGCACATAAACTCCCGCACGACGAATTGATGATTCAATTCTTCTTTAATTTTAATTAAAACATAATCTCTTAATGAAGCTTCTCTTTTTTCTTTTTTATTTGTTCTTTTATGTATTAAAAGTTTTTATATTAAAAAAATCCTTCAAAGCAGCACCCTGTTATTATTTCATATAAACATATTATAATATGTAAATACATGTCGTCATATAAAATCCAAAAAGCTTTAAATTAAATGTTGATTGATTATGAAGCACCGTGTTAAAATACATGTTCCTGCAAAATTTTACACTTTTGCATTTAAAAATCTCAGTCTTATTACCAAATTCTAAAAGCCCTACGTGCACGGGCAAAAAATTTCTAAAATAAAAATGTAATTTACGCCTTTCGATAACAATATAGAACACAAGAAAAGAAAGGCAGGTTTACTCATTGGCCAGTCATCAATAGCTGCACCATTTGAAAATCCATTGGAAAATTGGCTACAGCACTAACCAGAGCTGTCTTAAGAGAATTAATGTAAGGGTATCCATATCTTCGAAAACCGTCCACAATTTAAAATCTAAAGAATTAAAATCAGGGCTGCCAGATGGCCAATCTTAAGACCATATAAAAGCTGGCAATTTGTTTCGAAGCCAGGTATGTGTCGCTTTAGCCTTATGAGCTGGTGCAGAATCTTGGTGGAAACTCCATGACTGGTTTTGAAACAGGGAATTGTTAATCTGCTTCACAAGTGTTTCCAAAACAGTTTGTTAGTAAACTTTGGCCGATGTTTTGAACCCTTGTTGACAGAAATACAAATTAGTCACCCCATCATAGGAGACACCCCAATAAACCATGACTGCAGCGGGATGATAAACATTTTTAACCTGTGGTTTTAGTTCTGATACCTCTTTAGATGGCAGGGCATAAACCCTATAATTTTGTTTGTTAAACTTTTCCTGTATAATAAACATGTTTTCATCCATAAACACGTTATCCGTGTACTTCACCAAAAGACGTTTGGATTTTTCTATCCTATTTATTTTTAAAGTTGCAGTCAAGTCTTTCTTAATAATACGACCTTTGTGTGATTTTCATCTCACGGACAGTGATTTTCTGTTCCCGGAGAGGATTTCGTTGAATTTTTGCTTTGATGGTTTTAATTACTTGCTGTGTCCGAACGGTACATGGGCGGCCCGACCGGCGGCGGTCTTTTATATCTCTGGTCTCCTCGAACAATTGTGTGCATCTGTAGACGAATATGCGACTAATGCCGAGCGGGTGGAGCGTTTTTTAAAAATATATTTTTTCTTTCCACACTTCAAAAGTGCTATAACTTCGATACGGTTTTCTTTATCTGACTACTCGATGTTTAAACTTAACGCAATTTCAAATTCCGGTAGCTGACTAACGGTATAGAGGTTAACTTTCAAAAAACATGTAATATTAAAAGGGTATGTTCAATTTCACTATTTTAATGGGTATGTTCAAAGTAGTAACAGTATTTACATATATCCCTATTAAGTATACATGTATGTATTTTTCATCAACACTTAGTTTCCCTTGGTTGTAGTGGTCATTCCAATTTATCCAAAAAATTTTTTATGGAATAATTTTTTTAATGCAGTTTCATATGTTTTAAGGAATTACAATTAGTTATAATTAATAAGCATTATTTCAAACAACAGTGTCCTGATTAGTTTTGATAACAACTGAGTCCTATCAAAATGTTTAAAATAGTGTTAGTTAGATCCTTTCCATGACATCAACATAAAAATGTGACAAGTCCTCTTCATATAAAGTGTTAGAACTCGAACCGGCCTTTGTCACATAGGAGACAGTAACGTGATTAGTTTAGTTTATAATTTTAATATTATCTTGGATAAAATGCATAAGCAATAAATTTCACATTTAATATTGTATGTACTTATTTGGCTTACTAACATGAGAGCTCCAGATTCAACCCCCAGCTTTAACATCTTAAAAGAAAGAAATATGCAAAACTGTTTCTTTCGACGGCAACCTCTAAAGGTGGTTTTACACTATCCCACTGAGTATAACGACACGTCAAAAACTCAAATAAAATGAAAAAGGATAATAGTGTGAAAACAATTTGAAATGAATTGTCAAAAAATCCGGATAGAAATTTGATAGTCGTATGGCTCTCATCATTTTTAGAAATTTTTCTAAACCATGAGATTTTTCATTTTATCAGAGTTGCTTTTTACGCAAATATAAGAAAAAATCAGGGCTGGAACACTGGAAATTATTTACCATAATTTTGCTTATTCGTTTTTTATTAAATAACGACAAAAATACAAAATATAGTTAACATTTAAAATTCTTTCTCCATTAACATAAAATAAATTACAAATATTTGTTGTAAAAAATAATTAAATATGGCTTATATTATGAAATATTAATATATCAAATACTGTGGTATCAACATGTCCATCGTTGGAGAAAGAGAAAAACACAAACAGCTGTTGTTTCCATTTTATTTAAAATGTGATAGTGTAAAAGCAAATTGTAATAAAAACATTTTAGGTTTGATTTTTTGACAATCAGACCAAAAACCATTAGATTTTGTTTCGACAAAATCCAATGAAAATCTTACGACTTGTAGAATAGTGTAAAAGCACCTTTAGCAGTCTTCTGCCAAGAGCTCTGAGAGTAACTGATTGCAATTAACAAGCTGCTCAATTTAGTCGTTCAGAATCTACTGTAGGTCCCGATAGTCAAGGATAAAAATTGACACACATAATATGAGTGCTATGCGAAGCTCGGCCGTTTTTTTAAGACCAATACTCAGGGGTGAACACCTACTCATTCAGTGAATTGTATTGGAATTTGAAGATACATATGTACATAGATAGACTTTATTTAACTTATTTATTATGCGCCTATTTTTGTTGATGAGACAAGTTGCTGTCAGTTTGTCCACCGTCACCCTTGAATGATCAACAGCAATTGCCTCATCTGTCGGTGGCTGCTGAATGTGAGTGGTGAGCCACTTCGGTAGGTTAGATGTGTTCTTCCCAGAAGGTGTCTGTACTCGCAGTTATTAGCACTTAAAAATTAAACAAAATAAGTAAAATTAAAATAAAAAGATATGAATTTAATTCAATTAAAGAAGAAAATAAGAAAATATTTCTTAAAAATTACTAAAACCATTTTTTAATTATACTTAGGCCTTTTTCGTTGTCAGAAAAAACTAATCGTCAAAGGCGTAAGTAATACAAAAGTAATGCAAAAACTCGAATATTTTTTTTTCAAATACTTGCTAATTTTTAGTAAAAAATAAGCTTAAGCTGAAAGTATTTTTAAAAAATTTGGTTTGTTCTTAATCTTAGAAAGTTCTTTGCTTCTCCTGTAAAATTTTTTCAGAAAAAACGCATCCTCAAAGGCGTAAGTTTCATATATATCTCTGTAAGTAATAAAAAAAAAAACACAAAATTTTACTTCAACTACTAATAATTTTTTAGTAAAAAATAAGCTTAAGCTGAAAATAGTTTAAAAAAACTTGGTTTGTTCTTTATTTTAGAAAGTTCTTTACTTCTACTGTAAAATTATTTCAATGTAACTTAGGGATCTTTGGTTTTCATATGACCATATGCAAATACATACATATAAGCAGATTTGATATTATACTCAAAGTTAGATTTACACTTAAAGGATAACTTTTTAATTACTTCTATACAACGATAAAGTTACGTTAAAATATGCGCATACTTATACTAAATTTGTTTAAAATACAATATTATTACGAGTACATATTACACAAAATGTTAATGGAAAATTGCAAGATAAACAGTTATTAAATAATAAAACAAACAACAGCTATTTGTTGCCGGTGAAAAAACAACATTTTTACTAAAATGTTAGAAAAAAAAATAAAGTAAAATTTTATACACACACACAAAGTCATTAATAAATATGGCCATAAAGTTTGTTGTTCTAGTGAAACAAATGTTAAAACAAATATACACAAAAGGATAAAAACCGATTTGATAGAAAGATAGCTTTGGCAGAAACAACGATTCATAGTGTCAGTAATCGTTTTATAAGAAAGTTTTAAGAAAGTACTTGTATGTATGTATGTATGTATGCATGTAACATATAAATATTTTTGGATCCTGTGCCCTTCATCTCTTTATCTATTGTTTCTGATTACTTTGAGAAAGCTTAGTACACTTTCATAGTAGCCAACTAAGGCTACTTAAAGGATAAAATTTACAAGTTTATTTATTTACTCAACAAATAGCCATAAAACTAAGAACGAAAGAAAGAAAAACAAAAAAAATTAATAAAGGCAAGCCCAAAAATGTGTTTTACATTTACAAAACCAATATCAAAACCACTATAAAAATTCATATTCCAAACTGAAGGTTAAACTTATTGGGTTTTGCTTAAAAACTTTTACTTTCTCTGAGTCTACTTCGAATAATTCAACCATAAATTAAAAGAAAAGAGTTTGAAAACAATATAGAACAGAAAAAAATGTAATTGAAATTGATATTTTATGAAAATAAAGAAACAAAAAAGATAAAAGAAAAAAATTTTGGAAAATCTTTAATAGTTTTATAGTTTAGGAGTTTCGTTTTTTTTTTTAATTTGAATTTCTCTTTCAACAATTAAGTTTAAAAAAAATAACCATAAAATTTTAGAACTGTAAGAAGTATTCAAAGAAAATAAAAAACAAAAGAAAATCTTGAAACTTTCTTTCTACAATATAAGAGAATAAATTAAAAAGTTATTGAATATTTGTAAGTTTCGAATTTCAATATAAAAAATTATAACAGAGGTATGCTCTGTTTCTTCCCCCCCCTCTCTCTCTCTCTCTCTTTTGAACTCTTTTTCCCTTTTTTCTTTTGGTTTAAAAACAAAACTTTATTAAGTAATCCCCCAAGAAATTAAAAATTAAAATGATGCATTCGTTAAAGTATAAAAATAAAAAAAAGAACAAAATTTACAAGCATAGAGAAACTACTTATTGCATATAAAATATAAAAAAAAAGAAAGAAAAGGAAATATATTTCTATAGAAACTACCTACATACACATGTTTAAACAACTATTCACACACACAGACACCCATATGCACTGGTAAAATCAGCTCTTTTAATGAAACCGTATTGAATCGTGTGGAGAGTATAACAAAAACCAGTATGTTTAATAACATTTCCGGTGCGTAAATTATACAAAAAAAAATGATGTTGCACCGTTGTTCATGCACAATTAAGAATCTATTAAAGACACTAAATCGAACCAAATATGTCGTTGGGTAACATCACAAAACAGTTTTTGCAACTTGAATTAGGACTAGAACCGTCACATACGAGTACGTTATCGTACATGCCATCATATGAAAAAATATTTACGTAATACGTCAGTCGATTGAACGGAATGGCAAACGGATCGTAATTTTTTTATAAAAATCGCAGTGGATAGGGAACTAGCAAAAGCAGTACATATGTAC
Organism: Metopia argyrocephala; assembly: GCA_963576795.1. Classification (NCBI taxonomy): domain Eukaryota; kingdom Metazoa; phylum Arthropoda; class Insecta; order Diptera; family Sarcophagidae; genus Metopia; species Metopia argyrocephala. Next base: position 99,542,566 of record OY756210.1, read on the forward strand.
ATACATACATAATTGGCCATTACAACCCCAACAGAAATTAGTGCTTGCCAGTAAGCTATTTTGTAAGGGAGAAATTGTAAACAATCACTTACACGTGCGCATCAATAATGCATGATTTTTATATGAAATGAGCCGTTAAAATGCAATAGAAACGCAAATTTATTGCAACCAGTAAGCAAATAGTATAAAAAATCAAAAATAATACCTTATCCAATAGGATCTTTGTAAGCTTTAAGGTATGGATAAACAATAGAATGCTTCCATTATTGCTTACAATTTTATTTATTGCTTCCAAATTTGAAAAATTTTCTGCTGGGACCCTTTTCAGGATTACTACCCAGCTTATTTCTTTATTTAAAGCATTAAATTATCACCATAACACTGTTAAATAGTTTGAGTCTGCCAGTTTTGTCTTAATTGTTGCAGGTTAACACGAAAATGTAAAAGAATAAGTAAATGTGATATTTCCATTGGCAAAATGAGCAAAAAATTTCCATACTTAAGTATGAAATAAATTATATGGGATTCCTTTGCTGATACATACATACATACATAATTGGCCATTTCAACCCTGTGGCAGAATTACGGCCTAGCTTCTCGCAGCACCCATGTCGTGTGTGTCAATTTTTACCCACGAGTACCGGTAGGTAATGTTGACTCCGAACGACAGATTGGAGAAGCTTGTTCATGACAAACAGTTACTCTGAGAGCTTTTGCCAGAAAACTGCTGAGAGGTAGTCGCCGAAAGAAATAATTTGTTCAAATTTTTTGTTTGTTTTTTTTTCAAGATGTCAGAGCCTAGATTTGAACCCGGCACTATCGTCTTAGTAAGTCAATACACTAACCACTAGACTACGGCGACTACACGTATGGTTTATCCGACAAAGAAGATGACATAGATTTAGAGAGTCTACACGAGCCAAATCGATGATCGACCAAAAATTTGTTCATTATATATACGGTGACCATCCGTTCTGTATTATACAGAACAGTTCTGTATTTGAAACCCGTGTTCTGTATAAATTATTCATTGGGGAAAAACATAAAAATGTTCTGTGTTTTATTTAATGTTCAGTATTTGTTCTGTATTTTCATTCCCTAAAGTAGTATTTGTAGTTTTGATTAACACCTTTGAGAAAAAGTCTCTTGACGAGCATCTTAAGCAGAGACGAAATGTTCATAGAGACATATTTTAAGATAAATGATAACTTGGTTAAAAAAATATCAAAATTAGTTGTAATTTATTTTACCCTTTCAATGCACATTTCTGTGAATCTACTTTGAATGTTTTCTTAATAATAAAAACAAAATATAATTTATTTTAAGTTAACTTCATGTGTAAGTATGTATCTTATGAATTATTTAATGATCTGGCGATATTTTGGTTATATCTAAATTTTTAGATAATTTATTTTATTTTGTTTTTTTTTTTTATTTTGTTAGTTTTGCATTTAAATAATAAATGTAATAAATACATGCCTATGTACGTATGAAAGGTTTTTTGTTAGCATTTTATGGTTTTTATTGGTCAGATATTTCCCTGTTCTGTATTTTGGTTTAAAAAATGTGGACACCGTAATTATATACCAAATCTATGGCTCGTATAGACAGGGTATTATTTAGATTAAAGTTAAATTCTATCTATACAGGGTGTCCCAGAACTCAACGTCAAGCCGAAACGGGGTGACAGCATTGATTGTAACCATTATGAGAAAAGTCAGAAAAAACATCTATCCCATGCAGCTTGAAAGTTATGGGCGTTTAAGAAAAACCTAGAAATTTGCTTAAGCTGTAACCATTTTTCGGTTATTGTGGTTAATTTTTATTAAACTTTGGAACCATAACTCTCCATAACAATTCTAGAACCACAAAGTCAAAAATAATGACGCAATTGCTCCAAGTTTTCTAGAATTAAGACTATTTCTTAATATATGTATTTAAAATTTTAAAAATTTGTCGATTTTGAAAGGCCCTCCTTAAAAAATGTACTAAAGTTCCTTGGCAAGTGCCATTAAAAGTTCGCGCATTTATGCAGGATTGTAAAATGGTACAATACTTGTTAGTTTCATACTAAAAAAAAACGCGTTAAAAAATAAAAGCTCCAACTCACTCGATTTTTTCTAACCCATTTTACCATTTACAGTTTTTGGGTTTTTTATTCGCACCAGCTCTTGGTAGGTTTTTAATTTTACGTCAAAATGATGGGAGAAATGGAGATAGATAGTGGACATGTTTGTTATGCTTTTTTTTTTGTCCTAAAGGATTTAAGTTTATAAGGACACTATATATCTTCCATTTTTTTTGTTTAGAGTAAAGACAACAAATAAAATATGATATTAATTGAACCATTTTACTGAATGTTTTATTTTCTCCACTTTATGGCGTTTTCTTTTCTGGAAAAAATGTAACACTTTTTTTTTGCCTTTAACCCTTAAAATAAAATTTTGAGTTCTATTCTGAAACCAATGTAACAAAAAAAAAAAGAGGTTGCGTGTTCTTAAAAATAATTGCCATCATTAAGTGTAAAAATGCAACTTTTCTCGCTGTCAAAAAATCACAGGGTGAAAATAATGCACTGAGACACAGCTGTCATTTTTATTACTTCTTTTATCTGACATTCTTCATAAGCTTTTTTTTTAACTTAAAATATTTAAATTTTTGTGATTTTTTTTCTTCTTCTTCCATTTAAATTTTTACATATAACAACAGGGCGAATATTAATAGGATGCAATTTAATGAGGTGAGGGCAACGCTTTCAAATTGTTACTATTTTTTAAAGACAACATTTTTTTCCAGAAAAGAAAACGCCATTAGTTCTGAAAAAATGTAAATTTTGTTCATCAGTAAAAATAATTAAAATAAAAGAAAAAAAAAAGAATTATTTTCTTATCAAAGGTTCTAATGATATTGTGAATAAAGAAAAAAAAAATTATTTTGTAGTGTCATGGCATGCATATAACCAAAAACAAAGTTTAAATATTTGCTTGTGGCTCTTAAAATGTTAATAAAAGAAAATCTTTTTATTTAGAGTATGAAAACTATTTTATTAAATTAATTAAAAAACAAAGAAAAAACAAACTACAGTAAACAATATAAAACCAAAAATTTTCCATTCTACTTATAAAAATAGAACTTTTTTTGGTAACACCTTTGTAGACAGTTTATAAAACCACAAGTCTTATTACCTTTTCTGTTTATCAACTGATTCACTGTTTTGTAGCTGGGCAAAGAATATTTTATTAATTTTATTAACTTTTTATGATTTTTATAATTTTTATGTCTATTAATTGCTAAAGTGTATTAAAAGGCAACAAACAAAATATATATATATATATATATATATATATATATATATATATATATTGGGTATAGTATATTCAAAGTATTTACAGGTACCCGAGTACTCTTGTCAGGAGACTATGAGGTTATGAGTTATTTTTTTGTAACTTTTTTGGCAATCATCCAGTAGTGGATAAAGGGCTCTGCCAGATTTAATCACCTTTGTGCACATACATATTAAGTATTTAAATGGTCTCTGAACAGTAGTTTACAGTTTAGAGTAACACCAAGCTATTTGACAGAATTAGAAAAGGAAATCATATGTTTTACTTTAATGAAAATCTTTTTACAGCATTTGCTTCTTACAACCTCTCAAGTTATTCTTCTAAAATATAATGTGTGAACCAATCAATTCTAAGTATCGTGCAACGCTAAAATCTAATGCTTGTTTGCTGGACAATATATGAAATTTTTTTTCTTTTTTCGTAATTATTTTCAATAAATTACATTCATTATCTATTAGAAACTGTGAAATGCCGCATATGTATGTACTCGTACATTAAAGATTTAATTAATTTATGAATTAATTCTTAAAGCACTTGTTATTGCTGTAATCGAGATATTTGCTTTACAAACAAGTAGACATATAATACGTTTAAGTTATTAATAAAATATATTTTTTAATTTTTTTATTTTTAATACACATTTGTATGTATGCATGTGCATTCATATGTACTCGTACCAGCCAAGGGAACAGTGGAGGAAAAAAAAGTACAATTGAAATAATCTTGAAAATTAGTTTACAAACAGACACACGCACACAGACACACATACAAAAAACATTACTTACTTTATTGTATTTATAATAAAATTCTATTTTTAGATTTAAAATATTTCAAAAAAAAAATCGCTTTATTAGTGGCTCTACGTGAATTAGTTTATAATCTTTAAAGCTGTCTAAGTGTGTATACTTGTGTGAAAACTGATATGCAAACAATGAAATATTGTTATACATCACACCGCGCAAGTATTATTGATATTCACAATTTAACAAAAAAAAAAAAAAAATAAATAAAAAAATTAAAAAAATATTTAGAAAAAAGTAGACAAAAGAAAAAAATCATGAACGTTCTATTAACACTTCAAAAGAAAAACAACACGAAATTGTTTTTTTTTTATAGAAAAAAAAATTTGTGTTTTTTTTCTGAATGTAAAATACTTATAAATATCCTTTTGTTGAAATTCGTATAGCAATGCCAAAGTGATGATTTTATCACTTTTAGTGGTTATCTTGTTCACTTTGCAGTTTTTTTTGGCAAATTATGTTATTCAATTGATTATACAAAGGTGGACCTATAATTCTTTTATTTAAATTTTTTAAAATTTTTCACTTTTTAACTGCTACTGTAAACAGGCATCTCTACCAGTTGACTTCAGTTAAAATCCAAAAAAATGCGTTATTTAGTTAATGTTTTGATAGTCATTGATAGCGAACATTGATACGAGTCCTTTGAAGTGAATCAGCACTCAAACCAAGGTTAAGCATGGTATAGCGGTTAGAGCGCTCGCACAAAAACTCCAACGATCCAGGTTCAAATCCCAGCAAAGGTAAAAAATTAAAAAGTTTCTTTGCGGTTTTTTTTTAATTATAATTTAAAAATAAGAGGTCCCCCCCCTCCAAGAAGACCATCTACAAAGAAACCGCTTCCCGACATTCCACTCTATTCCACCTTAACCAATGTCATCAAAAAATCGAATGATCAGGAGAAAAGTGACACCTATTGGGAAGTAGCAGATAACAGCTTAACCTACTAAACTTACTTAGCAAAGGCATTCACCACACAATCAACATGTATTAATGAGGCAATTGCTGTTGATCATTCAAGGGTGAAGGTATAACACTGGCCTTTGAATGATCAATTCACAGCAATTTGTCTCATTCCTAAGGCGTTTAATAGTAATATAAGAGAAAAAAAACAAAATGTATGTTGTCCTTTCCAAAAATTCCAACACAATGCACTGCATTTAGTAGGGGTATACCCCTGAGTATTGGTCTCAAAAAAAAAAAAAAATAAAATACATTCATACATACATACATACATTGGCCATTACAACTCTGTGCCAGGGTTACGTCCTAGCTTCTCGCAGTACTCAAGTTGTGTGTGTTACTTTTTATCCATGAGTACCGGGACCTACAGTTTAATGTCGACTCCAAACGACAGATGTGAGAAGCTTTTTCATGGCAATCAATTACTCCCAGAGCTTTTGCCAGAAGACTGCTGAGAGGTAGTCGCCGAAAGAAATAATTTTTTCGTATTTCTTTGTTTTTTTTCAAGATGTCAGAGCTGAGATTTGAACCCGGCACTATCGTCTTAGTAAGCCAACACATTAACCACTAGACCACGGCTTCTACTTTTGACATTGCCGGTATAAAATAACCATCGTCAGAGGAATAATTCCATTGAATAGATGGTAAATTAAAGTCACCAAAAACAAAAATTGAATCGCATGTATCAGCTATACTCACAAGCTTTTTTACAGATTCAGTATGATTGTGATAAGTTATTTCTGGTGAGTTCGGTGGAATATATGATGAAGTTATAAAAATTTGTCTATGTTCAAATTTTACAACAACAGCAAAAATGGACATTCAATATTTAGCGCCTCGCATTTAAGCTGACTAGAAACAGCATTTAAAACCAGAGTAGGAAAATAAACAAAACTGAACGTTTGATATCATTTTGTTGTGTTCTTTACAATGAGTAAAACAAAACAAAAACAGTGAGAGCGATTGTCCCATTTAGTTTTTTATATTGTTTTTATTTTGAGTAGTACAAATACACTAACTTAAATGTGCGTATGTACAACAAAAAATGAATGAGAAGAAAAAGAAAAGAAGAAGAGAAAAAAGAGCAGATTATACGAATTTAACGGAATAACAAAGCAAGCACAAGAGCGAAAAGCTAATTGTTTCATTTGCGCTCTTTCTCATTTAGAAAGTATTGGTTTTAGTTTTGCTCATATACAATACCATTAAAAAATTTTAAAAAGTGTATGACTTTGTTGTAACGTTTGCGAAATGTTTTGAATGTTTGCCCACTCTGATTAAAACGCCATCTCCTCTAATGGCACATTCTCTATCACATCTATATACCTGGTAATGCATCGCGCATTGTTAGTTTATTGAAACTGAACTTTAATCAATTGTAACAATTACAACAACAATTTCTATGCAATTTCTAAGCGTTATTTTGAGTCTTATGCTTGCTGCTATGCTTAGTTTTCGCCTGCACATAAATTTTATTGTCACGGAAGCTGGAAAAGTACTTGCCTTTATCAAGTAATGGGGATAGGAATTTACCGACCCATATGTCTCAAAGGGACTTCTTTAGTTAGACCTATAGTTGAACATGGTTCTGTGATCACATTGTCTCTACTTAAAGCTTACGTTATAATCAGACTGGGACTTATTAAGTTACTTATTCTAAAGAGCAGAACAGACAAAAAAAGAAAACTGCTTTACTTTTATTTTTCTTTTATTTTTAAAGAAGTCTGTTTAAAAGTTAGTTTGTAGGCTTTTTATGAATAAATAAATAAAATTTAAATTTAAACTGGCATGTCTCTTAAAAAACAAATAAAACTTAATTGCATCAATTATTTGAAAGTTTTAATAGTCCAAGAATTTAGGTTAATGCTCATTAAGAGAATGAATAGAAAATCTATCAAAACCCTATAAAAGTTACAGAAATTTTAATTTATATTTGATTTCAGTTTTATTTGTTTCTTCGGTTTACAAAACTTGCCCGAAAAGCCGGTGTGGTACAATAAAACGTAACGAATTTATCAACACGCCCTCTTAGTTTTCTATTTCTTGAAATTGTTATTTTTTATGATTGGCTATAAATTATATTTTTGATTTTAATGGATTGATAGTTTGAGTAGACATCAATGACTTGGTACGTCTTGCCATCATTAATTCAAGATTTACATATACATGCATGCTTACATATATGTATACCTATATGTAGTGTAACACATATACAGCCAAATATTGAAATCATAGTGATAACTTTTAGATTGAAGATTCTTACATTGCGCTTCAATTTTGTTTCTTATTTATTATTTGGCATTTCCTTGACATTTGGTTTTTAAAATACATGCTTATGTACTTGTGTTTCCTTATCTTTTGGCCACAAATTGTATTTATGGTGAATACAATATTAAGTACATACTTATAGGGATAAATTTGTTAACGAAATAACTATATATGTACGAGTACATGCAAACTTTAGGCGTACTTTTGCCTACATATCGTCTATGTGCTACAATAGCGGCTTAACTTTGTTTTTTTTTCTTAAATATGCATAAATTGTGTACAAAATTTCTAGAGAATTTAGTACTTATGATGATAATCTGCTTAATTCTTAAACACAACAACAACATACATATTTCAACCAAAATCCAATGCCAAATCGTAGACGCCGAGCCTTTTGGCAATAGGTGTGAGAAAACAAAATATGAATGAAACACTCATAAATGAAGTGCAGACAATCTTTGAGCGGGGTCACGCAAACAGGGGCGAATTTAATGCGCGAAAGACTAAAATTTTCTAATATCACGCATAGACGTGACTATGGGTAATGTAATTATTAGGATGTTCTGGGCATGAGAATTAATTGTGATGAACAAATATTTCTAGTGTCCAAAAAGGCATCCAAGTGCCTCGGTTTTTTAAAACGCTGCAAGAAATACTTCGCTGCAACTGAACTTCTTAATATTTACAAGAGCTGTATCCGAGCCAAGATGGAATACAAATCCCCATATATGAGCCGGTCCTTCAAATTCTATTTTGAGGCTTCTCGGCCGCGTACAGGAAAGGGCAAAGACGATTGTCAATGACGGTAGGGTATCAAAGTCTATCGATTTATTGGAGCTTCAGCGCAATATGGCGTGCATTTTACTGTTTTATCGGTACTACCATAGGAGTAAATCGCACACTTACACTATAGAGAGAATTCGTTCTCTCCTGAGCCGCGCACGGTTCGTTTATAGAATAACCCTCCCGCTAAAGTTTTTCCTGTCAATTACGATATTAATAAGTTTAAATCAAATACCCATAAGCACTACTCCCTCTTTCTCCCTTCCCAAAACATATTTTGCTAGATCAGCACAATGTACTGCTTAACTTTCGTATTAGGATTGTGATTAAAAATCTTTTAATATTTTTTTCCTTATACACTTTTAATTAAATGAAAATATGAAATATGAAAAAAATATTTCTTTCGGCAACTGCCTCTTAGCAGTCTTCTGGCAAAAGTTCTGGGAGTAATTGGTTGCCATGAAAAAACTTCGCAAATCTGTCGTTCGGAGTCGACTTTAAACTGTAGGTCTCGGTACTAATGGATTAAAATTAACACACACAACGTGAGCGCTGCGAGAAGCTATGCCATAACCCTGACACAAGATTGTAATGGCCAATTATGTATGTATGTATAAATTTTTAACATATTAGGGGTATTCACATGGCGTGCTATTACTTATAGTACATGTTATTGCCAAAAAATTGTGACTTATTTATTAGAACTAAAGCTACTTTATCAACAAAAAAAAAGTAGAAGTAAAACTATTTTACCACAAAATGACACATAGCACACCTTATGAATACCCCAATTGTGTTTTATACAGTATGACATTATATTCTAAATACGTATACAATAGACGCTCGTGAATTAGAACCATTTTGTTTCTAGGGTAGTTTTAATTTTCAAGAATGTCGAATTTCCATAGTTTTTGTGTTGGTTATTTTAATAAAAATTTCAGCCAGTTTTAATTTACGAGCGCCTACTGTACTTGGATATAGAAGGTATATGATTCTGTTTGAAGAAATTTATTACAAATTCATGCAAGTGTTTACTACTTTTACAAATCCATATTTTGAAAAAAATTATCTTAAAAAGATTAATTATTTTAAGAATAAAATAGATGGTTTTTAGGCTCGATAAGAACTTATTTTGTAAAGTATAACAAAAAATAAAAATAAAATTAATAAAAAATCTATTTTTTAATTTGAAAGAGTGACATTAACAATTGGAAATGACTTCAGCAATATAGATCGTGCGTACTGGATGTACAATTTTGAAAGAAGTATGTATGTAAGTGTGTAAACCGCACTAAAAACACATTTATTTTATGTAATGAAGTCTGTAAATTATGTTGTGGACTGGTGCCACTCTGTATGCTGCAAACTTCAGCAATGGACAATTATATGCGCCATAAGATATCAATGGCACGAATTGATAAGTATTTTTTTCAAAATAAATCTGAATAATTTGGAAGCGTCGTTGTTGAAAATCGAACCAAAGAGTACTTGTATGCTGTAAGCCCAGTATGATAGTTCGTTTGAAAGTTAACACCTTTGTAATTTCTATGGGGTTTAAAAAGAAAATACATACATATATATTCATGTACGTATGTATTTAAAATAATTACAAAAATTCAAATCCATTAAGCGTTTGACAAATATTCGTGTGTTTGTGTTTTGTTTACAAGCAATTGTCACATGTAAACACACATTTGAAGCAGTTTGACGTAGTACGGCGCTACCGTATGATGACACTCATATCCATTTAATTCTGTGTCTACAACATTGAAATCCCCAAACAGAAAATCAACAAAATTTTGTAATAGAACTGTATGTAGAATTGTATATGTATGTACTCATACATTAATCATATTCATGACTCCTTTTTAGGCATTTTAATTTACATACTTATGTATGTACATGCATACATATGTACGAGTATGTGTACAAAACATTTTGTTTATTTTCTTTTTTTCCTCTTCAATAAAGAACTTTTTGCCGTTGGGAGACTATTTGTATTGCTTTTTACTTATTAGAAGCTGGCTAAAATGTTAATATTCTGCTTTTGACAGATTTTGTCAATAGGATTTCAAAGATTTCTTTTTGTAAACAAACACATACAAAAAACACAGATATTAAAACCAAATATTGACATTTTTAACAACTGTTTAATACAAATATGATTTAACTGTCATTGTACTATAATACAATATAATAATAATTGGAACTTAAAGTCTTACAGCCTTATGTATAATAAAAAATTAGCAAGTCGTTGTACACACTGGCTAGTTTGTCATTCCAATACGTGGAAATTCTTACTCAAAGGTACAAAGTATTTAGGTTTTTGGATTATCTGACTAGTTATCAAATAGAGGGTATGGAAAGATTTAATAATATCAGTCTATAGCGGGTGATCAACTTGCCAGTTTTTTGTCCCATATACTAACGAGTTGCTAAATTTTCATTATGCATACAGCCGTTAATGATTAACCAGAATACGGCCGCAATTTCAAGCAAAAACGACTCTCGGAGAAAGCATGTCCATAATTAAAACAACGGCTGGAAATTCACGAACTGTTATTTAATGCTTTTGCATTTCTTGTATGTAAAGTTTATGAGAGTTTTTGCTAATAACTGAATTTATATTTTTATAATTTAATCATGTTTACGCACTTCTTCAATTAAATTTTATTTAATAAATCTTTTGATTTTCTTTGGTTTTTATTTTTTGGGTTTGTGTAGAAAATGTATGACATTTAATAAAAGTGTGGTAACATTGTTGAGAGAATTTGTGTCTCAAAATGAGAGCATTCTCCAATGTTTTTTTGTGTCAATTTGTATGGAAAAAAACGTCATGCCCCAGTTCTGTTTCATCATTTACAGTTTTTTTATTAACACACAGGATACACATACATACATGCATATGTACTTATGCATACTTATGTTGAGACTAAGAGCCATCCCTAAATAAAAGCGGCAAGCGGAACGTTTTACAACGCTCAGCGCTTACGCTGAACCGCCATCCCTAAATAAAAGCGGCAACGTTTTGTCAAAACATTAAAAACAGGGTAATACAACAACATATGCTTATATAACAATTCTGACTATTTTAATACTAAACTGCATTACTCTATTGGTATTTGTAACATAAACTAAATTTTATAGTACTATTTTATTTATTCTTATTATACATATTTTATTTATTTATTTAATATTAATATTTATTATCTTCTATTTTGTTTATTTTTTGCCTTTGCGAATAAAACATGGTTATGCAAATAACATATCTTTATATCACAACCCTGTTTTTTCCTATTTGTTTACATTTTAGTTGCCTTTTGCGACCAACTTTACTATTAAACGCTCTGTCAAAATTGGATTTTCCAATTGCAAAGCGTTGCCGCTTCGTTATTTTGGGATGCTCCATACAAATTGCATGGGCATGAGAAATTTTGACAGCTCGAAAACGCTTGCCGCTTTTATTTAGGGATGGCAGTAAGACGATTTTTAAACTGAACCCGATTGTTATGATTGTCTTTGTTTATTGAAAATTAGACAATTTTCTTCAAGATTTCATTCGTTTTCACAACTGTGTTTGGAGTTGTGTTTCTTTAAATTTAAGTTCTTTATCAAAAGCATTAAATTATGAGGTTTTTTTAAAATATTGCAGCGTTTTTAACTTAATTTCTCGAATGCGTAAATCGGCCTTATTCCAGTTGGCGACGTCGTTGTCGTCTGACGATATTTTTGTAGCAGAATAAAGAAAAAATGTTTATCTTGCCTTTATTCTATTACAAAAATGTCGTTACACGACGACGACGTCGCCAATTGGAATACGGTCTAATACTTTTGACAGATAAAATAAGTGTGAAAATATTTTGAAAGATGAGGCGTAGACTTCTTTTGTAATTTAAACCAACAGCCGCCAAGTTGCTTTTTAACTAGCATAAACCGTACATTTTAAGGATTACAATCGAGCAGATTTCATTTAAAAATTTATTCGAAAAGTTCAAATAATTTGTTTTACTTCTAAGTATACTAAAATTTTTAATTTGTGAAAAATATATATGACTATGTCTGTATATCGTTGGTCTCAGGTAGAAAGGCCCTAACTCAAATAATTTAAAATTTACAGGAGGAGGTAAAAATACAACATATCGCACCCTAAATACAAAAGGGGCACAACTCAAAATATTGAATTTTTTCATAATGAAGCAATATTTTCTTTAAATATTACAATCATTTTTACATAAACAGTTTTATGTCTGTCCTGAAAATTTAAGTATTTTGAGTTGTGCCCCTTTTGTATTTAGGGTGCGATATACTGTAATTATTAATATACAACTTTTTATTAAATGCTGTACAATTGCTTGTAATACCGTTATTTTTAATAATATTGCAAACATTCTTTGTTAGGAGCGGCATATTTCTAAAATGCATTGGATTCACTAAAAGAAGTAAGTTTTGAAAAAATCGGAGTAAGGGCCTTTCTACCTGAGACCAACGATATGTACGTCACAAATAGTCATGAACTTGCCCGGGCTTTTAAGAAATTTAAATCGATCTTTTAATTGTGTCATACATATTAAAAATAAAAAAATGTGTGTGTGTGAATTTTTTATATAGAAATCAGCATGGCCTTTATATCTACAAATATTAAAAACTATTTCCACATATAAAAGAAACACAAGAAAAATGCGTTTCGTTTGACATTTTTGTTCGACATCGTGACCCATTTTTGTAGGAAAATTGTTACGTTTTTTTCTTCTTCTTCTCTAAAGTCATGGTACGCATGCAATTCTGATATGGAGAAAACAAAATCAATTTTTTATTCTCTTAACAAGCGGAAGATATCATTCTTTCGACAGGCTGTTAATAAATGAAAATAATGAAAACAAATTCTTTTTTAAATTTCAATTTAAACTACAGAAAAAATATAATTTTGATTGGAAACTATTTAAATCCTAAACTTTACTTTTCCTTTTCTTTTCGTTACAGCAATGAATAAATGAAATCAGTAGTGGCTTATTGGTTTTTTACGAAATTAAAAATACAACAACTGCTTCAATCATCACAATAACACCATGTGAGTATGGGAAAAAATAAAATGAAACAAAAGGATGTCTTACAGAAGGCATTTGTGCATTTATTGTTTTCAGAATTTATTCTTGTAGGAATCTGTGATATATGCTTATGACTCTACATATTTACTTTTTATATTTTTTAAAGGTCAACACAAACTAAATATGTTAATTTTTTATTGCTTAAAATCCATATAAACATATACATATGTAGTATATATATACAGTTGTGTTCAAAATAATAGGAGTGCCATTCATTCAAAGCCGAAGTATAAAATTAAGTAGAAAAAAAAGAAAATATTAATTTCTTTTGAGATAAAATTTATCTCTTATTCAGCTTCTAATTTTTTACCAATTAATTATTTAATTAAAATTATTAAAACAAAAAATATTTAATTAAAACAAAGTTTTCTTTCAAAATTCCCTGTTCAAAATAATAGGAGTGTTTATACACAACCTAGTAGTATTAAAGCTAAAGTCACAAAAGTAAAATATTATTTAAAAATAGTGTCCCCGATTTAATATTTTGTTGAATAACCTTTGTTTTTAATGACTTCAGCACATCTTCGAGGCATTGAGTCAATAAGATTCTGGTATTTCTTTAAAGGAATTTGATGCCTCGTTTCACGCACTGTGCTCCATAATTCTGCCGCATTTGATGGCTGTTTCTCTGCAACATATTTTTTAACGTCTGCCCTCAGATGTTCTATGGGATTCAGGTCAGGAGACTGAGCAGGCCACGACATAATCTGAACTCCATTTACTCGAAACCACTCATTTGCCAATTTACTGGTATGTTTCGGGTCGTTATCTTGTTGGAATATCCATTTAAGAGGCATATTCCACTCTGCATAAGGTAGCATTACCTCTTTCAAAATTCCAACATAAACGTTTCTATCCATTATGCCTCTAATTTCGTAAATTGGACCTACCTACACCATTATACGAAAAGCTTCCCATATCATTACTTTTGCACCACCATGCTTAACTGTTTTTTGTGTATATTGGGCTTTATATTCTGTATTGGGCGGATGTCTAATATATTGTCTAGACCCAGTGCCACCAAATAAAACGATTTTGCTTTCGTCGGTCCAGAGTATGTTTCTCCATTTTTCTTTCGGCCAATTGATGTGTTCTTGTGCAAACTTTATGCGTGCTACTGCCTGTTTTTTGTCAGTAGTGGTACTTTCCGTGGACTTATTGCAAATAAATTATTTTCCATCAGGCATCTACGAATAGTAGGGCCACTTACGGCAAGATTTAGATCCTTTTGAATTTTTTTGGAAGACGCCCAAGGATTTATTTTGCTGTATCGTACAATACGACGGTCTTCAACAGTTGATATTTTGTGTTTGCGCCCACGTGTTTGAGGCTTTTTTCATATTTTAGAGCATTTGCAATCATTTGATCGGAGCATCCTAAGGTTTCCTTAATTTCCTTATAAGTTTTGCCTTTTTTTTCCAAGATTTTTAATTAGTTATCTTTTTTCCTCAGAACAGTGCTTTCCTCCTCCCACTATTATAAAAATTTATGTGAAATATAATATAATCATTGTAAATAAGGTTTTCACACCATTTTTTGAAACTTACTTTACACTTTTTTACTTCAATTATATGTCCTTTTAGTTTTATTTTTAAAACGTCACACGCACTCCTATTATTTTGAACAACTCAAACCCATGGCAAACACAGAAATGAACGAATTTTATTATGAATATAAAAGTTATTATGAGTTTATCTTCTGTAATCGATTTCTTACATACCGTAGTAACTTCCGTTAGAATATCACTTGTTTTGCAAATTGGTACACTAACAAATTTCAACTGTAGAAATATTAGATTGGTGCACTCCTATTATTTTGAACACAGCTGTATATATGTATGTAAACATATACATATATGTATGTATATACATAGACATATATTGTTTTCCTGATGATTTGTATTGGTCAATCAGACTAAATTCTGAAACTGTTCTCAAGATATAAAGGGTGTTTTTTTTAGAGGTATATAACTTCGAATTGAAATAAAACACAAGAAAATCGTTTTAATGTCCATCAATTTGGCTTTATTGGAAGGATAATTTTATGCCATTAATCTTTAAATATGATTTCGGGCATGTGGCCGCCGCGGCTAGCTCGAATAAAGCCAATTCTACAGGTCCAATTTTCAACCACTTTTTCGAGCATATATTTTCGAGCAGTATGTTGGCAATAACGCTACGAATGTTGGCTTCCAAAAATCAATATATAGTTTGCATGGGAGGTAGATACCACATGATTGACTTAGAAAGAGAATCCATATAAACATATATATGTATATATAAGTACATATAAACACACATATATGTCTATGTTTACATACATATATCAAATCTAGATTTTAATAATTAATATTCAACACCATATTTTTTTCGAAAAAGACATTAATCCATAATTTGGTTTATAAAATCATTAGAGTTAAATAGAACCAGGAATGGTGAAAGGAGTTATGAATTCCTTTAATCCTGTAAATCCAAAAATAAAAATATAATCAGTAGGTTTAGCAGACTTTCATAGACAGTAGAGCCAAAGAAGTGTGGAAATATACATTCGATTCGTGTTTTATAATTGCTGGAAGAGGCATATATTTGTTTAAAAATAAAATTATTATTTATTATGATTCGATAAGATAAATTGTTCAACAACACACCCTAAAAATTACTCTACATATTAAAATTATTATAAATATGAATAAATTGAAAAAAATAAAAAAATTCAAATAAAGGGTGTTCCAAAATTAATGTATAATTTGAATTTGCCGCAGTGAGTTGTTGACAGCCCTGAACAAACAACAGTATAACAGCTGAGAGTTATAAGAATCGGTCAGACAATCTCGGAGAAGCTTTGTTACAAACATTGTGACATTACTCCATACAAAATGTATGGGAAAATGAATTTTCTTTATAATTTATTTTTTCTGGAATATTTTGCTATTCTTCTTATCCGGAGACCATTTCGAATTGGTACGAATCATCAAAATCGGTTCAGGCGTTCTTGAGTTATAAGCATAGTAACTAACGCCACTCTCTTTTATATATATACATATGTATATGTAGATTTATAGGGTCTATGAAATAACTCCCACGAAATAAGTCCCACTTTTAAAAACGAAATAAGTCCCACCAAAATGAAATGATTTAAAAATTTACTTGAAATGAAATAACTCTCACTCAAAATGAAATAACTCCCCCTTGAATAATATATAATAAAATAAGATATTTGGCTGCTTTATGAAACGCACATATTATTATTAATTGTATTCTGGTTGGTTTCAATATGGTTTAACGATTCGTCTTCAA
The DNA here is from genome assembly GCA_963576795.1 of Metopia argyrocephala. Lineage (NCBI taxonomy): Eukaryota > Metazoa > Arthropoda > Insecta > Diptera > Sarcophagidae > Metopia > Metopia argyrocephala. The sequence goes on from OY756210.1 coordinate 99,559,125, forward strand.
TGTCCTCTTCCAAATATGATAATTCTTCAAAAAGATCTTCATCAGGCTCCATTTGTACAATTAAATTATTTTTTGATAACACCAGTTTGTCAAGGAATTTAGAAGGAGTTATAGTACCTTGTAAGAGATCATTCTTGAATTTCGAAATCATATCTGCTTTCAAAACACAGAACTTTTTAATACGCTTTTTTTCCACACTACCATTGGTATTCATCAATAGTTCAAATTTTCTTACTTTTTCAAATTCTTGCATGTGTAAAAATGCTACAAATTTGAAAAAAGTAGCCTTCTTTGGAATACTTTTTCCTATGACGCTATTGTAAGCTTCTATTGCAGACGTAGTGCCGATTTCAGAATCGAAAACTGAAAAGTTATGTGGACCGATCTGTAATAATGAAATCATAACACCTTTTTGTAAATATTATGTAAAAGGGAATATTGTACCTTTTGCATCCATTGATTCTCAAAATATTTTATAAATAATTTGAAATAACTCCCACTTTACAAAACGAATTTATTCCCACTCAAAACAAAATAAGTCCCACTTAAAATAAAAACGCGTAACGAAATAAATCCCATCAATTGACGAAATAAGTCCCACTTTTAAAAACGAAATAACTCCCACTTTCAAAACAGCAATTTTTTGTGGGACTTCTTTCGTTTTTTTAAGTGGGACTTATTTCGTGGGAGTTATTTCATAGACCCGATTTATATCTTGCGTTAATTTTGGGACACCCTATGTAACTTTTTTATATAACAAATAATTATTTTGGAGTTTTTTTTTAACAAAGTTTTTTATCAAAATACGAATATTATACCAATAATTATAATTTGATTTTTTTAATATCATACTCACATACAATACGTAGTTTTCATTCTGTTATTTATTTAAAAGCGTTCTATGAGCAATTAATAAAAGTTTTTTTTTTTTTTGTTTGTTTTGTCTAGTATAATACAATCACTTTTAATTTAAGTCTTATTATTATTATAAGTTGTTATTTTTATCATTACGAGTATAAAATTGTTTTGTTGCCTATTTGCAACTGATATTCTATTAATTGAAAGTAATATGTCATATAGCTTTTGACATTTTACTTATAAATTCAATTTTTTATATATACGTACATTGTACATATGTATTTATATTATATTACATATGAACATACATATAATATTAATTAAATATTTAAAAATATTATCGAATAAATCTTCGTTAAACTTCTTTAGTTATTTAGTTAAGTTATTAGAATAACGACTATTATATTACAATATTATTTCCTATTATTTAGTGTTTTCCTATTTTCATTCAAAGTGATTGTTAGAGGTTTTATTAATAACATTCTTTTGCTGTGAAAGTTATTTGCACAGCAAGACATTTATGGTATATTCATACATACGTATATAGAAAGGATTAAATTTCCTTTTAAAATCAGGTTCTAATTAGTTTTATAATTAAGCAATACTATATCGGCTTGATATTAATCAATTATGCATACATGTTCTGTTATTTACTTGTTAAAGCATATTAAAGTAATTAACAACATATGTTGATAATATTATTTCAAATATGTACGGCATTAAATAATTAAAAGTTAATATGATGATTAACTATTCCTTAGATAAGGGTTTAAGATATACTATAAATTCTCTGAAAGCCATCTAAAGTTTTACGGGACACGAAATTGTAGTGAACAAATAATTAATAAATACTAAAGCCCATTACTACCCGTCAACAACATTACCAGTCATTTGATCCATCATAGGACAGTCATATTTTTTTTTGTGCTGGAAGAAGGGAAAAAGCTTTATGCGGACTCGCCCAAAATGATAGTATACAGACTAAAAACCCCCTTATCTCCTCAACAGGGGAAGAATACCACCTCGGAAGTACATTCGCATTACTTTGAGTTGTTCACCTTTTTGTCACGGTTGCCATGTCCATCTAGATTGTCCTGCGTCCAAGACTCGCACTTTCAAATGCCTCAAGGTCCTTCTTTCGCCTTAGGATATGTTCAAAGTATCCTGAAATGGTGGTCCAGTTCGCCATGTTTGTCGTCATTATATCAACGATATTCTCGACCGTCTCAACGATATTTGGACACCAGTTCCGCTCTACAGCAATGCCAGCGCCTTCAGTCGAAAATGGTATGCTCCGCGTCGTCAATCACATCTTCTTTCCCCTCATAAATGGTGAAAAGGGAGTCACACTTTCGCATTCGGTGCAGATATTTTCTAAAATATCCGTGACTCGATAACATCTCCGAATTTTCCATCGTTCCATCGTTGTTGCCATTCGAAAAAGTTACCCTGCCTGAAAGAACTGGTTACAGGAAGGCCTCTCGTTTTGGCTTTATATATCATCGTCCTCTCTTCTGCCAGCAGATCCACAGGGATTGTGCCGGCTATGACAAGAACTTCAGGTCCTGATACTGAGCGATAAGCCGAGGCAATTATCAAAGCCGCGACTCTCTGGACAGATGTGAGCAAATAAACGCGTCCCTTTACCCTTAACGTCTTGACCCAGATTTCGCTCCCATAAAGCATTATACTGTTTCTGGCCTCCACTCAGAGTCTCCGTTTCGCCAGCAGCAGTCCTCCGATATTCGCCATTAATCCACTAAGTTGCCTCACGATTCTCTGAGCTCTATCACTGGCATATCGCATCTGATCCGCAAAACTGAGTCTAGGATCTAACCTTAGTCCCAGATACAGTCATTGCTAACTGACATATTGCTCAGTTGTAATAAAGTTTAGTGTGTTGTTATAATTGTCTCGTATAGAATTAGCCAAAGTCATGAAAAATAAAATAAAGGGTTTTAGCCTGTTTTATTTCCATTTTTTATTTACACAATATCAAGCTTATATGTATACTAGTGTGTCCCAAAAAAAAATTTTTTTGTGGGATCAAGCTTATTTTGAACCACTATAAGGCAAAGTATTATACAAATTTTAAAAGTTATAAACCATTGTTTTCGATATTTGTTGAAAATTTAGGAAAAACTTTTGTATAATGTATCAAAATGTGCAAAATCATTGCCGATGCTTATTATTTATGCACATAAAATTAAAGATCGGAATATTTTCTTTAACAATATTGACTCAAAAGTCGAGAAAATATCGATTTTTTACGAATTCATAACCAAAATTTAAATAGAGCCCAAAAAGCTCGATTTTTGATTAAAAATCAATTTGCGCGACCTCTAAACCACTTCCGAAAAATCTGAAAAAATTCTCAAAAATACTTTACCTTATGAGTATCCAAATTAAGAATGATCTTCCCACGAATTCCAATTTTTAATTTTATTTGGGACACCCTAATGTATACTATTTTTATTCTATATGTTGTTATTTTAGTTTCTCTACTGACTCAATACTTTCTATGCTAATTTTATTCTATTTCCCCTACTTATTTTATTTGTCACCCAAATTATTCACACATTCTATCATATTCACAACTTTGTCAATGAATCTCTATTGGCATACATCATTTCACCCAAGTCACTTCAAATCGCATACACTGCATATTGCATTCAAGTTCTTTGTATTGGAATTTCTGTTTGTAATATTTGTATTTGTAATTTATACTTTATTGTTTTTAATTTTATTTGTTTTTCTTTTTGTTTTGTTGGTAAATATGTACCTTAAAAAGTTTTCCCATCGTTTTCTTAAGGGCAATATAAACATCATGATGAAGATATTTCTGTACATGTAATTTTGCATCCTTCGTTTTTAAAATATTTTTGTGAACTATTAAATTCATCTGAATCTCCTTACTGTAGTTTTTCTAAAGGAAGGTAATGAATACATTAGTCTTGGATAAGTATGTATATCGGCCATGGTTACAAATAAAATTTGATAAATACTACACATCAGAGCTGATGTTTAAACCTGTCAATGCTAACTAATACATCTTTTATAATAAAACATGACCTTCGATGTACATACATTATATATCGCTGATATTCGAATTCTTCTAACATCTTGAAAAAAAAAAAATAAATATTAAATAATGTTTTTTTCGGCAACTATCTCTTAGCGATCTTCTGGCAAAAGCTCTAAGAGTGACTCATTGCGATGAACAAGCTTCTCGTAGTCATGGATAAAAATTGACACACACAACATGGGTGGCTACGAGAAGCTACACCGTAATTCTGAATGGCCAATTATGTATGTATATTTGCTCTGAAATTAGAGCTAATGGTTATTTTTACTTTTTGTTTGTTTTTTAGCACCGAAAAATATTCTTCATAGCTTTTATTTAAAGAAATTAACTAAAAACAAATCCATCAGCGCAGATGAATTTGAAAAATGGAATGAGGACACAAATAAAGTAACAACGACCGAATTTTAGGCCATAAACATATTCTTTTACTCACACGAGTTACTACTATTGCTTTAGCCACTAAAAGCGTAAATAAGTAATTTAATAAATTGGTGTAGATCTAGTGCAGTGTTTTTCACAAAGTACATGACCAATCTTTTGGCGCTCCGCCACATTATTATGATTATATGATTAACCAAAACTAAATATTCAAAATAGATTAAAATTATTTTCTCGTTTTGACAGTAGAATTAAAAACTTTTTATTTCTGGTGTAAAATGGTAACACACTTGTGTATTTTTATATATATTTCTTTAATTGACTGCGTTGAATTTCAATAAAATGCTATGATTTGTGTTCGCTTCACATACTCGTATGTATGTAGAAAAAATAAAAAATCTATGCGGAAATATGTTTTGTGTATTCTCTTAACGAGGATGCACTTTTCTTAGTACTCAGGGGAGTAAACCCCTATTCATGCTGTGTATTGTATAGTACTGGAATTTGTAATAATGAATAGATAGATATTAAGCGCCTTACGAATGAGACAAATTGCTGTTATTTGATCACTCAAAGGCCAGTGTTTTTATCTTCACCTTTGAATGATCAATTGCCCCATCTGTTGTTGAATGTTGATTGTGGTCAGGGTCTTCGCTATGTAGGTCGTTGTTATCTACTACTACCCAGTAGGTGGCGCTTTTTCACCTGATCATTCCTTTTTTGATGACAGGTGTAATTAATGGAATGTCAGGAAGCAGTTTGGACTTCTTGGTGGATGGAATTCTTCTTCTTTCTATGTTGTTTTTCATTAAATAAAAGAAAACCTTTATAAATTACAAATTCTCTAAAATTAGAACTACCCCAGAAACAAAGTGATGCCAATTTACGAGAGTCTACTGTAAAGATTTTAAATTAAAACCCGCAATCAACATCACCAGCAATATACCACATACATATAGCACGAATTTAAGCAATTAAAATATATCTCAATTATAGAACTTTCAGAGGACAATTTTTTTTTGTTTTCTTTGTAAATTAAAAAAAGTAAAAAAAAAAAAAAATTTATTCTCTGCATTTTGTTTACTTTTATTAAATATGCATTTTTATTTTAAATAGTAAAAATAATTGGCTCTTATTGAGAAGTTTTTGTATTTGAATTTTTTATTTATAAAAAATTTTGTTGAAAGTCTCTCAGCTTTATTACGAGTATGTATTCATTTTATTTACATCAATTTTAGCTTGTTAACAATTTCAAAGGATTTACAAGTGTTGTTTCCTGTTTTAAATTTTTGGTTTCCTTTTGTTTAACTTTATTTTATCAAATAGGCTGAAAACAAATACTCTTTTACACACATACAAACATGTAATTGTAATTTAGCTGCTTTTTTTTATTAATGTGTACACAAACACACACACATTAACACACTGCAAGTCAAGTGTACATTTAGTACTATTGTTTGGTGTCAAGTGCAGTTATTAAGCTGTAAATTTTCATTTAGTTGGCACTGCAATTGCACACATGCATGCATACGTATGAGAGAGAGAGAGAGAGAGAGTATTATAGTAAATGTCATATTCCTTTTTAGTATTGTTTATAAATACAAATAACTATAGTTTGCATGTAATTATTAATTTTTATGAAATTTGTATGTTTGCAAAATAGCATTTTTCTTTCTCTCTCTCTCTTTCTTTACATACAGTCATAAAAACTCAATTTTCGGCTTACACACCCACCTTTTTTTAATTAATGTAAAATTGATACGCACATACATACATAAATATGTATGTACAAGCCATACATAAACTTTCGTTGAATTAACAATTTTTTTTATTTACTTTACATTGTATCGTAGTAGTATTTTATTGTTTACATATTTTGTTTTTTTATTATCAATTAACAAGTTTTTGCAAAAATCAGGGTGTTATCATGTTCTACTTCCAAATAATAAACAAACTTAGCATATACTTATGTATGTATATCCAAAAAAAAAGAAAAGAAACTAAAATTTAATGCGACATATGTTTGTTTACAAAAATACTCTACAAGTAGAACTTTCTTGTTTACATTAACATTTAATTCGATCTTCTGACAGCAAACAATAAGTTGTTTTAAGACCGATAGATTGATAATTGAATAGCACCACTAAATTATTGTTACTTCGACAATCTATTATCAGTTTGCAATATCGGAAAATCGTGTTCAGCCATGAGGCTCGTTTTTGGTTGAACGGATTTGTAAATAAAAAAAATTGCCTCAAATAAAGTAAAACTTCCACATTGTCAGTGGCCGTCGTAGTGTTTTAGCTTACTAGACGAAAGCTCCGGGTTAAAATCCCAGCTCTGACATCTTGAAAGAAAGAAAGATAAAAAAAATATTTCTTTAGGCGATCGCCTCTTATCAAGTTTCTGGCAAATGCTGTGAGAGTAACTGATTGCCATGAACAAGCTTCTCTAGTATGTTGTTCGGATTCGCCTTTAAATTGTAGATCCCGGTACTAATGGATAAAAATAGACGCACACAATATGGATGTTGTAAAAAGAGGGTTGTATGCAATCCACATCACGTAGCATTATCTTTAGAAATGTCCAGAGTTTAAAGTGGTTTACATTACACACTGTAGCCCAAACGCTCGCCTACGATTTTGTTTTTTTGTTTTTTTTTTTTTTTGTTGAGACCAATACTCAGGGGAAAACCCCTACTAAATACTGTGCACTGTGTTGGAATTTGCGTGGAAAGGACAATACATTATGACATACATACATACATAACTGGCCTTTACAACCCTGTGTCAGGATTACGGCCTAGCTTTTCGCAGCACTCATGTTGTGTGTGTAAATTTTTATCCATGAGTACCGGGACCTACAATTTAACGGAGAATCCGAACAACATACTACAGAAGCTTGTTCATGGCAATCAGTTACTCTCATAGCATTTGCCAGAAGACTGCTGAGAGGTAGTCGCCGAAAGAAATACTCTTTTCATATTTGTTTTTTTTTTAAGATGTCGGAGCTGGGTGTCGAACCCAGGGCTCATGTCTTAGTAAGCCAACACACTAACCACTAGACCACGGCGACTACATACATTATAACAACAGAACATATACATATTTTGCTTTCTTATCTTATTAAGCGCCTTAGGAATGAGACAAATAGCTGTGACTTGATCATTCAAAGGTCAATGTTATACCTTCACCCTTGAATGATAAACAGCAATTGCCCCATCGTTGCATGTTGATTGCGGTGAGTGCCTTCGCTAAGTAGGTTTTTATCTGTTTTCTGCTACTTCCCAATAGGTATCGCTTTTCTCCTGATCATTCGTTTTTCGTTGTCAAAGGTTAAGATGGAACAGAGTGGAATGTCAGGGAGCGGTTACATTGTATATGGACTTCTTAAAGGAGGGAGACCTCTTTTTTTTAAATTATAATTTAAAAAAAACCTCAAACTAACTTCTTAATTTTTCACCTTTTCTGGTATTCGAACCTGAGCCGTTTGAGTTTTTGTGCGAGCGCTCTAACCACCAGAATGAAAATATTTACCGCAAAATCTGTTTTTTTTTTCCAGGATAAGAGATGATTTCAATAGCATGTATAGCGCTCTGTGTCATACGACTATCGCAATCATCAACACTTTTTGTAACTGACATTCGTGAAAAATCAAAATGCATCTTATGACTGGACATATAAACACATAAACGGTTCCTTGTTTAACCTTAATGAATCTAGCAAAACAGATATATAATTAGCGTGGTTCGATTTTTCTAAAGCATATCATGCTCGGCAGTTGATAATTCCAAAGGTTACTTCGACTTTTTATGCCACGTCGAATACGCATATGTATTTGTCTTCTGATTCATAAGAAAAATACATTTAAACGGGTTGTATATCCATTTATTATTTTTGTTTTATGTATTTATTTGTATTTTTATTTTTCTTCAAATATTTGTTCAAAAAAATATAAAAATAGATTTTACTTTTCGAAATTTATGAATTGTTTTTTAATATACATTTTCAACACAACTCAAAGGTCAAATATTTGTCTAGTGTGACCGTAGCTTTTGAAACAATATACATCGAACTCGCGGAAACGTGAACTATTTTTTACCAGGGTATTCACATTTTCAAATTTGTTCACCTTTTCGATCGGTAAGATTTTAGAACAAAAATATGCATTTTAGCAATAGAAATTGGCTAAAACTCAATCAGATTTGGAAATTTTATTAAAAATAAATATTATATAAAATTTTATTCAAACTTTTTTGCCATTTTTTACATTTTCGTGAATATGAAACAAAAAAAATTGTAATTCAAACTAATTGTATACATATGTACATATATGTATGTATATACTACTACTAAAGTTTCTATAATTAAAAAAAATATATAATACAAAAAAGGGTTAGGAATACTTACAGTGGCTCAATTTAATAACCGGACAGCTATGTCTCGTACATTTTTTTCCCATTATTACACATCTTTTCGATTTCAAATTAAAAAATTCATTTAGTTCTTAATGTATTAAAGTAAATATTACAAAAAATATTAAAAGTAACGACAAAAACGTTTTTATTCTAAAAGTAACAATAACAAATTCATAATAAGACAAAAAATAAAATCAAATTAAAAATCGGACACTTCAAAAAATTTCAGATTTCCTAAAATTTTTCTCTATAACTAATACTTTGTTGGATATCCCTTGTTTTTTCAAATAGCGTCCGTTCTCTTTGAAGCTGATTTCACTAATTTTTTACAGTATGCAGGATCAATATTGTCCTTTTCTTCCTCAAGGCCAAGTATCAGCTAAGCAATGGTAGAAATCGATTTAGATTTAAATTTATTCTTAAAATAGGCCCACAGATTTTCTATTATGTTAATGTCAGGGGACTGTAGTGGCGTTATTATAACATGTGGGCAGTTATACAGTAACCACAATGGAGTATTAAGAGCTTAATGCTTTGGGTCGTTGTCCTGATAAAATTGAAAACTTTCGGAAATGCCCAATTTTTCAGCGCTAGCTACCAAATTTTCTTTCAAAATTGATATAAACTTATACTGGTCCATAATTCCATCAACAAAAACCAGCTAACCAGGACCCGCGGCTGACATACAGGCTCAAGCCATCGCACTTCCGGCTCCGTTTTTTACTGTGGAACGAAGGTTACTTGATTTATGTTCTTCATTTGGCTTTCTGCAAACATATGCTTGTCTATAAGAACGAAAGATATTTAATTTACTTTCGTCCGTGAATAAAACAGTGCTTCAGAAGGAAAAATTATGTTTTTTATATTCATTACCAAATTTCAGTCTCCTAATACGATTTATGTTGTTCATAGATGGTTTTTTGTGGGAAACTCTTCCATGGAAATTGTTTCTGCGAAGCACATTTCGTTTTGTTTTGGGGTTGACGTTAATTTCCTAACTTTCGGACACCAGTTTAGTTAATTTTGGAATACTAAGTTTCCGTCTTTTTTTAGTTTTATTTAAAATCCATCGTTCATCTGAAGGTGAACATTTTTTAGATTGTCCTAACTTTATCTTATTCTCTACAGAATTGAAAATTTTAAATCGTTTAATAATATCGTGGACTGTGAAATGACTTCTTTGAACAATAGCACCTATTTCATGAACAGACAAACCATCCTGATATTGCTTAATGATCAACTTTCTAACTTTTGTAGATGTGTGGGCACATTTGTTACTCATTTCACAATTTTACAACAAATTATGCTTCAAATATGTAGGATATTAAAAACCTTTTACTTTTGACGTTCCTACGAAGCTAACAATTACAATCGGCTTCACTAAAAACGGGAATTTCCTTTTAAAGTTACTCTAAAGTATTGTAGTTGCCTCATGTCCGATTATTAATTTGTCGTTTAATATTGCCTTTCTTGAAAATTTTACTTACAACTTTTTCTCTGAAAATAATTTTGATACCGTACATGGTGAATAATGTAACAAAGGGTTATAATAACAAAATAATCTAGTTTTAGTTTTTGGGCAAAAGGCAGTTTGATTATTATAAAAGTTTTATTAAAAAAATAATGGCTGTCCGGTTATTAAATTGAGCCACTGTATATGGGTGTAGCAAAAAAATTCAGTCTTCAATAAACTCCTTTTAAAAGACGGATTTTTTCCTAAATAGTACTTTTATTGGAAGAAATCACTTATTTTTTTTTTATGTGTTTTTTCAACCATCTTATCATCTTATGGCCTTTTCCTTAAGATTTTTTAACTACACATGTGCGTGTTTTGTTGAAATAGATAGCTAAATATGTATGTATGATGTCTTATGCTGGGATTCCCCAAATTTAAACGAATTCAAGAAATGAAACGAAAAAAATTTAAAAAACAATTAAAAAAAATGTTTCACGTTTTCACCTTGTTTAAAAGTGTTCACGTTTCCGAGTCGTTCATGCTTCCGGGTATTCAGGTTTTCGCGAGTTCACTGTATAATAGTTTAAAATTTTTTGTATTTAAAAAGAGGTTTTTAAATAGCAACTAAAGGATAACAAATGTTTGTAACCTATCAATGTATATATATATATATATATATATATATATATATATATATATATATATATTTGTGTACAAATGTACTTCCTATCATATGGTCACCCTAAATCAATATAAATAACAACTTTTGTATGTGGTTTTATTTTCGTTTTTATTATGTTTGCTTTGCATACCTCTTTTATCACAAGCAAACGAGAAGAAAGAAAAAAAAGTACAATTTGTTTGTAGACTGCAATCTTCTGACATTACTTTTGTTGTCTGGTTGGTGGGTGCCACAAAAGCAACAATAAGAATTATCTTCACATACATTGTACATAAATTGTTTGTAGATGTATTGTGCTTATACCGACACAGTTTTAGTTTTGTTTTGCTTTGTTTTTTCTTTAATTGTGTTTTAAGCTACAACATGGTATAGTAAACAGCAGCGGCATAATATTTTTTCCTTTCCTTCCAAAAAAAAAAAAAAAAAAAAAGATTCAAAAATAAAAAATAATGTTTATTTTTAGCTGATCGTATTTTTAAATGGCCTTGGATCGGATCGTGTACGAATGAGCGTGAATTTCAAATAACCAAAACGATAATCTTGAAATAACCAAACCAAACAATGATCTTGTCTGTTGTTTTATTGTAAGAAAACAAACAAAAAAGACAAATGCACAATAACTACAACAATGAAACAAAAAGAAAACTTTAAATAAAACAAACAACAATAAATGCAAACAAAATTAAAAAATAAAATTGAGCGCCATCTAAAAAAAAAAACACACACAAAAATTACGACGATTTGTAAACAAACAAGTAAACAAAAAACAAAAAAAAAAAAAACAAAAACAAATATTTGTAAATAAATCAGAGGAAGGACAGTGAATTCATATTGGAACTTTTTATTTTGAATTAATGCCAATAAAGAAAATAAAAAATATGTCGTAAAAACATTTTCAGCGCCAGGCAATGGCCAATTGATAAAAACAAGAAATATAAATTAAAGAACAGATCTTTGTACCTGTAATAGGTATGCATTAAAGTACATACTGCAAAACGCAACATTTTCTGTAAAAATATCAAAGACACTATGCACAAAAAAGCATGATATTTTATGTAATGTCGTCTCAAACACAGTGTCATGCCATGCCGTGAATAGTCATCATAGTGTCTTAGCATGTTGTGTTGAATACCATGTCTTTGAATGTTTTTTGTGCATAATGGCTTTGATACTGATGTATAAATATGTAATACCTCACTCGGTGTTACAGGGTATATTTATTTACATAACCATACATACATACATACATACATACATACATACATACATACATACATACATACATAACTGGCCCTTACAACCCTGTGTCAGGATTACGGCCTAGCTTCTCGCAGCACTCATGTTGTGTGTGTCATTTTTTATCCATGAGTACCGGGACGTACAGTTTAATGTCGACTCCGAACGACAGACTTGAGAAGCTTGTTCATGGCAATTAGTTACTCTCAGAGCTTTTGCCAGAAGACTGCTGAGAGGTAGTCGCCGAAAGAAATATTTTTTTCATATTTCTTTTTTTGAAGATGTCGGTGCTGAGATTTGAACCCGGCACTATCGTCTTAGTAAGCCAACACACTAACCACTAGACCACGGCGGAGTTTGCAAAACTGTGTATACAATGTACTCTACAATACTATGTTTGTTTACTAATAGCACAAATATTAATGTTCCATTAGTCTGCTACTGTTATCTTTTTGTTTTATTCATATTTTACAATAATATTTTATTATTGTTTCGTCAGAAACGCTTTAATTAGATCAAAGTTAACTGCAATAAATATTTTTGGTAGACATTTGTATATTATGCGCCTTTTTTTTTTGTTGATGAAACAAGTTGCTGTCAATTTGTCCAGTCAAGAGCCAGTGTTACACCTTCACCCTCGAATGATCAAACAGCAATTGCCTCATCTGTCGGTGGATGTTCAAATGTGAATGCTGAGCGTCTCCAGTAGATTAGCTGTTATCTTCCCAGAAGGTGGCGCTGTACTCCTGATCATTGGTTTCTGGTGGAATGGATTAGAAATGTCAGAGGGCGGTTTCTTGCAGATGGTCTTTCTGGGTGGGGGGGGGTACCTCTTATGTTTTAAAATTTAATTTTTAATTTAAATTGTAATTTTAGAAAACCTCGAATTTTTTTTTATTTTTATAATTTTGTCCTTCGCTGGGATTGAACCTTGGTCGTGTGAGCTTCTGTGCGAACGCTCTACCACTATGCCTCGACCCCCCAAATGCATGAAATGAATTCATAATCTGGTTTATACTGTAAACCATGCAAAATAATAATAAAGGGTGATTTTTTAGCTATTATCTTTTTGGCAACACTGGTTTAAACAGCTGACGCACGTTTCGTGTTTTATTTCACTGTCAAACATCTTCAGTTTGGTCTATAATTTAATCATGAATCGTCTTCCAACCGAACAACGCTTGCAAATTATTGAATTTTATTATCAAAATGCGTGCTCTGTTAAAAAAGTTCATCGCGCGCTTCTTTCATTTTATGGTCAGTTTAATCGACCCACTGAAGCGTCTATTCGGGCTATTGTGACTAAATTTCTCACCAAATTTACATTGTTGGACATTAAACCACCAACACGCTTACGTAGAATGTGAAATAAAGAAAATATCGCAGCTGTTTCGGCCAGTGTTAATGATGACCAATTATCAATTATCGATTTGTCGCCGCTCGTAGCAATTGGGTCTCTCTTTTTTGCCCAAAATGCAAGAGCTTGACTTGCATGATATGTGGTTCCAACAAGACGGTGCCACATGCCACACAGCACGCGTCACAATGGACTTATTGAGAGGCGAGTTCGGTGAACATTTTATTTCACGTTCGGGACCGGTCAATTGGCCGCCTAAATCGTGCGATATAACGCTTTTTTGTGGGGCTAAGCCATGGCTGGTGTCTATACAACTGTGTATGAGTTTAACGTGCGCACCGTCCGTAGACATATCACACGCCGCCCGTTGCGTGTCTGGGTAGTGATACCCCCCTTGCTGAGGGGTTTCTACCTAGAACTACCACAACCACAACGTGTACTTCCCGAAGGACCTCACCCAATCTATCAGGCCGGTTAACCTCACTTCCCGAATGACAAGGAGTCCCAGGTTAACCGGGGGCTCCTGATGCCCGTAGTACCAGATTAAGGCATTTCTGGTCAGTCCTTGAAAATGCCAGAAATGCCAGCCACGCGTACTTAAAGGAACAAGCACCCCAAGTACGCGTGGTAATTAAGGCCATGCACCACCATTACCGACATTCTCTGCCTATATCGAGCGCCAGACCACTCAGGGCTAGGTTGAACCCGATATTCCCCGGAGAAAACAGGCCACTGATGGAGACAATCACCAGCAGCCTTTTCTGTATCCCCGGGAGTGCTGGTGTCTATACAGCCAAAATCTCTTCAATTGACGCATTGGAAGACAACATCAAAGCATTTATTCGTGAGATACCGGCTGAAATGTTGGAAAGAGTATGCCAAAATTGGACTAAGCGGATGCACCATTTGAGGCGCAGTCACGGTCAACATTTTCATGAAATAATCTTCAAACATTAAATTATATGAACCATACCATAGATTCAAATAAAGATTTCATTAATTTTTCTGAACTTTTTGTGTTTTTTTTTTTTTGAAAAACTTACCTATAGCTCTTAAAAAATCACACTTTATTTCAATTCTTTAATAGAGTAGACTTATAATTATAGAAGCCACTGTGCCACTTCTCTACTGTTTAATAGAATGATATATTTCTATGTCATACATATATCAAATTTTATTAGCAAAATACTATTAATCAAATAAATATTTGTTACACACAAATTATGTTGGGATGGACGTGCATGCAGATAAAACAAACACTTCCATACATACATATTTTGTTATTATCGAATTGTGTTCCTTTATCAGGAAGCAAGGAAGTACATCACATTGACATCATCAACATCATCATCATCATCATCATGTAGTGAATTATAATGTTGTTGTTGGTGTTTCGTCTATCTTCTCTTACTAGTTTTCTATTTATTTCGTTGATAAATTGAAAAATTATAAATTTCTAGGAATACATATGAAGGCCATTTACAACAATTTGCTGGTTAATGAATCATTTTTAATTGATTGAACAATTTACTGGTATACAACAACATCTATAGCAACAACCAACTAAAAAGGCGGTATTTTTTGATTTATTCATTAATATTTTATAACCACAACTTTCGTTTTGAGCGTGTTATAGAAGATGGGCAAAACGAAAAAAAGGAGGGGAAAACAGCAGAGATGAAAGTGCTATAAGAGAGAACACACTAGTTATCGTTGTTATATTCATTACAAGAAATTTATTTTGTACTCGCATGTGTATTGTATATTTAAAAGCGGGTGACAGGGTAATTATTTTGGCTTGACTGCTTGAATGGGTTGTTTATTTGGCTGGCTAACTACTGGCTGGCTGGTTGGTTGCCTGCGTGATTAGTCAGTGGTGTGTATTAGGTAAAAGGCAACGGGTTTTCTAAGTTGTTTGACCAGCTGTGGTTTCTAATCAATTTTATTTTAATTCGCAATTTTTTTTTCTCAAATTTTTACATTTTGAATTTAATTTAAACATCCAACAAGTTTCAGTTAATATATTGACACTCTATAAAACAAAACAAAACAGAAGAAAACAAAAATATGAAATAAGTTTTAGTTGCGCCTCGTTGTCTATCTAACTCTACATATGAAAGACACAAATGTCTTGTTGCCACCATCAAAGTACCACCAGCATACATGCAACTTTACTACTTACTACTCATAGTCACTTCATAATGCAACCAAATGAAAACTGGTTGGTTGACGGATAGTTGTAGAAACGTACGAGTACTTACATACATAGTAGTACGTAGTATCTACGTCTGGTTCGTTGTATGATTGTGTCCACCACCACCGTACCAGATGCCTGATTAAATTAAACCAGTGATAGAAATTTTATATAACTTTAACGTTTATATTAAATAAATCCGGATATTTAGAAAATTCAAAAGGTAATGTAATTTAAAATATTTTCTTTTTTTTATTATTATTTTTTATGTCTTTTTTAATATAAAAATACTTTAAAATTTTATAAGTTTTGTATAAAAAATTAAGAAACACAGTTTGTTGAAGTGGAAAATAAACTATGGTTGTATGAACCAAAACTCTAGGCAGTTTTATTTCTTATTTTCTAAGTCAGTTTCCTGAAGAAACATTAAATCCGGCAGTTATTAATATATTCAGCTAAAGATATGCATGAGTGCTGCGAGAAGCCAGGCCGTAACCCTGACACAGGGTTGTAATGGCCAAATATGTATGTATGTATGAGCATATCTTTACAGGGTTACGGCCTAGCTTCTGGCAGCACTCATGTTGTGTGTGTTAAGTTTTATCCATGAGTACCGGGACCTACAGTTTAAAGTCGTCTCTGAACGACAGATTTGAGAAGCTTTTTCATGGCAATCAATTACTCCCAGAGCTTTAGCCAGAAGGCTGCTGAGAGGTAGTCGCCAAAAGAAAGAAATTTTTCATATTTCTTTTTTCAAGATGTCAGAGCTGAGATTTGAACCCGGCGCTAACGTCTTAGTAAGCCAACACACTAACCACTAGACCACGGCGACTTCATGTATATAGTTTTTGGTTTTATTTTGTAGTGGTGGTAGCCGTCACTAAATGTTTCTCGAAACGGTTTCCATCTTGTTCCATTCCGTTTATCTCAAAATTAATAAAACATTTATTCCCATTACTCATATTGTTCGTACTTATTAAAAATTAATTAAAAAATTTGTTTAAAAATTAAATATATTGACGCATATTTAGAAGAAGAAGAAGAAGTGGGTACTAATAAAACAGAAACTAAAAAATAGTAAATAGAGATTTATATATATCTTATTCATAATTCATAACAAACTCGGCAACTGATCTTAGCTGATATATGAAATGCAACCCTACATGTTGACATGTAGAGTAAGTAAAATGTCGATAATATTCTAAACGATACTGTACATTGTTGTTAATTCAAAAGCTTCGACTACAACGCATACATATACGAGTACGTGTATATTCTAAAAGAGCCAATTAAACACTTAGTTTTAAGATCCTTATATTGGTATTCTTATGAGAATAAACATCCGTTCAGTTCCGCTAGTGTTAATACATATTACTTAACGGATGTTAATTCTCATAAGAATACCAGTATAAAAATCTTAACACTATTAGTCTTAAATATAAGAAGCTAATTAAAATTAGAGCCTGCAAAAATAATATTATTCAATAGAATACTTGTATTATCGCCCAAAGCATATCTTTAGCTTATATTATGTTTTGTGTTGATGTTTTTTGGATGCAGTAGCAGTATTCTGGCAAAAACTCTGAGAGTAACTGATTGCCCTGAACACAACTCTCAAGTCTGTCGTTCGGAATCGAATTAAAACTGCAGGTCCCGGTACTCATGGATAAAAATTTACGCACACAATGAGTGCTGTAAGAAGATAGGTCGTAACTCTCAGAAAAGAGAGGTCAGAAAGAGAAATATTTTTTCAATTTTAACTTTTTTTTATAATTTTTTCCATTTCTTACTTCTTTTTTTTTATCACTTGAAAAAGATTTCCCTTTTCAAATAGAGTACAAATTATAAAACGAAATCCATCAGCTGTTCTTTGACTTTGACTATTGTTAGTTGGCAATTAATTACCATTATGAGTAAACCTTTCATGCTGAAAGTAACGACATTTGAATAAGATAAATAGATACTTAATAGGCTTTTTACACTTGCTCACATCTTAGAGGAACGCATGGAAAATGTTAAAAATTGAAAAAACTTGTTTACATTGCAACATCTTTCATCTTTCATCTGTAATATTTTTTTCTAGTTGAGTACGCAAAAAAATTTTAAGAAATAAAAATTAAATAAAATGGCTCTTCAAAATCAAAGACAATTATTACTACAATATGCAAAATTAGTGAACGACATGTTCGAGGACGAAACAATGATGATGAAATATTTCTTTTTGCCAAACGTATTGTATTGTAAAACACCGACGCTCATTGTATATTTTTTTGTGTGTGTGTTTTTTTTTTTTTTTTTTTGTAGATTTTTTTGACACATGTGTTTTTTTTTTAGTGATGGTAGTACATTTTTTAGTGATGACACAAAAATTATCGCAAGATGTTGAAACAAAATGAGATAGGAACATCTTTTAAAGATGTTGAAAGATGTTGAACATTTAGCCCCGTATACTTCTTATAACAAGATGTTAACATCTTTGCGAATTGATGAAAGATGAAAGATGTGACCAAGTGTAAAAAGCCTATAAAAAGTTCAACACTTACACTTACAGCCTGTTCATAAAACACGAATTGCCTATAACGCACATATGCTTGTAAATATTCACGTCAAGCCTATTTGCCTCCGTATAAAGTGCATGTCATTTTTCTTTTGTGTAAAACACGTAACAACTGGCAGATTGTTTTGATTTTTGTAACACAAATTCCCTTTGAAAACACGCACACGAAAGTTTATATTCGTCCATGAAAATTAAAGAAAATACAACGAATATATCTGTTCTTTACATTTATCCACACATTTTCGTATTTTCTTTTTAGCTTTTGAATTTTCCATGAGAAAAAGTAAATAAATCAAGATGTACGGCAAAATGGCAATACTGTTTGTTGACACTGCATCGACATGTGCGCCACATAATGTAAGGCGGACGACAAATGTTATACAAACTCAAATTGTGACGTATTCGTCCATAAACGGTTCGTTCATGCCTTTAACCTGCCCTCTTCTTTGAACATGCTATTAGTGATCATTTCTGAATACGTGGCACTGTTTGTTGTAATACGTTTGCCGTTCTGTTGCCATTTCTTTATATTTATTCGATTAAATTATGACACTAAAATTAAATCATATTTTTAATGATGGTTTCTTGTGGCATAAGCATGTGAACCTCTTGGACATTGGTCATCAAACGCTAGCAATAATGAATGTCTGCTGCTCTGATGTTGTGATGATGATGCTGGTGGTTGGTGGCTGGTGGCTGGTAGCTGGGTTAAGTTGTTGATCTGGTTTTTTGCAGGTGTTTATTAATAACAATTATGTTTTATTTTTATTTCCATTAATTTTTGGTTTTATTGCTTTTGCTTGTGAATATATTTATTTTTCTTCTTCTTCTTGTGTTTTCCTTGTAGTTATATTTTGTTTATCAAATTTAGGTTGGCAATTCGTTAAGTAATTTATTTTCAATTGAAAGCTTAAAATAGTTCCACTGATTTCAAAAATTTAAATTGAAAAATATAAACAAAATATCTACAATGGAGCCAAATTTTTTTCTTTTTTCCATTTCGTCTTATTTTTTTTTTTCTTTTTTACCACAAACGCAACAGACGTAAACAAATTTTAAAGACAAAACGTGTTGGAATGTTGCTGTTGCTGTTGCTGCACTTTTTCTTGTTGAATTTTTGTTTAGTGTATGCTCTCAATGTGTTTATTTGTTGTTTCTTCTACTGTTGTTGTAATTTTGTTTGTTTTAATTTGTTTGCCAAAAACTGGATTAATTTTTTTCTTTCTTCATCTAAAAATAGACCGTGGGGAAATACTTGAATGCGCCCCACATGTGCGCCACACTTAAAACTAATCATATGGCAGAGCAGACAAATAAGCAACAACAACAAAACTTTACACATTTATTAAATAAACAAACACACCATAAAAGTAAGTGAGTACGACTTACTCATACAATGGCAACAACAACACTCTACTTGACTTGCCCATGCACAAGTGAATAGTAAACCAATTTTAAAAGTGTGTTTCTCCACTCTCTTTCTCACGATTTTTATTTGTTTACAAATGTTAGGCGATCTTATAGTTATTAAAGTTGCTGATCGATCGGGGTACCTTATTAAAAAGCACATATTTTTTAAGAATAAAAAAAAAACTATTCTATACTTATATGATTTGTGTTAAATGGCAGAACTTGCAATGGTAAAAGGGATACCGTTTTCATAAATATCATTGTAGTTATCAGTGATATATTGGTTCTAATTAGGAGTGACTTTGAACTGGAGTTTATAATAGAGCTTTCTCACTTGGTGCAATGAATTTATAGAGGTTTATTATTAAGGCCCTTAAGATTTTTTGGTATTATACTATCCAACCAAGTTTTCCAAACATCATAAATATTCTATTAAAAAGGCGAGGCTGTGGAATATTAGCTTATAACATATCTAGAATGGCATATAAACAATTGTCCCTTAGCTTAACTGACATGTATTCTTACGCTCTTGCTTTCAGTCATTCCTGAAACAGCAACGAAACGCAGATTTATGGTTTACAGTGAGAACAAAATTAATAGCAATGCACACAAATTTTGTATTATTATAAATGGGATTTGTAATCTCCAATACCCTATATATCATAGAAAATTTTAGAATATACTTTAAAAGTTTTTCAGCGACATTTTCATCTGTTCCATACAGAAGCTATTACTGCTACTAACACGTTCAGCAGTGCAATTCTCATTTTCTCATCACCACTACTACAATTTTACTTCTTCACAGGCCTGTTTTAGATGCATGTATTCATCCTTAAAAATTTTAGGCCCTTTACTACATCTTACCTATAAAGTGCCCTATAGTAAAAGGTAACTTTCATTAATGGGAAGAATAAAGTGACCTTTAAATTTTTTTGTTATTACAACCTACCTTTAAAATAAAAGTATTTTTTTAAATACGGCAATACCAAAACAAGAAATTAGTTTTAAAAACACCAAGTGACAATAACACGCATGATTATTTAAATAAACAAACAAAATTTCATAAATTGTCCGCAAAAAAAGTTAATGAAAAATAAACGTGATTTACTTTACATTTTTATTTAATTAATTTCTTTGTTGACAAAATAAACAAAATATTTCAACGAACATAAAATATGTTAAGCCCAAATGTTTACTAGCCATTTTTAGGTTCAAGTTTATTTGTAATAACAAAAAGCAATTTTTTTTGTCCAACAACATCCTCCCTTTTTTATATGTATATAAAGTTGGAAAATCCTTTCATATAATCGAATACTTTCTCATCCGATATGCGATGTCTTCACTAAAGACCCATCTCCCTCTAAGAGTTTCTCTATCCGGAATAGCTGCAGCATTACTTCCGATGGGGACTCAGGGTGTATTAACCATTATTCAAAGTTGCTTGCCTCCAATCGAATCCTTCTGGTCGGTTGTCCATAGCCACCTTCTTCATCTTAAGGATATTTTCGATATATTTTGCCACTTTCTTCAAATATTCTCTGTCACGCAACATTATGTGCGTTAATCCGGTCCGATGTCGGTATCCAGTCTACATCTTTCATTACTCCATCGTCCACATTCAACAAGTGTGTGTTTTGACTAGTCGATTGCTCCATCATACATACATAAATGGCTATTACAACCTTGTGCTAGGGTTACGGCCTAGCTCCTGGCAGCAGTCATGTTGTGTGTTTATTTTTATCCATGAGTACCGGGACCTACAGTTTAAAGTCGACTCCGAACGACAGATTTGATTATCATGGCAATCAATTACTCCCAGAGCTCTTGCCAGGAGACTGCTGCAAGAAATCATTTTTTCATATATGTATTTTTTTTCAAGATGTCAGAGCTGAGATTTTAGCCCAGAGCTATCGTCTTAGTAAGCCAACACACTAACCACTAGACCACAGTGATTGCTCCATAAGCACACCGTTTGAATTAAAAAATCGGATAATTGCAGCACAAATGCATTTACTTTTGTTTTCTATTACATTCAAAGGTATTTAACTCCATTTAAAAGAAAATCCGTTTTAAAGAAAACCCGCTTAATAGAAACAGATTTTGCGTTAAAAAGCACAAAATTGTATAAAAAGAACTCCGTTTAATTGCAAATACGAGTATTAAGAATTTATCGACGACAAACAAATTTTAGCACCGGCGTATTTCTGTTTTATTTTGTGCATATCAACATTTTTAAAAGAATTTTTTATGACAAGAATGTTCATTTATTGCTAAAATTGTTTCTAATTTGTCTGTTAACTATCTCAGAATTTGAATTTTTCTAAAACATATCGATTTGTTTTATTTGTAATTCCATAATATTTTAAGAGATCGTATAAACGAAATAATTTTGCATTTATCCGAAGTCCTTTTAAAGGAAAATTCCGCTTATAAGAAAAACAAGTGCTGTTTTTTTACATTTTCTTATCACCGAATTCTACTGTATATTTATAGAAATTGTATTCTTCACTTTCCCGGCTCGAAAGAGATATTTTCGAAAATAACCATGTCATCGGTGTCAGGTAATAATTGACTTCATCATCTCTACTGTTTTACCAAACATCAGTTCATGGAATGAGCCTGGCAGTCCATCTTCCATTAATAGAGTTGCTTCACTTCTTCTGCAATTTTGGCATAGTTTCTGTTTGTATTTGCTTTATATCTCTATCATTTCTTTGCATCTTTCCTTAATAGAAAGATCTATTGGGAGAAAGTTTCTGATTACCATTATGGCATCCCGGTACACTACCCGGAAACCCGATGCCATTCTCAATGCCGATGTTCTTTGGATATTTTGTCTGCTTTGATACGTTAGAGTTATGCCCCAAACTTCACTCCTATACAGTAGCACTGAGTTCGCAGTCTCCATTACCAACTTCCGCTTAAGTTGTCTAGGCCGTCTACACAGAGGGAAAAAAGGCGTTCTAAAATTATTAACCAAGGGTATCAAATTAAGAACAAATATTTCGTTAACTTTCGGTACCAAATCAAGCTTAATGCGTTATTAAAATAAGAACAAATGGCACAAAATACCATAAGTTTACAAATCATGAACAACCGGTAGTAAAATCGTGAACAATTGTATAAAAATATCATATATATATATCATAAAAAAAATCGATACCAACCGTTAACGCAGTAAGCACAAACGGACTTAACTCAATTTTAATACCAAATGGTTTCAATTTCGGTAGTTTTCTACCACTTTTTTTCTGAGTGTAACTTTAGCCATTAGTTTGCTCAGCATTTCCACTATTCTGCCAGCTTTGTTCGCTGCATGATTCACCTGTCGATTAAATTTAAGTTTGTTGTCGAATACGAATTCTTTGGAAACGTATTTGTCGTGTAAAAAAAGAGTTATAAAGTGTGATTTTTTAAGAGCTATAGGAAAGTTAAAAAAAAAACACATAAAATTCAGAAAAATTAATGAAATCTTTATTTGAATCGATAGTACGGTCTATATAATTTAATATTTGAAGATTATTTCATGCAAATGTTGACTGTGGCTGCGCCTCAAATGGTTCATTCGCTTAGTCCAATTTTGGCATACTCCTTCCAACATTTCGGCCGGTATCTCACGAATAAATGCTTCAATGTTGTCTTCCAATGCGTCAATTGAAGCGGGTTTGGCTGTATAGACATGAGCGTTAACATAGCCCCAAAAGTCAGTCTAAAGACGTAAAGTAGCTCGATTTAGGTGGCCAATTGACCGGTCCCGAACGTGAAGTAAAATGTTCACCGAACTCGCCCCTCAATAAGTCTATTGTTACGCGTGCTGTGTGGCATGTGGCACCGTCTTGTTGGACCCACATGTCATGCAAGTCAAGCTCTTGCATTTTGGGCAAAAAAAAAGTAGGATATCATCTCACGGTAGCGCTCACCATTCACAGTTATGTTACGATTCGCATAATCTTTGAAACTGCACTTCCATACAGTAGCACTGAGTTCGCAGTCTCCATTACCAATTTCCGCTTAAGTTGTCTGTGCCGTCTAACTTCAGCATTCCCACTATTCCTCCAGCTTTGTTCGCTGCATGATTAACCTGCTGATTAAATTTAAGCAGAGTAGGAAAATAAACAAAACTGATCGTTTGATCTCATTTTGTTGTGTTCTTTACAATGAGTAAAACAAAAATAAAACAGAAACAGGAAGAACGATTGTCCCATTTAATTTTGTATTTTGTTTTTGTTTTGCGTACTATAAATACACTTACTCAAATGTGCATAGGTACAACAAAAAATGAATGGGAAGAAAAAGAAAAGAAGAAGAGAAAAAAGAGCAAATTATACGAATGTAACAGAATAACAAAGCAAGCACAAGAGCGAAAAGCTAATTGTTTCATTTGCGCTCTTTCTCATTTAGAAAGTATTTGTTTTGGTTTTGCTCATGTACAATACCATTAAAAAAATTTTGAAAATGGTATGACTTTGATGTAACGTTTGCGAAATGTTTTGTTTGTTTGCCCACTCTGAATTTAAGTTTGTTGTCGAATAGGAATTCTTTGAAAACGTAAAAAAAGAGTTTGATTTACACGTATGTACGTGTAGTTATCTTTTAGGCCACTGCTTCTTAAACTTGAGTGTGTTAAGACAAATCCTTTCTTTTTATAATCTTGGAGGCTGTTGTACAATCACTTTATCACTTTAAAATTACATTAATGTCTCAAGTAATAAACGATATGGATTCTAATGGTAGTGTTAACTATACATAAGTATGTATGTACTCGTGCATTGTTCTTAATGACAGAATGTTAATTTTCTAATTTTATATTTTGTACATACATATATAAACACACCACATATGTACATAAGACTATGATGATGAATAATAAAAAAGATTGCCTGTATTTGTATGCTTGAACGCACCAAATGCAATTTGTAACTTGAATCCCTTTTTCTCTTTAATAGCTGTTTGTTTTGTCACAAAATTTAATCAGGCACGTGTTTTGCATGACATTTGCCATTGTGAATTAAAAATGTATTTATTTGTTGTGTGTGTAACCATATACATACATATGTATGTGTGCATGTATGTATATACGTATGTATTTATGTAATAAACTCAGTGAACACATTATATGGATGGATGATTTAAGTTGATTTACAAATGGACAAAAAAACAAAGAACAAAAACAATTGTTTTAATAAACGAGCATGATTTCTTATGCAAAATACTTATACACACGAGATGAAAGGAAATAAGAAATTTTATTTAGAATTTTCTAATTAAAGAATTTCGGAGAAATACAAAACATACATACATATATGTTTTATAATTAATTTAAACAGAAAAATAGTTAACAAAAATATATGGTGAATGTGTAATTGAAATTCTTTTTTTTTAAGTTTGTCTTCAGAGGAATTCAAAAGAAGTACATTTTTCATATAATCTTAAAACAGTTTCATTATTTCCTTTTTCCACAAAGTCAATCAAGGAAATGTCAATTTCCAAACCTTCATTTGCTTGAATACGTACAAGTAAATTGAGTTTTATTTGCAATTTTTTTATTTTTTTATTTTTTGCATCACATCATATCTGATACGATTCTCAGTAGATTTTTCACTAGTATTAACCCTTTTGTTTACTTCTTTTCTTGCACTTTATTTTTACATGATTGGTTTTTTCTTTTTTGCTAAAGTTAAACCGGATATACGAGTTGTAATGATAGAAATATATAAAAGTAAAGCACGGAAGTCATATTTTGTGTCAGTTTTTGTGATTAAGAAAATGTTAAGAAAAAGGCGTTTAGCGCAGCAAAACAATTATCAGTACCATCTCACATACTATATACGAGTATGAGTTAAGTTAACGAATCCTTTTATTCGGTTTTTCTTTTTTTTTTGTTGCCTGCCATGATTTATAACACCAGTTACCATAAAAACGTTTATGCCTTACACACGCACTTACCAGCTAGTCAATATTACATCTGCCATAAATGGCAGTGACTACAATTTTGATTAAATTTTTTTCTCTTTAGATTTGGGTTGAACATCAAGTACCAGCAAGACCAATGTCACCAACCTTAACATGGACATACGTACCTACATATAGCTTCGCTAACATTGTATTTGTAGCTGCTGTTTGATGAATGTGTCTGGCTGGTCTGACCATTTATTGATCACAATAACACATTTCCACTTTTAAAAATTGGTAATGTGTAGTAGTACATCATTCATTTTTGTAATTTCACTTTCATTTCAATAACGATTTACTGTAGTCAAAGCTAAACCATTACAGGCATCATCAACGTTTAAAACATAAAGTTGTCCTGATTAACCATTTTAGGGAAATGAAAATGAAACGAAATGAATGTGAAACGCAGTGCAAAATTCAAAACAAAAAAAAAAAACAAAAACAGGAAACATGAGCGTCTGTCTGCCCCTTTTCAAAAGTATTAAAGAAAAGTTGCTGAAAAATTAAAGTTTCCTGGGAATGGTTTTCATTTTTCATCATTTATTTCGTTTAAAATGTAATATTTCATTTCTATATTTAAAAGCAAAAATTTTTTTTAACTTATAAATAGATTTTCTGCTTATTTTTATTAAAAAATTTAAAAAAAAAATAAAAAAAACATTTTTATATAAAACAACAAAAATTTAAGCACACCAGGCTGGTTATTGTGGTGACAAGGATTATTTATAGGTTTTTATTAACACTTAAGCATTAAACACATAAACCACGACAGGCTACTCAGCTACAAGACTACACATATAGTGGCGTTTAAAACGCCTCTATGGAGGCCAGGGGATGATCCCTACTCATGCCGTACATTATACTGGTCTAGAAAAATATGAGGCGAAGGTGGAAAGAGTGTGCGGACCTTTGATTCAAACTCCCTAATATCATATCTGATATCAAGTCTAAAAATGCAAACCGCAAGGAAATCGGTTGCTGTGGTTTGATAACACAGTGCCACAGTGAAAAAGATGCACGGATTCGACAGTATAGGTTCGATTTTACTACAAAAGAATAGTAAAACCCTGTATTCGGTTTGTTCACCATGACTATTAATTTCTTTTTATGGACCTCAAAAGATTTTGATAATCAATGCACCATTCAAAAAAAAGGTGTCCTCAGTTTTTGGCCAACAGCTAACTGAAACTTAAAAATATTGCTTAACTATGTTTGGCAATAGTGTAGTGAAGAGTCTACTGAACAAATTTTAAAAACATTTTATGTACAAAAGATAATTTTTTCTTGCCCTTTTTTGTAAAAATATAGGAGAAAATTAATAACATATCAATACAATCTGAATGTATCTAGGCACCCGAAATAGCTTATAAAGATTACTTTGTACCCTACATAGTGGTCTTTTTCACTATTTTTTAAATTAAACGTATTATGGATTCATTTCGTCCTGCGGGAGTTTATGTGCTCTATCCGCCATTTCATATTTTTTATATATCCCGAGTTAATGATGTTGCATTTAGTTTTCGACCCCAAATTTTTCAAGTCTGCAATTCGTATTTGGATCTTTCGTCCAGTTTCGAAAATAAAAAGCCAAAAACGAATTGCAGATTTTAAAAATTTTGATGCCAAAAACCTAAAGTAGCATCATTAACTCGAGATATATAAAATGGCGGATAGAGCACATAAACTCCCGCACACGATTTGTTGGGTACATTGAAAACATTTTTGTTTAGAGTTTTCATCATATATGACTCTTCATCATATTCTTATTTATCATCATAATTATCATCTGGATCCTCGTAATCCTTCAATAATGGTAGTTCATCATAATCTTTAACTTTCTGTTTTTCGCCTTCTACTTCCATCTGCTTTCTTCTTTTTTTTTAACCCTTCATTGCATAGTGATGGAAATTTCCATCATAAAATTTTTTGAAGAAAAGGAAAAGAAATGTACAAAAACTTTAGTGTAAATTGGTCGCTGCTGAAATATTTCGGCATAGATTATAGCCATTGAACTGTAGTTTTAGATATTTATAATAAAATATTTTTAAATATTTTTTCTTAAAATTGTGCATCAGTGGTTTATTTGAAAAAAATAAAAAAAATTCATGCAATTAAGGGTTAAATCTGGGTCTTTAAATATGTATGTATATGTTTTGTGCGCTAGCAAATTTCATCCTTTACAGCATCCGGAGACCTCTTTTCTATATTTATGTAAATGGGAGACCCTGCCAGAGAGCTATTGCTTTCTTACGAGCTTAGTCAGTTGAGTCCTTGCTGTGTAAGCCTCTACACCACGACAAGGTGATTATCTCACGTAAAGTGAGAAAAAAACAAATAAAAATTTACAACAGCGACACACGTGTTTATGTCGTCATGTAGCTATGATGTGATGTGGCGTTAAAATAATTGTCTTCATACAGATATAAACGTGTGTAGTTTAATACTCACACATATTGTGGTTGATAGTCTCCAGTGGTCTAGGTGTTTAATGCTTTACAAATACATTTCTAGATATAAGCCATTGCAACTAAGTTATACCAGTGAATCAGACAACAACAATTCATACGAGCATTTAAAAATAATGAGCAATAAAGACAATTTGTTGAAATTATCAAATAAAATAATTAATATGTTAAAATGCCAACACGAAAGAAAAAATTTTTTAAAAAGTTTCACATGATCTGTTTATTATTGCTCATTCAGTATCAAAATGTTGTACAACTGAAATGAAAAGTGTCTTAAATATTTGACATTTTTTCACAATAGCATAAAAGTTATTAAAACAAAAACGGATGTTCGTTACTCGCAGTAGTTTTTTAACATCATTCAGTTCATATGCAAATGGTTTTCTTGTTTTCTAAGCTTCTTCAGAATATGAAAACTCCGGTAATATCAACAAAATTCAAAATCATATTTCTTATAAAATCAAATAAAACTGCAACTAAAAAACAATATGGTTTTATTTAAAATTGATTTGTTGATTCATCCATTAAATTTAATTTAATTTTTAAAACTACATTTGACAGCTCACTTTAAGACAAAAACGAATACAAAAAATAATTGCTATTTAAAAATAAATATATTTTAAATTTAATAAGACTTGAAATAAACAAAACGTTTTCAGCTTTTTAACAGATTTTGCTTAAGAATATTAAAAAATAGCAAACAATATAATAAATGTTCCAATAAAAAATGCGACTCACTTAAGTTGTATTATTTATAAAATTTTATATATTTTTCTTTTATTTATATGCACATACATACATACATACATATCGTCGTGCGGGAGTTTAAGTGCTCTATACGCCATTTTTTAAATCTCGAGTTAATAAAGCTAATTTAGGTTTTTGACACCAAAATTTTTAAAATCTGCTATCCGTTTTCGGCTATTTATCTTCGAAACTTGACGAGTTATCCTAAAACGGATTACAGATTTGAAAAATTTGGGGTCGAAAACCTAAAATGGCATCATTAACTCGAGATATATAAAAAATATGAAATGGTGGATAGAGCACTTAAACTCCCGCACGTCGATATGTAAAGGGTGGGCAAATTGGAGGTTAGGAAATAAATTGGCTTAAAATAAATTTTTTTTTGACAAATTCTGTGTTATTGATACCAATGTAAAGTGGGAAATATGGAAATTAATAATGGAATATGATGGCTGACAAATGTCCACCTCTAGCACGTCGGCAAAAAATTTTGATTCCACATTTTGCAACAAAGCTTCGCCTATCCCGTCAATGCAACGCCGAATTTCATCGTTTAGAGCGTCAGTTGTTTGTGATTTATTCAGGCTAAACCCGGTCTTTCAAAAGGTCCCACAAAAAATGAACCAGCGGCGTTAAATCGAGGCGGCCAATTGACATCTCCAGATCGCCACCGGAAAATTGCTCATGCAATAATTAAATTGTTTGGCGGGCTGTGTGGCTTGTGGCCCCGTCCTGATGTCAACATTAGCCAATTGTGGCCACAAAAAGTCGATTACAATATTCCACGGATAATTTTCTCGACAAAAATTGTTGGGCAATTATGCGTGGAAGTCATTTAAACGATTACGGTTAATTGCATCTTTAAGGTAATTAAACGAACACGCTTAATTGCCTGTTTACACTGCCGTCAATGCATGTGAAAATCAAGTAACTTTATACTTGTACTTTTACATAAACTTGGTAGACTTTAATTGCAAGGTTGTATCAAAAAAGTAGTTTGAAAGTAAATTTAACGGACATTTTATGCCTATATAAACATAGTTTAGTTAAGGTGCAGTTTTTAGAAAATAATTATTTTGAGTGAATTTTAAGTGAAATTTCTCTTTGGGGAATATATATTTGAGGTAATTAAGCGAAACTTCATTAACCGTGGAATTTTATAAGAAAATGGTAAGAAAAAATATGGGTATTTAGAAATTGAAGTAAATAAGCGTGAAAGGCATTTAAGCCTGGGGCAATTATCCGGGGAATACTGTATCATGATCTCATCACTAAAGATGATTTAGTTGAAAATACACAAACGTCCGATGCAAACAATTGCAGTGTAGCGTTGAAAGGTTAAAATTACCCAAATATTCACTAAATAAATGTCAAAAGATGACAACTCAGCTCTTGAAATTGCATTATTTGACAATTTACTTGCTAAGCTCAAATTTTCCCACCCTGTACATGCATAGGTATATAAATACATATATACTAAATAAAAAGCATGCACAGAAAAACTATAATACTATTGTGCATGAAAATATACGAACAACTGTTTGCCACTGTAAAACACTAGTCTTTGTTAAGTGTCTACACTTAAAGAAAAATATATATTTTTTAGGTTTTTTTTTGCAGTCGCTAAGGTCTAGTGGTTAGTATGTTGTCTCCGGTTCAAGCCCGGCTTTGACATCTTGAAGCAAAGAAATATTAAAAAAAATATTTCTTTCGTCGACTACCTCTTAGCACACTTCTTGAAAAAGCTCTGGGAGTAACTGATTGCCATGAACAAGCTTCTCAAGTCTGTCGTTCGGAGTCGACATTAAACTGTAGGTCTCATGGATAAAAATTGATACACACAACATGAGTGCTGCGAGAAACTAGGCCGTAATCCTGACACAGGGTTGTAAAGGCCAGTTATGTATGTACTGGTCTTTTCTTTTTTTTTTGTTCTAAATGTATAATTTTTCTGAATTTCAAATCAGTCTACGCTATTACATATATTCACTCTTCCATCGATACAGTTTGCATTATGCCATTTATTATAGGGTCGTAATGCGGCAAAGACTTGGTTTTGTTTTTAATTTTCGTAATTTTTTTCTTTTTAACAAATCGCACACCCAGTTCAAAAGTGACACAACTCAAAAAAATTTTTTTTTTTGCTTTATTATTTTTACGAATAAACAAGTGCATTCTGCATAGTTTAAGCATATAAATAAAAAAAAAATTTTGAGTTGTGTCACTTTTGAACTAGGTGTGCGATATGTATTCTTGAAACACAAACAATGGCAAGAAAAAAGCCCATTGACTTTGTCAAAAATTTAATTGTTGCAGTGTTAGTGATACCTACCACCCCTACCCTATGCCCTTTGCATATATTTGAATATATTTTTTTTTTTTTGTGTATTTTTCTTTTAGCAATTCAAAATCTTTGTTTATAGCACGATATTTTGTAAGTAGTTTTTGTTGCTATTACTACCGCTATAGTTGCTGCTGCTTTTTTGCTGTTGTTGTGGTTGTTATTGTTGTAACTGTAGAAGTAGTTACACAACTTTGTAGCGATCGCACTCTGTTGATTATTTGGATGTTGGTTGTATAGTTGGTTGGTTGAAGTTATTTTTAGATTTTAAAGTTTATTTTTATTTTATAGCTGGTTTTTTTTTTGTATTGTTGTTGTTGTTGTTGTTTTCTTTCCTATTTATTTATAGACTTAACAACAACAAATACCACAACACAACAATCATAAAAGTAATAATAAAATCACATAAAAGTATAACTAAAGCTTTGTAAGTACGTTACAACAACGAGACGAGACAGACAATTATTATGAGAGTAAAGAGCAACAATCATATGTAAAATTATTTGCATTTAAACAAAAAAGCAAAACAAAACAAAACAGAAAAAAAGTACAATATTTACATTTATTGATATCAGAGTACACACATACAGACATACATACAATGCATACACTTATGTAAATATGTACGAGGAGAATTCTTTCTTTATTATTTTCTGCTTTAAGATTTTTTGCTAGATCCGCTCTGATAAAAAACCAGCAGAGAATATTCCAGATTAGTGTTTGTTAAATATTAATCCATATAGGTACTTATTATATACATATGTACCTATATTATAAATGTTTTGCTAAGTCTGTTTGTCAGTTTGTTTGCCGGTCAATCACGCCTGAACTGATGAACTGAACCAATTTTGTTGAAATTTGAAATATATGTAGATAAACTGAAAGTGAAATAGGGTATAGTTTTTTTTTCAAAATTTGGATCTGGGCGTGGTATCTTCCATACAAACTAAATACTAATTTTTATATATCTTTAGAACGCGTAAAGCTAAAGTTTTGGGAAGTGGGTCTGAATGTCTTAACGAACAAGGAAATTCATCAGTCAGAAAGTGGGACAAGTGGGCGTCGTACCTCCCACACAATTTAAATAATAATTTCTTTATATCTTGTGAAATAAGGCTGAAGTTTCTAAATTAGGAGTAATTTATTTCATCAATCGTAAAATGCGGACAAATAGTAGTGATAGGTGTAGCGAGGCACGCCGGTTGTGGGATAGTAAATTAATAAATTTTGTCAATAAAAAAACGTGCATATAAATATAAATAAATAAAAAAAAATATTTTCAACTAATATTTTAAACAAATTAAATATTATTTCTGACAAGTGATTGTGATCAGTTATCAGACGATCCCAGTAATTTCAAAGAATTCTTGCTCATGCTTGATTAATAAAGCACGATTTTTTGGTTTTGTTTTTTTTTTCTTTCTATAAAAATTATTTTCTTAAAAAATGTATGTCTATTCATATAGGTACATACATATGTATGTTTGTACATATACAATGTGTATATAGATTAATAAAATTGTTTTTTATTTATTTTTTTGCTAATTTTTAATGACAATAATACTTGTTTAATACAGAATTTAGTGATATTGTAAATATCGTTGTTATTTCTTTTCTCTATGTTTTGTTTTTGTTTTTTTGCTTTATTTTATTTTAGATTTAACAATATTTATTCACACCTATAATGTGTCTCGCTTTTGAAAACCAAAACATTGTTGCAAAAATATAAGCTTATCAGGAATTTTTATTGTTAAAAAAGAAAGAAAATTAATTATAGCAAAAAAAAAAAGTTAAATAAATTATTTTTAATAAAAAAGAAAATAATTTCTAAAGCATAATCCAGTGAAACAAAAAAACATGGGTTATACACATCTGGAATTGACTGTAAACTAAACTTTTATTCCGTAAATAAATAAACTTCTCGGATTACGGTAATTTATTGCTTATCTTAAAATTTCGAACTGTTATCCGTTAACAAAATTATGTGCGAGAAAAAATTTTTTCAATTAAATAAAAAATCTAATTTGACTAGATTATGACTAATGTATACATACTTTAGTTATCCATATGTATATAGGTATATGTATATACAAATCTCTTTCTGAATCTATTTGTTTGTCTGTCAATCACGCCTAAACAATTAAATCGACTTTATTAAAATTTCGAACATGATTGCTTCAACCACCGGAAGTGCTATAGCGTATGTTGTTTTTCTTAAATTGGTATCTCCATACATACTAAATAGTTATTTTTGTATATAATGAGAACGGTTAAAGTAAAAGTTTCTAAACTTAGTCTGAATGACTTCATGATCAAGGCAAATGATCAGTCAGAAAGTGGATTTAATCGGACAAGTGGGCGTGGTACTTCTCATACAAACTAAATACTGATTTTTGTACGTATATAATGAAAACGGTTGAATCCAACGTTTCTTAATTTAATTTCAACGATGCCATAGTCAAGAAAAATCATCAGTTAGAAAGTGGGCGGAATTGGATAATTGGGCGTGGTACCTCCTATACAAGTTAGATATTGATTTTTTTTTATATCTTGACAAGTGTTAAAGCTAAAGCTTCTGAATTTAGTCTGATTGATTTCGTAGTGAATAAAACCCTTAAGTAAGAAGAATGGCGGAAGAGTAGGCGTGGTACCACCCACACAAACTAACTATTAACTTCTGTATATCTTGACATCGGTTACAGCTACAGTTTCTGAGTTTGGTTTAAATTATAGTCAAATACAATAAATAAAGTTATAGACAAAAAAACAATTTCCTTTAATAAATTCTCCAAAAAAATGTAACTGCTGGCGATCATACATACCTACATACATAATTGGCCATTACAACCCTGTGTCAGGCTTACGGCCTAGCTTCTTACAGCACCCATGTTGTGTATGTTACTTTTTATGCATGAGTACCGGGACCTACAGTTTAAAGTCGACTCCGAACGACAGATTTGAGAAGCTTTTTCATGGCAATCAATTACGCCCATAGCTTTTGCCAGAAGACTGCTGAGAGGTAGTTGCCGATCGTTATGAGCAAAAGCTTTTAACATTACGAGACCCGTAAAAATTGCAGCTTACTTTTGGGTAGTTTTTTACGAGGGAGAAACTAAATTCTCCCTTATTATGGCAGGCATAATTATAATTGTCTTATTCGTTTTCACTTCAATGAAAGAAGGAAGTCGGTTTTATATTAAAATTATTTAAATTTATATATTTGGCGTCCGCCATTTTATATTTCTCAAGTTAATGAATCCATCGGCTTCTTATCTCCGAAACTGGACGAGATATCTGAAAACGGATTGCAGACTTGTAAAATTTGGGGTGGAAAGCCTAAATTGGCATCACTAAGTCGAGATATATAAAAAATATGAAATGGCGGATAGAGCACTTAAACTCCCGCACGACGATATAAATTCTATAACACTTATCATTGATTAATTAGCAACAATTCTAAAAATGATTTTCTATTATTTAATTTTTTTCTTAACATTCGAATAAATTTTTTTGATTTCTTCAAAATGCTTAGAACATTACGAGCATGTCGTTTTATCAGGCTTGACTTTTTTTTACTAAAACAGATTTGTTTGTGAATTAACTGTAAAGGTACGTTCACATTTTTCAAATATTTGATGAAAAAAGCAGGGACCGTAAATAATGATTATTGTTCGTTTTTTTAAATCAAAAAATAAATCTTTTAGAACAGACATAAACAAAAATTTTTTGCACCATTATTATTATTTGTTAACAATCTTTGCATATCCGTCATGATTTTTAATTTTTAACGTTTTCTTCTTTTCTTTCCTTCGCTCTATATGAACGCAAAATTGTTTGACCATAATATTTATACGTGTGTTGTAGGCAATTCGTGTTCTATGAATAGCCCGTAAGACACAAATGAAGAAAAGACCAGATGATTTCAGATTGATTCGTTATCCCAAAATTTTCAATTTCACTTCTGTTAGTTCAGTTGGTTTTAAAAGGCAAAAATGTTACATTTTACGTTTCACGCTTTCTCAAGAAGCTAAAATCGTGTTTGTTTTCACTTTTATACGAATGTAACGTGTCCTGCCTATATTGTATTATGGAGTAAAATAGTATATGATTCTTGACACCTTATCTTAATGAAGAATTATTATGTGCTCTTGTCATTTCCTAAAATTTATATAGTGAACCTCGTATTTTTATGCGGTTAGTTAACTACTTTTTTCTTATATGAGTTATTTTTGTTCCTATAGCTTTAAATAAGTTTTTTAATAAAAAATATATGCGATAAATGGCTTTTAAAAATGGTTGCAATATAAAATAATTGAAAAATGTTTTTAAATAGAACCGCAAATGTTTCAATTGATGGAAATTAAATTGAATAAATTAATTTCAAATATTTTATTTTTGTTGGAAATTAAAAAAAATATATTTTATAGTGTTCTTTCTTTGATTTTTTTTTGTCGCTGTAGTTTTAGTTAAAATATTTTTTATTTTTTTTTTTTTTTAATTTTTACATTTATATGTACGAGTATATCTGCAATTGTGTAGTGCACTTCGTTGGCCAGTAACAGCAAGTTTTTAAGCGTTTTATCACGTTTCTTGTTAATAATTTTTTTTTATTATTTGGTTCTATTTTGTTTTTATATTTTTGTTTCTGATTTTTTGTTTTCTTTTGAACTGCATTAGTTGATTGGTTACTTTGTTGTTCTTGTTTTTAAATGCATAAATTTGCTTTAATTTTTGTATGCAAGCGTGTGTGTGTGTGTGTGTAATTACCCAGCAAACTTGAAGGCTTGATTTAAAATAAGAAACAATTTCAAGAACTAGAAAAGGTGCAATATATGTATATTTTGTGAATATGTGGATTTTTAAATAGATCCGGATAGGTGTGGTTTTGTGGGAGTCATCACCGTCTAAATAGACGACATATTCACTGCTAAAGTTTTAGATTCACTGAGATTCTTATTAGAAGATCAACAGCTTTGATCAACTAATAGCAGACTTGCAGAAACTCAATATATCTTATTAGTCGAAGTATTGTCTTGCAACTGCTCTTGGTCTGGATATGCAATGTAATGTGGAATAAACTTAGGAATTACATTTAAACACAAATTACACTGTATATGTTGAAAGCAGTATCAAAAGAAGAAAACTAGTTTACCCAATAAAATATAAAGGCCAAATAGAAAAGAAATTGGCGTTTCAAAAAGTTTATATAAAAGCGAAGGATTGGTTTATTTCAAGTTAAAATTTCTTAAGTTGCTAAACTAAATAAAAATGTATGTCGGTAACAGGCTATTTTGCAGTTGTCTTCTTGACGTTATAAAGGTGTGCAACCACATTAGCACTAATTACAAATCACACCGTTACCTTCGCGATATGTTTTACTTTTTCATCGATAAAACTGAGTTGATATTTTTTATCTGGAAGTCACCTTTGTATTTATTGACTAGAATTTCAAATGTCGACTGATCTGAAAAACAAAGAATTAAAAATAAATATTGGGTTTTACAAATGTATGTACATGTGTTTACAAAAACATAAAATTTGCCATTTCAGCCCTTTTTCAGAGCTACGGCCTAGCTTCTCACAGCAGCCATATTGCGTGCGTCAATTTTTGTCAGAGTAGGAAAATAATCAAATTGAAACGTTTGATCTCATTTTGTTTTGTTCTTTACAATGAGTAAAATAAAAACAAAACAAAAACAGTGAGAGCGATTGTCCCATTGAGTTTGGTAAATTGTTTTTGTTTTGAGCACTACAAATACATTAACTGAAATGTGTGTAGGTAGAACAAAAAATGAATGAGAAGAAAAAGAAAAGAAGAAGAGAATAGAGAGCAAATTATACGTATGTAACGAAATAAAAACAGCAAGCAGAAGAGCGAAAAGCTAATTCCCAGCAGAAAATTTTTCAAATTTGGAAGCAATAAATAAAATTGTAAGCAATAATGGAAGCATTATATTGTTTATGCATACCTTCAAGCTTACAAAGATGCTATAGGGTAAGGTATTATTTTTGATTTTGTATAATATTTGCTTACTGGTTGCAATAAATTTGCGTTTTTATTGCATTTTAGCGGCTCATTTCATATAAAAATCATGCATTATTGATGCGCACGAGTAAGTGATTGTTTACAATTTCTCCCTTACAAAATAGCTTATTGGTAAGCACTAATTTCTGCTGGGTTGTTTCATTTCCGCTCTTTCTCATTTAGAAAGTATTTGTTTTGGTTTTGCTCATGTATAATACCATTAAAAAAATTTGAAAAGTTTATGGCTTTGTGGTAACGTTTGCGAAATGTTTTGTTTGTTTGCCCACTCTGATTTTTATTCATGAGTACCGGGACCGGGACCTACAGTTTAACGTCGACTACGAATAACAGATTTAAGAAGGTTAGTCGTGGCAGTCAGTTACTCACAAAATTTTTGCCAGAAGACTCTGCTAATTCGTCAAAAGAAATATCATTTCATATGTCTTTCTTGTTAGATGTCTCGTGTAGTAAGCAAGCACACTAAAATTTGTGAAAATATCATCTTATTTGATCCAAACAAATAAAATAGTGCAAAATTACCATATTCCAGTCTTCGACAATTATTTGGCGTTGCTCAAAGGCTCACTACAAACTTTTCTTCAACATTGTCTCTGTTAATGCTTTTTAACAGTACAATGTCCTATCAAACGTTCTTCCGCTAATATACATACATTACGCAGGCAGTTCTACTAGAGATTGATATACCAGAATCTTTAATTTACTGTTTCTTTTTTTTTTTTTTTGTTTTGTTCTGTATAATGATATCTAAAGTTTTTTCTGTGGTAGTGCACTTTTTTTTTGTTTTTTGTTGAAGAGAAATTATGGGTATCACAAGAAATTATTTTACAAAAACAAAACCTTTAATACGTAACTCCTTGTGATACGCGTTAAACACTTTGCTAGGGCCCCTAATTATTATCATTAGTAACTGGTTCAGACCCAGCACTAATGCAGTACACTGCGACAAATAAGATCTATTGTGTCCTCTTGGGTCTATTGTCTGTTCAACAGACCTACTGCCTTCCT
The DNA here is from genome assembly GCA_963576795.1 of Metopia argyrocephala. Classification (NCBI taxonomy): domain Eukaryota; kingdom Metazoa; phylum Arthropoda; class Insecta; order Diptera; family Sarcophagidae; genus Metopia; species Metopia argyrocephala. The sequence goes on from OY756210.1 coordinate 99,597,311, forward strand.
AATGAACGCAAGCAGGTCCGAAGTCCGAGTGGTGGATATGTCCACCAACGAGACCATATGTCTCCCTAGACACATCCATCTAAATCTATCAAGAGCCACACATTCACACAATATGTGCTCCGCTGTTTCCGATGCTCGTGAGCAAAGTCTACAAGTATCTATGTCTGTGATCGCCATCCTCATAAGATGCGCTCTCACACTACAGTGACCTGTAAGGAAATCCGTTAGGATCTTCAGGTCCGGTCTTCTATGCTTTAGAACATCCGACTTACCCCCAAATCGCGGACGTATCGCAGCCTTTTCATGCCTCAGACCCGACTGTAGGGCCCCTAATACCGAAAATGCTTCAGAAAGCAAATACACCCTTTAAAGTTTTAAAAAAAGTTTATAATATTCATTTAAAACTGCAATTAAGTTCACCTTGAATTACAAGACGATTAGATAATGCTTTGCTCCTAATAATTTGCCAATCGGCTGTATGTATTGGACTAATTTTTAAAAACTTAATTAAAGCAAATCTATTCTTATACACACATGTTTGCTGGGTTGAGTCAGTCTTTTTTGTAACGCACAAAGTTTTTAATACGTAATGATAATCATAGAAAATTCAACGACAAACAAGTACTACAACGAAAAAAAAAATCAGTGAAAATCTCTTTTTGTTTTTGTTATTCTAATACATGTTTCAATAAAATTGCTTCTGCTCGTGTATAAATACATATGTATGTATGTATGTATGGATGGATGTGTATAAGCTGCTTACAAAGACTTCACAACAGTTAAAAGAGGAAAAAAAGAAAATGTATACAATTCTTTAGAATATAAAATATATTAAAAAATCTAGAAAAAATAAAATGTCAATTGAAAACAAATAATTTGTAATAAATAGTTTTATGTAATAAAACATGTATTCTACCATCCCCCTCGCCACTCAAAAGTGTTGTTTTATATTGTTAATTGTTCTTATAAGCTAAAAAGATTGTACGATTCTATGTACGCTTTTGTTCTTCTTTTCCTTGTAGAATTCTATTTTTAAACTCTTTTATCTTATCGTTTTTAAAGTCTTATCGTATTAAATGATAAACATTTGTGTGTGTACCTGATCAGTATTTAATCATAAGTTTTAAAACTTAAACTTAAACAAATTTCCCATAATTTGTTATATGAATGTGAATGCTAAACAAAGGGGAGAGGGGTAAAGGAAAGAGGAATGAAAAATACGATTCTCTTTCTTTTTATTATTTTTAAATAAACATTTACTGAATTACAAATGACAATGAGGGCAAACAATTGAAACTCAATATATTGGTCATACAAACATACGCAAAAAACATAAATATTTAAATTGTAAACAAGTGGTTAAAAGGTTCAAAATATACAGAATTAAATAGTTAGTTTGTGTGAGTGGTACCACGCCTACTCTCTAGCCCTTTTTTCTGCTTATGAGTTTAATTGACTACGAAATCCATCACAACAAATTCAGATTCTTGAGCTTCAACAATTCTGAAGATGTAAAAAAAAAATCAATATTTAACTGGTAAGCGAGGTACCACGCCCAATTATTCAATTTCGACCTTCAGACTGATGATTTTCCTTGACCGTGGAGACGTTCAGACCGAATTTAGAAACTTTTGCTTTGGCCGTTCTCAAGATATACAAAAATTAGTATTTCAAATTTCTACAAAGTCGCTTCAATTGTTTAGGCATTATTGACTAGCAAACAAACAGACTTACAAAGAGATTTATATTATTTATTTTCACACATTTTTTTAACAAATAATTGTTACGAACTACGAGAGCAGTTAACAAGCCTGTGTTTTTTTTTTTTTTTTTATTTATTGCCTCTTGCCAACATGCATCTGTCAATTGAATTTGTATTAAATTTAAACAAATTTCCAAGTTTCGATAGCAGAAAACCTCTTGATTTGGCAAGACAGAGGGAAAAGTGGGTTTTGCACGTTTATTAAGGAACAAAGAAGAAAACTATTACTGAAACTAAAACTGGGACCTGCGACAAGATTCAATTCCCATCAAAAATAAAATCATTCTATAGAGAACGTAAAAGGAAAATTTTGTTCGGAATGAAAACACTTTGAGTTTCTAAAGTGGAATTGTTATTTTTAGTAATTTAAAGTCCACAGTATTAAATAAAAGTGATCTTAAACTTAAATAAAAGTGATCTCGTAGTCGCCGTGGTCTAGTGTGTTGGCTTACTAAGACATGAGCTCTGGGGTCGACACCCAGCTCCGACATTTAAAAAAAAATATTTCTTTCGGCGACTACCTCTTAGCAGTCTTTTGGAAAAAGCTCTGAGAGTAATTAATTGCCATGAACAAGCTTCTCAAGTCTGTCGTTCGGAGTCGACATTAAACTGTAGGTCCGGGTACTCATGGATAAAAATTTACACACACAACATTAGAGTTGACAGAAGCTAGGACGTAATCCTAACACAGGGTTGTAAAGGCCAGTTATGTATGTATGTATGTATGTATGTATGTATGATCTTAATGAATAAAATAAATAATCGTCCCTATCGTAAATATTTTTACCCTCGAAATATTTTCCCTTTTCCCATAAATGCAATATACGTAGTAAATAACTTTTCCCTTATATTATTTTAACTTTTCTAATAATTCAATGAGGAATGATATTCATGAAAAAATTTCACATTCAAGCATAATTCTCCTAATCGTAAATATTTTTTTCCCTCTAAATCAGTGATGTCCAAAAATCTCTTTTCCTATAACGCGTGATAAAAAAACAAATTCTGCTTGCGTCGAAGTCATAATAAAAAGAAATATTGTTGCTCTTGCTCTTTTTAGATTTTAGGTTCTCTCGAACATAGTGCAGGGATGTACGTATAGTACTTATTTTTTGTATCATTTTTATTTAACTGAAAAAATTATTCATTATTTCCTCCAAATCTATGTGACCTCGGTACTCCTTTTTTCTTAATAGATCGGTCACATATCTATCGGACATTCGATTACTTACTTTACTCAGAATTATGAAGAAATAATTCTGAAGTTATAAACAAAAAGTAATTCGAACATTCCCATTTCTGATAGAAGTAAGCAGAGTCTTTTCTCTGCTTCATATTCAAGGGCAAGTGTGCTTATGTAGTAGTGGACATCACTGCTCTAAATATTTCAAATTTTTCTTATTCATTTTTTCCCTTGCTTTTAGTCAGTTAATTAAAGAAAAATCTCTAAAAATTTGAGTTTTTACCTTATATGTACAAAATATTGCAGTTTACTATACACCAGTAAAAATATAGCTCAAAGACTCTTTGTTTAAAAAAAGAAAAGAAAATGAATATTGCTGTCGGTATTGTTAACTTTTTTGGATGAAAATATTTGATAGTTTTATCTTTAATGGTCTTTGCATACAGCAATTTCATATTTCTCTGGCTTGTTATGGTATTTAAGATACTCAGTAGAATACAAAAGAACCTACTTATGTGGTTTTGTAAAGAAGTGGTACGCGAATTTTGGACACGGTCAACCAGAAAGTAGGCGGAATTGCACAGGTGGGCGTGGCAACTCCCATACAAACTAAATACTGATTTTCGTATATCTCGAGATCGTTTATAGCTAATGTTTCTGTATTCGGTCTGAATTACTTCGTAGTCACTACAAATTATTAGTCGAAAAATGTGGACAAATGGTAATGGTAGGTGTAGCGTTGCACACCGGGTTTAGTTTAGTATTTTAATAAAACGAAAAGTTTTTTAAAGGAAGCATATGGTTTTTTATATGAGGTGCTGTCACACCATTTTTCTTTTTGTGCAAACCAATTTTTTACTTGAATTAAAATTTGCATAAAAAAAAAATAAATTGAATTTGAATTGAAGATGTGGTCTTATTTTATCCAACACCATAAAGCAAGTAGTACATAATACGCGTTCTGAGCGTCGTGCGTTGCAAGCTTATGTCAAAAAAAGTTGAAATAGTGTATTTTCATAAAGCAAGTTACAAGCAAAGTATGCGAACACTGCTAACGCGCAAGAGTTAGCCAACTTTCAACTTTTACAAGCGTTGACAGCTGGATAACTTAGAAGAAAAAAATGAAATCACTGATACATACATATAAAAAATATGTTTTCCTTTTTTTGTAGAAAAAAATTGTTTAAAAAATATAAAAGAATTATTTGTCATTTTTTGTTTAAAAAAATGTAAAATTTTTGAGAGAAAATACGTTTAAACTTAAATAATAATAAACATAGTATAAAGTATATAAGTATACTAGCTGAAACCGGTGTGCTTCGCTACCCCCTCGTTATATAATATAATTTAAAGTATTTATATATTTTGCAGACAGTTGTGGGAGAAAGAGAGTAAGGCTACCCCACTATTTTTATTTAAATGTATTTTAAATTTGAGGTAAAGTCGCTAATAAACGTACTAAAGAAGCACCAAATTTGTATATAGAACAAAAAGTTTAAAACTTTCAAACAAAATTTGGCGTGAAAAGGGGCGTGTAAGGGGGCGTGGCGTAAAAAATGTGTATTACTACCTCGCCTGGAGTGTAATATGTATACGATTTGAAGTATATCTTTTAAAAACTATACATTATTTAAAAAAAGTGGGCGTAAACGTGGGCGTGGTCAAAAAAAAAGTACCCTATTAATCATGCCAGAGTCCGAGTTAAATGCTGTGAAAATTTCAGGAAGATCGGTGTAAGGTACAAAAAAACAAACAAATAAACAAAAACACATTATATTTTATATATTTAGATGTATACGAGTATATGTACATATTAAAGCATCAGGTCTAACGTATGATATGTAACTTGCCATTTTAAACGCGTTAAAAGTGTTAAAGTTTTAAACGCGGGTGTTATGTACTTCCACCTCAACAAAAATCTCCTTGTTAAAGCGGTAACAAGTAATAAAACTAAAGTAAAAATTAGATTTATAAAATAAAGCAAAAACAAGCTGATCAAACTGTATTTGGAAAACAATGCATATGAGAGACATCTCTTCAACTTTTTTAATAGAGAATCGACGAGGCTGAGCATTCATAACAGCATCAATTAATTGAATTAAAATTTCCGGCCTTATGAAAATTAATTTTTTTTTCTTTTCCTGTCACTTTTATGCTCTTACGAGTGTTCTTTTTTTAACTTTTTTTTTCTTGGGTTACCCCACCATAACTTTTTTTTATTGAGACCAATACTCAGGGGTAAACCTCTACTAAATGCTGTGCGTTGTACTGGAATTTTTGTAGAAAGGACAGTACATTATGACAACAGAGCATATCATCGCAAGAATTAAAGAACGCTGTAACTGACAAAAAATCGAAAATACGTTTTTTGCATCATTTTTATCAGAAAAAAAAAATACGCGTTGATTGGTCCCGGTCCCAGATTTCTACGATGAAAATAAATTCACTTACGCCGTCTGCGTTTTGAAAAATACCAGTGTCTTTGTTCTACTTTCATACAGGTTTTTTGGCTCTGGTGAACATTTAAGGTTTTTTCAGTTACAGCGTTCTTTAAATCCATCGACGGTATATTTTGTTTTTCTTATATTATTACGCGCCTTAGGAATGAGACAAATTGCTGTGAATTAATCATTTAAAGGTTAGTGTTATACCTTCAACCTTGAATGATCAACAGCAATTGATCCATTGTTGCATGTTGATTGCGGTGGGTGCCTTCGCTAAGTAGGTTTTTAGCTGTTATCTGCTACTTTCCAAAAGGTGGCGATTTTCTCCTGATCCTTCGGTTTTCGTTGCCAGAGGTTAAGGTGGAATAGAGTGTAACGTCAGGGAGTGGTTACTTTGTAGATGGACTTCTTGGAGAGGGGGGGACCTCTTATTTTTAATTTACAATTTTGAAAAAACCTCAAACTAACTTTATCATTTTGCACCTTTGCTGGGATTCGAACCTGGGCCGTTTGAGTTTTTGTGCGAGCGCTCTAACCACCACTATACCACGCACCCTACCAAATGTTTTTTTTTGATGTGCACAACTTCGCCATATCGAAGCTAAAACGCCGAATATGCCTGACATTTGGTAATTAATAAAATCAATCCGAATCAATCAATGTAGAGATAAAGCAAATTCGATCATTAAATTGAATGAACCTTAAGAAAAATTTGTTAGAATTTATTGAAGAAAAAATAAGCATGTTGAGTAATGGTTTTATTTAAATTTTTATATCCGGTAATCTTATGTAAGCATTACCGCATTATATAAAGTAATAACAACGTATTATGAGAGGTTTCTTCTCATATTTCGTCTTAAGTTTCACAACTTTTCTAAATTTGATGTTTTATTTTTTAAACTGCGATTATGAATTACAAGACCCATTGCAAGTGTTGTATTCTATGTTGTCTATGTTCAGCACTCGCGATTATCATATTGTCACAACTGTAAAATTTTGAATTAAGCCCCAAAAATCTTATCTTTTAGAAGATATAAATAAATAAATAAATAAAAATAAATGGACCAAATGTTTAGGACTTTAAGGAGACTACACGCTACCAAATACATAAAATTATTCTTTTAGCCCAAAACCTATATTTTGTTGTTTAAATGCATTTTTAAATTAATTTTAAAATACCGTCATCGTTTTGATATTTCTTCTACTGCATGACTTTTGTTTTTCTCTTATTAAATTTATTTTTTTTTTTATTTTTGCAATACAAAAATATATTTTGTTTTCTTTCACTCTTATTTTCTTTGTCTCTTATAGGATAAAAGTTAAATATTTTATCACATTTTTTGTAAATTCATTGCCAAGATCTTTTCACAATTTTGTTGCGTTTTTTCTTGTGTTGGCATAAAAACGTAGAAAATAAAAAAACTCAAGTCAAATACAAACCATGACGTGCGGCCATATAATTGAGCATTAATATGAAAACATTTTTTTTTAAGTTTTTTTTTCTTTTTTTTAAGGCAAAAAAAAGAGAGAAAATTCATTGACATGGGAAGAGTGTATGTGTGTCTGTGTATATGTGTATGATGTATGATTTTGGTTGCGTACAACTTGTTGCATTTTGTTTTGTTGTTTAATTGAAAACAAATTTCATTCACAGGTTTCTGTCATTTATACGAGTGTAGGTTTAATAGTTTCTTGACTTTTTATAAAGGCAGTAAAAAAACTATTAAATATGTAAATCACCATGTTTCTAAAACTGTTTTTGACAAACAATGGAAGATTAAAGAAAGCCTGAGTAAAATCTTCATCAGACACAATTGATTAACAATGATGGCAGTGCATGGAAATACAACTCTTCATCATCTAATTCTGATCGCGACACTAAAAATACTCAATAAAATGCAAAAAAGAAGGATTAGTTGGGTTTGCCATTTAACAAGATAATGCTACATGGTTTCAAATGCGAATAAAATACGGTTCTATCACGAGACATACATACATACATACATAATTGGCCATTACGACCCTGTGTCAGGGTTACGGCCTAGCTTCTCGCAGTACTCATGTTGTGTGTATTAATTTTTATCCATGAGTACCGGGACCTACAGTTTAAAGTCGACTCCGAACGACAGATTTGAGAACCTTTTTCATGGCAATCAATTACTCCCAGAGCTGTTACCAGAAGACTGCTGAAAGGTAGTCGCCGAAGGAAATAATTTTTTCAAGATGTCAGAGCTCAGATTTGAGCCCGGCGCTATCGTCTTAGTAAGCCATAAATAAGTAATTTAAAAAAATAGGTCTCCCCCCAAGAAGTCCTTCCACAAGAAACCGCTCCCTGACATTCCACTTTTTCCACCTGTCATCAAAACAAAAAATTATCCGAAAAAAGCGCCACGTAGTAGTAGTAGATAACAGCGATAATCAACGATAGATGGGGCAAGTGCTATGAATTGACAGCAATTTTTCTCATTCATAGGGCTCTTAATATCAATGGTACTGGTCTAAGTAACAAAAAAAATAATGGTTAAACAGATAACCAAATCGATGGCTCGTGTAGAAGTAGTTCTGGATTTAATAAAATTTGGTTTCATTACTTCACTATGAATTACAATTTATCATAAATTTATTTTTTTTTTATTATTTCTTTAACAACAAATTTCGTTTTTAAATAAATTTTCACAAAAACAATATTTCTTCCAAATCTTTCGTATTTTTCTTGTTGTAATATGTAAAATTCATCTGCAAATGAAACTGCATCCAGTAAGCTAAACACAAGGCTAGATTTGTTTAGAAAAAAAAACTTGGGATGGCGACTTATGAGAAACACCACAATGTGAGCATTTGGTGGTTTCCACAGGAATTTTGTCAGTCACGTTTTGGTGAATATCGTAATAGCGGCACTAATTCTTGTACTTTGATTTCACTTATACTGGCAAATAAAATGGCCAAAGAACATGGCTTAAGTGTGTTCACACCAAAGTTACCACAAAAGGCCATAGAAATATTTGGCAATGCCATGAATGAGGGCAATATGGTGTATTCGCGTATTTTTAACGGAAATCAAGAAACTAATAGTAAAAGAACTCCCAATCTAAATATACCTGAGGCCATCAGAGCGTTAAATAGACAACAAAATATACAATTCGATTTACAAGAATGGTTTTATACACACTTAACTGCCAATCCCCATAAAGAGACTTATAAAACGACCGTACCCCATCGTATAGCTCAAGTCCTGCAATTGGGTGTTCAACTATTCAAACAGCCGGCTAGCAATGCAAGAGCAAAAAATTTGTTTGCTGCTATTATAGCTGACAGTCGCACTACAATATTTGTCTTTGAGTTTTTCAATAATGTGATATACTTTTTTGACTCTCACCAGCATGGCCATAAGTCTGGTGCTGTGGTTGCTCAATCGGCCATTGATAATTTACTGGACTTGATTCATTGGTTTGTTTCGATGCTTGATGAAATCTACCATAGCAGACCCTCGATTTTCGAAATATCATTTCTTACCATCAGTGCCGATGCTCCAAATTTAACAAGTCCACAAGAAATAAGTTGATTTAAAGCTTTACTGGATGTTAGTTTTATTCATAAAAACTTCATTAATAATTGACAAAAAGAAAAAGTACAAAATTGTGTTTTGATTTTAAGTTGATGATCCCGAATTATCGATTCGGCGCTGTTCGCAGCTATTGGGCCTTTGCAGTAGGGTTGGGGTGTAAAAGCAAAACTTTTAGTAGATGAAGATCCACTTTTTTTTTATCGAAAAATTGTGTTCAGAGTTGAAGCTCATTTCTGGCTGAATAAATACATAAATAAGCAAAATTGTCGTATTTGGTGTGAAGAACAACCAGAATCATTTCAAGAACTGCCAATGCATCCCTAAAATGTTACTGTTTAGTGTGGATTATGAGCCGGTGGTATTATTGGACCGTACTTTTTTAAAGACGATGATGGCGGGAACGTTTCTGTATTTTTTTTTTTTTTTTTTGTGAGAGGGGAAATGCATTTACGCACTGGTTGTGCAGAACTCCACACAATAATTGCGTGCTTACCATCTAAAACCCCGCTCTATATCATCTGTCTCCATCCTGGAACCGTGAGTTTATGACATTACTTCAGGATGGAGCCTTTTGTTCCGGTCCAATTGGAACCTACGGTGCCATCGACCTTGTAAGGTCTCTGTCCTTTCTTCCCCCTCACAAAAAAAGCGATCCTTCTCCATACGTCCGGATTTCCTAACATGACTCCCTTCATGATATTGGGAGTCAAGGTGCCAAGATCCCTATCCAGTGCTCCCGTTTCCGACATCCGCTTCTCACACTCAAAGAATGTGTGGGAAATGGAATCGGATTGTGCACCATAGTAGACCCATGTGGGACTCACAGCCCTTCCCATGTTTAATAGGAAAGACCGAAAGTGCCCATGGCCTGTCAGCAATTGCGTGAGATAGTAATCTACCTCATCGTGCTGACGATAAGGCCGTAAGTCCACTTTCCGCGTGTCTCAGCATCCCACCATAACTGCTAGTCACGGAGGGACCGAGGCCCTGCTATTGATTAGGCATCTTCCCTTCCAATTTCGACCTTGTGTTTGTGGACGAATTGTCGCTACCTGGCGAGAAGGTCGATGGGTATGACCCCATGCATACAATGCGGAGTGCTGCTCTCCGTTGCAAAATTACAGTAATGGCGAGCGCTACAGTGCTATAATAACAATTTTTTTTTTTTTTCACAAAATAGAAAAGTTGATCTCGGTTTCAACAAGACCGTGCCGCATGCCACAAAGCAAGCGTTTGTTGTCGGTCAATTGGCTGATTACATCGAGCAATTGAAAATCGTTAGTTAAGACTCACGCTTATAGACACAAGTCCGTAGCAGTTGCTGTACTAGAAGCCAACAGTGAAGAATTTATTGCCGCGAAAAGAGGCAATATGTTGGAGAGCCTATAAACCGAATTGCAAAACTTAACATTGATATGAGCAATCAATGCCTGCGTTACTAATAATTTTAATAAATGATTATCCGCCATTTTCGGTACTTCAGTTTGATAGTTGGGGATAGGGAGAAATATCCCCACTATCGCCCCCTCTGAGCACTTCTTAAAAAAAACCCTAAATCATATATGTTCTACGGTACCCAGATATACATATCTAGTTTCAAATTTCATCGACGTCGGTACGTTATTTAGGTGAGGCACAAATTTCCCCTTGGGGCGGGTAGCTCAACATTTAGGGGATGAAAAATAGATGTGAAAATTGACTTCTGTTTACCTAAAGTTGTGTTAAAACACCAACAAAATTTAATCAAATTCAGTTTATTAGTTGGAATAGGGAGAAATAGCCCTTGTACCGCCCCCTCTGAGTACTTAAAAAAAAGTAAACCATATATGTTCTACGGTACCCAGATATACATATCTAGTTTAAAATTTCATCAACGTCGGTACGTTATTTAGGTGAGGCATAAATTTTCCCTTGGGGCGGGTCACCTTAATATTTAGGGGTATGAAAAATAGATGTTGACCGATTCTCATACCTACCCGATATTCACACAAAATTGCATGAAAGTCGGTCGAATCATTTCGGAGGAGTTTGGCAACAAACACCGCGATACGAGAATTTTATATACATAATATATTAGAAAGATATCGTAGTCGCCTTGGTCTAGTGGTTAGTGTGTTGGCTTACTAAGATATGGGCCCTGGGTTCGACTCCAGGCTCTGACATCTTCAAAAAAAAGAAATATGAAAAAAATATTTCTTTCGGCGACTACCTCTCAGCAGTCTTCTGGCAAAAGCTCTGAGAGTAACTAATTGCCATGAACAAGCTTCTCAAGTCTGTTCGGAGTCGACATTAAACTGTAGGTCCCGGTACTCATGGATAAAAATTGACACACACATCATGAGTGCTGCGAGAAGCTAGGTCGTAATCCTGACACAGGGTTGTAAAGGCCAGTTAAGTATGTATGTATTAGAAAAATATCAAAAACTAATACATATATGACGCAATATCATGATTTTTTTTATCACAACGGAAGCTTATAGAGCCCAAGTGTGCTTTGCCTGTAGGCGGCTACCAATTTTAATCTTTTAATGATGATTTTACTTCATAAAATTATTTCTTTGTAACAATATAAAACCCCATATAACGTCTTTATATTTCGAATATTTAAAGCTTGCTATTTCCAGAACAGCTGGACATCATAAAATTTCAAAGTAATTCACTTGAGAATTTCGTTCAGCATTAAATGTAGAAAATGCCATATGAGCAATGGCATCGATGGTAGCGACCACAATATATCAAAATTAAAGTGCACAGAATGTTTATTTAAATGCTATCGTACCACAGAGACATGACCACCCACTTATATTGCTATCACCATATTATTATTCAATGACAATGACAATTAGCAGATCTAGTGAAATACAAAAAAAGGTTTTTAATTTTTAAATTGTAATACATATTCTAATTCGTTTTCAAAATATGTATGTATAGGTAATTATGTAACTGGCTACAGGATATTGTTTAAATTCAACTGTATTTGTAGTCGTGTAGCTGCTGTGTTAGCCTGTTGTGGTCTATGTGTTTAATGGTTTTTAATTTAAATACATTTTTTAAACTCTACCTGTGCTTTTGTGTGTATGAACCATTTACATTTACTCGGACATTTTTTGTTTTTAACCATATAATTATTTGTAAAGTTTAGTTTTGTTGATCCTTTATTTGGAATAAATTCAATACACACTATGAATGAGTGTGATGAAAAAGAATTTCGTTAGAAATTGAAATCTTCTATATTTGCAAAGTCATATAAAAGTTACATATTTTAATTATTTTTACAATTTAATAATTAATGATATAGTGGCATGGTAGATATAGTGACAAAGGCATGATTATAATGATATTTTTGGTGTTAAACACCTTTAGAAATAATTATTTCACAATTTGTCAGCTTCTCTTCGTATTGCCTTGTGAACGAATTCTAAAGTTTAACTTTGTCTTTTGTTATAAAAAATTTTTTCTCTGATATACAAACATCTTCTATCAACCATCTTCACATTCCAATACAATGCACTGCATGAGTAGGGGTTTACCCCTGAGTATTGGTCTTACAAAAAAAAAAACAAAACAAAAAAAATTAAAATTATGTAAATATTTATACATTAGGATTAGTGTGTAATCTTTATAAGTACAGTCGAAACTCTCTATAACGAACTCCTGTATAACGAAGTTTTCTTTATTGCGAAGCAATAATAAGAACACTGTGTTTTGGGTCTACTTTGAGTGTATTATAATCTCCACATAACCAATTTCCATATAGCGAATATTTCCTTATAACGAAGTATTTTTGCGACCGTAACTTTAAGATTGAAGCGTTTTCAATCTTCATATAACGAATTAGGTAAAACCGAACGCAAGCACACAAAAAATAAATCGATGTCGCTTTGTGTTATTGGTGTTGTTATTGTTGCTCTGTGTGTACTTTGTTGCTTTCACAACGCACAAGCAGAGTCTGATGCTTTGAATCTTTTATTTACCATAAAATTAAAAGTGGGGGAACCACCGATCTATACAAGTGACAACTGGAATCATTACCATCTCTCACATTTCTTGCAGTCGCTATCCATTTGCCTTTGCATTGAAGAAGAAAAGTGGAAAAATGTACTTCAAACCAAAATAACTGACAACTACAAATAAAAAATTTTAAAAGGAACAATATTTTTTTTTATTTTCCATATAGCGAATTTTCTTTATAGCGAAGTAAATATCCAGTCCCTTGGAATTCGTTATAGAGAGTTTCGACTGTATATCTAAATATGCAATTTTTCTTATTAATAAAAGTGAAGCAAACATGTAACAAACAATTTATTTTGAATTTCAGTTCTTTAATTTATATATTTGCGTATGATTAATATTTATTTATTTGAAATTAAAAATCACTCATACGTTATGGTTTTTCTTCTTTTTTTTATAATCATTTACAGTAAAAAACATTGCTACTCATAGGTGTCGCGCTGAACGGCCCCGGCCTAAGGGGCCATGACGCGGTGGCCCTTTATCATCTTACAATTGCTCTCGGCGGCAGTGATACTGGTTCCGGGTCTGAAGGTGGAGCGCGATAAGAACAATCGCACTATTATCAATGTCGGTTATCTTACAGCCTTAACGGGTGAGCTCAAAGATAAGCAGGGTTTAGCTATATCCGGAGCTCTAACCATGGCTTTAGATGAGGTAAGTAAAACTAAACTGCTCAGACATACATACATATATACATTCATATTTATATTTAATTATTTTTCTTTTTTTTTTAGATTAATAATGACACAAATTTACTGCCAAATGTCTCATTAAAATTACGCTGGAACGATACTAAAGGTGATACCGTTTTAGCTACTAAAGCCATAACAGAAATGATTTGTGACGGCATTGCTATGATTTTTGGTCCCGAAGGACACTGCTATGTGGAAGCAATTGTCACACAGAGTCGTAACATTCCAATGATATCCTATGTAAGTAAAGATTTTCTAAAAACTATTTCCATACATACATATCTGTGGAATTTTGAAAAAACGTCTTCTCTCGAAATAAGACAATTTTCCAAGATTTTTATAGTAAATATAGAATTTCCCTGTCCTTCTTTTGCTCTAATCCCCGTATTTCTACGACCTTTGGAAGGCAAGATATGCAGTTGACTTATCGACCTCTTTCAGACTTTCCCCCAATTTCAATTTGACAAAACGACTTCTTTCAGAGAATTAAGAATAATTTAAAAAATTGAATGTCTATAAAAAATTGTATTTCATTTTTATTATTATTTTTTAATTATCTGCATATTGAAGGGAAAAATAGAACCCAAATATATTTTCCAGATCAACTTCTTTCAACCTTTTTTTCATATTCCATTTTAACAAAACAACTTGTCTTGACTTAAACGATTAAAATAATTTTCAAATTTAATCAAAAAAATTTTGACAAAACGACTTGTATGGTGAAAGATAATTTTTTTCTTTAAAATTTAAACAAAAAAAATTTAACAAAAGGTCTTAAATTAATTTTTTGTCGTTTTAAAGAAAACTTTTGCTTCTAGAAGGAAAAAGAAGGTCGCATAATGTTCGTTAAGTATTTGTGTATAATATCCAAGTTCAAAATTTCTTTAATTTTCTAAGCAATAACTTGTATTAGCCTTTTTAACTGTTTTTTTGCTCTACTAAAAAGTTATTGATTTTGAAAGAAGACGTTTTGTCAAATGTCCACAGATATGTACATATGTAGTTATACATATATGGTCTTTAAGTTGTTAAGCTTTCTTTTTTATATAAAAACTTGTACAACTTTTTACGCAATATTTTCAACATATACTCTTGCTTTCATTATTTGAGCTTTAAATCTATTATTCTTAATTACTTTAAAAAAGAATTTTACTTTAACATTTTATGCACTTTTAAAGGCTACTATGTGTATGTGTGTGCGCGTTTCTATATTAGAGAGTGTGTTAATGAATAGTTTCATACTTCAAAACATATTTTCCATTCATACGGAAATAAAAAAAATTGTCACACACATTTTGTGCAACAATTTGTATGGAAAGAAAAACTGTTTTAATGGAAAGAAATGTCTCTTTTTTTCTTTCTCTTTTAAATGAATTTCAGTGACTCGTAATTTCATTGGTATCTTAAATAAATTTAATATCTCAAAAAAGAAAAAAATAATTTAATTTAAAAGCCTAATAGTTCATTTATATGATGTGGTGAAACTATTAAAGCCACATGTATGTTTATAACACATATTTACATACAAATTTTTTGTTAAAAACTTATTTGAAACCAGCGTTGTTTAAAAACTTTTAAATTTGTTATTGCTCCTGTTATTAGCAAATGAGAAGCTAATGCTTCTAAAAAAATCAAGCAGTTGTAGTTGAAGCAATAGCAAACGAAACCTGTAGAACTTTAACAGTCGGCATGTTCGAAAGTTTTTTGTTTGACTGACTTTAAGTTTTTTAGAAAGTTCAGTTTAAAGTTTTTGATTTCACTGTACTTGAACCGGAGGAGAAGGAAATTGAAGACGAAAACAAATTTTGACTCTGATTTCACAACTATTCCAGAGAAAATTCCTCAAACAACAAATCAAAGTGAGTTAAATTACTTAGTAAGGGTTTTAAATCTAAAGGAAGAGCATTCCGAACTATTGGCATCTCGACTGAACTATAAATATTTATCTACAGAAACAAAAATTAAATTTTATCGGTTCTCGTGAATAATATTTACTGCCATATATTTCCTCTGAAGCAAATTTTGTCTATTGTAATAAAGTCGGCGGTCTAATACTTATACTTAATTCGCGGCATTGTTTTTGATATTCAAGTATATCTATGACTAATTGGAGCCAGTTTTCTATGTTATTTACGAACTTTCTTACACAAAGTTAGTCAAACAAACGACTGGTTAAGTACCTCGTGCTTTTGTGTTAATTTTGACCGTTTAATTTTTAAAAAGCATAAGTTTATCAAAAGTTTGTTTTTGATCACGACTTTTGCCACTTCGACTGCATTGTTTTTATCACTGTTTTAAACTTAAAACTGTTTAAGAGAAAATGAATAAAAATTTTACGTTTTAGTATAGAAAATTTGCAGCTCCGCTGTCTACTAGATAATATCAATCTGATTAGAAATTGGAAAACTGGCAAATGCTTAGAACACTGGAACGCTCAAGTTGGTCTTAGGCGTGCTAAAGCGGTGATTTTTCAACAATTTGGACGCAATTCTGATGTTCTGAAGTATAGAAGGCCAGATCTCGTGACGTACAGTGTTGTCAGGTTAGGGAATTTATTCCCAAAATGGAGATTTTTTTTTTCTGAAATGGGGATAAAAAAAATCATTTGGGGATGGGGATTTTATTGGGGATAATCGAAAATTTTCGGCGATTTTTAAAATTTCATATGAAAGTATAAGTTTATAAGCAAGACTTGCTAAACTTGTTTAAAACTCATACTTTCATATAAAATTTTTTGCAACGTATGCTTTTGGTTTTAGTTTGTTTTTTTTTTTTCTCATATAA
The DNA here is from genome assembly GCA_963576795.1 of Metopia argyrocephala. Taxonomy (NCBI): domain Eukaryota; kingdom Metazoa; phylum Arthropoda; class Insecta; order Diptera; family Sarcophagidae; genus Metopia; species Metopia argyrocephala. The sequence goes on from OY756210.1 coordinate 99,613,755, forward strand.
ATAAAAACATCTCCACACCATTATGTTTTCACAACCGTTTTTAATGGTTTTTATTGCAGAGGAATTCAGTATTATAGGGTTTTCTTATAGCTAAACTACTTCTGCGAGAAGCTAGGCCATAACCCTAACACAGGGTTGTAATATCGGTATCTATGTATGTATGTAAACTACTTCTTTCGGAGATAAACAAAATAGTTTTAGTTTCGTCTGACCACATACTACTTCTTCCCTTAATGGTATGGGAATACTTTTTCATACTATGGCACAGGGCATCTATTTAGAATTGATGGTACAATAGATGCCGTATACTATACAAATATTTTAAACGACTTCATGATGTCTTATACTGAATATGAAATGGCCCATCGATGGGTGTTTCAACAAGTTAACGACCCGAAACACACATCGAAGCGAACAAACGGTTGGTTTCAAAGTAATGGTGTCAAGGTCTGCACTGTCTTCAGATTTTAACCCTCTTAAAAATTTATTGCAAATTGTCAAAGCGGCTCTTAGAAAAAACCCTTCCATTAAGGGAGAGTTGTGGGAATTTGTTAAAGATGTGTGGAAGAACATTGCAATTCATATGATTTAATAACTTGTAGACCAATGGCAAAACGTTCTTGGATATTTTTTTTTTTTCATTAATGCCAGCACTCAGGGGAGGGGACGACCCCTACTCATACAGTACACTGTGCTGGTCTAGAAAAATAAGTTATGAGAGGGGGGGGGGGGGGGGGAATGTTTGTGGACATTTGATTTAAACTTACCGATGTCGTAACTGGCAGGAAAAACATTCTTCGGAAACCCGTTCCAAAAACGAGCGGTACGACTAAAGAACGAACTCTATCTATAATGCATTGTGCAATTCACTGGACAATCAACTACCACTAAGTACAGTGGTAAATAATAAAACGTACATGCAAAATTAATGATGCAGTTTCTGTGGGGAGTTTTGGAGATGAACTAATCAGGGTTTTGGGGATTTTTGGGGATATGAAATTCGAAATCGGGGACAAAAATTAAAAATTAACTGACAACCCTGGTGACGTATTATCTTGCTGCTCATTGTAGTTTGAGAGCTCAATTACAGAGAAAGGTGATCACAGAAATAGATGTATGTAGATCAATATAATTCAAATCTTCATTTTCTGTACACAATTGTGCTACAGACGCATTTCATTTATTGAGAGTTTTGGTTAACTATGGTGTAGATTGTGCTTATAGGCATTAGAAACAGCGGAACACATGCATATTGTGTGAATTCGGTGTTTATGAGGAGTAAATGGTGTCTCCACCACATAAGTTTCAGACTTAAACATACATTTAAACATAGTGGCACACTTTTTCGAACAATAATGAGTGACTTGTTTTCATTCGCATAGTTTTACGTTCAACATCGTGAGACAGGCTAGGCTGTATAATTTATAGAGAAGGCTTTAGAAAATAAATATTATCTTAGCTGTGTGTGTGCTGCCAAAGCATTGTTAAAATAAATTTATTAAAAGTGTGAAAAGTAACTCTCGAAATGCTTGTATTCATACAACAAAATTCAAAAGTAATTTTTTTTTTCTTTAAATGAATTCAAGTATTGTTAAGTTTAAAATTTTATAAAGGCAAAAGCCATGTCAAGTACGCATATAACATGCAATTTAATGCCTACCTTCTGTAAACAAATTTTAACTAAAACTAATTCGTACTCACAGTTGCATATACATATTTTAATTATTTTAAAACTAAAGCATCCACTTTAATCGGATTTTGTTTTCACGAATATATATTATATTATTTTTTTTGTTTTGTTTTTCTTTTAGAAATGTCCTGAAAATCGAGCCTCTTCTATACCTACATTTGCACGTACAGAACCACCCGATACCCAGGTATGTAGTATGCTGAAAATGCATGGTATGCAGACAAAAAACAAAATATTTGTAACTTAATTGTGTTTCTTTGTTTCATTTTAAATAGGTTATAAAGTCGGTTATATCTTTATTACGTTATTATGGTTGGAAAAAATTTTCGATATTACATGAGGAAAGTTGGAGTATGGTGGCCGATTTACTTAAGCAGGAGGCCCAGAAAAAGAATATGACCATTAACCATAAAGAATCATTTATTGATAATATGGCAAAATGCTGTGAAGAAATGTTAGCCTGTTGTCGTACTGGATTTTGGTATCAAGTGTGTAGCATTGATGATAAATCAAATCAATTAGAAAAGAAAAAAACTCATCTATCTTTTCATTTAAATTATATGTAGATTGTACAAAATACTATGAATCGGACACGGATCTATGTATTCTTGGGCAGTGCTAATGCTTTAGTAGAATTTATGGCTTCCATGGATACGGCCAATCTTTTTTCAAAAGGCGAATATATGGTAATATTTGTAGATATGATGACCTATACGCCAAAGTAAGTATCTAATATATAAATTAAAAAATACTTTATTATGTAATGTAGTCATGCAAACATCACACTTCACATTAGAGAAGCCGAAAAATATTTGCGTAAACCGGAACACATAGAACATATGCAAAGTTGTGGCGAAACTGAAAGTCTAATACAACGTGCCAGAAGTCTATTAGTGGTTGCCTCAACACCACCCACAGATAGCTATGAAGAATTTACCGCCAAAGTAAGAGAGTACAATTTAATGGAACCGTTTAAATTTATGTTGCCACATATATTTTTAAACAATAATTTTATTAAGGTAAGTTTTGCATACTCCAAGGTTGGTGCTGCATGCCTATAAAAGTACATAGAAAAGTTTGAATTTAACAGCCACAGCCCGTCCCACAATTTCAAATGTTTTCGTTTGTTCGAATTCTCAACAACAAACAGCTGTTTTGCGTTCCAGCAATTGTTTTCAGTCAGAGTGTGCAAACAAACAAAACATTTCTAAAACGTTACCACAAAGTCATAAACTTTTAAAAAATTTTTTAATCGTATTGTACATGAGCAAAACCAAAACAAATACTTTCTAAATGAGAAAGAGCGCAAACAAAAAAAATTCGCTTTTTGCTCTTTTTCTCTTCTTCTTTTCTTTTTCTTCACATTCATTTTTTGTTGCACCTACGCACATTTGAGTTAGTGTATTTGTAGTGCTCAAAACAAAAACAATATACAAAACTTTTTTGTTTTTGTTTTACTTATTGTAAAGAACAAAACGAAATCAAACGTTTAGGTTTGTTTATTTTCCTACTATGTTTTCAGTACGATAACGTAAATACATACTTCAAGGTCATAATTTAACCATCAGCTATGTTTTGTTATTATTTTTGTTTTTTTTTTTTTTAATTTTGTTGATTGTAGAACGTTTATTCGAACAATAATGAGTGACTTTTGTTCGTTCACATAGTTGTACATTCAACATCGTGGGACAGGCTGTAAGTATGTATAAGTACTTATATTACTTTGCTTAGCATTTTTTAAAGCATTAAAGTTTATTCAATATTTATTTAAATAAAGACCAAAGGAGGAGAACTCAATGAAATAGTTTGCTTTTGTAATTGTTAAGCAAATATTCTAATTGCTTAGTGGCCATAAATAAATTTCCTTTTTTTTCAAAACTCCTACCTTTACGCTTTAGTTTTATGATATTCAAGGAAAAATTGCTATTGTTTTAAAAATTATTTCCAATCTAAGGTGTGTTCTTCCATAATAAATATTTCTCTATGAATTCTTTTATTACTTATTGGTGGTGGGGTCTTGTTGTAAAATAGTTTTACAAGAAAAGGCTAAAAAAAAATAGAACAGAACAAAAACAAAAAAATTAAATCTTTACTTCTTTCTTTTCTTTTTCTCTCTTTATATTTTAATTCACGGCAACCTGATTGCGATAACAACAACTAAACAAACGACTATCTCTGATAATGTCATCTAACATTTAAAAATATAAAGTTTGTTTCAATATATGCTGCCTACCTCTATGATTCAGCCATGTTGTATGCCTGGGCTTTGGATGAATTATTGCGTAATGCCTCAAAAACTCAATCATTAACTGATGAAGAAGTCTATAATATAGCCAGAGATGGTAGTAAAATAATTGAGACTATAATTAAGAATGGAACCTACAAAAGTAATGTTGCCTTTATATATACTTATGTATAGAAGAACAAAAAAGCAGAGAAAAAAAACAAATTAATTTCATTTAATTTAACAGGTGTAACTGGCGCCACTATTAAAATCGATAATAATGGAGATTCTGAGGGTAATTTTTCTGTATTGGCCTATAAACCTTTTAAGTATTCATATCGAGAAAATTTATCATGTAATTTTCATATGGTACCTGTAGCTCATTTTCAACAAGGATCTGATATTCCAGTGAGTGAGTCGTCATTTTTTGTTCTTGTTTATTTTTTCCATCTCCTCCATTATTATTTGTTTATGTAATTCATTTTCACTAATTACAATATTAAACCATTATCGTTCACAACACCTAAATGTTGTGTTGTATTGACTGCAATATAAATATAAAAATACAACACACACATAGATGTTGTAAATCATAATCGCAGTTTCAAAAATACAACATCAAATTTACAACTGTTGTGGACCATAATCGGAGACTTATTTATGTGTGTTTGCATGTATGTATGTATATATGTATGTACTATGTATTGCGTAACCCAGCAAAAAAGATGAAATCAATCTCGGGTAGTTTTACTTTTGCTGAATCACCAATAAATTTAACATGTGGTGGTCATAGGATGGAGTTGATACAAAGACCTGAATAGAATTAATTTTAGGATATTAAATTCAGAGGGGTTACTTTGCATTTCGATTCGATTCGAAAATGCTTTCGATAGAAATTTCCCATTCGAAAAATCAATAATAAATGAAAAATTTTTTCGAAAATTCGTAAGATTTTCGATTCGTATCGAAATATAAAGTAACCTCCCAGCTTTTTTAAGCAACTTTGTTTTAAGACCAATACCCTACTCATGCAATGCATTGTATTGGAATTTGAAGATAGATGGATTTTTTTTATAGATATATGTATATTGTATTATGCGCTTTTTTTATTGGTGAGACAAGTTGCTGTCAATTTGACCACTCAAAGGCCAGTGTTATACCTTCACCCTTGAATGATCAACAGAAATTGCCTCATCTGTCGGTGGATGTTGAATATGAGTGGTGAGCATCTTCGGTAGGTTAGCTGTTATCTTCCCAGAAGGTGGCCCTGTACTCCTCCTAATCATTCGTTTTTGGTGGAATAGACTGGAAATGTCAGGGAGTGGTTTCTTGAAGATGGACTTCTTGGAGGGGGAGGGGAACCTCTAATTTTTTAAATTATAATTTAGAAAAACCGCAAATTTTTATTTTATAATTTTTTCCTTCGCTTGGATTGAACCTCAGTCCTTTGAGTTTCTGTGCGAGCTACTAATAAAGCCACCAACTATTTGCTGTTCTCCAAGAACCTGTCGTCAAGATCAAAAAGGTATTTATACTACATTCGAGTGATTGTCATCACTTGATTCACTGTTAAGTCTCCCAGAGGCCTGCAACAATGGTTTTTAAAATACCTTCTTCCGACATTTTGTTAATACTCGTACTACCAATATTAAAAAATAAAGACGTATATTTTTAAAATAAATATTAGTTTTTAATTAATTTTTATTTGTCCACCACAACTTTTTTACTTCATTGCCATGTTTTTAATTTTTAATTAAAAAAAATATATATAATTTTAGTTCGACATTTGTCAAGTTAGAGAAACCCTATCTATAATGCAACACAGTGCTTCGTTGACTGAACATACTAAATATGAAACTACAGGTTCGGCTTTTTAAAATAACGATTAATTCGTGACGACGCCTTAGAACGAACAACAAGTATTTTGTAAATTTGTTTATAGCACCGCGTTACATACAGTCTCTCCTATGAAACAAATATACTTTTTCGGAAAGGGGAGAAAAATAAAAATACACCTATATCGGCGATTTTCAAGTACACGTCAGAATTTTTTTTTTATGTATAAAGTATAAAGTTCGTACTGTCCGTCTCTCCGCCTGTGTGAAAAACTTTGGATACATTTTTAACCCTTTTTCCGTGATCCCATCGAGCTGTATCACGTAAAATTTTTTTAAAAATAGATTTTTATCAATTCTCAGATTTTCCTGAATTTTTTATTTCAGCATATCTATAGGGACAAACCTGCAACGGTTGACGCACTTAAAGTCAATGTTAAAGATTTTTTCCGTTAGTTGCCTGTCGCTATGTTAGAGCGAATGAACCATTTATATGATATACAGATTGTGCTATCGACTTAAAGATTAAATATAAATCTCTAAATTTAACGTGTTTTTTTTAATAAATTCCAAAAGCAAATCAGAAAAATGATATAATTGTTCGACCTGTTTCCAAATTATCCAAATAATAAGCAAATACTTTTTTCAAGCTCAAGGTCAAGTTTATTTTCAATTTATTCATCAATATTTCGATATCCTTCGGATATCATCTTCAGGATTTCTAAAAATAATAACAAATTAAACAAATAAAAATACACTGAAACCACTGTCAAGACGTTTTCTTCGCAAGAATAAGAATATTGTTATACTGAAGGCTGACAAAGGTAATGTCACGGTTGCAATGGAGCATCGGGATTATGAGAACAAAATGGATAGAATCGTAAACGACATCATGACATATAAAAGAATAAGAAAGGATCCAACATCAACATTACAGACAAAGAACAATAGTCTTGTGGATGAATTATTTGCATGTAAAAATATATCCGAGATAGAACGTAAGAGATTAAAAAGTGACGTGGCATGTGCTCCGAGAATTTATGGACTACCTAAGATACACAAAGAAGACTGCCCATTGCGCCCTATTTGTTCGTCTATTAACTCACCCTCCGATAAACTGGGCAAGTACGTGAAGAACATTTTAAAAAGGCTGACAGAAAATTCAAATTTTAATATTAAGGATTCCGTGCAATTTAGAAATAAGGTTAGCAATAGTACAATAGATGATGACGAGAAGATGGTTTCATTTGACGTGGTGTCACTTTTCCCTAGTATTCCAGTGGACTATGCTATTAGATTGATAGAGAGTAAGTGGGGTGAAATAGAAGGGTATACGAACATACCGCAAGACCTCTTTTTGAAAATTTTAAAATTTTGTGTGAAGGACAACAGATATTTTAAATATAAGGACAAATGTTATACCCAATGCAGAGGATTACCAATGGGTTCGCCGCTTTCGCCTATTGTTGCGGACATTGTTATGGAGGAACTACTAAAAACATGTTTGGACGATTTGGAGGAAAAACCTAAATTAGTAATTAAGTATGTAGACGACCTTTTTGTAATCGCTAAAACAAGTGCAATAGATGGAATCCTGACTAAACTAAATAGTTTTAATAAAAATATAAAATTGACCATGGAGGACGAGATTGATGGAAAATTGCCCTATCTTGATGCGCTGGTTATAAGAGACAAGGGAATACTAAAAATTGATTGGTATCAAAAGCCAACAGCATCCGGCAGACTCATAAATTTTAATTCAAGCCAGCCTAAATATATGATTATGAATACTGCCATGAATTTTATTGAACGGGTGCTTTCTATCAGCGATGAAATATTCCATTTACAAAATATTCAAAAAGTGATAGAAATTTTAAAGAAAAATGACTTCCCTAAAAATACCATTGACAGACTTATAGCTAAATGTAGAGGAAATAAAGGACGACTGGTAGAACAGGAGAAAACTGAAAAAGTATATAAATCGGTGATATATGTTCCGGGATTTTCGGAAAGATTAAGGAATACGAATATTTTGGACAAGAATAGATTTAAAATTGCTCAAGCATCAAATAACACTCTTAGACGACTATTTACCGACACAAAATCAAAACTGGAGACAATGGATAAATATAACGTAATATATAGAATAAATTGTCTGGGAGATGGTAAAACCAAATGCAATCGAATGTATGTCGGTACAACGAAAAATAAACTAAGAACCAGAATGGCAGGACATAAATCGGATTTTAAAAATAGAGAAAAATTAAGTACACAAAAAACAGCACTTGCGAACCACTGTGCAGATAATAATCATTCACCAGATTTGGAGAAGGTGCAAATATTACAGAGAGAAAATATGTATAAAAAACGGTTTACTTTGGAGATGTTACATATAATAAATACACCAAAGGAGAGGAGAATAAACTACAAAACAGACACCGAGAATTGTGCTCATAGTTATAGATATATAATAAATAGGGGAAACATTAACAATAATTAGTATAATATGTAATGTAACAGCGTCAGTGCAGTGATACACATATATATCAATTTTAATTTTGTTGTTTTTATATAATTTTTGTAAGTTCTTTTTGGTTTATATTTTTATCCTATAGGAATTGTTGTTTTATTTTTATTACTGATGTTGTGAGTTTGTTTACATTTTGCATATTGTTATATGATCGGTATTTTTATATTTGTTTTTGTAACTGATATTTTCTTATTAGAACAGTGGTTTCAGTGTATTTTTATTTGTTTAATTTGTTATTATTTTTAGAAATCCTGAAGATGATATCCGAAGGATATCGAAATATTGATGAATAAATTGAAAATAAACTTGACCTTGAGCTTGAAAAAAGTATTTGCTTATTATTTGGATAAATTCCAAAAGCTTTAAAAAAAATCACCCAATTTTTTTGATAATTCACCAATGAAATTAACATGTGGTTGTAATAGGATAGAAGTGATTCAAAGACCTGAATTATATTTCTTTTTTTTTAATAACTTCCACTTCCATCTTTTTTTTTTGCTGGGAAATATACATAAATTTGTATTTACATGCATATGTACATACTTATGAAAAAAAAATATATATAAATTCTAAAAAATGTAAAAACGTTTACTATTTGTTAGGAATACAAACTTATAAATGGCTCTATGCGTGTGGATTGGCCATCGGGGGGTGATAGGCCATTTGATGAGCCCATGTGTGGTTTTGCCAATGAATTGTGTAAGAAAGATGATCGTCATATAACATCACTAGTGGCAGCTGGTATTTTAGGTTTATTGTTATTTTGTGCTGGCGTTGTTACCATGAGTATCTATCGAAAATGGAAAATAGAACTGGAAATAGAGGGTCTCTTATGGAAGATAGATATATCCGAAATAAAAGGTTATTCTGGCAATGATATTGTATCATCGCCCAGTAAGGTAAGACACAAAATAAACAAACTTTTTTCTCTTTTATTGTTTTTTTTATTACAAATCATTATAAAAATCATCTTTATTAAATCACACTTGTTTTTACACATTTTTTACAATTTTTCATATATTTTACTGTCACATTTGTTGCATATTTTTTTTAGCATTTCTCTCTTGTATTACATATGCCATGATATGAATAGATATGATATTCAGCATCCATTAGTGAATTAAAACATAATTTACATACTGTACACAAAACATAATTTCTATTAATCATATGCTTAGGAAAGTGATGATATATCTTATCAATGCCTTGTTTGTTGGTCGTGCGAAAGCAGCACAATTTGCAAGCAATAATACCCTCAGTAATAGTGAGAGGGAAATTGTGTCTCATGGATATATGCAGTCGCCACATGGTATGACTGCCGCAGTTTATATTGCACTTGGGACAAATAAAGTTTAGCAGCCTTAGCCTAGTAGGGCTTGAAGAAAATTTCTTTAGTTTTCCCGCAGCCGTTATTATGAGTATATTTGAGGGATCTTCTGGTATAAATTCCAAATTATCATCTTTGTTAGACATTCCGACTTTAAAAAGAGTAACTTTTTGCTTTTTTAAAATAAGTAGGAAAAAACAATTTTTTTTTTGAGAAATTCTAAAAAATATGTAATTGGCAGCGGTTTTCTTCTTATTTTTTATTTTTTGCAAATACAAATCAAATAAAAAAAATTGTAGCCAACTTTGTTATTTTTGTAATTTTTGAAATTTTCTTACAGCTAAGTTTGGTTAGTGCCCAATCATATGGTTCCCGATGCTCAAACCAGGTATTTACTTCAACGGCCCGTTTAAGGGGAGCCGTTGTACGCATTAAAGAATTGAAATTTCCACGCAAAAAGGATATGTCACGTGAAATAATGAAAGAGATGAGATTATTGCGTGAGCTACGCCATGATAATGTGAATAGTTTTATTGGTGCCTGTGTGGAGCCAATGCGTATTTTATTGGTTACCGATTATTGTGCCAAGGGCAGCTTGTACGATATCATTGAAAATGAAGATATCAAATTGGATGATCTGTTTATAGCTTCTCTTATACATGATCTCATTAAGGTAGATACCGACATATCGTCGCAAGAATTAAAGAACGCTGTAACTGAAAAAAAAAATCGAAAATCGGTTTTTTGCATCATTTTTATCAGAAAAAAAAATACGCGTTGATTGGCGCCGGTCCCAGATTTCTACGATGAAAATAAATTCACTTATGCCGTCTGCGTTTTGAAAAATACCAGTGTATTTGTTCTACTTTCATACAGGCTTTGGTGAACATTTAAGGTTCTGTCAGTTACAGCGTTCTTTAATTCCATCGACCATATGTATATATAAAATATTTATAGCCTGTCTCTCGATGCCGAAACGTAAAACTATGCGAACGAAAACTTTGCATGTTTAAATGTATCATTTTTTTGTCTTTATGTTTGAGACGTAAGATATTTGATTCGTTTAACTCATTAATGCGCAGAGTCCCTTTAAAGGGGCACTCGAATTTTCTACTGTAGCAAAATATGAAAAACCAATTTATGAAAAAGCAAAAATCTCGAGCTGGGTAGGACAAATTGGAATACGTTAAATGTTATGCTAATATCTATTATTTTGTGTGTGTTTTTATTTGTAAATAAGTGTATTGATTCAATTAATGTAAAAAAATTACGACAAAATTGTATGATACTTGCATATAGTGACTTTGAATGCAACGTCCACTAAAAGCGACACTGCGCCCGTAGTACGATTGTGATACGATGATTTGGTAAATATTTATTTTATATACAGACTCACAGTTTCTGAAATATTGACAGAACTGGATGCCCCTGACGACAATGAGATCAATGGCGTTGCAATTTACAGAATTCAACCGCCGATATTGATCAAGATACCAATAAAAGCGATGATGAACATGAGCCAAAATCATCTCGATCCAAAATTAATATCTATAGCATGTAAAGTAGTACAGGAAGACAATGAATAAGATGATAGTAATGATGAACCCTCAGAGAAATTAATGGGCATTTCCCGTGGATCATATAGACAGACAAACACGAGGTCAAATTGTTGGCGAAAAATTGAACCATTATATAAAATAAATACGGACTGTACAGAGATTCCACCAAGGTATTCTTATGTCTGAATATGCCAAATATTTTACCTCCGTTACATTACTTAGACACTTAACATCTATCGGAATATGTACTTACGGGAACGATGCGAGAAGGGCGAACAGAAAAATGCTCTCTTCGCTCAATTCCGATAATGAAAAAAGAAGAAAGGGGATCTGTGGATCATAGATTTACAGACAATGGCAATATATTCCTTACACGATGAAAGGATAATAATGTTGTCACAATCGTAACAAATTTGTATGTCAACGCAAATGGATCAATTAGTTACAGTCTACCACTCGTGAATCAGACAAAAGAAATGGTGGTGGCCAATGTTTGCATATATGGTTGATGCGTCAGTTGTTAATGCATGTCTGCTGATGAAGGAGTTACATCCCAATTATCCAACAAGTGTTTCTCTTCTTATTTTTCGCCGAAGTATTGCCACATCTTACCTTTAAACGTATGGTACTCCATCTGTAGGAGGTTCGCGCACTAACAATGTGATGACATATACACGATATGATGGCAGAAACCACCTCATTGAATATTCCAAAATTGATAAACGATGTAGACATTGTACAATAAATCAACTTTGTTTGCAACAAATGTGGAAAATGGCTTCACCTCAAAAACTATTTTAAAATTTATCATACGTCTAGTGTACCTACAGCGCAGTGTCCCTTATAAGGGATGGTTCATAACTGTTTTTAAAACGGATTAATCAGATCATTTTTATTAATAATTATTAAAAATTATTTAAAAAAAGTAGCCAGGAAACTTCGTCCACTAATGGGTTAAATGGGTAAGATTCCAATAATACGTTATCGTTCGAATATATTTTCGTTAAGGCCTCGTTACTCAAACGTAAACGTTGCGGATACGTAAACGTTGCGGCCGAGTTCAGAGAATGGTTTAGGATTGGTTTACAATTTTTAAAGAGCTGATTTGTAAAAACGAAGAAAAATTTTAAATTTATTGGATTCGCCCGCAACGCAACGTTACGTTTACGTATGAGTAATCATTTACACATAGGCTTGATAAGCAAAACTGAACAGCTGTTCCGCAACGTTTACGTTTACGTTTGAGTAACGAGGCCTTTAGACTTGTCGTACTGAAAACAGTTACTGGGACGCAAAACAGCTGTCTTTCGTTGAGAATGCAAACAAACGAAAACGTTCGATATCGTGGGACAGGCTGATAGTAAATTGTTGTTTTCTTTTAATGACGATATTTGTTTTGTGTAGGCTATGATTTATATACACGATTCACAATTGGAATTTCATGGTAATCTTAAGTCTTCAAATTGTGTGGTAACTTCTAGATGGATGCTACAAGTAACAGATTTCGGTTTGCATGATTTAAGACATTGTGCAGAAAGTGAATCTATTGGTGAACATCAGCACTATAGAAGTAAGTCGCCTGTCAATTGTATGAAATTAACTTTTCATTGTTTCCCTTTTTCTTTTTTTTTTCTTTTTTCGTATAGATCAATTTTGGAAAGCTCCTGAGCTTTTAAGAAATCCACATGTTTATGGTTCCCAGAAAGGTGACGTTTATGCCTTTGCCATTATTATGTATGAAATATTTAGCCGTAAAGGTCCTTTTGGTCAGACACTATATGAACCAAAAGAAATTGTTGATTTGGTCAAAAAGACACCTATTAAAGGGGATTTGCCTTTTCGACCTGAATTAGAATGTATTATTGAGGGCGAGCTGTGTCCAGATTATGTGCTCAGTTGCATAACTGATTGCTGGCATGAAGATCCTGAGATAAGACCAGATTTTCCAACTATTAGGTAATTGCTGGCATTGTTTTAAGCGAATATCTATAAAACATATTTATTTTCGAAAATTTTCTTAGAACACGTTTGAAGAAAATGCGTGGTGGTAAAACGAAAAATATTATGGATCAAATGATGGAGATGATGGAAAAATATGCCAATAACTTAGAAGACATTGTTACAGAACGTACTCGTTTATTATGTGAAGAAAAGCGAAAAACTGAAGATCTATTACATCGCATGCTGCCGCAATCGGTAGCCGAAAAACTGACAATGGGTTTGGGTGTTGAACCAGTCTCTTATGATTTGGTTAGTAAGGAAATCAATAACGATAATTATTTATATATTTATTATTTTTTTTTTTTGTTCTAGGTGACTATATATTTTAGTGATATTGTTGGATTTACGGCCATGTCGGCAGAGAGCACTCCTTTGCAGGTAGTGAATTTCCTTAATGATCTCTATACGGTATTTGATCGTATTATACGTGGTTACGATGTCTACAAAGTGGAAACTATAGGTGATGCTTATATGGTCGTTTCCGGTTTACCCATTAAAAACGGTGATAGACATGCTGGTGAAATCGCTTCAATGTCTTTAGAGCTATTGCAGGCTGTGAAACAACATAGAATTGCCCATAGGCCAAACGAAATTCTAAAACTTCGTATTGGCATGCATACTGGTCCGGTTGTAGCGGGTGTTGTTGGTTTAACAATGCCACGTTATTGCCTTTTTGGTGATACAGTTAATACGGCATCTCGCATGGAGTCGAATGGTGAGGCCTTAAAAATTCACATTTCTGGCAAGTGTAAAGAGGCCCTGGATAAGTTGGAGGGTTATATAACCGAAAAACGTGGCTTGGTTAAGATGAAGGGTAAGGGCGAGGTGATTACTTATTGGCTGGTGGGTGCCACAGAAAAGGCCATTCAAAAGAAAGAGGTTGATATGACAGATTTGCCTCCGCCTTTGTTTTGCCGTCCGCGTAAGAGTCCAAAATTAAATTCAGATTCTAGGCAACCGAGTATAATTGGAATGCATTACGCTGGTGCTGGATCCAGACGACAAAGTAGTGTACCACGTACTGATGTAGAGTCGAATTATAGTCTTCAGGGTTCAATGTATCAGATGCAACGGGAATCACCGCGTTTGTCTATAAAACGTTACGAACGAATTCCAGCCAATGGTGTGGGGAATTTTCAAGGCAATAGCATACCAGAATATATGGGCTGTGGTGGTGCCGGTTTTGATGGAAATGGTATAGCTAGTGGTGGCATAAATAACTGTGATGGCTGTGCTATTAATTCCGATAATGCAACGGAAGCCTTGCATGCATCACATAGCACTCTGGAGCATTCCGAAATAAACTGTGATAATAATGGCGTGGGTGGTGTAAATGGCAGAATTGAATCGGCCTTTAGCTCCTCGCGTCTAGCTAGTCCCTCGCACAAACCCTTGGCCATGGTGCGACCGCATCGAATTGTCAACTCTCCCAATTTTACTCAGGATATGTATGGAAGTGGTCTTATATTAGGAAGTTCTGTGATTGCTCATCATAATTTACGTGAAGCCATATCCCTTGATCCCATACCTTTCCAACTGCGTAAACGCCACGAGCCAAAGGTACTGGCGCCTTCAAAATTAAGCAAAAATAACTCGAGATCTTTGGATACGGGAGTCTCATTAATAACGGATAATCCTAACGGTGAGGCGGAGACAGATAACGAGCAAAATCAAAGACATAGTGAAGTAATAAATGAAACGAATAACATTTTTGCCCCCGAAGAATACGAAGGCGATGATGTGGGACTTTTAATGCTACGAGATAATGGAGACATAAATGTACGCAATTCGGCTACTATTGTTCCAGTTGCGTCTACGCTTCTAAACAGACGTCGTAGCGGTGGCGGCTATTCTGTAGGTGGTGTCAGTACTGGCACTGGAGTTTCTATGTTACCCTACAAGCATCTAAATAATAATTGCAATGGCGGTATGACCATTGAAGAGGATGCTCAGTCACCTTTATTACAACGACAAGCTTCCTTTACCTCACCAACCAGCATGGAGAAAGGCAAACGGTGGCACTCTTTTGAGACTATAGAACAACATACAGGCAACAGTGTTAGCTATGCTGAAGATATTGATGGGCGTCAAGCAAGCAGTTCGAACAAGGCAGCAGGAAAAAAATCCTCACGCAATAATACTACCGGCGGCGATTCCGGTAATTCATCGTCAATTTTAGATCGTTTAGTAAGTATTTTCCATGGTAATGGTAAAAAGTCCAGTGAAGCTTCCTTAAGAAAAGTTGGCATAATACCAAACGCCGTAAGAGGTGTTCCCGGCTTTAGTGATATCAGCGGTTCAACTAGAGATCGAGAAAGTATAGTTTAGAAAAACAAAAAAACAAAAAAAAAAAAAAAACATTACAAAGTAAATGTTTAACAAATTGCAGGAGTATGTTTAGTTGTTAAGAAAAATATTTTTCGTTTTTGTAGAATTGTGTCTAGTCACAGTCTCTAGACTAGTTTATTGTTTTACTAATAAAATTATTTATATTATATAAATATACGAGTATGTATTGTATATATGTATGTATATGCAAACATATATGTATATAAATGTTAATTTATCTCCTCATCGAAAAAAGAAAATATGTTAAAAACACATTATTAATTATAATTTATTTAAAATAGTTTTAATTTTGTATAAACAAAACTTGTTTAATTGTATGTCTTTAAAATCTATTTGTTATAGAGTATTGTAATGTTAATCCACAGTGTGGAAAAAAACACTTCACAATACTAAAAAAATTCTTCAAACAATATTGCGATATGGTGTCAATATGATTTTTCAAATAATGCGACATTATAAGACTTTTTTTTTTTAACCAAACAAAGAAATGCAACATATGTATATATTTTTTACATAAATTACTTTCTCTTTATTTGATAATAATATTATGTTTTTCTTGTAATTAATTAAATTGTTTTAGTTTTACTTTAAGTAAATCCAAACCTCCTTAAAATATTTATCATAAGAAGCAAGTCATTAATAATATTGTATAAAGATATGTAATTACAGTCAGTCAGTCACTCACAGCTTATATGATGCATTCATTCATAGGATTTAAAAAAAATGTAATATTTCGAGTCAAAGCGAATTGATTATAACTTGCGGGCAAGTTTACAACAAATACAATAATGTAATACGCTTTGGCAACTTAAACCTCCATATCGTTAGCTATAATGCAAAAAGACGTAACTAACATATAATAACGTACATAGTTTGTCATTGGAGAAGTAAAGTTGTGTTGTTTGTGCTAGATTCACACTTAGGAACATGTTTACGGAACACATTAAACTTTCGTGTTTCAAATTTTGATACACACACTGGAGCAAACAAATAAACCATAATCGATTCTGTATTTTAAAATTATAAATTAATACAGTTTGCTTGTTCCCAATAAACAAAACCAGGGGGGTTATTTGTATTTCGATTCAAATCGAAAATCTTACGAATTCGTAAAAATTTACGAATTTTCGAAAAAATTTTGTATTCATTTATTATTTATTTTTCGAATCAGAAGTTTCTTACGAAAGCATTTTCGATTCGAATCGAAATACAAAGTAACCACCCAGTAAAAACAATGACACACACACCGGAACCAACATCAATGCAACAAGAAAATATCAAAATATTTTGAGATTTTTGAAACCACTATGTAAACAACAACAAAACATGCCTGGGGAGTTATTTTGTACATCGATTCGAAAAATAAATAATTAATGATTACACAAATTTTTCGAAAATTCGTAAAGTTTTACTAATTCGTAAGATATTCGATTCGAATCGAAATACAAAGTAAACCCTCTGGGAGCAAATTACAGCATTCGATATCGAGCGAAATTTCATACAATTTAAAAACAATTTTAATACAAATTTCATTCGATATCGAATGCCGTAATTTGCCCCCTGGTTTAATAAACATGTTTCTAAGTGTGTATCTAGCATTAAAAATATGTCACAACAAAATTTTTAGCATACACACAACATCACAGTGCACACACAATATTACAGTGTATAATAAGAAAGCCACATTAAAACACAGCTGATTTTTAACGTTTTAACGTGGCATAAGCAAAAGGGATTGCATTTCGGAATCAATACAATGACAATATCGTCATGATACAGCTGATACCACAGTAGAGGAAAGACTCAGCAGTAACGAAATCAATAATTTTAAATTTTGCTTCCGCAAAAAAAAACGAACGGAATCAATAATAATAATCTCAGTCTATATCAATGGTTAATATTGAATTTAATGATACTAAGGTATGTATTTTTATATTGTTTTCAAATCTAATTCTGATGACATTAGATTTTATGACGTCCCTGATTATTTGGTTTGTTGGTTGGTCTAAAGGCCGAGTCACAAGGAATCCGTCACACGTTGTACTTTGGCTTTTTCAACTGACAGCAACGTACTTACGTATGTGGTAATTACTATGAGTACTTTGATAGATACCAAATCATAAATAAAAATTTAATTCATTTTAACGCATATTTTTGTAAGATATACAACCCACGGCCTTTTCTTTTTCAGTTTATTCTAGTTTTCTTGTTTACTTTTGCCGTAAAAGCAATTGTATATACTTACTTATTTAAATGTTTTTTATTTTATTCAAAATTTTTATTTTTGATTCAAAATACTCGATGTACCTCATAAGTTGCCCAACTTTTATCCGTCGCGTTAACGGAGAAGTACCGAATGAAACAAAGCTTGTCAGTTGAAAAAGCCAAAGTACAACGTATAACGGATTGTATATGTCTCGGCCTTTAGAAAGTGTGATTTTCAACTGTTGTTATTATTATCACATAGTTTTTGTTTCTTTATTGTAAGCATGAAAAAAAAATTAATATGAAAAAAATTATTTCTTTCGGCGACCACCTCTTAGCAGTCTTCTGACAAAAGCTCTGAGAGTAACTGTAAAAGTTTACATGCATACATACATACTTATGTTTTTTTTTACAAAAATTACTGACTGCATCAAAAAACGCTGTGAGTGACTGTAGACAAAAATGTATTTATCTATTCATACTAAAAAACAATATCATATATTCTGATTGTGTTTGTTCTTTTTTTATAATACAATTGTAAATTATTAATCAATTGATTTAAAACCATTTAATTGTAATAGACGGATATGTTTTGTAAAACGAATTCGAGTGAAATTGAAATGATGACCACTAACATAACTCCGTTTAATATAAAAAAATAGAAAATAATTTCCGCAATTAGGTTTTGTTTAAGTTTGAAAAACACTCGATTTTATTTTCACTTGAATTCAGTTTCCAAAACATGCCCTATTAAGTTTTTAACAGTCTGGCCCAAGATATCGAACGTTTTCGTTTATTCGCATTCTAAACAAAGGACAGCTGTTTTACATTCGAGTAACTGCTTTCAGTACGGCAAGTCTAAAAAAATAAATTCGAACGATAACGTAAATATTTTAGCGTCATAAGTTACCAATTTTAGTGATTTTTTTTTTTTCTGTTAACTTGTTAAACTGATGATTTACCAAATTTGAAATTTTAAAATTAAAAAAAAAAAAAAAATTTACGTCTCAGGCCGTTACCAGAATAAAAGCATATACGGTATGACGTAAGAAAAGTTTATTTTGTATACGTCCGTATTAACGAAATACGCAGTAAATGAAAATGCACTCTTTTATTTCTTTTTCGGGAAATATTTTTGTATATATACTCGTATGTTAATAATAATTCTGAAATATTTTTACTACACAATTCCGAGTTTTTTAGAAAAAAATTTCAAACAAATATTGGGTTGGCAAATAAGTAAATGCGGATTTTACTCATTGATGGCATTTGTTGAATTTTTAGGTTAGATGACGTAATTGAAATATCAAATACATTTTGTTATTTGATAGTCGGTACTTCAGCTGTCAGTCAGTAAAAAAAATTTTGTGATCGGTTGCGTGGTTTTTGTTTGGCATCTGTTGAAAAATGCAAAATCAGAAGGATCATTTTCGTCATATTTTGCTTTTTATTTCCAGAAAGGAAAAAACGCTTCGCAAGCTCATAAAAAGTTATGTGCTCTTTATGGTGGGGAAGCCTTAAAAGAACGGCAGTGCAAAATTGGATCGCCAAATTTCGTTCTGGTGGTTTTTCACTGACAGATGAAAAACGCTCTGGTCGTCCAGTTGAAGTGGACGATGACCAAATCAAAGCAATAATTGAATCGGATCGTCACAGTACAACACGTGAGATTGCAAGGAAGCTTCATGTATCACATACATGCAATGAAAATCGCGTAAAGCAAAATTGACAAAATTGACGGCTAGACTTTTCTAAAAAAAAATTACTTAGTTGCCAAATCAATATTATTAATTTTTTTACGTTTGTTTGAAATTTTGTAATTTTGTACTAAGTGTCAAACTTGGATTTTTGAATCCATAACGTACGTACGCTAAGTATTTCGGCAGCTCTCATACAAAATATATGGACATGAAAAACGTATAAGAGGAAATATACGCCGTACGCTTTTATTCAGGTACGACCCTCAAACATAAAGCCAAAAAGTGATACATTTACAGCCTCCTTATAGAAGACGAAGACATTCGTCTTGGTATATGAAAAACATTAACAATTATGAGTATTTTTGTTGTTGTTTCACATATAAAAAGACGAGCGTTTTAAAGCATTCTTCTTCTATGAACAGGCTGTTAAACATAGTGGAACACTTTTTCGAACAATAATGAGTGACTTGTTTTCGTTCGCAGGACAGGCTGTAATAAATACTACATTCTACATTTATTTTTCAACAAGTACACATTTTTAGGCTTTTGTACATACAAATAATTTTTGTTTTCATGTATTGTTTTAATAGTAAGACGATAACATTTTCATTTTAATCATAATACTGGGGGGTTACTTTCTATTTCGATTCAGATCGAAAATGCTTTCGAAAGAAATTTCCCATTCGATAAATAAATACAAAAATTTTTCGAAAATTCTTAAATTTTTACGAATTCGTAAGATTTTTGATTCGAATCGAAATACGAAGTAACCCCCCTGCATGAACTTTTGTGTTTCAAACCAACGATGTTTTTAAGTGATTTTAATATTTTTTTTTTATTATTTTTAACTTTTTTTTACAGTTTAGAAACAAAAACTTTTGATTCGTTGCATGGTGTATAGTCATCATAAGGTAGCCTCGCTTTACCAATACAATAACAGCTGTTTACTTCCGATTGTCAAAATCTGGTTTCTTCTTCTTCCTTCTTTATTTTATTTTATTATTGAATTTAAACAATTTGTTTAACTTTTAAGAAATTAGAACAAGACAGAATTGTTTTTTTTTAAGAGAATTTAATGTTTTTGAAATCTAATTTGCAGCTACATATTAATGCCCGTATTCATAAAAAATATTTCAGGTTTATTAAGGGTTTATTTGACAGGTATTGCATAGACATTTGTCAAATAAACCCTTAATAAACCTGAAATATTTTTTATGAATACGGGCATACAACTTTAGTTCCACTATAGTGTTTCTCTATAATGGTAGTCTCGAAATTCTTGTTACACATCATTGAAATTGACCTCTAAAATACACTCTTCTGCGAATTATTCTATTGTTCTGGAGACTAATAGCCTTTTGCAGAACACTTGATAATTTGTATTTATTTATTTGTGTAGTAGTCGCCGTCATCTAGTGCTTAGTGTGTTGGCTTACTAAGACGATAGCGCCGGGTTCAAATCTCAGCTCTAACATCTTGAGAAAAAAAGAAATATAAAAAAATTATTACTTTCGGCGACTACCTCTCAGCAGTCTTCTGGCAATAGCTCTGGGAGTAATAGATTGCCATTAAAAAGCTTCTCAAATCTGTAGTTCAAAGTCGACTTTGAAACTGTAGGTCCCTGTACTCATGGATAAAAATTAACGCACACACGACATGAGTGCTGCGAGAAGCTAGACCGTAACCCTGACACAGGGTTGTAATGGCCAATTGTGTGTATATTTGTGTACAACAGTCAACCACAATGTTGCTTTTATTTGACAATTGGAAGAGAAACAGAGTCGCATGCCAAGACTACCTTATGATTATACCATGATTCGTTGTAAAAATAATCAATTGGAGTGCAATTTAAAATAATAAGTCGGCATTTACCATGCTTGGGCTTTTGGTCTTGCCTAAAACCTTTACAATGTAGAACTTAGAAGGCAAACAGAATAAGTAAAAATTACGTAAAGTAGAAAATAAAAAGGAAAAATGTCCGGTGGAATAATAACGTGTACTACAATCTTCACATTCTCCTCCCCATTTCTACAAGCTTCGTCTGTGTTGTCTTTCAATTTCTACACTGTAAGTGCCAACTTACAAAATGAAATAAAATAGTTGTAGTGATCTTTTTTGTTTTATAAAAATAAATGGCGATTTTTGTAATAGATTAAAGGCAAGAGAAACATTTTTTCTTTATTCTACTACAAAAATGTCGTCAGACGACAACACCGTCGCCAACTGGAATAAGCCGAAATGATGAATTAAACGAGTTTAAGGAGTAACAATTTTTTTATTTTTAATATTGCGCTGCTCCTATCTGTAAGTAATTTGGTCAGGAATTGTGTATAATATTTGTTATTGATTGTAAAGAAAAACAAAGTTAAAGGACCTTACAATCGATTACTTGGTTATAATTTTCAATTAGACAAAAAAAAACAAAAAAAGCGTATGTTGTAGTTAATTATTTAGTTAAGAGTGGATTATGGATGGCCATCGAACATTAGTTGAGTTGCCAGTTGCCTGAACAGATATTAAAAATAGCAACTGGCAAACAGTATTGTAGAATAGAATTGTACAAGTAAAATTTTGTTTTACGGCAACTATAATGTTTTGGTTGCCAGCTGGAGGCGCAACTAAAGTTCGGTTGCTAACCATAATCGACCAATTAATAATAACTTAAAATATGAAAAATTGTTGTGTATGTTGTTTTTTTTTTATTTGTAAATATAATAAAAATTGTATGTGTAGATATTATATTACGTTGTTAACTGTTTGTGTATATAAATTCTTAATACAACTATAATATATATGTACATATCGACGATGGAATTAAAGAACGCTGTAACTGACAAAAAATCGAAAATACGTTTTTTGCATCATTTTTATCAGTAAAAATTTACGCGTCGACTGGTCTAAGTCCCAGATTTCTACGATGAAAATAAATTCACTTACGCCATCTGTGAAATGAAAAATACCAGTGTATTTGTTCTACTTTTATGAAAGTTTTTTGGCTCTGGTGAACATTTAAGGTTTTGTCAGTTACAGCGTTCTTTAATTCCATCGTCGATATGCATATACATATGTATGTATGTAAATACTGTTTGTTCCTGCATTATTACACAGTTTGATTTGTATTTGAAATTTAAAGTATCTGGGGGCAAATTATGGCATTCGATATCGAACGAAATTTATATGAAAATTGTATTCAAATTGTATGAAATTTCGCTCGATATAGAATGCCGTAATTTGCCCTCTGGTTTTATACACGCTATCTATATATTTAATGCTTAAGGCCGTGTTAACACTATCCTATCGATTCGTACGATTTGTCAAAAAAATCGTGTGTGTTAAAAATGTATAACAGTGTGATATAAAAATGATCCGCATGACAGATCTTTTGACAAGTCTGTTCGACTACATAATCTTTTGAAAAAATTCATAAAAATTTTTTTCTCCATGCGATCGAGGGGGTTACTTTGTATTCCGATTCGAATCGAAAATGCTTTCGAAAGAAATTTCCCATTCGATAAATCAATAATAAATAAATACAAAAATTTTTCGAAAATTCGTAAATTTTTACGAACTCGTAAGATTTTCGATTCGAATAGAAATACAAAGTAACCCCCCAGGGTTGCATTTTATAAGATGTTAGCAAAAAGCGTCTCTGCCTATGCTTTGTATCTTATTTTGTGTGATGGTGTGGCACATGGTTGTCATTTTGATGCGAGTTTTGAAAATGTGACAGAAATCCATAAGATTTTCTTGTGAATGAATCGTATGACTGTGTCTGATAGTGTATATGGCCTTTATTGTGTACAATAAAATTGTTAATTTGCATTTAATTTTTTAATTAAAGTCATCAGTCAAATAAATAACTTTCGAACATGTCAACTGTTGTTGAAGTTTTACAGTTTTTGCTGTTGCTTTAACTGTCTCTGTTTGATTTTTAAGAAGCAGAAGCTTATCAGCAGTTTATTTTCGATCAATGAAAAATTAAAAAGTTCACAGTAATTGAAAAACTTCACAATATTTGCTACGTTGACTGCAGTTTTTTAATCACTGACTACTACTACTACCTACTACTTAAAGTATTTTTTTTTTCTGTACTAATAATGAAGAACTTGCAGTATGTTTCAATACATAATAATCATTTCTTAAGTCTATATGTATGTATGTATGTATGTATGTACGTTTTTGTTATTTCAAAATACTACTTACATGTCTACTTTATTGTTTTCTAGTTTTAATTAAAAACAAATAAAAAAAAAAAATAAAAATAAAATTATTGTGTAAGAACTTATCATTGTAATAACTATTTAGGACAAGTTGTAAACAAAATAAGTTTATAATTAAAAAACAAAAACATTTAAATTATGTAATGTATGTATGTTATTAGAATTAAATTCTATATTTTAAAGAGTTTATATTAAATGTAGTATATAAGTATGTTATATATGTATAGTAGTAGGCTATTTATAAAGTAAATCAAGTAAAGTCATGTTACATCCTATATTGCTATATTTAAAAATCTAAATTAATTTGCTTGAAGTATAAAAATTTTATTATTAATTAAACATAAAATGTTGTATAACGTGTAAACGTGTATGTGTTAATGTTGTAAAAAGTTTGTAACAATATCCAAAAACAAATTACAAAAAATCATAAATGAAAAATGATAAAAATGAAAAAAAGATAAAAATCAAAAATTAAATACCGATGACCATATAAATTCTAGTTATTTTTGTAATTAATTATTCTCAAATGATGAATTGCCATATGAAAAATATGAATATTTTCAAATTTCAATAAATAAAAAAATGTAAAAAATAAAACAATTATTTTCCTGCACACTATTAAGCAACTGGAAATGGAATAAGAGGAAGTATAAAAGTTTGTTGAAGAAAATAAAACAAGTTTCGAAATTAATCCAATAACAACTCTTAAACTGAATTCTCATACTGGAAACTTACCAGGTCACTCGATTCGAAAGAAAAAGTATTCAAGTTCCTGAGATTTCCTGCAAACGGTGTCAAGTAATTAGATTTTGAAAAGAAAACGAGTAAAAATTTCTTAAAAAAGTCAACTCTGCAATACGAATTAGGACGTTTGTTATGCAAAAACCATTGGCAAATTATGTACTTGAAAGCCATTTTATAGTGCCAAGTACATGAAAGCAAGCAAAATGTGAGTATTTACACAAATTTGAGATTTATTTTCTTACCTAAAGTTTAAAATTACTACTTTTAGGCAATTCTACAATAACTGTAACCACTCTGCGTTGTAAACACCCAAGGAATCGTAGCATATACGCCTATATTTTCTTTTTAATTAAGATGATCTGCTACGTTTGTAACACTTGCAAGGGTGTTTGCAACGAAAAGTGATTACCGCCAATTAAATTAAATAAAAATAAAATATTATGTCCGTGTTCATAAAAAATTAAAATGGATTTGAAATTTATTTTTCTTATAGAAAAACATTTTATGGAAAATTTTACTTATAATTCAAGTCCCACAAAAAGCAATCGAATAGGGAAGTTATTTATAAAATAAATGCAGCTTGTCAATTATTGTATGTCTGTGATAATTTACTTGAAAAATAATCATTAATGAAGTAAATAAGTCTGTTATATGACTGATTAAAGATTCCAAAAAGACAATAAATACCATTAAGAAAGTGGTCACTAATGATCATAAATGACACATCAAGGCGACTCATCTCTAGATAAAATTTTCTCGCAACAAAAGTATCTTTGATGATCAGAAATTGAGCGCATATTCAGCAGAAAATTTTTAAAATTTTCGTTCACTAAATTTATATTTTTACAAGTTTTTAAATAAAGAGGAATGTTTTGTAATTAAAAAAGGTAAATAATTATTAAAAATGTGAAATATTAATTTATATTTAAGTATTTTGTATCAACCTATCAATGATGTATCGTTATTGTCACAAAATCAACGACAAATTTATTAATTCATTCGCAATACATCGTTATAGCAAACAAATTATTGCTTTTAAATTAAATATTCACCCCTATTATGAATGTCGAGGTCGACACCTATCACATCGACGGTGCAAAAACGGTATCTATGTCAATAGTGATTAGTATCGATAACTATTGACAGTAATTTGGTATTATGAAAAGCGACATTAAGACGCCGTTGACTTAAAGTGACTTTAATTTTGTCGACGCCATTTTTATGATTGACATGAACAAAATTTGTTACAATCAACGCGTTAAGGCTAAAAAATCCTTTCCTGTTGTAATAAATATTTTGTTCTTGCTTGTTAGGAGCCATCATTTTTATGTGAGTGCCATCTACACACCCTATAACACCTGGAAATTAAGTTTTGTTAAAAATTTCCAGCTTACATTCAGCTTTCTCCTCTTTCGTCATTTCAAATTTTATAAAAAATGGGCAGATAATTTCTTGCAGTGCTTCCAAAGTTTCCTCCAAAATTAAGGATACTGCTGGTTGTGATAATCCAAGGCAAAAATCATTTCCAACACTTAATTGTTACGAGCCTTGTGCCAGGAAACGTAATGTCGTTGCTAGTTTTAAGTCATTCGAAATAAATGTTTTTCTAACACCACTCTTCATTTGAGGTTCAATTTTATCCAAAACAAATTTGAAAGCCGCTTTGATCAATCGAAAATATTCAATAAATCTAGAAGATATTTAGTTTCTTGTTTTTTAAATTGTATTTGGCAAGTTTTTGTATTCACTTACTTATTATCTGGCAAATTAAAAATATCTGAATTTTGCCTTATACTTTTCCTTTGAAGCTTAAGGTTTTCTTTATCGCTGGAATAATCACTTGAATCCATCATAAACAACATATTTTCACTAAAATTTTACCTCAAAAAAATTAATTTAATAAATCAAAATACTTCATATATTAGAGATGTGCTTATTTACATTAGAGATGTGGTTATTAGTATCGATAATCAGTCGTCTCAACACAACTTATTTACATAATACCAAATTAGAGTCGATGTGAAGTGATGTTGACTGAAACTGAAAGCGATTCAAAAGCGACAACGAGACTACTGTTGACACTTGTAATAAGGGTGATTTCTTTATTTTTTCCTTTTTTTTTATTTAAGACCAATACTCAGGAGTAAACCCCTACTAAATGCAGTGCATTTTATTGAAATGTTGAATATATAGATATACATAGATACATAAATGTGAAGAAGTAATGTTAAGCGCCTTATGTCAATGTGACAAATTGCTGTCAATTTGATCACTCAAAGGCCAGTGTTATACCTTCACCTTTGAATGATCAACAGCGATTGCCCCATCTGGATGTTGAATGTGAGTGGTGAGCATCTTTTTTATGTAGGTTAGCTGTTATCTTCCCAGAACATGGCGCTGAACTCTTGACAATTCGTTTTCTTGGCGGAATAGGCTGGAAATGCCAGGGAGCGGTTTCGTGAAGATGGATTTCTTGGAGGTGGGGGGAACCTCTAATTTTTTTAAATTATAATTTTGGAAAAACCGCAAATTAATTTTTTTATTTTTTTTTTATTTTTCTCCTTCGCTGGGATTTGAACCTCGGTCCTTTGAGTTTCTGTGCACGCGCTCAACCACTATGCCACGACCTCAGAATTGCAAATAAATATTGTTTGACATAGAGAGGCAATAAAGACATTTTTAGCTGTAGAATCTGAACGATTAGAGATAGAACCATAATATTTTTTTCTTTAGATAGATATTTCCCCAAATATCATTTCTGCATACCCAGCTCAAAAAATTAAAATTTTGAGTTACTGCGGTCTTGCACCAAAGGCTCGATATGTTTTTCATATTTCTTTTTTTCAAGATGTCAGAGCTTAGATATGAACCCGGCGCTATCGTTTCAGTAAGCCTACACTCTAACCACCAGACCACGGCGACTACTACATATACTTCTTAGAAAAATTAAAATATGTATGCTAAGTTTCATTAAAATCTGCCACGCCCATCACGACATCTTGCAGTCTGTGAAGGCGGTATTTTGGTGATATAAATTCGATTTTTAAAAATTATATTTTACAAATCAAATTATTCCGTTCCAAAGAAGTGTGTTTCACTGAAAGAAATTCATAATTTATTTAATTAAAAATTAATATTTTGTCTTAGAAAAAGTTTATTGTAAAAGAAAACTGCCGAAAATTTTGCATACATTGCATACATACTACATGTTGCCGCCACTGGCAAAATCGCTTAAAATTTAGTAGATATGTTTGGTAAATTACTAACTAAATATTTGTAGTAGATTTAATATTAATTATAATGTTCGGAGTGACGCCATCTTTAGTATATCTATAGCGCCAATTTTTTAACCACATCATATAATTACAAGTTGGCTTAACGTGGTGGTTGTCAGTCCGGAGAATCTTCTTGATCTATATTTTTTAAAAATTAAACTCTTGTGGTTTCCATACCAAAAAGTAAGATATTTTCATATAAATTGTTATAGGAATTTTAACATAAGAAAACCTTTAAAAATAAATCAAATTTTTTATTTTTAAATTGGTTCTTTATTCAAAATCCCCGTGGAAATCACTGGCGAGGCAATTCCTCTTCCAACACTACATATGTCAGATATTTTAATTGATAACTTTTCAATGCAGTTTTTATTGAAATATAGCACTTCCTTAATAATTCGATAAAAAGTTATTTATATTACATAGAATGAGATATGGAGTATGTTAAAAAAATCAGGGGATTATTACGGAATTCGATTTGAATCGAAAAACTTACAAATTAGTATAAATTTACGAATTTCGAAAAAATTTTGTTTGTTTTATTGTTTTTTTCGAATAGAAAATTCCTTTCGAAAGTGTTTGCGATTAGAATTGCAATACATTCGGCCTTATCACGGTTGGCGTAGTCGTTGTCGTATTTCGACAGTTTTGTACAAGATTAAAGAAAATTAATAAAATCTATCTTTAATCCTTTACAAAAATGTCGAAATCCGACTAAAAAACGCCAACCGTGATAAGGCCGATTATAACCCCCCAAGTATGTTCTGTAAAGCGAAAACGAGTGATATTGCAATCTAATAAAATTTGAAACTGCTTTTTTAAATTTATCACGTTCTGATATTTTTTTTATTCATTCGTTAAATGATCGCTAACATAACTGCGTTAAGTTTTAAAACTTCTGAATAATCAGCGCTAATTTCTTTAAAAAAGAAAATACGAGATTTTAATTTCATTTGATTTCGCTTTATATTACATACTCGAATATATAAGAAAACCTTCCTCATAAAACATAATTTATCAAAAATATTTTTTCTTTCAGTGTAAAAATTTCATTCAATTACCAGGCACTACTAAGAAACATCCATCCTAAAGGTATGTGAAAATATTTTTTTAATTTTTTAAATACATATTTAGTGTAACCACATTTTAATTTTTAAATCGGGCCAGTAGTTATTCCTATAAAGAAGACAAGTTAATGTGTAAAAAGAGAAACCTTCACGTTTGATGTTTTATTGAACAGAAAATAACTGGTACGTTTTGCAAAGTCTTTTGTCGGAACACCATACTGAAGAAATTAGGGCTAATATTTTGAAAATAATAAAAAAAATAAAATATTAAGACATTATGTTTTGATTTACATACGTAATAAATTCGTAATCATACGAAACTGAGCGTAATCGTAATTTAATGATTACTTTTCCTTTTTGTATGGCCATAGCCTCTCCCCATATGCACTGAAAAACACCCAAAAATAAATCATTTAAACAAAATTTTGTATTTCATTACATTTTTTTTATTAAAATGTTTCATATTTTCCATTATATTCCTTTCCAAAAATATAATAATTATATATTTTTTTAACATCCTTTGGTTATATTTATGAAGCAGAGATTATTTTATAATTACAAGATTATAATGTTACCACATAAACATTTTCTTACAAACAACACTGTATTATCTTCAATTAAATAAAATAAAGCAAGAAACACAAACAAAAATAAGCTAAAAATAACACAATTAACTAAATAAATATACACTGTACACAATAAACATTTGCTATTCATTTAATAATACTTGTAAGGGTAGTATAACCGGTTGGACCAGGTGAATTGGAAGCATTTAAATCACGGCAACAGCCACAACAGCATACCTTACGTACTATATTTGCAAGACTAATATTATCAAAATCATCAATATTATTCATAAAAACGCCCGATGAAAGATCTTCTTCGGTGAGTGTACCAACAAATTCTTTGAGATCGGATACAGGAAAACCATCACGATAGTAACGCTTGATGGTATCATAAGCATCCATGATGACTGATATAAACAGCGAAAGTACAACATAAATGTACAGGGAAATAAATGAATAGAGGTAAATCTGGCAGAACCACCAAAGCCAATTGGCTTTAGCAGACATGGTGGCGAATGTGGCAAACATATCATCACCGTTTATCAACGCGAACAAACACTCGGACGTAGTAGCCAAAGAACGAAACTTCATGTGGTAGGGACCCAATATAAGCCAACCACAAAATGCAAATCCAGCATATATAAGTAAAGCTGCCACCAAAAAACGGAATATTTTTGGAGCTGCTTTCTTTAGTGTTAATATCACAACGTTGTAGGTTTTAAAGAAACCTAAATAGCGTAAAACGCCAAACCACACTAGTAGATTGCCGATGCCTAAAAATAAGGAACAAGTATCCCATTGATCGACAACCAAAAACTTACGCTCAATTTGCTCCTTTAAAGCTGAGCCCAGTATTAATAAAACATCATTGAATAGTATCATTATATACCTGCAAAGAAAAATTAATTTACTTTCCTTTCTTGTTAATAATTTTTTAATAACACCTACCAGAAGTTGACAAACTCCAATCTGCCCTCAAAACTTAGTTCCTTATTAAAGTGTGTGCGGAAAAAGCTGACAGTTTGGCATCTCAGTAAATAGGCTCTATATAGTGCTCTGGCACACAAAGCAAATGACAGCATACACACCAACAGCACAAATATATTTAATATGGATCTCAGAATAGCATCATACTCGGCATCTGATATAAAATCCACATCACCTTTACAATGCAAACGTGTAGCATCTGCATCCAAAGACAATAGCATTTGACCATCATGATCACGGTTATCAAAGAATATTGTCACATCAAACTTAAAGCAATCTGGTGCTGATAATGGCCCACCATAAGCTTTAAAATTTATAGTTTTAATGGCAAACATTAAAGTTGCTTTCACTAGAGAAGAGAAACTGACTTCTACACCACGCTGTTGTAAATACTTTTCAACGCCTATTTTTGTGACATTCGGTGGTAATTGCTCGCATACCATTTCAATTTCTGGATTAAATATATAGGATTCGTTAAAACCAAATATTGTACCTTCACGATAGTTGTACAAACACAATTTCATAGGTGCCATACTATTATCGATTGTTGGATAATCATATGGACCAATCGAACGATTCATAGTTGCATAACCACTTACAGCATAATCGATAGTATTAAAAAATTCACTTTTTTCGTAGAGTGCAAAAGGTCCCACCGATGGAGGATATGATTCAACCTCACGCGATGAATCCCAGCCACGTAAAAATAGATGAGAAAATGCAATACGATTATCCCACGTATAGTTGATGTGATTATAACGTGAATGAGCAAAAAGGCATAATTGCATAGTGACTAAAATAATTTTGACAATCTGCAAAGAAAAAAAATAAAACAAAAGATTAATTTAAAACATTAGTACCTTTAAATATCAAAAATTATGGCCCCGATTGTCATTCACAACAGTTGTAAATTTGATGTTGTATTTTTAAAACTGCGATTATGATTTACAACATCTATGTATGTACCCTATATGCATACTTTGCCTATCGTTTATAACATTTATTTTTATATAGTTTGTAGCCAATGCTACATAACATTTAGATGTTGTGAACGATAAAAGGGGCCTATATTTTAATTTATGGATGATGTTACTCGTACATCACATTATCAAATCGTCGTGCGGGAGTTTAAGTGCTCTATACGCCATTTTTTTAATCTCGAGATAATTATGCTAATTTAGGTTTTCGACCCCAAATTTTTAAAATCTGCATTCCGTTTTCGGCTATTTATCTCCGAAACTTGACGAGATATCCTAAAACGGATTACAGATTTGAAAAATTTGGGGTCGAAAACCAATTAACTCGAGATATATAAAAAATATGAAATGGCGGAAGAGCACTTAAACTCCCGCTCGTCGAAATGGTATTTTTCTAAAGGCGTATTTATTAAACAGGGATAATTGTTTAACTCTTAAGATTTTTGTAATATGGTTTTACTTTTTATGTTTTGTTATGGCTGCCAATGTGGGCGCTTAATCTTCGCAGTGTAATGGGCTTTACATATCGTGTTAAAATTATCAAAATTATAATTTTACAGGACTTGAAAAAAACTCTTCAACAAACAATGCTTTTAATATAAATTGTCGCTATAAAATCGTCGTTTTTAAGGGCAGAAGTGTAAAAATTGGAAGACATGTAGTTTAATTGAATCCATCATTCATAAATCGATTTTAAATTTGTTGTTACTCACGCCTTTTTACATTTTAGTTAACGATATACAAACATGCATACATCCATATATACATAAAGGTATTCAAGCGTATGAAAATAAAACAATCTGTTTCATTCGATCTTGAATATAGATTTCAAAACATATGAATGCACTTCTTTGAAATATTCATACAAATAAATAAATATGTACATATGCATGTACACTGCCGATCACTTGAATAGGTTTATTAATTTTTGCTCTTATATTTTAATTTTTCTTCATATAAACTTTAGGAAAACAATTTTTTTTTTACTTAAATTAAGAGATATTATGAATGATCATATTTTAGGAAGAAAAGAATAACGATACAATAAATAAAAATTTGTTATTTTTTGATTTTACTTCAAAATGCTGCGAAAACAGGTGTAGATTTTGGGTCACTTGAATAGGTTCACTAGGAATACAATTAGATTGCTTTTGACCATCGACAGTATAATTACAATTTTAAATATTTGTGAGTTACTGCAATAATTTTTTACATTTTTTATGTAAAATGGGGCGCAGCCAGCGACTAACTGAAGAAAGAAGAGGCAAAATTAAAGCATTCAATGAAACAGGCTTAAGCCATAGGAATATCGTCAAAAAATTGGTTGCAGATAGAATGTTGTAAGTAATTTTTTAAGAAATCAGTCCGATTACGGAAAAAACATGAAAGGTCGGAAGAAAAAAGCCGCAACAGAAGCGGACAGAAGAGCTATTATAAGAGCTGCCTCAAATTTAATGCCAGGGTTGTAAAAGTGTGGATTCAAAGCCAAAATGTCAATAAGTTGGAGTGGCCACCATATTCCCCTGACTTAAATATTATAGAAAATGTATGAGGCTTGCTTTCTGGCAAATTCTACGAGTCGGGCAGAGGGTACGAAATCAAATAAGCTTTAATTGGAGGAATTAAAAAAGCTTGGTCCGAAATTTTATTATCATTAACTGAAAATCTTTATAACTCCCTCCCAAATGGTATTCTTGAAGTTATATCGATAATGAAATAAATACTCATTATTAAATCATCAAAACATTGTAAGAAATCTTAAAAAATAAAAAAATTTTTACAAAAAAATCATTTTCTTCTATAGTTTTTTAAATGAATGATAGTGAACCTATTCAAATGACCCAAAAAATTGTGTTGAAAATCATATTCGTTTTGGGAAAAGAATTACTAAAATTCAGTTATTAATTAATGAAACAATTTTTTTTTATTATAAACTTACATAATCCAATATTTTACCATTTTAGAAAATAATATAACTAAAAACTTCATTACTTTTAGAAAAAAATTAAGTTGAATGTAATGAAAATAGTGAACCTATTCAAGTGATCGGCAATGTATGTATAGTATGCCATGCATGAGTTTACACACAAGAAAAATTGAAATTTTTTACATACATTTGTAATATAAGCAGACAGACCAGACCATCCAAATTATAAAAAATCAATAGTAATTAATCAGGGGGCAAATTACGGTATTCGATATCGAGCGAAATTTCATACAGATTACAAACAATTTTCATATAAATTTCGTTCGATATCGAATGCCTTAATTTGCCTGCCGCCAAATTTATTTTTTAATGATTATATACATAATCCTCTTGTGAGAAAATTCATGACCACCAATTGATTACGATTACAAATTCGGATTACTTTGGATTACAGAAAATAATGAAATACAAATACAGAAACAAACAAAAAAATAATGCAACATTATTTATTTTCAAAATTTAAGCCCTATTTTTGTCAATATTATATTTTTGAAAAAGACTTTGCAAATCAGTTATATTCCGATAAAGACACAACAAAATGAAGTAAATTTATCTTAAAATAAGCAGAAAGAAAACAAAAAAATATTTTTCAAGAAACTCCGCACAAAATTAAAAAAAAATGTTTTTTTGTATAATATAAAATATTAAAAAAAAGCAATTAATGGGTCTATTATGAATGGCCGTTTCCGTGGACTAGTGGTTAGTGTGTTGGCTTACTAAAACGATAGCGCCGGGTTGAAATCTCAGCTGTGACATCTTGAAAAAAAAGTATGAAAAAATTATTTCTAATTACATATGTACATACATACATATACATACATACATAACTGGCCTTTACAACCCTGTGTCAGGATTACGGCCTAGCTTCTCGCAGCACTCATGTTGTGTGTGTAAATTTTTATCCATGAGTACCGGAACCTACAGTTTAAAGTCGACTCCGAACGACAGACTTGGGAAACTTGTTCATGGCAATTAATGATCTCAGCGCTTTTGCCAGAAGACTGCTGAGAGGTAAAGAATGAAATAATTTTTTCATATTTCTTTTTTTTAAGACGAAAGAGCTGAGATTTGAACCCGGCACTATCGTCTCAGTAAGCCAACACACTAACCACTAGACCACGGCGACCACAATTTCTAATTATTATATACATATTTTTTCGAATTAAATTCGAATATTTATTGGATCTATATTATACTTATTGTATGAATTTTAATAGCCTAAGATCCTAATACTGGTATTTTATTATAGAATTTTTTTTATTTATGAATAAAAATTATAGTTTTACGAGTTATCTTTGCTTTTTTAATTTTTTTTATTTTTCGTACACAATTATGAACTTTTTTCACATTTCAAGAGGCAACAGCAAAAATAAAATTTCCTGTTGTTTTTGTTTCGTTGTACCTTACCACCACGTAATGGTCGTAATGGTCGAAAACTAGTTCAGTTCTGCTAGTGTTGTACATATTCCTTAACGGAGGTTAATTCTCATAAGAATACCAGTATTAGAATCTTAGGCTATAAAAATTGATACGATAAAAAATTATTTCTTTCGGCGACTACTTCTCAGCAGTCTTCTGGCAAAAGCTTTGCGAGTAATTGATTGCCATGAAAAAGCTTCTCAAATCGGTCTATAGGAGTCGCCTTTAAACTGTAGGTCCCGGTACTCATGGATAAAAATAAACACACACAACATGAATGCTGCGAGAAGCTAGGCTGGAACCCTCACACAGGGTTGTAATGGCCAATTATTAAAAAATTAAAAAAAAGCTTGGTCCGAAATTTCATTATCATTAACTGAAAATCTTTATAACTCCCTCCCAAATGGTATTCTTGAAGTTATATCGAATAAAGGAGGATATACTCATTAACACGTTCGCGGACGTGAATGTTATATCATTCATTTTCATACTGATGCAAAATGACGTGAATGCTATATATATTATATTTCTAAAAAGGACTTTGTAAATCAGATAAGTTATATTTCGATAAACACACAACAAAATAAATCAAGTTTATCTTAAAAGAAGCAGAAAGAAAACAAAGAAATATTATTCAAGTAACTCCGCACAAAATTAAAAAAAAATTTTTTTTGTATAATATAAAATATTAAAAACAAAAACAATTAATGGGTCTATTATGGATGGCAGTCTTCGTGAACTAGTGGTTAGTGTGTTGGCTTACTAAAACGATAGCGCCTGGTTCAAATCTCAGCTCTGCTGTATGTGTATGAAGATAAATATGTACGTATTTAACTAGCAAAGATAAGCACCTTTTATTTTAGCAGAGCTAAATATGCCAATAACACAGTTGATTGTGTACTTTTCCACTCTTCTATAATTGTTATTATGGAAAATCTAGGACCTCTACAGATATAGGGCTATGTGTGGGTGGTACTCCTAAGGATCCTCTATCCACCTGGAATAGTGGCATATCCGAAATAATTTTGGTTTAAAAAATGATCTATTTTGAAAATATGTAGTTAAAATTTCTGGAGAAGATTTGCACAACTCGTGCACGACTGGTTGAGCGACAATGTCACTGAGCTTGACGTCGACCGCACATTGTATGAATTATGCAAGCGTATCGTCAATATTCTCTTTATCATCGACAACTTTAAGGAAATAGACTACAAAACATCGTGCACGAACACCTCCGCAGAGTTGTCGCCAACCGTTAGTGGCATGACTTAAAGACATACTCGATGACAATGCAGTGCACGATGTGCCAACAGGGTATAGACATATGCACATATTGTATATCGATAATATGTTATTATATTAGTTTTCTTTGATTTGGTTTTATTTCGATCGTTTCTTTTAAAAAATACTATAAAGGCAATATTTTGTTAACCTGGGATAAAAAAAATTAAAAGGGCAAAATTTTTGGTAGAAAACAACTTCTTATTTTAGGCGAATCTTGAAAAATATTTTTCCGTATAGCTTTTAAGATGTTGCACATATTATTATAGTAAATCAAAAAATAAGCCTTTATTAGTAATAAATTTAATAAAAATTAATTGTTTTTGTGTGCAAACTCATTTTTGACAGGCTATCAAAAAATTTGTGTGACAATTTCCCACTTTTTTTTAGTATTACAGAGGCCTTATTCTGTAATAAACTTGAGTTAGGACTTTTTGGCTACGAATAGAATTCTTGGACGTTTATTGTAATTTAAAAACTTCTTGCCTATTACCTCTAAACTTTTTAATTTTATATATTCTAACGCCCAGCCTGTTTCAAAAACCCAAAATTTTAGCATTTTAGCTTAAGAGAATTACAGAATAAGGCACCAGGTAAACTATTTAACTGATAACTAAAACTATTTCGTAGAAAACAACAAATTGTAAATACGTATACTATGCAAGTAAGCAACTTGCAGGTACATACATACATATTTCACTACAGGCCATTTGTCTATTTTTAAAATTATTAAATTATGCAGATTTAAACGAAAAATGTTGTATAATAACGAATAAACAATAAACAGAAAACTAGAAAAACCAATTTAAGAAAAATAATAAAACACTTTAGTATAAGTGATAGATAAAATGGGTGGTATAGAAAAAATAAATCGCTGTATATAGTATGTACTCGTAATATAGGCATTCTGTTTCATGCCTGCTCACGTAAGTTTTAGTTAAACAAATATTAACTAAGATAAGGTGGAAATGAAGATAAATGTTATTTTAAATGCTTTAGTTAACAAAGATAAGAATCTATTTACATAGAATTGAATCATTTAAGTATTTCGTGAAAATTTATTAATTAAAAATTCCAAAAACTATTGCAAACAACACCATTTTAAAACACATACATACACGTAATATTTACATGAACATGTATTATCATTATTATTCAAAATCTTTTCTTTACTTTGACAATTATTTAATTGTTAAGCATACAATGGGGAAATTAAAATATTGATTGTATGCTGCAACGCCTCGCAAATGATATGAAAAGAATTGTGTTTACCCGCCTGCATATGCAGCAGTTTAAAACTGGACTTAATTTTTATCAATTTATAAATAACCAAAAAAAAATCATCTTTATTGTGTTCAGCGACCCTCTCTTGCATTATCAGTATGATTTAAAGTTGTTTTGTATTTGTATAATGTATTCTCTTACCTGCACTACAAATTTATAGGGAAACTTTCGTCTGGCTTGCCATTTTTCAATAGGATTCATGAAATAAAATTGTAATTTACGTCTCATGCGATCCTCATTATACATGGCCATAGGTGAAACACCTTCCACGCATGTTGAAGAGGCAGGTACATCAACAAAACCACTGCCACTACTACTATTGCCAGCTATATCACCTGAGATGGGAGTATTCATGGCCTCTTTATAGGACTGCCTAGAACCCGGATTATTACTACGAGGACTTACAAATTCCTCATCGCTTTCACAGCGTGAATTTTCACCACTGCTTGTATTGTGTTTACGGTCTCCAGAGGTAGCAGCATTATAATTGCGCGTCGACATTGTATATGCTCCTCTGCCGTAATTAATTAATTCTAAAGACTGCACTTAAGTGGCTGTATGTTGGTGGTGATGTAGGAAAATCCCCTTGCTATCCCCGAAAGCAAAAGAAATTTTCCAGTGTTTAATTTTCTCTGTTTTTTTTGTTTTTCTGCTTTCGTTATGTTCGATTGAATAATCACTGTCGAATTCAATTTTTTTTTAAATGCTTTTAATACTTCCGTTTAAACTTTATTTGTCGTATTAATTACATTTAATACTAAAACAGCAGCTTTTAAAATTGTAATTAAATAGGTTCGTTGTGGAAACAACACAAAAAAAGTAACTTTCGCTTGTTGTTTTGGTATTTTACTATTTTCTTTGTTTTCATTATTTACAACTCAGAGATGTGGAAAAAGAAAAACAAATACTTTTTATAGCGGGTACTTAAGTAGTCATAAAGATTTGTTACTGTTGGGCATAGTCTGGTAGCACAACAAATTACCATGAAACGTAAATGAATGGTTGGTAATGCGAAAAAGAAATTAACGCCCAGTTTTTATTTTATTTTTTATTTCATAATTAAATACGTAATTAGTTAATTTTAATTTAAATACAGTTTCTGTTTTGCAGTTCATTTTATTTAAATACAGTTTCTGTTTTGCGTGATATATTTACATTTATTTTTAATTGTGCAAAAAGTATGATAACACAGTTCAAAAACAGCAGTGATTATCTTTAGCCGAATAAAACACAAGTAATAAAATATAAAATGATATGAATTAGTATTGAAATTAATAAGAAATCTAGTTATTAACAGTTGTAAACAAATTCAACAAAATTTAACCTCTCTTTCTGATAATTTTAAGGATAAAAGCATTTCTTAAAAACTGGAATTCAAATTCATTTTATTCGGAAGACAAATATTTTGCCGCAAATAAATATGTAACTTTAATTCAGGCATTTAAGGCTTTATATTAATTGTATCATATCAATGCCAATTTTATGCTCAGAGGGTTTCATTTGTACATATTCACAGAAAGCTAGCATAGATAGATGATTATATTTAAAACTTAAATGGACACGGTTGGCCATTCAAATTGCTTTTAAGTTTTATTAAACTTTGTACCGAAAAAACAATTTTTATTGTATTTAAATGGCATTTAAATTTCAATGCCACACAATATTCCCAATAAATTTAACAAAATCATTTCTTAAAACACTATTGTTCCGTTCAATCTTTAAATAGTTCGGCATTTCATTATGTACCTTGAGCCTCTTATAGAAAACTGATTTTTGCAAGGCACTATTATTTATTTGTTCTAATCTAAAACCGTACAGCTGTATGACGACTGTTCAGTCATCTTTATTTGATGAATAAAATTTTATGTGTTCAATTACAATCTTTGATTTATACTGTTACTCTTAAATAATCTCTTAAAGAAACTAATTTTGTTTCCAATTTTCTTACAAATATACTTTATGTGCTGTTTTATTTTTAATTCTTTATGAATTATGCAACCAAGCAAGATATTTAATATTTTCAACTTGTTTGTTTGATCATTACGTTATTTATTCTAAAATTTCTATATGTATTCATAATAATGTCCAGTAGTTTTGTTCTTTTTCTATTGATAGAGTATTCCATAGGTATTTGTACTTTATCTTCAGTACTGCCAGAAATAGAAATAATCATATTTTTAAAACGCAATTTACTTACTTTTTAATATAAAAAACAATTATAATTTGATCAATTCAAATTCTATTCACTGCTTTTTTTTATTACCTGCAATCATAATTTTAATACGCAATTTACTTATACGAGTATGTGAAACAACAAAAAACAATTCAAATTTTTTAGTGCTTTTTACGTTTTAAATCCTTCTCTTATTTAATCGAATTTTATTTTGATTTGGTAGTGCTGTCTCCCTGCTTCAATTCCTTTTTTTTATGCTGGCAATCATGCTTTAAAAGGAAATTGATTTACTTTTTATTATAAAAATAAATTTTATTTTAGCCTGGTAATGCTGTTGTTTTTATTTTTAAATGTGTTGCCTACCGTTATGCTGAATCTGGCAATTGTTGCCACATTTGTGTGCCCCTATATTTCAATTTCCGTTTTAGTAGATAAGGCAACACTCTAAAAATTTGAATTTTTGAAATTTTATCTTCTATTTTTAACATATGGCAGCGCTTAACAGAATATTTTTCTTATTTTTACCTACGGCAACACCTTAACCGCCTTTTCTAGCTTTCTTTAGTTTTTCCGTGATTCTGCAACAACGTTAAAGTAATAGAACCGAAATTTGTGAAAAAGTTATAAAAGTCTGTTAAAAGTTAATTATTCGGTAAAAGAAAAATATATTTATAAAAAACAACCCCTAAACAAATGTATTTAGTTTGTAAATTGTTTACATTAAAGTGTTTTTAATAAATTGTGTGCCGGTCTAAACTGTCTGCCCAAATTTGCCATTCGTATTCATAAATTGTGTGTTAATGAGAAAAAGTCACAAGTAAAGGTGATTTAAATATTCGAAATTTGTTGAAAAAGTGTTGATTTCTTTAAGATATCAAGTGTTTATACACAAAAAATAAAATTAATAAAATCAAAGAACTTCTTAAAGCAACTCAACAAGTTGACGCCTAAAGACCTTAGGGAAGGTCATTTCAAAAACCATTAAGTAATGAAAACACAAAACAAAACGAAAGCAATAACAAAAACAAATGCAAGCAGTGCAAATATTCCTTAAGCCAACTTAAGTAAAAACACAAAGAAAAAGAAAAATGCATGTTCTTGCAAAACACATAAAAGGTAAATCACAAATTTGTTTTGAAATATTTCTAAAACATTTACATATTTAGACAAAAACAGAAAATTATTTTAAAATTTTGTGAGAAAAAAGAGAAAAAGACTGCACCATAGCCTGGTAATGCAATCAGGCCTGCCATATTTGCCGATTTATCGGCATTTTGCCGATTTTTTACTATAAATTTACCAATGTGCCGATTTGCCGATTTTTGCTTCAAAAATGCCGATTTTTTCAAAAAAGTTTAAAATACTATATTTGCTCTAGT
The DNA here is from genome assembly GCA_963576795.1 of Metopia argyrocephala. Classification (NCBI taxonomy): domain Eukaryota; kingdom Metazoa; phylum Arthropoda; class Insecta; order Diptera; family Sarcophagidae; genus Metopia; species Metopia argyrocephala. The sequence goes on from OY756210.1 coordinate 99,654,534, forward strand.
ATATTTATCAAATAGTCCAAAAAGATTGGATAAATTTCACAACATTTAGAAGATGTTAGAAATAAAACCAAAAAATTTACTGTATCCAAGTCAATCCAGATGGCTATCTAGAATACTATATTTACATGAAGCCTTAAAAATTTACTTTTTGTTGGCTGCCAATGTGGATCAAATTGATACAACAACAAAAAAATTATTAAAAGTTTAAACCAGGGACTGAAACCCTGAAAAAATTGGGTTCGGGTTCAGGTTCGGGTTAATCAAAATAAAAAGTTTGGGTTCAGGTTCGCTCCAGGGTTCAGGTTCGGGTTCAAAATTTAGAAAAAAAAGTACAATATCATTTATTTATTTTTTAAAAAATTTTTATTTAATTTTCAAAAAAATTTTCATTTAATTTAATAATTAAAATTTTTTTTAAATTTGTTCTTTGTGGTGATAAAATAAATTTCAAAGCTGAAAAAGCCCTTTCTACGTTTACTTGCGTTGCAGGAACTGCGAAGATTATCTGGGCCACATGATATAATAATAGTGTTTCCATTTTATGTTGCTCCCAAAATCTTAAAATATTTTTTTCTTTTACCAGCCCTGGATAATATTCGTATATTTTCATCTCATTTTTAACTGAACTATCAATTGAAGAGGTAGCATTTATATTTGACGAATTAATTTGAGAAAACTTTTCTTTCTTCTTTAAAACTTGTTCAAGAATATCCTCATCTTCTCCTGAAGACCTAGAAATTTCTGTTCTTATAAAATTTTCTTTTACTCTCTCCATTTGTAAATTTTTGAAAATGTTTATACTTAGTTTTTAAAATTTGCCTCTAAGCATTGCATATATTAATCTAAATCTGCTGTCTAGATATACTGCTTTGATTGCAACAGTGGATTATTAATAAAGTTTTTTGCTCTTTTAATAATATTCGAATATAATTCTTTGGATAATGTTTTTGTTTGGTAATCTTTTGTCAACTCTCTATTAAGTACACAGAATATTTTTATGTGCAAAAATAATTTTTTCAATTTTATGAACCCGAATCTGGATGAGTTTTGGGGTTCAACGGGGTACGGGTTCATGGTTATAAAAGCACTGAACACGAACCCATTTCGGTTCGGGTTCGGTTTCAGTTCCTGGTTTAAACAAATCAAATTGAATATATTTCATTTTTAAAATATATTCTTAAAATAGTAAATAATATTAACAGAATTTTTCAAAGTGAATTAACTTAAATACATAACCTGTACAAAAAACGGTATTCTAAAAAATAAAAACATTTATTTAACGGATTTTATGAACACAAATAATATTTTTGAAATTTGATGGGGTGTATTTGGGAGTATTGGCTAAAGAGTTAATATCTGAATCAAAACAAAATTACTAAAAATAAGAATAGTTCTCTTACGGAAATTCTGAGGAAATTTCCTAGCTTTATTGCTAGAAAAGAAAAACAAATTTTAGATTCCGAATTCAGAAAGTTAAAATCTTTGAACTTTGAAGAAATATTTGAAGGACTTGAAATAAATTTGTAGACTTTTGGCAAAAAAAAATTCTGAAAACGAGGGGATGTAACAGTTGCATTTCCAGTGCTGTCATAGTTTGTACAACAAATTATGATCCTTCCACGATCTTCAGCAAATGTGGATAGAATTTTTAGTAAGCTCAATCTAAATGAAAAAAAAAAATTCGATGTTCGCTGGTAAATGAATCACTACAGGGAATTGTTTTTCCCAATAACACTATGCGACAAATGAAGACTTTGGGAAAAATGCACGAACACCACAGTAGAGGTTCGATTGTATTACCAAAAGTTAGTAAATAAAGTTAGATCTTGAAAATCTTTTGAGGTCCATAAAAAAAATTGGTGGTCAATCTGACCAAACCGAGTACAGGGTTTTACTAACCTTTGGTAGTATAATCGAACCAATACTGTGGATTCCGTGCATTTTTTTCACTGTCGCACTGTGTAATTATTTAAAATTTAACAATTTAAACTGTTTTGATACTTTTTTTATTTTCTATAAACATTAATGTTGAATTGTTCTGTTTTTGTTAATAAAAATAGGTGTATGGTACTTAAAACGGGAAGTTTTAATTTGACGATTTTTTGCCGATTTTTTTACCTTGAAGTGCCGATAATGCCGATTTTTTTTTCGAAATTTGCCGATTTTCAATTAAAAGCATCTGGCACCCCTGAATGCAATTTGTGTGCTTGGCTGTGTGAGATGAACAACACAATTGTATTTAAAAACAAATAAAAATAAAAGCTTTTCCTTTCAACACTTTTAAGGCGCAATCTTATTAATCTTGTAATAGAGGGGCTATTGACTTTCCGAATAACAAAAAACCTTTTATAAAATATACATACATACACTGCCGATCACTTGAATAGGTTCACTATTTTCATTACATTCAAATTAATTTTTTTCTTCAAGTAGTTAAGTTTATAGATATATTATTATCTAAAATGTTAAAGTATTGGATTATGCAAGTTTATAGTAAAAAAAATTATTTCAATAATTAATAACTGAATTTTAGTAACTTTTTTCCCAAAACGAATATGATTTTCAACACAATTTTTGTGCCATATGAATAGGTTCACTATACATACATACATAACATTACAACCCTGTGTCAGGATTACGGCCTAGCTTCTCGCAGCACTCATGTTGTGTGTGTTAATTTTTATCGATAAGTACCAAGACCTACAGTTTAAAGTCGACTCCGAACGACAGAATTGAGAAGCTTTTTCATGACAATCAGATACTCTCAGAGCTTTTGCCAGAAGACTGCTGAGAGGTAGTCACCGAAAGAAATATTTTTTCATATTTCTTTTTTTTTTAAGATGTCGGAGCTGGGTGTCGAACCCAGGGCTCATGTCCCAGTAAGCCAACACACTAGCCACTAGGCCACGGCGACTATACTATCAATAATTTAAAAAATAAAAGAAGAAAATTATTTTTTTTTGTAAAACTTTTGTATTTTTTAAGATTTCTTATAATTTTTGATGATTTAATAATGGGTATATCCTCCTTTATTCGATATAACTTTAAGAATGCCATTTGGGAGGTAGTTATAAAGATTTTCAATTCCTCCAATTTTTTTTAATTCCTCCAATGAAAACTTATTTGGTTTCGTATTGTCTGCCGGACTCGTAGACTTTGCGAGAAAGCAAGCCGCATACATTTTCTATAATATTTTAGTCAGGGGAATATGGTGGCCAATCCAACATATTGACATTTTGGCTTTGAATCCGCTCCTTTACAACCCTGGCATTATGTATCTGGGCATTATCTACGACTATTCAAGTACTGTTTTGTAGTTATTAGCGTTCATTTTTGATATGAGGAATTGAAGCTTACATGTACCATAATATGAAATCGCCCCCACACCATTACACTTCCCTTACAGTTATTGAGACCACTAAGGCAGCGTTCCTCCTTATGTAGGCTGTGGGAATAATAATTGTATCCATCCGGATACTTCCAAATTAAACTCTTTTTCGTCTGAGAAGGCAACACGATAGCATTCATTTTCATCGTTCATGTGTTCTCGTGCAAACTGCGGCCGTTTCGCTTTACGAGCAGCTTTAAGAGATGGTTTGTTTTTAATTTTCTATCTCTTAAAATGTTTACAACTTTGAATAACACGTCTTACAGTGTTTATGCTAGGTATGATACCCAATTTTTGTCTAATTTTTGCAGCAGAATCGCTCGAATTTGAGGCAGCTCTTCTAATAGATCTTCTATCCGCTTCTGTTGTGGCTTTTTTCGTCCGCCCTTTCATGTTTTTTCCATAATCGGACAGATTTCTTAAAAAATTACTTACACATGCTGGCTGCGACCAATTTTTTTTTGGCGATATTCGTATGGTTTAAGCCAGTTTCATTGACTGCTTTAATTTTACCTCTTCCTTCTTCAGATAATCGCTTGCTGCGCCCCATTTTACATAAAATATGTAAAAAAGTATTGAAGAGTAACTCACAATTATTTAAAATTGTAATTATACTGTCGATTGTCAAAAGCAAATGAATTTTATTTGTAGTGAACCTATTCAAGTGACCCAAAATTTACGCCTGTTTTTGCAGCATTTGAAGTAAAACCAAACAAATAACAAATTTTTATTTATTGTGCTGTTATTCTTTTTTTACTAAAATATGATCATTCATAATATCTCTTAATTTAAGTGAAAAAAGATTGTTCTCCTAACGTTTATATGAAGAGAAATTAAAATATAAGAGCAAAAATTAATGAACCTATTCAACTGATCGGCAGTGTACATACATATATATGGATTCCTTATCTATGAACGTATACATGTACATATATGGTTAAAACAATAAGTACACAACTACGAGTATATTTAACGTTTAATGATAACAAATAAAAATATTTTAATATTAAAATACTTAACAAACTTTATTTTGTATTTTATTTAGCAATCTTTCTATTGTATTCTCATTTATGTCCGACTTAACGAACATGTTACATGTCTTCAGTACGACAATTTCTGAAAACATTTAGTGTATAATTTTCTGTATAATTATTCGTTGTAAATGCTTTGTAAAGAATTCCTGTTACTCATATCACAAACGGTTCAATAACTACCGATTGTTTCCATATTCACTTCGTATTTGGCTAACTCTTCGATATATTTCCTCAGTATACTGCTGTCGCTTGGCACACTTATTCAATTAAATTTAGATTTTAGATTTTTCTTTTTTTCTATTAAGCTGATTTCAGATATTCGTTTTCCACTATTGCGATTGGTTGATATTGATACTTGTGTCGTTTTGTGTAGTGCGCATACTGCGGTGATACGTATGATCAATGTTTTCAGTTGATTTGTGTGATTTTCTGTATTTTCATCGGTTACCTTCCTATCTTTTCAGCCATATTTAAGATGGTTTTTTTTGCTATAATTTGGTCTTGAATGGCAACTATAAACCCTTTTGTCTCAGATTGGAGTTCTCCTCTTCTCCGCAAAGTACGAGTGCATGCATATATGAGTTCTTGGAGTCAAATTCTTTATACCGCATTACTGACACCACCCATGGCAGTGTATGTAGTATGTAGTGTGTTAGCCTACTAAGAGAAGAGCTGCGGGTTATAACTCCAGCTCTGACATCTTAAAAGTCAGGCTTCTGGCAAAAGCCCATGGAGTAACTGATTGCCATTAACAAGCTTGTCAAGTCTGTCGTTTTATCCATCGTTACAGTACTGATGGATAAAAATTGACGCATACAATATGAAAAACGGTTATGTTGTTATGTATTGATCTTACATGTTTGCATTTATTTCTTACCGGTCTCTATGATGTTATCTTTTCTTAAAGAAATGGTAACAGCAGTAGTTTCTTGGCTGTCAGATGGTTTGTTATTATTATTACTGGGGTGTTTTAGACCTAGATAAAAAGGTTTTCTATGTCTTTATTTTATAAATGAATATACGGCCTGTTCGACGATGTCGAAGGTTTTCACTCGTTCGTATTCTTAATGAAAGACTGCTTTTTTGCTTCCCAGAGAGTTTTTATTGTTGGCAAATAATGTAAATAATTTTTAGGAGTCATAATATAGGTTATCCATTTAACCGATGTTTTTTTTTTTTTTTTAATTTTCAGTTAATTTGCAATTTGAAAATGTTTAAATTTCGATGATTAATGAGTGACCTGTTTTCGTTCCTATAATTTGGGTCCGTTTCCCTTTTTTTAAAAACATATTTATTTTGCAAAATTTTTTATTTCTTTTAGAGACTTATAATACATTTTAAATGCTTGAAAAGATATACTTTTTCTAAATCTATAATTATATATGGGTCTTGAAATCCCAAAATTGGTTTCTTTATAAGAATTACCATTCGCTACCGAATATATATAAACACTAGCGGAACTGAACTAGTTTTCGACTAGTTATATATATTCATTTTTAGATTATCTATTTAAGTCACAATCAATCGGAATTAGATTTTGTGAATTATAAAGTTTTTACTCTTTCAAATGAAAATTCTAACCAGTTTTTTTTTTTGTTGAATTACTTTTATTTACAACTATGTGTTAAAAGCTTTTTTGTAAATTCAACTTATTTTTTAGTGTAACCATTACAGCATCTAGCAACAAGAAATTCCACATATTTTTCTTAAATGATCCATTACCAATTTATAATCAGTAATGGGCCTTTTTATGCTGTGACCAGCTAATTTTAACAATCATTTTATTACTTAATTTCCTAATTGGAATTTTGTAATTCACATAAAAGATAATGTAAAAATGAGTATACAACACAAAGAACTCTGGTGAGATCTTCGTAGCGGGAGTCGAAAACTAGTTCAGTTCCGCTAGTGTTTATATATATTCGGTAACGCATGTTAATTCTTATAAAGAAACCAGTTTTGCGATGTCAAGACTGATATATAATTATAAATTAAGAAAATAATACTTCACAGTGATTCCAATTATTTCTATTTCTGGTATTATAAATATCTACAGTAGAGTATCACAAATTAAAACCACTTCCTTCCTCGAAATATTCTAATTTCTGAATATATTTTTTCTTCCCTCAAAATGACAAGAAAATTATTAAATGGGTAAAACCAAATGCAAGCTTAACTGAATTATTATTTTCATTGGATACAAAACAGTTGTTTAGGATGCGAGATTTCATGACTGGCTATTAAATATTTATTTATTTATTTATTATTAAAGTCTATGGAAGATAATCCGACAGACTAATAACAATACATATAATGCTTAAATAATAAAATTGAAACAAAAGTGTACAAGAGGAAAAATAAAAGTAAATGTAAATGACAATGTTACAAATTAAGAAATATAATTATTTTATTCCTAATAGTACTTAAATTCAAAGAAAAATCAACAAATTTTGACAAATTATTATATTGGCGACATATTCTTATAAAAGGGTCAGCAAGCATATAATTAGATCTACATAATGGAATGTACAAAGGTGTATGATGACGAGTATAACGACTAGGAACATTAAATTTAACACAGTTCAATAGATATTCACAACATATATTGCCATTTAATAGATTCATCATAAAAGACACGTTCAACATAACATGACGACTTTTAAGAGTAGGTAGTTTAATTAGAGCAAGTCTACTAGTGTAGGAAGGAAGATTAGTATAATTCCAACGAAATTCGCGCAAACAGAACAACAAAAATTGCCTCTGCACAGATTCAATGTTATTATTAGTTATATTATAGTAAGGATCCCATATAAAATTGAAATACAGCCTAGCATCAAGTAGAATTCCAAGACCAATGATTGATTCAACCACCTCCAAATAATTGCCACCCAGAGAGTAATTAACTATGTTTATGTTGTTTCTACCAAATTGCATACATTTACATTTTCCTATATTTAACTCAAGCATGTTGTGTTCGCACCATATGAAGAAGTCATTCAGGTCGTTTTGGAGATAGGCATGATCATCAAGATTAGCAAAAGAAACGAAAATTTTAACGTCGCCAGCGTACATCAATATATCAGCTAATTTAAAAATATTTGGAAGGTCGTTGATTAACAAGGAAAATAAAAGTGGTCCAAGATGACTGCCCTGGGGAAGGGAAGATATATGTGAAGGAACAGAAGTACTAAATAATAGCAAATTAATTCGAATTTAGGACTACAAATGAATTCATTTTAAGTACTGCTTAAGAAGGCGTAAAATAAACAATATTTTTAAAACATTTCAAATTTGTTTTGCTCAAATTGTATTCATGTTGGGAACTGAAAAGTAACCAAATAACTACAAAAATATATTTATGAATGTATGCATGTGTGTACTTGTTATTTTGAGCATAAGTGTATATAGAAGAGTGGGTTCCTTATAAAAAGAAAAGTGGGCAGCTAAAAACAACAACAACAACAAAACCAATAACATATAGGCAGTGGTTTAAACAGCTTTTAACACCACGCATTTGTTAAGTGCTTACCTTAAAGTCTTTCTAAGGTACCAAGCATTGTATACGGAAATATCTATGTATATGCTCTACATGAATACATTTACACATACATATGGATATGAATGTATGGATGTATTCAAACGTACATTCCAAAATCAAGTACATACGCTTACATTCCTGCCATAAATCCAATCTTCATATACAAAATGTACTCTCTCTCTCACACAGGGACACAAGTATTTTTGCAATTTGTGTATGTGTATTGAAGTTGTATGTACTTGACTAGTTTTTCTTTAAAATAAAAAAAAGGAAAAATAAAAACACAACAATAAAAATTCCTGAACTCTAAATAAACAAACAACCAAACAAACAAATAAAAATTCGGTAGCTTACAAAAATGCATACCAAAAAACATTAAAGCAATAACAACAGTGACAACAGCAACAACAATCGAACCATTACATTATTAGCAATTGTGGTCTTTGTAATACGAGTAACAACAAGTAAGTAATTTCAGAAAAGCCAATACAAACAAACCAATTGGCCAAGAAGTAACCAGGCAAAGAGTAAAATAAAAAGAACAATAACAATGAGAATATTGTTCAACGAGTAAAAACAGAAGCTTTTATTGTGTTTTAGCCTCCTCTACTCTGCACACATACACACATACGAGTACATTTCTTCCTTAAAAAAAATAAACAAAAATATTATTAATTTTTTTTTATTTTGTAAGTGCAGTAGCCACAGCCAAACGAGCCACAACATCAAAAAGAATAGGAAGGAATAAAAGAAGTAAAAGAAAAAACAAATCTAAATGGCATATTTAAGTGACATGTCGCGTGTGCCAAACTTGAAAACCTTCTCCTCATAAAAAGATTTATTATAATTTTTTTTCTTTTTTAGTAATTTCCATTCCTTGCTCTTCCATTCCTTGTTATCCCACTCCTTCACCACGTCTTGTATTTCTTCTTGTTTGCTTCTGCCACATCTTTTGGAGAAAAACAAAGGGAATTTCTTAAAAAGAAAAAGCTGAAAAAAACAATGAGTTGAATTGTGGCATTGAGTGATTTTTAAAAAACCAGCCAGGCCAGGAAAAATCCTAAAGGAATTCGAATAAAGCTGAAAAATTAGAAAAAAAAAACAAATGAAAATTTACAACGACATACGTGAAAATATTGCAAAAAAGAATTTTATTTTTTTGAACTTCCTACCTATTAACAGGCATTTTCTATGCGGCTTGTAATGCATAAAAGTTTTATATTTTGTAATGCTTAAACATTTTTTTGTTAAAGACACACAGTGTGTTCAAAAGAATGTTTAAATAATATTTGTAAGAAATGTGTAAAAAATCGTCAGTATGCAATCGATTAAAAAATGTATTTCCTGACGACTGGAAATAAGTTTAACGCGGGCAAAAGCCTACGACTGTGCATGTACATGTTGAAGTGACGTCTGACAAAGTGTTGGGTGCTATATTTTTACTCCCATACCCAATATTTTTTTGTTTAATAGTAAGGTGTGCGTCACTATAAACTGTAACACATCAAAAGTCAAATAAAAACTGACTGGAGTAAGCTAGAGTTAAAAATAAAACAGTTTTATTTTGCATTTTTATTACAGATTTATATTCTGTATTATTTTATTTAAAAATTAATTTAATTTTATAAAATTTTTTATTTTATTCATTATGCCATCCATAAGCAATGTTATAGTGTTTTCGGTGATTTTTTTGGTACCAGCTGTCCATTTATATCGAAAACTAGTAATGGTTTTGGGAACAGATGTACTCTTCTTTAGTTCTCTTTTGACCAGAGCCCAATATCTTTCAATAGGCCGCAGCTCTGGGCAGTTTGGTGGGTTAGCCTCTTTTGGAACAAAAATAACATTATTTTTATTATACCAGTCTATTGCGCTTTTACTGTAGTGACATGTTGCCAAATCTGGCCAGAAGAATGTTGATATGTTGTGCTGTCTTAGAAATGGGAGCAACCTCTTTTGAAGACACTCTTTGATATAAATATCTGAGTTTATTGATCCCAATGTAACAAACGATGCACTTCTGTTGCCGCAGCTACAAATAGCCTGCCAAACTAGGAATTTTTTGGGAAATTTTGATAGTTTTTTAGTTCGGAACTCTTCAGAAACATTGCCTCTACTATCCGCTACATAAAACTCTTGGCCAGGAAGCTGCGCAAAGTCTGCAAAAACGTAAGTTTCATCATTTATTACACAACATTCGAACTTTTGAAAAAATTCTTTTTTGAGGAGTTTTGCTCTTTTTTTTGCTTCAATATTCTTCTTAGAATTTCTATCCGGAACTTTTTGGACTTTAAATGTTTTAAGGCCAGCTTTAGCTTTAACTCGGCGCACAAAACTTTCCGAATATTGCACGCGCCGGGCCACTTCGCGACCAGAAATGTTTGGAAGAGCCAGCAAAAGCTTCTCAACCTTTTTGGCTTTCGCGTCGTTCGTTACCAGTTTTGCTTTACCTGTTCCAGGCTTTCTTTCAATTTTTAGGTCTTTGTTGAACTTTTTGACCACTCTGGAAACACATTGCCTGGTCACGTGGACTTCCCTAGCAACTTTTGTATAACTCCAATATGGTTTTTTTGAATTATTTGAATAATTTTTGTATGCACTTGTCTTTGATTATCCATTGTGAACTAACTAACAAGTCAAATTTGACAAACTGATACATTTTAAAATCTGACACATTTTTTAAAGATATTGTTATTAAGAAAAATAATTTTGATTAAAGGTGAAAAAAGTTATTAAGAAAAATGGGTGTTACACTTTATAGTGACGCACACCTTATTTATTATACGACATCATACAAATAGGGTTTAAGGCCTCCGCGCCTTAAAGACATTAGAGTGGGAAAGTTGACAACAAATTAAATACTCGTAATCTATGTATATACAAATATAAGTATACTTATATATTATAAATGTCTTAGTAAGTCTGTTTGTCTGTTTTTCTGCTTGTCTGTTTGCTTGCCTGAACGACTGAACCAATTTTGTTGAAATTTGAAACATAGATAGGATCAACTACTGAAAGTGCAATAGCGTATGTTTTTTTTCAAAATTGGAACTGGGGCAATATCCTAGAATTCTCTTAAACTAAAATAATAAAATGTTGGGTTTTCAAAACAGGCTGGGCGTTAGAACATATAAAATTTAAAACTTCAGAGATAGTAAGCATTTAGCTTTTAAATGGCAATATGCGTTCAATAATTGTAAGTTTATTCCTTTTTGAGAGATATAGTTTTAGCTTAGGAAAGTTACAGAATAAAGCTTCTGGGCGTGGTACTTCCCATACAAACTAAATATTGATTTTTGTCTATCGTGAGAACCACTAAAGCTAAAGTTTCGGAATTGGAACTAAATGACCACACGGTTGAGACAAATCATCAGCCAGAAAATTGCTGGCATTGGACAGGTGGGCGCGGAACCTCTCACACAAACTAAATACTGATTTTTTTATACCTTGAGAACGGTTAGAGCTAAAATTTCTAAACCTGGTCTGAACTTCTTCACAGTCAAGGAAACTCATCAGTCAAAAAGTGGGCAGAATTGGACATATTTTGAGAATTACAGCTGAAGCTTCTAAATTTTGTGTAATTGATTTCGTAATCATTAGAAATCATCAGTAGAAAAATGTGGACAAATGGTAGCGGTAGGGGTAGCGAAGCACGCCGGGTTTGGCCTAGTTATATAATAAATAAGTATAAGAATTCATACGTACTTTAAATCACATGTCAATGGAATTTAAATTAAATTATTAAGTATCACTTCAGATTGTAGTCGCCGTGGTCTAGTGGTTAGTTAAAACCCCAGCTCTGACAAAAAAGAAATATGAAAAAAATATATCTTTCGGTCTCTTAGCAGTCTTCTGGCAAAAGCTCTGTGATTAACTGATTACCATGTACAGGCTTCTCAAATCTGTCGTTCGGAGTGGACTTTAAACTGTAGGTCCCGGTACTCATTGATAACAATTAATACACACAGCATGAGTGCTGCGAGAAGCTAGGCCGTAACCCTGACACAGGGTTGTAATGGCCAATTATGTATGTAATTGTAATTGTAATTATCAATTCGGTTAAGAAAGTGCTTCACGCCGAACTTCTGACGGGACTATTTGGAATGTTGTGACCAAATTTCGCACCAAATTTACATTATTGGACATTAAACTACGAAAACGCATTTGTCGAGTGCGGAAAAAGGAAAATGTCGTAGTTGTATCCGTCAGTGTTGTTGATGATGGTGAATTATCATTTCGGCACCGTTCGCAGCAATTGGGCTTCTGTTACTCCACCACGTGAAAAATTTTGTAAATAAAAAACACTTTTGAAGAAAGGACGCTTGCAAAGTTGGATTTATATTCACATTTTTTTAAAAGAAAATTGTGTTTAGTGAAGAATCTCATTCCTGGTTCAATATATATCTGAACAAGCAATATTGCCGAGCAGACAGAAGCAATGAATTAATTTCAACATACTGTTTTCTAACCATTAAATAGCTTTTGAAAAATTGCAACTACTGTGGTCAAATCCTACAATCAAATCAAATGTTTTTGTGAAAGTTTAGAAAACATTTGCAATTCCCTCGTATCTTTTGTCTAAAATTTTTCATAAAAAGCTTATTATATTAACCGCTGCTTCTCTGTACATCAGAAATTTCTAAAGGCAGAAGACGTGTGTTTAGCACGTCTGTCAAAAAAGTTAAAAAAGTGTATTTTCATAAGGCAAGTTACACGGAAAATTATGAACGCATCTAACGTATAGAAGTTGAACAACTTTTAGATGCATTGTCAATCGAGCAGTTGACTTGCATTGTACATTGTGACAGCTGTTGACGAATCAACACTTGCTATGTTCTTCTAACTTAAGTCCGTACTTGTAGTAATTAAACAATTTCAATAATATACGGTCGCAAGAATCAAAGAACGCTGTAACTGTCAAAGCATTTAATGTTCGCCAGAGCTAAACAACTTGTATAAGAGTAGAAGGAAAACACTCATCATAGAAATCTGGGACCGGGACCAATCGACGCGATTTTTTTTTCTGATAAAAATGATGCAAAAAACGTATTTTCGATTTTTTGTCAGTTACAGCGTTCTTTAATACTTTCTTTTCTTATTATTATATTACATTTTAATCTCGAATTGCATTCTAATTTATTGCTGTGTAGTGAGATATGTAGGCTTCTGCACTAACAGTCTAAAACACTATTGAATAGAACAATCGGGCATCCATAGGTATTTTGCACACTTTTTTAAATATTATTTGCTAAAATCCGCAAAAATTTCATTTTATTTTACTTTAAGATAAAAGTAAATACTATGCGTTGCACCTGTTGTGCGTTAAAGCTAATTACACGCCAAATTGGCAACGCCTCTAACGTATAGAAGTAGGATAACTTTTAACTTTAACATGCGTTGACATTTGAACAGTTCACTTGCATTGTACTTGTGACATTGGGGAAAAAAAAAAGTATTTCTATTATATTTTTAAATACATTTTCAGTGCATTTATTGGAAAAGAAAAATTAAAACAGCTTATGGTGACTGTATTTTTAACGCGTGTTGCGTAACTTGCCATTTTTAATGCGCTAAAATTTTGCAACGCACGATAATTGTTCACAAAACAACGCATGCAAGTCAACTGTTCAACTCTCAACGCATCTAAGAGTTAAAATTTGTCCTGTATTAGTTAGAATTGGAAAATTCTAAAATAAAAATACAGTAATCCCTCGAACTGCGCGGTAGATACGTTCTGAAAAAACAGCGCACAATCCGAAATCGCGCACTGTGAATCCTATTTTGCATGAAATTAGGGGGATACGTTCCAAATCCTAAAATTATCATGAAAATTTTAAATTTAAACCAAGTACTTAGATAACTAAAAAAAAGACAAACAAAAAAAAAATAAAAATTATAAATTAATTTATAAAAATTAAACAAAAAAAAATCTTGAAATCAGTTCATTGCACATAGTATGTATTGTACATAATTAAAATGTAAATATGTAATTAAAAAATCTTTAAATAAGTTAATTTTCATCTTTTGATGAATTTTTTCTATTTTCCTCCAATGGTTTCGTAAAAAAAACTTGTTAATAGTGATTCCTTAATAGTATCTCTTGAACTGTAAAGTTCTTTATACGGCGCTAAAGCTTCCGTCAAACGTCTACGGAATTTTAAAACACGCTCTATATCAGGGTCTAGGTCAATAGCTTCTTAACCAAGTTGATTGCCACGCTTCAAAAATTCTGCCAGTGTTTTGCTACTAAATTTTTTCCAACAATTTCTACATCTTCACTATCGTCATTTTCATCATTCTTATTATCTGCAAAATATGTTATTATTTCTTCAACAGAAAGATCTTCATATCATCATATTTTGCACGAAATATGTACGCAAAAAAAAAAACCGCGCTGTTGCGAAACTTTTGCCGCGCAATACGAAATTTTGGTGGTAAAAATAAAAACGCGCATGTCCGAAACCAAGCAGTTCGAGGGATTACTGTATGGCTTTAAATTGCTCTTAAAATTATGAATTATTGAAAATACCTCTAAGTATTGTATAGTTACAATTTTTTAATAAATAAATACGCCTCATTTTTTTAAAACCTATTTTTTAAGCAGTATTAATTTGCTTTTGCATTCTTTGAAAGCACTGTTCTTTTTACAAACTTGTAATGAGTATTTCTATATCTTGTGTAACAGGTTTCCTTTAAAGCCGCACACAAAAAACCATAATCACTCACACACATACAGTAAATTCCACTCAATTGTTAAAAAAAAAACAAACAACTCAGACTTTATTGCCCCTACCAAATAGCCAAATGCCAAAAACAGAAAAGCACAAAATCGAAAACAGACCAAATCAAACAAACAAACACATACTTTTAAAATGATAAAAAAAAATAAACCACTAAACCTGGCATATAAGCACTTCTTGTACGAATTAAGTCAACTCTTGCTGGTGCTGTAGTTGGTTGAAACTGTTGGACAACCAGTCGCAACCACAGTTGCTATTTGTACTCTCAAAGAGTAGAACCATTCTTTCAAAGTGAATTTCGCGCACGCGTTTTAAAATTTTATTTATTATTGAAATGTTTAAGTGAAAAGCAAAAAGAAAAAGAAAAAAAAGGAAAAAACAAAAAATCTATGAAAATGCTTTTTAAAAATGAGCAAAACAAATAGTAGATGAAAATAGCATTGAGTCTCTATGCTTGAGTGAGTAAATGATATTTTAAAAGTAGCAAAAAACAAAACAAAAAAAGGAAATTAAAATATTTTTAAAAATTTAGATTTGTTTTCGTTGTAAATTTATTTACAAAACAAAAATTAAATTAAATTTAAACCAACTTAAAACTTTTTAAAATTATTGTTAAAATATCTGCAAAAAAAATGGTTTTGCAAAAAATTTTTTGCTTACAAATTGAAAATTTAGTGTAAATAGTGAAATCTAGTTTTGTTTGCCAAAACCAGTAATTTGTTTTTCATTTTTTTTTGTTTGTCTTGTGGTTCCTGCAAATTTGGCAGTATTTTTGTTTTTCGTGTGGCATTAACAGGTCTTTAGTCAAACAAAATATTTAAAGTGAAAAATTAAAAAAAAAAAACCCAAAACAAAATGCATTTCAAATCTAGTGATAGATTGTTTTTTTAACCAATGAAAAATAACCAGGATTTGTTAGCTACAAATGCATCAGATATTATCATATACAATGATATCTATACAAATACAATAATAATAAACAGATATCCACACATCGTAATACAAACGTACATATTTTTATGGATTATTACAACAGTTCAGCATTAAGTTTATTCGAGGAATTTTTCAAATCAATATAATCGTTATATTACAAAATTTCAATAGGTAAGTTAATTACATACACACAACCATCCATTAAAATAACAAAAGAATATTTTTTAATGAATCATACGAGTACCACTGAACTGGCTCACCCATATTTTAGAAAAATTAATAAAAAAAAAATATAGAAAATTTTATACATACTCGTTCGTAAATCATAACAATTGTCCACTTAAATTTTTTAGAAAACGATATTGAAATATTTCATTTGATCATTATTATGGATATTTTGTTTTCGGTTTTCTGTTTTATGTTACTTTTTGTTCCCTTCTGTCTCTAACATGCATTAAGTTTTCTTTATTTTCTATTAATAAATCCCAAAAAAAATTTTTTTTTTGATCTATAAGTATCTAAAGTGTCTTTGTTTTTTCTTATATTTTTTGGTTTTCATTAATTAATTGACCTTAATTCTGTTTGTTGTTAGTGTTGCTGTTTTGTTTTGTTTTGTTTATAAAAATATTTTCAAATATCATATACAATATATTACTTCTTATATATGTATGTAGTTTACTTATAAACATTTGAATAGAGAAGTATTCAATGTATGTAAATTGAATAGAATTGAAAATTCTTTATTTTTTATATAACCTGTTCAAAATTAAAGCATGAAATCGTGTTCACACTAAAATGTTTTTGTCTTTTTTCTCTATGACTACCACAAATACATGCAGACTTTAGAGTAGAGTTTGCGTTAAAGCAAAACGGGAATGCGGTATAAATAACAGTTGTTTAGTAGTGGTAATCCCAGTAGAAAATAGTGCTTACCAGTAAGTTATTTTGTAAGGGAGAAATTGTAAACAATCACTTACTTGTGCGCATCATGGTTTTTATATGAAATGAATCGCTGAAATGCAATAGAAATGCAAATTTATTGCAACCAGTAAGCAAATAGTACAAAAAATCAAAAATAATACCTTATCCCGTAGCAAATTTGGAAGCTTTAATGTATAAAAAACAATATAATGCTTCTGTAATTGCTTACAATTTTATTTATTGCTTTCAAATCTTAACAATTTTCTGCTGGGATATTATATAGGGGAAAACCACATGTTTTAATTTGAAATTAACACTGGGTTAAAACCCCACCTCTGATATCTTGAAAGAAAGAAAAATTTTCTGATTGCCATGAACAAGCTTCTCAAGTCTATCGTTCAAATTCGACGTTAAACTGTAGGTCCCAGTGTGCATGAATAAAAATTGATGCGCACAATATGGATGCTGTGAGAAGCTAGGGCCGTAACTTTGAAAAAGGGTTGTAATGGCCAATTCGTTATATAACACTGCTTAAGAAAAAATCCTAAGATTTAAATATTTAACGGTGATCTCCCAGTGTTAGAAATTCGATCATAATTCAATAGAACTTTAAGTTTCATTGAGTCTTTCAATTGCCAAGACAACCATCAACAGAAGCTTTAAATAGTCTTTTCTCTTTTTAAAACAGTATCTATATGAAGTGTGGTACTCACTATCAAACTTGAGTGACAGTTAAATGATAGTCATGAATGACCGAACTATCAATCATGCTTGATCTCAAACTGCCAGTCAAGCTAGGAAATTTAGCATGCAATGCTATTTATTGCTTATGCTTTTTATTTTTACATTAAACAATACAAGAATAAGTAAATGAACAAAGTAATGGATAGTCAAGAAATAATCAAATACGCATGTATGTACATATACAGTAAGGGACAAAATCCTTCATGAAATTCAATTTATTGAGAACTTATTCAAAATTCTTTGTTGTAATACATGTTCAGACAAACTTTTTAATTAAATTTAATACATTATTTATCCTTAATATAAAATTAAAAAAAGACTTTAAATAAATAAAGAAACTTGTTGATTTGAAATTCACTTATACGAAAATTCAAGTGTGAACAATTATGTACACTGAAGGTAAAATTCACTTTTTCGGGCTCTAATATTTTGTGTGCCCTCCGCATGCTTTTTTTATTGCTCTGATTCTTTCGATTCTCTCACAGGTTTCAATACAACGGTCCCAAAGATCGTCTACGGTTTTAGGTTGTTCTTTTGTTGAAAAAATTTTCCTTTTTAGGATGGACCACAGATGTTCGATTGGGTTGAGGTTCGGGGGCTGGGGTTGGCCAATCTAAAAGTTTAATACCATTTTCTTTGAACCTCTTCTTTGTTATTTTTGCTGTATGTTTCGGGTCGTTGTCTTACATAAATATATCATTTTGACCCGGTTCCAAACCAAATATATCGAGACTTGGTAGTTATGAGTCTTCCAAAATGGACTACATTAGTCCTTCGCACATATTTTGCCTCTTATACGTCGAAGTACCCCAAGTTGATTTCCACGAAAACATCCCCAAGCCATCAAAGATCCACCTCCAAATTTCATCGTCTGGCATATGTTTCGTTCCTTTGGTCCAACACTTTTGTCAACCCATGTCCATTGACGCCCATCTGAACCGATTCGGTTAATTTTGGTCTCATCTGACCATGTTACACGCATCCAGTCTTCAGTCGTAAAATTCTGGTGCTTTTTCGCAAACTCGAGTCGTTTTTTCCAGTTACTCTCACTTAAAAGCGGTTTTTTGGGCTTCGCTCTCGCTACTAATCCACTAGTTTTTAGACTTCTACGTACAGTTTTGGTACTTACAGATAGATTATGTTCTTCATTTAAAGTTTGCTTAACCTCAACTGCAGTATTAGCTGTACCAGTCACAATTAATCTCTTAGCTTCTCGAGCATCCGCCGGTGAAAGCTTTATTGGTCGACCTGCTGCATTGCTTTTGATCTCCAAATGGGACTTTTTTTATTTTGTGGATAAATCGAAACGATATGTTATACTTTTGAGCAATCTTACGATATGTAACTCCTGCAACCAAATCATTTGCCACATTTTGTTTCAGGAGGGCCGACTTAGCTTTAGCCATTTGAAAAAATTGCACAAAATCATAGTTTTTAGAAAATTAAGCATTAAGGATTAAGCAGACAACATATTCTTGACGAAGTCATATTGAAAACAACAATAGTATATATTTTAATGTTCAATAAATAATGAAAATCTAATTAAAATTAGTACGTGAGGGCAATTAGCTATACCTTAATACGAAAAAACTGTTGAATTATTGAAACAATACACGTAGCAGGAAACAACGAATTTTTGGTCTTGTTGGCCAGCGTTATTTCTCTTTCTTCAGAAAGGGATAATGGTTACGTTTTTGTTTTTTTGTTTTTGCAAATATTTACCTTAGGGTGGAATTACGTTCTGTTACGTTCCGAATCAGCTGTTTTCTGTTCCCTTCCGTTCCGTTTCAGACGAACCTATTAAAAACAAAATTTCCCAGTTTTATTTTTCAATTTAAAATTTAAAAAAAAATTTTGAGAAAAAATTTTTGTTTAAGATACTTAACATTAAAATCTTTGAATATGTTAAAAAAAAAACAACAAAAAATGTAAAAAATGGCTACATCATCTCCTGAATCCGATGAGTATCTATTTTGTTGCTAATTTTATTATCACTTTAGTTTATTCTTCAAATATGTGCTAAAATTTTTTATACTATTTCGTTTTTATTCTTTTTTTTACTAAAAACAGCTGATATTTTGTCACAGAAGAATTGACTACCTCAACTAAGTAATGGAACGGCACAGAACGGAACTGAAACCGAAAGTAAAGTGGGAGGTCTTTATATTATTTATTTATTTATTTCGTAGTCAATGAATAATTTCCTATAGGCTATATTTACAATGCATATAAGTATAAAAGAAGCACTTTAAATTACTTAATTATTTAAAAAATCAATAATTTTTTTCTTAATGAACCATAGCGAGAAGAGTAATCAGTAAGAGAAAAATGGTTGTTCAATTCGAAGCACAATCTTCGGAGTGCATCAAAGTTTGTATAATTTGAATGGAAATATTGTAGTTTAAGAGAAAGGTAAAATCTTTTCGGGCGGTTTGGAACCATGAATTCTAGTTTACTAAGTAAAACCTCGGAATTAAGTGTACCGCATATTACAATATTTTTAAACGAAATATTCAAAAAAAATTCTAGACGACTTTTATATACTGGTATAGCTAAATTCGGACTTTTAAGGTTAAGTTTCATAAAATTAATACTGAACCATTGAAAAAAATTATCAATGTGTTTTTAAAGTAAATTGCATAAGTCTAAGTTGTTTAAAACGTCGGTGTTCATTAGAATATTTGAATATTTAAATACAAGTCAGCAAGACATTAATATATATGAGAAATGATAGAGGGCCAAAATGTCTACCTTGTTGGACACCGGATGGAAAATAAATATTCTTTATTTATGGTTTCCGAATAAAATGCACTAGAATCTATTAATTAGGTAGTTGGATAACCATTTCAGAAATACTGGAGATAATCCAATTCTTGTTAATTTATAAAGAAGGAGGTCATAATTAATTTTATCGTAAGCTTTACTGTAATCAGTATACTCTACATAGCATCGGTTTGAATGCCCTCAGGGAAATGTTTTATAACAGTTGTTGTAAACTCCAATAAATTTGTTATAGTTGAACGACATTTTCTAAATCCATATTGTGAGGGTGAGAGAAATGGTGACAATTGATGTGACAACTAGTAGGGGGTTTTACATGCGCACTGTCCTGAAGACATATCATATGCCGCCCGTTGTCTAGACGGTAGTTGAATACATGCGTCCAACCACCGCCACCCAGAGCCGGTGCCTTCCAATTTCAATCATGCTCGAAGACATGCTAGCTCATATGGAAGCTCATAACACTGAGTTAACAATTTTGCCACCACTATTTCCTGGATAGTAGTAACCTCCCTTGTTTAAGAGGTGAAAACACGTAGAGGTGATGCCCGTAGTACCAGATTAGATAGGTTTCTCTGGTCAGTTCCTGAGATGGTCAGTAATAAATTACCAACCTATCTGCCTATAGCGAGCGCCAGCCCATTCGGAGCTAGGGGAACTTCATATTCCGTGGTGAGTACAGGCTATACCCCTGTTATTTGAAACGTTGGATCTACTGCCAGATTTGAACAATGGAACTAGAAATGATTTTTTCCACAAATGTAGAAAATAACCTGTTGTAAAAAATAGTGGCATAACAAGTGGTTCCAAGCTTATTTGCTTAATATAATAATAAAATGCTATATATTTTTATATAAGAGAAAACTTCATTAATCAACTTTATTTTTTCATATCGCTGTTATACTGAAAACCCTAAAAACAAGGCAGTAACAAACCATATATGAGGCTTTTTAAAGTTAATCTCTTTGATAGTGTCTATGGAAAGATATATTACTTTCAAACGGATAAACAAAAAATTACCCATATTTCTTAAACTCAACGAAAGTTTAATGAATATTCAATAAAATAGAGAAAATATTCTTGCATGCTTATACACACATATGTATGTAGTAAACGAGGTTAGTTAGTTGGATTTTAAATCGAAAAGGGCTAAATCTATGGCAATAAAAGAAAAATATTTCTTTCGGTACAGCATGTTATGAATTTTTAATTAATTTATAAATAAAATGAAAAAAATAAAACACAAATTTTATATTGTACGAGAGTATAGATAAAAACACAATGTTATCAAAACCAACGCTCACAATGTCAGACATAAATAAAAAGCCGCAAATTCGTTTCTTTATTAAATACAAAAACACCGTTGCTTTTAAAGTATTTTAAAAGAATTGATTAGAATTCGTGAATTCCTTAATAAACAAAACGAAACAAAAGACTTAAGACACGAACCTTTTGTTCTATTAATTTTTTTTTATTTTTTAACTCAAACAAATTTAAACGCAATTGACCATTTGTTGCCATAAAATGTATATATACACGAATATATAACAATCATTAAAAAAAACTAAACTGTTTTATATAAAATTTTAAACTTAATAAATTAACACAACACTCCCACATAAATAATCTTCATAATTAATTAACTGATACTCCTAATATTGAAGAAAAAAAATTGTTTTTTGTAATTTTTTTTTATTTTTAACAAATAAATTGCCTTTAAGTTGCAGGCAAGCATTTCACTTAAGTCCTTCAAAATTTGTGAAATACATTCACCAAAAATGTTTGTAAAACACAAACAGCAACAAAACACCATTTAAGGCTTTTGTTGTCATTGCAGTTGTTGTTCATGTTGTTATTTTTATTATTAGTTTTGTTTTTAATATTACAGTTACTACTACAATATGAATAATGATTTAAATGTCAATGGGCGTCTGCTAACAATCAAAACATAAACAATAAAGGCATGCACATATTTCATGACAACACTGACCCAATTTATTTTGTTTCCTTTTTTTATACATAGTATATAAAAACAACCAAAATGAACAAAAAGACAAACATATATACAAAATAAACTGACAGACAGCCAGGTATACATACATTCTTATATGGACAGCTACAAATTAATACACGAGCATACAACCAGCAACATAAACACTTTCTCTGCTCAAGCTTCTTGTTGCTCATCCTCATATAAACTTTAACACATTCTTCAGTTATTCCAACAGTCTCTCTTATACGTGCTTACGTATGTGTATGTGTAAAACAATTAAAAGAAATGAAATTTCCAAATGATAAGAAAAAAAAAATACAAACCGTACAGGCAGTCAAGCCACTACAAATATCCATTATAAATTAACACAAAATAAAACATTAATTGATCAATAAGACTCCAAAAGTCCCCTTTAAAAGCAACATGTAGTGAGAGGAAAGGAATTTCTTAAAGAACATACATAATAGGATGTGGGTAGGGGTAGGGGAGGGGAATGAATAACTATAATGAGCTAGTATTTTACACATGGTTACTGGACTGGCTGGCTGGTTTGAAAACATTTATTTCATAGTGCGTACATGAGCAAAATGTTTGTTAAAATATTTTATTTTACCAAAAAAATAACACACAATATAAAACCACACACACACACACATTGAAATGTGCGAGCATATGTGATATTTTACATTAAAGAGAATAATTGAAACAATCTGTTAATTTTTCCTAGCTCGTCTCTTGGCACTATATGGGTTTCCACATATGCGTTAGTATTATGTAGCTAGTGGTACCTTTAGATGCATTTCTGGAAAAGGCTTAAAGCATTTATGTTTATTAGCATTAAAAACTGTGAAGCGGTTTTATATGTCCTATATGGGATTAAAATTTTATTTTAAAATATTTTAGTCTTTGAGTTTTTTTGGTTTCAATCAATTAGTTCGTCTGTCGATTTACCACCAAAAAATAGAAAGCGACTTAAAGGAACGCTTAAAGAACTGATTTTTTAAGATGTTACCAGTTACTTTATGCATAACGAAAAACTAGCATCTTGTTTGCAAAGAGTCTATTTATAAAACACTTGCCAAACTCCTGACAATAAGCCGCTAAACTGTTGCTTGCGGTATTCTAATCATTTGTTAACGATATGCGTACCATTTTTAATTTAATTTTTTTATTTTTTGGCCCCGATTATCGTTCACAATGCCCAAATGTTGTGTTCTATTGGCTTCAACATTCCTATATAAAAATAAATGTTGTAAACGATATTTAAAGTATATGGTACAATACATAGGTGTTGTAAATCATAATAAAAATACAATATCAAATTTTCAATTATTGTGAACCATAATCAGGTCCTTAATGATAAATCAGAACATAAAAACGCTGCAGAATGCAGAGTTGAAATAAAATCTATTTTATTTTGACAGCGATTTTTCTTATGCTCTCATTTTGAGACACAAATTCTCTCAACAATGTTACCACACTTTTATTAAATTTCATACATAAACTTAATTTTTAACAACTTTACATACAGAAAATATGAAAACATTAAATGGAAGTTCTTGAAGTTGCAGCCGTCGTTTTAATTATGGGCATGTTTTTCTGAAAGTCGTTTTTTCTTGAAATTGCGGTCGTATTCTGTTTAATCATTTAATTTCATTAATTATTTATTCTTTTTAGTTTTTATGCTAACAATTTTATGAAGTCCAACATATGTAATTGGCCATTTTAACCGTTTTTCAGAGTTACGCCTAGCTTCTCACAGTACCCATATTGTGTGTGTTAATTTTTATCGATGAGTACCGGGACCTACAGTTTAATGTTGAATATGAACGACGAGTTTTTGCCACAAGACTACTAAGAGGTGGTCGCGGAAAGAAATATTTTTCATATATTATGAATTTATTTACATCAAAATTAGGGTTGCTTTTAAAAGTACACAACTAGGCATCACTATTTTAAGAGTTGTTTTCTGTAAAATTAGTAAGCAGACTGCTAAAAAATTTTTATGCACCACAGTGTACACAGTGATGAAACAAATGACAGCTACACTTGCTGGCTAACACTTGCTATCACTTTAATTTTGAATGGTTGTAAAAAAGTTGTGTTCTTCTTGTTATACAACTTATATTTGTTTGAGTTTTGTCACTATATATACTGCGTTATTCATAAACTTTGTGCTATTGAGCTGTCAAGCAAAATCAGTGTTCTAGTCAGCAGCTAGTTAGTTAATGTGTACAATGAGCTGCTAACTTTTTGTAATGCATATGCAAGTTTGTTTTAAATGTGAAATGTCTCATATAATTTTGTACATATACTTATATAGACTTACATATGTACATATGTATGTATGTATGTATACGTACATACATACATTTATAAGCTTATGTTTGATAAAGTAAACAAAAAATGACAATAAAAAATTCTTTGATTTAAGATTGCAAAAATTGTTACATCGAATGGAAAGACAAACAAATATAAACGATAAAAACAATTTCAATGGAAAAAACTGCAAGGCTCGTGTTATTTGAGGGCCTCTTTACTTACTCACGTTTATTTGTTTTAATTATTATTTTTTTTTAATGTAATACTGCTTTCAGACATGCGCCATTATTAATATTATCGCATTAAACGGCATTATTGATCTCAATATTTCATACAAAATTTTAATTAATTATTGTTCAATAAGTACGAAATTGTTATAAATATTGAGTAAAATAAAAATTCAGCACTATCATAAGTGTGTATTACAATTAAGCGAACAAATTTTGTTGATATTTGACAACTCACTTGTCAATAAAAACAAATTTTAAAATAAAAAATTATGTAAATAAAACAAATTTTTAAATTTGTTATAAAAAATTATTAATATTTACTTTAAAAATGTACATAAATCGTCGTGCGGGAGTTTATGTGCTCTATCCGAAATTTTATATATCATATGCCTGAACACTTTAAATAATTTTGTCAATATTGACTCATGTCTGAAAAAGTATAAAAATATTTTTACTAACTTAAAAAAAACATATAATAGGTTTGTTCTTTAGTCCACATTGGGCGTCCGTGAGATCCCAATGTTACCAAAAAGAGTTCCCGTACATAAGAACTGGGTAAATGAGAGAGATATTGAGATAGTTATTTTCTTCTTCTTCTTCTTGCCAAAAACAACCCGGGGCAGTGTATGTAAGTAAACAAATAATCAGCTGTTTGATAAATAAAAAATATTAATGTAAAAATAACACACATACATACATATATAATTGGCCTTTAAAACATTGTTTCAGAGCAGCACTCATGTTGTGTGTGTTAATTTTTATCCATGAGTACCGGGACCTACGGACCGAACGACAGATTTGAGACGCTTTTTCATGGCAATCAATAACTCCCAGAGCTTTTGCCAGATGACTGGTAAGAGGTAGTCGCCGAGAGAAATAATTTGTTGATATTTATTTTTTTCAAGATGTCAGAGCTGAGGTTTGAACCTGGAGCTATCGTCTTAGTAAGCCAACACACTAACCCCTAGGCATGGCGACTACATGTAAACATAAACGTTTCATAAAAATAAAAAAAATCTAAAAGTTGAATTAAAAAATATTTATAAACTTGCAGCGAAACGCTTATAGTATATTTTATTTCAATATTTATATAAAAAAGTTTTTATAAGTTTTAGTTACATACTCGTACATAAGTTGAATTATTGTCGCGTATTTTTTTTATAAATGTTCATGTTTAATATATATGTGTGTGACATAAAGTTGTGTTTTTCGTATTTTTGTTTTATTTTTTCTCTCATTGAGAGAAGTAATAGTTTACTCCTACTTTACCGAACTAACCAAACAGTACGGGAACAAACCTAATATGCGTTTAAAAATTTTCTATCGATTAAAGGCCCTCCAAATATTTACTTGCCTTACTGCTTTCTGCAATGTTGCATTGAAATACATATCAAATCTCGCAAATAAATATATATTGTGTTTGTGTATTAATACCTACATACATACATATACACATACATATTTTTATAACAGTTTTGAATTTGCCAAAAAAATATATATTTTTTTTTTTTGAATGGAATGAATGTATCAAGACTATCTGTATATGTATTTGTGTTTGTTTTTAACACTTTTGTTACCTCAACTGTCTATTACTGTAAAGAGTTTTGATGTTTTAAGTACTATTTGTAAGAGATTTTTTTAAAACAAAGGGAAGGTTTTAAACACTTGAATAATAAACTTGTTTGTTGGTTTTGTTGTTTCTCCACTAAAAAAAGACAGCCAACCATCTGTAAAAATATATTAAATTTTTGCATTGACTGTTTCATTTGATACTTAAAGTTTATGCCTTCACACAGAAAAATTGTTTTAGATTGAGATACAAACGTATGTATGTACGTTTTAACTACTTTTTACAAATTGAATTCTTTAATTTTGTGCTACAGAATTGTTTTTTAAGCAATTAACACACTTGGAAATTACTAGGTTTTATATTTTTGTTGTTGCCAATTTTACTTAAAAAAAAAAGAATTAAAATAATATTTATTTAAAATATTTATTTTGCCAAAATTTCATTGCTCAGTATTTGTGTCATAAAAGCTTTTTTTTTACTTGACGTTTCACATCAAAACGTCTGGTCATTAAACTGTCTGCATAAAACTTTTTTTTAATTGCTTACAATATTTATTTTCTTGATGTTAGATTAAGGCTTGAAGCGCTATCATTTAATTTAATGTTTAATGTTTTTATGAATTCATGCAAGTCTGCACATGCGTTGAACTTACGCCTTTTGAGGGCAATGAAAGCCAACCAGATTCTATATAAATTTAAGAATATTACGTGCATGTGTGTGGGTGAATAGATTATTTAAATGTGCTGCTTTAATTAAATCATTCTGCTTACACTATAAAACTCAACTTTGCGGGTATTAAGTTTTAAGTTCTTAGTGAACTTTCAGCTTTTTTTCTGAATGTTTGCATCTGCGTACAGTAATTCTACTTGCAGTATTTGTTATATTATATAACTTCACCCTTAATCCAGCAGGAGTATTAGTATTCCAATTAACTTCAACTACCCGGCATTGCCCCGATTGTATCCGTTTTAAAACATCTGCAGAGCTATACTCTTCAGACACCTCACAGTGTTGTAAATTAGAAATCTATATGGAAAAAAATGTCTGTCAATATTTCTTCTGATCGCGTAATGAGATTCTCAATACTATCAGTAACAGTAATTCATATTTTTATTTTGGTTTTAGCTCTGATTAGGAAGAAGTAATCCTTAAAATCAGTTGTTGTCAACAAGTGGTGCATTCAGATTTCAAAGAAAATCGTATTTTTTGTATGATGAAACAGAACTAGAGCTTGACGTCTTTTTTTCATACAAATTGACACTTAAAAACGCTGCACAATGCAATTGTGAAATAGAATCTATTTTATTTTGACAGCGACTTTTCTTATGCTCTCATTTTGAGACACAAGTTCCCTCAACAATATATCCACATTTTTAATAAATTTCATACATTTTGTAAGAAATACCAGAAGAGGCTGTAGCATGTAAAAACACTAATAATCTTAGATATAAACATTTGCAGTTGGGCATGATATATTGGCTTAGTGACACTTTGTACCTTAATTCATAAGTCTAGCATGATTATTTTTCAAGATATTAATTTTGTCCGTCTACAAACACTCATACATACATAATTGGCCGTTACAACCACGTTTCAGGATTACGACCTAGCTCCGCGCAGCACCTAAGTTGTGTGTGTTAATTTTTATCCTTGAGTACTGGGACCTACAGTTTCATATCAATTTCGAACAACAGACTTGAAAAGCTTTTTATGGCAATCAGTTAATCTCAGAGCTTTTGCCACAAGACTGCTAAGAGGTATCTATAAGTAGATTGGCAAAATCTTACTCTGTGCAACGGCGTGCGTTGCTATCTTTCTTTGTTACACTAGATCAATTTAGATAGTAGATGTACATATTCGCTTTCACTGTTCTCAAGATATACAAAAATTAATATTCAATTTGTATGGGAGGTACCACGCCCACATGCCTAATTCCGCCCACTTTCTCACTGATTTTCCTTGACTATGAAATCGTTCAGACATAATTTAGAAAACTTAGCTTTAACAGCTCTTAAGTTATAAGTTAAGCATAATATGAAAAAATTTTAAATTGAATTTGTATGTGAATATACATATAGGAAAATCTAAATGCCATATCTCCGGAACAAATAGCCCTATTTCGCGCAAACTTCACATTAACAATCTACAGACTATTTCCAACGTACCCTGGAAATTCGGCTGAAATCGCTCCATCCATTTCCGCGGTTAATGGTGACATCAAATTGTACATTAATTTTTATATACATATGTGGCAACTCGTCCGAAAGTGACAGTGGTTCACAGTGAGCAAAGATTGATAAAATAAACGTTATGGTAACACTTGTTTTTTTCTTTTCCTGACTTTTTGATTAATCACGTTTTTGATAAAAAATGTTAAAAAAGTTTTATAAGAATTTTGTTTTATAAACTAAACTATTTTGTATTGTTAATAAAGAAAAGTTAATTTAAACAAAAATATAGTGCATTTATTTTGCAACACACTATATATATTAGAAGATTAGGTAAAAGTACATATGGAATACATTATATAGCAAAAACTTTTAATTTCACGATTGTTTGAAGAAAATTTCTTTAACTATTTCTATTAGACTTATCCTTTTAAAATTTGTTAATTTTTATTGAATTTTTGTTATTTTTTGCTGAAATTTGGTTCCAAAATATTAAAGGTCCTGGCAAAACTGGTTGTATTTCTCATTGTTAAAATGCATTGTATGTTTTAAACAAATTTATTTATCATGTTTGTGACATTTCGTTGAGCGTAACTTGGCGCTTTATGCTGTAATTTAGGTTACTCTGTAATACATTTTTGTACTCCCTTAATGAAAACATTTTTTTACGTATTTTAAGCCTTAAAAGTGCTCAATTTTTTTTTTTTTTGTTCAAAATTCTATACACAAATTTGACACTTTTTTTTAGGTTGACCGAAATTAATTTTTTCATGCCACCGGCCTTATATACTCGTGTTTAAACAATACCAGTAGTACACGCTCAACTTTTATTTAATCAATTTTTCATGTCATTTATTTTCAATAACATGCTTGATTACCTACATAAATGTGTAAACAAACTGTAGGAAACTTAAGCTTTAGTCATAAGAAAGAAAAAAAAAATATGAGGTTTAATTCGAAGCTGTCATTCAAGCAACCATATATCATTTATAAATATATTTTATAGTTTTTAAACTTCACTCTTAATCTTGGTATCAAATAGAAATAAAAAAAATTAATAAAAAAAAGTGAATGTCTTTTTAAAGATCAGTTCAAAGATACAGTATGGCTTTCTTTACATACGTTTATATCTACATATGTATCTGTAAAGTATTAGTTACATGATGTAATTAAATAACGAAAGAAAAATATTTCGTTTTTTTTTTGTTTCTACTAATTGTATGAATATAAGAGTATATTTACATTTCCTCAAAAAATTTAATGAAACATTTGTTTTTATTAATACAAATCTGCTGTATTCATAAAAAATAGGTTATTATAGGTTTATTAAGAACTTATTTGACAAGTATTGCAAAGAAGCTTGTCAAATAAGCCTTTAATAAATGCGCAATATATACCTTACATACGAGTATATATTCTGTCAATTAGGCAGAATAATTTAATAACGAATTTGTGTAATAGAGACCTTATAGGTATACAAAAAAACTTCGTGCCAGAAAAATTAAAGACTATAAGGGGTACACTGCACACTGTAACGAGGGCGGCCAAAAATAAAAAAAAACTAAATACTGAATAAAAAGAAAAGCACTATCTGATGTTATTAGTAGCATTCTGAATTAATTAAATCAAAAATAATTTTTAAATAATATTGACTTTTAAAAAAGATATGATGATTTAAAGTTAAAGGTTGTAGTTAAGTTATGCCATTGTTTGAAAAAATGATAGAAAAGTATACAAACTTCAAAGAATTAGGTTTAGAAAGGGTTTTGATATAGTAGTAAAATTTAATCCAAAATATAATTGTAACACAAGTATGTTATTAAAACAATACTTTTTTTTACAACTTGTAACTCATATGCAATTTACCGTTACAAAGAAAGCAAACAAAAAGAAACAGATCAATTATTATGAATATTACAACTTTAGTGGACAATTAAAAAAAAAATACCAAAAAATACTTTTTCCATATTTTAATATAATACTTTTACAAGTATGTACATTTAAACAAAATTGGTTTCATTTCCAACTTCGTCCAACTTTGATTTATATTTACAATTTTTAGTGCCAAGACGTATTAAAATTCGTACTTTTTTTGATATCCGGCTTAGACACAAAAAATTTATTGATGCAAAATCTGCAGCAATTAGTTATGTAGAAAATAATTCTGAAATAAAACTAACTGAAACAAAGATAAAAGAAATTCATTTCATATTATTTAAAATAGAAACTAAATGGAAAAAGAGTAATTATATTAAGAAAAAGTTTGAAGAAAAAAATGGTACTTGGCTGGATTCATATTTCTTTGCAAGTGTTGAAGACTTAGACATTGTAAGTAAAGAAATTATCTTATTTTTATTTTAAGTAAAAATTTTTGAATTTATAGGTTCCTTGTACCAGTAAGAAAGGTAGGCCAATAGTAGAGTTTAATGATTGTTCTGAACGTACTAAAAGGAGAAAAGTTGCTGAACTGGTGTCATCAACAAATCAAAACCTGTTAAAGAAAGCCTACAATAAAGTTCTTACGCGGGAGAAGAACACATATATTTCTGTGGACAAATCGTTAGCACTTTTATTAGATATGAACTTGTCATTTAGAAAATACAAAATTATGAAAACAGTTGTTAATTCTGCGCATAAAGACTGTTTTCCGTTTTATTATGCGTTGAAAAACGCAAAAGAGAAATATATTCTGGAGGGAATCGTTGTAACAGAAACGTCAGTAGAAATACCACTCCAAAATATGCTTAACTTTACGGTTAAAAGTTATTTAGACTTACTTAATTTTAATTTGAAAAATGATATAATTTGTGAAATTAAATGGGGATTTGACGGCAGCTCTGGTCATAGTACATATAAGCAAAAGTTTAGTGATTCAAATTCAAATGATGAATTTCTATTTGTTGCTTCTTTTGTTGTAATAAGATTTCTAGATCAGGCAACAGAAAAAGTGTTGTGAAATAATTCGAAGACATCCTCTACTATCTAAAATAAAACTATCTAATATCAAACAAATTTTGAAATTTAAAAATTTTTCACCTGAAGGATATTTAACAGAATTTAAAATCCTTGTTGCAATTTCAGAAAAAATCTGCATATAAATTGCTAATTTTTACGTGTATGACATTTGTAAATTTTTAAACTGTTTTTTTTTTATATGAATGTATAGAACAACAGTTGTTGTAAGTACACCACATCTAGGCGGTGGGCGTGTCCTTCGCCCGATTGTCCTAAAAATTTGTATTTTTCCTAATTTAGATATTCTACAAAAATTTACGAAATTTAAAAACTCTACGATAACTCCTTCTATTTTTGGCCGCTCGTTATATGAAATGGGTACACTGTGCACTGTAGCCGCCGTGGTCTAGTGGTTAGTGTGTTGGCTTACTAAGGCGAAAGCTCCGGTTCAAGCCCCGACTCTGATATCTTGAAGTAAAGAAATATGAAAAAATATTTCTTTCGGCAACAATCTCTTACCAGACTTCTGGCAAAAGCTCTGGGAGTAATTGATTGCCATGAAAAAGTTTCTCAAGTCTGTCGTTCGGAGTCGACATTAAACTGTAGATCCCTGTACTCATTGATAAAAATTGACACACACAACATGAGTAAGCCTGACACAGGTTGTAAGGGCCAATTATGTATGTATGTATGAGGGGTAGGTGGAAAGTATAATGCAGTATCTGATATCAGTCAGGAAATTAGTTGCTGTTGATTATTCAATAGCCAGTATTATATCTTCGCAACTAATTAATCCAACAGCAATCAACTCCAAGAAACCCACACAGTAAAGTTTAAACGAGGAGAGTGTAGTGGACAATTTATTTGTACAGCTATCATGGCTTTAGTTGAGAATTCAGTTTATTATTTTATTTTGTGGTAATTCAATTTATATTTCTTTTTATTTTGGAATTGATTTTTTATCCCACCTAACATATCAACTGATTTTGGTACTGTTGTTGCTGAGCATTTCTTTTATAAATGCTTTATTAAAAACATGTCTCCCTTGTTAATATACATCTGTTCGCAACATTGTTGAACTAATAATGTTGATGGACAATTGCGTGCAGTTTTAATATTTTCTTTTAGCGACAAGTGTTGATATATATTTGGACATAAATGTGTTTGTCGTAAATGAGGATAGTAACAGTAATGGGTATTACACTGATAAGTGGAAGGGTTAAATTTGCTATTCGGTAGGCCACAATGTTGTAATTTTTTGGGTATTTCAATGAACCGATTAGTACCCGAATTTACACCACTTCAACGTGTGAAGTGAGGTTTTAGGTTAAAGATTCATGTGATTGAATTTTAACTTCCTCTTTTAAATAAATCGCTTGAAGCCTAAGGTTGGTCTTAGTAAAGATCTGTCTGTTAATATTAATAATTTTAGAAAAAAAGTTAATTTTTTCACATCGGGATTTGTAAAGGAATTACAAATTTTTTTTAATTTTTTTTGTGAATTTGACTATTTGTGGCTGGCAGAGTGTTGATTATTCTGCAACAGAAAAAAAGAAAAAATCATTTGGTTTTTGTGAAACTACATAAATTTACCTACCGGAGACGCAAGGCCTACTAAGTCTTGGTAAGTCTTTTTGATTGTTGCATTTATTTTTTCGTTGCTAAGGGTAAAATTTTTCAGTTTTGGTGCCTAAGAATATATACAGCAAAATTTCTGCTTTGAGAGACCAAAAATACGCCAAATCAATCTTAATTGGTTGCAGTACTTGAAAAGTGAGGTTAATTGGGGCCTGGAGGCTTACCAGGTGCATGCCCAACACTAAACGTTCATCTCGCTACTGCGGACGTAAAATCTTTATCTTTTGGTGTATATTTAACAGTACAGCATGTACCCAAGGTTACAGTTTTGCCACCAAAGTTCTCCAAAATTAGTTTAGACAATTTTTTCTTGAACGTGCAGTTTGCAGATTGTATAAATTTTATTTTATTGGGCAGTTCAACATCACAAGGGAACCTTACTCACAGATATGAATCATTTAAACAAATAAAATTGTTTTTTCTTTTCATTAAATTATCTTAAATAATCTTAAATTAATTCATAGCTACACATATTATTACTACCTGACAAGGACCATACACTTAAATATGCAAGATATATATTATTAAACATTTTAAACAGAATCAAATTTTAGATAATAACACCTCATCTTCAGTTATTTTCGAGGAGGCCTCATCGTTCATCTGAAATGTGGTGAGTGTAAAGAAACATATTTTTAATCTAACCCTATATTCTTGCATATCATAGTATATTTATTTTTACACTATATTCTTATATTATTCATGAATCAAAAAACTATCAATGAATGAAAAACTATCAATGAATATCATCCACACCAAGATTTAACAAGTTTTTTTTTCTATAAAATACATTTACTTAAATTTTTCATTTATTTTATATTCTGTGGAATATATTAATTGATACCTTTTTATCTTTTATATTGCCTTGTTTTGTTTAAAGGCAACAGAAAAAAGAAACAGAAAAGAAAAGAAAAGGACTGAGAACTATCAATGAATATTATCCACAAAAAGATTCAATAAGTTATTAAAACCTGTTTTTTTTATATCCAATTATTTAAATTTTTCATTTATTTCGTATTCTGTGGATTATATTGATTGACTATTTCGCTGTGCCTTGTTTTGTTTAAAAGAGAACAAAAAAAAGAAAGAAAAGAAGTAGAAATTACAAAACAAAGTGCAGAACTGTTGAACGAAATAACCTTTTTTTTTACATTTACTTTTTCTTTGCTTTATTTTTATTAAATTATTATATGTATAATTTAGGAGAAAATAAATAACACAGAAAGGTTGCTTATACATGCAGTTTTAATTAAATTGTATAAAGTAGTGAAATAAGCCTGAGAATACTTTGTTGAATACTTATTGTCATAAAACAAACTAAACATGTATCAGCAACATTTTGATGTTTAAATTTTTTTTATTTTTATCATATACTATTGGTTTTTAATTACAAAGTTTTTTTTTAAACCTTACTGAAACGCAGACGGTCAGGAGTAACGTTTTAATTTCTTTCTAGTATCAACCTAAATTTTTATAATTAAGTTTATATTAGTAATTAAGTATGAACATTATGATGTTCGTGATTTATAACTATTATTTTTTTTGAATAATAAATGTTAGTTAAAAAAATGAACTGTGAATAGACTTATAAGTTCTTGGTATGGGCTGATTCGTTAGAGGAGAGTTAGTGTGGGATCTTAAGTAATAATTTGCGCTGTTAAGATCATGGTTGGGCGGGTAGAGAAGCGTTGTCCCGATAACATCAGGGGACTATTTATTTTTTTTGACATTGTAATCAGTACCTTTTTTTTTTTTTTGTTACAGATTTAATAGCGTTGTGGGGGCTTGTTGTTATTATCAATGCTATTTTGGTCCATATGTAGAGTTTTGATAAATTTTGTTAAAAATAGGGAGTCTTTATAAATTTATTTTATAGTGACATCGAGTTTGGAAAGAAAAGGTCGCGAACCCCCCTCCGACTGATCGCTAGCGATACTAGGCTCCCGTAGACCGCTTTCTTTCTATTACTTTTGGTGCTCCTTAACTGGTTTTAGGTTGAGCAAGATAAGTTCAAGAGTTTTTTCTTGAACACTGGTAAGTGTATATTTGTACATTACATATTATAAAATTGGCGCCCAACGTGGAGCCGAAATTGGTTTCCATCTTATCTTTTTCGGCTTCTTTTTGAGATTAAATTAGATGTAGATTTCATTTTTTTTTGTAACAGGTTATTATGTGTTGTACTTTCGGTTTCCATTATTTTAAATAGACTTACATGTCATTATGGATTCTTAGAAGTTTGTTGGGTAATATACGAATTGTCTAACCGAGTGACCAAGGTATGTTGCTTTTGAAATTTTGAGGGCGAAAGTATAGCATATGTAAAATTGTTAGTTTTAATAAATTTTAATTTTTTTAAGGGATTAAATGAGAATAGGAACAGCTTAGAATTTAGACGGATTATGTTATTTTGCGAAATGCGAAATAACATCCCTAAATTATTGAGCGTGTTGTGTCTTGTTTGTTTTCTTGGGGAAATCTAGATTTATTGAAAAAATATCAATAGCCCGGTATTGTTTCCAGTAGTGATTACATAACATGTCGTTTCTAACTCTAACGTCAGCAAAACCATACAAGAACTGAATTTGAATAAAATAATACCTATATATATTTTTTTATGATCCTGTTAATTGGGGATTAGTTTTCTTCATAATAGACACCAACTTTTTTTTTTTTAATAATTTTTTTTGGGATAGAATAAATCAACATTTGTTTTATTTTCTTAATATATAAATAAAATATTTATCATTGTAATCTTGGTTAATAGTTTTTGTGGTCACTAGATTAGATTTTCACTATGCCTTTATCTAGATCACCACCCCCGGCTCAATTAGCTGTTGAGGAGGCACAGGGGATAAATTCACCGTCATTGCCACCTGCGATTGGTACGGATTTAATCTGTTATATTTGTTCTGCGAAAATGGATGACAAACAATCATGCTTGAGTATTAGTAAATGTGGACACACTTTTCATAGGGCGTGTATAGAAAGTTTTCTCACTACTCAAATTGAATGTCCGGTGTGCCATATGAGTTGTGAACTGAATGATCTAAAGGAGATTACAGTAAAGCAAGTTCCGAAGTCAAAACAAAAGTCTCGTGGAGCTGTTAGTAGACAATATATGACCAGGAGCACTAATCGAAATGCGACTGGCGAGCCGACGCCTCTTGATGAAGGCCAAGGTGTCGTAACTTCTCCGGAAAGGAATCGTGCGGATAATTTCTCGTCTGTTAATTACGATGAAATTAATAAGATGATTGAAGGCAGTTTGACTAAAATTTTAGGTAAAATGAATCTTGGCGTGAATACGGCTATGGGAGATCGTTTCTCTCAAACGATAGATAATCGTCCGGCGTATGCTGAGGGGATTTACAACTCGGATAATGTTCCCAATAATAGATTCGTTCAGACTCACCCTCCTAATATCCATTCGGATCCCACCAACTCTAGGACTTTTACTTTTAGCAGTGATAGGGTAATCTCGATCATACAGAATTGGGGTCTTAAATTTGATGGTTCGTGTGATGGCTTAAATGTAGAGGAATTTTTATATAGACTGAGAATTTTGACACAGGAAAATTTTTGGGGTGACTTCAGTGTGATTTGTAAGAACTTACACATTCTCTTGTCTGGCAAAGCCCGTGATTGGTATTGGCGATACCACAAAACAGTCAGTTTTATTAAATGGGAGGATTTTTGTATTGCTCTAAGGAGTCAATATAGGGACTGTAAATCAAATTTTGAGATAAAGGAAGAGATAAGGAATCGTAAACAGAAACCAGGGGAATCGTTTGATGCGTTCTTTGAAGCAGTTTCTGCTATTATGGACAAACTGCAAATTCCTTTGTCAGATGCTGAGTTGATTGAGATACTGACTCGAAACTTAAGACCAGAGATCAGGCATGAACTTCTCTATATTACAATAGAATCCATTCCCCATTTGAGAAAATTAGTACAAGTTCGTGAACGCTTTTTGAATGATGACTATGTGCGTCGAAATTTCACAATGCGAAATACCACGGGATTTATCCCGCGTAAACAAATTTCAGAGATTGAGTGTGATCAGGATACAAATTTAGCTGAGAAGCTTGAAATCTCGGTAGATGCGGTGCAGGACTTAAAAAATCCACCTCGCTGTTGGAATTGCGATGGCTTTGGACATTTTTGGGAAGACTGTTTATCGGATCGAACTATTTTTTGCTACGGATGCGGAGCAAAGGATACGTACAAGCCGCAGTGTAAAAAGTGTCTGTCTCGTAAGACAAAAAACTTAAATTATTATCACCCATCGAGGGAGCAGACTTAGTTTCTGATGATACACCAGATAATACAGAACCAATTATTACAAAACTACCTGCTATAACGAAATACCCGGACTTAACCCTTAATTCGAATACAGAATCATCAGAAAATTTGCAAAAAATTACTATATTGAAACGTGAGCCCTTTTTGCCAGTATTTTCAGAAGAATCGGCGAAAATAATATATCCAAGAAATCCGTATCACAAACGTTGGGAAAATTATTTGTCCAAGCGTAATGAAATTTTTAATGATTTTGAAGTATCTAAAATGGATTCTAAGTCAAAGCGCTCCACAATTAGATTGAGAAGGTATTACAGACATCGCAGATTAAGCTGTAAGTTACTTATTTCAGCCGTTATTTCAAACACAAGGGATAGTCGCTATTATGCGAAAGTATCATTTCTAAATTTTGAGGAGTATGGCTTATTGGATACTGGAGCAAGTATAAGCTGCATAGGCTCTGATTTAGCTCACACCAATTTTCAGCAATTTCCAAATTTTTTTCGTTGCAATTCATTTGTTAAGACAGCTGATGGTACACCACAAAAAGTTACAGGTTGGCTTGAGGTTGATTTAAAATTTAAAGATAAAGTTTTTCCCTTTAACCTTTTTATAATACCATCAATATCACAGCGCCTTATTTTGGGTGTAGATTTTTGGAGGAAATTTGATCTTATTCCGAGTGTGATAGAATCGGTAGATTTAGTTGACAAATCTGTTATGGATTTCAAGGACGTGATTCCAACTGAAGTGAAAGAATCAGACCGAATTTCAGACTTTGAAAATGAATGTGTGGATGAATATTTTCCTCTTACTGTAAACCAAAAACAACAACTTCATACTGTTATTTCATTATTTCCAAGTTTTGAACGGCAAGGTTTAGGCAGAACTAAGTTGATAAAACATGAAATAGATGTTGGGGATGCAAAGCCAATCAAACAAAGATTCTACCCAGTTTCTCCTGCTGTAGAAAAACTTATGTTCACTGAAGTAGACCGAATGTTAGCGTTAGGTGTGATTGAAATATCAAATTCACCATGGAGTTCTCCTATGCGTCTGGTGTTGAAACCAAATAAGGTTCGTTTGTGTTTAGACGCACGTAAGGTTAATTTGGTAACGAAGAAGGACGCTTACCCTTTACCATCAATCGAAGGCATATTTGCTCGTTTGCCTAAGGCGAATATAATTACGAAATTGGACCTTAAGGACGCATATTGGCAGATTGGCTTGAGTGAAGAATCAAAACCCATTACAGCATTCACAATTCCTGGAAGGCCCTTGTACCAATTTACGGTAATGCCTTTCGGACTATGCAACGCGCCCCAAACGATGTGCCGGTTAATTGATGACATTATTCCGCCAGATTTAAAAACGTCTGTGTTTGGCTACTTAGACGATTTGATTATCGTATCGGAAAATTTTGAGGAACATTTATCTACTTTGGTACGAGTGGCGGGGCAATTTCGAACCGCAAATCTTACCCTAAATGTTGCCAAAAGCAAATTTTGCGTTACTAAAGTAAAATATTTAGGTTATGTAATAGGCAAGGGCGGGATTACCACCGACCCTGAAAAAGTCAGTGCAATCAGGAATTGGCCCACTCCGAAAAACGTGAAGCAGGTACGAGGCTTTTTAGGTCTTGCGGGGTGGTATAGACGTTTTGTGGAGAATTTTTCTAGCATTGTATTTCCTATAAGTGAAACTGTATCTATGAAGAAAAAATTCATCTGGACATCTGAGGCCCAAGTTGCCTTTGATAGAATTAAAGACATATTAACTTCAGCACCAATTCTTAGTAATCCAGATTTTGACAAAAAGTTTTATGTTCACTGCGACGCGAGTGACTTTGGTATTGGAGCAGTTCTTGTCCAGCTTGATGAAAATGGCGAGGAAAGACCAATCGCCTTTATGAGCAAAAAGTTGAATTCGGCTCAAAGAAATTACAGCGTGACCGAGCGCGAGTGTCTGGCGGCTGTAGAAGCAATTCAACGCTTTCGTTGTTATCTGGAGCTTCAGGAGTTCGAAATCATTACTGATCACTCCAGCCTGGTGTGGTTAATGCGTCAGCCAAATTTAAGTGGAAGACTTGCGCGATGGGCTCTTAAGCTTCAAGCCTACAAATTTACAATCAGCCATCGTAAAGGTAAAAATAACATCGTACCCGATGCATTATCGCGGATTCCACACAGTGAAATAGTTGCTGTGGAGACCACAGAACCGGAAATTGATTTAAATTCGCAATGTTTTGACGACCCTGAATATACTGACTTAAAAACACGCATAACTGAGAACCAACACAAATATCCAGATATTAAAGTAATAGACCGCTATATATACATCCGTACCGAACATGATTATGGTGAGGGAAGCAATGAGATAACCGCATGGAAGCTTTGGATTCCATCTGGACTTAGAAAGTCACTAATTTCACATTTTCACAATTCTACTAATTTTTCTCATGGTGGCATGTATAAAACTATTGAGCTGTTAAAGAGAACTTTCTTTTGGCCTGGATTGGTCAAAGATGTTCGCGAGTACGTTAGAAATTGTGAGATTTGTAAATGTACTAAGGCGCCTAATTTTGTTTTAAAGCCTGAAATGGGAAAACGGATAATTTCGGTTCGTCCTTTTCAGAGAATGTATATTGATTTGTTAGGACCCTACCCTCGTAGTAGATCTGGATATATTGGCTTACTGATTGTGTTAGACCACTTAACCAAATTCCATTGGTTGCAGCCTTTGAAGAAATTTACGTCGCCAGTAATAAAGGACTTTTTAGAGAAACATATTTTCCATGTGTATGGAGTGCCTGAGGTTATCGTTAGTGACAATGGATCACAGTTTAGGGCTAACGACATAAACGCATTCTTTACTTCTTTAGGCATCCAACATAATTATACAGCGGTATACTCACCGCAATCGAACGCTTCAGAACGCGTCAATCGGTCTTTAATTGCGGGAATACGTTCTTATTTGAAAAGCGACCACACAAAATGGGACGAAAATTTGAGTGCAATAAGCTGTGCGCTAAGAAATTCATATCACCAGTCCATAAAAACCTCTCCCTACCACGCTGTGTTTGGATTCGATATGATAACCCATGGCTCAATGTACCCGCTACTTAAAAATCTTAAAATTTTAGACGAACCAACCACTAACCTAAGCCGAGACGATTCACTTCAATTAATACGAAAAGACTTGCAGAAGCATCTCAGGGCATCATATCAGGAGAATCAGAGGACATACAATTTAAGGACCAGATGTCAAAATTTTAATGTTGGTCAAGAAGTTTTAAGGCGTAATTTTGTACAGAGCAATATGGAGAAGCGATTTAATGCCAAACTCGCTCCACTCTTCGTTAAGGCAAGGGTAAAGGAAAAGCTAGGTAACCACTACTATGTATTAGTTGATTTACAGAATCGGCCAATAGGAACATATCATGCGAAGGATATTCGCACATGAGATATATCACCCTTGTTATTTTCCACCTAACATTGTTGCTCATAGAGCCAATGTTATGTAGTTTTGTAGTGGACAATTTATTTGTACAGCTATCATGGCTTTAGTTGAGAATTCAGTTTATTATTTTATTTTGTGGTAATTCAATTTATATTTCTTTTTATTTTGGAATTGATTTTTTATCCCACCTAACATATCAACTGATTTTGGTACTGTTGTTGCTGAGCATTTCTTTTATAAATGCTTTATTAAAAACATGTCTCCCTTGTTAATATACATCTGTTCGCAACATTGTTGAACTAATAATGTTGATGGACAATTGCGTGCAGTTTTAATATTTTCTTTTAGCGACAAGTGTTGATATATATTTGGACATAAATGTGTTTGTCGTAAATGAGGATAGTAACAGTAATGGGTATTACACTGATAAGTGGAAGGGTTAAATTTGCTATTCGGTAGGCCACAATGTTGTAATTTTTTGGGTATTTCAATGAACCGATTAGTACCCGAATTTACACCACTTCAACGTGTGAAGTGAGGTTTTAGGTTAAAGATTCATGTGATTGAATTTTAACTTCCTCTTTTAAATAAATCGCTTGAAGCCTAAGGTTGGTCTTAGTAAAGATCTGTCTGTTAATATTAATAATTTTAGAAAAAAAGTTAATTTTTTCACATCGGGATTTGTAAAGGAATTACAAATTTTTTTTAATTTTTTTTGTGAATTTGACTATTTGTGGCTGGCAGAGTGTTGATTATTCTGCAACAGAAAAAAAGAAAAAATCATTTGGTTTTTGTGAAACTACATAAATTTACCTACCGGAGACGCAAGGCCTACTAAGTCTTGGTAAGTCTTTTTGATTGTTGCATTTATTTTTTCGTTGCTAAGGGTAAAATTTTTCAGTTTTGGTGCCTAAGAATATATACAGCAAAATTTCTGCTTTGAGAGACCAAAAATACGCCAAATCAATCTTAATTGGTTGCAGTACTTGAAAAGTGAGGTTAATTGGGGCCTGGAGGCTTACCAGGTGCATGCCCAACACTAAACGTTCATCTCGCTACTGCGGACGTAAAATCTTTATCTTTTGGTGTATATTTAACAGTACAGCATGTACCCAAGGTTACAGTTTTGCCACCAAAGTTCTCCAAAATTAGTTTAGACAATTTTTTCTTGAACGTGCAGTTTGCAGATTGTATAAATTTTATTTTATTGGGCAGTTCAACATCACAAGGGAACCTTACTCACAGATATGAATCATTTAAACAAATAAAATTGTTTTTTCTTTTCATTAAATTATCTTAAATAATCTTAAATTAATTCATAGCTACACATATTATTACTACCTGACAAGGACCATACACTTAAATATGCAAGATATATATTATTAAACATTTTAAACAGAATCAAATTTTAGATAATAACACCTCATCTTCAGTTATTTTCGAGGAGGCCTCATCGTTCATCTGAAATGTGGTGAGTGTAAAGAAACATATTTTTAATCTAACCCTATATTCTTGCATATCATAGTATATTTATTTTTACACTATATTCTTATATTATTCATGAATCAAAAAACTATCAATGAATGAAAAACTATCAATGAATATCATCCACACCAAGATTTAACAAGTTTTTTTTTCTATAAAATACATTTACTTAAATTTTTCATTTATTTTATATTCTGTGGAATATATTAATTGATACTTTTTATCTTTTATATTGCCTTGTTTTGTTTAAAGGCAACAGAAAAAAGAAACAGAAAAGAAAAGAAAAGGACTGAGAACTATCAATGAATATTATCCACAAAAAGATTCAATAAGTTATTAAAACCTGTTTTTTTTATATCCAATTATTTAAATTTTTCATTTATTTCGTATTCTGTGGATTATATTGATTGACTATTTCGCTGTGCCTTGTTTTGTTTAAAAGAGAACAAAAAAAAGAAAGAAAAGAAGTAGAAATT
Organism: Metopia argyrocephala; assembly: GCA_963576795.1. NCBI lineage: Eukaryota > Metazoa > Arthropoda > Insecta > Diptera > Sarcophagidae > Metopia > Metopia argyrocephala. Next base: position 99,697,211 of record OY756210.1, read on the forward strand.
ACAAAACAAAGTGCAGAACTGTTGAACGAAATAACCTTTTTTTTACATTTACTTTTTCTTTGCTTTATTTTTATTAAATTATTATATGTATAATTTAGGAGAAAATAAATAACACAGAAAGGTTGCTTATACATGCAGTTTTAATTAAATTGTATAAAGTAGTGAAATAAGCCTGAGAATACTTTGTTGAATACTTATTGTCATAAAACAAACTAAACATGTATCAGCAACATTTTGATGTTTAAATTTTTTTTATTTTTATCATATACTATTGGTTTTTAATTACAAAGTTTTTTTTTAAACCTTACTGAAACGCAGACGGTCAGGAGTAACGTTTTAATTTCTTTCTAGTATCAACCTAAATTTTTATAATTAAGTTTATATTAGTAATTAAGTATGAACATTATGATGTTCGTGATTTATAACTATTATTTTTTTTGAATAATAAATGTTAGTTAAAAAAATGAACTGTGAATAGACTTATAAGTTCTTGGTATGGGCTGATTCGTTAGAGGAGAGTTAGTGTGGGATCTTAAGTAATAATTTGCGCTGTTAAGATCATGGTTGGGCGGGTAGAGAAGCGTTGTCCCGATAACATCAGGGGACTATTTATTTTTTTTGACATTGTAATCAGTACCTTTTTTTTTTTTTTGTTACAGATTTAATAGCGTTGTGGGGGCTTGTTGTTATTATCAATGCTATTTTGGTCCATATGTAGAGTTTTGATAAATTTTGTTAAAAATAGGGAGTCTTTATAAATTTATTTTATAGTGACATCGAGTTTGGAAAGAAAAGGTCGCGAACCCCCCTCCGACTGATCGCTAGCGATACTAGGCTCCCGTAGACCGCTTTCTTTCTATTACTTTTGGTTCTCCTTAACTGGTTTTAGGTTGAGCAAGATAAGTTCAAGAGTTTTTTCTTGAACACTGGTAAGTGTATATTTGTACATTACAAGAGGAATGAAAGATGATAATGATATTGAAGATAATGTTGTTGTCTCTTTCCAGAGTGTTACTGCTCTCCGCCAGATTAGCCAGCTGAGTCTTTGAGTGTAAGCCTCTACACCACGACAAGGTGATTATCTCACGTAGAGGGATAAATACACACAGAGATAATGAATTTTTTCTTCAATAATAGTAAAAATTTTAATTTTCCACCCATATATGATTTTATTTCAGCAAAAATATTTTACAAATTCATGTAGAAACAAATATTTGTAGAAAAATTGAATTGCAGAAATCACAAAATTTTGCATTGTACTGTCAAAAGTTGGTGGAACAATTACTTTTAATTTATTTTTAATAATATATTGCATTTTTCTATAATGCTTAGCATTCAATACATTTTACGACTTAAATAACGATATGAAATATATTGTATTTTACTTTTTATTTTAAAATTTTTCAGAAAGAAATAAAAGTATTACAAATCAACTGGTCTTGTCATTTCAGGGCACCCACATTTTTGTTTGTTTTTGTTTTGTTTTGCACTTGTTGAGCAAAACATACAAAAACTGAAAGCAAAAGAAAAACATGCGATCGAATTATATAAAATACGTAGTTTGTTAATCTTAATTGATCTAATAGTTTAGTACACATAATGCCAATGTCTATTATATAACAAACGAATGGAAAACTATGTGGTTCACTTCTAATGACATGCTTGCGTTTATGGCAATAATTTACATTAAATCATGCGAATATTGTAATATTATTGCAACAGTAACAATAACAGCAACCGCAAGTAATGTTTTGAATTTCTTGCAAATATTGGAATGTTTTATGTGGTTTTTATTTTATTTTTCTTTTTTTTTATTTATTTTAATTTATAACAAAACTGCCAAATATGTTATAGAAATGCTTGTTGTTAAAACTTTGCTTTTTACAACTTTGGTTATTACGTTACAGTGGTTATAATTAAAAAAAAAAGGTTTAAAAGTATTCAATAATTTAGTATTTCGATTTATTAAACTTGTTAATAAACTAAATGCTTAATACACACACAAGTTTCAACGCTTTTTAGCTGTGATATATTGTGAACAAGCTTCTTAAGTCTGTTGTTCGGATTTGACGGTAAACTGTAGGTTCCGGTACTCATCGATAAAATTTGACGTACACAATGTGAGTGCTATGAGAAGCTAGGCTATAACTCTGAAAAAGTGTAATAATGGCTAATTATATGGCTAATTAAATGTGTATCTTGTATGCTTTTAAATATTAAAACTGAAATTACTTTTGCTCCACGTAAAAACGTCTTACTCTTTTGAGCTTTTTAACTTACAGCATACAACATAATATAGGTTTTGTGTACTTTTAGTACGTCTACATCTACTTATAAATATATTACCTTGAGCAGGGTTAGTCATTTGTCTGTTTCAAAAATAAAATTAGAAAAAAAATACATAAAGCTATGATTTCGATTAAACTTTTCCTTCCTTACATTGCTCTATGATTCCGAATCGAATGGCCAAGGTATAGAAATAAACTAAAAAGAAAATAGACGAATAGACCACGCCCACTCCGTACGCCCTTTATCTTTTAGTTAGTATCCCAACTGAAATTAATTACTTTTTTGAAATTTACACAGATGATAGAGATTCAGATTTTTATTGTAAATCATTTTTGGGCCCGTTTATTTTCTAAACCGAAAGCATTTCGATATGGTGAATAAAAAATTGTCTTAAAATAAAACAATCATTGTGGCACTATGCTGAAAAATACTGGCGATACTACATTCCCACATGTAGACTTCCATGAAAGTTCGTGCCCAAACATAACTACAGAACTACACAATCACAATATCAAGAATAACGACAAGAACTCAGCAAAAATAGAATTCAAAAATAAGTGTATCATATAACTATGTACGTACTTTATAACTTTTGTCTTATAAGGTTTGCTCGTTCTATAGGGTGGGCAAATTTGAGGTTCAGAAGTAAACTGTAAGCTGTCAAATGATGAAATGCCAAAAATTAACCTGTCATCCTTTGACATTTATTTAGTAAAAAGTTACAGATTTTTCGTGGCCAATGATGACCTTTGGCATCAACATGCCACACAGCCGACCAAACAATTCAGTTCTTGCATGAAAAATAATTTTCCGGTCACTGTTTGGCGATGTCAATTGTTTGCTTCGTTCTTGTGATGTAACGATAATTCAGCGGTTTTCTTCTCTGGAGCCATTTGAAACACAGAGTTAACAGGAAAAAACCACAAACTACTGACGCTCGTGAAGGTAGAATTCGGCACTGCATTATCGAGATAAGCGAAGCTTTGTTGCAAAATGTGCTTCAAAATTATGGGAAAAGAACCGACGTCTGCCGACGTGCTAGATGTGGACATTTGTTGGACTTTATATACTATAATGTACGAAATACCATATAAACAACTGCCTTTCGCTTGGTTGCAGCAGTTAATCCTTTGAAAATAGTATTCGATCACTTTTTCCACAAATTTTGGGCGGTTTCTGGTGATAAAGTGGTGAATGTTGGGTTGCAAATTAGATTATGTACCTCGATCCTTTTTTTTATTTGAGAAAAATACTTAGGGGTAAACCCCTACTAAATGCTGTGTATTGTATTGGAATTTTTTTTGGAAAGGACAGTACATATATATTTTTCTTATATTAGACTGTTCAACACGAAAAAAAAATTCATTCTCTGGCCAACTCTTGCAGCATATCGGTGTATAAAACTATGTTTTCCTTACTTCTAAGCTGTATGGTATATTCAGCAACTTTGTAGAAAATATTACGGCAAATATTTTCGTAGAACATAATAATGTTATGCTGCAAGAGTTGGCCAGAGATGGAACATTTTAACCGCCTCTAAAATAAAATTCCGATGTAATTTGTCAAAACGTCGACAAACGTATATATTTTTTTAGTCTCCTCTACCAGGATCAATCGTCAGTACCCCGTAATTTTGCAAAAAGTGTGAAATTGTTGTAAAGTGCTATTATTATTATTATTAAGCGTATTAGGAATGAGAAAAATTGCTGTGAATTGATCATTCAAAGACCAGTGCTATATCTTCACCCTTGAATGATCAACAGCAATTGCCTCATGGTTGCATGTTGATTGTGTGGTGGTGAGTATCTTCGCTAAGTAGGTTTAGCTTTTAACTGCTACTTTCCAATAGGTGGCGCTTTTCTCCTGATCATTCGTTTTTTGTTGACATTGATTAAGGTGCAATAGAGGGAGAGGGAGGGTGACCTCTTATTTTTAAATTATAATTTAAAAAAAAACCGCAAACTAACTTTTTATTTTTCACTTTGATGTACAATAACTCTACGAAAGTGAAGCCTAACGGAGTCAAATCTCATATTCTTAGTGTTCAATAGACTTTGCAAAATCGAAATATTACACTACCGAAAAATTTCTAATGCAATTCGGCTTAAATCGATATTTTTATTGTATGCCTATAGAGCTCTAAGTTAGCGGTAATGGTTCTTCCAGCGTAATTTAAAACAAAAACTCGGCTAGATATCAGTTTTAGTTTAGCATGTGCACCAAACAGTCACTTTTTCCCGATGCAATGGCTTTTCGACTATCACTTCTGGATTCTACAAGCCTCAAATAATTTTGATTTTTGAAAAGTGTCCGTGTCCTGTTATTAACGAGTTGTCCGCTTAAAAGGGAACAATTTTTTAAATCTGTAAGAATGTTTTTTTTGACTTTCAAATGTGTACTGTTTGTTTATAATAATAAAATGCTACTCTTTTTGTTGACAAAAAAAACGCCAATCGGCAGTACGTCTGCATTAAATTTTCAAAATTGTATCTCTTTATTGAAGTTGCGGATTAAGTTATTTTTCTTCATATACTGTTCTTTAAATTGCGATTATTTTTTATGTTCTTTTGAAAAAAATAAAATAAACAATTTGTTAAAAACAATGATAACAAGCTGTGTAGAAAATTAGTTTTAAACACACACAGTAATTACAATATTCCAGCTGTGCTAAAAACAATGAAAATCACACTTAAATTAACTTGCAAAAAATATTATTTGAGACAACAGGTTATATTTCCAATAATAGTTGAATGAATGTGGAAATAACGTTCGTTACTTTATTTATGTACGAGAATATTTGTTTTTCTTAAAAAAATTTTTCATTTTTTTTCTTCATTTGTTCTTGTGATTGTTAGCATTTTAGTAACTGATATACAGCTGGTATCCTGTAGGAGAAAATATATGTTGACTTTTATGGCCAAGTGTTTTAAGTATATGCCGGACTGAATGAATGTGTAGAATGTTTTCTTATGGTCATTCAAATACGTGTCTTTAAACAGTTATTTGTATTTGATTTGTTTAGTAAAAGGCGGGAAGGTAAAGTCAATCAACATATTTATGTTTGTTGGAAAAATTTTTATGATAGAAATACTGTTACGGATGTTTGTTTATACATATGAAATATCTGTTTATACATCTGTGTGTATGCATTGTATAAATATTTCTAATTTTGCACTATAAACCTGTCAATTAGCGTTTAATATTTACATTTTTAATTAAACGATTGAAGATAACTTTTCAACCTATTTTATAAACACAAAATATAATTAAAAATTTTATTAATGGCCATCTATAATTCCTAAAACATAAGTTATTTTCAGATGTATTAGTTTTAAAATAGGAATTTTGAAAATTTATTTAATTATGTGCTCATATCACAATCACATATCATGTCAAACAGAGGATTTCAGAAATTTTTAAAATTTCATTACCATAAGCATTCTTAAGCATTAAATCATAAAAGAGCGAGCAATTAATCATCATTAAAGTATAAGTTGTCGTTATAATTCATTGTTTTTGTTAGAGTAACAATTTCAGTAACAAAATAAAACCAGAAAAAAAAAAAAATTAAAAGCCGGTTTAATGTGATGATTGAAAAAGGCCTACTAGTAGTATAGCCAAGTTTAGAAACAAATTTATGTATAAATTATTGTATATTTATGAACTTATTAATGACTTGAATCATATTATTAAACTTCAAGTTTAGCATATGGTTTTATACCTGTAGCTCTATGGTTTTAGTTTTTTTTTTGTAATTTGTCTACTAAAATTATTAAAAATGAAATATGACTACCGTGCATATAAGAGCTTCTTTTAATCATCACAATTTAAGAACAAAAAAAAATAAATTTTAACAAAAAAGGCTTGCTTGTTTAACACTTGTTTTTGGTAAAAAGAATTTTGTGTGTTTTGTGTTATTTAAAGCCTTCCAAATGAGTTAACAATTTAGGCTAAAGGGTATTTAACTTTTTTTTGTACACATAGATTGTTCAGCGGCTTCCACTTATTTGGTTTATAAATATTTAATAGATTTTGTTATTCGATATTAGATTTTTAGTATTTTTTTTATTTACTATCTAATTGCTTTCAAATGCCTTATCAGACTGCTAGAGACTGCTGTTCAAAAAGGTCCGTTACTGTTGTGCCTGGTAGCAATTTCTTTTATGTTTTTTATGTTTTTAATTACATACGTAGTATTATAGTTCATCTCAAACAAATTTTGTTATAACAAAAAAAGAAATTACTGGGATTCAAGCTCGAATTTCCAGACCATATAATAACAATATTATACGCTTGCTTGGGCGATGGCCTCTAACTACCACGGCTACAGACGTACATGTCGTCAATGTCGACATACATATTTGGCCATTACAGCCTAGCTTTTCGCAGTACCCATATGGTGTGTGTCAATTTTTATCCATGAGTACCCGGACCTACAGTTTAATGTCGATTCCGAACTCCAGATTTGAGAAGATGGTTCTTGGCAATCAGTTACTCTCAGAGCTTCTGCCAGAAGACTGCTTAGAGGTAGTCGCCGAAAGAAATATTTTTTATATATCTTTTTTTTTTCAAGATGTCAGAGCTGTGGTTTAAACCTGGGGCTCTTGTCTGAGTAAGATGTCGACCAATGTGGATAAAATGAAGAAGAATAAGAAGGCAAAAAGAAAAACGTTGTAATTCTGATTCATCAAACAAGATGACAATTACAATAAAATACAATGGTGGTGAGAAAAGCAGTGTATGTGTTGTGTGTGACAATATCGAGCCCAATTCATTACAAATGTATGTATAGAAGAGGGAAATATATTTTCATTAAATAATTTCTAGAAGACTGTGAGTTAAATAGTTCATGTTTGTCATGAATATGTACAGAACACGAAAAACTCTGATGTAGCTGGAGTCGAAAACATGTTCAGTTTGGCTTGTGTGCAATTTCTTCTTTTGATTATCAAAAAAATCATTGCAAAAAAAAAATCTAAATTCTTAAAAGAATTTTAACTTAAAGCGTTTTTGATAAAACAATATTAATTTAAAAAATGATCACTCTTACTTTAAATCGAACTCGGATTTCCAGACGATGTAACTGTCTGAGACCATGATTATATCGAATAGATAAAGACCTTATATATACCTATGTTATGGTAAAAACGAATGATCAGGAGAAAAGCACCACTTATTGGGAAGTAGCAGATAACAGCTAAACCTACTTAGCGAAGACTCTCACTACACAATCAACATGCAACGATGAGGCAATTGCTGTTCATCATTCAAGGGTGAAGGTATAGCACTGGTCTTTGAATGATCAATTCACAGCAATTTTTCTCATTCCTAAGGCATTTAATAATATGTATAAGAAAAACAAAATGTATTTTGTATAATAAATATACTGTCCTTTTCAGAAGAAATTCCAATACAATACACAGCATTTAGTAAGGGTTTACCCGTGAATATTGGTCTCAAATAAAAAAAAATAAAAAAAAATACGCCTTGATGCATATGATATCTTGTAGATTTGAATAGCATTTGATTGTCTAGAACTTGACTTATTTTTATATTTCTTGTGCTTCTTTCTGTATGGGCAAATAACTATGTGATGAATTATTTTTATCTTGTGACTTACAATATCCTTCTTTATGACCGAAAAAATTGCAGTGATTGACAAAAGTATAATAGCTTGCGTAATGCATCATGCCACAATTCCAACACGGAGTTCTTCCAACTTTCTTGAAGTTATCAGGCTTTGATTTTTGATCATTACTTAATTATATTTTGTTTTAATAGCAATAATGGATATTGTCGTACTTTTTTCCATCATGCGGCCCTGTCTCGTTTAAGATTTATATCCCTTTGAACCGATGTTACCAATTTCTTGTTTGTATGATTTGTCGCTTTACTGTTATTTAAATTATTGCAAAACTCCTGCGTCAGATTTAAATTTTTTTTCAAAATGAGCCGTAGAAGTACGTTGTGTTTGCAATTACAAAAGTACTAATGGCTAATAAGTAGTGAAGTAGGCATATTTTAATTAAAAAAATTATGAACTTTAATGTTTCAAACCAATTAAAGTCATTTGAGGTAATAAAAATGCGTTTTAGCTGAAAAGTTTAACGAGTTTATGGCATCAATTGTGCTTTTTTTAATTTTTATTATTAGAAGAGCTTACCCATGATGGCATTTTGGTAGCGCTGGAAGATTCGGATGCGCCTAATTTTGGTAGCTATGATGACAAGAAGAGGACAAAAACTATGTCCCGTGGGAAAGCACCGATGATGAAGGTGAAGAAGGAGATATTGATCGAAATATAGGTGCAGCTCTTAATGAGTTAGGCGTCAATAAAACCAAGAGATGTTGGTTTAAAAAATGAGGTGTTGACCACATCAGATATACTAGTTTTTTATTTCGAAATTTACCAAAGCAAGACTATGCCTCTTAACGCAGAAAATATTGGACTTGGTCCTGAATTCATTCTGCGTCTTGCACACACATTACCTAAACGCGTCAAAGTATTTTCTGAGATGTACTTTACGGCATTACCACTACTGGATGAGCTTCTGCAAATGGGAATTTATGGGATGGGAACGATAATGAAAAATCGTATGAAAGGCGTTAACTTGACTGAGGATAAAAAGATGAAAAAGAAGATATGGAGGAATTCTCATCTCCTAAGAATATAGTTGTCATTATGCAATGGAAAGACTCAAAGTCAGTTTCATTAAAGATTGGTGCAAAAAAGAAACATTCCAACACCCAAATATAGTCCAGCAGTACAGGGAGCCAATGAGTGGTGTAAACATTTTTCAAAACCCATTAAAAATATTCGTACATTTTATAGATTTGGCATCCTGTATTGTTTGGATGGAGGACCGAAAGACTTACATACATATGAACATACATATCTGGCCATTACAACCCTGTGTTAGGGTTACGGCCTTGCTTCTCGCAGCGCTCATGTTGTGTGTGTTAATTTTTATCCATGAGTACCGGGCACTTCAGTTTAATGTCGACTCCGAACGACAGATTTGAGAAGCTGTTTCATGGCAATCAATTACTCCCAGAGCTTTTGTCGGAAAACTGCTGAGAGGTAGTCGCCGAAAGAAATAATTTTTTCTTATTTCTTTTTGTCAAGATGTCAGAGCTGATATTTGAACCCGGCCCTATCGTCTTTGTAAGCCAACACACTAACCACTAGACCACGGCGACTGAAAGACGTGTCTTAAAATCGATAAACTACCAAAAGATACGCACGGTTTACTTAGTTTTCGACTTGCGTTAGCTGAAACATTGACGGCCACTTAAAAAAGCAAGAACGTGAAATGGAGCTCTAACTCTAAAACGATCGAGGTTGAAATTACTCAAGAATCAAAACGATATCGCCCACCAGACCAGCCATGTACCGAAAAACGTCTGGATGGCTTTCTTCACTGGCCAGAAGAACTCGATTTGAAATCAGCTCGTATGTGCCGTCGAAAAGACTGTAAGTCACGTACACGCACACGATGCACCAAATGCGCTGTATTTTTATGTTCCAACAAAAAATATAATTGCTTCAAGTTCTGTCATAATGAAAAATAAGAGAAGGTTGAAAAGAATTTTATATGGGGCTTTAGTTATTTCAAACTGAAATTAGGCCGATATGCGTCAATTGTGTGTGTCCTAAAAATCCTTAAAGGATAACAAATGGAAAAGACTAAACATTGATTATATTTTCGTACGATATAGATACCATATCGTCGCAAGAATTAAAGAACGCTGTGACTGACAAAAAATCGAAAATACGTTATTTGCATCATTTTTATCAGAAAAAAACAACGCGTCGATTGGTTCCGGTCCCAGATTTCTACGATGAAAATAAATTCACTCATGCCATCTGCGTTTTGAAAAATACCAGTGTCTTTGTTCTACTTTCATACTGGTTTTTTGGCTCTTGTGAACATTTAAGGTTTTGTCAGTTACAGCGTTCTTTAATTCCATCGACGATATACACCGAAAATGTTCCCATTACTTTAGTGTCAGGTCTGAAAGGGTTCTAGTTTTTGTTTAAAATTTTTCCATTATAGGTGTCTATGCAGTGTGCCTTAATTTTACACAAAACGATATATCAAGATAAGTCGAGCTATATATAGCTATATAGCCTCCTAAATAACCTTAGAAACATTGATATTAATTTCTTAATAGCTATAATAAAGATATGAATTTATTAAAATTTTCGTCTACAAACTTATAATTTTTTTAAAATAAAATGAAGCCGTTTACTTTTGATTACTCTTATATATCTTTTAAACAAAATTTTATTTTTTTTAATTTATTAAATATTTTCAAGTGGAAAAAAAACTACAAAATATAAGCCAGTTTTTTAACGTAAATTTATTAGAAAATTTGGTAAGAACTTGTTTGTTATATCGTTTTACAAATAAATTCTTGTTTTCACTGGCAATTTGAAAAATGATTTTGTTTTTATTTCAACAAAAAAAAAATAAAATATTGTATTTTGTAATACAAACGATTACAAATTGCCAAAGTATTATATGCTTGAAATGTGTATAAATTACTATTAATCAAATGGTTTTTTTTTTCTTCTTCTATATTGAATGTAATATAATATAACTGCTGATATTTATTAAAGCAACATAAACATTTGTACCCATGTAAGATACATATTTACTTATACTTATACGTGCTATTGTAAAAGTAAAATTCAACATTGACTGGCTATTTGTATTTGTACCTGTACGAGTATATTAGATGTGCTGTATAAAACAGAGCAATCTTTAAAATTTGAGCCATGTTTTTTAGATTTAAATGCCCAGCAGCATAAGCATTCTTTTATGTTGAGTTTCTTTACAAAGTACATTCCATATATTGTACATAAAATAAGATATTTCCTACAAGCAATATGCATTTGTTTCTTTTATTTACTTTTTTTGTTTTTTGTTTGTTGTTAGTTTGTTATCATGGTTGATTTCAAATAGCCCCAAGATATAAGATGTTCAAGAACCAGTTGCTTTTTGTTTTAAATATTTTGTTTTTTTTTACTCTCTTGTTTTTCTGTATTTTTAATTTGTTATTTTGCCAGACATGTCGAAAAAGTTTGTTTGTTTCTTCAATATTGAAGTCCTAGTAAAATATTAGGTTTTTTGTTAAAAAAAAATACATTTATGCTGAATTTATAAATTATGAAAGCAAAAAATATTTATTTATGCAAAAAAGTTTAAAAATTAAAATCATAAAAAAAACAAAATGGTGATAAAAAAAAATTAATAAAATATTTAAGGAATTCGAGTTTTTTTTTTATTTTTATTTTTGTATAATTTTCTTATATATTATCAGGCAGTCGATTGTTGCCATTGCAGTAAAAAAAAAACTGGACCCAAATTTCTCACCAAATAATTGGAGTTGTTGAGTATTTTTTGTGACTGCTTTTGCTACCAAAAAACAGCTGCAAATAATCATGCATGTTTCTTAAGTCTTTTGTTTTTTGTTTTTGTTTTCTTTTCTGTGTTAAAATCCTTACATACACACATTTTCTTAAAATTATTTTTCTTATTGCCTTTTTAATAACATAAATACTTTGTTGTTATTGTTGTTGTTGTTATTTTTACTGTTTTTATTGTTATTAGTGTAGCGTGTAATTAAGAGACCCTCATTTTTTTTGGCAACTTTAAACACATTTTGTTTTTTTTTATGCTAAAGTTATTCACCAAAAAATATTTTCTTTCTTTTCGTCTTTAAAAACGCAGTTTTATATGAATTTTGTGATATATGAGTATACATACATATGTATATAGAAAAGCAAAATAGTCATTAATTGCATGTGTTACAAAAAAAAACAACAATAAAATAAAGAATAAATGTTTACAAAAACTCTTGTTCTTCTCTCATTTTTTTCAATTATTTTCTTTTCTTAATTTATGTTTTTTAATTATTAATACACACTCGCAAATTGCAATGCAAGCTAAACGTCTAAAATAACGAGTAAGTGATTTAGTGTCTAAAAACATAAAATAATGACCGTGTTTGTTTATATAGACAACAATCTTATTGCATTAGCTTGGCTAAGCTTAAATCAAAGCGACTTGAGTAGTAGTTGAATGGTGTAAAAAGATTAATTGCATTTTAATAGATCAACTTAACTTACATGTTATGTTGATGTCATTTGCTTGCTGAATGGTAAAGTCGAAGAAAAAGAGCAAAATCTTGTTTGATGAATATGAAAATGTAGAAGCAAACAAAAAAAAAACAGTAACAAAGAAATTCAAACTAATTTAATGATATCACACAACAGGTGTTGATCATTTCTATGATCTCACTTTTTAGTAATTGTTAATATTCGACAATTAGTTTGTGGGTGAAATTAGTGTAATATCGTTTAAGATGTTTTTAAAAGGAAATTTCAAGTAAAATTAAAACAAAATTCTTAACTAGCATTACGTTAATATTATTATATATTTGAGAAAATGTAGTCGCCGTGGTCTAGCGGTTAGTGTATTGGCTTACTAAGACAAGAACTCCGGGTACAAACCCCAGCCCTGACATCTTGAAAAAAGAAATATGAAAAAAATATTTCTTTCAGCAACTGCCTCTTAGAAGTCTTCTGGCAAAAGCTCTGAGAGTAACTGATTGCCATGAACAAGCTTGTCATTCGGAGTTGACTTTAAACTGTAGGTCCGGGTCCCCCCCCGGGGATACATTAAGGGCTGCTGGCGAAGTGTCCCTTCAGTAGCCTGTTTTTCCCCGGGGAATATTGGGTTCGACCTAGCCCTGAGTGGTCTGGCGCTCAATATAGACAGAGAATGCCATTAATGGTGGTTATGTGGTGCATGGCCGTAATGCCACGCGTACTTTATGTGCGCGTGGCAGGCATTTCTGGTGTTTTCACGGACTGACCAGAGATGCCTTAATCTGGTACTACGGGCATCAGGGGCCTCCGGTTAACCTGAGACTCCCAGTCCTTCGGGAGGTGGGGTTACCGGCCTGATGGTTTGGGTGCGGTCCTTCGGGAAGTACACGTAGTGGCTGTGGTAGTACTAGATAGAAACCCCTCAGCAAGGGGGGTGTCATTACCCAGACAGTGGTGGTGCTAAATTGCCAACTCGGTGTTATGGGCTCTCTTTTGAGCGTAGTGCCCACGTGCATGAACGGATTAGAGGGTACCGGCATCGAGTGGCGGTGGTTGGGCGCATTGAACTCAACTACCGCTCCGGCAACGGGTGGCATGTGATATGTCTACGTTAAACCCCATACAGTTGTAGGTCCGGGTACTCATAAATAAAAAAGAACACACACAACATGAAAAGATAGGCTGTAACCCTGAAACAGGGTTGTAATGGCTAATTATGTATTTATGTATTTGAGTTAATTTTAACGAGTAAAAACTGGCTTACAGAAGTGATGCTCTGGATTGCAACAAACAGTCATAGCTACCATCTTTGATTTACTCTAGCTTATATCTAAAATTTTGTGTAGCACATCTGCTGTTCCAAGTACTGCTTTCTTCTGTATTTTTTTAGAATTGATGAACTGATGGTATTCTTCTAAGAAGCTCGTGATGTTCTTTAGTAACAAAACCCAGTATGCCAACTATCATTGGGATGAACGCCTTTCACATTTTATTAATTTCAATTTTAAGGACTTGTTGAATTTCTCGCCTTTTAATGGCAATGTTAAGGTCATCAGATATCTCCACATCAATTATTATTATTATTATTTATTAATAGTTATACGAAACATTTTTTGTACATATTCAAGTAATTAAGAGAAAAATATTAATTATCTATCCGGCATAACATGAATGTTGTATTGACATATTACAATAACTTCAATCGAATAATAAGTTTAAGTTTTTTTTTTATTTTATTTTATTTGTACAAAATTCATTTTTACAATTTTCTATTTAGCCTCAGCGCCAAGAAGGCATTATTGAGGCAAGTTGGCAAAATGGATAAATTGAGCGTTAAGTACACAAATAAAATATTAAACAAAGAAAAAAAAATTATAAATTACAACTTACATACTATATATGTATATTATAAAAATTACGTTAAAAGCGTTTCAATTAAATTTAATAAATATCCCTTGCAAGAGGACTTAAAGACGGATATTCGATCAATTGACGAATAGACGATAGCGCCGGGTTCAAATCTCAGCTCTGACATCTTGGAAAAAAGAATGTGAAAAAATTATTTTTTTCGGCTACTACCTCTCAGCAATCTTCTGGCAAAAGCTCTGGGAGTAATTGATTGCCAAAATGAGTCAAGGAACCTGGCCATTCTTCACAAGGTGGTCAGGAATCCAATTTCGGTCTTGGATATCATGCCTTTGGAACTTTGCTTTGACAGAAGATTTAAGGTGGAGGTACCAGACCGGGAATGTTGGTCTACTGGGTGTTTGGCTCGGAGTGAGTCTGATCTAAACTGGTATACTGATGGTTCCAAAATGGACAGTGGAGTAGGGGCTGGCGTCTATGGACCCAATCGAAACCTGTCAATTCCACTAGGGAAGTCATTGAGTGTGTTTCAGGCTGAAATTCTGGCCATAACCGCATGTGCTGAGATTAACCTGGATATCGGGCTCAAGGGCAAGACAATTAATATATTTTCAGATAGTCAGGCTGCCTTAAAGGCGCTTGACTCTCATCGTATGACATCTAGACTTGTCAAACATTGCTACGACACGTTGCAAAAATTATCGCTTAGAAACAGGGTGCAGCTGTTCTGGGTACCTGGACACTGTGGTATAAGCGGGAACGAGGGAGCGGATGCATTAGCTAGGAGGGATCTGCGACGCCTTATATTGGTCCGGAGCCCTGCTGTGCAGCACCGCTTTCTACTATTCTCAGTCAAATTAGTTAATGGGAAACTGGCAAATGTTTGGAACATTGGAATGCCCAGTCGGGTCTTAGGCACGCCAAGGCTGTGATTCGTCCGCGATTTGGGGGTGAGTCTGATGTTCTAAAGTATAGAAGGCCAGACCTGAAAATCCTAACGGATTTTCTTACGGGTCACTGTAGTGTGAGAGCGCATTTGATGAGAATGGCGATCACAAATGTAGATGTTTGTAGACTATGCTCACAAGCATCAGAGACAGCAGAGCACATATTGTGTGAATGTGTGGCTCTTGATAGATTTAGATGGATGTATTTAGGGAGACATATGGTCTCACTGACGGATATATCCACCACTAAAGTTTCGGACCTGCTGGTGTTCGTAAGGAAGGCAGTTGGTCTGTTAAACAAACAGTAGACTCAAAGACACAATAGATCTTATAGGTCGCAGTGTCTTGCATTTGTGCTGGGTCTACACCAGATAATAATAATAAAATAATAATTGATTGCCATGAAAAAGCTTCTCAAATCTGTCGTTCGAAGTTGACTTTAAACTGTAGGTCCCGGTACTCATGGATAAAACATGAGTACTGTGAGAAGCTAGGCCGTAACCCTAACATAGGGTTTAAAAGCCAATTATGTATGTATGTATGTATTACACAGTAGTTAAGAGGTTTATCAATCATGTTCTATAGTCCAGTAGCCGCGTCATATATTAAAACAATATCGTCTGTGTACTGAAAAATCTTACATTAATATAATTTAAATTTGAAAGTGTAAGTCATCAGTATGAAAAGTAATATCATTCCAGAATCATCTTAAAAGTCTCCTGTTGCTTTACAGATCAAATACAATTATTAATTGAGCTACTGATTGCTTACTAGCCATGTTTAGAAGCTTCTCTGGATGTTTGAATAATTAAATTGAATGCGGTTTATTTTTTTTTTTTTAATTCTGTTTAAATAACAAACTCAACACAATTTCTTCAGTCAGATACCACTTTAGCTCTTAAAACGTACAAAATTAAAGTAATAAAAGATAGGCAAAAAAACGGAAAAAAAGTGTTGTGTTAAATACCAGCTACTCGTTTTACATTTCTAAATGATTTATGGTTTTTTGTGTGTCTCATCTATTATTGATGCATTAAGGCAATACATTTTCATATAAGAGGAAACAAATAGAGGCAAACTTATAAATCATTTTTTAGATATTTTTGCTACTCATACGAGTCTGTGTATTTTGATTCCATTGAGGCCATAAAATATATTGACTAACAAATAAAAACGCCTTTATAAATACCGGGCACACTTCCTGTATATGCTTGTACTATAAAATAAAAATATAATAAAATTAAAAGAAGAAGAAGAAGAAAAAATAATTTTTTAATGCTATATAGAAGAAAACTTACTAAAGAAAAATAGAAAAATAATAATAAGTTTACCTGTTTTGGTTACTTTTAAGCTAAACAAGCGTTGCGCAACGAAAGACTTAAGACACATACTTGCCAATTTCAAATATTCTCAGTTTTTTAAGCATTTCTTATAATTGTTGCACATTACCAGCCTACCAATTGATGTGCTGTGTTGTAATTTAAGGCGCCTACAACATGTCGTTAATACAATATAATAAACTGTCTGTTTGTCTATTTGTTGTCCATCTCTTTTCTTTTTCATTTATTTTTTTTTTTTCTTTTTTGTTATTAAAAATGTTACATTTTCTTGAGTTTCAATATTGTTTTTTTTTTCTTTACTTCTTTCAGTTTGCGTTGCCAGCCTTTGTAGAATGTTTAATATTTCAAATATCTCATGACTATTCTGTCAGCTTAAATGTCTATTCTTTTTTGCAAAATGATTTTTCAAAAATGTCTATACAACTTGCAATGAAGTTTATTTCATATTTTATAAGGTTTGTGTCGAGGATGTTGTCTATGATGGCAGCAACTGTGATTGCCTTTTAATAGCACACACTCATACACACATAGTGTCAGTGGCTTTGACAAAGCGTTAATTACGTTCAGCCAATGTTCACTATAGCAATGTTTTGCACGCCATTCGTTGTTGGTTAGCTATTTGGCTGAATGCCTATAATAATTGTAAATAGAATGTCATTTAATTTGTTATTATTGCTGGCAATGCATATACACTGCCGATAACTTGAATAGGTTCACTATTTTCATTACATTCAAATTCATTTTTTTGTAAAAGTAATTAAGTTTATAGATATATTATTTTCTAAAATGTTAAAGTATTGAATTATGTCAGTTTGTAATAAAAAAATTTTTTTCAATAATTAATGACTGAATTTTAGTAATTTTTTTCCCAAAACGAATATGATTTTCAACACAAATTTTTGTGCCATTTGAATGGGTTCACTATCATTCATTTAAAAAACTAAAGAAGAGAAAGATTTTTTTGTAAAACTTTTTGTATTTTATAAGATTTCTTACAATGTTTTGATGATTTATTAATAAGTATATCCTCCTTTATTCAATATAACTTTAAGAATACCATTTGGGAGGGAGCTATAAAGGTTTTCAATTAATGATAATGAAATTTTTTGACCAAGCTTTTTTAATTACTCCAATGAAAGCCTATTTGGTTTCATATTGTCTGCCGGTTCGTAGAATTTGCGAGAAAGCAAACCCCATACATTTTCTATAATATTTAAGTTAGGGGAATATGGTGGCTAATCCAACATATTGACATTCTGGCTTTGAATCCACGCCTTTACAACCCTGGCATTATGTATCGGGGTATTAGTTTGTTATAATATCCAGGGAATTGAATTAAAAATAGTAAAAAAATATGGAAGTACTGTTTTTTAGTTATTCGCGTTCATTTTTGATATGAGGAATTGAAGCTCACATGTACCATAATATGAAATCGCCCCCCACACCGTTACACTTCCCTCACAGAGACGTGACGTCTAAGGTAGCGTTCCTCCTTATGTAAGTTGTGGAAATAGTAGTTGTATCCATCCAGACCTTCCAATTTAAACTTTTTTTCGTCTGAGAAGGCAACACGATACCATTCATTTTTATCGTTCATGTGTTCTCGTGCAAACTGCGGCCGTTTCGCTCTACGAGCAGCTTTAAGAGATGGTTTGTTATTAATTTTCTATCTCTTAAAATGTTTAGAACTTTGAATAACACGTCTTACCGTGTTTATGCTAGCTGTGATACCTAGTTTTTACAGCAGAATCGCTCGAATTTGAGGCAGCTCTTCTAATAGCTCTTCTGTCCGCTTCTGTTGCGGCTTTTTTCTTCCGACCTTTCATGTTTTTTTTTTCCATAATCGAACTGATTTCTTAAAAAATTACTTACAACATTCTATCTGCGACCAACTTTTTTTGTCGATATTCCTATGGCTTAAGCCTGTTTCATTGAATGCTTTAATTTTGCCTCTTCTTTCTTCAGTTAATCGCTGGCTGCGCCTCATTTTACATAAAAATGTAAAAAATTATTGCAGTAACTCACAAATATTTAAAATTTTAATTATACTGTCGATGGTGAAAAGCAAACTAATTTTATTCCTATTGAACCTATTCAAGTGACCCAAAATCTACACCTGTTTTTGCAGCATTTTGAAGTAAAAGCAAACAAATAACAAATTTTTATTTATTGTACCGTTATTATTTTTTTCCTAAAATATGATCATTCATTATATCTCTTAATTTAAGTAAAAAAACAAAATTGTTTTCCTAATGAACCTATTCAAGTGATCGGCAGTGTACATATGTATGTATGTGTTTGTGTATAAAAATGGGAATTTGTTATAAATTTGTGTAATTATTTGTACCAAAAGGAGATTTTCATGTTGTTTTGTGTGAACACAAGTTTCTTACTTATGTTCATCAATCACAATATTTGTTTGCATTGTTGTTTTTAAAGAAATTTATTTCTTTTATTAATTTCATAACAATACTCTATTAAATATTCTTAAGATTTTGCTTTAGTTTATAATATATTTCTGTAATAAGAAACCAACCAAAATTCTACTGATAACTGTTATAATTTTAAAATAATCATAAAGATTATACTTTCTTTCACGCGTAACATGAATGAAAGAATAATAAATTAACATAAAAAAATAGTTTGTAAAATTAAACAGTTGCTCAAATTGTGTTTATGCTAAAAAAAATGTAAATTTATATTTATAATTCTATAACAATAGCCCTCAAATTGACCTCAAATTTTATAAGAGTCTGATGAATATTTTTTTTTACTTTATTTGCAGCTCAATTGAGTATACAAATGCTATTGTCTAAATGGTGCTTAATCAATCGTTAAGTTCTCCGGCTAAACAACAGGGCACGGTACGAACCAAACTCAATTCAAATATTGTAAATCTCACGAATCATACCAGTGGCAACAGTAATAATATTAGTACGTGCAGTAGTAGTGGTGGTGGCAATAGTAATAACTTAACAACCAAAGCTCATACCACAAATTCCATGCAAACAACAAATGTAATCAATAGTAACAATAATTATCCAACGAAAAACTTACAAGTGCCATTGCCTGCCGCAAGAACCACAATTAACAACAGTAGCAACATCAACAACAGCAACAACAATAATACCAACAATAATACCAATCATAGTATTGCTCTCATAAAGCCAAATGTAAACGTAAACGGTAGTAGTGCTGAAGGAAGTGGTATTGGCAGTGTTATAAACAATACACGTCAACCAACAACAGCCGGTGGTCGTTCAAACAATCAAAGCAATTTACCAAATTCAAATATGCCAGGTCGTCATAGTTGGGATCCTGGTCTTGGTGTTGAACATTTAGCCGGTGCATTGAGCCCTTTATGCATTCAAAACGCTAATCATGAAATTGTTAGACCAAAGCCTAGAAGGTAAGTAAAAGAAATGGAAAAAAAGAATGTATGTATGATGCGTATAAATTCTATGGCACTCAGCTTAAGAGTATGCTATGCACATAATGCTGTATGAGTATGCTTTACTTGTACAACAACCAGAAAGTATAATTTTAGGCTGAATTTGTGTTTTTAGTGATGCCAGCTCTAGTTGCCTTACATTAACAAATTTTTGTTTTGTATGTTTACTTTTAAAGTTTTAACAATTTGTTTTTTTTTTTTTGATAATTTTCTAATTATTTAAGTTAATGAATACACTTTTAACAAATTTATTGGCAGCTTGTATGTTAATGCACTTTACACAAGAAAACTCCCAGAATTATTTGAAAAAAAAAAAAACAAAAAAATACCATTCGCTAATCAGCAGACCATTAAATTGAGAACATATTTAATATTGAAGAATTTTCTTTAATACTAAAATAAATAATTACAAATTTTAATTATAGTTTTAATAAAATTAAAAAACAAAAATGCCAAAAACTTTCTTTAGTTGATTGTTTGCTATAGCAAGTGTTGAAATGGAAATTTATAAAAATATTAAAAAGTAGCTCTTAAGCAGTAGTAGTATTTCACTTAGCAATTTTTTTCTTTTAGAAATATTTTTCAAATAAGAAATCATACTACGAAATAATTTAAATTTTTATTTTTTCATTATTATACATTTTCGAATTAAATTCGAATATTTTAATGGATCTTTATTATACTTGTTGTATGAAATTTAATAGCCTAAGATCCTAATACTGGTATTTTTATGCTAGTGTTTGTAAATATTCCTTAACCCTTTCAGACCTGCCACTAAATTAATGAGAATTTTTTACTGATTTTTGGAATAAATATATTCCATATCGTACGAAAATATAATCAATGTTTAGATTTTACCATTTTGATATTCTTCAAGGATTTTCAGGACACACACACAATTGATGCACTCGTTAACCTTTTTAACTGAAACGCATATTTATTGTATCAAATGACTTCAAGTGGTTTGAAATATTAAAATTTATAATTTTTTTAGTTAAAATATGCCCCAATTCACTATTTATTAGCCATTAGCACTTTTGTAGTTGTAAACACAAATTGTTCCTTCCTCTCATTTTAACAAAACTGAAATCTGACGCAAGATTTTCGAAATAATTTAAATAACGGTAAATCGAATATCAGAATAGTGTGGGAAATAAATATAAAGAACAATCAGCGCAATCGATGCATCTCGGTCTTTTTGATGTTGATCAAATATAAACGAAAATAGTGAGACCTAAACCCACCCGCACAATCGATGCATCACGGTCTGAAAGGGTTAACGGATATTAATTCTCATAAGAATACCAGTATTAGGATCTTAGGCTATTAAATTTCATACAATTTTTATTTTTTCTCATTTTTTCATCATTGATGGAAAGCCAAAAACCACTTTTGTACTTAAAAAAAAAAATAAAAAATATGATTTTGGTTCAGATTTAAAATTTAGGCATACTTTTAAATGACAAAGAGTGGTCCAACCTAAACGCAGGTTGTGTATTGCAAACAAAACAAAATGGTTTAAGAGAATTATCCCACTATTTTTTACTATGATAAAACGATATATGACTATGAAACAAAATGTTGGCCAAATGCTCGCCACGGCTTCGGTGGCATACATCTAACCGATGTCGTTAATGTGCCGAATTATCTCATCCTTTAGCTCTTTTTTTTTTGTAAGACCAATACTCAGGGGTAAACCCCTACTCATACAGTGCATTGTATTGGAATGTGAAGATGGTTGATAGATAGAGATTTTTTACAGGTATTTGTATATTATGCTTCTTTTTTTTGTTGAATAAACAAGTTGTTGCCAATTTGACGACTCAAGGGCCAGTGTTATACCTTCACCCTTGAATGATCAAACAGCAAGTGTAATTGAGTGGTGACCATCTTCGCTAATTAGGTTAGATGTTATCTTCTCCAGAGGTGGCGCTGTACTCCTGATCATTGGTTTCTGGTGGAATAGATTGGAAATGTCAGAGAGCGGTTTCTTGAAGATGGGCTTCCTGGAGGGGAGGGGGAGGGGGAACCTCTTTTTTTTTTTAATTTAATTTTTAATTTAAATTATAGTTTTAGAACATTCAATGAATGACATTCAATTTAGAACATAGAACTGCTGTTCGATGATGCCGCCAGTCCATATACTGTACCAAACAGTCAGCTTTTTCAACTATCATTTATGAATTCTCATGAATTGTTCTTGATTTATTGACGTACACTTTTGCTTTCCAATTTCGCCAATGAAAGAAGTTTAACAGCGGACAGTTAAATTCACCACTGCATGAAATAACACAGCCATTGTGTATTTCTCTAGCAAAAAAGCCTTTGTTTTGTTGGCTGCACAACAAGTGGCACCAGATACCCCCATCCTGTTGTATTCACATATCGACAAGAATTATATCCTCAATTTCATACCACCATTCGTGGTAACTGCTTGGTCGATATTTATTTCGTAGAACTGCTGTTCTATGACGCCACCAGTCCATATGCTGTACCAAACAGTCAGCTTTTCCAACTATCATTTATGAATTCTTATTTGCCCAAATTAGGTAATTCTGCTTGTTAACGAATCCACTGAGGTGAAAGTATGCCTCATCTTTGAAGATGCTTTTCTTTTTCACTTCACTTCTACTAGTGCACCTCTGTCTGCTCAACTAACCATGCGAGGTATTGACGGTGCTTGAGTCAGCATGTAAATTCAAACCTTTATTTAGAATTCGCATCAGTGATGTTTTTGAAATGTTCTATTAGGCGAGTCGAAGTTAATTGCTCTTCTGCCAAACTATTGTGAACAACAGCAATGTTTTCCCCAGAACGAACTGAAAAAGCATGCACATGTGTTCTAACATTTCCTAAAGACCCAATTATGGACACATTTGGTTCAATATACTGGCCAAAACAACTACAAAGTTCATGAAATGTATTTTAATTTGAACGGTCATTTTCGTAAAAGGCTTCAGCAATCATAACGCGCTGCCATTTTAATAGTATAATTTTTCAAAAACTGAAATAAAAAAATGTGAAATTAAGTTGGACAAGAAAACTTGATCTTAAGGTGTGACTCACAATTAACATCGTGCATTATGATTAAACCATCCCTTTCAGACCGTGATTGTGCGGTTGGTTCTTTATATTTATTTCTCACACTATTCTGATATTCGATTTACCGTTATTTAAATTATTTCGAAAGTCGTGCGTCAGATTTCAGTTTTGTCGAAATGAGCGGAAGGAACAATTTGTGTTAACAACTACAAAAGTACTAATGGCTAATAAATAGTGAATTGGGGCATATTTTAACTAAAAAAATTATAAATTTTAATGTTTCAAACCATTTAAAGTCATTTGATGCAATAAATATGCATTTCAGTTAAAAAGTTAACGAGTGCATCAATTGTGTGCGTGTCCTGAAAATCCTTGAAGTATATAAAAATGGTAAAATCTAACCATTGATTATATTTTCGTACGATATGGAGACCATGTATTCCAAGTGTCAGTAAAAAATTCCCATTAATTTAGTGGCAGGTCTGAAAGGGTTATATGTGCATATAGGGTGGGCAAATATAAGATTACGAAGTAAATTGGCTTAAAGACACATTTTCAAAAAATTCAGTTTTATTGATACTAATGTGAAGGAAAAATATGGAAATTTATAATGGAATATGATGTATGGCAAATGTCCACCACTAGCACTTCGGTAGACGTCCGTATTTTTTTTTTTTACAAAAAAGGTTCGCTTATCTTGTCAAAGCAGCACCAAGTTTTATCTTTCAGAGCGTCAGTTGTTTACAGTTTGTCCATCTACAAAGTAACCGCTCCCTGACATTCCACCTTAACCTTTGACAATGAAAAACTAATAATCAGGAGAAAAGCGCCACCTATTGGGAAGTAGCAGATAACAGTTAAAAACCTACTTAGCGAAGGCAGTCACCGCAATCAACATGCAACGATTGGGAAGGTATAACACTGGCCTTTGAATGATCAATTCATAGATATTTGTCTCATTTCTAAGGCGCTTAATAATACAAGAAAACAAAATATATGTTCTGTTGTTATAATGTTCTGTCGTTTCCACAAAAAATTCCAATAGAATACACAGCATTTAGTAGGGGTTCACCCCTGAGTATTAATCTCAATAAAAAAAGCCCATATTTTAAATGCCACCAGAGAAAATATTCCAGCGGAGTTCAATCACAAGAATGAGGTGGCCAAATGACATCGCCAAATACCAACCGGAAAATTTTTCATGTAATAACTGAATGGTCACTGATGTCAACATTAGCCATTTGTGGCTACAAAAAATCGATTATTATGGGCTCATCACTTAATATGATTCCGTTTAAAATAGCGTTGTTTTCGTTCAGTTTTTCAAACAGCCAATTCACAAACATTCGATGTAAATAATGGTAGTGTAGTGTTCCATGGTTACAATTTTAAAAATTTTTACTAAATCAGTAGCAATCAAAGGATGACAACTGAATTCTAAATGAATTCATCATTTGACAGCCAATTTATTTCCTAAACTCAAATTTGCCCAACCTATATTCCATAATTTTGTTGAGTATGTGACAAATCTGGCACATCTGTAGATTCCTTAAATTAAATTATGACTTAAATAGACATTTTGTTTTATAATGTTTAGAATTAAGGAAATAAAAGTTCACAGTTTACTTATTTTTTTTAGTAAAACGTTTGTATACATGGGTTTGTGATGGCATAGAGATTATTTAGATTCTTTTTCATTGCTCTGTATACCTGCTATGCTGATTATTTGTAGCCACAAATGATTTTATACCCTGATCTTGCTATCATATTAAGCATGTCTTGCCTAAAAAAAATAAAATCAATGTAGAATAGTAGCACATAATAATAAATAACTTAAGAACATACTTATATACATACTTATAAACAAACAGTTGAGGTCATTTTCTATGTTAAGATTTTCTAAGTAGATTTTAGTTTTTTTTTTTTGTCTTATTATGAAAAACTTTAAAAACAGCTACAAAAACACAATTTGGTCAAGGTAAATATGTGAAAATTGATATTATGACTTCAGTTAAATATGAAAAAAAAAACAAACACACAAAGATTTGTTGGTGAGGAGATAGATGCCAGTTTTTGTTTTTCTAACTTTTATTTGAGCAAAAACAAAATCTATTGTTTTTTATTTTTTGGGGGGGCTTTTTGTTTTAGCGTTTTAACAGAGAGACAGACAGACATTAATGAACATTAGGATTGTGTGCTTTATGATGTATGATGATTAAGTTGAACATAATTTGTTAGCGTACAAAAATCTAGCGTTTAAATATGTGTCACTGTGAAAAATGTTGGGTCCGAAACCAAAGAGAAACTGAAACGTAACAGTTAAAGGTCAACCCAAGAAAAATAAAAAATATATAATTTTTTTCCTGTATGAGTATATGAGTTTATGCTAAAAAGAATATTTATTTTTTACAAGGAAAAAAATTCATATACATAAGTATGTTATGTCGGTATATATGTATCTATGTACAGGTACTCGTACATACATATATGAAAATTGATCTATTACACACTTTTTAGATTGTTAGGTTTGTTTCTTAAGTCTTTTGTTTTTCGATTATAAATATTACTTTCAATATTTACTGTGTCAGCTCATACATACATATGTATGTACCTTTTTGTCCATATTTTACATCTTATGTAATCAAACAATAACATTAGCCATATGTTTGTATGTACATATGATTGTGCATATGATTGTCTTACATATGCGAGTACTTACTTACAAACAGTATGTAATATATTTATGCGTTTTTTTTTTTATTGATTATTGTATTTAAAATAATAATAACAATAAAAAAAATAACAATTGTTGTCTAATGGTTTTTCAATTTTCATACTCCATAACAAGCTTTACAGCTTTACATAAAATAACAACAATTTCGAGCAAAAACAAACAAAATAAATAAAACCAAAGCAAAGAAATACAAAATAAAAAGGAAAATAAAAATTAGTTTAAAATTAAACAACAACAAAATAAATATTTATTGCTTTTTGATTAGGTCTGACTGCTATTGTTCATTGTTTAATAACAATTTTTTTTTGAGCAGTTGTTTTACTCTAGTTTGTGGTAACTAAACAACACCTGCACTTTTAAGGCTTAAATATATTTACATTCATATATATTTATGTATGTATGTATGTACATATATGTGTATCAATTGTTATAATTTTATTTTCATATTTTTGCCATTTTTTTCATTTTTCTCGTACATTTAGAATATAAAAATGCAATAACGCCTTCTCTACCCTTTTAATATTTTACAAAAAAAAAAAATTCCAAAACATTCAAAATATTCAAAATATTTTATTAAAAATATGTATTTTACATGATAAAATTTTTATTATGAAAATTA
This sequence comes from Metopia argyrocephala, assembly GCA_963576795.1. Taxonomy (NCBI): domain Eukaryota; kingdom Metazoa; phylum Arthropoda; class Insecta; order Diptera; family Sarcophagidae; genus Metopia; species Metopia argyrocephala. The sequence goes on from OY756210.1 coordinate 99,723,616, forward strand.
ATACTTTTTTTGCTTCATTTATTTGTTTAATGTGTGTTTGTTTAAATTTATGCCATAAAAGCAAAGTTATTAAAAAAATTGAAAAAATTCAAAATAATTTTTTCTTTCATTTTTAAATATTTCTTGTCCATATAGAATACTAGTTGACCGGCAAACGTTGTTTTGCCATATAAATTCGCTCTAGGAAACATTTTTTTATTTCAAATATATTTGATAATCTTCACCGAACTGCAAAAGTCAACCTTGATATGGGCAATCAATGTCTGCTTTACTAATAATATTAATTCGCCATTTTCTGTACTTCAGTTTGATAGTTGGCTATAAGGAGAAATATCTCCTGTATTGCCCCCACTAAGTACCACTTAATAAAAAAAAACCTATATGTGTTCTACAATACGCAGATATATATTATCTAGCTTAAAATTACATCGACGTCGGTACGTTATTTAGGTGAGGCATAAATTTCCTCTTGGGGCGGGCGCCTTTACATTTAATGTTATAAAAAATAGATGTGAAAACTTACATTTGTAATCTAAAGTTGTGTTAAGACACCAATAAAATTTAATCAAAATTAATTTGTTAGTTGGGGATAGGAAAAAGTAGCCTTTGCACCGCCCCCTCTAAGTACATAAAAAAATACGTAAACCTACGGTACGCTGATCTATCTAGTTTAAATTTTCATCGAAGTGAGTACGTTAGTTAGATGAGGTATAAATTTCCCCTTGGGGCGGGTCAGCTACACATTTACGGGTATGAAAAATAGATGTTGACCGATTCTCAGACCTACCCGATATGCACACAAAATTTCATGAAAATCGGTCGAGTAATTTCGGAGGAGTTTGGCAACAAACACCGCGACATGAGAATTTTATATATTAGATAAAAATGCAATAACGCCTTCTCTACCCTTTATATATTTTACAAAAAAATATAAAAGGAAATGCTGAAAATACAAAACATTTTGTTAAAAATATGTGTTTCACATCATCAAATTTTTATTATTTTATTTTTTTTTTTCAATAAACGTTCGTTTAAATTAATTCCATAAAAACACGGGGCTTATTCTGTATTGCGATGTGAAAAAGAAATGCGATGCGAAAGAGATTTGGTATTCTCTAAGACTTTCGTATTCGCATTCGAATTTTATTTCAAATCATTGGCAACACTCGACAAAAAGTAAATAAATAAACGCCAAATTAAATTTAAAAGAAATTGTGGTTATTATTTGAAAAAAATAAATAGATTTTAATAAAAAAATTTATCAAAAATTGATTCTGTGGCACTATTTTTTGACGAAGAAGGAGAAAGTTAGCAAAATGAAATAATGCAGAGAAGATTGCTTAGAAGCAAATTCGATATTCTAAGCTTGAATGAAAAAAAGTAATTCATTTTATGTTTGCGCAATAAACACGTTTACTTACGCTGAATAATTTTTTTTTTTTTTGCAGAATTTTTCCACTTTGAAACTTTTCTAATAGTCGCATGTCTGTCACAAAGCACTTGCCGACTGCAGTGCATTTCATGTTTTTAAATGACCTTTTGTCAATTGGCTATGGTTATTCATACATTTTACCATTATTTTAAACAAATTTGTGATTTTATTCCTTGTTTTCCTCAATAAAATTTTGTATTAGAATAAATAAATAATAATAACTTACTTACAATTAAGTGCTTTGTGAATGCTCTTTTGCTGTCGAATCAATTTTGGAATTTAAAAATTGAAATTCGCATTACAAAATACCAAGTAGGAAAATTTTCGTATTTTGAATGCGAATAGAAACTTACTTTTTGATCATCGTAACACAGAATAGCAGTTGTTCGTATTCATTTATTTTCGAGTCGCATTGACTTTCGCATCGCAATTCAGAATAAGCCTCCAGAGTCTTAAAAGTATTTTGAAAAGATTATTTAAAAAAAAAATATATATATAAATATATATTAAATGGATAAGCATGTCCGTATGGCTATTTCGTGTCTGCTCAAGAGACTCGTCAGGAGACTTTTTTCAAAGTTTGAAGAAAAACAATTTTTTTTTAAACATTTAAAAAGTTATCCAAATAATAAGTAAATACTTTTCTCAAGCTCAAGGTCAAGTTTATTTTCAATTTAATAATCAATATTTCATCTTCAGGATTTCTAAAAATACAATAATAAAAAATATAAACAGATAAAAATACACTGAAACCACTAGTCCAATAAGAATTTCATGAAAATTATTATTTGGATAATTTGGAAACAGGTCGAACAATTATATAATTTTTTTTCATTTAAAAACTTTTTCAGTCTTTTACAAATAAAATAAGCATAAAGCAAATAATTGGCCATTACTGCTGCTATAATAATAAATATTCGAAATTTTTCGGAGAAAAAAAAGTAATAGTTTCGGGAAAATTTAATGTTTTAAAATTTTTCGTTTTAAAATGTTTATTAAATGCGAATCTTAGATCAAGCAGGCAGTGGGAGTGCATTTGCTTAGCAACACAACTACAGTTTTTATTATGGGCATTACTGATCTAAATCATTTAGATTCGAAGGGTGGGTACCTTAGCGGTCTAGTGAGTAATGTGTTTGATCAGTAGTGCGAGGATTGTAGGTTTAATTCTATACCTTAAGTTGAATAATTTTACGTTTTCGTGGAAAAATAAATAAATTATCTGTTTTAAAGTTATTCTTACGGACTACCCGTACCTCTCTTAGAGCACATCCTGTTGTAGTTAATTGTCCAGTGACTTGCACAATGCATTATAGAAAGAATTTGTTCTTTAGCCGCACCGTTCATTTGTGGAACAATTTTCCTATCAATTAGGAACTACAACTACAACATTTGAAATCCGAAATTTGTCAGAAATTATTACACATTGTAAAGGCATTTATTGAAGAAAGAAAAGATACCGTATTAGTTACACTTACAAAATTCCCAAACTGTTTTAACCAAATCTTCTAATGAATTCCTTCCATTAGCAACAAAAAGTGACATTATTAAGTTATCCGGACAAATATTATCAAGATTATACCCCACAGGGGAACAATGTGAAATTCAAAAATGTGATGAAAGTAATTTTCAAGAACCAGACACATGTTTTATTGAAAAATGGTATGGAAGTGGCAATTAATAAATATTTAAACGAAGCGGAATAAGTGACTTCTTCTACTTAAATTCTAAGAAAAGAGTTTTTGGGCCTGGAAGCCACAAATAATATTACAAAAAATTTAGAATTATTATATCAGGCTTTAAAAACGATTAAGTCTAGTTCGGTTGCAAGTGAGAGGGTATTTTCTATTTCGGACACTGCTAAATAGCAAATCGATAGACGTCCTCTGTTTTCTGAAATCATATTTAATTAAACAAAAAAATAACTAGAATATTTAAATTTATATTAAAATTGCCCGGAATAGAAAATACTCGGTCATTTGCTTAATTGTCTTTAAAACTGATTTTGATTTTAATAAGTATCTTTGCATAAACTTTATTTACTCTTGTCTTTCGGGTTTGCTGAATAACTCGTTTCACTATTATAAAAATATTTACATCCTTATATGTGAAAATTATGCATAAACAATGAATAATTGTTTTTAAAATTATTTAATCCTGAAGCCTTATTCTGTAACTCTCCTAAGCTAAAACTCTATCGCTAAAAATATATAAACTAGATTTAGGACTTTGTGGCTACGAATAGAATTCTTGAACGCTTATTGTAATTTAAAAACTTCATGCCTATTACCTCTACACTTTTTAATTTTGTATATTCTAACGCCCAGCCTGTTTCAAATACCCAAAATTTTAGCATTTTGGCTTAAGAGAATTACAGAATAAGGCCCCTGGTCAACTAATAATTCTTTGTTCTACTAAAAAAATTGCATAAAAAAATTTTACTATCAATAACATTGAATAGTAACTAATTTCAGTCAAAAACTACTTTAAATCACTCTAAATTTAAATATTCGACAAAAAAAAAATTTTTTAAAAATTCGACACCGGTTAAAACCGGTTATCTGGAAAAATTACTATTCGAAATCCGGTTTTAATAAAATGTCGATTTTTGTATAAACCCTACTGTCAATGACGATATTAGTGGGTTTAAATCAAAGGTCAACAAACAATACTCCCTTTTTCCCCTTTCCCATAAATATTTTTCTAGACCACCACAATGCACAGTGTAAGATTTAGCCATTCTACGGAGACATAATTAAATATCTTAAAAAAGAATGAAGCTAGAATTAAGAATTTTGGAACAAGGTCAATATCTACCACTCTTAGAAAAATGAGCGAAATTGGACCATGGCCACGCCCACCTCCCATACAACTGCAAAAATTTATATATGATATTATTCGCTTTGGATGATTGAAAAGCAAAATAAGCGGCGAGTATGCATCAAAATATTTAAAATAAATAATTAAAAGGTAGAAATAACAATAGATGTTTAATTTTTCTTTTCGGGTGTTTTTAGCCATTCATTATTAATTTTTCATAGTGGCAGATCTCGGCAAATAATTTTATATGTACCTTAAAGAAGATACTTCAGAGGTTCGTTTAAAATTTATTCGGTGATAAAGGGTTATGAAGAAAAAAATTTATCGATTACAGAATATCGGTTTTGTGTTTCTTACCTTAACGAAGAGAGTAATAGTTTAAAAAAAAAATTGCATTAAAAGAAATTTTCAGATTCCAATTATAAATTCTTACTATTTTTATAGCGAACAAGTGAGCTTCAAAACAAAAAAAGAATTATTAAAAAATTCCACTCCAGCCAAAAAGTTATACGCTTTTAAAAATGAGCAGTATGTGCTTTTGATGTTTTTAGTTCTCTCAAAAATATTCAAGTTCAAGGTGCCGTTATATTGTTATTATTGACAAGTTAGGCAAATTTTTTGCATCTTCTTATTTTATAACCAGTGGTCTTTCACATTTGACAAAAATATTTACTTAAATTGCACCTCAAAAAAAAAACGACTTTTGTCCAGCTATTGTAGATTAGCAAAATCCTACACTGTGCAATGGTCTGAGTGCTGGCCTCAATCAAAAGAAAAAAGTAATAAAAAGTAAAATAAAAGTGTCCATTTAAGAGTGGTTACGTTTGTTTGCTAGAGATTTGCAATCGTATATTAATCAGTCTTTAGGATTTCATCTTATTTTGAACACTAAACTTTTGTACTTTTTTTTTACGAGTATTAAAAGTTTTAATAAATATGTATAAACAATTTTATTACGATAAGGCCAATAAACTCATTTTAAATTTTTTTATAAAAGCAGTTTTCATTTCAACCAGACCGCAAACAATTTACTTAAAAAAATATGTATTTTTAAATAATTTATCAAGTTTATCTTTAAAGTTATTATTATACTTATAGTTTATATCTTCATGTCAAAGTGTGAGAATTGAATGTAATTGTCAAGTTGTTAATAGTCGTAGAAATAGCTTATAAAACAAAAACAAAAAAACCAAATATTAATGAAATATTTAACAATTAAACTACAATATGAATGAAATCTTCATATGGATGTATGTACGAGTACGTGCATGTACACTGAAAAGTTTGCAATAAAAATTGAAATATATGAGTGTATGTGTGAGTGTGTGTGTGTTAACAACTATACGTACATATATAACAAAAATTAGCATCATAAGCTTTCAATAGATTTTATTTTGTAAACCAACCAATGACCATAACATATAGTATTAACTGACATTTATCAACTTAACAATTCCTATTTTTATTCCAACTCGCACATTTATTTGTGGTCAGATTTAATGTTTTTTAAGATTTGTTTTATTGTAAATGAACTTTTTCTTATAAAAAATATATTTTACTCATTCATATTTTTATACACGTTCCATGATACTACGTTTGAAATCCAACTAAAAGTATCTTATCTTCGTGTCTGTACTTGAAATTTTGTTTCATTACATTTATTGTTAATCAAAGCGAGAAAGTGTGGGAGTCTTCCAGCTTGTACATACTAATGTTCGTATAAATATATTATTGTTTTATTTCTTGTTTTTTCTTTAGTTGGTTGCTGCTGGCTGCTTAATTTTAAGGGAGCTAAAATTTCAATTACATGTTATTTTATTAAAACTTTTTATCTTATACTCGTACACCTTTTTTTTTTGCTGTATGTGTACTTCGTTAAGGTAAAACTTCAACCTGAACTTTGTGGCCACATTGTCTTTTTGTCTATTGTTAGATTTTTTTTTCTTCTTAAATTCGTTTTAATTTATATTTTCTACAATCAGATTAAATGAATTTAATGCGCTTATTTCACGCTTTTTTTTATACAGTTGTCAAATAGTTGTTATTGTCAAGTCATTTTTTTAAATGTCGTATCAACAAAACAATTCAATTTTTTTTATTTTTAAAAAATAATTTTAAATTTCAAAAGAATTATATGAGAGAACCTTAGTGGTAGTACTTAAATTTCAATATTATGTATTGGAAGTAGTCTGTAGTGTAGGTCTGTCATGTCTTACAATATTGACAAAATTGCCAGTATTACTATCAGCCCTTCAAGAAACATGACATGACAGAAACTAACCCATAATCAATTTTTGTAACCACACATTTAGATTTATAGACTTATAGAGTCAGTCAGAAAGCATATATGCAAGAGTTAGACAACCAATAACAGTTCTATAGTTATTGCATGAATTGATCATCAAAAAATGAATTAAGAAAACAAATCGTAATTGCATTTTGGAGCAAATTCATATAAATGCTTAAAAATAACGCAAAACTTTTTACAAAATGATAAAAAATGTATAAATGTAACTCATAACCATACCATATTATTAATTTGTAAAATTTCTTATTTTTTTAACAAAATTTCCAAGTGTTTTTATATTAAAGAAATATCCATCATCTTTGACGGGTTTATACATCAGTTTTCATACAAACATTTATCAGGTTTGTTAAAAAGCTGTGACTGCTAGAGTAATCATACATACATACATATATACATAATTGGCCATTAGAACCCTGTGTCAGGGTAACGGCCTACATTCTCGCAGCACTCATGTTGTGTGTGTTTATTTTTATCCATGAGCACCGGGATCTACAGTTTAAAGTCTACTCCGAACGACAGATTTGAGAAGCTTTTTCATGGCAATCAATTACTCCCGGAGCTTTTGCCAGAAGACTGTTGATAAGTAGTCGCCGAAAGAAATAATTTTTTCATATTTCTTTTTTTTGAAGATGTCAGAGCTGAGATTTGAACCCGGCACTATCGTCTAAGTAAGCCAACACACTAACCACTAGACCACGGCTATAGGTTTATAGATTTATAGAGTCAGTCAGAAAGCATATATGCCAGAGTTAGACAACTAATAACAGTTCTATACATAGTTATTGTATGAATTGGTCATCAAAACATTAATTTAAGATAAAAAATAGAAAACAAATCTTAATTGCATTTTGGAGAAAATTCGTATAAATGCTTAAAAATAAAAAAGGCTGCTGGTAGCGCTATAAATGTTACTTCCGACCATGCCATATTATTAACATGTGAAATTTCTTATTTTTGAACAATAATTCAAAGTGTTTTTATATTAAAGAAATATCCGTCATCTTTGACTTGTTTTATACATAAGTTTTCATATATACATTTATCAGGTTTGTTAAAAAGCTGTGACTGATATAGTAATCATACATAATTGGCCATTACAACCTTGTGTCAGGGTTACGGCCTAGCTTCTAGCAGCACTCATGTTGTGAGGGTTAATTTTAATCCATGACTGCCAGGACCTACAGTTTAAAGTCGACTCCGAACGACACATTTGAGAAGCTTTTTCATGGCAATCAATTACTCCCGGAGGTTTTGCCACAAAACTGCTGAGAGGTAGTGGCCGAAAGAAATACATTTTTCATATTTAATTTTTCAAGATGTCAGAGTTGAGATTTGAACTCGGCACTATCGTCTAAGTAAGCCAATACACTAACCACTAGACCACGGCTATAGGTTTATAGATTTATAGAGTCAGTCAGAAAGCATATATGCCAGAGTTAGACAACTAATAACAGTTCTATACATAGTTATTGTATGAATTGGCCATCAAAACATTAATATAAGATAAAAAATAGAAAACAAATCTTAATTGCATTTTGGAGAAAATTCGTATAAATGCTTAATAATAACGCAAAACTTTTTACAAAGTAATAAAATGGCGCTGCTGGTAGCGGTATAAATATAACTCCCACCATACCATATCATTAATTTGTGAAATTTCTTATTTTTTGAACAATAATTCAAAGCGTTTTTATATTAAAGAAATATCCGTCATCTTTGACTGGTTTATACATCAGTTTTCATAAATACATTTATCAGGTTTGTTAAAAAGCTGTGACTGATAGAGTAATCATGAGTGATTAATCAGTTCTGACTAATATTTACATCATCTCTGAATTGAAAATAATAAAATTCGGTAGAATGAAGAGTTCAGCCCTGTAAACAAAAACATTCAATATTCCTATTCCCACTCCTATGCTGTGGAGTAAATAGTTCAGTGTATTTACAAAATAAAAAGTTGGAATAGGATACAAAATCATACACAATTATTTCCATCAGTTTTTGCTTATAAGAAAATAATAGAAATTTCAGTCAGCAATGTCAGTCAAATTTTCAAATTTAAATTCTGTTGCTTAACACAAATGCCTGTAACGAATGAATAAAAATAATTAAATTTTTTTTACGAACCTAAGAATTTTGTTCGCCATGTAGGCAAATAAATATATTCAATATTTATATCTCCGCTCCTGTACCGCCTTCGGTCTTTGCTCCATTCATGTAACACCGTATAGTTCTTTCCCTACAAGGTTTTGCAGCCTCTTATTATTCAGTTTCATCTTAAATCACATTTCAAAATTTTAGATTCTCCCGATTCTATGCTCTGTGTTGTTCAAATGTCAGCAAATGTTCTTTCGTAGCAAGAACAATGTTATAGTAATAATAAAAATTGTTATTCGCTTGTCTTATCTGCCCTCAATCCACCTTCTCAAATATATTCATGGGAGAATCTAATTTAGAAAACTTAAAAAAAACTTATAATAACAGAAATACTTTATCGTGTAGAGTATTTTAAAGTCAAATTTGTCTGCAGCTTAGTTACTGGATAACCTTCTGTTTTAAATATTGAATTATTCTCTCAAGTTACCTTGGCTTTCAAAAATCGTTTCTTAAATACTGATGGATTCTGAATCCTATCCTATTTATTATTAAAAACTTTTTTTCTAAAACTACGCAGACAGATAATAAGGAGTGCAAAATATAATAATGCTTAAAATAAACATTTAATTCATAAAGAAAAGATTAAAAATATACCATGAATTTGGTATTTTTTATTTATTTATTAAAATTAGAGATACTCTGCTGTTAAGATACGACCATTATCAATTTAAAATTTACTTTTAAAATATGACATAAAGATATTAAACGCATGGTAGTGTGCAGAGTTTGTATTAAATATAAAAACAGATTTTAGTCTTTAGTCTTCAGACTTTAATTTTTTCATTTAATTATGAAGTACATAGGAAAGGTTTATTTATGGAATAAAACATCAAACAAATGAGCTTCACAGCTTTGCTGGTACATACGGTATGTGGGCTATGAGCTTTTCGACATAGACTTTTGATTTCGAATAACCCCATAAGGAAAAATCTAAAAGTGTTAAATCACATGAAGTGTTAAATAAAACATGATCTGGAGGGCTAATTTTAATCATCGAAATGAGAGAAATATCAAGGAAATGTCTCACGACCCGAAAATATCTCATGAAGTTTTGGAATTATTTCATTGGTTGTATCGCATGTAGCACAGTCTTATTGAAACTACATATTGGCCATATGGCAGTTTGTGGTTGCAGTTGTTGTTCGGTAATCACACGTGGGTTTTCCGGATTTTTGTGATTAAGTGTGAAAAGGTGGTTCACCATCGATTGGGTTTATTTTTCTCAAAAAATTAGTTTTCACTTATTAATGATTAATAATCCATTCCATGAACTCTCTTCGCTGTTCAGAGTGATTATGCTTCAGTTGTTGCGTTAATTGATTCATTGACAGGGTTGTAATCCTCAATTATGTATGTTGTGTTAATTGAATTTTGTCAGCATGGAGACATAAATCTTTAGTGAGATTCTTAAAAATTGCAATTCTTGGCCACGGCGCCGAATTGATGTTCTATATTATGTAGTGCTTCGATGTAGACATATGAACGGCATGTTTTTGGCCAGCCGGTATGTTTAGCATCGCCAAGTAATTTAGTCTACTCATAATTTTTGAAGTTATTTTTTCACAGTTAACGAGGTTAAAACACTATTTTGACCATATTTTGTATAAAATTATCGATTAAAAGATTATTTAATAATGGATAAGTATGTAGTGTGTTGGTTTACTAAGGTGTGAGATTCGGGTTCAAACCCCAAAAATTTATTAAAAATATATTGGCATGGTACGAGTAGTTCTAAAACTTCAGTCAAATTTTTATAAAATAAAAGAACTAAGCCAACATTTTCAAAATTAAAATGGAAAAATACAATTACCTGATTTTAAAGCAATACCATTAAAACTTAAAGTAGATAGAGATGCAATATCGTTGTTTGAAAGCATCCGTTTGTTTCCGAAAACCATGATATATCTTTTCATTAAATAACTAAATATGAAATCTAAAATATTTTAGCACATCTAAAAAATTAGTTACATTAGTTTAGAGAAAAGGCAAATGCAATTCATTCAATTAAATAATTAAATAATTTATAATGCATTATAAAAATATAACCATTTGGAAAATTTTCAAAATTCTCATCTAAACGTAAAATAGCAACGTAATGACAGAAAAAAATTAAGATCAAATTCAATTTGTATTGTACATAAAAAAAAGTATTTCATATACGATTGGTACGGTTTGTTGTTTTTAAAGTCACTAATATATGACGAGGAAGCCTTACCCATTGATTATGTTTTTGTGCTCAAGAGGTTACGATGGTAATTCTTCTTTTTAATAATATTTTTATGTCCAGAATGGCCTAGATCAGTTAATCAATCAAATAAATTGTGAGCTCCTATTTTTTAAAAAATAAGGAATTTTTAAATCATGGGGGAGTAGCACATATATGCATAACTGGCTAATATAATCCTTTTTCAGAGTTACCGCCTAGCTCCTCACAGCACCCATATTGGGTGCGTCAATTTTTATCAATGAGTACCGGGACCTACAGTTTAAAGTCGACTTCGAACGACAGATTTGAGAAGCTTGTCTATGACAATCAGTTATTCTCAGAGCTTTTGCCAGAAGACTGTTATGAGATAGTCGCCAAAACAAATAATTTTTTCATTTGTCTTTCTTTCAGGATGCCAAAGCTGGGATTTAAATGTCAATTGAGTCTGCAGTGCCTGTTCAGAAGACCTTTTGAAGTCAGTTTATTACTAGAGAATCTAATGCAAGACTCTCCTTTGATCATAGTTACCAAGTAGAAATTTAGAAAGTCCAAGATCTGTCTGGCCCGTCATGTTAATGAATAGCAAACATTTCTGTTTTTCTTAATATAAGTTTATATCTTTTGTAAAGGGAAAAAGGTGCAAAATACAAAACTTACTAGTTGCTATTAAAGAGTTGCAGATTTTGACAGAAAATATTTGGAAAACACAAACAAACAAACAAACAAGCAATTTATATTTTTAATATTTAATGGTAATTATGAAACGGTTACTGTTGTTTATAAAATTTTCTTCACTTACACTTTTCTTTCATATTGTGCAACAATAAAAAAAAAATATGCTTAGAGGGAGTTATAGGCGAAACGCTTATTATATGCTTTAATCTCCTACTGCTAATGCCACCTTATATTTTACTAATTTACCACCAAACAATAAAAGTAAATGTGTTGTTTTTATTGCTATTGCTGTTGCTGTCATTATTAGCATTAAAATGCTACAAGTATTTTGCTATTATAAGACTTTTATAAATTTTCACGCAAATATTACATTAAAATTTCTAATAATACTACAATATTTATAATAATTATAAGTCTGTATATTCATATATATAGCATTTCTTCTTTTTACTACTTTACTATTGTTGTTGGCATTTGGTGGGGGAGCAAATTTTTTCCCATCGCCAAAAAAACAAAATTATAAAACAAAAAAAAAGAGTTTAATTGCATACGGATTTGTTTTCCTGTAGTGCACAGTATTGTTGCTGGTAGCAATATAGCAGCTGATATAAAGATACAATATTTTGTTGTTGTTTTTTTTTGTGTATATTTTTGGATTGTATAATAAATTAATTATCATTTTTACTCATAATTGGCTTGAAACAGAAAATCCAACAAAATAAATATTAAAGAAAAAAAGAAAGTGTGCATTAAATTAAAGTTTTCCTTCTTTTAGGTAGTATTTCACTTTTCGCTTGATTATTATTTTCAGTTTTTTTTATGAATGAAAACTGATGATTCAAAAAAACTTGAGGGCGGTTTTTTCTCTGTTCAAACCAAAATACTTAAAAACTAGAAGTGTTTATATAAAAAAGTAACACTAATAGAATTGTAGAAAAAACAAAATATTAGTTGTTGTCTTTGAAATTTAATACAAATGATGATGAGCTTCATTTGTTTTAAAACTCCATGGCACATTTTGAAAAGGGAGCAGTTTTTTTTTTTTCATTAATACATTATGTTTTACGTGTTTGGTTTTTGATTTCATTGGGTTTCAATTTAAAAAGGTGTTCATAATATTTTGTTTGTTTGTTTGTATGTTTCTTTCTAATAAAGTTTGTTACTTAAGTCTTTTGTTTTTTATACGAGCAGTCTCACTCAGTACTTAAAACATTTATTTTTTATTACTTTTTCCTTTAATTACTTTAATGCTATAAAAACAAACAAACTTGTTTTAAAAATATAAAATTTGTTTTCATTTTTTTTTTAATTTCTTATTTTTCATCTGTCACACTTACTGATTTAGAAGAGTGTCGTTTTCATTTAAACACTTTGAGCCAAACTCAAATGTCATATCAAATGTTGTTGATTGTATGTAAAATGCATTATACAATAGGCTTTTCATGATAATTCCATTTATTATTTATTTGTTTTTAAGATATATTCTCACTTGCATACATACTTACCTATATCACAAATGTAACTAATCTTGTTGTCTATCGTTTAGGAAAACCACTTAAATTCTTAAAAAACATGATATAGCAAGCATGCTTGTTTTTATAAGAAATTAAAAAAAAAAATTAATTAAACAATATTATTTTTGATACAGTTAAGGTATTCATAATTATAACTGAAATACAATATGTAGCGGTATGAAAATATTTTTGTTAAATTCTTTTATTTTACGAATATTAAACAAAGAACTTTGCCAGAATTCGATACTGTTGTGTTTGAAATATTGTATATTTCTTTTTAACTTTTGCTTTTGTACTCATATATAATATCTAATACTGTAATTAATTAAGTGTTAGAGAGCATTGTATTATGCTCTGACATGAAGTGTAAGCTGCGTGCTTCTTTAACATTAGATTGACTTTTTTTAGTTTTCTTTTTTTTTAAATAAGAACTGAGTTTCTACAATTTATGAATACGAGTATCATCTCAACTGTGCGTATGAATGGCCGTAAGTTTGTCTGTCTAGATTAGTGTTATATTTTTATAAAAAAAAGAAAAAAGTAAAACCGGGAAGTAAACAACAACTGTAATAACAATAAGCGGGAATTTAAAAAATTACAGTGCAAATAACATACTAAAGAGTGGTCCAATTAAAATGCACGCTGTTAATTGTAAATAAAAGAAAAGGTTTTCAGAGACTTATCTTAATGTTTTTATTATGATAGAAGGATCTATAACTACTATGAGGTAAAGAAAATATTGGCCACGGCTTCGGAGGCCGATGATCCATATTTTCAATGATTTTGAGACATAATTGGGGGTCAATGTAGTTGATATTGGCCAGTGTCTTATTTTTAAGCTCTCGAATTTAAATATCCTCAAAGAAAGATGTTTAACGGGTGGCTTGACATATGATTCAATGTTGTCTTATTATGTCTTATTATCATAGACGTGGTAGTGATGATGCAATCTTTTTATGTGTGTTTATGGGTAATGTAGGAATTGAGGAGGCAAACACTCTTGATGTTCTGGGCATGAGATTTACCAATACTCAGAGGTATACCCCTACTGATGCTGTGCATTGTATTGAAATTTTTGGAAAGGACAGTCTGTTTTTTTTTTCTTATACAAGTATTTAGCGTCTTAGGAATGAAACAAATTGCTGTGAATTGATCATTCAAAGGCCAGTGTTATACCTTCACCTTTGAATGATAATAGCAATTGTCTCATCGTTGCATGTTAATTGTGTGGTGAGTGCCTTCGCTAAGTAGGTTTTAGCTGTCATCTGCTACTTCCCAATAAATGGCGCTTGTCTCGTGATCATTTCGTCGTGCGGGAGTTTAAGTGCTCTATCCGCCATTTGAAATTTTTTATATATATCGAGTTAATGATGCCATTTTAGGTTCTCGAGCCCAACTTTTTCAAATCTGTAACCCGTTTTAGGATATCTCGTCAAGTTTCTGAGATAAATAGCCGAAAACGGATTGCAGATTTTAAAAATTTTGAAGTCGAAAACCTAAATTAGCATCATTACCTCGAGATTTAAAAAATGGCGTATAGAGCACTTAAACTCCCGCACGACGATTTGTCTTTCTTTTCGATGGTTAAGATGGATTAAAGTGGAATGTCAGGGAGGGGTTTTTTGTTGTGTGGACTTTTTGGAGGAGGAATGGAGTGGAAGCCTTTTCTAAATTTTAATTTTGAAAACCCCGTATACGAGATTTTCATTTTTCACCTTTTTTGGGATTTGAACCTGGGCCGTTTGAATTTTGTGCGAGCGCTTTGAACACTATACCACGCAATCCTCCTAAATTTACTTTAATTTAGTTTATTGTGATGACCGTTGGAATGATCATATATTTCGAGTGTTGAAAGGAACACTTACCTCCAGTTGTCTTTATTCAATCCACGTATAATAATAAGCCAGAGCTTAAAAGGCTTTTCGATCCAGTCTGCTAGAAATGATGAAGGAACTTACTATTGACGGCGGCAGCGTATCCAAGTCTATAGATTCTTTGCAGAATGGCACAATGTGGTTGGCGTTACGTTGTTCTATCGGTGCTCTGATAAAATAAGAGCCTTATTCCTTTTGTAGTTGATTGTTGAATGAATCGAATAGTGTACTAAAGACGCACGGTTCGTTTATGGAAAAACTCTCCCGCGAAATTTTTTCCTGTCAATACTACTACTACACTACTCCCTCTTTTTTACCCTACCTACCCTAAAAAAATTTTCCTAGACCAACACAATGTACTGCATGAGTAGGGGTTATTACCTGCGTGCTGGGCTCAGTACAAAAAAAAAAAACAAAAAACGGCCAGTGAATTTCCCGCGCAAAAGAGCCGGCGATGACTCACTAACCACCACGGCTGCACTCAATGTCGACTAACGTGGATAAAATGGAATAAGAGGGCAAAAACAAAAATAAATTGTAATTCCGTTTCATCCAAATAAGATGACAATTACAAAAACTGCAATGATGGTAAGAAAAGGAGAATATGAAAGAAACTGTTGTGTGACTTTACTTCGACTAACTCCTACAAGTGTATGTACATACATATGGAAGAAAATAATTTCAGTATGTCATTTCTTGAAAAATGTGAGTTAAATAGTTTGGTCTTGAATATGCACAGGACACAAAGAACTCTGATGAGACTACCGTAGCTGGAGTCGCAAACATGTTCAGTTTGGCTAGTGTACTATTCCGTCACGGAAAACATTTTCTCCTTTGATTATCAAAAAATTCATTGCGAAAATCTAAAGTTCTTTTTATAGAATTTAACTTTGATCTAATTAAAGTGTTTCAGACGAAGCAAAATTACTTTAAAAAAATGATCACTCTCTCTGTGGCTCGAACTCGGGTCTTCAGCATATTATAAGCCATTGTTGGCTGTGTGGTAACTGGCACCATCTTGTTATAGTCACATGTTGTCCATGTCTATATTATTTTTATTATGAGCTAGAAGATACGGTAACTGCTTTCGAAGAAGTACAGCCCAATAATGCCGCCAGCCTGAAGAGTCAATGTTTGTAGATGCATCCGCTTTTCAACAATCACTCGTGGATTCTTATTTGCCCAAATTTGGCAATTATGCTTGTTAACGAATTCACAAAGGGAGGTGAGAGTGAACTTCGTAGCTAAAGATGATTTTCTTTGTAAAGTCGCCATTCACTTCTGTCTGGTCAACCAACTGTTCGACGTATTGAAGACTCTTGAAATGGACAATTGAACCTTGTGAGCATATCGTCGATGGAATTAAAGAACGCTGTAACTGACAAAACCTTAAATGTTCACCAGAGCCAAAAAACCTGTATGAAAGTAGAACAAAGACACTGGTATTTTTCATTTCGCAGACGGCGTAAGTGAATTTCTTTTCATCGTAGAAATTTGGGACCGGGAACAATCGACGCGTATTTTTTTTTTCTGATAAAAATGATGCAAAAAACGTATTTTCGATTTTTCGTCAGTTACAGCGTTTTTTAATTCTTGCGATAATATAAACTTAAATTTATCCAGCATTCATATCAGTGACGTTCGTGGGATGTTTAATTGTTGGGCATGACGACGAGTACAGGTTGAACTGGACGAGCATGCACAGGTGTTTTCACATTTCCTAAGGATATGGTTTTCTGATTGCTGACCAAAAAAAATTACCATGTACATGAAATGCTTTTTGATTTGAACACCTATTTTCGTAAAAGGTTTCAACAATCTATACGATCTGTCTGATTGTGTGTTTCTGCATAGTTGAATTTCTCAAACACTGAAACAAACCAGGGATCGCAAATAATAGTTGTTGCTTAAAAATTAAACTAAAAAAATCATCGTATTAGAGTCGACAGACATACATGATGATATATACCAAATTAATCGTCTTGGAGAGTTCTCACAGAATCTGTAGTGATCTTGTAAAAATAATCATTAATCGGATTTTAACTGTTACTTTTTGACGGAAAAATAAAAGGTTAGATGAAACCTTTAAAAAGAGAGTTTTATTTTTTCGTCATAAAATAAAACTCATTTCTTCATCAAAAGAAGAAACTAAAGTGATAATGTGAAGTTTCGATATTGCCATTCAAAATAGTTTTTAACTTAAAGACGTTCAGATATTTTAAACTCACACCACTTTTTTTTCAAGTTAGTAATATATTTCAAATCTTCCGTGTTAGTTTAATTAAAGCTCTTATTTGTTTAAAAAATAAATGCATGATATTTTCTAGTTCCTAAGTCTAAACAAATTCATTATATGCTCGTATATTTACAGCAAATGAAAAGGACATCCCTGACAAAAACCAAACAATCACTAATCTCATTATTTTTCTGTTCATATAAATGTTTTGGCCTTGATTGTATCACAAAATCAACTGCCATAAAATTTTTCTAATCAATCATTTCTGGTGTCAAATTTGGTACTGCTGTTTAAAATCTTATCAAAATGTTAACATTGTGGCTTTTCTTACAAAGATTTAAGCGCCAACTGGGACAATAATTATCACGAAAATATTTATTTTCTATTTTGTTTATTGGAACCAAAAAAACCATGAAAAGTGTTCCTAAACACTGTTATGTTTTGATGATGTAATTATTGTACATGGACAGACGTTTAACATAAATAGATATCATCTGCTCAGGCAATACTTGTAATTTGAAATAAATTTGGTAAAAACCTTGGCGTTGAGGATTGACTTACAACAAATATCGTTCATTATAGTTGGATCACCCTATAAATGTGTAAATGCCTGTTACTTCTAGACAAAACTTTTTCAAAAAGAAAATAATTAATTAATAACTGAATCTAAACAGACTTCTAACTTGGAATCTGCAAGCAAAAATAAAAAAAAATTTCTTAAGCATCTCTCAATAAACGTATGATTTCCTTAAATAAATACATATTTTTGGTCTTACAAAATGTTCATATGTTACACACATACGTACATACATATTTAGTTGTTTAACTAAAATATATTTGAAATTTTTATTGTATAAATAAATTTGCATTTGCTGGCTGTTTACTATTTCATTTTTGTTTTTTTGCATTATTTCTTTTAAGATTTTTTGTATGTCTGCTGCTATTGTTTTTTTTTTTTTCTACATTTTGCAAAACAAAGACTTACACTTTAATTTCAAAGTCTCAACATACAAATAACAGATTAAACAGATTCACACTCTTACAGTCACAGATATACCATTCCCATCCACAAAATTTTTATTTCAAACATAAACTCACTTCAGTTCAGTTTGCTTTTAGTTTAGTTTTCATAGAGTTACAATTTGAAACGCCTATTAAGCGGCGCAGGCTCAGCGGCAGAATTTTTCTAACTTTTAAACCATTATGCACTGCTGTTAACAGAAAAACACAAAAACAGAAAATATTGTAAGCCGTAAACAAGTTTCAGTTTCATTTTGCTGCTGGTGATGAACGGTTGTTTGAAAAAGTTTTAAGAGGGGAAAAATTTACTAAAAAAAAAAATAATCTTTAGCGATGACCTCTGTAAACGGAAAATTAAATTTCGGAAATTTGAAAATTATTAACGAAAATAAATGAAAACAAAATTAAAGAGTAAAATTATTGTGATTTTCATGAAGTTTGGCTATAACACGAAAAAAACAAAAAATTTTTTTTTTAATTTTATTAAACGTTCGGTCACTAGTGAAGTGTGTCTGCAGGAAATTTTGTAATAATCGAAGTTAATGAATGGAACGAGAAATAAATAAAAAGAACAACAGCAATAAAATTTAATTCAAACGCAAAAATATTTAATGTTTAAGTAAAGTAAAGTTTGTAAAAGTAAAAATTAGAAAATGTGAAAATAAGTTTGAATTAAAAGCAAATGTTTGTGCAAAACACTTAATTACTACCTATCTACCTAACTACCTACCTAACTACCTGCCCATCTAAACAAACCAAAGCTTTTGAATATATTCTTGTTTTTTCAATTATGTATTGCACCAAAGATTGTAACTGTAGTTTGTGTCGTGAACTAAAGGGGTTTAAGCCTATTAAACCACCTAAGAAACAAGCACCACGTCCACCCAGTTCCTCGATATTTGGACGTCTCAATGAAAATTTTATATTGCGTCGACGAGGTTCAAGTTCTCTTAAAAATTTTCAACCGCAATCGCTTAAATGTAGTGAAATGTGCCAACAACGTGATTTGGGTCACATATATGATTTCTGTAAACGTCAAACCAATACACCATCCCCCACACCAATAACACAAGCTCCATCACCTGAATTGGGAAAAGACAATAAAAATAAATCCCAATTACCGGCAAAACCTAATCACAAAGTTGTCATCTATTTTGGTGATTCCTTAGTTTATCGTGGTAAAACCAATTTAGCAGATGCCAATAAAGATCAACAACCCAAAGCGGTCGATGAGAAAGAGAAGAAAAACGAAGTGGCAGTAAAAAACAACCAGATGCCAAATGGGGTCAAAAATAACAACAGTTTTAGCAGCAATAACAACAGCAGTGAAGCATTAAAGGACGATGAATTGCCGCCATATATCGAAAGTATTG
This sequence comes from Metopia argyrocephala, assembly GCA_963576795.1. Lineage (NCBI taxonomy): Eukaryota > Metazoa > Arthropoda > Insecta > Diptera > Sarcophagidae > Metopia > Metopia argyrocephala. The sequence continues at coordinate 99,743,231 of OY756210.1, forward strand.
AAAATGGTGTAATTAATATTAAAATTGAAGGCAATTATCAAAGAGCCACAGCTTTAGTAGAAAAGGTATCGAAACCTACACAAGCTGTGGTGGGAAAGCCAAAAGATATCAGTGATAATGATGAGGGCAGTGAAGATGGTGATGCTGCTACTGAGGCTTGTGATTGGAGTTTTGTACAGGAATGGAGGGCTCGGTAAACAATTTTATTTCATATTTATTTTAATTTTTTTTTTGTAAAGACCAGTATTTAGGGAATAATCCCTACTCATAAGCATTTGTAGAGTTAGAAAAATATATTATGAGGAGGAGGAAAAAATTAGTGCTTGTGGATATTTATATGAATTTGTTTATATCGTAATCGACCGGAAAACATTCTCGGAAGATTGTTCCATAAACGAACAGTGCCGGCCAAAGAACGAATTCTCTCTATAATGCATTGTAATCAATTTAATGGCAATTCAAGCCAATGTTTATATATTAAATGTTATTGCTTACTTCTATTAGTGCTAAACTACACTACTAAGGCCAGTGCAGAAACAAATTAAATTTAAAAAATTTTTGTTAACAAATTAAATTCATTGCTTGTGTGAAAATCTCTAAAAATTAATTTAACTTTTTAAATAATATTTTTGACACAAAATTAAATGAAAAAAAATGTTTTTTTCCTAATTTTAAATTAGAACATAACTAATATAACTATATTCATTCCTTAATAATTAAATTAATTCCCTACGAAAAGTTCTGCGACCAATCGTCTAAACGTATTTGCCTCAAGCCTTATTATAGTTGACTCTCACAAATTAGAACCACTTCGTTTGTTTGATGATACTAATTTTCGAAATTTTCTGAAATTTATTTACTTCCTTCAAGATAATAAGAAAATAACTAAATGGGTAAATTTAACAAAAACAATGGCGGTCATCATTTTTCTTTTTTTCAAACGCCCTCGCAAGTTTCACAAACGTAACATAATGTAGTTCATATGTGCTAGGCTTGCTACATTCGCAGGACTTACAAGAGGGATTACAGCTAATATTTTTATATGTTTTTCGTCATAAAATGGATTTAAAAGAATACTTTAGCTTATAATTTTCATAATTTATTGCCTAGCTTCTCACAGCACCCATAATGTGTGTGTCAATTTGTATCTATGAGTAGCGGGACCTACAGCTTAACATCGACTCCGAAAGAAAGACTTGAGAAGCTTGTTCATGGCAATTAGTTACTCTCAGAGCTTTTGCCGGAAGGCTGCTAAGAAGTGGTCGCCGAAAGAAAAATTGTTTCATATGTCTTTCTTTCAAGATATCTGATCTGGGATTAATCAGCAACGAGTTTCTTAAACATTTTCAGAGCTAGGGTATGAACCCGGAGCTCTCATCTGGTAAGCCAACATACTACTTACATACGGATTACCAATGGTTTTAAATGGTGTGATTGATATTCTTATCAGGTTAAACTTTACTAAAAATTTCCTTAGCATTTGCTCTTATTATAAGTAGATCCAGTCGAGGTATTCTCTTTTCCGTTTGAGTTAAAAACCATTTGTGCAAACGTTTTTCCATTTCTGGATTTTTGGCATTAGACAAAGATTTCTATTTTGCCTTTTGATATGTGCCTCCAAAAGAGTAGCCATTATTTTGGTTTGCTTTGATTTTATGTAACGTACACACCTTCATTAATACTTTATTAATATTTTGACCTTCGCATCTAAAGATAATGGGCTTTCCCTATTTTTTTTTTTTGTTTTTTTTTTTATTGAGACCAATCCTCAGAGGTAAACTCCTACTAAATCGTCGTGCGGGAGTTTATGTGCTCTATCCGCCATTTCATATTTTTTATATATCTCGAATTAAAGATGCCACTTTAGGTTTTCGACCCCAAATTTTTCAACTCTGCAATCCGTTTTCGGATATCTCGTCCAATTTCGGAGATAAATAGCCAAAAACGGATTGCAGATTTTAAAAATTTTGGTGTCAAAACGTAAAGTGGCATCATTAACTCGAGAAATATAAAAAGGCAGATAGAGCACATAAACTCCCGCACGACGAAATGCTGTGCATTGTATTGGAATTTTTGTGGAAAGGACAGTACATTATGACAACAGAACATATATTTTGTTTTCTTATATTATTAAGCGCCTTAGGAATGAGGCAAATTGCTGTGAATTAATCATCATCAAAGGCCAGTGTTATACTTTCACCCTTGATAAATCAACTTATCTTTGTATGTTGATTGCGGTGAGTGCCTTCGCTAAGTAAGTTGGTGGAGCTTTTCTCCTGATCATACGTTTTTCGTTGTAAAAGATTAAGTTGGAATAGAGTGGAACGTCAGGGAGTGGTTACTTTGTAGACAGACTTCTTATTTTTAAATTATAATTTTGAAAAAACCGCAAACTGTTTGATTTTTCACCTTTGCTGGGATTCGAACCTGGGCCGTTTGAGTTTTTGTGCGAGATCTCTAACCACTATACCATTATTATTATTTATTTATTTCTTTAACATTTTTGCCCAAATCCTGTAGAAGACATAATCTTATATTTAAAGTACAGGAACGCAATGTGTACACAATAATCAATTAAATTAAGCAAGTACATAATTAACTTAAAAGCAAATAGTATCTTAATAATAATTATTTATTTATAAGAGCAAAAATAAGAAGAGGGAAAAAAATAAATACTGATGCCGAGGAATTATAATATTCCTACTACGAAGCGACTGAAACGTTTTCTGTCAAATAAATAACCCGGTTTCCGCTTGTTTATTATTCGATGCAAAACTAAAAGCACACGTACATATATTTAATAAATTATTACAATTCACACTTAAAAGAATCTTAGCTGCCAGGGAAATATTATCATGTTTGTGAAGATAAATTCGAATTTAACTAGTCTAGACATATACCAATTAATGTAGTACAGCCATATTTTACATTAACAGAGCTCTGTTAACACGTTAACAGTGGTTATATGCCAAAAGGGTATAATTACCGAGCCGATTTAGAAGAAACAGGACTTGGTACACATATGTGACTATATAAGAATGGTAGTACAGGGAGTCCTCTATTGAGTTCCATAAGTAGAATAACCAGCGGTAGTTTGGGATTTTGTAAATTTGAATTCAATAAAAACACTTTTTGCGAAATATGAGAATTCTGTAGAGGATAAGTGGCCATTTCTGAGGAAATTCGACTTGATACACATATGTATGTGACTATATACGAATGGTAGTCCAGGGAGTCCTCTATTCAGTTCCATAAATAGTATAGCCAGCGGTACTTTGGGATTTTGTAAATTTGGTTTTGAAAAAATCGCTTTATGAAAAATATGAGAACTCTCCATAAGATTAGTGGTAATTTCTGAGGAAATGGGAAATAGTTGTGATATGCCAAATAGGTGTTAAAAAATGATTTTAAAATTCTTAGTCGCATGAACTATCTTGATTTTCTGAGTATTTGTTAAAATATCTCTGGAAATTGAAGGTACAACACTTTTCGTATGCAATAAAATACAATTTTATTTCGCCCGATTTAAACAGAGACCATTCGCAGTGGTTCAAATGAAGATTCTTGCAAGTTGTTCTTCTATAAGCAGAGAAATATTGTCCACTATGCTACTAAGGCACAGTTTGACAGCAATACTAGGCTAGACTACTAGTACTAGTACTAGACTACGGCTACCACTCTATGGGAGACCTACATACATATACATATACATGTACCCACACATATTTTAAATTAATACTTTTAAGATTTTAATATTAAAGCAAGATTTATTGCTCTAAATTATTTACAACAACTATGCCATTGGGTTGTAAGCCCTATTAATTAATATTCAGAATTAAAGTTATATTTTATAATTGATGAGCTCTCATTAGTTGAACTTCTAATTTAAATTCATTTAATACGAGTAAACATTTAAAAAAATTATTTTTATAACACCAAAAATAAAAAGAAAGAATTAAGAAAACTACCATAAAATATAATTTATATAGATATTCATATGCTCATCAGTGTGTACGTATTTATATACATACATATATGTATGTGTGTGTATGCATGTTGATGAAGATCATTTTTAATCATAAAATTTCTTCAATGGGCATGTTCGTTCTTTCGATTGTTATCTTCTTTCTTAACAGTACTTTTTTGTTTATTTTTTCGTTGTTAACTTTAGAGTGTCTTCCTATTCATATGCAAATGCAGTTTATGTGTTTATCTGAATACCATTATCAGATTCATAGCCAGAGATGAAGTGTGAATTGTGCCAAAGAGCTATTCTATCAGCTTAAACAAAATACAAAGTGAAAATAAAAGAAAATAAAAGAATAGTGACATAATTTTATTCTGATTGTCAGTCAAGTGTTAGAACAACAGTTAAGTTTGTTAGTATTTCTATTGTACTCGTAACTCTTTCTATTAATTTTGCAGCTGAATTTAGATAAAACAACCAACTTTAAAAGTTTATACACATACGTACATACATACATACATACATCCATACATATTTAAATTTTTGACCACTACAAATGTATTTTTGGATTTAAAAGCACACTAACATGTGCATTTCTAAATATTTAGAAACAATAAAAGATTAAAACTTTAGGCCATAGAGCTTCTCTTTTTAACGGCTTTTTTTATTAATTGTGTTGTTTGTTTTCTTTTGTGATTATTCATTTTTAGGCCAATGGGTAATGTACGCCCCGATATAAATTCACAACCACACAGTAGTGCTCCATTTTCCTACACTTCTGGTTTGTCTATTATGCCAAACCAATCCAGTGCCAATATTTCGCCATCTGGTGTACAGAATTCGTCAACGTCTTCAGGATGTATGCAAAATCCGGCAGTAGCTACACCAGCACCACGTATACCCAAAGAAGTTGCTCAGAGGCCTTTAATAACAACTGCAAATGCCACCCCTGCAAACAATAATACAAATGGTTATTCATACCTGGAAAATTCCCCAATAAAACTGAATACTTCAGTGGCATTGAACTGCAATAATATCACAAAGCCTATACCACAGAGAGCCATATCGGGTCCTGCTCGTCTAACTGTACAAAGTACACCGGTCAGGTCGCAACCACCCATGTTAAGTGGTAACCTGAACCAGCAACAACAACAACAACAGCAGCAGCAGCAGCAGAAACAACAACTGCATACAAATACGCCACTTAGAAGTTCAGAGAAATCATCTTTTGATTTTAGTACTGCCGCCAATATAGGAATTCCAATTGATTCGGGTTTCCAAAATAGTCCAAATACCACAATAAAACCTAATCATTCGACACGTACTCATCACCATGAATTTCGAGCTTTAGAACGAGTACAAGAATGTCATAGTTCCTCAGATGAGAATCGTTCTTCAGGTCATGCTAGCATGTCAGATACCGGCGGACATGGTAGTTCATCACCAGGAGGTGTGGCATTAGGTCCTTTGCCTGAAGATCGCTTAGCTGCCGGCGTAACAAATCGCAGTACACGCTCTCGTGCCGCCGCCAATCATCCCAGAGCACGTCATCGTGCTACACCGGCTAAAGCTCCGTGGAGCGGTAATGGTCTGGAAGATATTAAACTGGCCATTCAACAGCTTACCATGCGTTCACAGACTAGTACAAGCACCTATAGCAGTATCAGTGCTGGCTCTGAAAGTTCGGAGCCAGCAAGACGTTTAGGTCGCTATGCCTCGTTAGAGACCGTTAATACTAATGTAACCAATGCAGATGAATTTGTTTGGGTTGATTCTCACAATCGATTGGTAGAGTTACAACATCCCCCTTGGAGTCAACACTGTATAATGAAGATTATACGAGATGGTCGCTGTAAAGAGCAAGCGGATCGTGTATCTCCTGATGCAGTATCACGTTTAGGTTATCTTTTGCAGCGTGCTCTTGTCCGTATAGCCCGAGAGGTGCAACGTCTTTCTTCTAATTTGGGATTGTGCTCCAAGCAAGAAGTGGCTGGTGCCTTTAAAATTGTCCTCTGCCCAGTATTAGCAGATTCTTGTATTAAAGCATGCCTGAGAGCGGCTGCCATGTTTGCCGTTCCTGGTGATGGTGCCTTAAAGCAAAGCAAATCCTCAAGGGCTGGCATACAGCTTTCAGTGGGTAGATTTCATCGCTGGATGACGGATTCACGTTTAGGAAAGTTTATACATGAATATGCTGCTGTCTATTTATGTGCTGGCATTGAAAATTTACTCGAGGAAATAATAATTCATTGCTTTCCAACTGACTCGACGTCACAGTTAACGGCTGCAGTTTTGGAACATGCAATATCAATATCCGGTGATATGTGGGGACTTTTACAACCATTCGCTCATTTAAATGCCGGTCGTATTGCTTCAGGTGCCTTAACAATGCCTCGATGGGCAAGTCAGTCATCTTTGGGTTCTGGTACTCATCAAAGTGTATCATCAAGCGGCAGTAACAATATAAGTTTAGAACCATGTCTGCTCACCACCTGTGTGGGTAGCGTCACTGAGCTAAAAGAGTTAACATTACGCGCTCAACAAAAATTTCAACATTGTGCAATATCAAATACAGCTTTATCGGCACTTTTTTATTTTATGCGATGCTCACAATTGGAACACAGTGAGTTCGGTGCCCAACAGGGTGCCGTTAGTGCAAATAATTCGAATAATAATAACAGTCAAAACGTACAGGAACTGTGCTATGAAAGAGCTTATGTTGTGCTGCCGCCTTTAGTAGAATGGTTGAGAGTTGCTTCAGCTCATGCTGAGTATCGTAGTGCTGTTATGATAGATAAAGATGATATTATGCAGGCAGCGCGATTGTTATTACCCGGAGTAGACTGTCCAATGCGCTCAGTGACACATGATGAAGAACTTCCCACGAAAAAGTCGCATTTTCCTCATTTATCTACTGCGACACCCATACCAATGAGCATAAGTGAGGACACTTCTGAGTTTGGAAAACGTGCTACAATTGCTTTAGCCTTTAAACTTATGCTAACCGGAAGAGCCGAACTACTTTCTCAAGCCTCAAATTTGTTGCCACCAACCACCCGCTATGATACTCTTAATCATGCGGGCATGACTGCTCTAATGATTGCAAGTATAAGAAACGACGAAGTGGTAATACAAGCACTACTTGATGCAGGTTGTGATCCAAACACTGAAGTACCTACAATTGGTAATGCTAACTATCCTGCCATACACCCTGATACACAACATTGGACTGCTGTAACATTTGCAGCCAGTAAGTCAAATTATGTGGCTTTGAGATGTCTTTTGGAACGTGGTGGCAAAGTTGAGGGAGGAGCCCGACAAAGTGAGGATAAACATACGCTAACACCGTTACAAGTTGCTTGTGGCTCAGGCAATATTGAAGTTGTCTCTCTGTTGTTATTGCATGGAGCCAATGCCTTCCTATCTACTCAGCAAAAAGATTCTATGAGTTTTGCAGGATCAGCACAGAGAGGTTGTTATTGTGCTATCTCAGTGGCAGCAGCCCATGGTCAACGAGCTGTTCTAAGAAAACTTTTATCCACACCCATTTCCCAAGGCTCCAAGGATGTTTTATCACTAGAAGAAATGTTGGCTGAAGGAGACAGCCCCAATGCTCGAACGGCAACAGTAACAGATCGTTTGGCAAACAATGAAATTGCCAATACGTTGAATAAGACACAGATTAAGAGTCTGCAAGAAGCCATGTATCATAGTGCAGAAAACAATCATTTAGGTAAGTTTTAAAAGAAAATTTAATGAATCTGTAAAACTCCTTATACTGTATTGACTTCTTCCAGATATAACAATCGAGTTACGTACACTGGGAGTACCTTGGACACTACATTGCTGGATGCATGCTTTAGCTGCTGCTCATGAAATACGTCTTGATGCAGTTATCGATCAATTGCTGCAAGACTTTTTACAAGTATGCCCTGACGACTACAGTGTGCAATTTGTTAGCGAATGCTTGCCTTTACTCTTCAATATATTCCGTTATAGTAAAAATGAAGGCACCACTTTATTATTGGCTGATATATTTGCAACATGCTATGGCTGGCAACAAATCAAACCAATTAAAGAGCCCATTTCACAGCCTGTCAACAGTTCACGCATAGATCCGAAATTTGTAAATAATCCTGAATTAAGTGATGTCACCTTTAGGTATGTTTTCTATTCAGTTTAGAATTTTTCTTAATTTAATTTCTTTAGGGTGGAAGGAAAAATATTTTATGGTCACAAAATTGTATTGGTTACGGCTTCGCCGCGTTTTCAAAATATGCTCAGCTCTAAGCTAAGTGAGGGTAATACACCCACTGTTCAAATAAATGATATACGCTATCACATATTCCAATTGGTAATGCAGTATTTATATAGTGGAGGCTGTAGTAGTCTAGACGTCTCAAAAGGAGATGTTCTAGAACTTATGGCAGCTGCCAGTTTCTTTCAGTTGGAAGGCTTATTACGTTACACCGAATCAAGATGCTCCGATATGATTGATATTGACAATGTGGTAGCCATGTATATTCATGCTAAGGTAATGAGTATAAAAATATATATACACCTAGTTCTGTTTTTACGCGATAGATACGTTCCCCAAAAACTCGTACATATAATAAAATAATTTATGGTGCTTCATGCACTTAAACAACAATAAGGTAATTATTGAATAAAACGTTCATTTAAAAAAAGTAATCCAAGAACTTAAAAATAAAAAATCTATTTATAATGAGTATTACTTTCTACCAATCGCTTTCGTTTATGAAAAAAATTCGCTGAAATTTTGAGGTTTTTTCCATAATAGAAGATATTTTGAGCAATATTTGCGAAAATTATTACTCAGTCTTCTTCAACTATGCAGTTTGTGCGGAAATATCAGTTATTTCTTTACTTTGCGTCTCATAAGCGCAAAATCATATGATATAACGACGGAATACTAAATCGTGTAAGAAGAGACGAGGCCGCCATTATGAACTAAATCTAGCAAGGGAAATTTGTCTTTTTATTGTGGTATATTTTTAATTATCACACGATTTGCCAACTATAAAAGTATTTAATTTACAATTTTATAAATTCTATAAAATATAAAATTCTCGTGTAGCGATGTTTGTTGCCAAACTCCTCTGAAATGGCTCGACCGGTTTTCATGAAATTTTGTGTGTATATGGAGTCGGTTTGACTATCGGTCAACAATTATTTTTAATACGCTTAAATATTAAGGGTGACCCAAGAAATGATTTGTTTATGAATAAAGTACCGACTTCGACTACCTCAGCCACATATCGTGGTGCGTGAGTTTATTTGCTCTATCCGCCATTTCATATTTTTTATATATCTCTAGTTAATGATGCCATTTTAGGTTTTCGACTCCAAATTTTTCGAGTCTGCAATCCGTTTTCGGATATCTCGTCCAATTTCGAAGATAAAAGGCCGAAAAAGGATTGCAGATTTTAAAAATTTTGGTGTCAAAAACCTAAAGTGGCATCATTAACTCCAGAAATATAAAAAGGCAGATAAAGCACATAAACTCTCTCACGACGATTTGGTTTACGTTTTTTTTTTTTTTTTAAGAAGTACTCATACGGGGCGGTACAGAGGCTATTTCTCTCTATCCCCAACTATGAAACTGAAGTACCGAAAACTATCAGTAATGCTATAAACACAACAAAGGCTACCGACCATCGACTACAAGCTGTCAAAAATAGAATACATGTATGCATATGAGAATAATTATTTTAGTGGCAACACGACTACCGACCACACGACTACTTTTGTAGCCTAATTTCTATTTTTCTTGGCGACAATAAACAGTTTAGTGCTGCCAATACAATAAGATGCATGAAAAAGGTGTTTAAAAAACGCAATACATGAAATATATACATACATAAAAAATGCGAAAAAAATTAAAGTTGCACCACTTAAAACAAAATGATTTAATTAATTAATTTCATTTCTTTACATCAGTTTTTATTTCAATTTTAATTTATTATTTAATAACCTTTTTAGTTTTCTTAAATTTTCATAAGTTTTCTTTAGACATTTGTTGTTTTTTGTTTCCTCACAATTTCACTTACAAAAAATAAGTTTGTTATATTTTGTTTAGGTTATGTTCAACGTGTCAAAACAGATGTTTATTTTGTAGCAGTAGTCTTTATTATAATAAAGTAGCTGGCTACTTGGCTACTTTCGTAGCCAGCGATTTTTGTAGTCGTGTGTTCGGTGTTCGATAGCCTTTGTTGTGTTAATAGCATAATGCAGACATTGACGTTGATATTTGTTGGGTTTTACCGTATACACCTTTGATGAGCAAAACAATCAATATTGAGTTTTACAGTTCGGCGAAGAGTATCAAATATATTTGTACTATATATGGCAAAGCAACGATTGCAGCATCAGCTGGTTCTATATAAAAATACGTTTTTCAGTGCGAAATATATACATTTTTAAGCCGCGTTATATCAAATCCAATCGCATAAAAAGAGAACGAAGTGTGGATTTAAAATCGCTTTAAATTCAATTCGGTTTAAAAAGTTCGCGTTAAAACAGAATTGGGTGTACTTTTAACTAGCACTATTATTTATATGATAAACTTTTGTTTTTAGGTGTATAATGCCATTAAATTATTGGAATTTTGTCAAGGCTTTTTATTACAAAATATGGTTGCACTCTTAACTTATGATGATTCCGTTAAAAGATTATTATTTGCCAAGAAGATACCCAATCATGATGTATTAACTGGCCTATTACAGGCCTTACAGCAACGCATAAAGGAACGTAAATCTATGGGTAATTGCAATTTTCGTCAACATTTAAGTACACCTTCTTTAACGGGAACATCTATAAACAATGCCAACACTATAGGAGTTTCACAAAAGTGAATCGCATCAATGCCCATAAGACTCTGTTAAATGAATAGTTATTTAGTTTTAGTATTCTTGATTAACGTAAAATGGTTGATTATAACTATTAAATTATATCTGCATATCATGCAGGCATACATAACATACTTACTTACATACATACTCGTAGATATCCATCAAAAATCAAGTGAAAATTTCGCAAAAAAAAATTTTGTTGACAATTTTATGGAGTAATTTAAAGAAAGATTTAATCAAATATCTGGACATAAATGGATATGATGAATATTTTATAATAATCTGGATGTCATATTTGCAAATATACATATGCATTTAAATACATGGGTACATATAGTATATGTCTATGTAAGTATTATTATATTTTATTATGAATTAACTACATACATACATATGTATGTACTTTCATGCGAAATTTTTCTTTTTACTTATATTTTTTTAAATTATAATTGTTTACACTTTAAATCTTGTTCATCCAAGAATAGAATTCCTTTATTTATTATTATTTTTTTTTTAATATATATGTAGTATATGTATAAAATGTATAATGGAAAAATGACTGTTATACTCATATGATTTAATGCTAGAATTTAGAAAAAGCAAAAGAAAAATGAAAAATGAAAAAAAAATGAACGAAATTATTAAAATTCTACCATTGCACAGTTAAATTAAGCGTCTTAGTAAATTTTATCTTGAAATAATAATTTAAAATAAATGTTATACATAATTTTAAAATGCAATTAACAAAAAACAAACAAAAAATATATTTTAGTTGTGTCCCTTTTTCTTGGGAACATTTTTCTCATCCGAGTCAACATCTTGGTCTACACGTAACACATCATCTTCGTCATCATCATCATCATCATCGTTATCCTCTTGTACAGCAGGCAATTGACTATTTTCTCTAGCTGCTACGGATATAGCATCTGGTATATTACTGCCTACCGGCACAAAACCTTTATCATCAGCTTTATAGTGTACTATCACCTCTTTGCCATCGGCATCAAAGAATGAGTAGGCACCGCTTATTTCTAAATATTCTTGTTTTGTACCGGGATTTTTAACAACAGCTGTTTCTTCGCGAAAAGTGCCATCAGCACCACGATAATGAAAATTATAAGAACCATCTGTTTGATGCTCCGAACCGGATTCTAATATATCCACCACTTTTGGCGGTTTGGTAGTTAATTTTTTCTGACCAGCATCCTGCACTAGCTCTTCGTTTGCATGTGAGGTTACTTCTACAGCAGCAGCATTTTGTACTGGCTCAACACCTTCGACAGCCTTGTCCAGTGGAGCACAATAAATTGAGGAAATAAGCACAATTAAGCAAATCTAAAGGAAATTAAAATACATTTTTTTGTTTGGATAAGGGATATTTGTTTTTTTTTTAGTTTTCAGTAATACTTACATATTTCAGCATGATGATGTGTACTTGCCCGCTGTGTCTTATCCTGTTAATCTTTGGATAACAATTGATTGTTAAACACGGCTGTTCTCTAATTTTTATACTTATTTTAAAATTAATAAAAAAACCATAAATATTTGCAAATTACTTATTAATATGAAGGTTTAATATATACATATTTTTAAACACAAAAAAGTTAAATTTAAAATTTATATTAAGCCGGTTTTCTTGCATTATTTTACTTAATTTTGAATTAAATAACTCATGCGCAAGCTAAGTAAAAGAGTGCTTTAACCTCATTTAAACGCATCATTATAAAATGTGTGTTTTTGTTGCGGTTTTTTTATTTTTTGTGTTTTTTAAAATTAAAAAAAGGAATGTTTTTCAGGTTCTTAATAAGAAGAATTATTAAGTTAATGAACTGCAAATTCGTTGTTTACATTAAAGTGCAATTTTTGTGTTAAATAATGCTGTATGATATCCATCTATGTGTATTGTCTGTGAATGATTAAACTTTAATAATTCTTTTTAATATAAAAATTATTTATTACGCTATAAAAATTAGAAATTACATGAAACGATATTCTTTTCAAAAACTTATTTTGTAAGAATATATTGCTTTTTAATTTGCTTGTAAATGTTTATTTGGTTCAAAAGAAAAACAAAACAGATTAACAGTTTGTTAAGAAAATGATTTGGCATAATGAAAATACATACATAGATAATGGGCCATTACAATCCTTTTTCAGGGTTATAGCCTAGCTTCTCGCAGCACCCATGTTGTGTGCGTCAATTTTTATTTATTAGCACCGGGACCTACAGATTAAAGCCGACTCCGAACAACAGGCTTGAGAAGCTTGTTGATGGTAATTATTTACTCTCAGAGCTTTGGCCAGAAGACTGCTAATGATCCTTTTTCCAAGATGTCAGAGCTTGAGTTTGAACCCGGAGCTATTGTCTAGTAAGCCATAAGACATAATGAAAATAATTTTGTGTTTACTTATTGAAAAAAAGCTACATCAATGTTTCAATTTTACTATTTTGATAATTTCATACATTTTTGGCAACAAGTCACGGCAGTCTGTAAGTACAAGAATTTTAAAAATCGCCGAAAACTTGTCGATTATCCCCACTAAAATTAGCATCCCCAAATGATTTTTTTTAACCTCGTTTTAGAAAAAAAAACCATTTTGGGGATAAATCTCTATCTCTGTAAAGAAAACATGCCTGCAATTTTTGAGACACTTTTTCCGATGTAGTGTGTATAATAAGCCAATTGATTTGCAATCATTGAATTTGTTTTTTTGTCTGACTTGATTTATTTGTATCAAGTCAATCACAATGCTTGTATATACGGCCTATATCATATAATTTTGTGTTCTATGGAAGGAAAATACATTTTTAAAAACAATTTCTTGACATTTAAATATTTGAATTTCTGTTGATTTTGTTTCTTATTTTATTCTTCTGAAATAAATAATAATATAAGATGTAATATATTGGTTTTTTTTAAATCCGATAGCGAAGAATGCAAGAAATAAAATCTGGAATTTCCGTACAATTATTAAAAAACAATTTTTTTTTCATTACACTGTATATAAAATATTTTTTTAGCATTAGTAAGTTACAAAAAATCCAAAAAGTAGAAATAGTACAAAATAACATTTTACGAAAATAATGAATTTAATCATTCATGCATGCATGGAAACAAAAAATATTCGACTGTTAGATATTACAGCCAAATTAAATATTTATTTTTGATGAAAGAATGAAATATGAAATAATTAATTTCAGCAAATTCTTATTTTTCTTTTCAATTTTTTTTTTGCGCAGAACAGTAGCCACTCGTTAATTAGAACCACTTTGTTATTGCTGGGGTAATTCGCATTTTTAAATTTCAAAGGCTTTGAAAACAAAAACCAACATAAGACTGCATCTTTATTTAGAAAACACAACAACAACAAGAAAACGATTGTGCATACATTTTTTTATATTAAAGTTAATAACACCGTACAACACATGATTTTGTATATAAACGAGTATTTAAATGTAACCTCATATCTTTTTTATGTCTGTTAAAAATTCAGATTTTTACTTTAAATGATTTTTAATATTCAAAGAAGAAAATGATGTATGTACGTGAAGAATTTGTACACAAGCCGAACTAAACATTTTTTTGCCGATTTCATCTGCGCTGATGGAATTGTTTAAATATTTTATTAGTGTTCAAAGAAATGTAAAAAAACTAGCTGGCCCTGTGCTTGCTTTGCCAGGCAATATAAAATAAAAAATTTATACACATGGAATGAACTTTAACCCTTCTCAAAGTGTTAAAAAATTAATATTTATTTTGTGCGGAAGGCTCCACGTTCACTTGCAATTTTAACCAATAACCACACAAATTTTGTTAGAAAAAAATTTAAATTTTAACGAAAAACGAATGATCAGGAGAAAAGGGAATTAGCAGATAACAGCTAAAACCTACCTAGCGAAGCCACCCACGACAATCAACATGTAACGATGGGACAATTGCTGCTGATCATTCAAAGTTGAAGGTATAACATTGGCCTTTGAATGATCAATTCACAACAATTTGTCTCATTCCTAAGGCGCTTAATAATATAAGAAAACAAAAGACTATATGTTCTGTTGTTATAATGTACTGTCCTTTCCACAAAAATTCCAATACAATGTACAGCATTTAGTAGAGATTTAAGAAAAAAAATGGAGCAACATTTCCAATACTTTAGTACCTCCCTTTTTGTATATGTACATACACCAATACTTAAAAAAGCTTTGATACTAGAATCTTCAGTTATAATGTAATGTTTTAAAATCGTTGGTTCTAATTTCCATCTACTGTAATAAACTTTTCAATTTTTTTTTGCTTAAATTTGTATATCAAAGGCAAAAGTAATTTTAGATTTTACTTCAGAATTTTGAAATTTATAAATGTTTAACGCCTAATTCTCCAATTTTTTTTTTTTGTTTGTTTTTGTTAGTGCTAGTTGCCATGTGTAAATTGTTTGACCCATACTTTTTTAAAACATTTTATTAATTTTGTATTGAATTTGGGTTAATTTTCCTTTTTATTCTTCCTCTTTAGATGTTTATTTATTTATTTATTTTTTTTTATTTATAATATTTGAGAAAAATACACATTCATGTATTCAAAATAACAACAACAACAAAAAAAATAAATAGTAATATAATTTATGAAATTGTAGAAATAAAGTAGAAAAAAAGTGAAAAACATTTATGAAATAAAACAGACCACGATTTTCAATACAATACAAATACATAAATATAGTCGTACTCGTATAGGAAAAACAAAAAAAAAGAAAAATAATCGAACATTGGCATAAGCAAAAGCAACTAAACAATTCTTAATGCTAATACTTGGCAACAAGCCAATTTGTTTTAAGGCATATATTATTAAAACAAAAAATAATAATAATAATAAAATACTACAACAAGAATAAGAACAACAACAGCATGAATCTTAATAATAATATTCTTCAGTAATAGGAAATACAGAGAAAAAATCAAAAAAATCGAGCATCACTAGCTGCCAGCCAGCCAGCTAGCAGTAGTAACAGTAGCCGAGTCATGAACAACAGCAGGAGTAGCAATAAAAAAAAAAAAATACATAAAAAATAATAATTGACTACAATTGCAAATGTAAACAAAAATTAAAAAAAAGTATTTTTTTCAAAATTTATATACAATTATGTACATATATACTCGTACATATAAAGAAATATAAAATTACAAATTTAATTTTTTTTTCTGTTAAAAATACTTAAACACTATATTGATGGCAATAATGATGAAAGCCTTCATAGTTTATACGCCTTTTTCCCTTTCCTGTCGTCTTAGTTTAATAGCGCCAGTAAGCGGAAAAAGACAAATCAACCAGAATCTTAAATATTGCAAATGTTTTCTAATAATTTAGTTAAACTAATCACTAGCATTTCTTTAATATCATCAATCTATAAATGCTTTAAAATTAAAAGAAATATCGCATGTATGTATGTACAACAACCATATGGTTTATTCTCTTATTAATGTTTAATTTAGATATGCTACATACATACATATGTACATATGTACTCGTATGTACGTAAACATGTAGAATTTTTAAACAAAAAATACACAATTAGCCCAGCCATATGGCTTATTTGGCTTAACTTCCGTAATAAATTGAAATCGTTGTATTATAAGCAAAGAGTACAAACTAATTCAATCTGTTTTGTTTTTTCCTAAAATTAAACAGATATTTTCAATTGCTTTGCGAGTTTCATTTAGAAAATTTTGCAAATATCCTCTGCAACAATCATCATACAAGTGTAAAAGAAAGTCTGACTTAATTGTTTATTCATTTATTAAAAATTTAGCATAATCTCTCTTAAATCTATGCTATCAAATATCTGTGTAAACCAGAGTAGGCAAACAAACAAAACATTTCGCAAACGTTACCACAAAGTCGTTAACTTTTCAAATTTTTTTTTAATGGTATTGTACATGAGCAAAACCAAAACAAATACTTTTGAAATGAGAAAGAGCGCAAACGAAACAATTAGCTTTTCGCTCTTGTTCTTGCTTTGTTATTCCGTTACATTCGCATAATTTGCTGTTTTTTCTCTTCTTCTTTTCTTTTTCCTCTCATTAATTTTTTGTGGTACCTACGCACATTTGAGTTAGTGTATTTGTAGTGCTTAAAATAAAAACAATATACAAAATTAAATGGGACAATCGTTCTTACTGTTTCTGTTTTATTTTTGTTGTACTCATTGTAAAGAACAAAACAAAATGAGATCAAACGTTCAGTTTTGTTTATTTTCCTACTCTGGTGTAAACTATTTGCATGACCTTATGTTATCTTTCAATATTTCACAATTTATTATTTTGTTCTTATTACATAGATAAGTAGGTATATATGAAAGTGAACATTTTTATATAACGTTTGTGATATCCTTCGTCAGTTTTTAAACGTTTCTATACATCCGAAAAATGCTATTTTTTTCATATTATTATTAATAGCTAGCTTAAACCCGGCGTGCTTCGCTACACCTACCACTATCATTTGTTCACATTTTTCGACCGATGATTTTTATTGACTTCGCAGTAATTCAGACCAAATTTAAAAACTTTAAGTCAGTTAGTCATTTCAAGATACACTGAACTCGATAGTTAGATTGTCTGTCTGGAAGCTACCACGTCTATTTGTCCGCCCTTTTCTCTACTGATAATTTTTAATGACTACGAAATCATTTACACCAAATTCAGAAACTTTAGCGTCAACACTTCTAAAGACAAGCCCAGCAGAAAATAGTGCTTACCAGTAAGTTATTTTGTAAGGGAGAATTTGTAAACAACCACTTACTCGTGCGCATCAATAATACATAATTTTTATACGAAATGAGCCGCTAAAATGCAATGAAAATGCAAATTTATTGCAACCAGTAAACAAATAGTATAAAAAATCAAAAATAATACCTTATCTTGTAGCATCTTTGAAAGCTTTAATGCATAAAAAACAATATAATGCTTCCATTATTGCTTACAATTTTAATTTATTGCTTCCAATTCTTAAAAATTTTCTGCTGGGCGTGTGTATAAAGAAATAAATTTTTAACTTGTATGGGAGGTGTCACGCCCACCTGTCCAATTTCGCTCACTTTCTCACTGATGGTTTGCCTTGACCACGAAGTCATTCAGACCCAATTCCGAAACTTTAGCTTTAACCGTTCTGAAGATATACAAAAATCTGTACTGAGAGATAAATAGTGGGTGTAAAAGTAGGCGTGGACAATTTTTCTTTCTCGATGAAATCTTAGAAAAATTAGTCAAATCAATGGAGCCGTTTTCTGATTTTAGGTTAATGAAAAAAGTGGGCGTAGAAGAGGGCGGTGCAAAATTTTCTTTCCGTAAAACCCTAAGTTGGATCATGACGATCGTTAGAAAGAAAAAATCATCAAAATCGGTACAGCCGTTCTCAATTGATGCGAAATCCAACGAACAACATTGATTTTTATTTATATAGAAGATATGAAATACATTGCTTAAGATATACATACATATTTACACTACCTAAGTTTCTCATCTGAGTTTTATATCAGAAGCGCACTCAGATAGACCCAGATAGTTTAATTGCAAATCTAACTTAATTTTTATTGTTTTTGCCTGAGCTCAGTGAAAAATAGAACATTTTCTACTTTTAAAATTATTGCCATCTGAGTTAGTTGTAACTGTTATAATCTGTTCTAATCAGATGAAAAACTTAGGTAGTGTAAATATAGCTTTAGCAGGCTGCTGCTTTAGCACCAACTTTACAATTTCATTATGGTACGAACTTAATTTCTGTGATATGCCTGATTATTTACTAGATATTCTTTTTTTATTTTTAAGAAAATTTCTTTTCCTTTTTAACATTTAAAAAATAATTTTCTAAATTTTTCATTTTCTTTATAGGCATCTCTTAACATTTTTCTTCGTTTTACTAACACTTGAGAGTTAAATCTTTTCATACTTCTTTCAAACAATTAATCTATACAATCGAACTAATAACACATGCATTCCTTTCATTTATAAGAGAAGATAAGATACACAATGTTTTTATATACAAAAAATTAAATTATGCTATGGATTCTATATCCAGAAAAAATCATGACACTCATATAGAAGGTAAGTTGAGTCATATTTATTATATTCATTTCCATAATTTTAGTTTATAATTTTTTATATTTATTTTATAAATTATAAATCCTATATGCGTATGTGTATGGGTACAATAGTTTTGTTAAAACAATTTAAATATTCAACATAAAGTTCTTGTACATATGAACCAATTTAATCAAACAATCTGTTAAAGATTTATAGAATATTCTTTGAAATGAATGTGAAGCGTTTTTTTTAATTTTTTTTTTTATTCTTCTGGCTAAAAAATAAATTGAAATATTTATGCTTATGTATATAATTCTTTGTACTCGTATATCTGTTTTATAACTGAAATTATTTACTTTTAAAAAGACAGACAGACAGACAGACATATATAAACAGTTCAGCTAACACACAAACTCACTTGCATTAGCAGTATTTGAATGAATATCTATCTATCTTTTCAAAACTTTTTAAATGTTTTGAATGTTTGATTTTCAATTTTTCGTTTTTTTTGTTTTTGGTTTTTCCATTGTGTCAATTTGTGGATATGATGATACACAAAGTAAACATTTATTTCTATACTCTAAACATTTTATTGTACTTGGAAGAGGAACATACTCGTATAAGTATTCATGCAGCCATATACTATATCTGTGGCATTTTGACAAAACATCTTAAGTCAAATTTAAAAAGTTGAAAAAAATTTTGTTAATGATACGAATTTTTATTCAAAAAACATTTTTGTATACGTTTTTAAAATTTTGTATTATAGAAGAAGTGTTTCTTTAATTTCGGTTTATTTTATTTTTTAATAAAAATAATTTTTTCCCCGAGTTTTTTTGAAAAACTTTTTTGCTATCTTATCTCGACTTAAGGTGTTTTGTCAAAAAGCCACAGATATGTATGTACATTAGACCGTACCCCGTACCGCCTCTAATATAAAGTATTTTTGCAAGGAGATTTCGAAAAAAAAATTTTTTTTAGCCCAACGTACCCCTACGTCCTATCAGTTTTTTCTTTATATCTTAGGCATTTACAGTTTGATCTTAAAGTGTGATATATCAGTAGAAGACCAAAAACATTGATATATCATACTTAAATAACGAACTTTAAATGCCAAAGATATAACAAAAAAACTAAAAAATCGACCCCTATGTTCGGCAAGAAATTTTATATTGCAATTTAATGTGTTTGAGGCTCTAGGTTCGAGCCCCGGGAAAGTTCTGATCAGTATTTTTATAATTTAATTTTTGTTTCGTCAGAAACGCTTTAATTAAGATCAAAGTTAACGGCAATGTGAGTTAAATAGTTGATGTTTGGTCTTGAATATGCACAGGACACAAAGAACTCTGATGAGACTACCGTAGCTGGAGTCGAAAACAATTGTTCAGTTTGGCTAGTGTACTATTCCTTCACGGACATCATTTCTTCCTTAATTACCAAAAAATATTCATTGCAGTTAACTTTGATCTAATTAAAGCGTTTCTGACGAAACAAAAATTAAATTTATATTGCAATGTTTTTGTCTTGAAAACACCAATATTAAGGTCAATAGCCCTTAAGGGCAAAACATTAGTCTTCTCGAGACAAAAAAATGTGTTATATCATACTTTATTATCCGGCCTAAGATATAACGAAAAAACTGCAGAGAAGAGCCCTAAGTATGGCTAAAAAATTTGTTTTTCGAAATCTCCTTGCAAAAGTACTTTATACTATACTAGCTGAACCCGGTGTGCCTCGCTACCCCTCGTTATATAATAAAATTAAAAATATTTATATATTTTGCAGACAGGTGTTGGGGAAAGAATGTATGGCTACCTTACCTGTAGATAAAAAGTGTATAAAACTTTAGGTAAATACATATTACAAAAAAAGTATTTTGTATAGCTAGCATTGTTAGTGGTATAAGTAAGTATCTGAATTAAACAAAAAGAGGGCGGTGAGGTGGGCGTGGTTCATAGTTATATGGCGAAGTTAACAGTATTAAAAGCAATATACTACCAAATAAAAAGAAAACCGTTGGAAGGAACAAATTTGCATAGAGAACAAAAAGTTTAAAACAAAATTTAGCGTGAAAAAGGGTGTGAAAGGGGGCGTGGTGTAAGAAATGTTATTTATACCTCGCCTGGAGTATAATGCGTACACAATTTGAAGTAAATCTGTTAAAAACTATATGGAAGCAATTACATAAGTTAAAAAAGTGGGCGTAAAAGTGGGCGTGGTCGAAAAAAGTACCCTATTAAGCATGCCAGAGTCCCAGTTAAATGCTGTGAAAATTTCAGGAAAATCGGTCTAGAGGTTTGGTCTCCTATAAGGTACAAACAAACAAATAAACAAACACACATTCAATTTTATATATTTCGATTAAAGAAGGTACGGGGAAACCTTTTTTTTCCTTGTAAGGTGGTACGCTCTAATGTATATGCCTGCATAATGTTCCAGAAATATTTGGCGAAAATTTTCATTTTTTTTTCTTTCTTGTTTTTCTCTAAGCAAAACCATTGAAAACTTAAGAAAAAAAAAACAAAAAATAAAAACAATGTTCCTCTTGAAAAGTTTTATGTGTCTGTTTTAATTAACAATTTTGTTAAGAATTTCCTCATTATTTTTTAAGCATGTTGGTGTGGTAATTTATCTGTGATAGATCATCATGGGAGATCAGCAAGTATGTACATTTAAAAATGTATCTTTAAATTGAAAATCCCCAGAAGACCACATTAGTAGTGCCAAGCATTCACAAATTTCATTCATTAAAGATTGTTGGCGCCAAATTGCGTAAATTTTGACGCGTTTCTTTTCTTAATTAAACTGACAAATTCATAGAGTCGCTCTAACTGCAGGATTATAATTAATGAATTTTGTTCTTAATTTTCTATGTTCTATATTTTCTGTGTTTCTTTTTTTTTCTATTTCGTTATACTGCATAAATTTTGTTAAATGGCCTTTTTAAGTTTTCCAATTTCTTTTTTAATAGATTTTTTAATTTAATGATTTTGTGTTGTTGCTTTTGTTCGCATGACATTTAAAGTTGCTCAAGCCTAAAAGTGCTAACAATGCATTGTGAAAAGTTTTTCAGATTATTATTGTTATTATTGAATATTAAGTAAAATACTAAAATATTTGTTAAAATAGATCAAAGTGGACTGAACTGAAGAACTCAATACTATAAAAAGTCATAAAAAAAAACTTTATAACAACAGGCAAGGCAACAAATTAATAACGGATGTATAGTGGAGAACAAAACAGATGCAGTTTTGCTATTTAAGTTTTAAGTACAATATTTTTTTTTTATTATTGAGACCAATACTCCGGGGAGTGCAGTGCATTGTATTGGAATTTGAAGATACATAGATAGATTTCATTTTTTATTATGCGCCTTTTTTTGTTGATGAGAGCAGTTGCAGTCAATTTGACCACTCAAAGGCCAGTGTTATAGCTTCACCCTTGGGTAGTCAACAGCAATTGCCCCATTTGTCGGTGGATGTTGAAAGTGAGTGTCGAACATCTTCAGTAGGTCAGCTGCTATCTTCCCAGAAGGTCGCGCTGTACTCTTAATCATTCATTTTTGGTGAAATAGACTGGAAATGTCAGGCAGCGGTTTTTTGAAGAGGGACTTCTTGGTGGGTGGGGGGGGACTTATTATTTTTTAAAATTATAATTTAGAAAAACCGCAAATTTAATTCTATAATTTTTGCAATTCGCTGGGATTGGGCCTCGGTCGTTTGTGTTTCTGTGCGAGCCATTATTTAAGTTTTAAAGTAAAATATTTTTTTTATTGGGACCAATACTCAGGGGGAGTAAACCCCTACTGATGCTGTGGATTGTATTGGAATTTGTAAATAATGGCGCTTAATAATAATACATATAAGAAAAAAAAAACAAAATATATGTTCTGTTGTCATAAATGTACTGTCCTTTCCAAAAAATTCCAATACAATGCAATGCATTTAGTAGGGGTTTACCCCTGAGTATTGGTCTCAAAATAAAAAAAAGCGCCTTACGAATGAGACAAGTTGCTGTCAATTGATTTGATCCGTCAAAGGCCAGTGTTATGCCTTCACCTTTAACTGATCAACAGCAATTGCCCCATATGTCGTCAGATGTTAATTGTGAAGTGGTGAGGATCTTCGTTAAGTAAAGAACTGTTATCTACTACTTCCCAGTAGATGGCGCTTTTATCCTTATCATTCGCTTCTTTTTATGCCAATGCCAAACGCATCGTTGCTCTTAAATAGAAAAGGCCAAATTTACATAATTTGAAATATACAGAAGAATGTTAAAACACAATTCTATCAAAAAAGTCAAAAAAAATAAAAAAGTTTTTAGTCGATTTTCGTAGTCGATTTTCTAGACACAAAGGTATGTTAAGGCATCGTGCTTAACTTTAAATACAAAGGAAATTTATTTAAAAAAACTAAAAACAACAAATCGTTGCTTAAAAATAATCAGCCCTATTATGTAAGTCGCCGTCAACATACGTACTATTATTAAAGTCAATGTCGGCAATTATCAATTACTATTGTCGAGTATTTGGTTTTATGTAAATAGCATGACGTCGAGACGCAGCCAAGATGTGACCTTAATTGCTCGACACACTTAACTTAACAAATTATACATACAAACTTGCCGTATATTTTTTAAGTGATAATTAGAAGCAACGCAGAGCAAAATGGAAAAAAAATTAAAGAAACTAATTGCACATAATCCGAAAAGAGATTTCAGGTTTGGCAAAGAGATTTCAAAGAGGTTCAAATGTGAACAATTTTCAAAAAAGTAGGAGAAAAGACGACCACTAAGAGATGCCGGTAGTTGGTAAAAAGTTTTGAAGCATACATGTTTTAATTTGTAGTGCTATTACTAGGTTTGAAGAGATTTCAAATGGTCCATAACCAAGCCGAAATTAATGCAACTGGTGGCGGGAGTTACGAGCAACAACATTGTTTGCCTTTGGAAGAATCTGTAGTCGGTTTAATGGCAGCATGAAAAACAATTAAATTCGGTTGGTGTAGCCCAAGGCACTTAATGTTCTGCAGGTGATGATGTAAAAGAAGATTGCGACATATGGCTGAGGTTTTTTTATTTGCTAACCGGTAAATTATAATTTTTTGACGTTTGCTTCACAAATTTTCTTTGTATTCCACTTGTAAGTGAAGCTTTTCTATGTTCTTCATCAGTTCTTTCACTGGAATTCTACATAAAAAATAGTATCACACAACTGACAAAATACTTAAGGATGATATTTTTTCTTTTTAAATAATCGATAATAAGTCGACGCCGACACAGCTGTCTTACATAATACCATTTCGACATCGGCGTGAAAAAGTTCGGTTACAATGAATTCATGAGCGTGTCGACAGAGACACACATAATAGAGCTGATTATAAAATTAATAAATCTTCTTTACAGTTTTTAAATTACTGTTCAAAAACTTAAACTTAAAATATTTAATTACTTTTGCTTCTCAAAAATCTAGTGGTCGCAGTTGAAGCAAAAGCAAAAACTACAGCGAAACAAAAATGCAAGTTTTTTGTTTGTCTGATTTTAACTTCAAGTTGATTCCGAAGTTGAGCAGAAGCAAAAAACAAAAAAAACTAATCACTGTTGTCTAGTGGTTAGCAGAGTTGTGCGTAATCAATTATTTTGTGTAATTAATTACATGTAAATTACACAATTACATGTAATTGTAATTCTTTTTTTTTCAATTACAATTACTTTTCAAGTAATTGTAATTGTAATTACGCAAGTCAATTACATTTGTAAGTAATTGTAATTCAAAAAACTCAATTACAAATTACAAGTAATGGTAATTGAAAAAACTCAATTAACAATTACATGTAATTGTAATTGGAAAAATTCCAATTATAATTACAAGTAATTGAAAAAATTTAATTGGCTTCATGAAGTAATGGTGGAAAATAAAGTAATCATTAGTTTTTGAAGTAATCATTAAAAAAAATTTATTTAATTACAATTACTTTTAATTATATTTACATTTTTATAACAATAAGTACATTTTAGTGACATAATTTGTTTTACTTATATTTGAATTGCTCATCCACCTCAATAACATCAGTCTTATTTATGATAATAAATATAATGCGTAATATGAGTTTTTTATAAATGGCAAAACAATTCAAACAATCTCTTTAATACCATTTTCTTAAATTTATCATTCATTTGAGATACAAAATTACATTGATCTTATTTTTTAAAGTAAAATGAGGCGTAATTTGTTGAAAAATTTCATTAAAAAAATAATATTTATAAAAAGAATCACAAACATTTACATTTTTCATTCAGTATTTTTATCAAAAAAAATATTTTTTTTCCCATTACAAGTAATTATTTTGTGTAAATTACAATTATAATTACTTAGTAATGGTAATTGAATTTTTTCAATTACAATTACTTGTAATTTGTAATTGAAAATTTTCAATTATAATTACATGTAATTGTAATTCAAAAAATGTAATTGCATCAATTACAATCAAATGTAATTGTAATTGAAAATTTTTCAATTATAATTACTCGTAATTGTAATTGAACAAATCTCAATTACAAATTACATGTAATTGTAATTGTAATTGTAATTTAATTGGCCGGAACAACTCTGGTGGTTAGTATGTTGGCCTACTACTCCGGGTTTAAACCCCAGCTCTGACATTTTTAAAAAAGGAAATATGAAAAATATATTTCTTTCGACGACTACCTCTTAGCAAAAAAAGGTCTGAGAGTAACTGATTGCTATGAACAAACTTCTCAAGTCTGTCGTTCGAAGTCGACGTTGACACACATAGCGTTGGTGCTGCGAGCAACTAGTCCAAAGCCCTAACACAGGGTTGTAATGGTCAATTATGTATGTGTGTAATAAAAAAAACTGCAAAACTTCGACAGTCGAGCTGTTCGAAAGTTTTTCGTTTGACATACACTATTTATCCATTACAACCCTGTTTCAGGGTTACGGCCTAGCTTCTCGCAGCAGCCATGATGATTTAATTTTAAATCAATTAATTAGGAGAGTA
Source organism: Metopia argyrocephala (assembly GCA_963576795.1). NCBI lineage: Eukaryota > Metazoa > Arthropoda > Insecta > Diptera > Sarcophagidae > Metopia > Metopia argyrocephala. The sequence goes on from OY756210.1 coordinate 99,769,163, forward strand.
AACGGCCAAAGCTTTCACAATAAAACATTATAACCCCAACTGTATGTGTTTTATCGATATTTTTGTGTATTTTTAAAATATGTACAATATTTTGCAAGACACACAAGGGCACGCCCTAAGTAATAAGAAAATTATCATCATTCCACTAAATGTTGTTCCATTAACTTAAAATGTATACCACACTTGTATGTATGTATGTATGTTTTAAATTCAGAAAAATTCTTTGGGAGTTCATGATACTATTTTTAAACGGAAACAAATAAAAACGTTCTGCTTCTCGTCTTGTTTTAGTTTTCCTGTTTGGTTTTCTTATTTTTATACTACAGATTCATTAAATGTTTAGTAAGAAGATGTTATGATTGTTTACAGCAAGTGTAGTGTAACACAACACCAACAACAACAATAACAGCAACAATTTCAAGTAGCCAACATATTGTTACAATATTTTTATAGTATAATAAATAAACCCAACAAACATTTTTAGGACAATTAATATTTCAAGTTGCCATTTTTATCTCTTTTGTTTTTTTTTGCTAAGCTTTTTAAGTATTCCTGTAAATAATTTCGTTATGAGTTTAATAAAAATGTTTGCTGGGTATATTTAAACATATGTACATATGTAGGTGTACACTTTCTTACATTATGTGTGGTAGTATGCTTGCTTATGTTGGGATTAGAATGTTTATTTTAGCTTCCCCATTAAAGTTTTAAAGGAAAACTTTTGTGTTTTCTTTTTCATTTCAAATATACGAGTAGCAATTTCTGTTCTTTTTGAAACTTACAGGAAATGCTCTCAATGTTTATAAGCTTGTAAACAAAAGCATGAATGTTTTAGCTTTAATTTTTTTTTTTTTTGTAAATATATCTACAAAGTTTGTTTGCGGTTTTTTTCAAAATTATAATTCAGAAAAGAAGAGGTTTCCCCTTCCCCTCCCCCCAAAAAATCCATTTACAAAAGCAACCGCTCCCTGACATACCAGTCTATTCCATCCTAACCTTTGACAACAAAAATAAACGAATGATCAGGAGAAAAACGCCACCTATTGCGAAGTAACAAATAACAGCTAAAACGTACTTAGCGAAGGTACTCACCACAACCAACATGTAACGATGAGGCATTTGCTGTTGATCATTTAAGCGTGAAAGGGAAAAAGTCTCCTGACGAGTCTCTTAAGCAGAGACGAAATGGCCATAGAGACATGCTTATCCCCAAAGCAATACATTTCATATAATTAAAATATAATATTGAAAAAATAAAATATTAGTGGTAATCACTTTTCGTTGCAAACACCTTTAATCAAGCAAAACAAGTCAAACAACAACAAAATGTTGGCAGATATGCTATGTTTGCAAGACTTGCCATGGCTTTTGCAATTACCGCACAATTATCACTCTTTTTATAAATACAATTGTTTATATGCATTTAGCATTCTAGACGGAGTGCGACTGGGTATTATAGTCGTTGGTAGAACAATTTTTTTATAACTACACAGCCCTGCTTTTCGTTTAAATTGTCAATTGTTTAAAACAATAGTGTAGCCAGTAGCCCAGGTTTGAGTCCACTGGAAAATATGGAAAACAAAAACATTTTTGAGACATTTTAAAGTTTAAGTAAAAATAAAAATATATATAAGTAGTCCGCCCCCCCTCCACCGCTAAGCAGCCCATCCCTAAAAAAGCTGCCCCCTGACATTACACTCTAGCCACCTTTGACCTATCAAATGAAGGATCAGGAGAAAGCGCTATCTATTGGAAAGTAATAAGCAGAACTAAAATAAGGATCGAAACCTATCAACAACAACTTAGCCAAGCTCCTCACCACTTTACAACAAACAAACTAAACATCAACAGATGGAGCAATTGCTGTTGATCATTCAAACTGTTATTATTTTGACATAAAACTAAAACTATTATTATTTTGACATAAACCTCCAAAACCATTATTTCGGTAAATAATTTTCTATAAATGAGGACAGATATAGAAAGCTGAGATAATTTCCTTTAAAATAAGCCATCTTCCAGCGTACAGGTCAACTATTCACCAATTGCAATGAATACTTCCAAAAAAATAGCATTATTTTCGGATGACCTGAGCACCAAATTTTCTCTTAAAAAACCGGAAGCTCGATTTTGATTTTAGAACCATGGTTTCTTTGGGAAAAGTTCTTAGAATTTCCCGTAGATTACGATTTTGCTATACGCTTAGTAGGCAAAAAAATTGACCCACCCTAGTGAAGGTACACAGAATTAAATGTCACCAAAATTTTACCAACAAAGTGAATTGTTAATGTGTAATTTTGTTTTAAATATGCATTTTATAAATAGAAGCAAATATTGTTTTGATATTACGAATATAACGATTAATTATAATAAATATATTTATTTATGGTTATTGAAATAAATGCAAGAACTCCACAGTATAGGATCGATTGTACTACCAAAAGTTAGTAAAACCCTGTACTCAGTTTGGTCAGATTGACCACCAATTTTTCTTTATGGACCTCATAAAATTTTGGAAATCACTGCGCCACTCAAAAAAAGGTGTCCTCAACCTTACAGATACTGCTTAACTATTAGGGTATTCAATTATTCGACTTTTTTTTTGGTCGATTAATCGAGTGAGTAATTATTCGGGTTTTTTTCTTGATCGATTAATCGAATAAAATTTCAAAATTGTTCGATTAATCGCATTTTGTTTTATATAAAATAACATACCAATTTTGTGGATTTTTAAAACATTTTATTAAAAAAAAACAAATAATAATAACCAAAAACATTGTAATGTAATAACTTTTTAAAAATTCATTAACTATAGTTAACTATAGTGCACAAACATATTGTTCGAAAACTAAACCATAAATAATTCATTAATTAATTTTAATATTTGAGATCATATATATAACGATTTAATATATAAAAGTAATAATTTACTACTTCGTATGCAATAAAAATATTAAATAAGTAATTAAAAATATTTCATATTATGAGTTAAAAATTAGTTAAAAAAATTATGCACTTCTATTAAAGTAGTCTTTTAAAAAAAGGATGTAATTTATATGTTTAGCTTTCAATCGATTGTTTTCTTTAATTTTAATAAAACTCGATTTTGAGAACACTCTCTCGCTGATTGTAGATGTTGGAGAAATTGAGAGAAGTGCATGAAAAAGAATATATAATTTTTCGGTTCTGTTTTTGGTTTTTTCTAAATATAAGAAATCACCCATTAAATCATTGCAGCCTCTTTTAGGTTTTTTGAAATTTTGTACACTTTTAATTGCTTCATTTAATTGTGAAAATCGATTATTTTCGTTTATTTCAATTAAATCTTCTGCAATCTGACATAATCATCTGACGCATTTTGTTCCGTATTTTCTAAAAACATTCTCCAACACATTTTGTTTGCAAAATCTTTTGTTTCAGATTTTGTGCAATACTTTGAAAAAGTGAAAATGTACTAGAATTTAGATATAAAATAGGTGTACAAAGTAGTTTTACACGTCTTTTATTTATTCGAATCTTAAGCCTTTCTAATAACTAATTTAAAAAAGGATTGTTTGCATTTTCCATTGTATTAATAATAGTAATAGCGACATCAAGTGGTTTAAGGGCTTTATTCAATTTTGATAAAACTTTAATTTCCATACCTGTAAAAGTCCTCAAACCAAAATCAGATAGAGCGTAATTTACGTATTTACAAATACGAAGAAAATTTTCAATCATGGAAGATAAGGACGACCATCGATGCTTTACAGCATGTACAAGACGAATTTCTTTTTCTTTTCTTGCAGCACAACATATGTTTGCAATTTCTTTTGTTTTTCATTAGATTTATTAAATATTTTAAAACACTTAGAAAGTTTATTAATACCATTTATTATTTCTATAAATAAAGTATTTTTTATATGGATTAATCGATTAATCGTAGGAAATTATTCGAGTTATTCGTTATTCAAAATTTGACTATTTTTAATTGTTCGAACAATTATTTGAACACAATTGTTCGATTAATCGATTAACGATTAATCGTTTGAATACCCTATTAGCTATGTTCGGCAATAATGTAGTGAAGACTCTACTAAAGAAATTTTAAAATATTTTTTGTGCAAAAAACTATTTCTTCCTGCACTTTTTTTTGCATTAGACAAGAGCACAAGCATTTTGCTATAATTTGTTGATCCTTATAATGTACTTGACGTACAATATGAGCATTATGTGTAGCGTATAAATAATTCGTTTTATGCACGTTTCTATTAGTCAATTAACAAATTTGTAAAGTGTGTACAAATTAATTATGTATTATTTATACAGTTCAAGACAGTCGAAAATTTGTGACAAAATGTTGGCAATTAATTGTTGGCCAAATTATAAGTAAATTGTGAGAAACCTACTCGTAAAAGAAAATTGAAAATCAAGAAAAAAAAAATCAAAGAATGTCTTGTAGAAAATATGTCATTTTTTAAAAGTTTAATTCAAGTGTAATGAGTGTGATGATGTTGTGTTTGTCACAACAAGAGATGGCATAATATGGAAAATAAAAAAAAACATAATCGTATACAAAATTTAAAACTAAAATACGGTTTTAGCAAAATATATATGTACTCGTACATACTTACTACTTATTTATTATGTACTTTAAAATATATAGACAGTTTGTTTTTTCTCTTTATTAAACCATTTTTACACTTTTGTTAAAATATTAAATGTAAAAAACGAAAAAAAATTGCTTTAAAAATTTCACCAAAATTTTGATTTTTTTACCAGTACTTGAAACATTCAAATTTTAAAAACGTTTTATTCTTTTTATTTGCTTATAAATTTTGTTAAAAATAGATTCATCTCCAAAAATCATATGTACATATGCATATATGTATGTACATACATACCATATGTGTATATATAGGAGTATGAACCACAATCATCTATCTATCTATACATATGTACATACATACATATGTATGTACATCTGTAGAATAGATAAAATACGTTAACAATGTTCTTGATCGCGATGATGTTCACGGTGATGTAGAAAAATAATTTTTTTCTATAATTTTTATTTACTTTTTTTTATAAAATTCAAATCAGTTTATAGCACAAGAACGGAAAATTTTACTTGGTGTGAACTGTTAAACGCGTCGCGACGCACTGCACCCACACTCCAAAATTTGTAGAAAATACAGCATAAGGAACATTCGCTTTTTTCTTTAGTCTATAGTAAAATATTAGCATTAAAACAAAAAAAAAACAAAAAATTTTATTTCATTTCTGTTTTTTTTCTCTACTTTTCGAAATGTTTATTCAAAATTTTTGAAAATATACATATTTTTCCTCGAAACGTATTGTATGGTAAAAAGAGTAGGCAATAGTCGTATAAGGCATTTCACTCATTACCATTAAATAATCATAACAGCCGAATAAAATAAACAATCATAGAGTAAGATGCGCAGGATCAATAGATTGTGAATACGTCAGCACCCCCATAACAGAAATTATTGATTTAAGAGAAAGCAGTTTGTGGAGAAACTAATTTGTTTTAATTTAGGTGGTGAGTGTTTAAATAAAACAACAACAACAAAAAAATAATTTCGAATCTTTAGTCTACAATATTTATCTGTAATTTAATGGTAAAGATGAAAAAAAAACGAACTTTAGCTGTCATTTGTCCCATAAACCCTTATTTTAATTTAATTTAGACTCAGCACAGTTGCATGGACACAATTGTGTGCATTTGAGTATAACGTTTTTTTTTAGCAGACTCACTACCATCCATATGAAAACCAACGGTTGTGGAACTTTAGTGGTGGATATGTTCGTCAATGAGACCATATACCTCCCCAAAACACATCCATGTAAATCTATCGTGGTTCGCTGTTTCTGATGCTTATGAACATAGTCTAAATCTGTGATTGTCATACCTTTAACCGCGCTCCCACACTGTAGAAAATCAGAATTAGGCCCAATTTGAGGATGAATCACGGCCTGGCGGGCCTAAGACCCGTTTGAGAGTTCCAGTATCCAGCTTAACCTCAACACATGCCGATGTGGTCAAGATCTCAGCCTGAAATACACTTAACGACCTCTCTAATGGAATTGAATGAATGCCAACTCTCTTGTCCATTTTGAAACCATTGGTATACCAGTTCAGATCGAACTCACTCCGAACCAAACACCCAGTATATCAACATTGCCGATCCGATACCTCAACCTAGAATCTTCTGCCAAACCACAATTCCAAAGGCATGGCATCAAACAGCGAAATTGGGTTCCTGACCACCTTGTAAAGAATGGACATGCTGAACATGCAGCCACCCACATCACATAAATATGAAGTGAACAAGTTCTCATGGCCCCTGTTACACCGAGGCAGGCAAGCCGCTGTATCATGCCTAATTTCTTTATGGTAATAGCTTCTTTAGCCTTTCCCCCCAAACTATTACCGCATAAGTGATTATTGGCCAAATAAATCCACAGTGGCATTCTTGGCAATAGGTCCCATGTTTTACCGTATGAAGAAAGTAAAATTATTAGATGGTATAAAAATAAAAATATATTTTAAAAATATGATGTAATAATTTATAAAATAAGTATTCGAGGCATTTTATCATTGGAAAATAATATCTTCACATTTAGTAATATAAAACTAAGTTGGTGCTAATTTGTTTGCTTTTGCTGTGTAAGAAAAATATGCGATTATGCAAAATCAAGTCCTTTATTTCATCAGAGGACCTTTTACGGTAGTATCGATAGAACAAAGAAACTCAGGCCACATTGCGCCGATGCTCCAACGAATCGACAGAGTTGGATACCCTTCCGTCGCTGATAAGCTCCTTCGCCCTTTCCTGTGCACGGTTGAGAAGCCGCAAAATAGACTTTGAAGCACCGGCCCATACATGAGAGTTGTATTCCATCCTAGGTCGGATGAAGGTCTTGTAAATATTGGCAAGGTCAGATGGAGTGAAGTATTTATTGCACCGATTTTAAACACCGAGACACTTGAATGCTTCTTTCGACACTGGAAATATGTTATCGTTCTAACGGACATCACAATTATTTATCATGGCCAGAACATAAAGAGCATTCGTTTCCTCAATATTTACAACTACCCTACTCAGAGATTACCTGTAGGTCATTTGTCTGTGTGTCATTCATATTCTGCCATTTTACCTCAATCTCGAAAAGGCTCGGCCTACGATCAAATGAATATGAATGGCAAATATTGCTGTCATCTCCTAAGGATGGATGGGAAGTTGAAAGGAGAAGATCGTTTAGGAAAATAAGGAATAGTATAGGACACAGATCAGAACCTTGCAGAACTCCCGAATGTAACCACTCTAATAGCGTGGTCCCTGAGAAAGATCGTTATGAAAGGACAGAAATGATTATCGACACCAAAAGCAGCAAGTTTGTAAATCAGAGCCTCGTGCCAGACTCTATCAAACGCCTTTAACCCACTTTAACCCCGGTGAACAGACCCACTCCACATCTCAAAGAGGAGTGGTAGCAAGTTATCAGTGGAGCGGCCACTACGAAAGCAATACTGACGATTACTTAGCAAGTTATAAATAATATTAAATCTGATACAGTTAACCCATATCGTCCCAGAGAATTTTTTTTTTCGAATTGACTTTTAAAACTTGGTTTTTATAAGGTAATTGCGACCAGAAAACACAAATCTGAAGTCAAAATTTTTTTTAAATTTTTTGTTTTTTAGAAAAATGGTGTTCGATTAATCGAACACTGGGCACTATTTAGCATATTAGTTTTATTGTTCCTATAAATTGTAAATAATAAAAAAACATTTTTTTTTAACTAAAACTAATTTATTTAATTCATTTAAATTAAAAACTAACTAAAAACTAATTTATTTAATTAATTTAAATCAAAATGAAAGAACAGAGTTATTTATATTAAAAACATATATTATTTTTCTTGGTGATATGTCCAAAAACATTGTGCATAAAGCGCAACCTTGCACTTTTTGCACAAAAATGAGCTTGGTTTATCAGAATACTTACATCTCCACTTCTTGTTTTCCTCTATTTTAACTATAAAATGCTCAGTTTTTCTTACAGAAAGAATATTTATTGGAGAATCAAAAGCGCTGACATCACAAGCTGAATCTATTTGTTCTTCTTGTGTCATTAAAGAATATTCAAGTTTTACTCAAAATTCCTTTTGCGATCTAATTTTTTCACTTTTTTGGCGATTACAGAAATAGTCCAAGCATTTACTAACGAAGAATTTAAAGTAGCTATTTATAAAGGTCAGAACCAGTTCTTTGCTCGAATTGCAACACTATAACTTTGTACAGCATTATCGTATAAATCCACTCCTCCCATTTCTTTGTTGTAATTTTTCAATAGCTGTGATTGATCCACCACCACAAGAGCAACTGTGGAGGTGTACAGAGAGAAGAGGAGGGAAGAGAGACGCCTATTTAGAAGAAAGAAAAGGGAGCAAGAAAGGCGTGATCGTGAGGAAATCGAGATGTGCAGGAGTAGACATGATGCTCGAAATTTTTATAAAAAGATAAGGCGTCTTACTACTGGTTTTAAACCCGGAGCAACCTCCTGCAGAGACGAAAATGGTAATCTAGTTACAGATGCACAAGGAACACTGAGATTATGGAGACAGCATTTTTCTAATCTACTGCAAGGCAATGACGACACAAATTCCGCCTCTAGAGATGCTGTGCCGCTCCCAATCAATGATGACGACGTTGAGATCCTGTCGCCCAGCTATGAAGAGATAGAAATTGCCATACAGCGACTGAGAAGCAACAAAGCGGCCGGACCGGATGGTCTGCCCGCTGAGCTTTTCAAGTATGGACGCGATGAGCTGGTTAGGTGCATGCACCAACTCATTTGCAGAATATGGCTGGAGGAAAGTATGTCCAATGATTGGAATCTCAGTGCCCTCTGTCCCATCCTGAAAAAGGGAGACCCCACGATATGCACCAACTACAGGGGTATAAGCCTTCTCCCTATCGCATATAAGGTTCTTACGAGCGTATTGTGTGAACGACTAAAGCCATTCGTAATCTCACTGATTGGACCTTATCAGTGCGGCTTCAGACCTGGTAAATCCACCATTGACCAGATATTCACACTGCGCCAAATCCTGGAGAAGACCCATGAAAGTCAAGTCGACACACACCATCTTTTTGTCGACTATAAAGCAGCGTTCGATAGCCCGATAAGAGATCGCGTATATGGCGCAATGTCTGAGCTCGGTATTCCTGCAAAGCTGATAAGATTGTGCAGAATTACGTTGAGCAACTCCTGCAGCTCCGTCAAGGTAGGAAAAGACCTCTCCGAACCTTTTAATACCGTGCGAGGTTTCAGACAGGGCGATCCCTTATCCTGCGACCTCTTCAATTTCGTCATGGAGAGTGTTTTGCGAAAGGCGGGTGTTCATCGAAATGGCACTATATTTAACAAAAGTGTCCAGCTCCTTGCGTATGCAGACGACATAGACATCATTGGGCATACCAAGCGAGATGTCACCGCAGCCTTTAATGCTATTGAACGGGAGTCTGCAAAAATGGGTCTGGCGGTAAATGAGAGCAAGACGAAGTACATGTTGTCGACGAGTAGGGATGTTGAACGTATCGGCTCCCAGGTTACAGCCGGCAACTATACATTCGATGTTGTTAAGGAGTTCATCTACCTTGGCACCGCCATTACCAGCTAGAATGATGTCAGTCTGGAGATCAAACGAAGAATCACACTGGCCAACAGGTGCTACTACGGTCTCAGTAGGCAGTTTAGTAATAGAGACCTCTCTCGTGCGACGAAATTGACACTCTATAAGTCGCTTATTCTTCCGGTGCTTCTCTATGGTGCGGAAGCATGGACGCTGTCTTGTGCCGATGCAGCGGTCTTGGGAGTATTTGAGAGAAAAGTTCTTCGTAAGATCTTTGGTCCTCGAAGGCATGGCGATGAGTTTCGCATTAGAACCAACCATGAGCTGTATGAGCTCCTCGGCATGTGGGCGTTGTTCAGCGCATTAACATCCAGCGGCTACGCTGGCTCGGCCATATTGTTCGGATGGATGAATCCGCTCCAGCGAGAAAAGTTTTCGATGCGAAGGTCACTGGACGTCGGCGTAGAGGACGACCGTGTTTACGTTGGAAGGACCAAGTTGATGAAGCCCTGTCGTCAATTGGTGTGACCAACTGGAGAAGGCGCGCGCTTAGCAGAGACGACTGGAGACTAGTGTTAAGGCAGGCCGAAACCCGTTAACGGGTTGTTATGGCCATCTAAGTAAGTAAGTAAGTGATTGATTATAATTCACAAACGGACCGTGTTCTATAATCCTGCCATCATTATTTTTCTTTTGCTTTTTCCATCTTCTCGCTGAAACAGTTGGGTAGACTTGGTCAAAATTGGGGGCCACTGTGATTTCTTTATTGTCCTGCCAACGGCAAATTATAATTTTATTTTTGCTATCAAACTTGAAATCATGATAGCCTCTTTCCAAAGCTTTTCTGGATTTCAGCTCAGCTCCTCCGATTCTGTTTGCTCGCATAGTGCCTGTTGCACACAATCGTTATCAGTAAGTAGGCACATGAGGTAGTAAGAAGTAAAAAAAGTTATCAAAATACACAATATGCCTATCTGCAAACTCTACATTTCCTGATAAGCGAAGGACCACATCGGCTCCTAAACCAACTTCCTTGTTATAGTTGCCTGCCGACTCGGCATATGGTACGCAGTTGTAAAGATATTCAGCTGAAGAGCAAAGACACCATAACTTGTACCCAAAACGGATTGGCTTACGGCGTACAAACATTTTGCAAGAGTGTCGTCCGAAATATGGCACCATTTGTTTATCAATCAACAAATATGCCTCCCAGATTCCAAACTGCATACAAAGGTCGTATCTTATATGAAATAAATATAATGCATATAAAAATTAACTATTTAAAATAATTTTGATTGATTTGAACAATATCTTTGCCATTTTTCGTTCTTGTCTAACTCAAAATTGTTGCTAAAGTGACTGAATTTTTTAATATCCAAAAACTTATTTCTTGACATACATAATTTCACAGCAGGAACGCCTAACGTAGGGTGATTTAACCAATAATCGCGTGCAGCAGGCAAAGTGTGATATCCAGATAATAATAAAATGCCAATTCATTCCCAATTCATTTGAATTGATTTTGAATTAATTCAAATGAGTTAAAATATGAATTGCAATTCATTTTACCAATTCATTTGAATTAACTCGAAAAATGAATTTGTTATACATTTCCAATTTATTTGAATTGAATTGATTCTGAAAAAAAGACTGTAATGCGAAAGCATCTCCCTTTTTCCTAGTACTTCTATTCGGTACTTTATAATAAATATATATCCACTATTAATAATGAATCACCCATTGTCTATTACTTTTAATCCAAGCATTTATTACTTATTTATAATAATTCTCTTTGTTACATTTATTTCAATTTATCTTAAGAACCGCTAGGCTTTAAGTATAAAAATTCTTTTAATAAACTGAATGTCTTGTTATTCAGCGTATATCAGAAGCGAAATAAGTAGTACTTGAAGAACCAAACTCCAAACACCAAGTTTACTTCAATTGAATGCAATTCATTTTTGATTTGATAAATTTGAATTACAAGTTTCTTTTGTAATTCATTTGAATTAATTCCAAATCATTTCAATTCAAATGAATTGCAATTCATTTTGCCTAATTCAAATGAATTGCAACTCATTTTGCCTAATTCATTTGAATTGAAAATGAATTGCAATTCATGTTCGCTAAATTCAAATGAATTGATTCAAATTTAATTCAATTCTTTTTTTGTTGAAAAGAATTAATTCAAAATTTACCTAATTCGTAATGAATTGAAATCAAAAAAGAATGATTCATTTACAACTCTGATACTTATACATACATACATATAAAATATGAACTTATCAAGGTTTTGGGGATTTTTGGGGATATGAATTTTGAAATTGGGGATAAAAATTGAAAACTATCTGAAAACTCTGTGATAAGGCAACATTGCTGTGTCAGGGCTGTCAGATTTTTTCAATTTTTATCCCCAATTTCGACATTTATATCCCCAAAAATCCCCAAAACCTGGATTAGTTCATCCCCAAAAATCCCCACACAAAGTGCATCAATAATTTTGCATTTATGTATGTATATATGTTTAATTTGATATGTAGATTTTAAATTTGGAGATTATGCAGATCAACTTAATATCTTGACGACATTCTTTTTAAACCAATCTCTTGCTCGCATCGATGTGTGTTTCCGGTCGTTATTTTGTTAAAATACTGATCGCTGTGCCATTTCATATTCAGCATAAGACATCATGATGTCGTTTGAAATATTTGTATAATATACAGCATCTATTTTACCTCAATTCTAAATAAATTTCCTGTGCCATATTATGGCAAACATAAAGTATAAGTGGAGAAGTAATTGTGGTCGGACGAAACTAAAATTAGTTTGTTTATCTACGAAAGAATTAATTTAGCTGTAAAAAGACCCTCTAATACTGAATACCTCCTCAATAAAAACCATTAAAGAATGTGGCGGAAACATAAAAATATGGGGGTTATTATATATATGAGAAAATAAATCAAACCAAGAGCACACATTGCAAAAATTTTATATGAAAGTATGAATTTTAAACAAGTTTTGAAAACTAAAATTCTATTAAAATTCTTTCATCGTGTTAATAATATATAATTAAGCAAGCGAACAAATTTTAAAAATAGCCAAAAACTTGTCGATCATCCCCAAAAAAATCCCCATCCCCAAATGAATTTTTTTATCCCCATTTCAGAAAAAAAATCCCCAATTTGGGAATAAATCCCCTAATCTGACAACACTGGTAATTTAAGAATAAAAAAGAAGACAAATAAAAACAAAAAAGGGAAAAAACACTATAAATTTGGCAATTTTTTACATTTTGCTTTTTTGTTTGCCACGCTAGTCATTACGTTTTCTGCTTCAGTTATTGGCACAACCGTTCTTTTCTCTATTCGAAGCCTGATTTTAAACATAGAAATTCGTATACATATAAATAGTTTTTAATATTTACCTAAAAGGATGGACCCTTACTTCAATTTTTTTAGATATGATGGTTATACTGATAGTAATACACCTCTACCACCAGCTGAAAAAGGAGTCTTTCGTTCCACTTGGCAGGTATTTGCAACATTAGAAATTACGACAAATCGCAATATGGAAGCTTGGGATGAAAGCGTTGATGATTTAGATTTACTAATTGATCGTTATAACCGACCCTTCGATCTAAGGAACATCTTTGTTTCGATTTATTACCTTTTGGGCATAGGCTTGCTACAAGACACGAATATACGGGGATTGAAAAAGAATTATAAGGCGTATATTGAAAGGAGAATACGGTTTGATCATCAGTATCAGGATTTACCTACTGGAAATGCCCATGTCAACTGGACTTACTCGAAACATTCAGGAAAACGAGATATCGATATAAAATTTAACTGTTATTTATATCGCACTAAAAGACGTGGATCATCTTTTAAAAATTTGTATGACTATATAAAAAGTAGATGTCAAATTCCAGACTTTGTAGAAAGTATGTCATGTAATGGAATTTCTGCTGAAATAGGAGGCGACAATTTTATTTTAAAGTAAATAGTGTTCTTGACTTAAAGTCAGCATGCAAAAAAATAATACAAAGTGAAAATCAGAAATGTGTATTCGAAAGCATAAACAACCACACACAGCAACACCCAAAACATGTGATCATGACGACTGATCGCTTCCGTTTTGTTCGAAGCATTTGTATCCTCGTAAAACCAAAATAAAAAAAGAAAAACAAAATCAAACAAACATGCAAAAAAAAAAATATGTATATGAAAATGCATACATACTGAATTATGAATTTTAAAAACATTTTATTTTCACTAGAAATTACTTTTTTTTATTATTAAATACTCTGTATTAATGTAAATATAAATATGTATGTCCATATTGACTATGTATCTTTAATAAAATATAGTTTTTACAATAATTATTGTTTTTCATTTGCGTATGTTAATAATGTGGTACGTATTGGACAGTTCGGCTGACTTCATAAATGCAATTTGCAATATATCGTTGGTCTCAGGTAGAAAGGCCCTAACTCGCATTTTTTCAAAACTTACTTTTTTTAGTGAATCCAATACATTTTAGGAAATATGCCGCTCCTCACAAAGAATTGTTAACAATATTATTAAAAATAACGGTATTACAAGCAATTGTACAGCATTTAATAAAAAGTTGTATATTAATAATTACAGTATATGTTGTACTTTTACCTACTCCTGTAAATTTTAAATTATTTGAGTTAGGGCCTTTCTACCTGAGACCAACGATATGTAAATATGTATCGTGTTCATAAACACTAGGACTTAGTTTTGGCAATGATGCAAGTTCATAACTGCATGGCAATACTTTTTAACGCGCAACGTCTGTTAAATTTGTGCATTGATTTTATTTGTAATTATTTATTACTTTGTATTCATAACAGGTTTGGCAGAAAGGGTTTTTATTTTGTGGGATTTCTTATTTAAGTGCATATTTATGACAGTTTTAGAGAAATTGTCTCAAAAAAACAAAACGATTGTCTGGGTTCCTAAATATACTGCAGTGTCATTGCATTATTAACAAAGCAGTAGTGGTGCTATTAATTGTTGCTTCGCCATATAAACGAATTTCTCTGCAGTGTTGCATTGCAAACTTCATTTATGCATTCAGTCTTCATGTTATAATATTGTCATGAGAATTTTTATTATTCATTCATTTCATTTCACTTATGATAATTTTCTCAGCTATTGATTAAAAAAAAAACACTAAACTGAGGAATTTCGAGCGTTTAGGGCATTCAGAGGCCTTATTCTATAAGTCTCCTAAGCTAAAACTTTATCGCTAAAAATTTTTAAACTTGATTTAGAACTTTTTGCGTACGAATACAATTTTTGAACGCATATAAGTAGTAAGTAAAAAGCTTCATACAAATCATCTTTAAAATGTTTAATTTTGTACTTATATTCTAATGTCCAACCTGTTTTAAAAAGTCAAAGTTGTAGCATTTGAGCTTAAAAGGATTACAGAATAAGACCCCTGATTATGTTATTATTGTGGTCGCTGCAGTCTCTAGTATGTAATGTGTTTCTCCGGATTCAAACCGCAGCTCTGACTTCTTGAAGGAAGGACATAGGTATGATAAAATATTTCTTTCGGCGACTACCTCTTTGCAGTTTTCCGGCAAAAACTCTGAGAGTAACTAGTTGCCATAAACAAGCTTTTCAAGTCTGTTATTTGGAGTCGACGTTAAACTGTAGGTCCCGATACACATGGGTGCTATGTAAAAACTAATACATAAAAACAATAGAAATTGTTTATTTTAACACCGAAGGTAAAAATGTTGACTTTTGTGAAATGAAAAAGCATTAAGTTGGCATCGCTTCACACAAGTTGTGGTTTTCGAAATCAATTTTCAATCAAAACAATGCAATTTGTTTTTCAAATACAAAAAGCTAATCGATATGTTTTTTTTTTATAGAAAAACTAGCCCAAATACGGCGTGCTTCGTTACACCTACCGCTACCATTTGTACACATTTTAAACACACAAATTAAGAAACTTTAGCTTTAACATTTCTCAAAATATTAAGAAATTTATATTTAACTTGTGTAGGAGGTGCCACGCCCACCTGTCAAATTCCGCCCAGTATCTGGCTGATGATTTGTCTTGACCGTGCAGTCATTCAGACTCAATTTCGAAACTTTAGCTTTAACCGTTCTCATGATATACAAAAATCAGTATTCAGCTTCAGTCGTTTAAGCGTGATTGAACCACAAACAAACAGACTTACACAGGCATTTATAATATATACTTATATATGGATTAATGGCTACATACATGCGATTAAGTATGGGATAAACTGAAAAATGTAACGTTTGTTTTTTAATTTTTAACAAAATTAGTCATTTTTAGCGAAAGTGTTTAAACACACGGTTCGTATTTAAATACTAAGTAACTGAAATTTGAATTAAATGTTTATATGTATATAGTAAATTTAAAACTATACCTTTGCTGGAACGGTGTTTAAAGATTGTTTTCCACCTTAGTATACTTTTGTAGATTAAATTATTATTATTCGCTTTTACCCTTGAGAAACATCAAATTAATAAAGTGTACTGACGTACGTACTTTTAATATAAATTTCTAATTATACGATTTGAAATTATTTTGCATATACTCGTATCCACGAAAGTAAATATTTGTATTTATTTTAACCAAAAATAAAGGAGGAGAATTTGTTCTCCGATAAAGTACAACTACTAATTGCCTTTTGTTGTTCATGTTTTATCTGCATCACTTACTTGGGAATTTCTGTCGGACTTAATCCGAAACAGAAAGCATTTAAAATTTATTAATTTCTAAGCATATACCTACGAGTATGTAGAAGATTTCTGTTCTAATATAGAAATTTATTTATTTATGAAAATTTTTGCTCTTGTGAAAGTTATAGTTTTTTGTTTGTTTTTTGTTTAACTGGGCAATTAATTACAGAACATAAAATTTATGTTGAAATGTTTATATAAACAAAACATATGTACATATTTATATGTAAACGTATGTACATACATACTTTGAAATCTTCAAATTAATTTATTGTATATATTTAACACATACTTATATCTATCTATACAACATTAGTACATACATATTACATACATACATAGATACATATATGTAGTATGTATGTGCATAATAATTGTATATATCGATTTAATTTAATTAATTTTTTCACACCTTGTAAACATATCAGCGCATGTTGCTGGAAATCAAAACAATATCAAGAGTATGTTTTTTAGTATTATATCGTCGCAAGAATTAAAGAACGCTGTAACTGACAAAAAATCGAAAATACATTTTTTGCATCATTTTTATCAGAAAAAAAAAAAAAATACGCGTCGATTGATCCCGGTCCCAGATTTCGATGATGAAAAGAAATTCACTGCGTCTGCGTTTTGAAAAATACCAGTGTCTTTGTTCTACTTTTCATATAGGTTTTTTGGCTCTGGTTAACATTTAAGGTTTTGTCAGTTACAGCGTTCTTTAATTCCATCGACGATATGCTTATTAAAAAAAAAAAAGGAAAATGTACAAAATTTAAACGAAATATGAACTTTTTTATTTATTTAATTCCAATTCAAGTTATATAAAAGCCTTTCTAGGCCAATTCATATACAATATAACAAAAGAAAAATCCTGGCGGCTTACTTTGCATTACGATTCGAATCAACAATCTTACGAATTCGTAACAATTTACAAATTTTCGAAAAATGTTTGCATTTATTATTTTTGATTTTTCGAATGGGAAATTTCTTTCGAAAACATTTTTAATTCGAATCGAAATACAAAGTAAGCCCCCTGAATTCAACTAGACAAAAAACTTCAAAGTAAACTTTCTTAAGAAAACAACTAAATAAAAAACTTAAAAGTACATTTTCGTAAAATAGAGTAACAATCTTATATACAGATTTGATTTAAGTAACTTTAGATGTTGGCTCCCCAGCTTAATAATAATAAAAAAATTTTAAATGCTAAAAATATATAGAATAAATGACGTGTTGACACAAAGAAGTAAAATATTAGGCCTTAATCCAGTTGGCGAGGTAGTCATCGTTTTACGACATTTTTGTAATAGGTAGGTAGGTAGGTCAAATGGCCAGTTGATCCGAAACCCTGATCAATTACAATTAGCACAAGGTGCCGTTTTGATACCATTGCAGGACCAAACTAAAGTTACCTAAAAGTAGAAAAAGAAGAGAAAATAACTACAGCCAACCAGAGCTGTCTATAAAATGAAGTAAAGCAAGGGGGTCCAGGTTCGCACATTGCGCCAAGCCGTCGAAAAAGGGCACCCCAAAAAACTTCAAACTTTAGACCTGGGCAGTCACAAAGAAAATAAAGAAAAAAAATATTCTCTTGCCTTTAATCTATAACAAAAATGTCGTTAGACGACGACGTCGTCAATTGGAATAAGGGCTATTGTTTATTATGTTATTAGTAGTTCCTATTTGACAAATTAGTACAACATAAGTTTTAACGAAAGGCATTATTTGATTGGAAGAATATTCGAAGGTTGATAGGTAGATTGTTTCAACACCAAGCAAACCCAACAATAAAGAATTGTTCGGAGCAATTGCAGCTTATCCTAGGGATGATAATCTGGGGATTCCTAGTGGAGTGAGAGAAAGAAAATTCAGAAAAAAGTTGAGAGGGTAAGCCACTCTTAAGAACTCTATAAAAAAACAATAAATTCCTATAAACTATCCCTAAAGCCACAACCAAGAAACACTTTAACCTATTAAGAGATATGCGCATATCTGCGAATATTATATACAAAACGCGCAATAGAATTAAAGATACGGTTAAGCCTAGAAATCAAGTAAGACAGAGTGCCAGACACAACTTCAAGCCCATAATAAGTATGAGGCATACACAATGCATATGCCAATTTATATCTAAATTTTACGCAAAACACCAGAAATTTTGTTTTATGCATATACTATATAATCAATATGACTCTCAAAAGTTAGACCAGTATCTATCAAGAACAATACCTAAACAACTAAGTCGATCAACAAACTCAATTCCATCTCCACAGAATAATTACATTTATCCTAGAGGCTACATGTCCAGTATAACCAAAAATTATAGCATTAGTCTTAGAGGAATTAATAAATAATGAGTTTTGACACGACCATATTAGCCTCTAACACATCCACATAGTCACGATCAGCACTAAATAAAAGGAACACATCATCTGCAAAGAGAAAAGATCTACATAAAAAATATTGTCAATATATTCAGGAAGGTTGTGAACATATAATAAAAAGAAAAGAGGCCCCAATACTGGTTCCCTTAGGTACACCCGAAAATAAAGGCAGAATCTCAGAATAAACCCCACAGATATCATTTACATAGTATGCATTTACACATACTATGAATAGAAAACTTAATTGCATATCATTTAAAGTAATTAACACTAATAAAGTTAATTGTATAGAATTTTGTGAAAGGCATGCCATGGAAAAACAAATACTTTTTCATATAAAAGAAAAGTTTCTTTTTATTTTTGCTTATACATACATATTCATTGCAATGCCTTAAATTGTACATTTTTATGATCTTTATTTCCTTCTAAAAACTACAAATTTCTTTTTCTATTTTTTCTTGGTTAAAATAAACAATTTTTTTTTCATTTTTTGTTTTGTTTGTTTGTATGTACTCGTACATACTTGTTTCTAAATTTAAAATTCTTTGTTTATTTTTCCACAATTTCAGTGCAATATTTAAAATATTTGGAAAACAAAATTGTGTGTAAGTATGTGTTGTGGATATTTCCAGAAATGAATTCCAAAATAAATTGTAAAAAAAGAAACTTTTTATGACTCAGTTGTAGGTATATTAGAGAATATTAAAAAGTTTTATATTCCTCTTACGAAACTGCCAACAATTGTTTCTAATTTTCATTAAAAAAAATCATAAAAAAAGAAATTAAAAAACTTTCGTATTCATCGAAAATAGAATAGGTTTTTAAAGGGCTTATTTTACAAATATTATATAGAAATATGTCATGACAGTTATTCTATAAAATTGGCTGCTTAGGGGAATGAATGTCTAATATTTTAATTTTATTAATTAGGGGTATCGTTTAACCTGCCAAATGCCTCTTAAACTTGTAAAAATTTATGAAAGTTTAAGAGGTATAAGTGGCATTTAGTAGGTTAAACGCACATCACTATTAGATTTATAAAGAGTACATATGTTTCTTATTTCATTTTTACAGAAAACCACCTTAGACATCATTTTTAAAATCGACAAAATTTTTATTCATTCGCTTATTGTGCGGTAACATAACTTTTCTATCAAAATAATTTGCAATACTTACATATCGTCGGTTGACAAGTAAAACTCACTAACTGTAGTCATATCACATAGCACTTAGTGAGTTTTACCTGTCAACCGACAATATGTTCGAATTGAATTTGAAATTACAGCCGAATTCAAGTCCCCTAATTTCTAAGGAATATTCAATTTAAAACTTTCTAGACCTTTTCCATCTGTGCCATTAAACTCTTATCAAAGCTTATCAAAGAAACAGAAAAGTTAGTAAATCGTTTTGTTTGTTTAATATTATTTTTATAAAAAAATATTAAATGAACTTAAATTTTATTTAAAATTATTCTGGTGTCATGAAAAACGATTTCTATCCAAATTAAAAACGTATGTATTTTCAAAGTTATATATTAAACTTATCTGTTTTAATTTTTTTTTATTATATAATCAAGGAAGTATTTCCAATAGTCCTTTAAGTAATGACTTGCAGATTTGGAAGTCAATTTTAATCAAAATAGTTTTCCATCACATAGGCCAGATTCTTTTTTTTTACAAGGTGTGCAACAAAATTTAGTTTGTTAAGTCTCATACTTTTAATAAATATCTACTTATATTAAAATAGTGTAAATAGGGAAAACTATTTTAAAATGCTAATTTCTTCATTAATAAATACATTTGTTGATCCACTTCAAATCCATGTAAATTGTTGGCATCACCTTGTAAACGCATTAATAAACCACCAAACGATACATAAGCTGACAGTCGGGAAGAGGCTTCATTGTGGGCTTCATCACCTTCAATACGATAGACTTTGCCAAACATAACATATTCAAAACTGTCCGCTCTAGTACCCTCCTGTTCCAAAGGATTGTATTCGCCGGTATCGGGACAACCATCTTCACGTAAAGTGGTAGCCAAAACTAGACGAAATTTATCGCCCAATTCCATTGGATACAGCCAGGAGTTGATGTCTAAAATTAAGTCCATTTTAAATGATTCTGATTCACAGTGCAGTCTGGAGACACGATCGAATTTCTTGCCCTCCGGATCCATGTCTTTAACATTGAAAATATCCTCAAACAGTACACCAGCCATACTAAATATTTTTGTTTTAAAGAAAAGTCACTCAATAGTTTCTTTATTTGCAATAAAATAAAACACAAACCTGTAGAATTTTTTTTAATAATTTAAAAAATCTTTAATAAAATGTGCGATAATGCACAAACAAAAAAAAAACAGGTAGCGCGTGTTGATGTTTATAAATTTTGACAATTCGTGTTTGTTAACAAAGTAGCCAGACTAAAATTAAAAAAAGAAGCCAGCTGTAATTTAAGATTTATGTCTCTACTAAGCACAACAAATGGGCTGCCATATGAAGCATAAACATTTCATAAGCAATGAAAAATCTGATTAGTGATTATCACAAAAAATAAAAAAAAATTTAGCGTTTTAATACACATTAAACAAATTATATACTTTTAAAGTTACCTTCTTAAACAACTCTTTTATATCAGCATAAAAACTGACAAAAACAGGGTTTTTATAAGTAGTTTTCCACTCAATTATTTAGCGTTTTTAATTAGAATCACTCAAAGCATAAAATTCATATTGTCACAAAAGAAAATACTCATACTTTAATAATTGTGAGAGAGGAGAAAGCATTGTAAAGAGCCGTTAAGATGCATGAATAAAAGAACAGTACTTGTGGGGACGCGTATTAAGATGTGTGCTTTAATTTTAATAAATTTAATTGGATGTTATTAATTATAAAATAAAAAAGAATATTGCGTGTGGCTAGTGATAAATTCAATTAAAAAGTGTGCATAAATATAAAGTAAGTCAAAAAGAATATCCGCAAGAAAAAGTGTGGGAGTTGTAAAATGGTAGTTTCTAACAAAGCAGAAAAAAAACTGGCCTGCACCCCACAAATGCAAATTATTTTTTACACAAAGAATTTATTAAACATTAAATTTTTTCATTTAATTTATCTATTATTTTAGATGCAATTCAAAATACTGAAAGTCAATGTGGAGGAAGTTTAATAATTTAGTACTGTCTTGTTTAAATGGAGTTTTAATTATGTATTGTAAAAGCGTTTGAAATCACCCATGGAGTATGAAGGGTAAGTTTTGTTTTTTTTTTTTTGTTCTGTTTTTGTTTTTTGTAGTTTTTTATAATTGCTTTAAAATAACAATTCTTGTCTGTTTTTCTTTGCTTTGTTTTCGTAAATAAACTAATTTCACAAAAAGCGTAAAGCAAAATATAGTAAATATAGATACAGTGTTAAAAAAAGCTATTCGACACACTAAACATTTTCGTTTGTTATAAAATATAATCGATAGATTATAAAGCAACAAGAATAAAAATCCATCGAAAAAATAAAAAAGTAGTCGACATTATTTTTGTAGGGAAATAAAAAAAGTGTGATTGTTATTTTATATGGAATTTGCTTTGCTTTGCTTTTGCAAACTGTCATCACTTTTTTAAAGGATCTGTCATTGATTTCTTAAGATTTTGTTACAATAAGATATAATTTTTCCGCACTTTGGAAATTTATAAATAAATTAAAAAATGTTTGTGATTTCTCTTATCCTCAATACGATTTATAAAAATCATTAGTCTGGAAACACAATCCTCAAACAGTACACCAGCCAAAATTTTTAGTAAAATGTATGACAAAAAAACAAGTAGACCGTGTTGTTGTTTACAAATTTTTACAATTTTCTTTTTTTTTCCTTTTGTGTGCAGCCAGACCATAAAATTGGTAAATAAAATAAATGTCATATGTTGTTATTCAAGGTTTGTGTCTCTACTACACAACAAATGGGCTGCCATGTTGAGTATAAATATATCGTAAACAACGAAAAACAAAATGATTTCATTATATTTATAAAAAACAAATATTTTGAATATACATAAATAAACTTATTTTTCAAAGGAAAATTTCTTTCATAAGTTTTTATTTCAGTATTGATTTAAAAATAACAGTTCCAATAACTAAATTTTTCACAATTGAGTGATTTTGGCGCTCAGTTAGCGTTTTTTTTAATTAGAATGACTCAATCAAGTATAATTTCATATTGTCAAAGAGGAAAAATCTCTCATTCTAAAAATAGAGGGAGAAAAGAAAACATTGCAAACTGCCGTTATGTGAAGTAAGAAAAAAAGAAAAGAACTTATCGACGCACAGTAAGAAGTGTGCTTTTATTTTATTAAATTTAATTGGTTTTTAGTAATTAAAAAAAGAATAAAAATAATAGTATTGTGTAGTGTTTATTAATAAATTTAATAAGTATATTTGGACAGTAAGTAAAAAAGAATATCAATAAAAGTGTGGGAGTCTTAAAATGGTCCGATTCTAACAAACCATAGCCACACAAAATAAAATGGCCACCACCCCACATTTACCAATTATTTTTTAAACAGAAGAAAAAAAAATAGAATAATTTAAAACATTTTTCTATTATTTCAGATGCACGTGAATATGTTTTACAAAATTCTAAAAGTAAATGTTCAATTTTGGTGATTTAATGTTGTGCTTAAATAAGTTGTAGTTTTTGATTGCTAAGGGTTGAAAACGCTGAAGGGGTGAGAAGGGTAAGTTTTTTTTCATCATATATTTCTTTATATTTTTGCTTTACAATAACAATTCTTGCTTGTTTTGCTTTGCTTCGTTTACGTAAATAAACTGTTTGACTGCATGAATAATGCAAAAAAAATAAAAAAAAGTACTTGTATGTATTGCCATATATATTGCCTGAATGAAAATTTATTGTTTTTTTTAAATGAGTGGTTAATTTTCGTTTTTTAATTTTATAAAGTTTTTTATTTTGTACGAAATTTGTAAAAATAATAAAAATGTTCTTTTTGTAATACTTTTTGTTTGAATAAAAATGTAAATGTTCTACTTTCTTTTTAACATTGTTTAGTTGGGTATTGAATATTCAAAGAAAAAAACTAATATTTTAATTTCATTTGCATTTAATTTCTCATTTATATTAATTTACACATTTCGACTACACTTTTGTATATGGAAATCGAAAGACTTTGGTCACAAACCTTAAAAATTCATATTTAAGTTAAAAAAATAATTTCAAAATTTTCTAACCTCTTAATATAAATTAACAATTATTTAATACTTTTTTACTATTATAAAACCTCTTCTTTTACATACTCGTATTATATTAAATTAAGCTGTTTCCCCTCTATCTGTTTCATTAGATGTACACTAACCATCAGAATTGTAATGTTCTGATACTTTTGAACACTCAATTCTACTCGAAAGTTTTCAGATATCGACACAATACTGCTCAATACTTTAAAGATCTTCTTGAAATTTCAAAGTTTAAAAGTTCATACGATTTTATTCATAAAAAGGAATATTTTAATATTAAAGTACGTGCATAGGTATATGATTTTATGTTTTACAATACTTTAGGAATAAAAAAATAGTTCAAACTTATATATATATATAACAAAATAAACAAAAAATTTTAATTCTTTTATAAACTAAAAAAAAAAAACAGAAAACTTCATTTTTACCTATACAAAACGTTACGTGACTTTTATATGGCAATATGTTAAAAAAAAAAATTTAAAAACCAGAATTAAAAAAAGTTTTTGTGTCACATTTGAGAAGTGATTGGATAGTTCTATATTTAGTGAAAAATTCAAATAAACGACCCAAAGGATGGATTTCAGGATATACTCAAAAAAATTGCCTGGCGTTACGTTAAAAAAAACGGAAATGCGATTTGACTTTGATAACAAAATTGTATAACTCTGCGAATAGGGCAAGTCTTTTTATTCAAAACGTCTTTGGTAGGATTTGAACAAATATACGTTCATTTTCCAAGTTATCAAATGAGCAAATCATTTTCCTTTTTTTCATCTAGGAAAAATGATCTGGCGTTACATTACTGCCGTTACGTTACAAAAATTTCCACTTAATATTTATTTTGTTAAAAAATACGAAAAAGACTTAAATACTAGAAAATTATTTAAAAACTACTACTATTTTTATATACATATATAACGAGAACTTCAAATTTGTAGCTCAGTATTTCACCATACCAACAAAGGAAAACTTTGAACTCCTACATTTAATTTATTTTAGAGGTTTTTCTTTTATAAAACATTCTGAAAAACTCTGTTGGTTAATTAAGGTGGACTTTTTTCTGGAAATGCCCATATTCTCATAAATGTTCCATTACATTAATGTCCCGAGACATGGCGTTTGGCCTTCTGTTTGGGATCGTTTTTTTGATAGAACTGGAATGTTATTCCTTTGTACTCAATTTCTCAACTCATTGCATCAAATTTTGTTTCAAACTGGACAAATATTTTGTTTGGTCCGGTATTTGGAACTCGAAATTAGCACTAAACGGCCCCCATGTTAACCGTGGCTTTTAAGTTTTTTTTCTCTTCGAGTTCTTTGTTGGATTTTCTACATATGTACGTACGACTGTTCCTACTTCCCGAACCGTCTTTTCTTTTTTATAGTTTGTTATTTATTTTATTTATTCATTTATTTCAATACATTGGAAGCATATAAAACCAATAATACATGTATTTATAGAAATTTTTAAAAGCTAAAAACTAAAAGCTAAGTATAACTAAATTATATATTACCTATGTATATTCTATATGGTTCCCCAATACATATTTTACAATATTTTTTACGTTTTCTATGTTGCACAACCTTCATTTGACCATTTTCACAAACTTCTAAATAAAAAGTAGTAGAATAGTTTTTTGTTTCCCATTGCGATAGCACACACAATAATTATGGCGAAAAGCATGTAGACCCTTTTGACACTTACGAAATTGATGACAAACGAAGTTTTTAGGAGAGGGGCAGAAGAAATGAAACGTAAGCTACAAGAACTTGAAAAAATGTCAATCAGTTTCCCAAACTTCAATTCAGACGAAAAATAGAGGCAATTTCCCAAAATTTTGTGACAAAAAACGGCAAGTGTTGTCCACGTGACTACTTGTTTTGGCGTCTTTTTTTTATTCGAAAAAATTTGATTAAAATAAATAAATAAAATGAAAAATGTTTTTGCATATTTAAGAATTAGAATATTGTATAGAAAAACCATAAAATAAACGCTCCTAAGGCCACTTTACCCTATAATATTGTGTACGCACAATATGCTACAAAATATCAAAAAATATTATCGGTGGCATGGCTTTAATCATTTCTAGATATTTTTCATTTTCTCAGGGTTGTACTTTTACAAAACCATACGATACAAACCAAGCATGAATAATAGAAATTTTGTACACAAAATATTAGTATATCCTTTTTTTTAGTTACAAAATAATACAAATAAAGTTAAAATTTCAACTTAAAATGCATACAGTCACTCAAACAATTGACTACGTATTTGAATGTCCTATGTTCAAATGCTTACAACACCAAAACTACAAATCTGTCGTTCAGAGACGACATTGAACTGTGTAGGACCCGTAGTCATCGATAAAAATTAACACACACAACATGGGTGCTGCGAGAAGTTTGGTCGTAACCCTGAAACATGCTGTAATGGCTAATCATATATTTTTACATTAATGTATTTGTATTAAAAGTTATCCTTTCATGCGGTTATTAAAACTTGATGTCTTTTTTGAGACCAATACATACATTACTGGCCTTTACAACCCTGTGTCAGGATTACGGCCTAGCTTCTCGCAGCACTCATGTTGTGTGTGTAAATTTTTATCCATGAGTACCGGGACCTACAAGTTAATGTCGACTCCGAACGACAGACTTGAGAAGCTTGTTCATGGCAATTAATTACTCTCAGAGCTTTTGCCAGAAGACTGCTGAGAGGTAGCCGCCGAAAGAAATATTTTTTTTCATATTTCTTTTTTTTAAGATGTCGGAGCTGGGTGCGAACCCAGGGCTCATGTCTTAGTAATCCAACACACTAACCACTAGACCAATGCGACTACTACAGTATTTATCACTTTTTTTTTAATATTTAAAAAAAACTAATATAAGATTGCATTCATTTGTATAAGATGATACCCGTATATTTTTGTATATTAATTTTATAAATTCTTTATACAACTTTTTGAGACCAATACTCAGGGGTAAACTCCTACTAAATGCTGTGCATTGTATTGGAATTTTTTGGAAATGACAGCACATATATACTTTTCTTATATTATTATTAAATTGCTGTGAATTGATCATTTATCATTGATGTATTTTTTGGTTTTAAATGTTTATGAATCTTTTTTTTTGAAATTCTTTATGTGTTATTTTTAGTTGTTTTGTTTTTCGTGGCTAGTTTTCGTTTCATTCTATAACTATAATTATATAACTGCATTGAAAAAAAATAGAAAATTATGATGGATTATAGGAGTGCAGTCGTCTCATTGGGGGCCAAATTTGCCACGCCTATCACAAGATTGTTGATCAGGACAACATATTTATATTTTTAACACTTTGCTCTTTTGTAGACCAATGCTATAAATACAGACATATTTTAAATCTCCCTTTATTTATTTATTTTTTTCAACCGATACTATAAAAGTTGATTCAAAAAAGGTAGCATTTTTTAGTAGAAAAGAAACCTCTAATCATACTCATATGGTGTAGCTTAATTTTATTGCATTTACAGCTAACCCTCCTACAACGCGGTACTTTTATAACGTGATTTCGTGTAAATTCCAGTTACTTGGAATAGTAACAATTACATCGAAAAAATATGTTGAATGTAAAAATTTCAACAAATAATTGAATTTGAAAAATGTTCAGTTCAAAAAGAAAAAGACTGGTAAGCAGCATAACATTCAAATATAATTCGCATAATCTATTTCTAATAGATTGTTCTTTAAATAGTAATATTAAAATATGAATATGTATGTACAATGTCTGTCTGACAAAATTGTCTTTGCTAGATATAATAGGAGTAAAAGAATAATACCTCCCGTTCATCACACTTTAGTTTCTGAGTGGCAATTCTCCATACACTCCGTTCGTCTTTGGAATTTACTTCCACATAGCCTACAACTCACTAGTAATGTAACGCATTTAAAAAAACGGTTATACCATTTCTTTGCTAATTGATTTATCTATATTTTCTTGCTTTATTTAATTACATTAATTTGAGTTTATATACATATAAATTTATTAATTGTAATTTTGTAATCTTTCCATTTTATTATTTATTTATTTTTTTTTTTGTTTTTCATCGTTTGTTTTGCCTTATTTTTACATTAATTTTACTGTACCTTTTGAAGTTCTTAATACTATGCTCCCTAATTTTACAATAACTTATATTTCAAATTTTGAATTGTTAATTTTTCTTTAATTAATTCTGTACTTTAACTATAAGATTTATGTCCTGTTGTGCAGAAATTCAAATAAATAAATAAATAAACAAAATAAACAAAGAACTCTGGTGATACCTTTCGTAGCTGGATCGAAAACTAGTTTAGTCCTACTACTTTTATACATATTCCTTAACGGATGTTAATTCTCATAAGAATACCAGTATTAGGATCATAAGACTATTAAAAATTATACAATAAAATATTAATTAATATTGTAGAATTTCACAAAAGTTATTTTTAACTTTTTAAAGCAGAAAATAAATTTGTTTAAACTAAAGAAAGACTTTTTTAGAGATATTTTTGTTTTCGACAATCGATTTATATGGTGCCGAAATCTTACGAATTCGTAGATATTGGTGCCTATTATGAACTAAATTCGATTTTCGACTATTGTCGAAATAGCTGATCGAACGAATTTTCATTTGGTATTGTGGTGCACATTCGTTGAAGAGAAACACTATTGTGAATTTTACCGATTTGGTTAATCACAGTAGTACAATTTTATCAGTTGACACTGTAAATAAAATTGGTTTTTTCACAAATAGAAAAAATAAATTAAATTAAACATGACCACGACGGAATTATGGTTCGATGATTCGTCTGATGAAGATGAACGCTTGCTGGAACTGGCTGGAAGAAGAAAGAGGTTGAGGGATGCTTCCAAAATATTGGAAATGAACAAACCTACGTAAATATTTATATTTTGCGATCTGGTTTTTACAAAGAATTCATATAGAAAGTTTGTTAAAAGATTTTTTCGTCTGTATAAGGAGGCGTTTGTGGACCTACTATCCACTACAGATGAACTCCTGCAGAAATGCACAAAAGGTAGGTCAATTCCAAGCATATTAAAACTAGCAGCAATTCTACGAATTTGTGCTCAGGGATTGTACCAACTTAGGTTGGCAAATAAAAATATACTTGGTCTTGCTCCTCCTGTTTCACGGTATTCGGACCTGTTTTGGCTTACTTTCTTTTTTGTTTTTGATATCATATCAGCCCATACTTGCAAAATCAAGTACTTTAAGTTTATTTCTCTGATATTGCAAATTTAGTGCACTTTGCTGACGTTCTAACGGGTGGTCCCAAGCAATTTACTTCCCGTGATATTTCATCCCCCTGTTTTGCTTCTTGTAATTTTGTGCAAATTCTTTTTGCCAATAAAGGATATTTTTCCATAGGGGAGACGAATTTTTTGATTGTTGCTTATTGCTTACATCTTTAGACCTGTATAAAATTAACGAAAATAATTCAGGTAGTGGTATTTGGTTCACTAAACAAACAAAAAAAAAACAAAAAATACAAATACATTCCATTTTCAAAAAATTTTTTAATTTTATTTACAGCGTCGAAAGCAAAATTGTGTTCGTTCAAAAATTCGATACACAACGAAATTTTCGACAGTGATGCCAATTTATAATACAAATTTTACATTCGATAGTCGATATTCGTTCGATAGCCAACGAATATCGTTTGTCAAATGCAACTCATAATATTGGCAATTTTCTTTCGAATCGAATTACAGAGTAGACCCTTAGTAATCATCGAAAGGTTATTCGAATCTAATACATAGTGAATTTAGCTCTGATTTCGAATTAGAACGAATACAAACACAATGTTGGAGACAGATTTAAATCGTACTACATAAAGGATAAAGCAGGGAATGATTAGTAGAAAATTGTAACTATTTTTACTTAATAAATCTTTGAATGAAAATATTTTAAGTAGATTTGAAATTCATTTTTGTTTCGTTTAAAGTATAATCAAATTATGTTATGGTTTAATAAATAAATAAATGTAAAAATATTTGAAGTATATGTATGTATATAATATAAGATCCATTTTGCGGTTTGGAACTAACTCTTATATTTGATTTCTTACAACGCGGAATTTGTTAGGAACTAATCTGCCGCGTTGTAAGAGGGTTACCTATACATACGAGTATATAAAATTAACATTTTTTTATTTTACTTTATTTCTGTTTTGGTTTTTTGCTTAATTAAAATATGCTTGTTCAGCACCCTTGGTACCGTTTCTTTTACACATACATACATATGCAACACAAACATACATGCATACCTACTAAATGACGTTTTGGAATACTACATACATATGTATGTATGTACGTATGAATTGATTTTAGTAATTATTCACAAAACACAAATGTAATTGACAAAACAACAGAAATAAAAATTTACATTGCATTTCTTTTGCTCAAAGGGAACTTCAATACAAAATACTCTACTAATGGTATGAAATTGTAAAAAAAAATGTGTTAAAAACCAGTAGTTACATACATATGTGGAGTTTTAAAGCCTGGTGGCAGTAATTTCAGTTTTTTTATGATTTTTTTTAGGTGAGGAACTATTCATGCATATTTAAATAAAGAAAATTAAGAAAAAAAAAAAAAAAAAAATGGAAAATAAAAGCAAAAAATATAAACCATCATTATGGTTTGAATGAAAATAGTTCAAGTTATGCTTTAGAAGTTTGACTTGCTTGATTGTTTCATTGAGGGAGTGGTGATTTAAAATGCGCTCATATTGCTCATATTTTTAAATCACCAGTCTAATACATAGAGAACTGTTTTTCTTTAAACATTTTATGCATGTACAGATGTTTTGTATAGGGTATACTTAGGCTTGTTTGTAAGTAGATATATTTAGTGTATTATAAGCATCAATAAACATCTGCTTTACATATGCATGCCTTAAGGAAGACTCATTATGTATTTCGACATTTCAAACCAATATAATATTCTATATATGTATGTATGTATGTATGTACTGTAAATGTGTTTTAATAAATCGGTTGTTATTGTCGTTTGATATTTTCCATTTTATTCTTATTTGCTAAATTCTACTCTTTCACTCCACTTCTATCCTATTGTATAGAGACGGACGGACGTGCTTTATTTTTATTTTCGTTTGTGTTTTTCTTCTTCATTTACTTATTAAGAAATTCTACAGTAGCTCTGATTGTATCAGACTCGTTTGTTCTTATTTTATTTGTATGTCTGCGTGTGTACGAGTATATTTATGTTGCATTTATGACTGATGATTGCACAGTGGGTATTCTAGGAATGCTATTATTCTAAAGAAGTGTAACCAATTTTATTTCATTGTTGTTTTCAAAATATATGTCTGCGAAATCACTGTTCAAATGAAGTTTTCTTTAAAGTTTGTGTACGCGAGTACTTATAATAGAAATTTTCTTCATTGTCGTCAAAGTGGTGCTACTGCTAAATTAGCCCTAGCTGTATAATATTTTATACAGTCATACATATGTATGTATGTATGTATGTACAACATACAAATGTAAAACTATAGCTTTTGTGCTGTATATTCGAAATTTTAATTGCAAATTCGTTTTTTCTTTAACTTTTCGTTTTACTTTTTAAGGTTGATTTTTTTCAAAGTTTTTTATATACAAATCAGTTCAAAAAAAGTTCGTCACCTATACAAAACTCAGCAAATTTTGTATAATGTATTACAGTTTCTCAGAACAATTTAATTTGTTTTCAAATTTATATGTATAACAAGCTAATTGCCAACTACCAACTCAATCAAATACACTTTGTTCGTTGATATTTCTTATCACAATAAAAAAAAAGAAAAAAGTAACTGAAAATAAAAGAAATAAGATAACGCAAATGCTTTATAATTCATTATCTTATATATTATCTATAAAAAAAAAAAAAATAAGAAAAGATAAAAATAAAAAAGTTTTTTTTTTTTTAATTTTATAAATGCAATTCTATTATGAACAACATCAACATCAACCAGTAATGTTACAAATATTTTATTTTGTCGTCTTTTTTTTTTTCTCAAAGGAAAGACTAAGGAAGCAAACTTTGTCAGCAAGTTTGTGTGTGTATTCCTCTTACAGTTATATTGTAGTTTGTTTGCCTTTAAATTGTATGTCTGTCTGTCTGTCTGTCTGTCTTATTTATTTTTTACTTAGACCTTGTAATCGTTAAAGTGCTTTATTTTTGTTTTAGTGATAACAATAAAAGAAATAAAAAATAAAAAAGAAATGGGACATACAGTCTAGAAACAAATTCAAATTTAGTATCAATTTTGACTTCTTACGTTATAAAACTTGAGCTCTGATATCTTAAAATTCTGATATACTGTACATAAGTATCTTGCTTGCTTGTGTGTGTGTGTGAGTGTGTTGAAACAACTGTTTTTTTAATGTAAATAGTAAAAAAAAAATTAATAAAATATAATTATCTATAAGTGTCATACCAGCACACCTAATTAAACAAAAAAAAAAAAAAACCCAAAAAAATTAAATTAAAGCACCACATAAATAATAATATTTTTTGTTAAAGACTTACCGCATGTAGCTTATTTTTAAAAACAGCATATCCAAACACGTCTCTACTACTGAAATTAACACTTTTTTGTTTTATTAAAAAATAGAAGAATAATTAAGAAATTACGAAAATGGTCAGTCATATTTAATTCTTTACAAATGTAAAAACAAAAACTTTTCTTTCAGTTCTTCAAAATAAAATATTATGTAAAACGCTATTTTAAATTCTATTTGTGGTGTTGGTAACTAAGAACTAAACAAAAACAAAAAACTCTTAACAAAACTCTTATTAAATCATAGTATTTCAACAAACTAAAAGCTTGAAACCCTTAAAGCTAAAGTAAATTTTGTAAAACAAGGTGTCGGTGTTTTAAATTATAAAGTTCAGTTAATAATATAAAAATATGGTACGTAGTCGTCGTTCGATTTCAAAAGAAGATGCCTCATCTGTGCTGGCCGATAGTGGTATATCATTATCCTCCCCACCGGCTAATGAAAAACATTTTCCTCAACTTAATGAAGATGAGGAAGAAGCAATATTGGGCAAGTTATGTTTAACCGATGATGAAACTGATCCAGAAATTATTGAATTGAATGGTGTAGCCAAAGTTGTCATCAGTGATAATGATGAAGAAATTGAGGAGGAGACATCTCAAGATTCCCAGAAATGCAAAATCTACAGTTCTCCATCACCGGCAAAACGGGCGCGTAAAACATATATATGTGATGTTTGCCATAAAGAGTTTCGTGGTAAATCGGATTTGACACGACACAAATTTGTACATACAGATGAAAAACCTTACAAATGCAAAACATGTGATAAAAGCTACCGACAAGAAATCAATTTAAAAAATCATATAATATCGGCTCATAAAAAAGAAAAGGAATTTGCCTGTACACAGTGTTCTAAAACGTTTGCTTTAAAAGAGCGACTGCGACTGCACATGCGTTTGCATACTGGTGAAAAACCGTATGCTTGTCAACAATGTGATAAACGTTTTGCCAGGGGTGGACAGGTTTGTTTACATTTTTTACTTTCATTAAATAGCTTCTATTTGTTTCCATTCCAGTAACATATTAATAATCTCAATTATATTTCAGTTACATCAACATATGGTAACCCATCATCATGATGCCCCAAAACAATTTAAATGCGAAATTTGTTCCGAACGTTTTTCAACACCTTCCAATTTAAAGGCTCACCTACAGGGACACGAAGAAACGCCTGATTGTTATTGTGAAATTTGTAAAGAACATTTTGCCAATAATGTTCTATTAAGAGCTCATGTTCATAAGTTGCATTACAAACTTAAACAATTGGATTGCGACATTTGTAAGAAGCCTGTTGAAGAAAATGATTTACTGGACCATATGAAGACCCACAACAATGTTAAGATCAATGTTTGTGAGATATGTAAATCGGTTTTTACCCAAAAATCTCAATATAACGTGCATATGCGCATGCATACAGGTGAACGACCTTTCCAATGCAGGGTAAGAAACCATACTTTATATGTATATATTAAAATTGCTGTACAACTTGTTTTTAATTTTTATAAAATAAATTATAGATTTGCTGTCAAACATTTGCCCATTCAAGTGTGCTTAAGTTGCATATACGCAAACATACTGGAGAGAAACCCTTTAATTGTTTGCTGTGCAAAGATGATGAAGTTGCCTTCTCACAACTGGCTCATTTGAAAACTCACATGAAAAAGATTCACAAACAACTAAAACCCTACATGTGTGAGGGTTGTCATGATTTTTTCAAAATTAAAATAGATCTTGAAGCCCATCAGCAGAAATGTAAAAAGTTTACAATGAGCGTGGAGGAGCAAGACAACCAATACAATGAAGCACAAACCTTATCTCATATTCGTTTTCTTATGGCAATATTGTTAAAGAAAATTTCCTCGGATCAAAAATTGCAACAGCTGGGCTTTGAAAAACGTTTAATTGATAATGTTGTTATTGCTGCTTTAAAACTGGCCAATCGTAATGCATATGATGACCTAAAGTTGTCATATTTGGAAAGACTGCGTTTAAATGTAGAGGAATTTCTTAATTGGATTGTGCCATCTAAAGTAATGGAACAATTTCGAGCAGAAAATCAAAGCGTAGAAAATATTTTGGAAAAAATAGTGTCCATGTATATGAAACAAAAGTAAAAAAAAACAGCATTCAATATAATTAATGTGTGCCATAAGTAAGCATTTTAGCATTTTAGAAATTTCGTAGTCATTGCTGTAGGTTTATGTGGTTTTTTTTTCAAAAAAAAAAAAAAAAAATATTATTAAATGAAAAAACTTACATTATTTTTATATACAAAAGAATTTGTATCAGTAAACAGATGCTATTTTAAGAAAAAATATTACTTTTAGTTTTCTCTTATACCCATAAAAACATACATACATACATACATACATGCTTATATGTAAGTATGTATATCGAGATAGAATTTATACTTGCCATCTAAATTTAGCTTAAATCCAAAGTGTTTTTAGTTGTTGTTTCCTAATTTTAGTTCAAAGATTTTACTTTTCCAAAGAATTAGTTTTAAGTTTTCCCAATGAAATCCAAAGATTATTATTATACAATAATTTTACTATTACTTTTACTTTAAATGCAAAATATTTACCCACCTTAAATAAAACATTTGAAATATTGTTACTCTCCAAAGTAAAAAAAAAATAAATTACTTTTAACTATTATGGACTTAGTTTTAATTTTAACTAAGTTTTTAGTCAATTTGGATTCTTGCCAAACTTCATGCAAATAAAAACAAGCACAAACTAATATGTAAATAAATTGAAAATCTATGTATAATACAAAAAGTTTAATT
This sequence comes from Metopia argyrocephala, assembly GCA_963576795.1. Classification (NCBI taxonomy): domain Eukaryota; kingdom Metazoa; phylum Arthropoda; class Insecta; order Diptera; family Sarcophagidae; genus Metopia; species Metopia argyrocephala. The sequence continues at coordinate 99,804,579 of OY756210.1, forward strand.
GCAACTTAATTTTAATTATTTTCAGAACTCAAGATACATTTATACAAAGGTTTGTTTATTTATGTGTTCTTTAAAATAAACATGTTTCAAAATCATAAATCACAAAGCTGTTCATTAAAACATAACAAAACAAGATCTACATACATACATATCTATATACATGCATATATACCAAGAACCAAAGGGTATCTGAGAGAAAAAGTATCAAGTTGCTAACAGGTAAATTTTTTAATACAATTCTAAACAATTAAAAGCTTTAACACTATGGGTCAATATACTAAAAATTTAAGGAATGTTCTTGCAGTATAATTATATTGGTTTCCAACTTGTATTTCCTTATAAAAATGAACTTTTAAGTCATTTGTCTAGTTTCTATTTCAAATAATTTTTTTATATTTTAAACTTGGAAATAACTTCAAAAATAACTAAATTGTACTTTGAAAAGCCAATTTCTATACATAAGATTATGTTTTCCAAATAATTTTAAACTTTCATAGAGTATTTTTTTTATTGATTGAGGCCAGCATTCAGGGGATGACCCCTACAGTACATTGTGCGGATCTAGGAAAATATGAGCGGAAGGGGGAAAGAGGACTGTGGACGTTTGATTTGAACATAATATACAAAAAAAATCTCTATCTTTCAACTATCTTCACATTCAAATACAATGCGCTGCATGAGTAGGGGTTTACCCCTGAGTATTGGTCTTAAAAAAAATAAAAAATATGTGATATTAGTCGGAAAAAAGCAAGGGTCCTACTTTAAAAATGCGAACTGCAAGGAAATCGGTCGCTGTTGATTAATTAATCAATGGCCAGTGTTATACCTTCACCACTGAATAATCCAACAGCAATCAACCGCAAGAAGCTCGCGCAGTAAAGTTTAAATTAGGGGGGAGTAAAACATTATAATGATATTTGTGATGTTGTTGTTGTTTTTGTTGTTCTCCTTAATCCAGTCCCTGGGATAATTTTTAGTAACTGCTCCTCAACTGCCTTTCTGCTATTGCTCTCCGCCAGTTGAGTCTTTGCAGTGTAAGCCTCTACACCACGATAAGGTGATTATTCCACGTAGATGATGTACATTTAATCATAGGTAATGGAGGGATTGCTGGCAAATTATATGCAAATTTGAGGTCTGATTGTATATTTTAGGTATTTCTCTTTCCTTCAAATTCTCTTATCAATTTATATCGACTCAGTTTTCTATCCCCGTCAATTCTTTACTTGGTTTCATTACAAAATAATAGAGTTGATTTGTTGCATATCTGTTGGATTGAATTGCTGGTTATAGACAAAGAATTGGAATTGTAACAAAAAAAAAGGTCTGAATGAAATATATCTCTGAAAAAGACAAATATATCTCAATATGATGATTGGGAATTACATACATACATAATTGGCCACTACAACCCTGTGTCAGGGTTACGGCCTATCTTCTCGCAGCACTCGTGTGTGTTAATTTTTATCCATGAGCACCGGGACCTACAGTTTAAAGTCGACCCTGAACGACAGATTTAAGAAGCTTTTTCATTGCAATCAATTACTCCCAGAGCTTTTGCTAGAGGACTGCTGAGAGGTAGTCGGCGAAAGAAATATTTTTTTCATATTTCTTTTTTTCAAGATGTCAGAGCTGTAAGCCAACACACTAAACACTAGACCACGGCGACTAGAATGATTGGGAATTACTTTATTGAAAATTGTAGTGAAACGAATCTTACCAACTGCATATATTAAAGGTTAGAACAACAGGACCAAAAAAATTTTTATGACAAAACGTTAATAAGTACATTAAATTTGTCTATTAGTTTGACATTCAATTATTATAATGCAATTAAAACTTTTCGCTTTTGCTTGCAAACAAATTATGAATTGCTGGGAAAACAATTTAATAGTGCATTTCACTAATTTCGTATAAACGCGTCCTTAAAAAGAATTGTTTTGTAGCATTAATTTTGTAAACAGATTGTAAATTGCCTAACGAGTTTACATTGTTATTTGATCTACTCTAAGTAAATAATAGTGCATCATTTTTGGCTTTTAACACGATAAGTTGTCACTACTTGGGTATGAATGAAGTACTTAAACTCCCATTTAAAGGTCGTTGTCTAAAAAGCCTATTTTGCAGTTTCTCGATTGCGTGTAAGAAAGGATAATTATGTTCTTTTATAACAACAAAGTATCCAATTCTATTTGGCGTGTTTAATTGTTCTATCAATACTTTAATAAATTCCATAAAATGTTTTCCAACATTGGAACAAGCGACAACTTTTTCCTAGTTTATAAAAAAAATGCTAGAAGAAAGTTGAAACGACTTTTAATTATAAAAAATCTTCTAAAATTTAAAAGACGGCTGATTCCTAAAAACACTACAACACACTATTGCATCGAGAATGTTATTGACGCCATATTTGCAGTAATTTGCCAACTGTTTGCAATAAAAACATTTGAGTTATATTAGTGATGTCAAGTATTGCATTTACAAACATTTGACATCCGTTATGCGGCAGTGATGTACAACTACTGCATTTACTAACATATGCTTTGCTTTTTGAATGCTCTTTAGGCACGGCAATTTTATATAGTAATTACTATATAAACAGATTAAAATGAAATGTTCACAAACACTACCTTTTGCTATATATCGATCGCCCTTTCCCTGACATTCATTTGTAGGGGTCTTCCCTCAGTGAAAAAAAAAAACACAAATTTTATTTTTTAAAACACAACATATTGAAGACTTTGAAAAGAGTTGTACTTTTTGTCCAAGCCCTGCTGTTGTTCTAAGTTTCTTTTAGATAAAAAAAAACATGCGGTGAGTACAGTACTGGCTGAGTATTTGAACGTAAATCCCATTGTCGTGGGAACGTGTAAGAACTGTAACAAAAAAGACTGACTAAACAGACATCTTTTTTTAGTTAAAAAACTAGAGAAATTAATGCAATACAACCAATAGAATACAAATCAAATCATATTATTTTTATAAAATTTTCAATCATTCATTATTAACGCATTATTGGTTACTTGCGTCTGTTTGGCTGCTGTTTTGTGATAAGAACTTAATTGAACAACAAACTGGTTTAGGTAAAACGTATACATATATGTTGGATATGTTTTTTCTAAGCATTGATTTAGGCTTATAAATAAGTATGTAATGACAAACTATTTGTATACATTTCATTGACAGCAACTCATGCTAAACAGTTGACAAATAAGGTTATATTGTGATCTCTTTGGACTTTTGGAGACTTGCCTGGTATGACTTTACTATCTCTACTGCATTATTAAACAACTTCAAAGCGCGCTCTTATCCACAGTTACCATGTGTTTAACAATTTGATTGACAGGTCGGCTAATGTTTAAAGTCATATAAAACAAACTTGAAACAATTTTCTTAACAAATAGCAAAAAAGCAAACACACAAATCTTATACTTCCTTTCATCACAATCGACTAAATTGTCATCATCATCATCATCGTCTTCATTGGGAATACATACATATATCTTTTATTTTTTTGTTTTTTTTAATGTCCTTGAAATAAATATAAAAAAGTTTTATCGAAATAAAACCAACTCATTAATTGCTAAGACTTTGTTTGATCTCAAATACACGCGACAAATATTCCATATATTTCATTGTATTATACAATTGCAACGCTAAAGAAAAACAAAGATTTTTTTTTATATTTTCTTAAGCGAGAATAATGTGAGTTAAAGTATCTAGCAAAAAAAAAAAAGAAAAAAGTTGTGTATGAAGTGTCTTGTACTTTTGGGTGGTCAACGTATTACATTCATTATTGCAATGACAACAATAGGAATATGGCAATGAAAAAGTGTGTTTCCTATGTATATGCATATACGTACATATGTACAGTACAGCCTTATTGCAGCCATGTGATCAATGCATTTACATTAACCAACCACACTGTGACTATTCATAATAGGCAAATCAATGATATTGATCTGTTTATTCTATTCGCCATTCTTGTTATGGTGGTTTGAATAATAATGGTAATGAAAGGAATCCCTTCGATTGATTATTCATGGTTTTTTTTCTATTTTCTTAGAGAAATAATAAAATGGAAATTATTTATTGACAAATAAAATTTATAATAATGTCCAGTAAAAACATTAAATTTATGTCTATTTATTAGAGCCACATTCAAAGCCAATGTAATGTGAAGTGAAGGCTTGCTTAGATATAAATATTTTTATGATCGACCATCAATCACACATAAACAAGCGGCGGCGGTTAAAAAAGGGCTTAATAAAATTACTTTCAGCTATTGCTTATGAACGTATTAAGTAGTTTTTTCTTTTTTGTTTTTAAGATGACAAATTTTACAACATAAATTTCAGTATTTAAATGGTATGTTTTTTTTATCTTTTTGCGTGAATACGTGACGGAATAGAAATAAATTTAGCAGAGTTGTAGATTAAGCTACCACATTGTCTATGTTCGCTTCTCTCAACTAAAATATTTACTTCTGCATTTACACGCAAGAGCGCTATAAATGTTAGACGGCCCAACAAAGTAAAGATAAAATTTCTTTATTTCTCAACACACGGCTGGGTGGGTATGTTCCGTTAACCGAAAACGAGTATTAATCAAAGGCAAATAAAACTTAATTACGCCAATTTTTTTTTAATTTTGCTAGTTTTAAAGTACTGATATTGATAAAGGAATAAATATAAAAATATCTAAAACTTACTCGTATCACAGACATATATAAACTTATACGAATTTTTAGCGTAGGTAGTTTTATAAGAGCGAGTCTGTTCTCATACGAAGGAAGAACGAATAAGTTTCATCCTAGTCCTCTCAAGCAAAATAAAAGAGAGCGTTTCTGAAGAGATTCAATTAAGCTAATGTAAGTGAGGACATATGGATCCGTACTCAGGAATAGGATGTACCAAAGATGTGTACAATTGTTTTGTTACGTAGGGATCAATGAATTCTTTTGACCAACGCTTTATATATCCTAAAACTTCATTTGCTTCACCATCATTGAAATATAATCACAAAACTTAAGTTTATGATCCCACAAGATTCCAATATCAATAATGCTTAACACCTTGCCCAGGATTTTGTCCTTAAAATGATATGAGGTAACAAGTTTTAGTGAACGATAAAGTGCCATGAGTTTACATTTATTAATATTTAAATCCAATAAGCTGACATCACACAATTGAGACAAATTTTCAACATCTCCTTAAAGTATTGGCTGACCAGATATGCTATCAAACGAATTAAAAATGTTACCATCATCAGCATACCTGAGAATATTAGAATTAATAATAAAAGATGGAAGATCGTTAACTAATAATGTGAATGAAACTGGGCTAAGACGGCTCCCTTGAGTTACTCCAGAGTGAACATGAATGATTGACAGAGCATTTTCAAATTTTACTTGTTGAGATAAAATTTCAGCCGATGTAAAGCATTGTTGCTGACCTTTCATTAAATTTAGTTGTTAATTCTAGAATATTAGTAGAAGTTGCACATGATTTTTGAAAACCATGTTGATATGGAAAAAAAAGTGACGATATTTGATAATATAAAGAGTTAGTGACAATTTTTTAAAAGAGTTTTTGTAGACTGATTATGTGAATTTTTTTAACCGTTTCTGCGGTGTTCACCTTGGAAACTCGTATGCCGGAAATGGTGTTTTCTTTGTAGCAGAATTCCATTAAATCTAAATTCTGTATTTTCAGTTTAGTCCTTTAAAATAAAACATTAAAAAAAACTTGCCAAAGAATTAATTTTAATTGTAAAAAATAAAGCAAATAACATAAATTAAAAATAAAAATTGGCTAAATTTTATAGTCCAATAAAAATTACTTATAACTTGCATTTAATAAATAAAAAAGGAATAACAGAAGAGAAAAATAATATTGTACAAGTAGAAACAAATATAATCTTTTTAAAGCAGCTTCCCAGCAGAAATTAGTGCTTACCAGTAAGCTATTTTGTAAGGGAGAAATTGTAAACAATCACTTACTCGTGCACATCAATAATGCATGATTTTTATATGAAATGTACCGCTAAAATGCAATAGAAACGCAAATTTATTGAAACCAGTAGGCAAATATTATACAAAACCAAAAATAATACCTTATCCTACAGCATCTTTGGAAGCTTTAAGGTATGAATAAACAATTAATGCTTCCATTATTGCTTACAATTTTATTTATTGCTTCCAAATTAGAAAAATTTTCGCTGGGATGTAGGAGGTGTGCTAATTTAATGTCTATCACTGTGTAGTATGTTGGCAGTAAAGTCTACCGCGGATTTATTTAGAATTTGATAATGCTTTTGCATGATGCATTAATTTAATAAACTGAGAACGCTTTCTGTTATAAAAGGATTTCTTTTTCTTGGTTATAAATTTGTTAACAACGTTTTCAATTTTAATTTATTTGCAATCTATATGTAAAGTGAGGTTTTGGACCACATGACCCTCAATTTGCCAGTGCTCTTGAGGGTCCTGTTGTGGCCCATTGTGTTACTTTTCAAAAACAACCCAATGCAATAAATCGAAAGCCGAACTTAAGAGAGTTAAAAAAGAAGATGTAAAATAAAATTAAAAAATTTAATTAAAATTAAAATTTATTTACTGGATTTACTTGTTATTTTTTAATACGTATAAAATTTCAACCAAAAGTTCACATAATGAAATATTTATTTCAAATATACATACGCATTATTAGATGCCGGTGAGTTAAAAAACTAAAAGTTGAGGAAAGAAAGCGGGAGATCTTAAGAAAAATTAAGTGATTTTTTCTTTATTAAAATTAATATTTTTTTATTTTTTTTTACATACGATCATGCTTATGAATTAAAATCACGTGCAAGCCTTTATGTGCGAGCGATTGTCACATAAGCACGTCAAATGTATAAAACAACACGTTTGCAACGTTACATTACAATCACTAAAACAGGCATACACAAACTCATACAAAATTGACAACATAACTGCAATTTACCTTCTATATAACACATTTACTTTTATATAAATAAATAATTTATGATTGTATAGTGTTATAGACGAACACCATCCCTGAAAACAAAAGACTTTAATGACTGTTTCCATATCACACCATAAATTTTTTGAAAACTTTGGTTTTGATGTTTATTTGTTCTTTTCTTCAAAATTTTTCTTACTCGTATTATTCTTTGCATACATGCGTATAACAAAGGCGAATTTTTATTACATTAAAATTGATTAAACATTTTTTTCTTTATGAATTTTAATTTTATATACAACAATACAACACATACATACATATCGCACCTTTTGAGCGAAATGATCGTAGGACACAAAAACTAAATTTACAAGAGAACGTATTTTTTTATAAATTTGTGGGATTTGGTTAATAATATCAGTACTTACTTACTTACTTTACTTAGATGGCCATAACAACCCGTTAACGAGTTTCGGCCTGCCTTAACACTAGTCTCCAGGCTTCTCTGCTAAGCGTGCGCCTTCTCCAGTTGGTCACACCAATTAACGACAGGGCTTCATCAACCTGGTCCTTTCAACGTAAACAGGATCGTCCTCTACGCCGACGTCCAGTGACGAACAATATGGCCCATCCAGCGTAGCCGCTGGATGTTAATACGCTGAACAACGCCTACATTGCCGAGGAGCTCATACAGCTCATGGTTGGTTCTAATGAAACTCATCGCCACGCCTTAGAGGACCAAACATCTTACGAAGAACCTTTCTCTCGAACACGCCCAGGACCGCTGCATCGGCACAAGACAGCGTCCATGCTTCCGCACCATAGAGAAGCACCGGGAGAATAAGCGACTTGTAGAGTGTTAATTACGTCGCACGAGAGAGGTCTCTATTACTAAACTGCCTACTGAGACCGTAGTAGCACCTATTGGCCAGTGTGATTCTTCGTTTGATCTCCAGACTGACATCATTCTTGCTGGTAATGGCGGTGCCAAGGTAGATGAACTCCTTGACCACATCGAATGTATAGTTGCCGGCTGTAACCTGGGAGCCGATGCGATCAACATCCCTACTCGTCGACAACATGTACTTCGTCTTGCTCTCATTTACCGCCAGACCCATTTTTGCAGACTCTCGTTCAATAGCATTAAAGGCTGCGGTGACATCTCGCTTGGTATGCCCAATGATGTCTATGTCGTCTGCATACGCAAGGAGCTGGACACTTTTGCAAAACACTCTCCATCACGAAATTGAAGAGGTCGCAGGATAAGGGATCGCCCTGTCTGAAACCTCGCACGGTATTAATTGGTTCGGAGAGGTCTTTTCCTACCTTGACGGAGCTACAGGAGTTGCTCAACGTCATTCTGCACAGTCTTATCAGCTTTGCAGGAATACCGAGCTCAGACATTGCGGCATATACGCGATCCCTTATCGGGCTATCAAACGCTGCCTTATAGTCGACAAAGAGGTGGTGTGTGTCGACTTGACTTTCATGGGTCTTCTCCAGGATTTGGCGCAGTGTGAATATCTGGTCAATGGTGGACTTACCAGGTGTGAAGCCGCACTGATAAGGTCCAATCAGTGAGATGGCGAATGGCTTCAGTCGTTCACACAATACGCTCGTAAGAACCTTATATGCGATAGGGAGAAGGCTTATACCCCTGTAGTTGGTGCATATTGTGGGGTGTCCCTTTTTCAGGATCGGACAGAGGGCACTGAGATTCCAATCATCGGGCATACTTTCTTCCAGCCATATTCTGCAAATGAGCTGGTGCATGCACCTAACCAGCTCATCGCCTCCATACTTGAAGAGTTCAGCGGGCAGACCGTCAGGTCCGGCTGCTTTGTTGCTCTAATAATATCAGTAACAAATTTTAATTTGTTTTTAAAGTTAATAACTTACGATATATTAAAACGTACAATTCGAATTCACTCCAAAGTCGATTATTTCAACTTTTTGTTTCTTCTGCATATCACATCCACATATTTTTATTCATTTTTAAATCAAGTAGTGAAGAGTTAGCGAAAGCATCTTTAATTAAAACAGATTTTTTTTTAACACAACAGCTCCTAGCTTTTTTGAGAATTTCTAATGCAATCATATTACAGTATTCCCCGGATAATTGACACGAAAAAAATTTCATAATTTGTGTGCAATTATGAAGGGAAGTCATATATGCTTCGAGATATCTGAACCCGGGCTTGACCCGATGGTCTGGTCATAGTAAGCAAACACACTAACATCGCAATTATGAAGTGAACGAAATCGAAAATTTGGAAGTAAAAATTTTTAAGAACTAAGTTTGTAATATACAGTGGTGGACACGAATTTACATCTTATCGAAAAAATATTAAATCCTTGTTGTTTTTTTTAAAGATCCCGGTAATGTTATAAAAAAAAATTACTAATAATTTGTTGTTTATATTTTGCTAAATATTTTTTCTTCAATTTTATTCAGATTAAATTTTAGTCTGGTCATGAATTTAGAACATAGACAAAATTAACTTTAATACATTGAACTAAGGCTGAGACTAATAAAGAAAAGTTAATATTTTGTAGGAAACCCTTTATTTCGGATCACAGCAGCGCATCTCCTAGGTAAACTTTCGACTAATGCCATGCACTGTTCCTGTGGAATGGTATACCAAGCTTTTTTAATTTCTTTCCATAAATCGCTCAAATTGCCACCACCATGTTTAACGGTTTTAAGGGTGTACTTTGGGTGATGCTTCAGGTTTGGAGGGCGCCATACGTACCGTTTTCCATCAGAACCGAAGCGGCAAAACTTCGATTCATCGCTCCAGAGTACATTTTTCCAAAAATTCATCGGCTGATTCTGATGTTCTCTTGCAAACTCAAGTCGGGATTTAATTTTTTTTTTGACACAAGTGGTTTACGTTGTGCAATACATCCACGTAATTTTTTTTCATTGAGACGTCGTCTTATTGTCCTGGACGATATGTTAATACTGAAATCCGACGAAATTTCATTTTTAATTTTACTTGAGCTGGCGAAAGTATCCTTAACAGCTGCCTTATAAATTAAGCTATCTTCCCTAGGTGTAGTTTTTCGGGCTCTTGGACGCTGGGTAACATTTTTGGTGGTACCATGTCGCTTGATGTGTTCCAGAGCGTTGTAAACCCTGGATCTCGAACATTTAAGTAGCTTAGATATCTCCACTACTGTTTGTCCATCATTTTTAATTTTCTGAATCAGTTTTCGCTCGGCATCCGAACTCCAAGTACCTCTGGCCATTTCTAACTAAATATTTTAATATATTCCAACGTAAAATGGAATGTAACTTTAATTCCTTACCTTTCAGCTTCAAAAAACACAAAAAATCACTCTTAAATCAGAAATTTCGAATATGTTTTAAATTCGTGGCCATCTTCAAATGCACGTTTTTATAATAATATAAATGGCAAAACAACTTAAAAATAAACAAAGCTTAATAACGGTAATTTTTCATAACATTACAGGGTACACTGAAAAATAAATAAGATCTAATTTGATATTACAAGGTTGTAAAAATTTTGCCGTTTTACTATTTTAGGTAAAACAATTGTTCGATCAACTCTCAATTTGGTGGTACATTTTTGACATTCACAAACGATGAAATAAACAAAGTGCACTTGATGAATTTAAATTCTGAATTGATAAACATATCGTAATATTAACTTTGAAGAACGTTAAATAGCAGTTTATTTACTTGATAACATCACATTCTAATAAAAGCAAAATAAAACGTTTTAGTTCGTATAGAGTTTTTTGAGCTATAGCATATTAAGTGCTGCTGTACTAAGCTTAGTACACCTGAAAAAACACAACTCAGAATATATTTTTTGGTTTTTTTCTTTTACTGTACTGTAAAAAATGTTGTTTAAATCTAGTTATAAATATTGAATTTTAAAAATTGTTCTTGGTTTTCATTTGGGCGTTAATGGGTTAAATTAATTAAATGTTAACAAATAAAAATTGTTTTGTGTTTAAGAAAAGCTTACACATCAAATTTTATTACAATTTTATCATTTCCTTAAAAAAAAAAAATGTTCAGGACTTTGAACTTTTCAGAAAATCGAATTGCCCGGTGTACAAAGTGGTTCTAATTTGTGAGATTCTACTGTACAATAATTTTGCGCTGAGGGGCCGATATGTATATACATACATATAGGCCAAATCTTTTATAGCATTATACTTTTTTGTATATGTTAGTACAAACATTTCTTTTTTGGAGTATTCTCCGCAGATCGATAGCAGAATTTTATAAAAGTTCAGAAATATTGTTCTTGTTTGATTTTTTTTTAATTATTTTAAAATGAAAAAAAAAAAATTCCTCAAATCTCACACCTTATATGTATGTATATACATATGAGTATTTTATTTTCAATAAACGTATTAGTGGTATACTGTAACAAAGGGGTGTGTATATTTATCCATTGTAATTAGAGTAAATTAAGGAAGTTATTATTAAATGAAAAGTCCTACAACAAAAAAATGTAATAATTTTTTGGTTTCGCATAATTACTTTTATTCAAGTTAGCAGTATAACACACAAATATCGTTACAATATTAAATACATACGTTTTTACAAAAATATCTGCGTACTTTTGTTTTCAGCACTTACTATGTGTATGAATGTGTGCAAGGCAGCATAAAAATATGCAGCTGAAATGGTACGAGTATTATTTATACAACCATTTATTTCTCAAAGTAATATTGTAGTAAAGTGTTTATGTTTTAAAATTACAAGTAAATTAACTTCAACGAAAACTTTTTAATGACGTATTTGAACTTAAGCATTTGTTTTTTTCTTCTACATTTAATTTCAATTTACAAATTACAAAAGGAAGTACATACTTATTTAGGAGAATACATTGTTGTTCTTGTAAAACATTGAAAACAATAAAAAAACAACAGAAAAAAAAAACTGAAAATTATTTTTTATTGTGAATTTGTTGCAATTTTTCTTATACTTAGTTTATCTCTTAATTTGAAATAAGTTTATTTAAATTATAACGCTAATTAATTGCCATTAACTCAATGTCAATACAAATGTCAATTTAAATGAGACAGGCCAGGCCAAACCAAGGGAACTTGATGAATTGACTACAATTGCGAACAACGAGTTTGTTGTTTAAGTCTTTTGTATTTAATTTTCATTTAATAGTTTACGTTGATTTATAGGTAATTTGTAGAAGATATTCGAATAATAATATATTAAATAAAAAGCCACCTTGGTGGTTTATCATACTTCAAGTTAATACAAATTTGCGGTTAATTTTTTTTACAAAAAAAAAAAAACTAACAATTAGCCAAAGCACGTGATTGAAAAAAAATTGGAGGTACTTCCATATTACGTCGACAACAAAAAAAAACCACATGTTGTAGACAAAAAAATTTAGCATATGAACATGCGTATTTACAAGCTTAAACAAATAACAACAAGTAAATCTTATCATGATTTGAATACTCAAAGAATGTAAAAAGAAAATGCACAAATACATACACACATATGTATGTACGTAGACGTAGACATTCATGCAATAATTGTAAAAACCAACAGAAATAAACTACGACGAATATAACTTTTGTAAATATAAAATAAAAATTAATTGCATAAACAGATTTAGTAAATCTTAGATGACCATATAAAAATGAATTTGAATTATTATGGGGAAATTTGCAATACATTTTCATATTATGTAATTATAAAATTTAAGATTTTCCTCTTAAAAGAAATCCATACTTTTATGTTTATTAATGAAGCTTAGATTTTGGACCTAAGGATTAAATCAATAAAGCGTAGTACTTGCTCTTTTCAAAATTTAGTTTTCGATAACGTTTGTCAAAATAAAATATCGCTATATTTGCTTTATGCTTAAATGCTCTCACCTTTACAACACAGATAAATCTGTTGAAATTCCTGAGCAATACTACATAGTTCTTTTTATTGACGAATCCAAATTCCAGCTTTGAAATGACATTTTTCTACTCTTATGTACGAGTTTAATTTGCTCTCTCACTCTGCCATCATATTACCTTTAATGGGTATCGTAATGAGTTGAATGAGTGTATTCGTTTTTAGAAAGTAAGTAGCTTTTTATCAACCTTGCGTTGAAACCTCTTTTTTTAAATTATAATTTAGAAAAACTGCAAATTTTATTTTTTATAATTTTATCCTTTGCTGGGATTGAACCTCGATCGCTTGAGTTTCTGGGTGAGCGCTCTAACTACTATACCACGATTTAAACGCTGCAAAAGTAGGAATGATTTTGCCTTCAGACTAGGAATGCTCATGTAAAAAAATAATATCGATGTTTGTTGCCAACCGATGCACCACACTTAGTGGGGTACATTTATTTATTATCTTATAAAAAAAAAGAACTGAAAGCATACTTCATATCCACTGTAGTGTTTTGAGTATTTGGTGGAAATTGAGCCAACAACCCTCACACTAGCAGTCTAGCACACTACCCAAAAGATTACTGGGGCATTCAATAATATTTTATAGACTTTTTAATGCGTAAATTACTTAATGAGTTAAAATGAACGACGGCTTTGAATATACAGCTGCATGCAACTAATTAAGGACACGAAGCTTACATGTGAGCTTGAAGCAAAAAAATAAAAATAGTTGTATATATTGTCAAAATTTTTCCGAGTTTAGTTATTTAAACTCTTAGTCGTAGAAAATAACTGTTTATTGTGTCAATTAAATTATGCCTGCGAGGCATCGAGCTAACCAGATTTTCACATACACTAGTTGGAATGGCCTCCCAAGCTTTCTTTGTTTCGGCGAAGAGATCATCAAAATTGTTTATTTTTACTGCGCTTACTTTGGTTTTTACAACTTGCCATAAATTCTCAATCGGATTGAGATCTGGACTGCATGAAGGCCAATCAAGTGCAGTGACCGAATTGTTTATAAACCATTGTTTGACGTGATGAGCCGTATGCTTCGGGTCATTATCTTGTTGAAATATCCATGTTACTGGCATATTCTCGTTTGCATACGGCATCATTTTATCGCTTAGGATTCTTACATATTGGAACTTGTCCATGTTTCCGTCAACTTTGTGCAGCGGTCCAACACCGCGTGACGACATAGCATCCCAAAGCATAATCGAACCTCCTCCATGCTTTAAAGTGGCCCGGGTGTATCTTGGATCAAATTCTTTTAACTTTGGCCGGCGAACATATTTTTTTTCCATCGGGAGAGACTCTATTAATTTTTGTTTCGTCCGAAAATAACACTCTTTTCCATTCCACAGCGGTCCAATTGCGGTTTTGTTTTTGCAAACCCTATTCGCTTTTTCCGGTTACGCTCAGACAACAATGGTTTCTTTCGGGAAATTCTTCCAAAGAGGCCAGCTTCCCGCAATCGACCTTTTTCTGTGTCTACAGATGGTTTTGCTTCATTTTCACCAAAGACTGCTATCCGAATTTCATTTGCTGATTTATGCGGATTTTTTTTCGACTCGCGGACAATCAATGCATCTTCACGCACTGTCGTAATTCGGCTTCTTTGTTTACGAGGCACCTTTTCAGCTGTCGAATGTTTTTTGAAATATTGCACCGCTTGGAAAACCATTGTTTTAGAAACTTTTAAAGCTGTTGCGATCTCCGTATAAGAGCTTCCTTCCTGATGCATTTGTACAATAATCTTTCGAGTACTGACGTCACAGGACTTATTTTTACCCATGTTTAGCAATAAGTAAAAGTTTATCAAATTCTGAAAAACACTTTGTGTAATCTCTCTCTTGAATCTTAAAATTTTAAAAAATTTTTCACTGTCCTTAATTAAGTGCACGAGTAATTTATTTCACAAATTATGAAAAACACCACAAAGAAAAAAATAACGGTAAAAATAGGGTCGCCATTGAGAAGTTTCAATAAACAAAGTTGGATTAACTAAATAGGGTCAAATTTTAACGGTTTTTTTAATAGTTTTATTTTCAACATAATGATTTAAATATTGAGTACTACTGTCCTTAATTAGTTGCACGCAGCTGTATATGAACTTTCTCAATTGCCACGAAGCTGGCAATCATTGTTAAATATTTATGTATCTGAGAAACTGCATTTTGTAATCTCGGGTTGTATTTCATTAAACCGCCAAACAAGTTCTTGTAAAAAAACGGAGAGCTCATCTAAGAGGCTTTATTTAGTCTGATTTTTAATTGCCCTAACGCAAATGTTTTTGACTGTTTTCAACAAGATTCTTTCATTCTAGTCCAATGCTTTGATTTTTCCTCTGTCTCGGGTATGAATTGGTGGTACCAATTCTATTCATTATTCATTTTGAAGACTCACAAAAAAAATATATGGCGCTTTGAGACTTAAAACATACCTATACTTTAAAAGTTTGCCACTATTCTCCAAAGTGAGTTTTTTCAAATTACTGCAGCCATCTATGCGTTAGGTCAGATAGTTTTGGAACTGCCTTCCTATTTACGTTTTATGAATCGCAGACACGGTTTCGTTGCTCCAATTTTAATTTCAACTTGGTAGCTCTGTTTTAAAAAGTCTGCAAATATTATTAATATTCATGTATGAGTATAAAGGCCAAAATGTGCATACACAACAGAAGTACTTATATACAATGTATGTACCTACATATCGTCGATGGAATTAAAGAACGCTGTAACTGACAAAACCTTAAATGTTCACCAGAGCCAAAAAACCTGTATGAAAGTATTGTAGAACAAAGACACTGGTATTTTTCAAAACGCAGACGGCGTAAGTACATTTATTTTCATCATAGAAATCTGGGACCGGGACCAATCGACACGTATTTTTTTTTTTCTAATAAAAATGTGCAAAAAACGTATTTTCGATTTTTTTTTCAGTTACAGCGTTCTTTAATTCTTGCGACGATATATACGTACACACATACATATGTACACATTACATTTTGTCATAGTATGTGTAGGGTATGTGTGTAAAAAAAGTACTCAAAGAATTTATTGTTGTTATCTAATGCTTGCACATATACATAAGTGCTTACAATCTGCTGGTGTCTAGGGCCTAAGAGAAAAGAAGCAAAAAAAAATTTTTTTTGTGAAAGGAAAAACTGCAAGAAAGAAAATTGTAGTTCAAAACACGCAAACTCAATTTCCATACGCAAATGTAGACATTAGACACAAGCAAAAAGAAGAAAAAGTTTAATATGAAAATAAAACACGAGTATTACTTTGGTAAAAGAAAAACAAAAAGAAAACAATGAAAAGATAAAAATATTCAAATGTTAAGGTTAGTTAGAGCTTGAAGCAAGATTCTTACTCTAGTCCACACTTAAGGAATTGAAAATGTTAGCGCTTACAAACCTAAAGGTTGTACAGCCTTTTTTTCATTTTTCGTCTTTCTTAGTTAATTCTTAAAATGCGTTTCTTGATGGCATGCAGCAAAACTTTTTACACAAAATTTGTCCAAACCTTATCATCTACATACTTGAAGAAGCAACAAAAAAAAAAAAAAAAGGAAAATTTCTAAACATTTTATATCTTGTTAACCTAAACAGGCAACTTTGCATAGGGTACTATTTTGTTGTTTAAATCCATTGGTAAAAATGTTGAAAGTATAACGTTTAAATAGATATCAGTAGTATTTATTAGAGGAAGCTGCAAAATCTCTTGTTGTACAATGTTACTAATTTGTAATTTATACATATATCGTATTATATTTTTTGTTTTATTATTGTATAAATAAAATGTTTTCAATATAATCATATGCAGTTGTAAAAGAAGCAGTAAAGTTTATATATTTTTTCACAATTGTGTTAATGGTTTTGTTTTTTTTTCACAATTAGTCGTAGATTTTACACGAAATTTTGTGTGGGAAGATGTTACGTATTTGAGTGTAACTAAAAAAATATATATATGGTTCATGTACATATAAATACTTTGGTACTCGTATATTGTTTATAGTCCTTTGAGACGCATCTTTAATTTAAAAGTAGCTATAGGTGTTTGAACGTCCAAAACTCCTACATATCTACATTTTTAGTTGTTCAGCACGCATATACATACATATGTATGTATGCATGTCTCTGTTTATAATAATTTTTTCTTAAATACGTCACGTCAGTATTTACAAATTAAAAAAAAAATACATCTTGTCATATGATTAGATTCAGAAATTAAATTAAATTAAAAAGAGAAAGATTTTATGCCTTATTTTTAGAGAAATAAATCAATATTCCCTTACCAACAGATATCAGTTGAAATTTAGGCCAGTCCTCTATAAACTATACACTTTTTCTTTACGGTAAATAACTAACGGCCGTATGTGTAATGAAAAGTTAGCAACTCGTTAGCATATGGGACAAAAAACTGGCAAGTTTATCACCCGCTTCAGACTGATAGTATTAAAACTTCCCATATCTTTTATTTGACAGTAAGTAAGAATTTCCGATGGGGTGCAATAACGCCTTACGAGATAAGGCCTTTAAGGCTTTATATCTCAATGGAAAGTGAAATAAGGCCTTTATTCCCAAAAAGGTTTTATTGCACTTTGAAAGTGAAATAAGACCTTTACGGCTTTATTTCACTTAAATTTCTTTTTAAATGAAGCAATAAAATTTCTTATTCTTCTTATATTTTATTAAAAGGAAATGTCTGGAAAAAAGAAAACACAGATATTAATTTAAGTGCAACAATAGATGGAGTGCAATAACGCCTTACAAAATAATGCCTTTAAGGCTTTATTGCACTTCCAATTGAGAAATAAGGCCTTTATTGCGAAAAGGCCTTTATTGCACTTTGAAAGTGACATAAGGCCTTTATTGAAATTTAGCCAATGGTTCAATAATTTATTTTATATTTTTTGATTCTTTTGTTATACTGTTCAATTTATTGTTTTTGTTGTTGATAACAGCATTTCGTCTTTCTGCGTGGCGGCCTGTGGCCGCTCTTAGGGGTTTACTCCTCCAAGGAATGCTGCAGGTGGCTTTACTGAATAAAGTTTCTCTGGGCGCGTCACACTACGGAAGATAATGAGAATCTGGAGAATTTTTTTTTTGAAAAGATAAAAATTGCCTGGGACCACCGAAAAATCTGATCTGGTAAAAAATAAAAATTAAGTCATAAAATGGAAGTGTTTCTTTAAACATGTCGTAGTCACAATTTCTAAATCATTACATGAATTGAAATCATTTTAAATGCTTTCCTAAATATGAATGGCACACCTACAAATGACCTGGGGTTGCGCTAACAGGGTCGAATTCAACTACCCATAGACGTGGTGGTGATAATGCAATCTTGTCATCTGTGACTATGGCTAATGTAAATATCGAGGAGACGGACGCTCTTTATGTTCTGACCATGAGAATTATTTATGATGTCCGCTGAAATGATCACATATTTCGAGTGCCGAAAGAATCATTCAAGTGCCTCGGTTCCTTAAAACGGTGCAAGAAAAAAACTTCACCCCATCTGATCTTCTCAATATTTACAAGACATTTATTCGACTTGGAATGGAATACTACTCTCATGTATAGGCCGGTGTTTCAGTCTATTTTGGGGTTGCTCGGCCGTGTACAGGAAAAGACGAAGATGCTTATCAGCGACGGTAGGGTATCCAATTCTATCGATTTGTTGGAGCATCAGCGCAATGTGGCCTGTGTATCACTGTTCTATCGGTACTACCATAGTAGATGCTCTGATGAAATAGAGGACTTGATTCCGCTTAATCGCATTTTTTTTTTGCGGACTATTCGTACCTTTCTCAGAGCACATAATTTTGTCGTTATTTGTCCAGTAAACCCCACAATGCTTTATAGAGAGAATTCGTTTTTTAGCCGCATCACACGTTTATGGAACAATCATCCAGCGAATGATTTTTCTGCCAGTTTCGATATCAGTAAGTTTAAATCAAATGTCCACAAACACTATTCCTCTCTCTCTGCCCACAAACACTACTCTGACTTCATGACTTCTCGGTATTACAACACGAGCATGGAAATTTCAATAAATATTTTCAATATTTTTCGAAATTTGCAACATAATGAGCCTTCTCACAGAAAATGGCCAAGAAATAAATAAAATAGAGGAATTTAAAGGTTCTTCAAATTTTGAAATTCAAAATGAGATTCCAATGTAGTACATACATGCATACATACATAACTGGCTTTTACAACCCTGTGTCAGGATTACGGCCTAGCTTCTCGCAGCACTCATGTTGTGTGTGTTAATTTTTATCCATGAGTACCGGGACCTACAGTTTAATGTCGACTCGGAACGACAGACTTGAGAATTAATTACTCTCAGAGCTTTTGCCAGAAGACTGCTGAGAGGTAGTCGCCAAAAGAAATATATTTTTTTTTTAAGATGTCGGAGCTGGGTGTCGAACCCAGTGCTCATGTCTTAGTAAGCCTACACACTAACCAATAGACCACGGCGACTAAAATAATACCTTATACTATAGCATCTTTGGAAGCTTTAAGGTATGAATAAACAATTGCTACAATGCTACTACTACTACTTCCAATGTATTACTCTGAGATTATCCAGGGTGCTGGATAGAACGATTATGTGTTTCACTGATCAAATTATCACTGTTTTTATAAATAGGTACATATGCATATGTATGTATGTCCATATGGTATATCTATAATTAGCATCATTTAAGAATATATGTAATTGTTTTTTTTTTTGTTCACTTCCTACTCCGTCAACACTTCCAAAATACAATTCTTGTAACTTCTCACCTAGTGGTGGTGGTTAATATAAATGAATTTCATAGTGACCAAATATGTTTTTTATTTCGTGTGCATTTGTGTTTTTTTTGCCTACACAATCAACGATATTTGGTTTATTCTTAGAATGAAGGATTTCGTTTCTTTGTCTGATGTGAGAGCATGTACGAATATTGAAAATATTTAGAGAAGAAAAGTGTGTGAATATTGTAGGCACACGTACAAGACAATTTTTCGTTTTTTTTATATAACAGGTCATGGTTAAAGTCACTTCTATGGAAATGAAAATGGTTTAAAAACATATTCACACACACAAACACACATTACGAATAATAAGTGACTGATAAGACTGTGCAGTATTTTTCTTAAGCAGGAAGTTAAGTGTTTGAATATATAATGACGTGCGTTGAATACAAAATAATTTAAAGTTGTAAATTGAAATGAATCTGAATTTAATTCAAATAAATAATTTATAATTTTTTAATTACAAGAAAACAATAAAAATTTATTTTAACTATTAAACAAATACGGATTTTGACTATTCCCATATGTAATGGAAAATATTATTGCTATACCCCTCATTGTGCTAAGAAATTAATTTCAATAATAATTTTGCTGTAGGCATTTATGATGATGACGATGAAGATGAGAACTACCTACCAGAGTTAAACTAAGAAATGCAAAAACCTCAAAAAATAATAATAAAAAAAAAATCAGTGCCAATATGTTACCGCTTATGTTATGTACGACGGCGGCGGATACATTTTGGTTATACGAATATTCGTATTTGATGTCAGAGTGTTGTTGTGTGTCTGTAACATAACAAGATTATTAAAATAAGATGTGTTTGCCTTTAGCTAGAACTAAAAACCAAAATAAAATAAGCAATTCTTTTTGTTTTTCAAAAGTGTCTGTATTGTTTTTGCCTGGGTGGACATGTTAAATACATGCTGACTTGCTTCTGTAGAAATAAAACAAAAGTAAAAACATACAAATCGATTTTCTTGTATTTTACTTTATAGATCTGTATGTTTTTTTATGTATTTGGTTTAAAGAAATATGATTTTTTCTCTGTTTTTAAACCCAAAAGCCAGCCTTATGGTTATTAAGTGTAGTAAAATATTTCACAGTAAAAAAATACAAAAGCGCCACACTAAACCATCAGCCAACTAAATTACTGTGTGGTACAGACTTTGATTGTCTTAAATGTCTTAAAATTATGTGCATATATTAAGCGTTTTCATTTGACGTAGCAAATGTATGTACATAGATGTGTATGTACATGCATATGTGCGCTTGTCAACTTAATTTCATTTGCTGTTTTTATATCTATTGTTTTATTGGTTTTTTCTTTTTCGTTTTTATTTTCACAAATGCTAAACTGAAGGACCTGTATCGCCTTTTTTTAAATACTTATATATTCTTAGAACTTCTTCTCAGTATAATATTGATTTCATCTGTTTGAAAGATGATTTATAAGAGAAATTGAAATTTATTTGCTGACATATTGGCCATGAGATGTCTGGTAAAAAATTGCTTTTACAAACAAAATCATAAATGCCCCTATGTGAACAACATCATTTTTGTTAAACTGTCATGGTTAAAATACTTTTTTCAAAGTTATTGTGGTATTTTATGTAACATTACAACAAACCTTTAAAAGATATTGAAAGTAGTATTGGGTACGCAAACTTATATGTTCGTACAGTGCTGTTTGAAACCTAAACAGCGTTTTCTAATAGAAGTCGTAAGACTAAAAATACCCCAATTATTTTTAATTGATCTGACTTTCCACTTATAACAACGAAGGTTTAATTTTGTTGCTTTAAGAAAAACTGTTCAAACTTAACTAACCTAACCTAACTTCTTCTTCCATAGATTTGTTCATAAAGCCTTTTAACCAGCCTCCATCTTGAATATACCAAATGAGTAATGCAATGTATTTAGAAGACGTATTTAGTTCTTCTGTTTTTTAAATCAGTGCAACAAACTTGTTAATCCAGATTTCCTTCTTAATATTCACCAGAACAATATGGAATACAACCCTCAAGTATGACCCAGTGCTTAAATAGCTATTTTGGGGGGCTGGGTATCCAAGTCCATCGACTTTTTGTGTGGTCTCCTGAGTGCTAAATTTCCAATTTATTATTTTAAATAAAACGTCTGTATTAGAAGTGTCTTGTGTTCGATCAGCACTATAATATCTGGCCTTTCGATACAGACTTGATATCCTTGGCACTTGATAGCGATCATAGATCTGTTAGAATAAATTACCAGGGCAGTGTACATGTACACCTCCATCCGGAAACCAGTAAAAGATCTACAGTAAATATCCACAGAAATTTGACTGTCGTTTATTTAACATTAACGGCAAGTGCTATAGGGTGATATTTACTAACTTTTTTTTGTTCCAAATTGGATAAATTTTGACACTACGCGCCACATAGCTCGTGCCACTTTGGAGATTTGAACTCACCATTGTATTTAATCTGATTTATGTGCGCGAAAAGTATTAGAATATTCAGTGTTTCGGATTTGTGCAACACCATTCATATATTGTACTCATAATATCACCGCCTAACTTTCCAAGCCCATAAAAAGTTTCAAAGTTATTTCACAATGTTTAAAAGTAGAAGTCGCTTAATGAAAGACCCTCTTCATGTACTAACATTTGGTAACTGCTGTCATTGCCAATATATTCTATATTGAAATATATACGAGTAGATTATATTGTAGTTATAGCTGATTTCTTTGTGGTTTTTGGTTGGTTTATATTCTGCATACATGATATTTGAATTGCAAATCCTATTATGACTTGTAAAATTATATATGATTTTAGGTTTGTTTTGTATTTTTTGATTATTTCAGTGACTTCTTTAAATTGTATTTTATTTTCTGTTTGTTTGTTTTTGTTCTTCCTTAAGAGTGTTTTTTGTTTGGTTACGCAAGTCATAATTTTGTTGGTGTTACGTTTTATAATACTTTTTTTTTTGTCTTTCTTAAATATTGTATTTTTATTTGCAATATTGTTTAGACGATACAGACACTTAAAACATGGTAGTGTGCACGTGTTTGTTAAAAACTAAAGCCTACACCAAAGAAAGGTTCAATAACATGAATAATGCATAAAAAGTTTTATTTAATATTACGCAGCTCAGTCGTTTTTAGCTCCAAGACAAAATTAACAATAGCATTACCCTGCACGCATAATCATATGGAAAGACATTAAAAGCCCTTTTTGTTACTTTACACAGAACGAGCTTAATATAAAAAAGTGTTTGCATTTAAATAATGAAGAAGAAAATAATAGCATAACTAGTTTGGAATTCTGTAGCATTTATTAGTCTAAGATTTCCATTTAAGATAATCAGACTGAATGAATAAATCATTGACTTTAAAAACAAAAATTGATGGAAAAATTATTTAATTTTTTCAACAAGCAAGTTTCTTTTGAGTTTTATACACTTTGTCCCACGTTTTTTTTTCAATTTATTTATGCAGACCAAAAATACAATTTATCTCTTTGTCCAGCCATATCTTCAGTTTCAGAAGTTAGAAATAGTCTCTTAGAACTAAATCCAAAAGATAGGGCGATTAAGGAAGTAATCAGGTCGTTTTTTTATTTATTTCTTTATTCTCGTTAAATCGACCCAATAACCTGGTGTTATATTCGCCATTGATTGGTTTACTCTTTTGAAAAGACAGTCAATGTAAATTATAATGCGTGCACCCCAAAATACGTTCTCCATGGCTTTATTGCCTGACAAACCCACCTTGCCTTCTTTTAGCTTAAATTTACAGCGACAATTCTATGTGTTTTAAAAAATGATCTTTGGTCTTTGGTTTAATATGATGGATAATGCACTCTTTGCCGAAGGTTACATATTGCATTTTAACAACTTCTCCAAAGTTGTGAAAATATTGAGTTTATGGTCAAGTGTAAGCAAACGTGGCACCTATGTTACAGAAAGCTTTCTCATACCCTAGTGATCATTTAAAATAAAACCACTGAGCCAGGTGATATGCCAATGACTTCCACATAATCTCACACCTTGAAGGGCTAACACTGTATTCAAATTTTTTTCTTTCTTTTTAATGGTTTCCGGGGTAGAGACTTAAAGTGTTTTCTCAGAAGGTTATTCATATTCTGTACTTGTACATTCAGTTAATTTTTTTTTCATAGATGTTTGTATATATTGCGCCTTTTATTGTTGATGAAACAAGTTGCTGAAAATTTGTCCACTCAAGAGCCAGTGTTATACCTTCACCCTCGAATGATCAACAAGCAGTTGCCTCATCTGTCGGTGGATGATTAATGTGAATGGTGAGCGTCTTCAGTAGATTAGCTGTTGTCTTCCCAGAAGGTGGCGCTGTACTCCTGATCATTGGTTTCTGGTGGAATGGATTAGGAATGTCAGGGGGCGATTTCTTGCCGATGGTCTTGCTGGTGGAGGGGGGGGAGTGGGGAACCTCTTATTTTTCTTAAATTTAATTTTTAATTTAAATTGTAATTTTTAGAAAGTCGCAAATTTTTTATTTTTATAATTTCATCCTTCGCTGGGATTGAACCTTGGTCGTGTGAGTTTCTCTGCGAGCGCTCTACCACTATGCCACGACTGTTAAAATTGATGGTGCACAGTTCCGTTTGTATTTATCTTGTTTAGCCAAAGTATAAGTGATGATTTTGATGTTTGCAAAAAATGATTCATAACGAGTACATGAAATCTACTTTTTTTATTTTATTCTCAAATCACGGTGTCGTCTGCTATCACTGACTACAGTTTGTTAAAATTTTGACAGGACCTAACTGGCAAATTTTAAATTTAATTACAGAAGTAACGATACTATTCATACCCACCCACCTTCGTAATAGGAAACTACCTAGTTAGAGATGATAGCATCATTTTACGAATAAAAGAAAATATTGAAAATAATAAATGTATTGGCACGACTTACGATTTCGAGTGTCAGAGGTAAAAAGGTTTATGCAACCTTCCGGTTTCAATATATACATAAATACCCACATAGGTACATAATTGGCCATTAAAAGTCTGTTTCTGGTCTAACCTCTTACAGCACCGATATTTTGTGCGTCAATCTTTATCCATGGGTACCGCGATCTACAGTTTAAAGTCGACTTCGAACAACAGACTTGATAAACTTGTTCATGGTAATCAGTTACTCTCAGACATTTTCACAGAAGACTGCTAAGAAGTAGTCGCCCATAAGAAATATTTTATTTTAAGATGTCAGAGCTAGGATTTGAACTCGGAGCTCTAGACTACGGCGAATCTTACTTGCCCAAGTTATCACTTTTCATAAAAGGTAACTTCAAAAGGTATATTTTTCCGTGACTTTGATTATGAGCCATTATGTGTACTCTGATTTGATTATGAAATTTTGTGTTATGCTTACAAGCACTCGTAGTTGAATAAATCAGCTGTGTTATTCTGTAATGTTTAAACTTAATTTTAGCCCTTTGGCTACAATTTTTCAAAGTATATTGTGATTTATATTATTTTCAAAATACAAAATTTTAGCATTTTAACTTAAAATATTTTAGAATAGGGCCTCAGAATTGATATATTTTTTATTAAAATATGTGACGCTATAATTTTAAACACAAATGTTTTAGTTAAAAGTGCACCTCAAGTTAAAGCGAATATTAGATGCCCTTTGGTTTAATTCTTATAACTTTTACTTAAAATGAAAAATCACAACTGTAGCCAAGCTTATAACCAACTTACTATGATGAAATATAAGAAATCTAGTTTGGTTGTAATGGGTAGAAATAACAAAATGGTTTAAAGCGCTGGTGTTGGTTATGATAACTCTTTGAAAGGAACACGTATTTACTTCTGGAATACTTTGTGTTTTCGTTGTTTCTGTTAAATTTTTATAACAAAAAGACACATTTTTAATATATTTCTAGTTAATATTTCCTTTTTTTATATTTCTTTTCCTATAAATGCAGCTGTTTTTTTGCTCTTTTTTTTCTCATTTTAATAGTTCTGCTGACAGCTTAAAGCTGTTGTTTATTTGTTATTGTTGTTATAGAACTATTTGTTAAGAGAAGTCGCTTTAGGAAAAAAGGAAAACGCCAAAAGTAGTAAAAAAAAAAACAAAAAAATTAAAAACCCCTAGAAAAAGAGATGCACAGCAACGAGAACAACAGCAACAGCAATAAGTTTGCATATTATAAAATCCAACGTATACTGGTGTGTCAAAGAGGCAGGATATGTTTATGGCATGGTAAATTTAGTAAAAAAATGACATTTACAATAGCTACTGATAATATACGAAGATGAACAATAAGCAACAACAAAAATAACAGACGCACACCCAAAAACAAACATACAAATGGATATAGATGTACCTACATCCATATGCATTATACATATATAATATACCATACATTTGTAAAACATTGAATAAAAAAGGAAATTCCATATTTTGTTGAATTTTATAGATCTGTTTATGCGTACGTACGTATGTACGTACACACGTACGGATGTGTGCATACATATGTGAAGAACATTAATGCTTGTATGAAACAAACAAAAGACTTAAGACACATACTTGGTTTTTATTATTATTTTTGTTTCTTTCTATAAATTTTCAAGTCCTCGAAAGATTCTTTTTCGTACATTCACTGGATGCTAAAGTTGCTGCTGCTGCTGCTGCTGGTGGTGGTGGTGGTGGTTTTATTATTGTTGTTTTTGCTATTGCTGCTGCAAGCAATAATGACGATGATTCGCATTGCTTACTTGACAAGTCATTAAACCTATTTCTTTGGGATTCTCATTTGAATTTTATATTTCATTTTATTTTTATCAATAGAACCTTTTTAAGAAAGGTTGACACAAGTTTAGTGCAGCGTCTAATCAACTCAATCATTTAATAATATACTGTATGTGTGTATATGTGTGCGTATACCTATATACATACATATGTATGTACATGTATTGCCTAATTGAAAAAGTTTGTTTACAAATGTTAATTGAATATAATATGCATAGATGTACATACACGCATAATTTTGTATATTTTGTTCTTTTCGTTTCGCTTTTTTTTTAGCTTTCTTAAATCATACGCATTACACAAGAACAGCAGCTAGAACTGGCTCTAACATTACATACAAAGTACTACTCTACTCATCGCCGTGTGTCTGAAGCACTTGTTATGTCTTTGTATTTTATATTTTTAATGCTGTTTTTATTGTACAGTTTTGACTTTTTTCTTTAGACCCATTACAAAAAGTTAGATAATTCATACCACTTGCAAATATTCTTTGCATTATATATAGTTTTACGATTTAAAGCCTATTGATATTTTATGTTGAGTGTATGATTTAAAAGAAAAAAGTAACAAAAAGAAAAAAAAAACCTACAACTACAACTAGTCGAATTAACAATAAGAAAGACATGCAAATTGTACAATATGTACAACATAACAATCCTTTTGGGAAAGAGTCAAACTGTCTTTATCCCCCCCTTACTATGTCTTGATTTTTGTATAAAACATTTGTTTAAACATTTTCATTGTAAGTGTGTATATATGCATGTATGTATGTATATGGCTGTACATAAGTAGTACGTTCATAAAAACTGCCATTACCTTTTTAAGCTATCTCTAAGAACTCTTCAAAATGATTCAACAGATCACGATTGTGCCGAGTAACTAGCAAATAAAACAACCAGCTAACCAACTAACAAATAAACAAAACTTAACTTAAACTAACAGTTTATGCTGAATTTTTTTGGTTTATTTTTTTTTTTTTTTGTGTTTTTTGTTAAAGAAAATTTGCATTTTAACTTGTTAAGACCGTCCTTTTCTCTAATTGTCAATCATACAAAATGTAAAATTGGATTTTTTTTTTTTTTGCAAAACATAGGTTGAAAGAGAAAAAGAAAAGAATAGAAAAATTACAGTCTAAAATGGAATTTCATATGATAAGGAAGGAAGGAATACCTGATACTCAATTTCAAATTTAATTTTTAGGTAAAATTTTTATAATTGAATGAAGACGATGTTCTCATTTGCAACACAATAATGATGAAATCATTAAATGCATAACTGATTTGTATTCAAATCCAATTAAAATTTTAGTTTTGATTGAATTATAACACACGAATATAAATTACATTTTAATTATTTAAGTGTAGTTTTCTCTGCTTTCAAAACAATCATAAACTTTTTAAAAATATACGCTGATTTTTATTTTTATAATTTAAATCATGTACTGTTGTTACCAGTATTTCCTTATTATTCTATTTAAATTACTCTACAGTTTGGTCTATGGGCGTCTCTCTTTAATTTCTAATACAATAAAATTTATTGCTTAAAATTATAAAGGTTTCCATTCTATACAATTTACAATTATTTCTACATTTATTGTGTAAGACATAACTATCAATAATAATAAAAATTAATTCAAAATCTTTAATTGAATTGCTGTGATTTTATTTTATAAAATATAAGTGCAGACATTTTATGGCCCGGGGATATTTGTTGAGATTACTATGTGAATGTATTTTTAAATGTTCTTCAATTTTCTTGTATTCTTTATTAAGAGGCGTGCTGCCGCATGTAAAATCCAATGAAATACATTTGCACTCTTGTAGCGAGTATAGTATACTATGTAGTAGGCTTCTATGCCGCACTAACTTTAAGAATACATAACTACAAACTTTGCAATAATCTGAGTGTGTGCTGTGCGAACTGGGGTTATGGGGAACAATCGTTTTTATTTTATTTTTTTTTCTGTTTTGTTTTACAAAATGTTATTATAAATTAACAAAGCAATGTTTCTGATAACCCAGTTGGAAACCAATCTTTTACAAACAAATTCTAAAAGACTAGAGATTGTCTTGTTTTTTTATAATATTGTGTTTTCCTACAGGTTACTATTAAAACTGTCATAATTTATTGTGCATTTTATTTCTTTTCCCCAATTCCTGATTTAATTGTAATGTACTAACAGGTAAAATAACACATGTCCACCCTCTATGTTTGCACAAAGTTTTTGAATAAAAATTTTTGCACAAGGACAAGTACTAAAAATTCTTTTTTTTTGGTATTTTACAACACAATAAAACCCATAAAATATTTTATAATTTAATTTATGCTAAACGTAGCCAGCCATTGCAATGCAAAGCAATACTACAATATCCCATATGTTAGAATATTCGTTATGCCACACTTTTGTTGTTGTTGTTATTACTTTATCTATTCGTATTGTATGACGTATGCTTAAGATTCAGTACATTTTTCTTTTAAACAACCACCACCTACTTTTAATGTTTAAATTCTTTTTGCATGTTCCCTACAATAAAATGAACAGTATATTTGAACACTAATGCTGAGTTTGCAATAATGTGTATAAAAAGTATTAGAGAGAGAAAAATATTTTATACCAAATTGAGCACAGAAAAAAGCATGTCTGTACGACGAATCAAAAATTGTGATATTTGATAATTGTGGGAGTTTATTGAAAAATGTTGGCGAAATATGAATATTATTATTAGAATCACCCCTATCGCAAACAACTCTTCCCTTAAAAAAAATTCTAAATTTTCTTATTTCTTATTGCGAATCATTCCCAACACAAATTTTTTGGGAGTAAATTCACAAACATATGAAATATGGCATCTCCAATGTTTACTCCCAAAAATTATTTTGTAAAATAAATTCGCAATAAGTACAAATGGGAACAAGAAGGGAATAAAAAAGAAACATGTAAGTTATAAGAAGGAAACATGTAATATTCCTGGAATCTGTAAAGAACACATGGTTTATAGCCAAACATAAATATTTTTGTATGTATAATTCTTATTTTATCTCGGAGAGTGATAGTGGATTCGATTCATCTCGAATAGATCTTCGCTGCCATGGATTGTTAGCCCTCTTCGAGCACCAAAGAACGAAGATACACCCTATTAATTTTTTCAAATATTTATATTTTACTTTAAAAAATTGTTGAGAGGTAATTCACAATAAATACATTTGTTTATACAGCATTCATAAATAATTCACAATAGAAACTTTAACTCCCAATATATTCACGATACTGATTTTTTGGTATGGGAAAAAAATTTTACGCCCAAACAACTTATTCCCATAATATTCATGGTAGGGGTGAATAAGTACACACTTTGTGAAACACTTACACATTTAAACTTCCATGCAAGCTCTTGTCCAAACACAACGTAGTCACGTAACTTATAGGCTATGTAGGAAACTACACAATCACAATATGTATCGAAAATTAAGACCAGGAATTAACAAAAATCATGGGAAATTCACACATTTTTATGATACTTTATTACTTTAAGGATTTTTTCTAAGGTTTACTCCTTATACAATTGCAACACTGTTTTAACTCTTATTATATTTAAAAACACTTATTTTAACTTTCAACCTTGAAAGCGTAGCAAACGGGCAGTGTTGACTAATTTTTTTTAATATATTTTTGTTTGTTTGTTTGTTTGAAGTGTTGCCATTAAGAAAATAAATTCAATTTTAACAATAAAAAAAAAATATTTTTGCCAAACAAACTTGTGTGGAATCGAAATATTTTAATTTTTCCTCTTGTTTTTGAACACTGCTACGATAAAATATAGCCCAAAGAGACAAATTTCAAAAAAAAAAAAGAATAATGCGTGCTGCTGTTGGTATAATTAAATTTTATGTTCGAAGAGTAAAAATTTACAGTTTTACCTTAAATTCTCTCTGCCATGTAGCAATTTTACTTTTCTTTACATGCCATTTAAGGCACGTATTAGGATGCAACATAACCGACTCATACCAATTTGGTTTGGTAAAGTTTCTAAGGATGCAGTGGGTGAATTTTGCAGTTGTCTTGTAGAAGAACTAAATAGTACTATGGTCGTCCTATAAAAGGCATGCATGACTGAAAATTATTTAGTTTTATTTTAAATTTAGAAAATTTAGTATATATGTAGATATATTACCATATATTAATTGAAGTAGGTATAGATATATAAAATGGGGGGCTATGTCAGGTCAAATGCTGCCCCTTATTTTAAAAGCCAGCGAGAAACGGGCGGTGCATAAAACCGAACAACGGCACAAATACAAAAGTGTTTAAAAATACAGTTAAAAACATTTCATATAAACCAGCAACCAAATTTTTTATTTATATTTTAGAATAAATCTTAAGGCGGGCTTAGATTATCCAACAAGTCTTATGATTTGTCAAGAGTACAAGTATGTAATATGTACTTGAAATATTCTACATCTAGAAAAAATATGTATAAAAAATTTATAGTCGTATGGCTCTCAGTGGTCGCTGTAGTTTAGTATATAGTGTGTTAGCTACCTAGACAAGAGCTCCGGGTTCAAACTCAGATCTGACATTTTGAAAAAAAAAAAAAAAATATGAAAAAATATTTCTTTCGGCGACTTTCTCTTGAACAGTCTTTTGACAAAAGCTCTGAGAGTAACTAATTGCCATGAACTAGCTTTTTAAATCTGTCGTTCGGAGTCGACTTTAAACTGTAGGTCCTGGTACACGTGGATAAAAATTGGCACCCACTGCATGGGTGTAGCGTGAAACTAATTCTTAGCTCCGTACAACCCTTTTAAAGGCCAACATTCACGATAGTATATTTCAATTAGTAAGGAAGAAGGAACATTTTATGAGAAACATTTCTTCAATACTATTGACGTTAAGGGTGATTATTTTTGCTTTTAAGTAGTTGATGTGAATGGATTTTGTGCCACTATTGTATCAATTATTAATTCGACCTACTGAAATAGGATTGATGATTCAAATAGTTGTTTACAATTTCATTTTATTTCAAAATTAAGACAAAAATTTATACAAAATAAGAGTAACAAAATATTGCGATTGTTATAACGAAACTGTTTTCTTAGTGCACTTTTATATATAATAAAAAAAAAATATTAAAAAATAAAAGAATTAAAGAACGCTGTAACTGACAAAAAATCGAAAATACGTTTTTTGCATAGTAAATAATAATACGCGTCGATTGGTCCCGGGTCCCAGATTTCTATGATGATTTACTTTGATACAGGTTTTTTGGCTCTAGTGAACATTTAATGTTTTGCCAGTTACAGCGTTCTTTAATTCCTGTGACGATATGATTTAAAATAATCGGGTATGCTCTGAGTATTTTTTCAAAGATAAATAAAACAAATTATTGAATATATTTGATAAGGAAAGATGTTACAGCAATGGTCATTAAGCGAATGAATAAAAAAATTGGGGTCGTGGTATAGTGGTTAGAGTGCTCCCACAGAAACTCAAACAACCGAGGTTCAATCCCAGCGAAAGACAAAAAAAAAATATAAAATAAAAATTATCGGTTTTTCTAAATTATAATTAAAAAAAGAGGTCCCCCACCCCCCCGCTTCTGAAGCCCATCTTGAAGAAACGGCTCCCTGACATTTCCAGTCTATTCCACCTGAAACGAATGATCAGGAGTTCACCGCCACCTTCTAGGATGAACACAACTAACCTACCGAAGACGCTCACTACTCACATTCAGCATACACCGACAGATGAGGTAATTGCTGTTGATCATTCAAGGGTGAAGCTTTTTCACTGGCTCTTGAGTGGTCAAACTGACAACAACTTGTCTCATCAACAAAAACAAAAAAGGCGCATACAGATATATCTATAAAAAAATCTATTTTCAAATTCCAATACAATGCACGCATATCTAGGGGTTTAACCCTGAGTATTGATTAAAAAAAATTGTAAAAAATTTTCATATTTTAAAATTATACCAGTTTAAAATTTCATTCACATACCCGAATAAAAAAACTAATGGCCGTATTTATAATGGAAAGTTGGTAACTCGTTAGCATATAGGACAAAAAAGTGGCAAGTTTATCACCCGCTGTAGACTGATATTATTAAAACTTTCTATATCTTCTATTTTATAACTGGTCAGAGAATCCAAAAAATTAAAGTACTCGTACGTTTGAGTAATGATTTCCACGTATAGGAATCACAAAGTTAGCCACTACGTACAACGATCTGCTAAATTGGCTGTAAATTTCTTAACGATTTGAATAAAATAAAAAATATATATTTTTATTAAATTTTTTATTTTATAAAATGTTTGTGTTGCTGTATGTTAAATAAAATTTAAAATTACCGAAATGTTACTGTAGTGTACAGAAGAACAACTTTGTATTATGAATGCTGGGCAATGATCATGATCATAATAATTCTGTTTAATTTTAGCAAACAACTTTACACATTTTGATCGCTGTTTTCTTCCTATGGATATACATGATTCTGGTTATCGATCCTTCTTTTTTAAGTGGTAGAAATTTAATAAACGAGCTATATGGTATAGTTAAGTTAAAAGCATACCTTGAGTACTAGTACTTTGAGAAAAGCCATGTATTTCATTATTTATTTTTTTTTTTAATTTTTTTTTGTCTTGAATTATGATTTTCTAGCCTAGCGGCAAATCTCAACAGTTCATTTATCATTTCAACTAAATTGTAAATGTCACTATAGTAACAAAAAACTGTAGACAATGTCTACAGGGTCCATAAGGAGACTCCATTTAAGCCTTTGTCATGGCATAAGTAAATATTTGTTTGCTCTTAAAAATCTTGAAATTTTCTTGAACGCATATTTTTGTAGTTTCACAGAAACACATATTGTTTCTAAAAGAGAGGGCGTATAGTGCGTGTTTAGATTTAATAAATTGTACTCGTTTTATTTGACAGTACAAAAAGGACCGCTTTTAAAACAAAAATTCAAAACGTGCAAAATGTGCAAAAACTAAATACGTCCCCGATTTGAATGTCCGTTCTTTCATCTTGCCATAGTATTCTCTGAGTAACGACGCACTCCTAAGCATATGTATTATTTCTTTAATTAATAGGGACAATTATGAAATGGACTAGACTTGAAAATGTAGATGTTGGCCCTTTAGTGTTAAAAGTCCAAATATTAATATTTTTTTTTTTAATTTTTGTTTCTTTGCAGTTGTTGTTGTAATGCTGCTGATGTAGATTTTGTGTTTGTATTTTTTTTTTCAAACTGTTTGCAATCAACAAAATTGTATGTTGTCAAGTGTCGTGTTTATCATTCTAGAGCTAGAGTTTTGTTGGCTACTGCACATACTCTCCGTGCAACATAATTTACAACAGAAACAAGACAATGTCACAAAAGTCAACACAACAAAACCAACAACAGCACTAACGAAATTAAGAAAAAGTAAAAAAATAAAAACCAAAATACAACATAAAAAAACTTGAAACATCAACAAATAATAAAAACAAGAAAATAAAAATTGTGGCATTAGTTGCAACAACCAACTACATACAGCAGCAGCGAAACAGCAAAACAAACAACATTAGCGGCATAGTAACTTGTAATATGGGATGTTTATGCTTCCAAGATACAAAAAGGTGATAATTATTATATAAATTAAGATGAACTTGGTGGATATGCAAAGCAGAAAGAAAAAAAAAATTGGTAAGTATTTGTCATACATACTATATAATATCGCATTTGTAGTTGTCATGGTTATTTTTACCAGTGGTTGTCATTGTTAAACAAATAAAGCACATACATATGCACTTATGTATATATCGAAATGCCCTCATGTGTATACTTCTGTTTAGTCAGAAACATATATTCTAAAAATTATGAAATAATAATGTTGTTGTGCATGATAGCATGCAGCAGCAATTTTCAATGATGGCAATTTAAAAAACAAAACTTGCCAATGCTATGCAAATATTTATTTAAATTAAATGAAGAAAAAAAAAAACAAAAAACTAAAGTTCTTTGTACGTTTTAGGGCCACTTTTTGACTTTAAGATTAAACTCAAGTTCAGGATATCTTTAACTAGTCTAAGAATTAAGTTAATTCAGTGTTTTATATTATCGAGTGAAAGTTTAAACCTACTTTTGTTTTTAAACTAAGTAAGAAAAATGGCAATTCCTTTTTTCCAAATGCATACGGGGCTGATTTCATATATTTATGTATATAGTGCTTATCAACACATTAGACATATGTTCTTTTGGCAATGACGCAAGTTCATTAATGCATGGTAATAGTTTTAAATGTGCAACATCTGTTAAATTTGTGTATTCTGTTGTACTTGTAATGCTTTCTAACTTTGTGTGCGCTCATTACAAGTTTGCAGGTAGGTTTTTTATTTTGGAGAATTTCTTATAAAATGTTAATAGTTTTACAAAAGTTTACATTTTTAGAAATTTTTAAAAATAGTCTCAATAAACAAAACTTTTGTTGCTCATAAATGTGAATAATATTGCATTATTTGATAAAGTAGGGTTGCCATAAAATGTTGCTTCGCGCTATAAACGAATTTCTGTGCAGTGTTGCATTTCAAAGTGTTATGTTATGTTGCGGAAATACATTCTGCTTTTTTATTCACGACACTACTTTAAGATTAAACTACCAGCATCGGCCGCTTAAACTATACGTACACTGGTGCATATTCCTATAAACGCACATGAGTTTTTTTTTAAGAATTTTGAAAAAATTAGACAAGAACATATTTAGTGGGAAAATAATATTTTTATTAAATCAACTAAGACTTCATTTAAAACATTGTTAACTAAAAACTTTATTTGTATTTCATTTTATATTTTTTAACTTAATTTTAGAGTTTAATTGCCATTTTTAAGGGTATTTTCCTATAAACGCACTTAAATTTATCAGTCTCTATAGTAATATTAATAATGGGTGGATGATCCTTTGTTGTGTATTACCTCAAAAATACGGTCTGGC
The DNA here is from genome assembly GCA_963576795.1 of Metopia argyrocephala. Lineage (NCBI taxonomy): Eukaryota > Metazoa > Arthropoda > Insecta > Diptera > Sarcophagidae > Metopia > Metopia argyrocephala. Next base: position 99,840,008 of record OY756210.1, read on the forward strand.
ATTGATTCCACTAATTTTTTAAGGATATCGGAATCAATTTTCTCAGAGGCTTGCTTTATTTTAAGTTTTAGTTCTGTTAATGTCATTATGGTTTCGTTTTGGGCATTATTGGAATAAACTTTACGGGCCATGTATCCCCACAAGTTCTCCATTGGGTTTAGGTCCGGACTGCAAGCCGGCCAGTCCAACAGAGGTATGCTGTGTTCGTTAAACCATGATCTAGACTGTTTTGAAACGTGTATTGCAGCATTATCTTGCTGGAATATGCAATCTTCATCCATTTTTTCATCCATAAAAGAGAGAAGAGCATCTTCCAACAATTCATTATAAATTGTGGTGTTCATTTTTGTTGGAACAAAACAAATTTTAGATTTGCCAACTGCAGAAAATGCGGCCCAAACCATAACACTGCCACCGCCGAAATTACGTTTCCGACAACCGCACATCGTTTGATCTCAAATCGTGCCAATAACATGAGTATGAGTCAGGACCGTCTAAATTAAATTTTTTTTCGTCCGAGAAAATTACCTTTTTCCACTCCTCTGCCCATTTCATGTATTTTTGTGCGAATTTTAAACGATTTTCTTTATGGTTCTTTTTGAGCATTGGCTTACACTTGGGCTTCTTCCATTTTATGTTTTCATCTTTTCGTAAAATGTGAGCAACGTGTTTGGAAGTCACAGGAAGATTTAGTTTGTTCTTTATTTGTCTAGAATTCAATTTGTTACGGGTTGCTTCTTGTTTTATAAGATTAATCTGTCTTTTTGTTAATTTTGTATTTCCCTTTGTAGGCTTCCGAACACCATAATTCTGTCCTTTCTTAAAGAAATTACGCACCACACTCTCGGAACGTTTAATTTTACGACCAATTTCTCTATTGGAGCATCCTTGGTTATGAACAAATTTAATATGGATCTTTTCTTGATCGGACAAAAAATTTCCTTTGGGCATCTTTATAACTATTAAATTTATCAATTAAATGAGAAAATTTTGTCGTAAAATTGAGATATTGTCATTAAAAACATACCTTTATTTAAAAGAATCAAAAATTTATAATATTTTATTTTTGGTATTTTTTTAAAGCAATTTTCACGTCTGCGTTTTTAGAAATATTTCACCTAAAATAGCACCAAGAACATTTGATCGCATAAATAAAGCAAACAATAAGACTAAGAAAAAAATTTTGTTTACATTAAAAAAGTGCCGTTAAATTGCCTCTCATTTAATAAGTTCAGTTTTACTTTTGGATGAGAACAACAAAGATAAAACAAAAATTAAGAAAAAAATTAAATGCGTTTATAGGAATATGCATCAGTGTATGTATTTACAAAAAGGCCTGCCGGGTCATCTAGGTGTAGAGTTGATTAATAGGAAATAAATGGCAACTTCCAAAAATTCAGCAATATGTTTTGTATATATAAAATCTTGTACTATTGTTTTTAAAGCATTGCTTCTGGTTGAAAAGTGTTGTTTTCTTATTGTGGCACCATTGAACATAAAAGTATGTGCTTTTTGCTCGTTACACATCTTTTATTAATTTTAATGCTTGAGAAAAAACAAACTGTGATCAATTTAGTAATTGATTAAATTTTTTAAAGCAATGATTGATTCCATTCAATGTCTTTTTCTTGTGTGAAAGTGTTTCTTAAACAATTTTTTCCTCTTAGATTTGTATTTTTTAAGCAAGAAATCTTGTTGTATTTCAAAGTTAAGATTGTGTTTCAAACGAAATAGGTTAATGGAAACTTGCACTTTCTTTTATATGATTGTGTTTTGCATTATTTTGCATAAAAATTATAACTTTTCTATTGTATTTTTATTTTTATTATTGTTATTTGGTTTGGTTTTGCTTGGTTTTTTTCTTCACATATTTTGTTTTAATTTTGTTTTTTTTTAACAGTTTGTTTTCACAATTTCTGTTTTCTTTTTTATTATGTTGTGCTCCATTGCCTCAGTAAATTACTTTACTTTTGTTTATTCAATATTTTTTTTTTTGTACTTCATTCAGTAAGTGTAGCTGCCAGATAAATTTATTATAAAATCATAAAGTTTTAATAAAAATATTTTTAAATCGTCAAGTGGTTTTAAAAAAAATCTTTGGAAATAAAAAAAAATTTATTTTTATTTTACCAACTCTCTAAAACAGTTAAAATATACTTTGTGCTGAATGAACCAGTAGTGGAAATTATAAATCGGTATAGGAAATAAAAATTATTTCAGTATAATGCTTTCAAAATAACAAATAATTTTGAAAATGTTACTAAAATTTTTATAAATGATTTATGATTGTAAAGGGGGGTTTAGACGGTAATACAAGTCGTACGTAAAATCAAAGAGAAAATATTACGAAATTCCATCCGTATTTTAAAAATGAGAGTAAAAATCTTACGACAGATATTTTTTGCGTTTACACGGTTGGTAAAATACCAAAACAAAGTAAAATGAAAACATAAAATGCACATACACATTCACACAAAATTTACAAACATTGTGAATTCATTTAACATAAACAAACAAAAAGATAAAAATGCATCCCCGATCTAATGAAATGTGATGGTTTTTTAAAAAATTTCAAAAAACAAAGAGAGCCGTACGACTGTCAAATTTTCATCCGTATTTTCTCTCAATGTCGTACGCTCTCATTACATATCAAGTTTACACGATACTATTCATTCTCTTCTGCACAAAAATTTGACATGTCGTACGACTTGTATTACCGTCTAAACCCCCCTTAATAAGCATTCTACAGAAATCCGATTTCTAATTATATTTTTCAACACCATGTAATTGACGAATTTGCTAATTTGAAAGCTATTCCAGGCTAAATAAGACGCCATTTAAATATGTTTTGGATACCATAGAGCCGTTCCAACAAAAATAAAAACAAGCCTCTTTACCTTACCTTTTGCCATCCATAACTAGTTCTAATTGGTGAATGTTAAGTATTTGAAATTCGTTGGAACAGTGCCTCTACGAAATCCTTTCGCTAACGAGGGATTTTTTTCTAGCTTTTTCTCAAACTGGCGAGGATTTGTTATTTTGGTTTTTTCTATTTCAAAATTTCATTTGTTTTTTTATTTAATATTCAAAACAGAAAACAGAACCGCATATAAACTGAAATTTTTGAATTTGAATGTATTTTTCACGCTAGGCAACACCGAAAATGAGGGCGACAAAATCATTGGCAATTAAAGACAATAACGACGTCAATTTTGCTTACAGAATACCAAATATATGTTATTGCCAACTATTGGGTTGGTAACTAAGTAAATGCGGATTTTACTCATTGATGGCATTAGTTGAATTTTTAGGTTAGATGATGTAATTGAAATATCAAAATACATTTTGTTATTTGATAGTCGGTACTTCAGCTGTCAATCAGTAAAAAAATTTTTTTGATCGGTTGCGTGATTTTTGTTTGGCGTCTGTTGGAAAATGGAAAATCAAAAGAAACATTTTTGTCATATTTTGCTTTTTTATTTTCGGAAAGTAAAAAACGCTTCACAAGCTCATAAAAAGTTATGTGCTGTTTATGGTGACGAAGCCTTAAAAGAACGGCAGTGTCAAAATTGGTTTGCTCCGGTCGTCCAGTTGAAGTGGAAGACGACCAAATCAAAGCAATAATTGATTCGTCACAGTACAACACGTGAGATTGCAAGGAAGCTTCATGTATCACATACATGCATTGAAAATCGCGTAAAGCAAAATTGACTTTTATTTTCAAAAAAAAAGAAAAAATCCGCAATTACTTATTTGCCAACCCAATAAAATACCGATCTGCAATAAAAAACTAAAAACGGCGTTGCCCTCTATCGACACCGTCAAACAGAATAAGGGTGATTATGTTGCTATTATTCTTGCAAATATTTTCTTCTTCAGAAGCGTTAATTAATTAATTCTGTTTTAAGAACAAAAAAATCAAAAAAACAAAAACTCAAATATTTCTTATTTGGTACGAAATACGACCCTAAAGAGGTTGTTGTAAAATATATTCCTTGTAATGGTAATATTTTATTTAAAACATATTTTTTAAACAATTTTAAACTTTTATTAATAATTTTCTTTTATTAAAAAACGAGTACAAATTCTATTATTCAGATGTAGGCTTCATAAAAATGAAACTTTTTTCGAGTTTATTTTTCTCGTTTTTTCCTCCTATTTTTTTATGTTTTTGGTTACTACAGCTGAATTAATTTTCATTATTATACTTATACTTGGTTAAGCAAGTCACCGTATAATCCTGACACAAGATTATAATCATTGTCTTTAGCAACAAAAAAAAAGGGTCTACTGATTATTTTTTTTAAAGAAATATCTAGAAAAGGTGAAGAAAAATAAGAAGAAAATAAAAAGACTAGTTTTTCAGTTTTACTCTTGGGGAGAAAAACTTAAAACGGGCCCTACAACAAACCATCCTTTTTGAAAGCGTTAATCTTTTGTGGCAAATCTATAACTTCAACTAGACCTTCAGTTTGTCGATTTCTTTTTTTTTCACTATAATTCTCTGTTGATTTTCTTTTTTTTTACTTTATTTTTTGTGTCAAAAGAAAAACCTTTAAAGTTTTTGGTTTCATTAAAAGCCAAGTGATTATAGCAAGTTCATCGGTTGTGTTAAACATTTTAAAAAGTAAGCAATGACTGACGGCAGCTAAGAGTGAATAAGTATCTGCAACATTTTGCACTTATCTATACGTTGAATCTGGCTGTTAAGTATGTACATATATGCTGGTGATCACATTATGTTGGGCTACAATAAAAGGATAATAGTGTTTTTAGAAAATCTATTTAAGCCATTTTGAGGAATAGTATGAAACCGGGTTTATTGCAGATGCATTCAAATATACAGAATTATGTATGTATGAATTAAAAGTAAAAGCACGCTTATTTAGCATCACTAAAAATTTTATTTTAGAAATTATATATTTATTTGTTTTATTTTGGGTTGTGGCCCCTGTGCAGTAGCACCAATGAAGTGTTCTTACACCAACTTAATAATTGTCTGTCCCTTAAAGGAAAAAAATACGAAAAAAAAACACTCCATCTGTTACCTTAACTGTCTATTCTTTCTTTTCCGTGTGCCTTTTTCGTATCTGTCTGTTCAACTTTTTTTTTTGCTCATTGTTCATCTTAGTTTTCGTATTTAATTTTTTTCGCTCGTCTACAGTATCTGATAGTTAAAATTCTTTGTATTTTCGTGGCGGCAATTATTGTCTAATACTTAAGCTGCGCTTTTTATTCATTTGAGTATAGTTTTAGTTTTTGAAACTTCTATCTTTAGAATTTAATCAAAAATGTTTTTAAAATTTTGTTCGCTTTGCAAATAAAGATGATAACAAGAAAAATTGAATGAAAGAAAGAGATTTAAAATATTTAAATAAATTTAACAAAATTAAATTGTCTGAAATATATTGACAATGCTTAAGGCACAAAACAAAAGAAAAACTAAAAACAAAAAACTAAATTTCCTTTAGATCACCTATTATTTATAACACTATACATACATATGTATATTGAATATTGTATGCACATCCCCATGCACAAATTCTTACATTAGGGTATTCCTTATTTTGTAAAGTTAATTTCTGCAATTGTGATCGCCGATGTCTAGTATGTAGTCTGTTGGCTTACTAGACACGAGCTCCAGGTTCAAACCCTAGCTCTGACATCTTGAACGAAAGAAATATGTGAACACCTCTTAGCAGTCTTCTGGCAAAGCTCATAGCTGTTGTTTAGATTCGACGTTAAACTGCAAGTCTCAGTCGATACTCACTCACATACTAAAATTCACGCAGTGGAAATGTAGTATAAGGTTGACTTGTAAATGTAGTAGTATAAGATGTCTTAATCAACATTTGATATCTAAACACAAATATTGTAAATTCTAAAACACATAATTAATTTTATAGTGTATAAACTCTGACATCTTGAAAAAAATAAATATGAAAAAATTATTTCTTTTGGCGACTACCTCTCAGCAGTCTTCTGGCAAAAGCTCTGGGAGTAATTGATTGTCATGAAAAAGCTTCGGAGTCGAGTTTAAACTGTAGGTCCTGGTACTCATGGATACAAATTAGCACACACAACATGAGTGCTGCAAGAAGCTAGGCCGTAACTCTGACACAGGGTTGTAATGGCCAATTACGAAACGAAAAATTTTTTTGTTCCCATTTCAAAAATAATAATTTATTATATTAATAAATGTATATGTAGGTATTTTGGAGAATTCAAAAACTCCGTCGGGTAATTCACAATAGTGAATTGTATAGTCATGTTTATTTCATTGACATCTTTGTTTTTATCTGCTAAAATTGCTCTACCACTTAACCATAAAAGGACTTATGTATTTGTGTAATATTAGGGAAACATTTTCAATCATCTCATCTTTTGACTGAACAAAATGGCGGAAATCATTTGGCAATATTATCAATCCAGTTGCATCAGCTGGCATTGCCCCATTTCTAATAATCGGTAACTGGTTAGAGAACTCTTCAGCAGATGGATAATTTCCCAACAGAACACGAATGTTGGTGGAAAGTTTTAATAGCTTAACGAACGTTCACAAAGATGAGGACTTTAAGCAAGCGTTAATTTGATAAACAGCATGGTGTGACCATCATTGTGACATGGTGAGAAAAGTCATGACTCTAGTGTGACAACCATTGCTACATAGTGTGAACAGTCATGCCTGAATCCTCCTGACTCATAGTGTGAACGGTCGAGCCTGAAAAGTCAGGAATCTAGTGTGAACAACTTTGCGAAATAGTGTGAACAGCATGCCTGCAAAGTCGAGACTCTAGATTGAACACCCCTGAGTCATGATGTGAACTAATTGCGACATAGTGCAAATAATCATGCCTCTAAAGTCGTGGCTCTAGTGTGAACACCCTTGGTCATAGTGTGAATAATCATGTCTGAAAAGTTATGACTCTAGTGTGAAGACACCTGCGTCATGGTTTGAACAGGCATACGGGAAAAGTCATAACTCTAGTGTGAACACTCATGACAGGCATTGTGTGAACCCCGTATTTTAAAAGTACACACGTTCATTACTTGTAAACCAATAAAGATACAAAAACGGCATATATACATAAAAACCTTGGCGTTAACTTCACCTTTCGTTTAAGGGCTTACAAAATAAAATCGGTTGGCGCATTTCAGAGAACATCATTTACAAAGCATTATATAGTCCTCTTGTATATATATAGATAGATATAGATATCTAAAAAATTCCGCAGCTCTATTTAATAATGTTCAACATTTTGTTAAATAATAATTCATATTGGGTGCCCTAGTTTTCTAGTGGGTAGTGTGCTAGACTACTAGAAGACCATAGACCCTGGTCTGTGACATACACCGACCAAAGGTCTTAGTTACATATGACCTAATATTATTGCAAAAAAAGCCAAGACTCAGTGAAGTGAAGAGAAATTATTTAGCTATGAGTGCTGTAAATTAACCGTTTACATATACACACAGCATATTATATATGTATTTTTCGTCTAGAACTAGTATCATCAGTTACAGAAAGATAGCAAGAACCCTTTAGTTGAAACCGACAACTTTTATCCCGATCAGATGCATGATGTGACACTTGGTATTACGAGTATGTTTTATACAGTAATATTGGCAGGGTTTTAGTTGGCATCACTTTTTTAACTGGCGGCCATTTTGTCAGCTGTCAAGTGATTAATATTTAGTTTGGTTTGCCATTTCATCATGAACAGGTTGACAAAAGAACAACGCTTGCAAATCGTGCAAATTTATTTCGAAAATAATGGTTCAGTTCGCGAAGTTTACCGCAAGCTCCGTCCATTTTATGGTCGACATAATCGTCCATCAGAGCAATTAATTCGGTTAACCATGGATCGTTTTCGCACTACGTTTACTGTATGTGATAATACGCATCCGCAGAGACGTCGAACAGTGCGCACCGAAGAAACAATTGCCGCTGTAGAGCAAAGTGTTGAAGAGAACCCGAATGAATCGATTCGCCACCGTGCACAGCAATTGGAGCTTTGTCCATCAACTTTATGGAAGATTTTGCGCAAAGATCTTGGCTTGCGACCTTACAAGATCCAGCTTGTGCAAGAATTAAAGCCGCGAGACCATGCAATGCGTCGTGATTTTGGTGTATGGGCCGAAAATGAGATTGATCTCGATGCTGATTTTCATCGCATAATTTTGTTCAGTGATGAGGCTCATTTTTGGTTGAATGGCTACGTCAACAAGCAAAATTGCCGCATTTGGAGTGAAGAGAATCCACATGAGACCCTTGAGACGCCATTACATCCACAAAAACTGACTGTTTGGTGTGCTCTATGGGCTGGTGGAGTCATTGGGCCATACTTCTTCCGAAATAATGCTGGAGAGTCAGTTACCGTTAATGGAGACCGGTATAGAGCCATGATAACCGACTATTTTGTTCCCGAATTGGATGGCATGAATGTGGATGAGTTGTGGTTCCAACAAGACGGCGCTACATGCCACACAGCGCACGTCGCAATCGATTTATTGAAGGAAACATTCGATAAGCGCATAATTTCGCGGAATGGATCTGTCAATTGGCCACCAAGATCGTGTGATTTAACACCATTGGATTATTTTCTTTGGGGATATGTGAAGTCGCTTGTCTACGCCAACAAACCAGAAACGTTAGGGGACTTGGAAGCCAACATTCGTGGCGTTATTGCCAACATACGGCCCCATATGCTCGAAAAAGTGGTTGAAAATTGGACCTGTAGAATTGGCTTTATTCGAGCTAGCCGCGGCGGCCACATACCCGAAATCATATTTAAGCATTAATGGCATAAAATTATCCTTCCAATAAAGCCAAATTGAGGGACATCTAAAAAAAACACCCTGTACATACATATATACGAAATGATAGTACGCGTTTCAAGTTTTGTTGTCGAAGACACCCTAATATACTTCATACATACGTAAATACATACATACATTTGTACATACATACATATGTACATATATGAACCCTAACGACCTATATTATATTTGGTGTTAAAATGTATATTCAGACTTCAAACATACATACATATTTGTATATTTCTTTTAATGTAACTCGTTTTACTTGTTAGTCTTATTTAATAAAAAAACTCCAAATTTATACATGCATTTGTTTATGGCTTTTAAAAAAAGTCCTGAAAAAAACCGAAAAGTAGCAAAAAAAAAAAAAATAATAATAAAATAGTGGCCTGCTTAAACAAATTCGGCCATAAATTTCAATTTGTGTTTAGCTTTGCCTGCAACGAAAAGCACTACAGAAAAATCCACTATAACAAACTAATAAAAAGAATAAAAAATAAAATAAAATCAAATAGAGAAAAGAAAAACTATTCGCCTAATTGAAACAAACACCAAAAACAGTTCGAGAATAAACAATTTTCAGGTGTGAAAATCAACACGGAAATTGAAAGAATAACATTTTTGTTGCCATTGTCGGTTTGTTACAGATTGCAAGACAACAAACCCTTGCTATGAATTGTTGCTTGCCAATGGCCCTCTTTGGCCATTAATCATGCTCAATGTACTTTTGGCTTTCTGCTATTTGTATTTTAATTTTTTTTTTTTTTTGGAATTTATTTTACTTTAACCAGACAAAAAAAAAGTTCAATGCAATACTGCGTTGGTGCTAGTCTAGTGGCAGCAGTTCTTCCAAAATAAAAAAAATTTTCTATTTGCCAAATAATGCAGAATAGTCAGACAGCTTTTTTCCAACTACTTATATACTGTTGTGTGTGTGTGTGTGACTGTGTGTATGTGTCATTGACCAAATATGGCAGTAGAATAGGCGAAGAAAAAAATATGTTAGGGAAACCTCAAACTTTAAAATGTGCACGCTTAATTGGCTGCTATAATGGCAAAAAGAGAATAAAATACGAAAAACATCGCCAAATAACTCTGTGCTATAGCGCATCTAATTGGATTGACCTAAGGTAGAAGATAGGAGGAAGGCAACAAACAGCTGGCTAAGAGTTTAAAGTTTGAACGTGCATGGCCAATAGCATTATAAGGTTTGTTTTCAATATATCATAAAAAAGGAAGAAAATCCGCATATGCTTAAACACTTGAAGGAACTTTTTTTTTCTTTTTTGGTCTCTAAATAATATTGTATTGCATTATATTCGAATGAGAAATAAGAAACAGAATAAAAAAAAAAAGAAAATTCATGTGCCATTACGTAGGATAATACAAGTATTTTTAAATATATTTCAGTGTCTTATTTAAGGCTTTAACCCTTTGAAAAACAATTGTCATAACTATGAATTTAAAAGACTTTTAATATAAATAAATACGTACATATGTATATGCCCATAATATTGAAAGTGGTTAAATTAATATACATACTTATGTTTAATGAATTTCGTTGAAAAAATTTAAAAAATATTTTTACATTCTGCAACATTTTAATTTATAATTTTTTATTTTTGATTAATGGCAACTCATTATGAATATAAAGTTTTATGTATATTTCATATGAAAATATTGTTTTTAAAGTTTAAACTGACTTAGACCATTTTCCAAATTAACTGAAGAGTTTTATTTCAAGCAATTTTTTGCATAAAATAATTTGTGAACATCTATTAATTATGTTTGAACAGTAATAGATTTTTTTACCATTATTTCTAGTGTTGTAAGATTCTTAAAATGTTCCTGAAAAACTGGAAGTATTTATGGTAGTAAACAGAAAATATCTTTGTTTTCTTCTCTTACTCATCTAGTGGTTGTATATAATGGAATTAATTTAATATTTCCATATATTTTTGATCTTCCTCTTTTTGACGAAACATTCAAAATGTGATATTTAAAATCAGCTAAAGAAGTTTTATAGAACATTTTATTGTTTTTTCAAGAATCTCATCCATTGAATTTGCAAGTCAGAAACAGATTCGCTCGTGGTATTAAAATTAAGTTTTCTTTTATTATATTCTAATTCTAATCTACAATAATTTGTTGAATCAAAAGCAATCATTATTTTCAAACATTTTAGCACTCACAAGCTTTGTCGTATTTTTTTCGTATATTCTTCTGATACTTTGGTGCATAAATACCTTTTTTTCTTGTCATATTATTTCTATCTACCAGTTCTGAGACTTCTAAATTTACAGGAAATCTTTATATGATTCATCTGAAGATGATAACTGTTCTACTCTTCTATATCTTAAAAGCTTTATGTGGTCTTATAATTTCTGCACATCACATCATATTCAAATAGAAATTAACATATGTATCTTGGCATTAAATTACCTGAGGCCTTATTCTGTAACTCTCCTAAGCTAAAACTCTATCGCTAAAAATTTATAAACTTGATTTGGACTTTTTGGCTTCGAATACAATTCTTTTTCGCATAATTTCATTTAAAAGCTTTATGCTAATCATCTCTAAAATTATTAATTTTATTGATTCTAACGCCCAGCCCAGCCTGTTTTAAAAACCCAAAATTTTAGCATTTTAGCTTAAGAGAATTACAGAATAAGGCCCCTGAACTGCTATCTGACTTACTTACTTAGCAGGCTATAACAATCCGTTAATGTGTTTCCGCCTGCCAAAGCACTAGTCTCCAGGCGCCTCTGCTTAGCTCGCGCATTCTGCAGTTTGTCACACCAATTGATGACAGGGCTTCACCAACCTGGTGACGTCGACGTCCAGTGACCTTTGCATAGAAAACTTTTTTTGCTGAAGCAGTTTCTTTCATCCGAACCATATGATCGAGCCAGCATAGCCGCTGGATGTTAATGTTAATAAACTTATCGCCAAAGATCTTGCGAAGAACATTTCTCTCGAACACTCCTACCAACGCTGAATCGGCACAAGGCAGCCTCCATGCTTCCGCACCAAAGAGAACCACCGGAAGAATAAGCGAATTGTACAGTGTCAATTTCGTCGCACAGAGAAATCTCTGTTTCTTAACTGCTTACCCCGAGACTGCAGTAGCACTTGTTGGCCAGTGTGATTCTTCGCTTGATCTCCAGACTGACATCATTCTTGCCGGTAATAGCGATGCCAAGTTAGATGAACTTTTTGACCACATCGAATGTAAAGTTGCCTGCTGTAACCTGGGAGCCGATACGAGAGAGTTGATTTATCGTGCGCACCGTCCGTAGATATATCACACGCCGCCCGTGTCCGGGCGGTAGTCAGAATATAGGCGTCCAACCAGCGCCACCCAAAGCCGGTACCCTCTAATTTCGGATATCACCAAGTAACACCGGTCAGAAGAGAGCCCATGGACATTGAGTTAACAATTTCGCCACTACTATTTCTATTTCACTATTTCCTGGATAGTAGCAACCCCCCTTGTTCAGGAGGTTAAAACTACTACCCAGCAGTACCACGGCCACTACGTGTACCTCCCGAAGGAGAACCTCACCATCCATCAGGCCGACTTATCTCACTCCCTGAAGGACAAGGGAGCACAGGAAGTCGGGGCTTTCCTGATGCCCGTAGTACCAGATTAAGGCATCTCTGGTCAGTCCTTGAGAACGCCAGAAGAATGCATCGACGAGGCTAACACCACCAGGAACAAACTGTTGCCACCACACAACAGCCCCCTGGACTGATGCAGCCAAGTCTCCGATAGCATACGCAGCGTATATGCACCACCAACCATATCCTACCTATAGCGAGCGCCAGGACACTCAGAGCTAGGTTGAACTCCATATTCCCCGGGGAAAACTGGTCACTGATGGAGACAATCACCAGCAACCTTTTTTGTATCCCCGGGGGGGTGGAAGCCGATACGTTCAACATCTCTACTAGTCGACAACATGAACTTCGCCTTGCTATTTCTTTTGACATTGTTTTATAATAAATAAATTATTTATCGCCAGTAATTTTATTTGTTCCGAAGAGACCAACTGAATTATGTATGTCTTTAGATAATCCGAAATTAAATTCTCGTTTCGTTATTATTTTATTATGTAGTTCAGAAACGCATTAAAGAGGGCCACATATCATTTTTAAGTTATGTTTATATAATTTCTTAAATATATTTTTTTTTTGTTTTATCGAGACCAATAGGCAGGGGTAAAGTCCTACTTAGGCTGTGCATTGTATTGGAATATAAAGATAGATAGATTTTTTTTTATATTAAGTGCCTTTTGTGGATGAGACAAGCTGAATTTGATTACTCAAAGGCCACCCTCGAATAATGAGCAATTGTCTTCACTAAGTATGTTAGCTACTACTATCTTCCCAAAAGGTAGCGCTGTACTCCTGATCATTTGTTTTTGATGTCAATGCCAAAGGTGGAATGGAGTGTAATGTCAGGGAGCGCGAGGGGAACCTATTATATTTAAATTATAATTTTTGAAAGAATCGCAAATTTTATTTTTAATTTTTCTCTTTCGCTGGGATTTGAACTTGGACTGTTTGAGTTTTTGTGCAAGAGCTCTAAGCACTATACCACAACTTGCACCACTTTTATAATTAACACTGAATAAATTTCATACAATGCTGAAATTACAACCATTTTCTAATGGTTTATTTTTATCAATTTCGTAAAAATTACATTCAATAAATTGGGTTTAAAATAAATATGTTTTTTAATTTGACTTAGACTACTTTCTTATTTATGGGCTCATGTACATACATACATACATACATACATAATTGGCCATTACAACCCTGTGTCAGGGTTACGTCCTAGCTTGTCGCAACACTCACGTTGTGTGTGTTAATTTTTATTCATAAGTGCCGGGACCTACAGTTTAAAGTCGACTCCGGACGACAGATTTGAGAAGCTTTTTCATGGCAATCATTTACTCTCAGAGCTTTTGCCAGAAGACTGCTTAAAGGTAGTCGCCGTAAGAAATAATTTTTTCATATTTTTTTTCAAGATGTCAGAGCTGAGATTTGAACCCGGCGCTATCGTCTTAATAAGCCAAAACAGTAATCACTAGACCACGGCGACTTCTACTCTTTATTTTTTTCATAAAACACTTTAAATATTCTCTTATATATATTTTTCTTTAAAAAAAACTGAGTTAAGGGAAAGTGCATATTATGACTGATAAGGGGTTAAGCTGTAAAATTTTCTCTGGTCGGAAAAATATCAGTTGGACGTGACGTTTTTTATATTGCCTTCTTTTATACGCTATTGTTTCTATGCATGTATGGCTGTATGTAATGTAAGTTCTCTTGTTTGTTGATACATTTGCAGTTCAAACGTCAGTCCTTAATGCCAATCACAACAAAAGAGTAAAGATTTGCAAAAAGTACAAGAAGGCATTACTTAAAAACAAAAAACAAAACACCAAAAAATCAGATCGTTAAGCATTACTTTGTTCGAAAAGGATTTGGGAAAAACAAAATCAGTTACAGATCAAAAGCTTGTCCATATGTTGACTGCTAACATTCCATCAATTGTGGGCAAATTTACGTTCTAGTTAACAATAGTTGGTCTATTGCATAGTTTTATCTACAATTTGTGATTTTTTTTTTTTTGGTTATAACTAGAATATGAACAGCTACTTAAAAATTACTGCTGCACACAAAAGAAAGAAAAAGAAATTTAAGAAGAAAAAAACAAAATCTTGAAGATGTATGATAAAGCTAATAATTTTTAATGTTAAAATTAGAAATTAAAATGGAAAATATTATTTCTGGAATCATACCCGTACACCACCAACACATTGGCTAATGCCAAAGTAAAGAGGTTTTTTTTTTAAATTTTTAAATCTTTTTATAATGTTTTCTCAGAAAATTACAACACTTTCTATTTTAGTTCTCTTTTTTTGCATTTTCTCAAGTAACATTCTGTTTTATATATGTATGTATGTATGTATGTATGTATGTATGTATGTATTTGCTAAACAGAAGAAATCATCTTTTATGTGTTGTACCATTATTGCTGAAAAATGAAAAAAATATGTTTTTCAACACTCATCCTCAAGGCATCACAACTATTCACTGAATTAAAACAAATAACAAAAATTAAAGAAAACATTTTTTTTTTTAATTTCATGTTACTTTTTTTATGCATTTGTCTGCTGTATTAGTATTTTCGATTTTTTTTAATCAGACACGCAAACACCTTCAGCTTAAAAACTAAATAAAATCTTAAAATACTTTAATAATTACATGCTATTTGTGTTGGTGTTGGTGTTGCAATTGCTATTGCTGCTGATGTTGGTTTATGCATTCATAACTTAGTTAGCTTAGTTTTGACTTTAATTAATTGCAACCTAATGTGCAACGAACACGCAGTATTTGCTAAACAAAATAATTATTTGTTGTTATTGTTGGTACACATATTTTCTTTTTCTGGTAGCTCTAGAAAAGTAATTAAACATTTTCACTTTTCCAGTTTATGCTTCAATGGTTTGGTTGAATATCCATACATAACAACACCATAGCAAAGTAATTTTAAAACAATAGGTGTTGAGTACAAATTTCACAGCTTTTAATGGAAGTTGCATTCAAACCTTGGCTTAGGCAAGTCCAAATTGCTAAAAGTTGTTATATTACGAGTATCTACTACATACATTGTACTTAAAATCTTAAAAATTAATTTGGCTTAACAAAGCAATTGAAGTAATATGAAGAACAAGACCAAAAAGAGAAGAAAAAAATCTATGCAATTGCAATGAATTTTTTTTATTGAAGGTTTGTGTCTTAAGTCTTTTGTTTTTATTACCTATTCATCATACGAGTATTACTTACAACAATCCAATCTCGTTCAATATAATGTATTACGTTTAATAAACAATTTATTAAAGCTTATTTAAATTAAAAGAGGCTTTAAAATGCTTTTCGTCTGTCTCTTAACCACATTAAGTTAAATTAAAAAAAATTCTGTTTTTTTTTTTTCATTTAAATATTATACAATTGGTCTAATTTTTCATTGGTCGTGTAGCAAACAAAAGCCAAAACTACAGGAACAGTCCATTTATATTGTAAAGCATAATCTTGGCAAGTAAAATATGTTGTGGTGTTGATGCCAATTGTTATTTTCAAGGTTGTTTATTTTGTGTTTAGTAGTAGACTCAGACAATAAGAAAACTCGTAAAATAATAAAAAAAGGGGAAAAAAAATTAAAGAAAATAAAAGCATAAAATTTTTGTTTAAAACAGCTTTCAAAGATAAGAACAGATGTAAGTGTTTTAGTATTCCTTATGATGAAGTCTAAACTCTAGGGATTTTATTGTTCTTTTCAGTTCATTTTTATTTATTTTTGTTTTATTTTTTGTTTTTTTTTTGCCCTCTTTAAACGTAAAGCCACTGGACATGCACATATAAGCATTTTAAGAAAAATGCATTTAACGCTCGACATTTATAAATTGAATTCAATTTATTCTTTTTCAAAAGTCACACAACAAACCCCAACAACAATAACATTATAATAGCTTGGGAAATTCTCTAAGGTATTGAAAAACTTGTAAGTTCTTATTTTTTTGTTTTTGTTTTTTTTTTTTAACATTATTTCTGATGCTTCACATCTCCTCTCGGCAACAATATAAAAAGGAGTAATGGAGGTGGTCGTCGATGATTTTGCCATCATCAAATAACCAACTACAAAAACAAAACAAAACAAAATGCATTTAACAACAGCATCCATCTACATCTACAGCAGCAAGAACAACAGCAACGCAGAAATGAAAATAAATTTAAGAAAATTTTTTAGAAATTTTAACTTGAAAAATTGCGACAAATTACTAAGCAACACGCAAAAAATTACCTTCGTTTTCAATAATTCATTCTTTTTACACAAAAGTTTTTTTGTTTTTTTTGTTTTTTGTTTTTTGATTTAGATTTAGTTTTCTGTTTCAATATTTCATGCCTTTTTGATTAATCGTGGCACAATGTAAACAAAAAGATTAATCGATTGAAAGAAACAAAATAAAAAAAAAAAAAACAAAATCATTGCCAATGTAATTCTATGTATTATGTAAAAATTTCTTATAAAAGATTTATGAAGGAAACAGTAATTTACATTTTTTTTTAAATATACGAGTATGCTGAAACCATATTAAGAAAAAAATAAAAATAAAATAAAAACAGCTTCAGTCTTTAAATGAATTAAATTGTTAATTTAATTAATAAAAGTCTTTTCAATATTGATAAATGTTCTTAAATTGTTTGGAAATTTTAAAATTTTCTGTTAATGGCTATGTGTGTACATACGAATTCATTTTGTAATGCATATAGTTTTATTTTATGCTGATTTTCTTATACGAGTATTATTACACTGAAATGTCTAAGAATAAGATGAAAAATTTAAAGCGACAAGCGTGTACCATGAAAAAAAATGTTTTTTTTGTTTTGCTTAAAATATTATTTTCAACATAAATATGTATGTACTTAGTAGGGACATAAATACTGTTACTGTAGTGTCGTAAGACAAAATGCTTACTGAATAAACTGTATTTCTATAAATTCAAAAAGGTATAATTGAAGTTAAAAGCATTACAACTACAATTTAAATATTATTAGTTTTATAGCATAGATTTCTAATATGAAGTTATTCTACATATTTGTAGTATTAGGGTGGAGTATAAAGATTAATACTCTACAGTTACTAATATGTTGGGCTATAAAACTAATGAATAGTTTTGGATTTCATACATGCCTTAAGTCGCATTGGCCTGTCATCAATGGCTGCACGCACCTTATACATTAGAAAATTGGCTACAGCACGAACCAGAGCTATTGTAAGAGAATCAATACTATGATATGGGAGACCATATCCTCTAAAACCGTCCACAATTTGGAGTCCAAAGGATTCAAATCATGGCTGCCAGATGGCCAATGTTCAGACTATATAAAAGCTGACAATTTGTTTCGAAGCCAGGTCTGTGTCGTTTTAGCCTTATAAGCTGGTGTGGTATCTTGTTGGAAAGTTCAAGGCTTGTTTTAGAACAGCAAACTGTTGCGGCTTCACAACTGTTTCCAAAACGGTTTCTTGGTAAACTTTGGCTGATGTTTTGACCTATTATTCACAGAACTGCAAGTCAGTCACCCCATGGTAAGAGACACCCCACCAAACCGTCACTGCAGCTGGATGATGAACGTTTTCGACCCGTGTAATGAGTTTTGGTGCATCTTTAGATGACCGGGCATAAGCCCTATCATTTTGTGTGTGTTAAACTTTTCCTGTACGGTACAAATTTTTTTATCCGTAAACAAGATTTTTTTCTATGCAAGTTATCAGCGTACTTCACCAAAAGACCTTTGGATTTTTCTATCCTATTTTATTTAAATCAGCAGTCAACAAATGTTATGTACGCCGTTTGAAAGCTTCAAGACTCAAGCCTTTTTTTTTAATAATACGGCTCATGGACTTTTGTGTGATTTTCATCCCACGGGCTTTCGTTGAATTCTTGCTTTGACGGCTTTCATTACTTGTTGTGTCCGAACTGTACGTTGCGGTCTTATATATCTCCGGTCTTGTCGAACAATTGTACGCACCTGCAGACGAACATGCAACCAGTGCCGAGCTGGTGGAGCATTTTAAAGATATCATTTTTTTTCTTTCCACACTTAAAAAGTGCTAAAACTGCGATATACGGTTTTCTTTATCTGAACACTCCACGTTTAACATTAACACAATTTCAAATTTTTCCGTAACTGACTAACGCTATCGAGGTTACCTTTAAAAAAACATGTGATAATAAAAGGGTATGTTCAATTTTACTATTCTAATGGGTATGTTCAAAGTAGTAACAATATTTATGTCCCTACTAAGTGCATATGCAAAAACAAATAAGAAAAATATTTAGTCTTCTTGCTTTTCTTTTGTTGTACTTATGAACTCTTAAAGGATGTAACCCTGTACGTATGAGCAGAATATGAAAGCTAACAATCTTGTGAAAAAGTTCAAAAAAAAAAAAAAAAAAGCGGCGACGACCAGTTAACCTTGAAGTTTTCAATTCTTCTTGGATATTGCTAAGAGTACTTGTTTATGTACATTTAATAAATATGTTTGTATATATGTACATACATATAGCAATAACTACATACATGTATATATATGTATCATATTCATGTCTGAATGTGCGTACAAACATATATTGCCAAATGTTTTTTTTTTATTTATTTTGTTTTTTGTTTTTTTTTTGTTTGTGTGCTAAGACGTCTGTGATTTAAGCTCCCACAGAGGAGGTCCCTCATATAGATAGACTTCTAGTTTATGGGTTTTGCGTTAAGATCTATGCTAAGTAAAGCTTTTATGGTCAGATGAATGACACTTCATCTGTCTCTGAAACTCTGTACAACTGCTCAAACATTTCTATATTGCTGTATCTTTGTTAAATGTCCTATTGTAAAAATTCCGTTTTTTTGTTGTTGTTTTTGTTTCTGTTGTTCTTTATTTTAAAGGAACCAAGCACTACTACTCATTCAGTCAATCTTTTAGTTACTGATGATGGTGGCACTTGTGCGTGTTACATACAGGCATTTAATATTTTCGTAAACTGCTGTGAAGAACAAAAAAAAAGTATAGTAACTAAACTGTATAAAAAAAAGAAGAATTGTAGGGAATCATTTGCAACATTTGAGTATCATTAAAACATATAATGCGTTTTGTAGTCGACATTTAGGTGCATTAAACTTTATAACATACAGTGGAACAAATTGGCTTTTATTTGTTTATTATGCAACAAATTACAATTCAAATTATTATGGTGGCATTCATTAATATCTTAGAATGTCGTAAATTATATGTTTTAAACCTAGATAAATTAAAGTGCAAACAGTATATATGTTCTAATTTTTTTCAATTTCTACTATTAGTTTACACTATGCCTATACGTACAAGAAGATGGTTTCAAACTTAGCCGGCCTAACTAAAACAACACAACAATTCTTTATTTGTCAGCTTGGTACACTTTTCCCAGTGATATTAAATAGTTTTTATTGTAAAACCTCTTAAGTCCTTAAAACAATCATGGAAAATTACATTTTCTTTTGGATATAAAAAAAGTTTTTTCCAGTACTTTTTCAATCTTAAAAGTACCAAAAGTGTATTATTTCTTTCTTCTTTCTAATATATAAAATTCTCATGTCGCGGTGTTTGTTGCCAAACTCCTCCGAAATGGTTCCACCGATTTTCATGAAATTTTGTGTGCATATCCGGTAGGTCTGAGAATCGGTCAACATCTATTTTTGATACCCCTAAATGTGAAGGTGACCCGCTCCAAGGGAAAATTTATGCCTCACTTAACGTACTGATTTCGATGAAATTTTAAACTAGATAGATCTGAGTACCGTAGAATACATCGTTTAGGTTTACAGGGGATATTTCTCCCTACGCCAACTATCAAACTGAAGTACCGAAAATGACGGATATCATTTATTAAAATTATTAGTAAAGCAGACATTGGTTGCTCATATCAAGGTTGACTTTTGCAGTACGGTGAAGATTATCAAATATATTTGAACTAAAAAATGTTTCCTAGAGCAAATTTATATGGCAAAACAACGTTTGCCGGTCAAATAGTTATTCTATATTATAATTTTATTGTGCAAGTTTTAAAAAAATTATTGGACATTTTTATAAAATCAACAAATTAAAATTAGTTTTATTTTTATTTGTTTAATCTTACTCCTATAAGATTATTTTGAAACGTTAACGAATAGTTCGGAGGTAAAAGATTAGTTGGATTCTATAATTGACAAGAAAAATACTATTTGACTTATTAAAATACCATGGTACTTCCCAAACATATTTGATACTCTCAGATATATTATATATGTATGTATGTCTATATCGTTGGTCTCAGGTAGAAAGGCCCTAACTCAAATAATTTAAAATTTCCAGGAGGAGGTAAAAATACAACAGATACTGTAATTATTGATATACAACTTTTTATTAAATGCTGTACAATTGCTTGTAATATCGTTATTTTTAATAATATTGCAAAGATTTTTTGTTAGGATGTGCATATTTCTGAAATGGATTGGAATACTAAAAAAATCAGTTTTGAAAAAAAAGCGAGTTAGGGCCTTTCTACCTGAGACCAACGATATACATATCAGTTCAACAGCCTTAAAAACTTTTTTTTTAATATTACATATTTTCCTTTAAAGATACATACGTACATGCATAGATAAATGGCCTTTACAACCCTTTTTCAAAGTTACATACTAGCTTGTTATAGCATTAATATTTCTTTCCTAAGTACCAGAACCTACAGGTTAACATCGACTTCGAACGACAAA
Source organism: Metopia argyrocephala (assembly GCA_963576795.1). NCBI lineage: Eukaryota > Metazoa > Arthropoda > Insecta > Diptera > Sarcophagidae > Metopia > Metopia argyrocephala. The sequence goes on from OY756210.1 coordinate 99,861,182, forward strand.
CTTTAGAAACTTGTTCATAGCAATCAGTTTCTCTTGGAAAAAATGCGTTTTTCAAATTTCTTTCTGCCGAGAGTTGAGGTTTGGAGCCGGTAAGCCAACACACTAACCGCTAGACTATGGCGACTACACAAATACTGATTGTAAAATACTAATTGAATAACCTTAATTGCACTTTGTGTAAACATCTAGTTTAATGACTCAATTAACTCTTAATTAACTCAAAAGCGTATGTGTGAACAGTCTATAAGACATTTACGTAATAAAGATCATTATTAAATGGCACAATTGCACCATAATTCTCTGTGAAGTACATTTGGTGAAAAATGACAACTCTAAAAAATGTATCTTCAGTGACAATTGGTAATCTCATAGATAAATGTCATTAAAAATATAAGAGTAAACACACATACAGACATAACTGGCCATTGCAAATCTCTTTCAGAGTTACGACCTAGCTTCTCACATCACCCATATTATGTGTGTCAATTTTTGTCCATGAGTACCGGTTTCACTCACAAAATTAAAATACTTTCAGCTAACAAATGTTAATTGATTACTCAGTTGATAACTCAAAGTCTAAATTGACTCAATTTAAATGTATTGGGGGGTGCGTTGTATAGTGGTTAGAGCGCTCGCTTTGCACAGTTTCTCACGTAAATTTTTATCCCTGAGTACCGGGTTTCACTCACAAAATGAAAATATTTTCAGCTAACAAATGTTAAATTAGTATTTAATAACTCAATTAAAGTCTAAATTGACTCAATTTAAATTTATTGGGGGGGTGCGTGGTATAGTGGTTAGAGCGCTCGCAAAAAAACTCAAACAGCCCAGGTTCAAATCCTATCAAAGGTGAAAAATGAAAAAGTTAGCTTGCAGTTTTTCAAAAGTATAATTTCAAAATAAGAGGTCCCCCCCTCCAAGAAGTCCATCTACAAAGTAACCGCTCCCTGACGTTCTACTCTATTCCACTTTATCCTTTGACAACGAAAAACGAATGATCAGGAGAAAAGTGCCACCTATTGGAAAGTAGCAGATAACAGCTAAAAACTTACTTAGCGAAGACACTCACCGCAATCAACATGCAACAATGGGGCAATTGCTGTTGATCATTCAAGGGTGAAGGTATAACACTGGCCTTTGATTGATCAATTCACAGCAATTTTTCTAATTCCTAAGGCGCTTAATAATATAAGAAAACAAAATATATGTTCTGTTGTCATAATGTACTGTCCTTTCCACGAAAATTCCAATGCAATGCACAGCATTTAGTAGGGGCTTACCTCTGAGTATTGGTCTCAATAAAAAAAAAGAAAGTAATCAAAATAACATTTTTATTTGTTGACCTAAATAGGATTAGATCATATTTTATTAATTATTTGTTTGATGCACTAAGAAATCTGTATTATTGTAGCAAATGAATCTTTTGCCAATTGAATTTCTTTTCATTTATTGATTTTTACTTTAACATGAATTCAAACTGTGAACAACTATTTGGTGCATCAACTCTACTTCAGTTGGAAGTATTATTTATTGGCACAATAGTAGTAATAAGTACATTCAATGACAATGACAAAACAAAAATATTTCTAAACAATAAACCAGCCAAGGTTAACAATTTTTCAGGCGTTTAAATAAAAAATTAATTACTGGACACTTTTGCTTCAGTAAAGCATTTTTAATAACTGTGATAATTTATCAACTGACTGCCAACCAATTTATTTTCTGTGGGTATAACATTTATAAGTTTTTATAAAAAAAGAAACGGCGGAAATTTTTTTAAGCAAAGTCTCTTCATTTAGTTCATGATTTTGATCGTTAAAGGATTAGATTTTTCATGAAGCCTAAATATCTTGTGTCAGCCTTAAATCATGCTCATGTATCTGTACTCCTATTTAATTTAGGTGTCAATTAAATTTAAATATATAAAGATTGCCTTGTGGTATAAATTACAAAATCTGTACTTGACTTTGCAATTACGATATGAAAAAATTGAAATCAAATATCCACATACACTAATCTCTGTTTCCTCTTCTTTATAATACAGTCACCTAACACTGGTGCAATAGTACTGGTCTAGTGGAAAAAAAAATTCAAAATTTATAATTTTCATAGTACAGTGGAATCTCAATAGAGTGAACTAATTCGTGCAAGGCCAGTTTACTCTATTGGAAATGTTCACTCTAAAGAGTCTATAAAAAAATCTATACTTATTAAATATTATTATTTAATTACAAAGAAGTAAAGTAAATTTCAAGAGTCTTTTGCTTTGTACAAGCATTTTTAGCTTTTTTCTCCGCTAGATCGAGGAATTTATGCAAAACTAAAATATTTTCGTAATTGTGTGTGCTATTTTCTGCCGAGTCAATAGCTTTTTCAAAAACCTGCACGGCCTGCTTTGCTGTAATATCTGGTTTTACTACTTGTACTTGTACTGCATTAAAATCGCCCCTTTTTTCCAACATTTATTGCAATATTTTAGGTTTTTCTTTTAACATTTCTCTCTTACTGGCAGATTTTTGGCTCGTTGTAAGAGCTTTTTCAACACGTTGGTATTCTGTTTTTTTGAACGACTTTTCATATTTCTTTGCCAGAACTGTAGCACCCACACCTTTGGATAGTTCTTTAATTATTTTTTGCTTTATTTCAATGGAAAAAATGTTTTCCATTTATTAGAACTCATTTTATAACTTTTTGTCTGCACATAACACAAGGAGAAAACAAAAATCACTAAAGTAATCTAGCCCACACTTTTGAAAAATCTTCAAAAAAAGTCAAGAAAACAAAAATGTTTGCAAATTCAACGGAAATCGAACGACTCCATAAGCAACTTCTGTGTCTTTATCAACGATAACTTTGGTGTCTTTGTCAATTTTGTATAAGAGAAACAAAAGTTCACTCTACTGAGTTGGGCATTGTTTACTCTATAGAGTAACTAATGACAAAAAACGGGAGTTCGTAATATCGAGTAGTTCATATTACCAAGTGTTCACTCTATTGCGATTACACTGTAATTAAATACGTTATGGTTTAAATACTGTTAAATTCGAATTTTGGCTGTTGATTTATGTCATTTTGTGTCCCACAAAATGGCAACTCTAACAAATTTTTTTTTCTTCGAGGTTTTTTTTTTTTTTGTTTAAAAGAAATATTTTATTATTTTTTTGCTTACGTATGTATGTTATGGTGATTGACAGCTAAATGTCGTTGTAAAAAATGTAAAAATGTACTATGATTTAAACATAAAAAGAGTTTCAAGCAAATACGAGTAAAATGAATAATATGTTTAGTAGCTTAAGGCATAAAAGGAACACTAGATCAGAGTTAAGCATCATCTTAATATAAGCCATTAACTCGGTGCTAGTCTTGCAAATTTGTCTTATTTTTGTGGCTTTAACCCTAGTCGGTATATCCAGGTCTGTGCAGACTTTTTGCATATAAAAGTCTGTATAACTTTTTTGCTTTTCATGTTAGAGACAAATCCTTCCATGACTTCCTGGAGCAACTGTCTCTAAACACAATGAGTGAAAAATCAGAGCTATTGTGGATCCGGGTTCGGGTTGATCCGGGTTTACAAATTTTTAGTCATAAACAGCATAACCAGGTCTGTGCAGACCTACATGTAATTTGTATGGAAATGCATAGACAGATGTGTTAAAAGTGTGTTTAAATGCATTTTATGCTAGGAAAACCACAAAATGGACAATAAAAATGCATTTTTATACATCTTAGTTATCTATTAAGGGTATTTTATTAGTAATATGTATACAAAGGAATTTTATACACGGCATTTAACGCAGAAGTAACTTGCATTTGAGAGTTGTTGGCATACCGGATTTTTGCAATGCATGTAATAAAAATGTGCTTTTCGCTGTTTTTTATCAATCTAAAACACACGATGCTTGCACGATGGTCTTTTGGCAGAGGATGCGGCATGGACTGGACGGTCATCTATGAGCGGGCCTACAGCTACCTGCAAACAAAAAAGTTTGTCAAGTTCGTTGAAGTCAACTGCATCGTACAAGTCAAAGGACGGTAAAATATGGTCGACAGTTCCGCCGGCCACTGGTGGACCTCGTGCACATAACTGTCCCACGGTGAGTCGTGAAGGCCCGGTAATAGGCACTATGCGAAACCCCATCTTCATATCGTCGATGGAATTAAAGAACGCTGTAACTGACAAAACCTTAAATGATCACCAGAGCCAAAAAACCCGTATGAAAGTAGAACAAAGACACTGGTATTTTTCAAAACGCAGACGGCGTAAGTGAATTCATTTTCATCTTAGAAATCTGGGACCGGGATCAATCGACGCGTATTTTTTTCTGATAAAAATGATGCAAAAAACGTATTTTCGCTTTTACAGCGTTCTTTAATTCTATCGCCGATATTTAAATTTCTTTTAAGACCCGAGATCCTCAGCACATCTGTTCCTGAAACAAACCGTAAGGTCCGCGAGTGAGAACGCAACTTGTAACGGAAACAGAATTGTGAGCTTTTTTGGCCTTACCTAGTTTGCCGCCATATGCGAGTCAAACATTCAGCCAAGTAATGAGTTGCGGGGACAAAATGGCTAAAATTTAAAAATTGATTTAGTTACAGATTTGTATGCCCTATTTGACTGGTTTTGATGGTATATATTGGATAAAGCGAACGCGGCCTCGGTAGGAGAACAGTTCGGAACATATCAGCGTTCTAAGTTTTTCATGAGCATGTTACAAACATCGATTACGGGCGATTTGTTTTCTACAAGTCAACCAGTTCTAGTGATATCGTTATCAAATCTAATATACTTTGAGAAATATTATACAATATATCGGTTAGCAGACATCGTCGCCCTGTAGATAGGGTAGCCTTCAAGACACACCGTACGGCAGTCATGTGCACGAGGTCTACCAGTGGCCGGAGGAGTGTTGAAAAAATCTTATCGTCCTTTGACTTGTATGATGTAGTTGAGTTCGACGAAATTGACAAACTTTGTTTGTTTGCAGGTAACTGCAGGCCCGCCCATATATGACGGTCCAGTCCATGCCGCATCCTCTGCCAAAAGACCATCGTGCTTGCTGAGTTTTATGTTGAACAAAAAAAAAGCGAAAAACACATTTTTATTGCGTGCATTGCAATAAAGCGGTATGCCAACAACTCTTAAATGCTAGGTATTTCTGCGTTAAATGCCGTGTATAAAATTCCTTTGTATACATATTATTAATAAAATACTGTTAAATGATAACCAAGATGTATAAAAATGCATTTTTAATGTTCATTTTGTGGTTTTCCTAGCATAAAAAGCATTTAAATACACTTTTAACACATCTCTCTATGCATTTCCATACAAATCCCATGTAGGTCTGCACAGACCTGGTTATGCCATTTAGCGACAAAAAACCCTCATACCTACTAGGGTTAATTACATTTGCAAATGTTAAAAACTAAACACACATACATATGTATGTATGTCTACAGCAAAGTGTTTGTAATTAAACAAAGAGCTTTAGCTTTAGAACCAATATAATCCTTGAACAAAAAAATACCTTTATTTATAGTCTATGAATGCTGGCTGTCCTTTCCTTTTTTCGTATGATTGCTATCTGTCTGTCTGTCTGTCCTTAAAGTGATAAAGCTTGTAATGTGTTACATGTTTAAAGTGCCGTCTGTCTGGTAGATATTTTTCATTCTGAAATATGAAAATGAAATGTACAACACTGAGAAACACATGTTGCTTTGCATTGACAGCATTCAGACATGTTCATAGTTAGAATCATAAATTATAACTGAAATAAAAAATCATCTAAAGTCTCTAATGAATACTAATATTGCAATTTTTAAGAAATTAAGTTTCACTTTTAATAAACAGATTTTCATCACATAAATTTCACAATAATAAGTCTCAGTTTTGATGATTTTCTTATTTTTTTTTCTTCTCTGTTTTTCAGTTTTTTTTCATGCGAGAAAAACAAAATCATAGTAAGAGATGATTGCGAAATTAAACAGAGTTTTTAATTTTATAACATAAAGTGTGAAAAACAAATTGTTTGCTATTAAACTGGTAGCTAAAAATAATGTTTGTAACTTTAGAAAAGCTTTTTTTTCTTTTTGGTTTTTGTTTTCGAGGCGGACAAGTCAAGAGTAGGCTCAAACAGCAGTTTAACAGACAACTGCAATAATCAACAAGCAACCAGCATGAGTTTTAATCTTTTAGTTAAGATGCCTGTATAAAAATCTTCATAATATGTTTGTTTGGATGTACATACATATGTATGCATGTACATATGTATGTACGTATGTAATGACGTAATGAACTTAAATTATCTACTTGTCTTCTGATAGTTGTAGAGCTCTTCTATTTCATAGCAATCTTAGACTACTTGTGTTCGGATGTGCTCATGTGAAAGGATGTTAAAAACGTTTCATTTGTTGTTATTGCTGCTGTTATTTTCCGCCTCACCATACGTGATCATGAAGTCATAATAGTAGATATTTTTCTAACACTATTTATTAGAATCTCATTTCACTTAACTTAACTGAAATGTTTAGTCAGTTTTCTTTTACGGGTAGTTGTTGTGAGTTTCATTTCATTTCATTCATTCATTCACTGATTTTCTTTTCTATAACACTTTCGATTAAATGCAACTTTATATGGTATAATAATGCTTATGGCTTTGTATTACAATAGATATGTTCTTAGTAATAGTTGTAATTGCTTTGTTGTTGCTATTGTTGGTTGTTGTCGTTGTCTTTTTCGTAAAACTTCTTACAACTTAACAAGCATAATACACAACCATAGTATTAAATAATTGTTTTTTATGTCTTTCAACTACGAAACGTTGGTGGTTCCTGTCTCAATAGGGAAATTAATAATAATAATATGTGAGAAAGTTTTAAAATACTATAGACTATAGACGATATTATAATATTAGAAGAAGAAGAAGAAGAGGAGGAAGAGGAAGAAAAAAACTGCTCCGGATATGTTTTATGTTTTTTAATTTGTTGTACGTAAAATAGAGTCATATAAAGTAACAAAATATGTCTTTTACTTTAGATTCCATTAAAATAAATTGTGACTTTGCATCTTTGGTTTCATTAAACTATTTTCTACACTCTTTTTTTTTCAAGAGAAATAATGCAATTAATTTTAAATCGATTTGTATTTATAAATATTCCAAATTTGAAGTTATCAGTGAGAATGTCTGTATGTATTCTACATTGTATGCATTTACATTAGACCACGAATTTCATGAGTGACGAATTTTTCTATTTTTTGTTCTTCATTTTGTAGTTAAAACTTTTGGAATTGCATAATGTCTGGTTTTGGCATTGCACTATGGTTTTAAATCAAATTGTTTTTTGGAAAAAATTTAAAGAAAATTTAAAAATTTGAATTTATTTGCCTAATGAGAACACTTTAAGCAATCGGGAACATATGTATGTTAAAAAGGAAACAGTCTGCTAGACTTTCAAATCTATTTAAACACGTGTACTTAAAAAGGTATTAAAATAGCATTACAATTGTATAACAAACAAACCTTAATAAAGTTATAAAATATTTTAAAAATGGAAAATGCAACTCGAGATAGGTAGTTTATGGTATATTTTTTAATTTTATTTTTGCTGAGTCCTTGTCGTAATTCTTGATATTGTGATTGTCTACTTTTGTAGTCGTTAAAGTGTGTGTTTTAAGTGCATATTCTTATCTCATCAGTATTTTTTAGCAAAATTCCCACAATTGTCATATTTTCACCCAACTTTTGATTAACAGTACCGAAATGTTTTCGGTATGGAAAAGATATGGACACAAAATTAGATGATGTACAAATAGAGTAGGCTTTTAAAAAAAAATCATATAAAACAAGTTGATCTTATTTTAGTTTTTGTATCATCTTTTCAAATTTGAAAGAAATCATTCATTAATTTCAGTTGGGTTGCCTTTCCTTTTAGTGGGCGTTCGGTATGGGCGTGGATAAATTAACTATTTTGTTGTTTAATTTATTTATAGACCATCACCATTAAACGAGCCAAATTTAAAAGCTCTGCTGACATGATTATGTTAATTTATGCAAGAAAAAAAATCGATTTGAAACCATAGTGCATTGCTATAAAAGAATATGTATTTCATTACAAAGAAGTTTATGTTTTTTTTTCGTTTTTGCAAACTAAAAATGGAATTGCTTTTCAGTGAATCACGTTTCTTTTTATTATACATAAGTGCTCACATATGTATATACAGCTGCGGTGTAAATAATAGCAGCACGAACACAAAAATATTTTGTAGAAAAAAAAAAACACTCCCATACCATAACACTAGATTCTGTCAGCCTTATGTATAATAAAAAATTAGAAGGTCGTTGTACACAGTGGCTAAATTTGTCATTCCAATACGTGGAAATTCTTACTCAAAGTTACATGGTATTTAATTTTTTGGATTATCTGAATAGTTATCAAATAGAGGGTATTTAAGGTTTTAATAATATCAGTCTATAGCGGATGATAAACTTGCCAGTTTTTTGTCCCATATACTAACGAGTTGCTAATTTTTCATTATACATTCGGCCGTATGTGTTTAACTGTTTTAACAGTATATTCTTAGTCGTATTTTTTATTGGGTAGTCTCCTTACATATTGCCGTGATCCTCCTCCGGTTTTTTTTTCTCGGTTTTTTTTCCCTTCAGAAATCATCGTTTTTATAAGAGAACGCTTTTCTTCTGTACAGTACTTGGCCCGAGCCACTTGATTATAAAAATATATTATTTTAAAATAACAAAAGTTATTTACAAAACTGCTATTACTCAGCAGAAATTAGAGCTTACCAATAAGCTATTTTGTAAGGGAGAAATTAAAAACAATCACTTACTTGTGCGCATCAATAATGCATGATTTTTATATGAAATGAGCCGCTAAAATGCAATAGAAATGCAAATTTATTGCAACAAGTAAGCAAATATAAAATCAAAAATAATACCTTATCCTATAGGATTTTTGGAAGCTTTAAGCTATGAATAAACAATATAATGCTTCCATTATTGCTTACAATTTTATTTATTGCTTCCAAATTTGAAAAATTTTCTGCTGGGTATTTGTACTGCTGCAAAATTAGAACTGAAGTCAAATACATACTTACTAACAATTTCTTCGAAAACAACAAATTCCTAAAAAGTTTACAGTTACATTTTTGTTATTGCTTTCATCAAGTAAAAAAATGAACAGCAATGGTATTCAGAAAACGTCCACTTAAAAAATATTTGAGGTAATTCTCAATACAGTATCACACTGCTATTATTAATACCGCATCTAAACATATGTGCATACGTACATACATATGTATATATACTTATTAAATGTTCACTTAAATTGATATATTCTCTTCTTCTATATTCTCTAACTTCTAAATTGATCAGCATTTACTCAAACTTTTAAATTCACTGTCCAATGTATTTTCGTTATGCATATTTCTGTAAGTACTTAAGCATTTTGTGAAAACGCAAAAAAAACAGAAGTAGCAAAATATATAACTAAATTTATAATAGACCTCAAGACCTTTATATTAAAGTATACATTTATGTAAAAAATATTCTACGAAACTTAAAATGCTGTTATTAAATAAAGTTTGTTTTATTGAATACACTTCAAGTAAATAATACCCTCTGACGTTTCCAAGTGTGAAGATAAAGATATACTCCCTTCAATCACTAGGGGTTTTTACTTAGAATGCTTATCTTGCAAATGTTGAAATTTACTTTTACTTTCACAGCGAAGTTTTTGTTAAACATTTATGCCCGTATTCATAAAAACTATTTTAGGTTTATTGAGGACTTATTTGACAAATTTCTCTGCAATACTTGTCAAATAAACCATCAATAAACCTAAAATAGTTTTTATGAATACGGGCATTAGTTTTTATAGTAATATACTGTGCGGGCTTCTTGTAGTTGATTGCTGTTGGATTATTTAATGGTGAAGGTATAACACTGGCCATTGAATAATCAATCAACAGCAACCGTTGCGGTTCGTATTTTTAAAGTAGCGCCTTTGTTTTTTCTGACTGATATCTCTCTTTCCCCGTTCCCCTCATATTTTTCTAGACTAGCACATGTTATGAATTCCATTTGGAATTAACTTCATTCCGTATTTACCATTTCGTTCGTAATTGTAATCGTGTTCCATATTCTGCTCATTTTCATCAAACGGAGCAAAAATTATTACATAAAGCAGTTTTTAGGTTAATAATTTTCAAATGGTTCTGAAAAGGTATTTGCTCTTTAAGATCGGCTACTCACGTCAGTTAAAACTGTACGTATGTGGGTAATAACTGACAGTTCAACGCAAGTGTTCAGTTTAACTGAGAAATTTAAAATTTGTATACTTTTAACTGACAGTTTAACCTGAAGTGAACGTGTGTGGGGGTTTGTTCTCAGTTAAATTTGTGTTGAACGTGAGTGCGTATCATGTCGCATAAACAGAACCAAGTGATAGTTCATTTTATTGCAATATATAGATCTGAACCTTGCCTTTGGCAAGTTAAATCTAGCAAGTACCATGATCGCCCCATAAAAGTTACTGCCTACAACAAGCTGGCGAAGAAGTTAAAAGACATCTGTTTTGTCAAAAATAATTGAGGAAATCTAATGGTTCTTCACTTAATTCTTTTAATAGACTAATGTGGGAAGATAAATTTCGTTGAAATAACCACTTCTTGCAGCACTGTTTACGCTGTTTTTTTTTGTAAAATTACAAAAAGTTCACCGAGAGCAGCCAAACCGTCCTGCTCGTTCAAATCTATATTAAAAATTGAAGTATTGAACTGCACGTGTGTATTAATTTAAAAAAATAAAAATTTAATTCCGCACATGAAATTAAAAGTGATTTTATTCGGAGCATTTCCAAAGTATTTTGATAAAAAATATCAAGTAGTGAGTATAGTTTGCTTTCAACTCTTTCTTAAATAGGTATTATTGGACTTAGAAAAATACGTATTTAAATTTTTATGATGCTCGTGTCTTAAGTCTTTTGTATACTAAATACGTTACACATAGTACGACGCAAACATGCAAACATTTTTCATCATTGCAAGGAAGTTATTCATTAATATTAAATTCCTTTCGACCATAACTGTTCTTTTTTTTTCTTCATGTTGTTTTACTAATTCTGGTTTTAAACACACACTTACGTACATCAAACTTTTCTTCTTTTTATTTTCCTCTATTTTATTTTGTCAAAATTAACAAATGTCTTATATTTAAATCTATTATAAATTCTAAAATAATTAATGTTTGCAATGTTTTTTGTTGTCTGTTTTTCACGTTTGACCATCAGAGTATGTGTGTGTACAACTGCTCTATAAATCTCTGGCTGTAAATCTTTAAAACCATTTTGACACTATAGCCGGCTAGGCTTCTGTTTATAACTGTGCCATCAACCGTTTGCTGCGTTTTCTAAGCCACAACTACGAATCTATAAAAAATTTATATGATACAAATAAGTATTTAAAGTATAAGTGGTTTCTCTTACACCCAACAATTGTTGTTGACCAAGTGTTATCAACATTAAACTAAAGTGGTTACCTCTTGCACAAACCACCATTCTAACCGCCCTTCTCTTCTTCTTTGCCTTTTTACATAAAATTTTAATTTAGTATTAAATTTAAAGTTCTTATTGCATAAAATGAATGTTTATATGTCCGTCTCTGTACTCGTAACTGTCTGCCTGTTTGTTAGTTATTATGTAAGCTTAGATATATGTATGTAAATATGTACTTGTACATACTTATGTATGTTGGTGTTGTTGTGGTGATGTACATATTTTCCAATTCATAGGCCTTAAAGCTGTAATTTACCGACCCTAACGGCAGTTTTCGTAAAAATGCGTTTACGCATCCGCTATAAAATTGGCGACGTATTTATGTTAGTCGATATTATGTTAGTCAGTCTCCTTGTGTTCTTTCTCATGACTTGGCTTTTAACAAATGATGATACTTTGCATTTGTAGCTGACGGTTAAGAGGACTGGTCTAACAACTCTTCACAAGAGCACGATTTTTTACCACTTTATTATTTTATCTTTTTTGTTTCTGTTTCTGTTTTTTTTTTTTTTTTAATTTTTGCATAGAACCAGTTGACAATTAGTGTAGTTATACTTGGGCTGCATAGGAACAGCAACAAAAAATTTGAAGAATAAAAAAAAGCATCTTTACAACTAGATTTGCGTGCAATGCAGGCTAGAACGTGCGACAAATAAGTTCGTATTTGACAGCGGGTGGAGTAAGAAGATAATAAAAAAAATAAAACAAAACCAGCAAACAGTATTATCGTTTCCCAAGTATATTTAAGTCATATACACATGTAGTACAAGTATTCTAAATAAAGAATACTATACATAATTACGAAAAGAAAAGATATTACGAATATACATAATATGTATATATATATATGTACATATTATGTACGTATAAATTTAATATATATAAAAAAAATTCTTTTAAAGAAATATTTTAAATTCTCGTATAAATTAAAAATTAATTCATATTTGCATTAAGAAGGGCCTGCCTGATAAGTACACATCAATAGGTTTGTGTCTATTTGCAAAAATATTTCTTATTTTCGAAACATGCATGCACAACTCTGGTTAGTTAGTTTTGTAATAATTGTTAGTTGTTTAACTTTAAACTCTTAACACGTTCCCTGCCACGTGTACCGAAAAACGGTACACACGAAGCCTCATTTGTACCCCAAGCTGTTTTTTTTTAATTTAAAATGTTTTCATCGAAAATTTAGTATGTGGTAACATTGTTTAATTAATTAATTTAATTTTTTATTGTTATTTTGCGCATTTTGTCCTTTTGATATCTATAATTATGAAAATAATATACGTTCTTTCAAAAACAAAAAGTGGTTACCGTGCGCCGAAAATGGTACACGTGGCCTAGAAATGACACCTTCTCATTTACAACTTGGCAGGGAGCGTGTTAACACAATCGGCCTTGTGTTATTAACAGTTTATTATATAAAAGCCCTGTACATGTTGATTTTGAAGGCCAGCACTCAGGGGACGGCCCCTACTCATGCAGTACATTGTACAAGGGGGAAAGAGGGAGTAGTGTTTGTGGACATTTGATTTAAACCTATTGTAATTGCCATGTCGTGGTAATCCACGCCGTTCAAACATGTTCGACAATGAAATATATGCATTGTTTTTATACTCATTTTGCACACATCAGCATGGTAAATAAACATGTCAACACATGCGAAATACTCGTATATTCTTAATAATGAATTCTGATCATTTATTTGAGTTATTATAAAGGGTGATTTTTTAGGAGCTATAGGAAAGTTTTTCAAAAAAAAAAAAAACACATAAAAGAAAACTTGTAGTCGCCGTGGTCTAGTGGTTAGTGTGTTGGCTTACTAAGACGATAGTGCCGGGTTCAAATCTCAGCACCGACATCTTGAAAAAAGAAATATGAAAAAAAAATATTTCTTTCATCGACTACCTCTCAGCAGTCTTCTGGCAAAAGCTCTGAGAGTAATTAATTGCCATGAACAAGCTTCTCAAGTCTGTCGTTCGGAGTCGACATTAAACTGTAGGTCCCGGTACTCATGGATAGAAATTTACACACACAACATGAGTGCTGCGAGAAGCTAGGCCGTAATCCTGACACAGGGTTGTAAAGGCCAGTTATGTATGTAAAAGAAAACTTAATGAAATCCTTATTTGAATCGATAGTACGGTCCATATAATTTAATGTTTGAAAATTATTTAATGCAAATGTTGACCGTGACTACGCCTCAAATGGTCAATCCACTTAGTCCAATATTGGCATACTCTTTCCAACATTCCAACCGATATCTCACGAATAAATGCTTCAATGTTGTCTTCCAATGCGTCAATTGAAGCGGGCTTGGCTGTATAGACATGAGCTTTAACATAGCCCCACAAGAAATAGTCTAAAGGCATTAAATCGCATGATCTAGGCGGCCAATTGACCGGTCCGGACGTGAAATAAAATGTTCATCGAACTCGCCTCTCAATAAGTCCATTGTTATGCGTGCTGTGTGGCATGTGGCACCGTATTGTTGGAACCACATGTCATACAAGTCAAGCTTTTGCATTTTGGGCAAAAAAAAAAATTGGATATCATCTCACGGTAGCGCTCACCATTCACAGTTACGTTACGATTTGCATCATCTTTGAAGAAGTACGGTCCAATGATGCCACAGGCCCACAAACCGTTTATGTGGGTCGATTAAACTGACCATAAAATGGAAGAAGCCCGCAATGAACTTTCTTAATAGAACACGCATTTTGATAATAAAATTGAATAATTTACAAGCGTTGTTCGTTTGTAAGACGATTCATGGTTAAATTATAGACCAAACTGAAGACGTTTGACAGTGAAATAAAACACGAAACGTGCGTCAGATTTTTAAACCAGGATAATAAAAAATATAAATAAATATAATCTGTAATACCGAGTGATGTAGCGAATAGTTATACAGCATTATGCACAAAAAGCATTTATAGATATATGGTATACATCAGTTTAGCCGATTTGCAATAACATGCTAAGACACTATGATGACTTTGCATGACATGGCATGACACTGTGTTTGAGACGACATGACATAGCATAGCATGGTGTATTTTAAATGCAATGCTATATTTAATAAGGACAAGCAATTCCAGTAGAGCATAAAATATTGACATATGGATGCATTGCGCCGTTAATTTATCTCGTCGCTATTTCAACGATTCGCGCTAGGACACTTAAGAATCTCTTTAATATTTTATTTCTTTTTAACATTAAAAATAAATTTTTAAATTTCTAACGTTTATAATACCGGTTTAAAGAAATATTTTTCATTTCATATAAAAAAAAACTAACCGTGATACTGCATTTTTTTTTTCTTTGTTGTTCAGTTCCTTACAAAAAAACAAGCATTATGCGGAAATCACATTTTATAACAAAAATCAATCAACTCTCAGTCTTTAAACATAAACTTTAATATACGGGTTGAAGTATATCACCAGTACATGCATATTTACGAGTATTGCTCTCGTTATATGCACTAAAGTGGTAATATTTTGTTGCAAGCTACAGCAAAAAAAAACATAAAAAAGCAAAAGTAATTTGTGGCAGTTCTAAACCACATATAAACACAAATAATAAAGTATGTACATACATATGTATATATCAAATGATATTACCGTATATCCATAATAAAGTTTTTGAGCCAGTTTCTGTTATACAGCCTAAGAAAATCAGAGAAAATCAAATGAAGTGCTAGACAAACAAGCCGTTGTTGTGTAATATTGTTGCCATACAGGCAAGCAGGCGTATGTTTGTTATTTTTATTGTTTGTTTTAATATTATTTTTATTTTCTTATAGTAAAAATGGAAATAAATCTTATAATTTTTATCGTAAAAATTCACTTTTTCCGAAAACTACAATAATTCTTTTGCCTGAACAGAAATACATATTAATGCTGTGGTATCGGTCTATCTAGTTGGCTGTTTGGCTGTCTATGCGTTTGTCTGTTATTTCATTGCATTTCGTTTCGTTTGTCTGTCTTGTTTGTCTATCTGTTGCCATGTGTGTTACTTGTCATATTTTACAGGGACATATATTTGCATACAAAAAAACACACAAAAATTCAAAATAATTTTACATGATATAGTCACATGCATGTTGCATGGACATATGTATGTATGTACCCACTCAACACGAGCTCATGCAACAATATAACCAAATAATAAATATAAATTTGCAGCAATGAGCTGTATTCACTACGTTCCAGCCAAGCAGTAGCAAAATTTTGATCTACTTATATTGCTCATTGTCGGAATTATTTTCTTTATGTGTAATAAAAATATTTGCATATCAAAGCTATGTAGAGTATGCCCAACCTTTGGGAATTTTTTCCTTGTCATATACATATACTGACATACATATGTACATATGCATGCATAGCCCTGCAGCTTATGCAAGAATAAGAGTAGATACACAAGTCAAATTATACATTTTGGTAAAATCATTTGTTAAGTATTGTTGTGACAAGATAGTCCCTTTTGAAAACAAGTGGCAGACATTACGTGGGCTTTCTTTAAAATAATGAAAAAAAACCATATTGTACTTTAAAATTTTATATATACGAGTGCATATGCATATAAAAAAAACGACAAAAGGAGTCGACTGTCCTGCTCTGATAGTGAAAACAATTTTGCTTTCAAAATAACTTGTTAGTTACGATTGCTGGCCATTGAGTTGAAGTCGCCGTAGTCTAGTGCTTAGTCTTTTGGCTTACTAGACAAGAGCTCCGGATTCAAATCGCAGTTTCGTCAAGAAAATTACCCAAACACCTACCCAAGTTGGTACAAAATATGTTGTTTTTCAATTATTAGCTTACTATGAAGACTTACCGAGAAACAGAAATAGTCAAATACCATTGAGATACATAATTGGGCATTATAACTCTGTTTCAGGGTTACGGCCAACAGTGTGACAACGCCGGCATTAAATACAAAGAGTCATTGTAGAGCTCTGAAATTTTGCACAGGATATTTTTGAGACAATTCCAGTTAAAAAAAAATTAAGAAAATCCGCCCACTTTTAAGCCCACCTCCCATACAATCGAAATTTGTAAAATGCCGTATTGTCCGTAATACTTTAGGTATAACTTTCAATTTTGGTATACTTAAATGTTATATTGTTACAAATATTATCGAAAAAAAATTTTCAACTTTGGCCCACTTTTAGCCCCACCACCTATACAACCTCAACATAAAAAGTGCCATATTTTCTAAAATATTTTAGGTAAAACCTTTAACCCTGCTGTTAGGTTAGGACCATTTGGTCCATTTTTTTTATTGTTTTCTTTGTAATTTTTGAACGGTGATATATAGTGACTTAATTTTTTAGCTCATGTGGTCTTTTTACAAAACCATGTTATATACAAAAATTCAAGGTTCTGACTTATACCAGGACTGAGAAAAATAAAAAATTACGAATCTTAGGTTAAGGGACCATTTGGTCCATAATGTATTTCCTTTGATTTTTTTTACATTTATTTAAAAAAAAATTGGTATTTATTAGTCGGTTTTATAATAATTGTGATTGCATGATAAGCAGCATTTTTTTCTATAAGTTTTGCAAATAAACTTACTGCAAATGGAGCATTTTATATCACATTTAGACTTGCAGCAACTACAAATTTCACGATATCGGTCCTCTGAATTAGAAATATTATTTGAAGAAGCCACTGGAACTATGCATTGTTTTCGTATTTCAGTAAATAACTGTGCTGAGAACTTTTTTTGAGGTAATCTAGTCCGTTTCATCATATACGCGTTCGTCAGAGAGAGTGCTAGTTGCGGCAATAACTCTTGTCTCCTGCAATTCCGATCAGCTGGAACCCAGGATTTCGATTTCTTCGATTTCAGAAAATATTATGTATGCATTCAATTGTGTTTGCAAATAAAATGTTTGGCCATCGAGTTGTTTTGCGTTTATAGAATGGTACGAAGGGAGTTTTTGGAAAGTTAGCAATTTCGGAGGAAGTTTCCTTTCCCGGAGTTTTTTTGCCAACTCAAAAGTAGAAAAAAAAATTGTTGCCTGTTATATTTTGCCCTTTCAAGCCTTCTGTTAAGTCCAATAGAATGCGTTGTCCTTGGTGCTTTTCAGGCTGTGCATTTCTAGGCTTACCAAGTTTTAGTTGTAACCTGACTTGGAGTCCACCGAGAACCGAAATTTCAAACCATATTTTGTTGGTTTTGATGGCACAAACTGTAGAAAAGTACATCACCCCCTTAATGCAACAAGTTGCTCATCAATCGTGAAATTTTCGTAACAATTATAAAACTTTAGAAGAAGTTGTTCCCAACGGTTCCACAGTTCACGAATGAGAGCTAATTTATCGCAACTACGCATTTGTCGTCGACACAAAACATCATCGAAACGGATGGTAATCATATGAAATTTTTCTTCAGACATAATTGCTTCGGAAATGGGGCGACCATTTACATTTTTTCTACTTTCAATCATATATTTTATATTAGCAAACTATTTTGCTCAAATAAAAAAAAAATACATACCGACGTACGACTGCAAGAATGAGTAAAGCAATGTATGTGCACAATGCGTCTTCATCAATATCTTTCCACTTGCCACCAAACTTGACCCTAATGTACTTATTAGTATTTTCGATGATAATTCTTTCTATTGGAGGCCGAAAAAACGACATAAAAGCTAACAGAATTGCATCTGGCTGCGTTGAGATATTCTCAGCCGTAGCTCCAATAGGCTGAGGTAATAGAGCATTTTGTTTTTAGCAATAAAAAACGGATCAAAAGAGCTAACTGCGACTTCCCGTTCAGTATCTGTTTGAGAAGAACTTGTTTCGCTATTTTCTGAAGTATAATCAAATTCCAAAAATGAAATATCGGAGTCACTTTCTACATTGAGCAGTTCTCCCTCAATAAATTTTTACATTAGATGTGTTGAGTAGAGATTTGCGGTGGTCACGTGATTTGAGTGATTGACGTGAATAACGCGTGAGAGTGAGTTATTTTAATTTTACTGACGTCAGTATTGCGTGAGTAAAGAAAAATTCGAGTGAGTGATTCGTGAGAGATTATAAAATTTCTTGCATCAGCGTGAGCCAAAATTCACTCACCCTCCCATCTCTAGCATTGAGTAAAGCTTAACTTAAATATTTAGAGCGAAGTGATCCAAAATAGAAACAAATATAAAATTAAATGGTTATTTTGTATGAATATTGAAGTATGGACCAAATGGTCCATTAACCTAAGATTCGTAAGTTTTTTCTAACCTAACAGCAGGGTTAAATTTAATATCACTGTAATTTATTACATTTAAAATGTTTCATGCAAAAATTACAATAACACGCCCACTATTAAGCCCACCTCCCATTGAAATGCAATTTCTTTTTTCATTCTATCAATAATTTTTTAATATCATGGTATTCTAATTTTTTCAATTTCATTTTGATCCACCGAAACCTACAGTTAAAACTCGACTCCCAACGACATATTTTATAAGCCTTTTCATGGCAATCAGTTACTCTCAGAACTTTTGCCAGAAGACTGGAAGAGAGGTAGTCGCCGAAATGAATAATTTATTAATATTTATTTTTTTCAAGATGTCAGAGCTGGGATTTGAACCCGGCACTATTAATGCCAACACATAAACGGCGACCTACTTATTACGTGAACACTATTTAAAAACGACCTATTTTGTAGCAAATTCGGCGTCTTTATATGACGTGATTTACAAATAACATTAAATGAATCTCACAACTTTCCACCACGGTTTATTGTGATATTCAGGCATGTTCTGAAAATCACATTTTGTGAAAGTGATTTCAAATCACAAAAAGAGTGTTCTGACACCAAAATCGTTTGAGATTCTGTGATTTTAAATCGGTCAGCAAAATTCTATTTTGCTTACAAATCGGCGAAAAAAGGGAAACAAACATATAATTTCATTTGTTTTGTATATATTTCTTCAATAAAAATATTTAATTTCATTCAGAAAAATTTCAAAATTTGCAAATTTTCAAACACATTAAAATTTTCATACATTTTATTTTTGTTTTGTTTACATTTTTCACAATTTGCTTTAGTTTTTCAAAAAGGCTTTTAGAGTTACCAGACTATTTTTTTATATTGTGCATCAATTGACTAAATTCGTCAATTAGATTAGTTATTAAAAACAAAAATTTATTAAATTTGTCCATAAAAATTAACATATTGAAAAATATTTAACACAGATAGGTTAATTTTTGAAATATAAATGTGCGATTTTAAGACATATGGAAGCAATGAATCTAGCGGCGAATCAAAAAAGCTTTAAGTTTCTGATTTAGAACAATGAAAATTACTTGTAAAAGCTAAAAAGCTTGTAATTTTCAGAACACCGAAAAATTACTTGATTTTCAGAACGTGACTGATTGTGTTATCCAAACAGGTCATAGAAAAAAACAAAATTAAAAAAATCGAAAATTTGTTAAAACTTTTTAATATAAGAAATGAAGCAGTTAATTTTGTGTAATCTAAATATATAAAATTGAATGTGTGTTTGTTTATTTGTTTGTTTGTTTGTTTGTTTGTTTGTACCTTATAGGAGACCAAACCTCTAGACCGATCTTCCTGAAATTTTCACAGCATTTAACTGGGACTCTGACATGATTAATGGGGTACTTTTTTTCGACCACGCCCACTTTTACGCCCACTTTTTTTAAATTATGTAATTGCTCCCATATAGTTTTTAACAGATTTACTTCAAATTGTATACACATTATACTCCAGGTGAGGTATTAATAAACATTTCTTACGCCACGCCCCCTTTCACGCAAAATTTTATTTGAAAGTTTTAAATGTTTTGTTCTCTGTATAAATTTGTTCCTTCCAGCGGATTTTTTTTATTTGGTAGTATATTGCTCTTAATACTGTTAACGTCACCATATAACTATGAACCTGTCACCGCCGTTAATCTTATTCTATAACGAGGGGGTAGCGAAGCACACCGGGTTCAGCTAGTATAGATACAAAAAATAAAATGATTATTACTTGAAAATGCCAATCAATGTCTGTGGCAAAAAATCGAAACAACAGCCCTCTCTCTCCCTTCCCATAACATGTGCATGTATTTTCCTAGACCCCCACAATTTACTTCATGAGTAGGGGTCGTCTCCTGAATGCTGAGGCCTTATTCTGTAACTCTCCTAAGCTAAAATTCTATCGCTAAAAATTTATAAACTTGATTTAAGACTTTTTGGCTACGAATACAATTCTTGAGCGCTTATTGTAATTTAAAAGCTTCATTCTTATTACTTCTAAACTTTTTAATTTCATATATTCTAACGCCCAGCCTGTTTTAAAAACCCAAAATTTTAGCATTTTAGCTTAAGAGAATTACAGAATAGAGCCCCTGGCCCCCTGGCACTATCTCTACTTTCGACTTTTATTGTAATTTTTGATTGGAAACTTAGTGTAAGGCTTTATTGAATTCACTGTCAAGTACTTTTTTTTGTTTAAATTAATTACAGATAATTATCAAATATAAAATAATTTACTAAAAAATATCATGTATGTAGAGACACAGATATGTATGTACACGAATATGTAGTGGCAAGACATTAATAGCTAACATATGTACATATGGCGAGTACCAGTAGAATACTGAGATATTTGAGACAAATGCCATTATTATCACCTTTTTTTTTAAAATTGTGATAAAATTACATATTTGAAATAATTCGATATATTGTTGCCATTATTGTATGACATTTAAAAACATTTTAAACGCATTTCTTAAATCTTTCCAACGTTAAAAGGCATCACAGAATGATATTTAAACCGAATAGAAAAAACGCTCACGATTGAGTATACGAGTAGAGTTGGATTGTACGAGCATAACAACAAGTCAATAGGGTCTAGTTGTCCTACTATGAGTTTAAAACTTGGCTTGACGGCCAGTCGCTTAGTTGAATAGATCGATTCATTGCTATGTTAGGAATGATTTTAAAAATGTTTTGTTAATTTTCTAAGCGCCTCATGTAACACAAAAAATATACATAAAACTAAACAATAAAACAACAACTAAATAAACACAACATTAATACTAAAATAGCAAATTATGTGGTCAACTATAATACCATATATAGTCGTTATGCCCATAAAGGGAGAAATAAATGTTAATAATGACGATAATAATGATAATGACAATGATGTGATGCTGTTAATAGTAATGATACGGGTAGTAGTAATAGTATGACATAAAACTCTATAGAAGAGCATGTATGTCCAATGTACATACATATGTGTATATTAAAATCAAATATTCAACTATAGATCAAAATATCCCCAGGAGTTTTATTTAACTTTTATAATTTTTCTTTATTTTTATTTTAAAAATGGTAATATCATACATACAATGTAAGTTTTACTATTCTGGGTACGGAAAATATTTAAAGGAACATTCGTTTTGTTTGTTACTAATAGTGGTCACTAGAATATTGAAAAAATAAGAAATCATTGCCAATAATAACGATAAAGGCCTACAAGCAACGAATAGCTTTCAAATACTGTTTGTGTTGATTTTCACTTTACGAAATAAATAGTTAAAAAAGAAAATATTTTAGTAAAGAAAAAAAAACAAAAAAAAAAAAAAAAAACAACTCAAATAAAAGAACAAATTAAGAAGTAAAACCTAACAAAGATGTTGTAGAATTCAAATAGAACAAATAGAACCAAAGAAAGTGTTCAAATGTCTCCTCGTCGTCCGCTTTACGGCTGCTTCGACTGTACTGAATACGCATCCGGCGAGCATGGTTTCGAATAGTACAGTGCCTAGTAAGTAGAGTAACCAATCTGGAAACTTTTTTTCCACTCTGACGCAACAGCGACCTTGTACGTCTAATGTCAAAAACTGTTCAAGGTAGCTTTGGACTCAATTACCATCCAACTGGCACTTGCCTCCTCCCTATTGAAGTACGTTCTATTCTTTGTATACAATTCTTAACAGTCCGGATGCTGTTCAGTTATATACTATGATTTATATATAAAAAAATTTGAATTGAACGCTTCTAGTAACGTCAATAAAAATGCTGCCAGAAACGTGTTGCATTGGAAAAAATGTTGTGTGGGGTGCGTGATATAGTAGTTCGCACAAAAACTCCAAACGGCACAGGTTCAAATCCCAGCAAAGGTGAAAAATTAAAAGGTTAGTTTGCGGTTTTTTCAAAATTATAATTTAAAAATATGAGGTTCCCCCCACCTCTACCCTAAAAGAAGACCACCTACAAAGAAACTTCTCCACGACATTCTACTCTCTTCAACCTTAATCAATGTTAACAAAAAACTAATGATCAGGAGAAAAGCGCCACCTATTAGAAAGTAGTAGATAACAGCTAAACCTCCTAAACCTACTTAGCAAAGACACTTACCACACAATCAACATACAACGATGAGGCAATTGCTGTTGATCATTTAAGGGTGGCCTTTGAATGATCAATTCACAGCAATTTGTCTCATTCCTAAGTCATGTACTGTCCTTTCCAAAAGTTCCAATAAAATGCACAGCATTTAGTAGAGGTTTTAACCCTGAGTATTGGTCTCAAATAAAAAAAAATGCGGCACTAAAAATTGTAATAAGTAATACTGTCAAGTAATGAATTTTGATTTTTAAATGGTTTTGTGCAAGCTTAGCCTAACTGTGCCTTATTTATTTCTTAAACTTTAGAGATTAATTAGAATTTATCAAATATGCATTTGAAAACCGCTCATAAAAATTATGAAACCATTTTTAGTTTTGTAATAAAAGAAAACTAGAGAGAGAGAGATTGGGATAGAGTGAGAAGTGGTAGGAGAAATAAAAAACACTGCAAACTAGTGGCAATTCACACGAAATAATGTTTAGAAGGAAATGATAATGCCACAGCTCAATATACAGATTTATGCAGCAACTATTATAGATGAGATGGTTTATTATCATGAAATGGTGATGCTGTTGTTGCGACATACTTGTACTATAAAAATGAAAAGCTTTTCAATAATATTGAAGAGAAGATCAATATATTCTACAGTTTTTTTTTTAATTTTATTTTTTCATTTTCTTTTCCTCTTAAAGGAAAAAAAGAACAAAAAACGAACAGCAAACATGAAATTAAAATGCTTGAGAAATTTTAAAACACTGTCACTTTGTATGTACATGCATTGCGTGTGTGCATGCGTGTGAGTTTGCCTGTGTATGCTTTATGGTAAAAGCATTTAATGAAATAAAAATAATAGTTTTCATACTTTCATACTCCATGGCCACAACAACCACATCAGATTGCATAAGTCTATTGTGTTGTGTGTTGCATTGCGTAAATTGACACTCAATTAGAGTCGCTTACATATCACAAGTCAATCAATGTTAGAATGTGTTTTTTATACCATGTTTTTGTCACGTTATTTTGAAAACTTAAAACAACACAACGAACAACAATATCATGAAAAATAAAAGTAAAATATATTATAAATACATATAGAAAATAGAAGAATCTTTAGCGTTTTAATATCCAGTCTATATGGTGATGTTGATGAGGAAGGAGCTGGCATGAATTGTAGCAGCAGCAAATACATACATATATACGAAATACAGCAGTTTCGTTTGCAATCATTTTCATTGTATGATGATGGCTGTTGCATGAAAATAGACACACAAAAAAAAAAAACAACAACAACAAATATCCCTTTTTTCGATTCCTGTAATACCGTTTTATGGCGGCAATGATCACTCTTTGGTTGAGTAGAAGTTGTCATGTTATTCGTTGCGGCGTCATTTATTTTGTTAGTGACAGCTCAGCGTGAAATGTTTGCTAGTTTTGTTGTGTAATTCTGTGGCTTTATGTCAGAGTTCTTTTTCTAACCATCTTAAGGCATAACCAACTATGATACACCGTTTCTAGTACGTGTACATGGACTACACTTAACAAGTACTTCAAGATTAGTATATACCTGTTTCCTGCCTATCTGTCTGTCTATATATTTGTCTGTCGGTCTATTTGACTGACTGTTTGTCGTATCTATTTGTCTGTTGTTGTTTTTTTTTTTGCTTTTTTTTACAACCTCTGTTGGACATTTAGTCCGCCTTAGCGTCTCATTGTCAGTATATCAGTGTGTCTATCCATCAGCATATCTATCTATTCTTTGTTTGTGTTTGAATCTATCTGTCTCTATAGTAGTGGTAGTGGTATTTTTTTTTTTTTTTTTTTTTTCGGTGATTGGTTTGCTTATCTGTCTGTCCGTCTATTATTTCCTTGCCCATTTATTTGTTTGAATGTCCATCTTTCAACCAAGTTCATTTGACATGTTGTGCTGTCATATAGTTTTTTTTGTTTTTTTGTTTTTCTTTTTTACTTCCCCAGTGATCAATTACATTTGAAACTAAAAAGGCGTTGTTGTTGCTAAAAGTTTATACCATTTTAATCTTAAGCTGCACCTTAATGACTCTTAGAAATCTTTTTTTTCCGGTTTCATTAATGAATGCTTTAAAGTAATTAAGTTTAAATACAAGATTGTAATTTATATATAATTGTATACATATATATTTAAACTATTTTGTATGATCAATCCATTGTCTGATAATGTGTTTTTTGTTTTTTATTATTAAGGCAGAAATGTTGTTGTCTTTACAAAGTGTTAAAAAACGGTAACAGTTTTTAATAGAAAACATAAAAAAACGTTACTGTTACGAAACGGGTTAATATTGCATTTAATTAAAGTGTGACTGTTAATTAATCAGGATTTGAATTTTTTAATAATTCTATAAAAAGGTCGTTCCTGTTGGCAAATAGAAATGTTTTCGCATTACAAGTTTTAATATATTCTATATACATATAAAGGTATACTATATGTATATAAAATTTTTTTAAATAACATAAATTAATTGACAGAACATGGTTGTAGTCGAGACCATAAAAATGAAACAGCGTTATAAATATTTCAAATTAATTGCAACGAAATACATTCAAAGTCCTGCATATACAAAATAGATTTCAATTAGTAGTCAGTTTATGAAATGAAGGCAACCACTACTTGTAAAATTTTGCAATTCTCCTGTAAAGTATTTGAAATTTGAAGCTGCTTTTGAAATATACTCTCACTTGTGATCTAAAGGAGTATTCATCGTTTTTTTTTTTTTTTTCTTCCATTTTGATTATAATATGTGCTGTAAATACTTGTCGTAACTCTATTATTATAGTTTTTGTGAAAATTTTATAGCTTCTCATTTTTATTATTATTTCGTTTAGAGTCAAACTTCATCTTTTTAACATTATTTAACATTTTATTATTCCTCAGAGATACCTTCGTCTTCTTTTTGCAGCAAAAAAAAAATTGAAAAAGTCCCATCATCTTGTTTAAACACAAAAGATTGTGTCTAATAGAATTAAGCCAAGATTCTCTTGCAATAGCAGAATTTTATACAGACGCAGTTATTTTCAGATTTAAAGTCTAAAGTCACGTTTTGTTGTTTGGCAAAGTTTTAAGTTAAAACAAAAAGAACTAAAACTAAAACTGAAACTGAAAAATATACAATATTGTAGGAAGAATGAAATAGAACTTTCAGATAATATGCCTTTCGTCGACTTATTTAGGTTTTTAAGTAGTAGACAAAATAAAATTAAACAAAAAAAAAAAAAAAGAAATGAAACTCAAAAGAAAGAAATAATATTCTATGCCATACTGGTACGTGCAATTTCAATTTATAATATTTAGTCTCTCTTTATAAAGGATTTTTATTGGCTACATTTTTGCCTAAAGTGTGTACACGAATTAAATGTGATGTATACAAACATACTGGCGTAGACACATACTGAACAACATTTTTGAACTTTTGATGCAAATTCTTGCTAGCAAGTCTGTTCTTCTTTATTTATTGCCGAAAAGATCAATTTAAACAGCTCAGTTAAAACATTAATTTATTTTGGAATTTTTCAATTGTTTTACAATATTTTAAATTTTTTGTAACTTCTTTTGTTTGATATTTTATGTAAATGAACAAAATTTCATGCTAGTCCTATTTTATTGTATCCATTACCTTCTCCTTTGTAGTGTTCTGCCTTCCCAAGCGTTTTCAATACTGTTTTAGGTCAGGAGTCTTTTATATTTTAATGCTTTACTTGTTTTACAATATTTAATATTTTTTATAACCACCTTTAGTTAATAAAACGTAAAGAAGTTAGGTTTGAATCGAGTCATAAAGAGATTGTGTGTAATTTAACGAAATGTCATGCCAGGCCTGTTTTATTGCATCCATTAGCTCTTTCTTTGCAGAGAACTGCCTTCCTTCTTCATAAACTTTTAACGTTTTAATTCAAGAGAATTAAACTATTTTAACTCTCTGCTCCTCAAGTCAGCTCTTAACAATAGGAGCAGTATGGTAGGGTTCGTTGTCATTTTAAAAAATAAGAAGAAAAGGCCCAAAAAAGTCTGCAAATTTCACAAACACAGTTTCTACGAGTAGTAGGTTTTTGCAACCATTTCCCGTCATTCGCTTGACCTTGCTGCACCACTATCCTTGTCATTGGGCCCCGTACAAATGTTAGTCTCTACCAGAGTGAGAAAAGAAACAAAACTGAACGTTTGATCTCATTTTGTTTTGTTCTTTACAATGAGTAAAACAAAACAGAAACAGTGAGAACGATTTTCCCTTTTAATTTTGTATATTGTTTTTGTTTTGAGCACTACAATTACACTAACTCAAATGTGCGTAGGTACAACAAAAAATGAATGAGTAGAAAAAGAAAACAAGAAGAGAAAAAAGAGCAAATTATACGAATGTAACGGAATAACAAAGCAAACACAAGAGCGAAAAGCTAATTGTTTCATTTGCGCTCTTTCTCATTATAAAGTATTTGTTTTAGTTTTGCTCATGTACAATACCATTAAAAAAATTTGAGAAGTTTATGACGTTGTGGTACGTTTGCGAAATGTTTTATTTGTTTGCCCACTCTGGTCTCTACTGCTTATTTATAGCTTTCAATGCTGGCTTCCTTTTATGTTTTCAATATTTAAGTTATTTCGAGCTTTTTAATATCGTTGCTTTACTTATTGTGACTCCGGCATCAACTCTAGGGAAACTTCAACTCATGGATGAATTTAAACCTATTTGGACGAATTTACGTCTATTTCGGAGTGAAATCTTTTGATATGTCTTTCCCATACTTTAATTAATTTAAAAAATAATTCTTTATTAGTTTTCGAATTCAATTGTAATACTCAAATAAGTTTTCTGGCTATAGCGCGATAAGAAAGCTCTTGATCGTGGTACGCGTCAATTTTTGCGATTTCAGTGTAACTGAGTGACTGTATTATTCCCATTTTCTTTTATAGTAAAAAACATTTTTCTCCATCTCAAAACACATAAATTTTCACCTATTTTGTAACATTGTGTAACATACTTAGTTTTTTAAACTTTTTTTTCGTATTCATACTTTTTGTCTTAAAACCAGTATTGTCAATTGTTTTTATTTTGCTCTAATTAATTTTGGCGAATTTTTATAATTCTCTATGGTAGTTTTTATAGTTTTACACTTTTAAATATTATTAGAGCTGCTACTAGCATATGCCTGCAATTATTTAGAAAAACTAATTAAACGAAAATCCGATACTTGGTGTGATAAATTGAGGGCAGATTAAATATAGTTAAACAAATAGTAGTTTAAGAGCCACTGAACAAAAGGAATTATTTTAATTACAGTTATGTTATATAATTTCATGTTTATTGTATAAAAGGGCATTATATTAGTTTTTTCTTAATTACTGATTTTTCGTTACCCTTACTTGAAATTTGTCAAGATATATAAAAAATCAACATTTACTTTGTTTAGATGCTACTCTGCCTACTAGCCCAGTTCCTCACACTCTCTGACTGATGATTTGTATTGACTATAAAGTCATTAAGGATAAATAAGGAAACTTTAGCTTTAACCGTTTTCAAAGTAATCAAAAGCCAATATTTAGTTCTTATGGCAGATACTATACCTCTACTCTTGTACTAATGATTTGTATTAACAATTAAGCTTTTTTTTATTTGATAGCAATACTCAGGGGTAAACCCCTACTAAATGATGTGCATGCATTGTATTGGAATTTTTTGGAAAGGACAGTACATATATATTTTTCTTATATTATTATTAAGCACCTTAGGAATGAGACAAATTGCTGTGAATTAATCGTTCAAAGGCCAGTGTTCTACCTTCACCCTTGAATGATCAACATCATCGTTGCATGTTGATTGTGTGGTGAGTGTCTTCGCTAAGTAGGTTTATTAGATTTAGCTGTTATCTGCTACTTTTCAATAGGTGGCGTTTTTCTCCTGATCATTCGTTTTTTTTTGTTATTGGTTAAAGTGGAATAGAGTGGAATGTCGGGGAGCTGTTTCTTTTTAGATGGTCTTCTTGGAGGGGGGGACCTCTTATTTTTAAATTATAATTTTGAAAAAACCGCAAACTAACTTTTTCATTTTTCACCTTTGCTGGGATTAAGAAAACATATATATGTGAGTACTGTCCTTTGCAAAAACATCCAATACAATGCATAGAATTTAGTAGGGGCTTACCCCTGAGCGCTGGTCTCAAATAAAAAAAATATATATACATATGTATATGGTGTTAAATAACCGAATTCTGATCAGAGAAACGAAAGAGTACACGACCAGGAAATGTCTCATGCAGTAATTGAATTGTTTCTTTGGCTGTATGTCATATGGCACCGTGTTGATATAACCACATATTGGCCACATCAATAGCTATTTCGACAAAAAGAACTGTGTTATCCTGTTGCTACTGGTGCTCGATCCAGTAACAGTTAGATCTTTTACAGCCTCATTTTGAAAAAGTATGGCCCAATGGTACCTCTGGACCAAAATTCGCACCAACAGTCACAAGTTCTTCTAAATACAAATATGGCAATTTTGGCGATTAACATCGAGCAGAAAATATGCGTCATTTTTTATGATTAGCTTGTTCGAAAAATTATAAAATATTGTTCAATAATGAAAACACTTTGTTGTATGGTATAGCGCTTCATGTGTACTAACCCTATACCCTTAACTGTCAAACTATTCTCTTTTCAGGGTTGACAACAACTTACTGCCAAAATGGCGGCAAATTTAAATCCTGCACTAATTTTGGGACACCCTTTATTTTACAGTTTATTTTAGGCTTTTAAAAAGTGTAATTTCTAGCGTTTATTTTGAAAGTTAACAATACTGTTTCATATTTTCAAACTTCTTAACGATTTTTTTAAGAGGTTGTCATGTTTTTAGCTTGAAAAGTAAATTTTCGGTATATGACTTTTATGATTTCTATATGACAGCAAAGCGATAAAATTATTTTCGTTAAGGTAAATTTGTACAACTTGGTTTTTTTTTGGTATTCTCTGGTTACATTTCATTCATTTTATTTTTTTTTTTTTGTGATTTAATAAGAATACAGCAACCGATACTTTTAAGAATTTTACTAACAGAAGAGATGGTGATTGTTTGGGTGTTTTTTTTTAATTTTTTTTTTGTTAATAGATTCAAGACATCATATACTATATGAGTTTTAGCAAATGTCCATGACTATGGAAATAGGTAGACGAGTAATTCAATGCCCTTTTTTCATTTTTCTTTCGATTTGCACGAATTAGGACTTCATATAATAATCGTAAAAAGTCTTGTTACTCTACGTAGAATTTGCAAAATTTTATTCTGATTTTCTTTCTTTCTCCCATGCCACTAATGTGGTATATTGTTAGAGTATCGTTCTGCGAATATTGCATTAAAAAACTAATAAAATTTTTATAGATTTTTAATGTTTACGTTTTTCATTTATTCTTTTGTGCAATTTTTTTTATTTTTTTATTTTGTTGATTATTTTTCAGAGGCGTAAGTTAGAGTGTAAAATTTGTTTTTAAAGAAATAGGAATTTTAATTGGTGAACGTTTTTAATGATCTTGTCTTTTTATGGCTATAAGCCATACGAGAAATAGAAAAAATTAAAGAATTTGAAAATATTTTAGTCTTAATAATAGTCGTGACAATATGTATTTTTTTTTTTCTTTTGTTTTGCCATCATATAAATATTTTACAGGAAAAGAAAGAAATGAAATTAAAATTTAAACACTTCTTTGTGGCCTAATGATAAGCATTTATTTTTAAAAATTTTATTTTTTTTAAATGTTTTCACCTATTTTTATGCTACATATGTACATACATATATGTATGCCCTTGCCCTTTGTGTAATCAATTTATAACACAAACTACTGTGCATAAGACAAAGAAAAATAAAAGAAGTAAAATAATTTGTAAGAAAACCTTTTAGACATTGATATTAAAACTTTTAACTTTTTTTGTTTATTCTGCCAAGTAGATTTTATTTATTTTTGGTGCTTGGCGGGTGGACAAACTTAATAACTAGTATATACGAGAACATAGATTTTCCTATATTAAGCGGTGAGGCGAGATAATAGTAACAAATCGGTGAAGCCTGTGCTGTGTAAATGTCCAGCGTTAGCTAGAAGTAGGCTTAACATTTGTGGTCTCAACATTCTTTAATACTCATACATTAGAAAACATGGCAGACTTGGAAACAGAAAAAATTATTGACTTTGTGGATACCAGGACCAATCTTGTCCATCATTTTTTCCTTTCCCGCACTCCAGACAATCTCCGAGTGGGGTCGTACCTAAAGAGTAGAATATAATGCGGGAAAGACTCGATGTTGTTTTATCACGCAAAGACGTGTTGCTGAAGATGCAATCTCGTTATCAGTGGCTATGGTAAATGTAAATATTGTGGAGGTGGACGCTCTTAATCGACGTTCTAATCATGAGAATTAATTCTGATGTCCTTCCAAATGATCACATATATCGAGTGTCAATAGAAGCATTCAAGTGCTTTGCTTTTTTAAAATGGTTCAGGAAATACTTCACTCCACTTCTTAATATTTACAACACTTTTATCCCACCCAAAAAGGAATACAATTCTCATCTGTGAGCCTGTGCTTAAAAGGAAGAGAGCAAAGGTGCTTATCAATGGCAGTAGGATATCCAACTCTATCGATTCTGCCATGGTAGGTGCTCTGATGAAAACAAGAGCCTTAATTCCGAATAATCACATTTTCTTACCTGCCACCTGTTCGTGTTTTAGAGCACATCTCTTCGTAGGTGATTGTCGACTGAATCGCACAATACATGGCTCGTTTATTTAATAATCTTTCCGCGAAAATTTTTCTTGTCAATTACGATATTAATAAGTTTAAATCAAATTTCCACTAATAGTTTCCTAGACCAGAACATAGTACTACATGAGAAGGGGTCATCCCCTGGGTGCTGCTGGCCTCAATACAACAACAACAAAAAAAAGAAAAAAAAAAAGAATCACCGAACCAAGCAATGCATTAAAATAATAACGTTCTGATCTCTATTTTTTTAAAGAAGTTCTTAATGAGATATAATTTCGAAAACACAGAAGTTAAACTATTTTAACCCTACAAAACTAATCCTAGCCTGTGAAGCGCAAGGTATTTCGTAGTGCATCGAGTGTAAGTAATAGCTCGAGCTTTAAAGAAAACGTAGTAATCTATCGTGTGAGCTTATCAGCAAACGTTTATTGCATAGAGGTTTTTTTTGTTGCAGAGATATACTACTTCGATGCAGGGATATACTATATATATATATATATATATATATATATATATAAATATATATATATATATATACGTATACGTATATATATATATATATATATATATATATATATACGTTGATCGTATCGGCTCCCAGGTTACAGCCGGCAACTATACATTCGATGTGGTCAAGGAGTTCATCTACATTGGCACCGCCATTACCAGCAAGAATGATGTCAGTCTAGAGATCAGGCGATGAATTACACTGGCCAGCAGGTACTACTACGGTCTAGGTAGGAAATTTAGTAATAGAGCACAAGTCGCTTATTCTCCCGGTGTGGAAGCATGGACGCTGTCTTGGTCCTCTAAGGCGTGGCGATGAGTTTCGCATTAGAATCAACCATGAGCTGTATGAGCTCCTCGGCAATGTAGGCGTTTTTCAGCGTATTAACATACGCTGGCTCGGCCATATTGTTCGTATGGAAGAATTTTCTCCACCGAAGAAAGTTTTCGATGCGAACGTCACTGGACGTCGGCGTAGAGGACGACCCTATTTACGTTGGAAGGACCAGGTGTGTGACCAACTGGAGAAGGCGTGCACTAGGCAGAAGCGCCTAGAGACTAGTGCTGAAGCCGGCCGAAACCGTTAACGAGTTGTTATGCCCAGCTAAGTAAGTAAGTTAGTAAGATATACTACTTCGATTTGACATATGAATATATATAAGCAGTATATATGCATTTCATTTTGTGCTTATTTAAGTGTTTACCACCATAAAATCATATTGTTGCAACCAGTTCATCAAATCTAGTTTAACTTTTGTTTAATGAGTAGAGTAAAAGAAAGAAAAAAAGGGGGTGAATAAAACAAGTTATGGTTGTAAATCGTATATGGCGCCAATATTTGTGTAATGGCACAGTATATTTATTTCTTTTATTCCTTTAATCATTTTCCTTCAACAAATTAATCAATTATATCTAATAAATTGTTTTAATGTTTTCTGTGGCTACTACTGTATACTCCGTATTTGTATTTCATTTCTTTGTTTCTCTATAGAAAACGTGTGATTGATGGGTAGATGAAGTAGATGATTTAATTTGCAACCGTCAGAATTTTTAAATGCATGTTAAACTATTATTTTACAATCATTAAATTTGATTACATTCACACACTTTAAAAACCAGAAATAGCCTACATTAGGGCACACTTATAGGAAAAAAATATTCAACACATATGTTCTCTTAATGACTTTTAAGTATATCAGAAAAATAGTGTCCATATAGAACTTTTTATAGGACTCATTTTTTAAGAATATTAATATATATATATATATATATATATATATATATATATATATATATGTTTTTGAGTTATTGCATGATGTTAATCGTACTTCCTGTTCAGCTCCTGAAGCTGTTTTGCTTTGCAGAGCTTCGATGAACCCAACTTGATTACATGCATATATCGTTGATAAACCAGAATGAAAGTGTCATTTCTGTTATTATTTGATTGCCATTTATTATATACTAACTGAACCCGGTGTGCTTCGCTACCCCCTCGTTATATAATAAAATTAAAAGTAGGTATATACTAATTTTGCAGACATTTGTGGGAGAAAGAGAGTGAGGCTACCCCACTATTTTAATTCAAATGTATTTTAAATTTGAGGTAAAGCAGTTAATAAACCTAGTAAAGAAGTAGGTGCAAAAGTGTGCATGGTTGAAAAATATTGTCAAGTAATAAGTATTCCTGAGTTAAAGCTGCGCACTGTGAAAATTAAAGATCGGTTAACAATTTTCTTTTGGAATGTATTTCTATTCATGGCAATACCATATATAGCAAATACTACCGTGGATCTAGAACAAATATTTAAAACTTTCAAACAAAATTTGGTGTGAAAGGGGGCGTGGCGTAATAAATATTTATTTCTACCTCGCCTGGAGTATAATGTGTATACAATTTGAAGTAAATCTGTTAAGAACTATATGGGAGCAATTCCATAATTTTAAAAAAGTGGGCATAAAAGTGGGCGTGATCGAAAAAAAGTACCCTATTAATCATGCCAGAGTCCCAGTTAAATCCTGTGAAAATTGCAGGAAGATCGGTCTAGAGGTTTGGTCTCCTATAAGTACAAACAAACAAGCAAACAAATAAACAAACACACATTCAATTTTTTATATTTAGATATATATATATATAGGTACATACATACATAATTTGCCATTACAACCCTGTTTCAGGGTGTCCGGTCTAGCTTCTAGCTTCTTCTATCCATAACTACCGGGAACTACAATTTAAAGTCGACTCTGAACGACAGACTTAAGAAGCTTTTTCATGGCAATTAGTTACTCTCAAAGCTTTTGCCAGAGCTCTTGTCTTGTAAGCCAACACACTAACCACTGGACTACGGCGACTACTACTACTGTTATCTTATTCATAAATAATTTCTATACATTTTTGACTTAGACCACTTTCATAATTAATACTAAATTGATTCCATGTAATGTTGCAATTACAAACACCATCTAATAGTTCACGGTCCACAATTTCCTAGAACTTCTTTTGTGTAAATTTAGTTTAAACTATTGTGGTGTAAAATAACTGACAAACTATTTGCTTATGTTGTGACTTAGACAACTTTCATAATAATGAGGATAGATAAGAATCATCAATGACACTAAGAAGCCAAAGTTTGTAATTTGAATATAAGAGCTTTTCCACAGTTACAGTCGAAAGCCTTCTCGAAGTCAACTACGCAAGCTTCGGTTGTGTATTTCTTGCTAAATTTTTGGAAATTCAAATTTAAAATGAGTAGAGTGATTGCAAATTGTTTCTCTCATTTAACATTGAGCTTTTAAGGCAAATTTTGAACATTTTGCTAATACAGTGAACTAGCGATAAAGTGAACTAATTTTTGCTAGGGCAGTTTCGAGATTGTTCACGATTTCGAATGTCAAATTTTGAACATTCTATTTGCCATCAAAAATAATGTTTCACAGTATTCCATGGATAATTGCCACGACAAAACTGTCAACATTTTTGGGCAATTATGCGTGGAAGTAATTAAAACGAAAAAGGTTAATTGCCTCTTTGAGGTAATTAAATGAATACTCTTAAAAAGCAAGCAATTTTATACTTATACCTTTTCAAAAAAGTAGTTTGAAAGTAAATTTAACGGACATTTTATGCCTTTATAAACACAGTTTTTTTATTTGAGACCAGGAGTAAGCCCCTACTAAATGCAGTGCATTGTATAGGAATTTTTGGAAAGGACAGTACATTTATGACAGAACATACATATTTGTTTTTTCTTATATTACCACAAGGCGCCTTAAGAATGAGACAAATTGCTGTGAATTGATCATTCAAAGGCCAGTGTTATACCTTCACTCTTGAATGATCAACAGCAATTGCCAAATTGTTGCATGTTGTTTGTGTGGTGAGTGTCTTCACAGAGTAGGTTTAGCTGTTATCTGCTACTTCCCAATAGGTGGCGCTTTTCTCCTGATCATTCGTTTTTTTGTTTGTTGGAATAGAGTGGAATGTCGTGGAGCGGTTTCTTTCTAGATGGTCATCTTGGAGAGGGGACCTCTTATTTTTAAATTATAAAAAACCGCAAACTAACTTTTTAATTTTTCACTTTTCCTGGGATTTGAACCTGGGCCGTTGGAGTTTTGGTGCGAGCGCTCTAACCACTATATACGCTGCAGATTTTAGAAAAGAATTATTTTGGGTAATTAAACGAGAGAATTTTAAGTGAAATTTTTCTTTGGGGAAAATATATTTGAGGTAATTAAGCGAATAACGTAGTTAAGCCAGAAGTTTGCTAAGAGGTAGTTGCCGAAAGAAATAATTTTTTCACAATTTTTTTTTTTCAAGATGTCAGGGCTGCGAGAGATATTTTTGGAGATTAACGAATTAAAAGTGTATGTACTTATAAAGTTTAAAAAAGTAACGAGGAAAAGTGTTCACGTTTTAGAGTTTACACATTTTATTCGCGTTTTAGAGTAATCTGTATAAAAAAAATCTTCACGTTTCTGAAACGTTCACCCTTTCGAGTGTTCACGTTTTCGCAAGTGGACTGTATTCGGTAATAAGCTAATTGGTCGTAAATTTCTATGGCTGTGTCTATCCAGATTCTTTTTGTCATTCCATTATTAGCTTTATAAACCGATAAAGTGAGTGAGGTCTTAGCCGAACACAGATATTTCTGTGATATGCACTGAAGAAAAAGGTCTTGTGTGGGGCATGCATCTGATTTTTTTTTTTTTTCTGAAACAAAAAATTTTTCATACTTTGTAGTTTTTTTATTACATACTTACCTTTTCAAATAATTTAAAATTTATAAAATGTTTTTCTTGTTTGTTGTATAGAGTTCGAATTTTATATATTTATTTTTATTTTTTATTTATTCAGTTTTTTTTGTTTTTTGTTTTCTTCATCCATATTTAAATATGAGAAATTACAAAAATTTCTTGTTTTATTTACAGAGTTTTGAAAAGGAATTAAAATTATAAAAAAAATCCAAGAATGGAATCAATTTAATTGATTGTTCTTAAAACTAATTGTTGCACTTTTATTTTAATTAATAATTAGCCAAAAATAATTTTTATATGGTTTTCTTTATTTTAAATACTAATTAACTATTTTAATGAACTTTTTCTAAAGAGTGTCAGAACACTATGGAAAACATTATTTCTAAAATTACTTTTTAATAAGTGATGTGTGTGTAGATTACAATGGAAAATTCATAAACACTTATTAATTATTGACATACAAGTAAACAATTAAGTATTTATAGTGCTTTAATATTTTCGTTTTTCTTTTGTTTTGCTTTGTTTTGTTTAAAAAAAACTAGAACATAAAACTTAGAATTTAAAAAGCGTTTTGCTTTGCATGTTCTTAATTCTAAATAAATTAATTTTAAATATTTATCTTGAAAAAAAAAACTTTTTTTAGTTTCTCTCTCTCTCTCTTTTTCTCTGTAATAAAATTAATTTAAAAAAGTCTTGAGGGTTTTTAATTTCTTTTAAAGTATTTAGTAGCTTTCTTAAAATAACTTAAAAATGTGGTGGTTTTGTGTTTAAAATATAATATAATGAATGTATGATAAAATTCATAAAAAACTTAAATTAAATTCGGAACAAATCCGTGTGTCTCTGTATGTGGTTTCCATTTATAAATGAGTATTACATGTAAATATTAACTTGAGCTTATGTGCTAAACTTATATCTATTAATACATCATGCCTGGATGAACAGCACCTCCACGCTGAAAATATACATTGGGATTACTGCTTAAAGTAGGTTCCAAAGTTGTATACAAGTTTGCATCATCGGGACGTATAAATAAACCTGACATTGAAGATATTTTATAAAATAAATTAAAGTTGCGTTAAACAATTTTTTAAATTAATTTTTTTCTTAAGCTTTATTTAAAAAAAGGAGTGTTGTATACCATTTAATTCAATAAAAGGCTTTTTTCTTTGAGTATTATTTTTTTAACCATTAATCATTCATTTTTATAACTATTTTATTAATGAATGAATGAACATGAAAAAAAAATAAAAAATATTACTAAATGTTAAGGTCACATTACCAGCATTCACAAATTTGCCACAAATAAGAGTATATTTCAACATGAATATTGCCTAAAAACTTGCAAATAATTCAAAACATTTTAGTGAGGGAAAATACGAGTATATTGTCTTGAAAATTTTTTTGAACGTTATTGTTTTCAAACAATAATTAATTTGGGATCTGGGATTTTCAGATCATTGAACAATAATTTTAAATAATATTTCGACCCGTTTCTTCTTATAAATTTTGAATGGGTGAGCCAGTGGTCTAACTAGTGGTGCGCTAGACTGCTTGTGCAAGGTTTGTGGCTTCGATTCATATCGAAACATAGCTGACCTGCTACAGAAAATAAATTCCAGGCTTTCAGTTTTATTAAGCATAACTCGTTGATTGACAACTTCTATGGTTCTTATGAACCTTTCACTATTCGTATGTGAGAACGATTTTTATTTTTTAAGACCAATGCTCATTAATGCCGCAAATTTTTTTTTTGTTTCTCATCGGAGAGATTTTAATTTATTTAGCGGTTTTTTATATTCACAATCAGTTGTTTTTACTAATTCTTACTAAATGTCTGTCTATTTACTTTATTAAATATTTTTATTTTTGAAAGAAAGCCTTTGTCTTACTCTCTATTAACGGATTACCGAGGAAATTTTACTGGAACACTACTAACGTCTTAGCGCAACAACACTAAAGCCAGTTTCAAGAACTTTAGCAATAAAATTGCGTATTGCCCCGGCGGCACTATTGGTTGGTTGGTCCTTTTTTGCTACCAAAGTTTGTACCACATTTTCGTGTAATTTCTAACTAATTTTCTTTGTTTTTGATAAGACCTATACTCCGGGGGTCTACACGCCTACTTATGCAGTGCATTGTATTGGAATGTTTGATGATATAATTCATATAGTACCATTTAACCGCTTATATGGAACAAGTTGCTGTCAGTTGATTACTCAAAGGCCAGCAATTGCCCCATCTGGTGATTTTAAATCTTTTGTCTCTTGCGAAGTGGTGAGGATCCTTGCTAAGTTGAATAATAGGTTTATTTTTTCTTACTTTATAGTAAGTGGCGCTTTCTCCTGATCATTCGTTTGATAATTCAAGGGTAGATAGGTTAGAATGTCAGAGGGCAGCTTTCTTAGGGATGGACTTCTTAAAGAAAAGGGAGAGGTGGGGGACCTCTTAAATATTTTTTAATTAAAACCGACTGCCGCACAAGTTTTTTTGTTCTTAATTTTCTCCAGTACTGGGACTCAAACTCTGAGCTGCTTGGTGTTCTCTAGCGACAACCTGGTGATTTTAATGATGCTCCCGACCGGCCGCCTACTGTGTACTACACTGACATTAAAATAGGTTCACCTCGAGTGGTTTGTGAAGATTCTATGAGCACTTGTGCACCATTGATGCATAATGAAAGATATCTGGTGATTATACGATATCTGATAAGGAATTGTCAAGGGTGGCAGCGGGCAACATTTTAAAATTCGTCATAGCGATGAAACTCTAGATAAGTTGAGAACAGATTTACAGGGTGAAATTCTTTAATACCTCGTTTCTAAATGAATGAATATGGTAAAGGACTAGTGGATGATTATGTGGATATGACAATGCCAATTCATATTTTTATTTTGCTTCACGAGAACTACGGGAGAAAAATTAAAAAAAAATTGGTATGCAAGAAAATACCCAAGAAAATTAAATTAAACAAATAATATTTAATATTTCCTTCAACTCTTTAATCACTAAACCAGTTGTTTTGTCCTTTAACAAACAAAAAATACTTAATTGTAGGAACAAATACCCAAGTCTGACAGCCCTTTTTATGACTCATACCTACATACATAATTGGCCATTACAACCCTTTTTCAGAGTTACGGCCTAGCTTCTCGCAACACCCATAATATGTGCGTCATTTATTATCCATGAGTACCGGGACCTACAGTTTAATGCCGACTTCGTACGACAGACTTTAGAAGCTTGTTCATGGGAATCAGTTACTATCAGAGCTTTTGCTAGAAGATTTCTAAGAGGTGGTCGCCGAATGGAGTATTTACAATCTGTTTACAACTCAGGATCGAATTTTTCACTCATCTTTCAATCATATGTAAGCATTTGTTTTTCACATTTTCATACATGTTTGAAAGACTTTAAAGAACATTTTGCTCTTGATAATCTCTCATATACAGGGTGTCCCCCGGGAAGTTATACTACTTAGTTTATTTATAATTTTTGATTAAATGAAAGGAAATGGATTTTATATTGATAAATGCTCTATTTAATGTCGGCAATTATGCATGAAATACAATATCAGATAATTGTCCGTCTCTGCTAGCTTCACAAAGGCGAGCCCTTTTGAGCACATTTTTCATTTCATTCTTCTACATTTCACGTGGTATTTCATTAATTTCATCAGGAATATATTGCTTGCGCCAGCGTTTCTGGTTTGTTTGCATAAATCTTGCTTTTTAGATATCCCAATAAAAAGAAGTCCAGAACAGTCAAATCAGGTGACCGTGGATGCCAATCAATATCATTATTCCTTGAATCATCATGGCTGTATGCGATGTGACATCGTCTTTTTGATACTACATGTTAGTCAAGCCCAAAGCATGCAGTAGTGGCGTTAAAAAGTTTTCAATTATATCACGATATCGCTCCCCATTGACAGTTACGGTTACGCCGTTTTCAGTTTCAATAAGTAAGGTTCAATGATCCCTCCTAGCCAAATTGCACACCAGACTGTCGCTTTTAATGGATGCAAAAGTGACTGATGAATAATTTAAGGATTTTCCTTTGCCCAGAACTGACTATTCTGTTTATTCAGATATCCATTCAAATGAAAATGTGCATCGGCACTTATTATGATTTTTTCATGAAAGTCGGGGGTGTTATGGGCGAACTGTAGCATCCTATTGGCATATGTACGGCGACGTAATTGGTCTTCTGGAAGAAGCGCTTGTGTCAACTGAATCTTAAGTGGAAACAAACGCAAATCTTTTCACAAAATTGTGGCCAAAGTTGTTCTTTGAAGACCAAGCTCCTGAGCGCGGAGTCGAATTAAGGTTGATGGATTGTTTTAAACACTTTCTAGAAGAGCAGTAATGTTTTCAACCAATCTTGCATTACGTAGTGGTCCTTGCTTGGGGCTATCAGCTACAGTCCCTCTTTCTTCGAAATCAGTCACTACACGATATATAGAGCGTCTTGTTGGCACATTGTTTCTTCCAATAATTTCACGTAATTTTCTCATCGTCACAGTAATCGAGGATTGATTTTGATAAAATGTTTTAACGATTAAAAACCTTTGGTTTACCGAATATTTTTTCATAATAAATTTGCCACATTTCTAGTTGACGACTGCCAAATATGAACTCTAAGGACTAATGCTTAACAAAATGTCGGCAAAACAAAGTATTATACCTTACCGGCGGACAACCTGTATGTAAAAGTCTGAAAATGAAAAGCTATGTTTTCGTCTGCTCATCTACGATTGTGATATATTCTTATAATTGAAACGTTTGTGGAAGCAATTTTTGTATTAACCATTCGTATGAGTGTGTACAAAATTATTTTTGTATAAAAGATTCAGAAGTTTTGGACTAAAGAGACCACTGAATTATTACCATTTAAGACCTTTGCATGAATTAGATTTATTTTTAATTTTTATTCTTTTGTTTTCTTGTTCATAAATGAAATTCATAAAATTGTTTGCTTATGATCGATCATATCTGTACGAGTATGGGATGCAAAATTTAAAAATTTAATTTATGGAGACAACCGAAATACTCGTATGTATGTGTTTTATTATTTGCCTCTTAAAAGTCTTTATAAAGATGCAACAAATCTCTATCTTTTAAGAGGTTTAAAAAAAATAGTGCATTTTATTGACAATTTAATTGGTAGTGGCTTAATGCAAATTTCATAAAATTAAAATTTTAAATTTCATTGTAAAAACTATGCAGCAATGGCGTGTCTTAGCAATTATAAATCTATTTTTTATTTTTTTTTATTGTTTGTAATTCTTACCTGGATATCTTAATGTTTGTGCTATATGTGCTTGTGTCATTGAACTCAATGAATTGCCCAATTGTTTAAGTGTTGGCGGAGCTGGCAATTGTGTCATTGTAGGTTGTGCTATAGGTGGTGGTGGTGGGGGTTGTGGATAAAAACAAAACGGGTGCGTTGTCAAGTGTGCTGGAAAATAGTGATACATACGTGTATAACTCGGTGGTGCAGCAGTTACTAAGGCAACTCGATCTTAATATATGTATTGCATTTTTTTTTTTAATTTTTGTACATTTTTTTATTTATTTATGTTGTTGTTGTTGTTGTATTTGTTTATATGAAAATAAGCGTGTTTGTCATGCAACCAAAATTTATCCAATTTTTTTTTTATTTTTTGACGATCAACACACACAAAATATTTTATTTACAAAGAATTTGTGTTTGTTCGTTTTTTTTTTTTTTTGTTTTATAGAAAAATAACAAAATTATTTTTATTATTATTATTATTTACATTAAATGCGTTAAAATATACATATTTTTTAGTTTTAAATTTAAATGGATTTTTAATTGAAAAAAAAAAATTGTTTTTATTTATTTTGTTTTGTGATTTGTATGTTGTAATAACGTTTAATGGTTAACGTTTATAATGGTGAATGATTATTGTTCATATGTGGTTTAATTGTTGCATAGTGATCAGTGTTTAATGATAAATGTAACCACATTATTTTTTTATTGATGCCGATGATGATCATGATAATAATGTTGATGTTGCAATATGAGATAATGTGTATGTGATTTATTTTTAAGTTTATTTTTTCAAAAAAGGTGCGTTTTTTGTTGTTTTGATTAGTATGAAAAAAAAGAGAAATAATGAAAATATACCATAAGTATAAAAAAAATACATAATAAAGCTTAATTAAAGTGATTTAATTAAATTTCTATATGAATGTAATATGAGGTGTGTTTGTTTAATGAAAGGAAAAACCAATAAGCATTTTGCAAAACCTTTTCAATTATTTAATATTTAACAAATAATCAGTTGAATATTTTAATAGGAACATGAAACTAAAAACTTTTTATACAAAATTAAGAAAAAACAAAAGACTTAAGACACAAAAATTTCTTTATACGCTACCGGAATGTGACGCATTTTATTTCAAATCTGTAGGCTTCAAATATTCCTTCATTTGTGCTTTTTGTTTGCTTTTTTTTATTATTGATAATGATTTATTGTCTTGTAAATTAAAAAATTAACGGCGATATTTAGAAAAAAAAAAATAAAAATTCAATTTCAACGGCCTTATGTATAATAAGAAATTAGCAGGTCGTTGTACAGAGTGGCTAAGTTTGGCATTCCAATACGTGGAAATTCTTACTTAAAGGTACAAGGAATTTAATTTTTTGGATTATCCGACTAGTTATCAAACAGAGGGTATGGAAAGTTTTAATAATATCAGTCTATAGCGGGTGATAAACTTGCCAGTTTTTTGTCCCATATACTAACGAGTTTCTAATTTTTCATTATACATACGGCCGCAAATGTTTTTTGAGTTGCTTTTTTTATATATTTCAAATCCATTTTAATTTTTAAAGAATATGCGGAAAAAGTGTTTAATGAAATGGGTTAATGATGCCTTTAAAGGAGGCATCAATCAAACGCTCGTGTAATAGGGAAAAATTCGTTTGTCAATATTATCTGATGAAAATAAAAAAATATCAAAAAATTCATTTCAAAAATCTAAATTCTTTATAGAATTTAATTTTCATCTAATTAAGGCGTTTCAGACGAAACAAAATTCAAAATTTTTTGATATTTTATGTTTAACTCTACGTGGGATAATCACCTTGTCGTGGTATAGAGGCTTACACTGCAAGGACTCAATTGGCTACGTTGGCAGAGAGCAATAGCTCACTGACAGGGTCTGCCATGCCAGAGAGGGGGGTCGCGGCATAGTGGTTGAGAGCTCGCACAGAAACTCACACGACCGAGGTTCAATCCCAGCGAAGGACAAAATAATAAAATTATATTTAAAATTAAAAATTAAATTAAAAAAAAAAACAAATAAGAGGTCCCCCCCCTCCAGGAAGTCCTACTTCAAAAAACCGGTCCCTGACATTTCCATTCTATTCCAGCAGAAACCATTGATCAAGAGTACAGCGCCACCTTCTGGGAAGATAACAGCTAATCTACTGAAAACGCTCACCATTCACAATCAATATCCACCGATAGATAAGGCAATTGCTGTTGATCATTCAGGGGTGAAGGTATAACCCTGGCC
The DNA here is from genome assembly GCA_963576795.1 of Metopia argyrocephala. Taxonomy (NCBI): domain Eukaryota; kingdom Metazoa; phylum Arthropoda; class Insecta; order Diptera; family Sarcophagidae; genus Metopia; species Metopia argyrocephala. The sequence goes on from OY756210.1 coordinate 99,905,208, forward strand.
CTTGAGTGGTCAAATTAACAGCAACTTGTCTCATCAACATAAAAAAAGGCGCATAATATACAAAAATCTATAAAAAAAAGATAGGCAGTTGAGGAGCAGTAACTAAGAATTATCCCATGGACTGAATACAGGGGAATAAGAACAACATCATCTCTAATATTATAATTCTTTATTCCTATAACACTATAACACTTGCCATTGAATAATAAATCAACAGCAACCGAATTCCTTGCAGCTCGCATTTTTAAAGTAGAACCTTAATTTTTTTCTGACCGATATTACATATGATATTAGTAAGATTAAATCAAAGGTCCACACCCTTTTTCCCCCTTGCCATCATATTTTCCTAGATTAGCACAATGCATGAGTAGGAGTAATAACCTGAGTGCTGGCCTTAGAGTAAAAGCAAGCCTGTCAAAGGCAGTGTAAATTTAATTTGTGTTTTTGGAAGCTAAAATGTGTTACTTATGTCTTGTCCACTTTAATTAATTATTTTTTTTTAGAGTTTGGTTACAAAAAATCAAAGGTTTTGGCAACAAAGTCTATGAATTTTTCCTTGTATACGTACATACATATACATTATATAATTGGCCATTGCCACCCTATTTCAGAGTTACGGCCTAGCTTAACGCAGAGCTCATGTTGTGTCTGTCAATTTTAATTTATGAGTTCCGGGAGATGAAATGCCAAAGAAAATGATTTTTAATATGTAATTAGACAGAAGCTTATAATAACTACAGCTACGAGTTTACTAAAAGTTAAAACTATATATTTACACCAAGTTTAATGGTGTGAATAATTATAATTTACTGGAAAAAATTCAACTTCAGTCGAATTACTTAATTTACACACTTAAATGGAATTAATTAATCAAATTTGAACAGTGCCTTATAAAAAAATATGATTAATTTTCAAATGACCCATTTAAAACTAAAAAAAAAAACAAAACTGGTAAAAAAGATTTTATATTAGATAATTTTTCTTCAGAAACTTTTTTGTGTAGCTTTAATAAGAATTCTTTATAAAAACACAGGCTACTACCTACTTATTGACATCATTTCATATGAAAATCTTTTTGTTTTTTTTTTTATTTTTTGTGAATACAATATAAATCTTAAATTTGTTTATAAATAACACAATTCTGCTCAAATACTACGTAATCAAAAACAAAGGTTAAGACAAAAGAAAAGAAAGAAAAAAACTAACATGATTCCTTGAATTTGAAAAATTTTATTGCAGAAGCTGCATAAGACTGTTTAAAATAATAATAATAAAAAAACAATACAGTAACATCTCTCTCAACGGACACCTCCCAAACTTTTTAGAATCGTGATGTTCAATAGTTTTTTATATGCAGACACTAAGTTTTAAAAACTAATGCTTTCTCAGGGACCGTTCTATAAGAGTGGTTATAGACGCTGTCTCCTCCAACGAGTTCAGGCTAAATTCGGGAGTATTGCAAGGCTCTGTTCTATTTCCTACCCTATTTTTAATTTTCCTCAACGATCTTCTTTTCTTAACCTCAAATCCCATTTACTTCTTCGCAGATGACAGTAACATTTGTCGCTCATATTCATTTGATCGTAGGCTGAGCCTTTTTGAGATCGGAGTGAGAAGGCAGAATATGAATGACACACTCTCAAACGACCTGCAAAGAATCTCTGAGTTGGATCTCGCGAACAGGTTCGAATTTAATGCACGCAAGACCCAATGTTGTTTTATAACGCATAGGCCATCTGTGATGATTTAACCCTGCCATCTGTGACTATGGGTAATGTAAATATTGTGGAGGCTGACGCTTTTGATGTTCTGGGCATGAGAATTAATTATGATGTCCGTTGGAATGATCACATATTTCGAGTGTCAAAAGAAGCATTCAAGTGCCTCGGTTTTCTAAAACGGTGCAAGAAATACTTCACTCCATCTGACCTTCTCAATATTTACAAGACCTTCATCCGACCTAGGATGGAATACAAATCTCATGTATGGCCGGTGCATCAAAATCAGTTTTGAAGCTTCTCTACCGCGTACAGGAAAGGGCGAAGGGGCTTATCAACGACGGTAGGGTATCTAACTCTATCGATTCGTTGGAGCATCGGCGCATTGTGGCGTGCGTTTCATTGTTCTATAGATACTACCATGTGATGTGCTCTGATGAGATAAGGGATTTGATTCCGGGTGGTCGCATATTCTTGCGGACTACAAATAAAAAAAAAATATATCCCTCATAAGCGGACAGAAGAAGCGTTGAAATCATAACCAGTTTATTTTAAAAATTCGCCTTGGTTGAGACTTACCAACAAGAGTCATATTTAATGAAATACACCAGCAAGAGTTCTCTTTATATAGTACATATTTCTGTTTTTCAAATTTGATTCAGAGAAAAAACATGTATGACTCGAGACATCATGACTGAATGTCTGCAGCAGTTCAAAGAAATATTAGCATCTCATCCTGGAAAATTAAATTTAACAAAATATACATAATTTGCCAATCTTTTCATTAAAAAATACAATAAATCAAAATTTTCAGATGCACTACAGGACTGTATGTAGTACTAGCAAACCTCGATAAAGTTCGGCAGCAGATCTTGCAATATCTATTGATATTCTTGGAGCTTTATACATTATAAAAGCTTCTTGGGACAAAGTTTAATCACCAATAATACAAAGCTGAATGATGACTTTCCGGATTTTGATACTGAGGATGGTATACCACATGCAGCGTATGCAAATTTAATAGAACTGATCGGTCAATCAAATGTTTTTGTCGAGTATGTATGTATGTACTCGTATATGAAAGGGTCTACACTGAAGGTGTCGTCATTAACACAATTAATTCAAGCGCTAGTGTGGAGATAGGTCAGTCTGTAGACTCTAAAGATGAGGTATTTGTAGAAAAACCTGATGCCATAATTTCTTATGTTGAAGCATTATAACAAATTACTAATTTGAAGCGTTTTGTAAGAGATGATTTTGTTGCGTTTTGGAACTTAAACAGCTCAAAGTGGACTACAATTGCTTTAATAACATTAAACTCATATATTTGAAATAATAAGTGTATACAGTGCACTCGCGGTAACATGAACATCGCTTAACGTGAACAAGCTTTTGTTTACATTGACTACTCTGTACCGCGAACAAACTCAGAAAGCTCTATAACGTGAATCAGTTTTTTATTGCATATGACGTTGATATCACAACAAAAGCATTGTTTTACTAACCCTTATGGTGTGCTTAGCTTGCCAATGTTTCTTGTGTTGATTATAGCACTGAAATCCATGACATTTGGCAAACATAAAATTAAATCACGACCATTATTTTCTCGTGATCTTGTTTTGTTTTAACTTTTTTATTTTAATATTTTAAACAGAGTAGGAAAATAAAAAAAAACTGAACGTTTAATCTAATTTTGTTTTGTTCTTTACAATGAGTAAAACAAAAACAAAACAGAAACAGTGAGAACGATTGTCCCATTTAATTTTGTATATTGTTTTTGTTTTGAGCACTACAAATGCACTAACTCAAATGTGTGTAGGTACAACAAAAAATGAATAAGAAGAAAAAGAAAAGAAGAAGAGAAAAAAGAGCAAATCATACGAAGGTAACGGAATAACAAAGCAACCACAAGAGCGAAAAGCTAATTGCTTCGTTTGCGCTGTTTCTCATTTAGAAAATATTTGTTTTGGTTTTGCTCATGTACAATACCATTAAAAAAAATTTGAAAAGTTTATGACTTTGTTGTAACGTTTGCGAAATGTTTTGTTTGTTTGCCCACTCTGAATTTAAATAACAGTATAATTTCACCTTCAAGAGTATAAAACACAGGTTTTATATTGTAAAATTTTATACTGAACAATGTCGCAAACATGAACTCCCTTGGTTTTAATTAGTTCACGTTACCACGAGTGCACTGTATGTCTTTCAAATGGACACCTCTTATAACCGGACGGAAAAGCCGCGACGGTGAGTGTCCTCTTATAAGAATTTTCACTGTATAGAGCGCATCAAAACGCAAAAGAACAGACGCCTATTAGTATAACAAAAGATTGCTTTTGAAAAACACACAAATAAATATTTTTATACAAATAAACACACATGAATGAGAAAACAAAAAGCAAGAATTTAGAAAAATAATTTTTTTTTTAAGTCTTTGTGTGCAAAATCAAGTTTACCAGTTGCTGAATTATTTGCAAATCTTAACTGTTTTATAATTACAATATTCCTTTAAATAAATTTTCCAATATGAAGGCATGCACATATTTGCTTTCAATTTAAATGCTATTTCCTTTACATCTTGTCAAGAAACTTTTTTATATAAGAAAAAAAAATTATAATCAGTGTTATTAAAGTAATTTTATAAACAAGAAAAAAAAGAATATATTTTTATAAAAAAAAATATGCAAATGACCTTTAATCCTCTACGTATAGAGCGATTTAAACACATTTATCTGTAAACATATACGAGTAGGTGCAACCAACAATTACCAATGCCATTACCAATGTAAGTATTCATTTACCACTTAATTTTCTTTTGGCTTCTACGTTTTCTACGTTCTATAACTATACGAGTATTGTGTGTTTTTCGTCTCGTCTTCTTTTTTCCTTCTCTTTTTCTTCTTTTTTTTTTTGCTCAATTTCTCATTTAAAGGCACGTGAATGAGTGGTTTTAACTTAAACCACACGAGATAGAAATGGGAAAAAGAAGTTCAAGTAAACTCTTATTAAATGCAACAACAACAAAAAAAAAGTTGCCATAAAAAAATTTAAAAAATCTTACTACATGACATTAAGCTAAAACACATATGTTTTCTCTTACAAAGGTTGCTACTTAAGCTGACTTTTATAATGACTTTTATGACTTTGGCACCTTTAAATGTTATACCAACATTTTTTAACAACCTTCGTTACACACGCTATTGGTTTGCTATTTTTATTTTATTAACAACCTAAACGCATTATTAGTTTAAAGCTTGAAGATTTTAATCAAGAAATAAAAACGAAATCCTGTAAAAATCCGTTTAACTTTAAAACAATTTGGCTTAAAATTGCTAAAAAAAAATATGGAAAATTACATGCAATTGCATTTGAGATGTAGAAAAAAAAATTGCCAATGCTAATGTTTGAAATGTAAACGATTTTATCTGAAGAACTCATCAAATCGCTTATAATACAAGCAGCAGCATGCATAACATGGTCTTGAAAGATTTATGAAAGTTTGACAAGCGATAGCTTTTGATTATAATGCACAGTTAATACGATATGTCTGAAATATTTATCAAGTGCAACTTATATATTAAACAAATGTGGTGGGTTTTGGTTTTTTTTTTTAGAAATTTTTGTTGTTGTTGGTGTTAGCATACCAAATACTTTATTTCACAGATTATAAGGAATGCTTAGGTGTTATTTAAAAATGTGTAATTTATTGTGAGGTTTTAATTAGAGGGCTGCACAAAAACTTTTTTTACGTCAAACTTTACTGTTATATAGTAAAGCGTGTTCCAAAAGTAACGCAAGATTTGAATTTTGTTAAAGAAATAATTGACTTAATTTATATGTATATGTAAGCATATCGTCTTGCGGGAGTTTAAGTGCTCTATACGCCATTTTATATTTTCTATATATCTCGAGTTAATGATGCCACTTTAGGTTTTCCACCCCAAATTTGCAATTTGTTTTCGGATATCTCGTTCAGTTTAGAAGATAAATAACCAAAAACGGATTACAGATTTTAAAAATTTTGGTGTTAAAAACCTAAAGTGGCATCATTTATTCGAGAAATATAAAATGGCGGATAGAGCATATAAACTCCTGCACGACGATATGTATATCCGTTTGAGCTAGAAAAAAATTATATTCTTAAGGTTCTTATGTAGGGACATAAATATAGGTACTACTTTGAACATACCCATTAGAATAGTAAAATTGAACATACTCTTTTATTATCACATGTTTTTGAAAGGTAAACTCTATAGCTTTAGTCGGTTACAGGAATTTGTATTCGTGTTAACGTTAAACATAGAGTGGTTAGATAAAGAAAACCGTATATCGCAGTTATAGCACTTTTTTAATTGTGGAAAGAAAAAAAAATTATATTTTTAAAACGCTCCGCCAGCTCGGCATTAGCAGCACGTTCGTCTACAGGGGCACACAATTGTTAGAGGAGACGGGTCGGGACGCCCACGTACGGTTCGGACACAGCAAGTAATCAAAGCCGTCAAAGCAAGAATTCAACGAAATCCTCTGCGGAAACAGAGATGAAAACCATACAAAAGTCCATGAGTCGTATTATTAAGAAAGACTTAGGGCTTGGAGCTTTCAAACGACGTACAGAACATTTGTTGACTCCATACATATATGACTGGCCTTTACAATTCTGTGTCAGGATTACGGTCTAGCTTCTCGCAGTACTCATGTTGTGTGTGTCAATTTTTAGCCATGAGTACCGAGACCTACAGTTTAATGTCGACTCCGAATGACAGACTTGACTCTTTGAGCTTTTGCCAGAAGTCTGCTAAGAGGTAGTCGTCGAAAGAAAAAAAAATTTTTTTTTAATATTTCTTTGCTTCAAGATATCAGAGCCGGGACTTGAACCGAAATGAATAAATGAAACAAATTGCTGTGAAACGATTATTCAAAGGCCAGTGTTTTACCTTCGCCCTTGAGTGATCAACAGTAATTGTCTCATCCTTGTAAGTTGATTGTGTGGTGAGTGTCTTCGCAGAGTACGTTTAGCTGTTATCTGCTACTTCCCAATAGGTGGCGCTTTTCTCCTGATCATTCGTTTTTTTGTTTGTTGACATTGGTTAAGGTGGAACAGAGTGGAACGTCAGGGAGCGGTTTCTTTGTAGATGGACTTTTTGTAGCTGAAGGGAGTGTGGGAAACCTCCTATTTTTAATTTATAATTTTGAAAAAACCGCAAACTAACTTTTTCATTTTTCTTCACCAAAATGGGTTTACACTGAGGCAAATACGTTCTGATCTAAGTAATTAAATGGAACTGCATATCAATTCTCATTTTTTCTTAAAAAGACACAATGGGAGCATCTTTTCTTTTGTGGGTGGCACAAATTCTTGACTCAATTACATATATACATACATAAATAACTATCCTTTACAACCCTGTGTCAGGAGTACGGCCTAGCTTCTCGCAGCACTCATGTTGTGTGTGCCAATTTTTATACATGAGTACCGGGACCTACAGTTTAATGTCGACTCCGAACGACAGACTTGAGAAGCTTGTTCAGGGCAATTAATTACTCTCAGAGCTTTTGCCAGAAGACTGCTGAGAGGTAGTCGCCGAAAGAAATATTTTTTTCATATTTCTTTTTTTTAAGATGTCGGAGCTGGGTGTTGAACCCAGGGCTCATTTCTTAGTAAGCCAACACACTAGACCACGGCGACTACCCTTGGCTCAATTACTCGTAGAAAATATTTAAAATATATTTTTGTTTTATGGAAATAATTAAATAAATAAAGGCATAATCGAATGCTTAAATGTTTTAGACTGAAGAATTAAATGTTGGTCGCACTATTAGCTGAGCAATAAATTTAATTCAACAACATAAACTATTTTAATAAAAAAATAAGAGGCTTGTTTTGTAATTAAATTTTCACTATTTGTAGCAACTTAAAGCGTTAACCTTTAAATAAAAGCCTTAATAATTTCATATACTCGTATGTCTTCTCAGGAATATCACACATTTCTTTAATATATTTAATTTTATTTCATCTGCTTAATTTTAATGGCCTACTGGTATTTTTATTTAAGCCTTTTTTATAATTCTTGTAAGCTCTTTTTTGTTGTGCTGTTTGTTGTTTGTATTTGAAAATGGTGAAATTTTCTTTTAAATACAAGTAGTTGCTATTATAGTTTAAAGCTTCTATTTTAAGACCAAACTATGTTAATGGCACACAGCAGCCTTAACTAAATTCCAATTGCAAACAAGAAAAAAAAACAAAAAAATAAAAAAGAGAGCTTAGTTAACTAACAAAGGGAAAGAACTACTATTACGAGTATAACATCTATCCCTGCTTTTACACACATAACATATAATTTGCTAAATTTGGTGTTGAGCAGTTTAAGTTAGTGTGCCCAGAGTAGTTCTAATACTAATTGTTTTGTGGCTGTTGGTTTTATAACGCTAAAACCAACATAGTTTTTTCGGTTCTTTTCAACTTTTTTGAAGTTTTTACGAGTATTTAAATATTGCTGTTGCTACTATTTATTTTACTTGTATTATAGACATTAGCAAGGCATGGTGCTGTTGGTCTCGAAATTTTATCTCTTCTAAGTCTATTGATTTTATTGACTTGAAATACTTTCTTTTAATGAGTTTTTTTTAAGTGCTTAGAAACCAGTAAAAGAAAACAAGTAATTAAAGTTTTAGTTTTATTTCATTATCATTTTCCTAAATACATAAAATTTAATTTTTTAATGCTTTTTTTATGTATGCTTTTATTCTTTCAGTTAAGAATGTGTTGCTGTTGTTTTTTTGCTGTAAGCAAAAGCATGAAAATCTTGCATGTAAATAAACTTCTTGATGGATAAAAGTAAAGCAGAAAAAAGAAAATCTCCGGTAAGTAATTGTTATAATTGAACATCAATTGTTGTGTCAATATTGCCATCAATGTAGAGATAATTTAAGGCAACAGTGATTTCCATACTTTGCCGTTATGTTATGTTAAGTCGGCTTAAAAATAATAGAATAGGATAATACCTCTGCCATATCACATAGAAGGCATTAATATAAGACTAATAAAACAAAAGACTTAAAACACATACTTTATTTATTGCATGTTCTTTAGAAAGTCGTTCACTTAGTGCTTAAGAAGAATAACAAATAAAACGAAACAAAAGCAAGACAACAACAAATTTGTCAACTTAAACTGTATTCAAGAAAATCTTACTATTATTTGTTCCCTTATAGAGAAAGTGGTAATTCTGCTTTAGTTTGTGCAAAATATTCATACACAGGGTGATTGTTAAAGCCTAATAGATGTTTAAATTGAATAGGTAATTCAATTCTTATACAGACAAGACAAAAACATGAACAATATTGGCCTTCAGGAAGCCAATCGTTTCTAAATTAGCAGCATAAATCAGTGCTTTTCCTTGACAACACGGGTTATAATCAAGAATTTTTTAATTTTAAAGATCAACCGACATATAGTTTTTTTTTTTTGCCCTACGGCACTAAAGCCCTTAAGAAAGAAACAACAAATCGTCGTGCGGGAGTTTATGTGCTCTATCAGCCATTTCATATTTTTTATATATCTTGCGTTAATAATGCCACTTTAGGATTTCGACCCCAAATTTTTCAAGTCTGCCGTTTTCGGATATCTCGTGCAGTTTCGGAGAAAGATAGCCGAAAACGGATTGCAGATTTTAAAAATTTTGATGTTCAAAACCTAAAGTGGCATCATTAACTCGAGATATATAAAATGGCGGATAGAGCACATAAACTCTCGCACGAAGAAATGTTAGAAAGAGTGAAATAAAAAAAAATTTACAGAAATGATTTATTTTTATTTAATTAAAAAGAAACCCTGTTTTAATGTAAAACAATACCAATAAACTATAGTATTTTAAGTACAAAATGCCAATTTTGTCATCACAGTAGTATAGTGGTTCGAGTGTTGGTTTTTTTCATTAAGGTCAGCACTAAAGGGACGACGCCTACTCATGCAGTACATTGTGCTGGTCTAGGAAAATATATTATGAGAAGGAGTAAAGAGGCAGTAGTGCTTGTGGACATTTGATTTAAATTTATCGATATGGTAATTGGCAGAAAAACATTCGCTGGATGCCCGTTCCACAAACGATTGGTACGACTAAAGAACGAATGCTCTCTATAATGTAATGCATTGCGCGATTTACTGGATAATTAACTAAAAAAGAGTGTGCTCTGAGAGAGGTACCAGTAACCCGCAAAGAGAAGAGCTCCTGCTTCAAACTTCAGCTCTGACAACTTGAAAGAAAGAAATTAAAAAAAAAATTCTTTCGTTGACTACCTCTTAGCAGTCTTCTGGCAAAAACGTTGAAAGTAACTGATTGTCACGAGCAAGTTTCCTAATACTCATGGATACAAATTGACACACACAACGTGGGTTCTGCGAAAAGCTAGACTGTAACCTTGAAACAGGATTGTAATGGCCAATTATGTATCTGTCTGTATGAAAATTTCAAAGACAAATATTTTACATTGTTTTCAACAGACTCCCTTTTTTATGGATAACATCAGTAAATACAGTCGGGCCTCGATTATCCGTGATGGTCGGGACCAGAAGCATTACGGATAATCGATTTTCACGGTTAATCGAATAACAGTTTTCATTACAGTTTTTTTTTTATATTTTTATTATTTAACAAGTGAACATTGATGCACATACATATTCGCATAAAAAATTAATTTATAAACGGTCTGTATACCAACTTTGTATTTTTCAGCTAGCAATTTAACACTCACAGTATTTTTTGAAAGCCGTTAATCATTTTAAATTTATTTTCAATATTTAAAGTTTCTTTGTATTTTTACCACTGGTGACGATGCCATACTAATTTAAATCTAATCACCCGAACTTCTCAAATTTAAAAATTAAACTAATCACTTGTAATGCTTCTAACTCAACGTATGCAAACAAGGGAATTCCCCGTTTTCATCACGGATGATAGAGGTAATCATGGTTAATCGAAGCAAACAATTTGAAAACATGGAAAACAAAAAACAATAGACTGATCTTTGACCCTCACTGTTAATCGGCGTTACCGGTTAACCGGATTGCAGATAATCGAGACCCGACTATATTTGAATAATTTTGTCTTGATCTGAAAATAGTTGATCTCTTTTCTTCCATTATACCTTCTTATTATATGTACTAAATGTATGTATATGCACTGTTCTCCAATTCTATATCAATACGAAAATATGTAGTGTCATAAGGGCTTTCGAATTAAAACTCTTGAAACCACAAAATCCATATATTTTAGGAAAAACACAATTTTGTAATAAGACATGAAATCAGTTTGCGGCAAATATTGATAGATTTTCAAAGTAAATCTGGACATAACTCTATAATAATTTATACCGTATACAGATTCTGGAACGGTCAATATGATGTTCATAAAACTAAAGTTGAATTCGTCTAGAAACAATTTCTCCATTTTTGTCTTCATCATCTTCAATGGAATCCAAATATTGCTTTAAAATCATATAAAAGCTATCTTGAATTTAATAAATCGCCACTTAAGAGCAGAAAAACTTGTATGAATATATCTTTCGTGAATAATTTGTTATGAAGTCTGAAAAAATTTGAAATTAGCCAGAACTTATGGTTCCAAATCACCCGACCTATTATGTATAAAAATATTTTCCTTTTAATTTGACTAATTTTTGACCCCGTTTAGAATAATGTGTGCGGATGTATTTTCACTCTGGAAAGTTCCTAGGGTACATAATATTACATTTTTCGCTTGAGCACATAATAGCTCTTATAGGAACACAGAATGAAGACCTTCAATTGTCCCTATGGCGGAATCTAAAGGTCAAAAATAAAGGAAGCGGCAAACTGATGACGGTAGGCATAGAAGAGTAATCGCTTGAGTCCATAAAAAGGGCAGGCAACGGCATGAGTTTTAGATTCGGTGAGATACCGACCCATGGCGTTGAAAGGTCCAGAGAAGGCAAAAAGGAAGAAGAAGTTGCAAAGACTCCGACGGTAACCGATGAGCCTACCCCGGGTGTAAAGGATACAAAGGACACGAAATAGCCATAATATCTGACAGTCAGGCTGCCATTAGAGCACTTGACTCGTATGAAATCGACTCAAAGCTAGTATGGGACTGTCTGAAGAAACTGAACCGGCTGGACAGGGACAATAAGGTCAGCCTATGCTGGGTCCCTGGTCATATGGGAATTTAGGGAAATGAATTGGCAGACGAATTTGCCAGGAAGGGAGCAGTTATGCCATTGATGGGGCCAGAACTCTTCTGTGGAATAGCAAGGGGAACTTGAAAAAAGCGTACTAAAGGAAAAAGAAGACAGGGAGAAACACTTGTTCTTCTTGGGTCAGACTGGCATTAGGCTTTCATAACTTTTGCTTACGAGGAGAAGATTTGAGTCGTGCATTGGGATCTCTAGGAATAATCTGAGAATACTAGCGGGCCTTCTGACCGGCCACTGCAGACTCAATGGATACGAATCGCTTCGAGCGGTATATGCAGATTCTGTGACGAGGCGATCGAGTCATCAGAGCACATACTTGGCAATTGTGCAGCATTGATGCACAGTAGAAAGAGGTACTTTGGTAACTATCAGTTATCAGATGGGAAATTCTCGGGGATGGCACCGGCCGACATTATAAAGTTCGTCAGAGCGACTAGACTGGGGGAGATATTTTATGGATCCCGGTCAAGTTGAGGGCTGCACAATAGATCTACAGCTCGAAGTACTCTCATACATGAATGAATGAATAAATGAATCTATATTTATTTCCACCTCTTTGGCTACTCATTACATTATTTGGCAATAAAAAGGCGCTTAATTGAGTTCTTGAATCATTAATGTTGAATATTTAATTATTGTTGAAATATTTCTAGTAATTTTAATATTTCTTTATTTAAAAGGTTGAAATTTTTTAAACTTTAACGGCCTTAAAAATACACCCTCTATTAGGTTATAGATTTACATTTTAATGTTCTTGCATAACTCATTTTAATTTCCAGAACAAATTAAATTTAGCACAAAAACAAATGACAACAAAAGAAATGACAAAATCCTGTTGTTTTTCTATATGTCCATAGAAGACAATGACAGCAAATTTAACTTGAACACAAAAGTGGGTGGACAAGAACAAGATCAAAACCTTATGTTTTATTTTTCACATTTTTAGTTTTGTAATGCTGTTACAACAAATAGCACGTGAGTTAAAAAAAATCCAAGTTAAAAACATAAATAAATTAAAAAAAAGAAAAGAAAAAAAATTCTGAAAAATAGCTTGAGACACAAAAAAATTTGAAGCTTGAGTTTGAGACACAGAGAAAAAAAAAACAAAAATAAATCTGATGCCAAATTTAGGTAAAACATGACTTAAACGTAAACAACAACAGAATGTGGCGTCTAACAGTTGACTGATGTTTACAAGAAGATTGTCATTGGATTAACATTTGTTTTTTTTTCTTAGTTGTTTTTGTTGTTGTATGCTTATAGTTAAGTTTTGTCGTTGTTCAAGCTTTAGCTGTTTTATTTGCATTTAACAATTTTCCAACAAAACTAAAAAAAAAAAACAAAAAAACTTTAAAGCGTTTAAATAAAATTTTCTTTACGTGAAGATTGTAGTCGTAGTTTTGGCCAACCAACAACACACAGTCACTTAATCTTTTTATTAAAACTTTTTGTTTTGTGTTAAAGCACATCGAAACACATCTATCCAGCCACATTAAAGATAATCATAGAAAAATACAAAACTTAACTAATTGGCCATGCTTTAGGGTCATTGTCATTTCAGAACATTATGCCTTAAGAGTTGCTAAAAGTTTCTGCAAACGATTTGTTAAATATTTTTTATTTCACGGCAAAGAAAAAACAACAAGAAGAAAAATAAAAATAAATATATTGAGAATCAGAAAGATAGAATAAAAAAAAAATAATAGAGCTTTAGGCATAAAGCGTGACTAAATGCTCTTAAAGAAACAAGAGACAGATTTAAAAAGATTTGCAACAACTGTTGCCAGAGTTGAATATTTCTCTGCACTTTGAAGATTTTTACATACATACATACATAACTGGCCTTTACAACCCTGTGCCAGGATTACGGCCTAGCTTCTCGCAGCACTCATGTTGTGTGTGTAAATTTTTATCCATGAGTACCGCGACCTACAGTTTAATGTCGACTCCGAACGACAGACTTGAGAAGCTTGTTCATGGCAATTAATTACTCCCAGAGCTTTTGTCAGAAGACTGCTGAGAGGTAATCGCCGAAAGAAATAATTTTTTCATATTTCTTTTTTTTTCAAGATATCAGAGCTGAGATTTGAACCCGGCGCTATCGTCTTAGTAAGCCAATACACTAACCACTAGACCACGGTGACTACAAGATTGAATATTTTTACCCTTAAAAATATTAAAATGATTAAATGACGATTTTTCGAAGGCAGTGCAAGTTTATTGTGTTCTTGTGAGATGAATCTACCGAAGAAACAATTGAAAAAAAATCCATCTGCCTTATTATACGCCTATGTATTGACTTTCTTTGGGTTGTTGACTGTTGTTCCGTGCGATGCCTTAAGTTTGCTAAACTATTTTTATAAAAATATCATTAATTATAACAAAAACATAGTTGGGTTTTCTGCAGATGTAGCATCAGTCATGACCGGAAAGATAAATTCAGTAGCTATTGGTTTTATATTCCTCCTACGTATGCCTTAAACCTCCATCAGCCATTGAAACTCATGCAAAGGATGTGTACAATTTTTGATCTAATAGTCCAAAAAAGAAACAATCAGTTTGATATTTTGAAAACCAATGAAATTTAAAAGCATAATTGAAATTAAATTTAACCCTAGTCCTGTCGACATGTGCCTCTCAGGCACATTTTGACTTTTAAAACACTATAACTTTATAAAGTTAACTTTTAAGCTTCTGATACTTCTAAAATTCCGCCTTAAAGTTGTTTGGTATACAAATATTGAATTTTAAATTATAATTTTATTTTATTGTACCTACTCCTGTAACAATATGCCTGACCGGCACATCTTTCAACATTAACCATTACTGCTTCGTTAAAACGTGTTCATTATTTGAATTTCGAACACCTTTGATACTTGTAAGTTACATTCACCTCTCGATGCAAAGACACATCCTGGCTACAAAGACATGCCAGAAGCTATCGTTGACAATAATTCGACCAAGGGGGGCGGGGTTGATACTCTTGATTAAATGGTTTACAGCTATTCCGTAAAAAGAAGTACAAATCGTGGGCCTCTCGTGTAATCTTATAATTTAATAGACTTATCCAGAATGTTGTATGTTTTATATATAAAAACTAATAATCACCCTTATCATGTTTGGCGTTTTATTGTCGTATTTCGACATTTTTGTAAAAGATTAATGATAAATTTTGCTTAATTTTGTTAATCAAGGACAAAAATGTCAATATACGACAACGACTGCGCCAAAAACCATAAGGCTAAATATTTAACTCATTCACATTAAATAGAAGCAATAATATATTATTTATATATGTTTCTGAGGCACATTTTGACTGGATTTGTCACAATGCTATCCTGACTTAATTACATACATAACTGGCCTTTACAACCCTGTGTCAGGATTACGGCCTAGCTTCTCGCAGCACTCATGTTGTGTGTGTAAATTTTTATCCATGAGTACCGGGACCTACAGTTTAATGTCGACTCCGAACGACAGACTTGAGAAGCTTGTTCATGGCAATTCGTTACTCTCAGAGCTTTTGCCAGAAGACTGCTGAGAGGTAGTCGTGTAAAGAAATATTTTTTCTAATTTTTTTTTAAAGATGTCGGAGCTGGGTGTCGAACCCAGGGCTCATGCCTTAGTAAGCCAACACACTAACCACTAGACCACGACGACTGACTTAATTAGGGTTAATAATAAATGGTGCATACAATTCTATTTTAAAGTATAGATTTATGCCCGTATTCATAAAAATTATTTTAGGTTTATTGAGGGTTTATTTGACAAATTTCTATGCAATACTTGTCAAATAAACCCTCAATAAACAAAAAATAATTTTTATGAATACGGGCATTACAGTTTAGAAAAAGAAAATTTTTCGTTTTTAAAAGTATTTCTGAAGAAAAAGAAACAAACTTTATAGATTTTTATAAAATATATTCGAAATAAAACGATGTGACTCCTTTTCGGCTTTTCGAAATTTAAAAAATTTTACCGCACTCCTCAGCAAATGTGAAAAAAACTATTTAGTCAAGTAAATGTAAATATGTAGAACCAAAGTTCGCAATCGTTTTGAAAAAGGTCCCTTAGAAGGAATCCTATACACAAAAGATTACTAAAAGCAAACAAACTCAAACTTTTATACATAGATCATAAGTTCAGTAGTGAATTCGGATCTCAATATATGTATAGAATATATAATATTTATTATTAACACAACTTTTACTTATGCATAAATATATTGTTGTTTGTACTTATTTTGGCGATTTTTTACAAATAAATTCCGGCAACACTGTTTGCCACAAATGGGGGAGTTTTCTTTCTCTCTAAACAATATGAAAAGCAATGCAATTTTATAAAAGTGTTTTTCTTTTTCAAAAATTGTTGTTACATTTGTATAAAATAATTTGTTTTAATTATGTACGCAAAACCTCTCAATTTATTCACGTATCCAACCAATTATAGTTACACAACATTGTAAGCCTGGTCACTACGTTCTGTTTATCAAAAAAATAAAATAAAAATACTAACACACAATTTATTATTTATGTTATTTCAATAGATAACAATTGTATAATGCTTGAATTGTACTTCAAAAAATATAAAATTGAAAATATAAGTACAAGTTATTTTTACCCTTTTTTTCTGAAACCAAGGTCAAGTACAAATTAAATTAATTTAAAATTATATAAAAATACGTGTATTTGAAACGTAATAAACATATACATACATAGTATGTACATACAAGTATATTCTAATTAAGTAAATCAATACCTGAATACTGCAAACAAGATTGGACATCAAGTGGAAATAGAGTTAATAAACTTGTTACAAGTGCTAGAATTCTTTTAAATGTATAAGTATAATGAATTTCTGTTAATTAATACTCCTATACAGTCTTTTAATACAACCTTATCTGTTTGTGTGTAGCTTAATAGTCCGTCTGTATTTACCCTGTATAGTTTTACCCTTTCTTTTATTTTTGTACTCATTTTTGAAATATTGATGCTGGTCTTTAAAAAAAAAGTTTTTTTTTTTCTTTTTGCCTGTATTTTAGCCACTTTATAAGATGGCAAAAATGTTAAGGCTTAAATTAATAAAGTTTCAAGTTTCAAAGCGCTGCCAGTAAGTGTTCATACACTTGGAAAAAAACAAATTGAAAAAGAGGGTACAGAGTACACATAAGCACATCCTTAACAGAAGATAGGCTCACCTACTTACTAAACGAAGTTGTCGAGATTCTGAGCAATTCGTGAGTACATTTAAAAATATGAAAATATGGCCAGCAACGGGTAACCCCGATTAACCATGAT
The DNA here is from genome assembly GCA_963576795.1 of Metopia argyrocephala. Taxonomy (NCBI): domain Eukaryota; kingdom Metazoa; phylum Arthropoda; class Insecta; order Diptera; family Sarcophagidae; genus Metopia; species Metopia argyrocephala. Next base: position 99,922,450 of record OY756210.1, read on the forward strand.
GGCCAATGATCAGTCTATTGTTTTTTGTTTGCAATGCTTTTAAATTATTTGCTTCGATTAACCGCGATTACCTCTATTATCCGTGATGAAAACGGGGAATTCCCTTGTTTACATACGATGATTCAGAAGCATTTACAAGTGATTAGTTTAATTTTAAATTTGAGAAGTGTGGGTGGTTAGATCTATACATATACATACATATGTATATTTAGTATGGCATCGTTATATTGAAAATAAAGTTTAAATAATTAACGAACATTCAAAAAATCCTAGGTGAAAAATATAAAATTGGGGTACAGATCGTTTATGACTTTGCTATCTTGAATTAATTTTTTTAATGCAAATATGTAGTCGCCGTGGACTAGTGGAAAATGTGTTGGCTTACAGTTATGAGAGACCAGTTTACTTTTACTGACTCATTTTGAATTTTTGTCAATTTTTTGTTGTTGTCATTTTTGCCATTTAGTTACTAAGGAAACACCAAAATTGTTACTTTACGGTAAAGTTTAAAGCAGAGTGGGCAAACAAACAAAATATTTCGCAAACGTTACCACAAAGTCATAAACTTTTAAAATTTTTTAATGGTATTGCACATGAGCAAAATCAAAACAAATACTTTCTAAATGAGAAAGAGCGCAAACGACACAATTCGCTCTTCTGCTTGCTTTGTTATTCAGTTGCATTCGTATAATTTACTATTTTTCTTCTCATTAATTTTTTGTTCTACCTACGCACATTTCAGTTAGTGTATTTGTAGTGCTCAAAACAAAAGCAATATACAAAACTCAATGGACAATCGCTCTCACTGTTTTTGTTTTGTTTTTGTTTTACTCATTGTAAAGAACAAAACAAAATGAGATCAAAGGTTTCGTTTTGTTTAGTTTCGTACTCTGGTTTGAAGTGACACGGCTAATCTATCTTAACAGAGTGTATATCGTGTTTAGAAGTTAAAAAAGAAAAGAATAGATTTTTACATATAATTTCTCTAAGTGTAAGTGATATTTGGTTGTTTATTTTTAACGTTGATGGTCAAGGACAACTTAATTGTTCGACACATCTTTATATACACAACACTGGAGTATAAAGACACGATGAAGTTAATGAGTTCACTAAAAAAATAATTATAGAGTGACCAGATTTAGATAAATATCTTTAAATAATAAATTATCTATTTTAAACCTGATTGTTTTCCACTTATAATTTTATAAAAATTTTAATCAATATACATAAGTAGTGATAAATGTAAAGACTCTTTTTTTGTGTCGAATTGTCTACTTTTTGTTTGTTTTGCAATTCAATTAGAAAAAAAAAAACAAAAATGCAGGCACTAGTTTTTCATTACAAAACCGTAAAAACAACACAAACTTATGCATGCAACTGTTTTAGTCACCAACAATAGTTGAAACAAACAAATGCAACGTATTTAGTATGTCTAGTGTGTGTAGTAATCGATACGATTTTACTAGTTATGACGACTATATGAATAAAAACTAGTAGTTGTGTTAGTAATACATACTATTCATACCATAGATTCTTAGCCATGACTTTGCTGCACATATTTGAACAAAAAACCAACTCAAGAAAAAAAGATATCAATGAAATTGAAAACAAGTGCCACAACACCAATAGCTGAAAATTGAACGATTGCAAGAAAAAAATATATATACTGTATATGTGCATATTTATATAAAAAAACAGAGCAATTGCAATATTTACCTTTAAGTCGGAGAAAAAAAAAAACAAATAAATGCAACTTTAAATAAAACTGTTTAAGGAACAGGTTGAGCCGGCCTCTACAGCTGTCAGCAATACACAACAGACGACAGGCACTATGTTGTGCACAAAACACATGGACTCAAACAGCATAATTCTATATAACTGATTGATAATGCTATTGATGTTGTAGCTTTAACTGCACTGCTGCCACTGCTGTTGTCGTAATGACTAATGTTGAAGTAATACAATATGTACGTGTTTAAACGATGTTCAAAAGATTTTTTTTATATTTTTTTGTTAGAAAATTTTAATGAATGAACAGCGAAATAAACTTTAGAAAAATTAGACGAAAGTAGGGTGAAGTATTTAAAAGCATAGTATATAAACTAGTAACCGGCATTTTTATACGGTTTTTCTTAAGTAATTACTCCATCTTAAGATTTAGAAATAAAAAAAAAAAACAAAAACAGACTGATAGACCCACAAAAAGAAAAACCTTAAACTTGTATTAGAGACTTAAAAATTATGTTTTAAAAAAAAAAACAAAATTAAAAATAAAGCAGACATCCTAGTTTTTGTTTAACAGGTTTACACTATATATGTATGTTTATGTTGTAATATGAAACGATAACAAAAATAACAAATAAACCAACAAACACACACTATGAACACTTAAAATAAGACTGCTATATACAAACATACGTACAAATTAAAAGAAACAAAAAAAAAAAAACAAAATTGTTTTTATTTTTCTTTCTTTCCTTATTTTGGTTTATGATTATTAAGATAATAATATCATATGAAAACTAAAACTGAAACTCTATTTATACTGTATTGTATGTATGTATATACGAGTACAAATGTATGTAAGTCTGATATACCTGGTTATGGCTTTGGCAAAAAAGGTAGAATTTTTAATTGAAAGACAACCAATATTCACTTACGAGTGTTGTATGAAATAAGGCAAAAAAAAAAAAAACAACAACAGACACTAATGTAAATTGCTTATTTGCTTGATTAAGTTACATAAAAAGCTACGTTTTTCTTCTGCTTTATATTCTACAACTACTACCAGTTCTATGAAATAATTTTTAAAATAGATGTGTATGTGTACAGTGAAATACGGTTAAAACGAAATGTACAATTAAGTTTGTTATAAGCGTAACGTGTATTGAAAAATATACTCTCATAGACTATTTTTATTCCTTATTTTGGTAAAATTTTAAACAGCCTAATAAATGCATAAATTTTTGTTCCTAAAGCTTGATTGAATCCAGGCGGAAATATGGAAACCTATTACGAGTTATGTATGCCTTTGAATCTGAACTTTGTTTAACCGATGAAACCACCGTTTTCTAGTAATAAATGTTACATACATACATAATTGGCCTTTACAACCCTATGCTAGGATTACGGCCTAGCTTCTCGCAGCACCCATGTTTAGTGTGTCAATTTTTATCCATGAGTACCAGGACCTACAGTCTAATGTTGACTCTGAACTGCAGACTTGAGAAGCTTGTTCTTGGTAATCAGTTACTCTTAGAGCTTTTGGCAGAAAACTGCTAAAAGGTAGTCGCCGAAAGAAATACTTTTCATATTATTTGCTTCAAGATGTCAGAGCCGAGGCTGGAACCAGAGCTCTCGTCTTAGTAAGCCTACAACTAGACCACGGCGACTACTAATAAATATTAACAGCTCTTTTTTTTTATTGGGACCAATACTCAGGGGTAAACCCCTACTGATTCTGTGCATTGTATTTGAAGTTTTTGGAAAGGACAGTACATTTTATGACAGAACATACATATATATTATTTTCTTATATTACTAAACGCCTTAGGAATGAGACAAATTGCTGTGAATTGATCATTCAAAGGCCAGTGTTATACCTTCACTCTTAAATGATCAACAGCAATTGCCTCAACGTTGCATATTGATTGTGTGGTGAGTAGGTTTAGCTGTTATCTGCTACTACCCAATATTTGGCGCTTTTTTCCTGATCATTCGTTTTTTGTTGACATTGGTTAAGGTGAAATAGAGTGGAAAGACGGGGAGCGGTTTCTTTGTAGATGGTCTTCTTGGAGGGGGGGAGAGAGGGTTGGAACCTCTTAATTTTGAAATTATAATTTTGAAAAAACCGCAAACAAACTTTTTCATTTTTCACCTTTGCTAGAATTTGAACCTGGGCCGTTTGAGTTTTTGTGCGAGCGCTCCAACCACTATACCACGCACCTGCTCTTTTGGAATACACATTTAAAATTTTTCCGATCATAAACCTCAAACATTATTAAAATTGTAGCCGAAAATCACTTAATCAGCTTTATATATTTTAAGAGTTTAGAGATTTATGTCTCTCTTACGGCGCACAACTAAACTGGGGGGTTAGTTTGTATTTCGATTCGAATCGAAAGCCTTGCGAATTCGTAAAAATTTTGTAATTTCTCAAAAAAGGTTGTATTCATTATTATTGTTTTTTCTAATGGAAAATTTCTTTCGAAAACATTTTCTATTCAAATCAAAATATAAAATAACCCTGCTGAATTGAATTGTTAATATTAGAATTATGGTTACCAACTTATTTCAGTTGTCCTCCTTAATTTATAGTCACTCGATTGCAACACTGTCTTTGACTTTTGCGTTGAATTTAAAGTGTATGTAAAAAAAAACTATAATTGGAAAATTTTTAATATATAAACTCATGCAGTTCATTGTGCTGGTTTAGGAAAATATGTTAAGGGAAGGGACATTTTGTGATTCTCATTTAGTATATTAAATTTTTTAGCACAAGAATGTAGAATTTTGGTAGCAGGTCTTCTGATGATTTGCTTTAAGCAGTAATGAAATGGCTGGCCATAGAGACAAGCTTATTCCCATTAATGTAAAATTTATGTTTTTACTGCTGTATTCTTAATTAATATTGTCTGACAAGTATTGCATAGAAATTTGTTAAATAAGCCCTTTATGAAATTTTAATAATTTCTATGAATACAGCAATTAGATAGTTAGGTAGTTCGGTCAAATGGCTAGTTAATCGAAAACGTGATCAACTACAATTAGCACAAGGTGCCGTTTTGAAACTATTGCAGGACCAAACTGAATTCACCGAAAATAAGAAAAGAGCTACCCAACCAGAGCTACCTATAAAGTCTAGTAAGGCAAAGGGGGTCTAGGTTCGTACATTGCGCCAAGCTATCGAAAAAGGGCACCCCTAAAAATTTTATTCGTTTGGCTGGCAGACCTGGGCAATCACAAGCGAAGTGAACTACAGTCTCACTCTCGGAAGTATTCCTGCAACTTCTGCAGTGCGGATTAAAGGGTAGGCCCAACCTCTTTGCATGTCTGCCGATCAACCAGTGACCCGTATACACCGCTATAAGTCTGGACAGGGGCTGATGAGGAATACAGCAGTTACTTTTTAACAAATATTTGTAAGGGAAGAAAGAATACACACATACATACATACAATCTTCATTACATACAATTTTCAGAGTTATGACCTTGCTTCTCACTAAAACCCTAATAAACTAGAAAAAGCCTATGCGAAATCATAGTATTTCAAAAAACTGCTCATTGGAAACCAACAGCACTATAACCGATGTTCGTTATAAGCTTCCTCTACTGTATATTTACGAGTTTTTAAAGTAAAAGAACCGTTAGTTAGTTTTGATAATCTTCCTTCTATGCTTTAGTAATTATTTAATTTATTTAAATTCAATCATGATAATACTAAAACTATAAAATAAAAAAAAAAAACATTTATATTTTATTATTTTTAAGTAATGACCCAACTAAATAAACTTTGATTATCAATTTAGTTGGAATTTATTTTTCTCACTTAAAATAAATTCAAAATTCTAAGCATTGATTTGAAATAAACTGAATTATTAAAAAAAATCATCATCATTGAATTCAAATTTTCTATATAAATATAAATATACAAAATAGTTGTTCTGGAAACAACATGCACATGAGCATTTTCTATATTGGTTTTTAAACATGATAAACACGATTAAAACTCTCAAAGTTAATTTATTTAGATCACATTCAAACTTACTGGCATATATCGTACTACTAATATATTTATTATGTTAATTTTTAAATGAGATCAATATTGAGGAGCAATTAAAATTATAAAATACCTGCTTTTTTTAATAGCAATTACTCCAGAAATTTTAATTTAAACTGAAATGGTTTTAATTATTTCTTGTTTGGTTGTTAAGTGCATATGCATTAAATTTAATACAAGTATGTATGATGATTTTAAAATAATTTTACTGTAATAATATGGGCATATGTATGTAACAGGTTAATGAATCAAGTGGTCGGGCTAAATTTGTTCAATAAACTTTTAATAAATCTAACACTTGAGACAAATATTTGTAAATTCGTACTATTAGTGCGGTAACTTTCTCTCTCTCTTTTATATATATCTGGAAATATAGAAGAACAGTTTAAGTCGACATAACGTCAAATTAATTTACTATTTTATGAGCTTCATTGAACTTAGAGTGGCTTTACAATATATAGTTTTTTAGTCAACCAAAAGCTGGTCAACTACAATTAGTATAAAATGCCGTTTTGAAATCATTGCGGGACGAAATTGAAATCATCTAAAATATTAAAAGAACTACAGCCAACCAGATTTGTCTATAAAGTATAGTAAAACAAGGGGGTCTAGGTTCGCACACTGCCCTAAACAATCGAAAAAAGGCTCCGACGTCTGACAGCCAAACCTGGGCAATCGCAAAGAAAGAGAACTATAGTCTCCCTCTCAGAAGCATTCCCGCAACTTCTGCAGTGCGGATTAAAGGGCAAACTCTCTGTCGTGTTTACCGATCAACCAGTGACCAGAAGATTATGCATGATTTTTTTTTTTTTTTTTTTGAGGGCGAGAAAAGTTGCATTTTTACACTTAATGATGGCATGCAGCTCCTTTTTGTTACATTGTTTTTAGAAAAGAACACAATATTTCAATTTGAGGGCTAAAGGAAAAAAAAATTTTGAAATTTTTTTCCAGAAACGAAAACGCAATTAGTTTTACTAAGAACAAAAGACTTAAGAGACAAACTTTTGGTTCTATAAACATTCATTTCAATTTTTTAACATCCCGTCTACTATAGGAGCCATAGATTTGATATATCATGAACAAATTTTTAGTCGATCATCAATTTGGCTCGTATAGACTCTCCTCTAAATTTATGTCATGTTTGTTATTAAAAAAATTGCTCGAACCATCATGTGCTACTCATCCATCAACTATAATTTTATGGTGTTTTCTTTTCTACAAGAAAAATACCACCCTGTTAAAAGGTACATGAAAAAAATGTGTGACCAGCCCTGTGATAATGTCATTAATTATTTAATGAGAACATAACGCAAATTTTAAAAAGGGTAATGCGCTATTTTTAACAGCTGCGGAGTATTTTTATTTTTTTGCAAAATATAAAAAAATTATTGAGAATATGATTGAAGAATTGCCTATACTAGCACATAAAATAAATGCACCAATCTCCATATTTTGGTTTTTATTTTATAAAATTCAGAAATTTATTTCGTTTTACTTCCAATAAAATACATAAAAGTAAACACTGAGCTGCCAGATTGATAATTTGTTGCCTTAAAATTTTAAATGGTTTTTTTTTAAATACTTTTTATAAACAATTTTATAACATGATATGCAACTTACTTTATATCATAAGTATAACATATAAAGTTTAATTATATTTATAAAACAAAATAATGAATAAATTAACTTTAAGGTTTGATTACGGGTACAAGCGATTTTTCTTCAAATTATGTCCGGTTGCCCTATAAATAAACAAAAGCTGTCTGTTCTACAGGGCATTATCAGCACTCTCGATTTATACAGGGCGTAAAATGCAATACCTTCTGCCATTACCAAGGGGGAATTATTAAGAATAGAATACTACCTTTTTAGAGTGTAAAACATTTTTAAGAAACAAACACAAAATTGTATTTTAAAAATACAATGACGCACTTTTTGGTAGAAAAGAAAACACCATTAATTTGACGGCATCTTTTTTACATTTACAACCGCAGAAATAAATGAAATGCTCTGGATGAAAAATTAAAACGAATTAAATCAAAATTTTGATATTTGTGCTGCCCACGTTTTCTTCATGATATACCAAATCGATGGCTCGTATGGACTGTGTATAAGAAAATAAAAATAATTGAGTATGCTCTGTAAAACGAATTCGAATGCTTTTTTTTTTGCAAGACAAACAAAACAAAATTATACAAATTAATTTATAGTTTTGATATTAAAAAAAGTTATCTTAAAGGTCGTTTTACAACAATTTGAAATTTCATTCGATTTCAATTTCACTCGAATTCGTTTTATAGAACATACCCTCAACATTGTTAATGATTACAATTTTCTCGTTTGGCCACATTTTAATCAATTAAGTGTAAATTTATTAAAAGTATGTTATATGTGCATATTGATTACCAATTATAGGGCAATCAATTGTAAATCGTTTAAAAATTAGTTTAGTTAGAAGAAGAAACCCGCAATTGTCGATAATCGTTGTTTCAACACGATAATTACCAGCAATGGCTTCAAAAAAACTGGCCTCCATTAACAAAGTTTAATAAATTTATATTTTTGTTTTTTATTTTTGCTACAATTCGGTTAAACGGCTGGGTGGTCCTTTACTCTTGAAAAGTATTATAGTACGTATGTATATGTGTATTGTGTAAATGAAACTGATATTGTACAAGTGGTGTAAATAAAAATGATTTATAGGTCCTTAGCCATTTCCACAGCAATAATATTGACTAGATATCTATGTCTGCTGTTCTTGCGTTCCCTCGTAAATACTCGTACATATGAATGTAAATTTAGTCTTAAAACATGTCGGCTATGTTAACTATAACAACCTATTCAAACACGCCCTTTTGAAACATAAAAATTAAACTACAATTAATTGAGAAGTGAAAAACACTAAAGTTTAATAGCAGTAGTCGCGTTGTTAGTTATCATGTACACAGTTACAGTCGTTGCGTTATGTACAGCTGTATTATGAAGAGTTTCCTCTTTTAAAAGCCCATCACCTAAAGCAAAATGATTATTGTCATCGTACTTGGGCAAAAATAAATAAATAAAACCATTGAAAAATAAAAATTATAAATAGTCAATGGATGAATGGATGAATTGATAGTTCGTATAAACTATCAACGTCATGTTCCTAAAGATGTGCTTTCGCTATTATGGCTTGATGAAAAGTGTAAACGAGCCGCAATAAAATAATGTAAACAAACGTTTACAGCGGATAAACGTACAGAATGTACAACCTAAACCTGTACTCGTAGACGTTTAATTAATAATTTTCAATATTGGCAACAACTGATAAGTTTTGTTTATTATGATGAAAGATTTTGAAGTCACTCAAAAGCCATTCATTTTTTTCTTTTTATTAAAATTACAATCAGTCATAAATGAAACAATTGTTCGTTATATTGAAAGTTTGTACAGCTCAGCTATAAAATATATTTTTTTGTTTTTTGAAAACTTGCCGCATCATCAACATTGTTATCATCGCTAGCAAAAACTTAAAGTTGAAAAAAAAACCAACATCAATGTTTAAAATTGACTGACATGTATTTCATTTCAAAAGCTGCTATTTTGTTTTTTTTTGCTTTGTAGTTTTCTAAAGAGGGAAAATCATTTACTACATCTTCTCTAAATGTATGAGTTATACGTTAAAACGTTTTGCTTCATATTTACAAATGCAATAGGCGGCCGCCTTATAACTCTTTTTAAAGTTCAAGGTTATTTACAGCAAATGCAGACTGCTGTTGTAAGGTTTGAGAAAAAAAAATTTAGTAGTAACTGAGGCATTGAGTAAAATTATGATGGTGATGATGTTGCACTCATCTCTCAGTAGGAACTGAAGAGGAAAAGGTCTCAAAGAAAAAAAAAAAAAAAAAAACAACAACTTTTAAACTGACATCAACAAAACATTTCTTATTTTAGTGTTTATTTCCAAAAGTACGAGTACGACACACATTCAATACTCGATAAACTACAGCATAAAGTTTTCAATGAATTTCATTAGGTTTTGTAAAGTAGTGGTACTCGCAGACTGACAGCAGCTACAAGTTTAAATACCCCATCGAAAACAGTAGCCACAGCATCAGCGAAAAAAAAAAATTAAAAGAAACAACAGCAGTAAAATCTCTCTTTGTTTTGATTAAACAGGCAGTAACGAAAAAGATGCCATTTGGAATTTATTTTAAGATTATAATGTATGTACTCATTTGTGTTTATATTGTTGCTTTACATCATTGAACCAACCCGTGTTTTCAGGACATTTTTGCCTTGCAACTTTTGTTTACCAAAGTTTTTTTACATTCATTTACAATTTTTAGTGACGTTTTTTTTTGCTGCTGAGTGTATAATTCAACACCATATGACCATGTTTCGTAAACCACCTTTAGTTTCACCGTTAAGATGACTTAAAACCTATTAATGTTAAGAATCTTATATTTAGTAGCCTGTCCTTTAGGGCAATAAATGAAATCGATCACAAGAAGCTTGGTGTAGAACAAAAAATTGGAAGAACACTAAAAGGACTATTAAAATATTCATATAATACGTATGAATATAAACTGCTGCCTGGCCTGTCTGTTTTCGGCTCTGTTTAGTGTGCAATGATTTATGTGAGCAAATTGTTGTAAAACACTTTTTACAATGAGTATTTTGTATTTTTCGCATTTTTTTTGTCGTGTTTTCTTATACACTCTTTTGTATTTAAAATTCTGATATGGTGAATGTTTATTGTTATTGACATTTTTTTCTTTTCACCTTGTTATTGCTCGTGGAACATAAGAAATCAATTCATTTCAATATAAATAAAGGACTATAGGCTATTTTTTTTTTTTTTTGTTTTAAAAGAATTTAAATGGGAATTGAATTTATAAAAAATTCAAAATATTTTAGTAAATCGTTAACAAAAACAAAAAGGAATATTTTATTACAATTGAAATTACTTTAAAGCATAATTGGGATTTTATTAAATTACCAATATTACGGAAGGGAAATCAAGAGATTCGGTTACTAGTACATATTTTAATGTGATTTTTCTTTAAGTGGCATTTGAGTTTTTTTGTGTTCTTTATAAAAGTTGTGCCAAATTAACGCAAGGGTTGGTTTAAATAAAAAAAATTTAGTTAATTTCCTGGAATAAAAGCCCTGTTAGTGTTAAAAACAAAACAAACAAAAAAATAATAACGTTCTGAAAGTATTGGAATTCTCCGCTAGATATAATTTACGTTGGTTTACTATCCCAGCAGAAATAAGTGCTTACCAATAAGCTATTTTGTAAGGGAGAAATTGTAAACAATCACTTACTCGTGCGCTTCAATAATGCATGATTTTTATATGAAATGAGCCGCTAAAATGCAATTTTATTGAAACTACTTAGTACAAAAATTCAAAAATAATACCTTATCTTGTAGCATATTTGGAAACTTTAATGTATAAAAAACAATACAATGCTTCCATTATTGCTTACATTTTTATTAATTGCTTTCAAATTTTAAAAATTTTCAGCTGAGATAATGCTGTTTTCTTTTAATAACTGATATGTCGCAACAGATGACACAGTATGGGAAATTGATAAATGAAACTTGAAGTTTTGCAACCCAACAGGGTTATCCAAACAACATATCGTGCAGGAGTTTATGTGCTCTATCCGCCATTTCATATTTTTTATATATCTCAAGTTAATTATGCCACTTTAGGGTTTCGATCCCAAATTTTTCAAGTCTGCAATACGTTTTCGGATATCTCGCCCAGTTTCGGAGATATTGTAAATAGCCCAAAACGGATTGCAAATTTTAAAAACAAAAATTAACTCGAGATATATAAAATGGCAGATAGAGCACATACTCATGTTGTGCATTGTATTGGAATTTTAATAATTTTAATAATAATTTTAATTTGACCACTAAAAGGCCAGTGTCTATCTATCGGTGGATGTTATTTGTGAGTGGTGAACGTCTTCACTAAGTATATTCGCTGTTATCTTCCCAGAAGATGGCGCTGTGCTCCTGATAATTCGTTTCTGATGGAATAGACTGGAAATATCAGGGAGCGGTATCTCGAATATGGCCTTTATTTTTAAATTATAATTTAAATTTAAATAATTTTAGAAAAACCACAAAATTTTCTTTTTTCTTTTTCTCCTTCACTGGGATTTGAACCTCTAAACTAATTGTGTTATATCACATAATGTAATCTGATCACCGAAATTAAAGAATACACGACCAGGAAATGTCTTTTGCAGAATTGAATTGTTTCAATGGCTGTATAGCATATGGCATCGATTTGTTAAAACAATATATTGGCGACATCAATATCATTTACCCGTTGTTGGTGAACTTGTTGTCCGCAAATTACTAGTTTTTGGTTCATCTATACTATACTATTATATTAGACTTATTTTACTCGAAAAAATGTAAAATATTTCCTAATAATGAAAACACGTTCTATTCTATATGCCCCATGTTTACCGATCCTAAAGTCTAAGCTGTTAAACTGTTCTTTTTCAGGGTTTTCAGCTAGTTACTGCAATAATGGCGGCAAATCTTGTGTTAATTTTGAGACACCCTTTAAGTGTCAATTAATTTTAATTTCATTTTTTTAGTTCAGAATATTTCCTTTTTTACTTTAAAAAATCGGAATATTGACTCTTCTTAACTTTTTATTTTTACTGAGACCAATACTCAGGGGTAAACCCGTTCTAAATGCTGTGCATTGTATTTTGACAACAGAACAAATATATATTTTTCTTATATTATTATTAAGTGCTTTAGGAATGAGACAAATTGCTTTGAATTGACCATTCAAAGGCCAGTGTTATACCTTCACCCTTGAATGATCAACAGCCCCATAGTTGCATGTTGATTGCGGTGAGTGCCTTCGCTAAGTAGGTTTGCTCGATGTGCCCGATACAATAAATAACTCTTTTCTATTTTCTTACGATTCAATGAAAAAATAAAAAATCAAAGACTAAACACTCTCTTTCATATGTACGAGTAATTCAAAATGTTGCGCTAATATTGGAACACCCTTTATTTGTATAATATAACAATGAAATGTTACCTTTTTTTAGAACAATGAAAAACGTATTTATTTTTATATTTTTCAATTTAAAGCAGACAAACAGTATTAAACAGCTGAACGATAAACTTGTTTTAGTGACGATAATATAATATTTTTAAAAATTTATGCATAATTAACACAAAAATAAAAATCTCTTCTTTTAAAAGTTAACTGTAATTTCTTGACATCTTTAAATTAAAACTCATAAATTTGAATATAAACAATAGAACGAACGCATAAGAATAAAACCAAAACGAACTCTGGAAAAGAGTTAAATGTGAAAAATAGTAAAAAAGTAAAAACGACAAAATTATTGTCATTTCATGGATTGTTTTTTTCATATTGTTTAGTAGTGTCTATGAAAGTATTTAACACTTTTCCTTTTATATCTAAGCATAAGTAAACTAGAAAGAATATCGTAGCTGATAAAGAAGATCTTAAGATATTCACAGTAAAATATTAAGTAAATATGAATGAATAAAACAGAAATGTTTAATGAAAACAAAAAAAAAATCTTTAAACAAAGGAATATATAAAAAATGATTAATTTTTATTCCCGCCACCAAATGCACTATTTAACAACGGATTTAATGAAAGAATAAGAATAATTCTTTATTTTTGCTTTTATACAAACGTATGGCTCCATATGGTTATAAACTTAAGCCACAGTGTAACGTTTTGTGTAGATAAGGCGAGACAAGAAAAATCGTTTATTTTAATTAATTTCACTTCTGTAGATTTTTGCTTTTTTAATTTCATAATAAAATTAAATAAATTTCTAACACTGTTACTTAAGTTCTTGGTGTTAGTCTAATAACACAAAAAAAAAACGAGTAATAGAATAGAAAAAGAATTTCTTTTTTTTAGCTTAACCAACACTTTTATATATGTAACATGCCTGCAACTTGTTTAAAGACATACCTATAAGCATAATGGAGTTCTCTTTTCTATCATACTTTTAATTAAGAATGTTGCATGAGTGTGTATGCACTGCACGAGTATAAATATTAGGGTGTCACCTACTTTTCAAAGTTAATTATTTTTGTCGTGCATAGAGTGCAAAAAATGTTGTTATGATCTACAGAAAACTTAAGCCTGGTCTTCTAATGGCAATCTATGTTAACTTAAGCTTAATGGCCCTATTATGCTGCACAACTGAAGTAGAAGTTGTCTTTTAGTTGTTAAATTATTATTATGATTTACAATTCATCTCAATTTTTAATCAGACATTCATTTAATTGCCTTGGTGCAGTTTTTACCCCTGTTATGTTGTTGTTTAGAATGTGGTGTGTGTTAATCTTTATCTATGAGTGCCGGGACCTCCAGTTAAAGTCGACTCTGAACGACAGATTTGAGAAGCTTGTTCATTGCATTTAGTTACTCTTAGAGCTTTTGTCAGAAGACTGCTAACAGGATTTCGCTGAAAGAACTATTTTTTCACATTTCTTTTTTTTTAAGATGTTAGAGCTGAGGTTTGAACCCGGAGCACTTGCTTTAGCAAGCCAACACACTAACCACTTGACCACGGCGACTGTACCCTCATAAGGAAATTAAAAAAAAAACTGTTTTTCTTTATTTATTGGTAAAAACTTCTAAAGAAACTACAGCCCAGCAGAAAATTTTTCAAATTTGGAAGCAATAAATAAAATTGTAAGCCATAATGGAAGCATTATATTGTTCAAGCATACTCTAAAGCTTCCAAAAATGCTATAGGATAAGATATTATTTTTGATTTTGTATAATATTTGCTTACTGGTTGCAATAAATTTTAATTTTCGCATAACGACCTGTTACCATAATATTATAACGAATTAATTTCTTTTTTCAGTTTAGTTTTATATTTATAAAAAAAACAACAACATGCAGGGTATACGTTTTAAAATTAAAAAAAATTATTAAGGGAAACCCTAAGGAATATGCATTCTTAGACAAGAATTGGTGGAGGTAATAGATGATAAAAACCGTTACTTTTTTAAGTACATTTTGCTTCAAGTCTTATACATTTAGGAAAAAATGTGCGTGTTATACATGTTTGTAGTATATGTGCATATGCTACAAAGCAAATTTATATAAAAATGTCCATTAGAATATTTACACAAAAAAAAAAGGAAAAAAAAAATTAAATAAAGTCTTAAGTTGGAATTTTTCAAACAGAAAATCAAAATTTCTTAAGCGACAAATAAAAAGAAAATTATAAAGCATCTACAAATCTCGTATAAAGTTGTGTACGTACGTTACGTAGCTGTCAATTACTGTACTATTTTACTGTGCTTTTAATTGTACGTACTCGCCACACATAGATAAGTGGGCGTTCATTATTAATCAATTTATTTGATTTTTTCTTTTTCTAAGCTGCTTATAACATTAAGAGTTTATCGGTTTCTAACCTAAAACGCACCTTAAATTAGTAAAAAAAAATGTGTAGACTGCAAACTGTTTCTTAAATCAGTGTAAGAGTAACAATATAAGAGGATTTGGTTGTTATATCTATAATTATTTCTTTTATTGCTTATTTAGCTCTGTTTTATACTCTCTATTTTATTGAAGGTTAAATAAATCTGTTTTGATGTTGATGGTGTTTTTAAACATTAATTTTCATATTAATATTGAAATGTATTGGCTTTGGGTATAGGCATGTCTCTATGGCCATTTCGTCTCTGCTCAAGAAACTAGTCAGGAGAGTTTTTTTTTCCAAAATTGATATCAAAACTATAAATTCTTGTGTTAAAAACTTATACACTACATGCGAATTATGTAAAAAAAAACAAAAGCAGTAGATTAGGGTATCGATTAACGATTAATCGAAAAATTGTGTTCAAATAATTGTTCGAACAATTAAAAACAGTCAAATTTCGAATAACGAATAACTCGAATAATTTTCTACGATTAATCGATTAATCCACATAAAAAATTCTTTATTTATAGAAATAATGAATGGTATTAGTAAACTTCCTAAGTGTTGTAAAATATTTAATAAATCTAATGAAAAACAAAAGCAATTGCAAACATATGTTACGCTGCAAGAAAAGAAAAGGAAATTCGTCTTGTACATGATGTAAAGCATCGATGGTCGTCTTTATCTACCATGATTGAAAATTTTCTTCATATTTATAAATACGTAAATTACGCTCTATGTGATTTTGGTTTAACGACTTTTACAGTTATGGAAATTAAAGTTTTATCAAATTTGAATAAAGCCCTTAAACCACTTTATGCCGCTATTAAGGAGCTCGGCAAGGATTCTGCTACATTGATAGATTTAGAAGGAATTATACAATTTGTTGTTAATACAATGGAAAATACAAACAATCCTTTTTCAAATTAGGTATTAGAAAGGCTTAAGATTATATTCTTTTCCATGCACTTTTCTCAATTTCTCCAACCTCTATAATCAGCGAGAGAGTGTTCTCAAAATCGAGTTTTGTTAAAACTAAAGAAAACAATCGCTTAAAAGCTAAACATATAAATTACATTACAAGACTACTTTAACAGAAGTGCATAATTTTTTTAACTAATTTTTAACTCATAATATGAATTATTTTTAATTACTTATTTAATATTTTTATTACATACGAACTAGTAAATTATATATTAAATCGTTATATATATGATATCAAATATTAAAATTAATTAATGAATTATTTATGGTTTAGTTTTTCAATAATATGTTCGAAAGTAAAATATACGATCTCATTACATTTTCTACACTATAGTTAACTATAATTAATGAATTTTTAAAAATTATTATTTATTTTTTTTTTGAATAAAATGTTTTAAAAATACACAAAATTGGTATGTTATTTTATATAAAACAAAATGCGATTAACCGATCAATTTTGAAATTTTATTCGATTAATCGATCAAGAAAAATCCCGAATAATTACTCACTCGATTAATCGACCAAAAAAAAATTCGAATAATTGAACACCCTACAGTACATTTTTGTTCTTTTTCAAATTTAAAATCTGTTTTTCTTTTCTACTACAAATATTACAGCTTTATCAAGGGTTTACTTGACAAGTATTGCCTAGAAATTTATTAAGCCTTTAATAAATGGTGATTAATGTTTAGAATTTAGACTCTTGCATTTTAAATGTCTGAAATGAAATAGTATTTTCGAAATATTTTTATTTAAAAAAAAGTTTGTTTCTTAAGTCTTTTGTTTTCTAAGTATTAATTTAAATTTTAGCCAAATAGCACATAAATGGGGCTTGAGACTATCCACAAGTCGTATGATTTGTCAATTTTTTGTGGAGAAAAACAGCAGTGTGATGCTTTAAATTTAATATTTAATAGAAATATTCTACAATGAAAGGAAATACGTACGAAAAATTAAAAGTTGTATGGCTCACTGTTTGCTGAAAAATTTTAAAATCTCATATTAAAATCATACATAATTGGCCCTTACAACCCTGTATCAGGGTTACGGACTAGCTTCTGGCAGCACCCATTTTGTGTGCGTCAATTTTTATTCATAACCACCAGGACCTTTATTTTAGTGTCATCTACGAACGACAGACTTGTTCATGGCAATCAGTTACTCTCAGAGCTTTTGCCAGAAAATTGCTAAGAGATAGTCGCCGAATGAAATAGTTTTTTATATTTCTTTTTTTAAGATGCCACAGTTAAGATTTGAACCCGAAGCTCTTGTCTAGTAAGACATAGTATAAAAATTATGCTTTCTGTAATAAGCTTTTTAAGTGAAATTTAGCTTATCTACGTTGTAAGCACCGTTAAATACATGTTCATTTAGATTGCGCTACATTATCTGGATTTTAGAATATGTCACGCGATCCATCAATGTTGCCTACTATACGTTCAATAAATATCGTGAACATGTAACACTGCCCTAGAATGTAAAAAATAATTTTTGATTTTTTGGATTTAAAACTGTCTTCAATATGGAACTTTTATTTGTATTGCAACACTTAATTAATCCTACATTAGATTTTTAAAGCTTTAGTTTTAAACTTGTATACTCCTCGCTTAAAGTACGTGTAAGAACAATATATTGTACAGAAAAACTTTAATTTTAATGAAAAATAAAACAACAACAAAATAAATATAAAAAAATAACATCTTTTGCAATAATTACCAAGTCTGGCTCGATATAACAACCGAGTAGGTGTATTTTAAATAGTTTTTTTTTTTCATTTAAAATTAAACATACATATCTTGCTTGTTGTTGGTAGATATGTGAGTATATCAGACATCAATTACGCTTCGTTTATCTCTGTCTTTTTCGTATAATCATGTTTTGACATAAAGAAAAAAGAAAACCCTACCGGCAGACAGACATGACATGGTTACATGCAAGTAGAGCTCTTGTGCATTTAGTACATTTGTATATATGTATGTATGTATGTATACGAGTACATGTGTAAACATGAGTAGTTTTTCTATAATTTTCCCTTTTTTTCTATATTTTTATTTATTTTCTTTTCGTTTGCTGTTTTTTTTTATGCTTTTTCCATTCGTGTAACTTTACAGCCAAAACAATGATTTGGCATTTTCTTCTGTATGTTCGTTTTAGTGAATTTAAGTAAAAGTACGGGCATAAATAAAACGTTTAGTTTTTGTAAAAAAGCAAATACACAAATCCAAATGGCATCTTTGGCAATACCAGTTAGATTTTGTATTTTTCAAAATGTAATGCTTTGCCAACAATCAGACAAAGTGATGGTTCATTGTTTTTACTTTCATTTTAAAACAGTGAAAATTCAAATACACATATCCCCCGATTTACACGAAAGATAGGTGCCAGAGAATATCGTGTCAAGCGAAATCTGAATGTGCATAATTCAGTTTCTTATTTCAAAGTAAAATAAAACTAAATAATTGTTAAAAAGCATTAAAATAATAATAGTGTACATTGATAATTAATTTTACGTGTAAAAACAAGAAATATCAATTAAAAAATTGAATCAAAAATTCATTATTAGACGAGGCAACAATTGGTAGAAAAAAATTTAGTTTTATAGCAAAGGATAAGGTGGGGAAGAGAGAATCGTTAATCGGAAAAGAGAATTGTTAAAATCCTTCTCATGTTTTAACACACTGCTTATATAAGATAAACGTGAAATAACAACAATAACACTTGTAATGGAATGCTGGAGGATGGATAGTATAAGTGTTTAGAGCGATCGCATAAAACTTAAAGCAGGTCAAGTTCAAATCGTAGCAAAAGAGAAAAAAATTAAGAATAATAATGACATTCCACTCTATTTCACCTTTGTAAGGTAAATCAATTGATTTTATTTACAAGTGGGCAAAAATCGATTTGCCCGGATTGAACAGTTTATTTACATAGTACCGATTTGAATACAATATTTGTTTGCTTATTAGTTATTAATAGTTAAATCTTTAAATATACATACATATACATGTATAGCGGGTAAATAAACTGTTTTTCCACAGTTAAAAAATTAAGCGAGTTATATGCTTGTATTAATAAAAAAGTGCAGTCGTGGCGTAATGGCCTTGAGTATCTTATGTACGAATGACGACGATCAGCGGTATCACCAAAAGAGGTATCTGCTCGTGTGACTTTTTTAAATGACACATGATCCTCTTTTATAAGTAGGCACTTAAAAGGCTGTAATCAGTCTTATTTTATAGACATGAACACAAAGGGTGCAATCATGCTACAATTGGCATCAAAAAACGAATGACCAGGAAAAAATCGCCGCCTACTTGAAAGTAGTAGATAACGACTACCTACTTAGCGAAGATCATCAACACAATCAACATCCAACGACAGCTAGGGCAATTGTTGATGATCATTTAAACTTGAAGATATAACACTGGCTTTTGAATGCACAAATCAATTGATAGCAATTTGTAATTCGTAAGGCGCTCAATAAAAAAGAAATGTAGCCTATCATTTAAAAAAATTCAGTACAATGCACAGCATGAGTAGGGGCGTACTCCCCTGAGTGTTGATTTCAATGACAAAAAATAACAAAATGTTCGTCTGTGTGAACGCGAAAAAAAAAACAAAGGAGAATTACACGGACTATTACTTCATTCATGGAATAGCATTTAGCCATATCTACTACTCTATCTCTATTATCTAGACGATCTAAATTTTAATTTTTCTCTCTAAAGATATATCTTGTCTATTAATTTGGTGTTGTTAAATTTCTTTTGGAATGGTAAAATTCTACAAAAACTATAATTTTTTAGAATAACTTTCTTCTGCTAATTTATTTCTCTAAATCACATTTATACGAGTATGTGTAAAGTTTGATTAGGGCAAGTAAATATATAATGAGAGCGACGCATTCATTTACAGTTCTTGCTTCTACAAAATCGCGTTCCTATCATTCCACTAGTGCACACTGGTTCTCATTGTACTTCGATAAATAGGAATACACTTGTTGTTCCACTTTTTCGTTTAGAATAAAGGGTATTCCTAGAATTACTACCAACATCCATCGAAATTAAAAAATGTATGAATTTTTTTTTTTAAACTATGTAAAAGTGAAAACGTGTAGATCGGGGGAAAGGTGTATTAAAATTACATATTTATCATTTAGTACAAAAGTATTAGGTTTGCTTTAAATACAATAATACGAGTATGAAATATATTTTTTTATTTTATTTTTTTTATTGACTTTCTATTATTTGCCATATTAAATTAATTTTTTTGTTTTTGTTGTTTATTTCAATATAATAATACATGATTATTTGGCACATCTCAAACAACATTAAATCATTCTTTAATTTACTCTTACAAGCTTAGGTTTATAGTTTAATCATATATACAAGTGCATCATTTTTATAAAATTTTCATTGTTACGAGTATTTAGCATTCCTTGGCTTTAATTGTATGAGTTTTAAAAGTTTACCAACTTTAAATAATTGTTAATTTTATTTGGCTTATTGCCTAACTAAACTAAACTAAACTTCATAAATTAATATATCTTTAATGAGCCATATGTGTTGAAAAATTTTCATAAAATGTGGCGCTAGTTTGCCACATGTTTGTTTGTTAAAAACCTTAACCTTTTGTTGCCTTTAAACCGTCAGTATTTTATGGTCATATTACGTGTGTGGAAGTTTGTCATTATTATCATCATTATTGTTATTGTTGGCTTTAATACGAGTACACTTACACTTTTGCTTTTTTCTTATACATATATGATGTTAATGTGACAACGATATAATTAAAGCCAACCGTATTACCAGAGCCAATATAGAAATAGAGGAAAAAATTAACACCTTGTTTGTTATGCTAAGGTGCTAATTTCGGTATGATTGTAGAGTTTATATTTCTATTGCCAGTACGTCTCTAATCACTTTTAATAATATGATTTTGTAATAATTCAGCAGTTGGGTTAAAATAAATAACACTATACATACATATCGTCGCAAGAATTAAAGAACACTGTAACTGACAAAACATTTAGTGTTCACCAGAGCCAAAAAACTTGTTTGAAAGTAGAACAAAGACATTGGAATTTTTCAAAACGTAGACGGCGTAAGTGAATTTCTTTTCATCATTGAAATCTGGGACCGGGACCAATCGACGCGTAATTTTTTTTTCGGAGAAAAATGATGCAAAAAACCTATTTTCGATTTTCTGTCAGTTGCAGCGTTCTTTAATTCTTGCGACTATATAAATTTGGCTATTACAACACTGTTTAAGGGTTACGGCCTAGCTTCTCGTAACACTCTCTCATGTTGTGTGTGTTAGTTTTTATCCATGAGCACCGGGACCTACAGTTTAATGTCGACTTCGAACAAAAGACTTGAGAAGCTTTTTCATGTCAATCAGTAGCTTTCAGAGCTTTTTCCAGAATACTGCTAAGAGGTACTTAGTTGCCGAATGAAATAAGGTGTGCGTCACTATAAAGTGTAACACCCATTTTTCTTAATAACTTTTTTCACCTTTAATCAAAATTATTTTTCTTTTAATCACAATATCTTTGAAAAATGTGTCAGATTTTAAAATGTATCAGTTTGTCAAATTTGACTTGTTAGTTAGTTCACAATGGATAATCAAAGACAAGTGCATACAAAAATTATTCAAATAATTCAAAAAAACCATATTGGAGTTATACAAAAGTTGCTAGGGAAGTCCACGTGACCAGGCAATGTGTTTCCAGAGTGGTCAAAAAGTTCAACAAAGACCTAAAAATTGAAAGAAAGCCTGGAACAGGTAAAGCAAAACTGGTAACGAACAACGCGAAAGCCAAAAAGGTTGAGAAGCTTTTGCTGGCTCTTCCAAACATTTCTGGTCGCGAAGTGGCCCGGCGCGTGCAATGTTCGGAAAGTTTTGTGCGCCGAGTTAAAGCTAAAGCTGGCCTTAAAACATTTAAAGTCCAAAAAGTTCCGGATAGAAATGCTAAGAAGAATATTGAAGCAAAAAAAAGATCAAAACTCCTCAAAAAAGAATTTTTTCAAAAGTTCGAATGTTGTGTAATGGATGATGAAACTTACGTTTTTGCAGACTTTGCGCAGCTTCCTGGCCAAGAGTTTTATGTAGCGGATAGTAGAGGCAATGTTTCTGAAGAGTTCCGAACTAAAAAACTATCAAAATTTCCCAAAAAGTTCCTAGTTTGGCAGGCTATTTGTAGCTGCGGCAACAGAAGTACATCGTTTGTTACATTGGGATCAATAAACTCAGATATTTATATCAAAGAGTGTCTTCAAAAGAGGTTGCTCCCATTTCTAAGACAGCACAACATATCAACATTCTTCTGGCCAGATTTGGCAACATGTCACTACAGTAAAAGCGCAATAGACTGGTATAATAAAAATAATGTTATTTTTGTTCCAAAAGAGGCTAACCCACCAAACTGCCCAGAGCTGCGGCCTATTGAAAGATATTGGGCTCTGGTCAAAAGAGAACTAAAGAAGAGTACATCTGTTCCCAAAACCATTACTAGTTTTCGATATAAATGGACAGCTGGTACCAAAAAAATCACCGAAAACACTATAACATTGCTTATAGATGGCATAATGAATAAAATAAAAAATTTTATAAAATTAAATTAATTTTTAAATAAAATAATACAGAATATAAATCTGTAATAAAAATGCAAAATAAAACTGTTTTAATTTTAACTCTAGCTTACTCCAGTCAGTTTTTATTTGACTTTTGATGTGTTACAGTTTATAGTGACGCACACCTTAGTTTTTTTCATATTTCTTTTTTTTACGATGTCAGAGCGTGCTGTGCAGCATTTAAAGTGAATTATGCAACTTAATAAAAACAATATTTTTTCTAAATATAAGTCTAAATAATGTATATCGTTCAGGTATTTTGAACTATGCACCTAATGTGGACTAGAGGCTTTTTTCTTACAAACTAAAAGAGATATTGAATGTCTAATTCCAAAAATATTTTAAAAATAAAATTAGATTTCTTATGGGTACAAGCTATCTCTGAGAACAACTCATTGCATCTTAATTAGTGCTGGCAAAGTATTGTACTCAAATGAGTACCGAATATCAAGCATTGGTACCAATTTTTGGGTATTACTTAAAGGTAACAACTTAATACTTTAAAAAAGAGTTTTATTTATTCCTCAAAGTTGTATGGAAAATTTAGATTTTATCGGCCAAAACAAAATTCGGTGTAAAAACACAATACCTACACTTTATGAAATTGTTTTCTCTTAAAAATAAAATCCGTTAAAAGGATTGACTAGTATTGTGTACCCAAATAAAAGTACTCAATTCTATTGAGTAATTGAAAAGTAGCACAAATTGGCAGCACTATTCTTAAGCAAATTGTGAGAAGAGTTTTTCCTAAAAAATTTAATTTTTGTTGATTTTATGTTAAAAACCAAAGAATATATTTTACTTATATAATTATTATCTGTATGAAATTACTCTGTATTATTTTACCAACACTGTATTTACATACATATGTGCTTACATTTAAACAATTATTATCTTCCATTTAGACTTTATATATAAGTATTAACAGAAAAAAAAAGAAAATTAATAATTTTGTTATTATGTTTTCATTTTACCAATTAATAAACGAAATCTTTATGAAAACACACGTAATTTTCCATTTAATTTTTGTTTGTGGCCATGTTTTCTGTAACGCTTTCACAAAAAATATCAAAATAATTATAAAGTCGTTTGTTGAAGCACTACTAAAATCATAAAAATATTGCCATGAAAATTATTTTCAAAATTTTAACACAATCTGAAAAACACGCAGAGGGACAGATTTGAGAAGCATTTTCATGGCAATCAATTACTCCCAGAGCTTTTGCCAGAAGACTACTGAGAGGTAGTCGCCGAAAGAAATGATTTTTTCATATTTTTTATTTCAGATGTCAGAGCTGAGATTTGAACCCGGCACTATCGTCTTAGTAAGCCAACACAGCATTTTATATATTTTTTTTATTTGAGACCAATACTCAGGGGTAAACCCCTACTAAATGCAGTGCATTGTTTTGGAATTTTTGGAAATGACAGTACATATACACATATTTGTTCTTATATTATTATTAAGCGCTTTAGGAATAAGACAAATTGCTGTGAATTGATCATTTAAAAGCCAGTGTCATACCTTCACCATTGAATGATCATCGTTGCCTGTTGATTGTGTGGTAAGTGTCTTCGGTACTTCCCAATAGTTGGCGCTTTTCTTCTGATCATTCGTTTTTTTATTTTTATTTTTTTGTTGACATTGGTTAAAGTGGAATAGAGTGGAATGTCGGGAAGCGGTTTCTATGAAGAAGGTCTTCTTGTAGGGGGGAACCTCTTATTTTTAAATTATATTTTTGAAAAAACCTCAAATTAAGTTTTTAATTTTTTATCTTTGTTGGGATGATTATAAGATTCCCTAACTAGATGGGATTCAATGACTGAAAGATTTTTGCCATTAAAAAAATTTATTCAACCGAGAAGATTTTTTTTAATTTACAATTGCTTCTTAATATAAACTTCTAATTTTGAAACTCTTTTAAAGAATCTCTGCTATTTATGAAATTAATTGTTGACGCTATACCTATGTCGATCAGATACAAATATTATAACTGCCGAGGGTGCTTTTGAATTTTTTTAAACATAGAGAAAATAGAAACTTACTTATATACATACATAATTGTCCATTACATCCCCGTGTCAAGAAAACGGACTAGCTTCTCGCAGCACTCATGTTGTGTGTGTTAATTTTTTATCCACGAGTACTGGGACCTACAGGTTAAAGTCGGCTGCGACTTCGGACTTAAGAGACTTGTTCATGGCAATCCGTTTATTTTTAGAGCTTTTGCCAGAAGACTGCTAAGAGGTAGTCGCCGAAAGAAATATTTTTTCATATTTCTTTTTTTTCAAGATGTCAGAGCTGGAGCTTGAATCAGGGACCGTAACAGTTATTTTTTCACTTTTACTTTTTCGGTCAAAAATAAAAGTAAAAATCTGACTTTTATTTTTTAAGTAAAAAATATAAGTTAAAATTTGACTTTTATGTTTTAAGTCAGAAAAAAAATTGACTATGCCATAATAATAACAATGTAGGAAATATAAGAAAAATAAGATCGATGACAATCAGTGCTGTTGTTTTGGTTACTTCTAACCAACCCAACTTTAGTCAAATTTGCTTGCTATTCAATTTTAACAAAATTTATTGCATCCGTTATGTCATGTCTAAAGGACTTGGCACGTATTATTCATCAAGTACCTGCGACACAAGTTAGCGTAGAACGCGCGTTTTCAGCACTTAAGATTGTTCTCAGCGATTTGAGCTACAATTTGTCTGAACAGAACTTGGCAGCTATATTAATGGTGAAATTGAATTCTGAGTCATTGCAATGAAAGAGTGAACAATTTAATGTTCAAATAAAGGAAATTAAATGTAATTTGTATTTTCAGAGCAAAATATGCAAAAAACACCAACTCCTTAACTTTCTAGCCAATAAACGTTTTTGTATACATACTCTATTATAATTTTTTTTCTATTTGTTTTAATACAAATACAACATGTACTTATAATTCTAAAAATAAACCACGGCGACTACAGAAACTTACTTATATCCATTAAAAAAATAGAATATATCAACGAAAAATTAAATAAAAATATTCTTAATACCCGTCTATAAGAAACAACTGGTGCTGATATTAATTTCGCCGCATAATTAATTAAAGAGTTTATAACCAAAACACGAATGTCAAAAGGTCAATTATGGCACAATTTTTTATATACATATGAGTAGGTGAGATGCAAAAGTCGTTTGTTGCAAAAATTTAAAAAATCATGATAACTATTCTTGTGGAGTTTTATGACAATATACAGATTGTATCAATGTATGCTCAAGAAGGCGGTTACACTATTCCACTAATTTGGTTCATTTAATCAGACGCTACATGTTTTTTGCATTTTTCCAAAATTCTGTTAACGTGTAACAAACGAGTTTTGCATCTTCACTTACTCATATATTTCTTATAACAGTTAGGCCTCTGATATACTTCTAAAGTTTATTGCTATGCTTAAACCATTCTACCTAATAGGCAGTAGTTATAACATGGTCCTGTGTTAGACAGGCATGGACCATTTCATTTAAAAATAAATGCCTATTGCCACCCCCTTAGTTTTTAATACAATTATATGTAAACTGAAGACAACTGCAGGCATTATGTGTATGGCTTTTAAGGTCCTAATCTAGGATATATCAAAATTAAAAGTACACGTTTAGTTCATACATTTGGATTAAGTTAAGAATAGTCCTACAATTTTAGTTTACACCTGAGGAACAACATAAACTGCTCAATTCTGGTATAAAAAAATTGTTTTTTTTTATTAACAAAATAAGTTGCAACATATAACTCTAGTTTCTTACGTATATTTGTTACTTTTTTGCTTTTTTTCTTTTTTGCGTAACGTGTGAAAAGTAATTTTATAACAAAATATGCATAAATTCAATGCATTTTTTTTATTTTATAATTCCCACTACATAATAATACTACCTTTGAGTGTTTATGCAATGCAATGGAATTTTTTTTTTTTTTTGTTTTATTTTTCATTAATAATGTCTTGCTATACTAAAAATAATAATAAAAAAATTACATCACAAATGCAGAAAACAGCAGAAAAAAAAAACGAAATAATAATTTTGAATTTTTGTTGTTGAAGTACATACATTGCTGTACAAATATTTTTCCACCATACTCCCCCTTTTTATTCTGTCTGATAAACAAAGCCCAAGAAAGAAAGAAAGAAAGAAAATTGCTTGGAATCATTTTCTTAGGCCATTGCAACAAATAAATACATGCTTATGAAAAATAAGAAGAAGGAAGTAAAATTGTAGTTAATTTACTGTGTTCGAAAAACAAAAACAAAAACACAATAAAAAAACAAAGTTGCAAAAAGCTTCAAGAAACTATTTAACATTTAATACGGTTACAAACAAAATACTTGTAATTTGTTAGCTTCTTTATATTTTTGTTATTACTAC
Organism: Metopia argyrocephala; assembly: GCA_963576795.1. Lineage (NCBI taxonomy): Eukaryota > Metazoa > Arthropoda > Insecta > Diptera > Sarcophagidae > Metopia > Metopia argyrocephala. The sequence continues at coordinate 99,949,714 of OY756210.1, forward strand.
GATTTTCATTTTAAAAATTTTTTTTTCTTGAATATTTTCTAACGTTTTTTATTTTCTATTATAGTTTCATAAATATAACTGCTTGCTGCCTACAACTTGCAATGTAATGTAATGTAAGTGCAGCAGTAAGTTGCAGTTATGAGTGTTATTATATGGTGCAACACGCATAAAAAGTTTTCTTTTTTTTTTTTTTTGAAATGCAATGAAAACAACGACAGACAACGAAATACTTTTACATTTAAAGGAACGAACAAGTAAATGAAAGTACAACAACAAATGTGTTACGCAAAGGTTAAGTAATAAAAATGCCTCATAGTTTGGTTGCTACAACAATAAATACGTATTAACATTGTGGAAAAAAAAGTGTTGTAGTGTGTAGGTGATGTTAAAATTCCCAACATTTTTTTTATTTCTCTTAAATTGATTAGTTTTTCAAAATGCTTATTAATTTCCTTTTCAATTTCCCTTAATGATGAATAGGTAGTATGAGTTTGTAACATAAAAAAAAATAAAATTAGTTTTTTTTCTTTTGACTTACCTCCTGCATTTAAGCCATTCGATGAGTGTTTCATATTTCCGCAATTGCCGGTATTTGTGGCAGAATTTGGAAATACTCCTCCTCCTCCACCCATTACGCCATATTTGATAGGTTTGAAATGGAAAAATGATGGTGAATATCCAGAGCCGCCACGACTTAACGAACTAAATTGTTCTTCTCTATCCTCGACATATAAGCCTTCTTTGCCCATGGCAGCCAACTGACGACCTTTAGGCATAAACATTACCAAAAATACCGTGGCTGATGTTGCTACTAGACCAAAAGCTATACAGGCATCTTTGTGACGTTCAGCAACAGCTAAACCACATAACATCCAACCCAACCAAATGGGTATAGCGCCTCCTATGGCCAAACCAATATAGGTCGCTTCTCGATAATTATCTCTTATGCCTCTTGATTTAATGGCCAAAACAGATACAAAGACTATGAGAAATATGATGTAGATAAGAGAGAACAGGAATTCAGAAAATTGTGTTTTACACAATGGTATTAATACTGTGCCGGCCGCTGTAATGCGTGCATATATATCGTTAGAGGAGGTACTCGAATGAAACATGGAAGCGAAAGATGATGGATATCCTCCGGTGGCGGTGTATTCTGTGCGCGAAGGCATAGTAGAGGCTAATATGGTATTGGTGCCAAAAGGTACAGAGAGTGTAAATAGCTCTGGTGGTGAGGTAATTAACCATTGAGCTCCTATAGCGACTTGTATTAGCACAGCAAAGAGCAATAACAGACCCTGATAAGGTGCCGGCAAGTAGACACCACCGTTCAGACTTATAAGAAATACACATTTTACCAACAAGGCAGCAAATACCAAAGCATAGGCAACACCAACTCCAAATCGTATTGTACCACAAGTCAACAACGAGGGTTGCGCTGTTATAATGGCTCCCAAACCGGCACAGGCAAATAAACCCAACAACAGCATTTGTCCTAAGAATAGATGCCTTCTCGAGGGTGAAGTTCTCCAAGCCTTAAACAGCACAAATACTTCGAAAGCAGCCATCATTAGCATTGTTAAAGAGGCTAAAACTAATACCGGTACTACCCATGGTTCTTTACGTAAACCGGCAAAATTATGATGCGTAGATATCATGGTAGGTGCTGTTGCAGTACTATTGCTACCTGACGTAGATTTTGGTGCCATTATTAGCACTGAGCGTTGACCTCCGGGAGCCGTCGCAGAGGGTTGTATAAAGTTGGGCAGACCTCGTGCCTTAGATCCACTCCTCGAGGGTGACAATGTACTAGAGGGTGATACAGTGGAACTAGTTGGCACTACAAAGAATTCGGTAGACATTACCACTAAACGATCTGCTTTAGATACATTGGCCACTAAAACGCCTTCCTCCACATTTACATCCTCTCTTCTATTCAACTGTTTGGCTTTACGTCCTCTGGACGGTGCTGTTGTTGTTATCGTTTCGTAGGTTTGATCTTCTAATGATGCCACAGACAGCAGCGTAAACGTTTCGGGTCTGGGCTCACTATTATGTTTGGTAGTCACTTGATTTTTCGTTTTCACTTTTATATCATTTTCCTGACTCACTATATAATTATTTTTTTTTAATAAACTATTTACACTTTTCTCTGTGCTCACACTTACAACATGATTATTATTAAATAGTGCAGATTTATTTAATAAATTACGAGTATTCACATTAACATTCTTTTTACGCAATGGTAATAAACGTTCACCGAATCTGGGTTCATGTGCTGTACGACCAACACTGGAAATGTCGGCTTCATTAGCATAATGAGCTAATTCAGCGTCGTCCAAGGCCAATGTCACGTCATAAAACTGTGATAAACAGATGAGAAGGGTGCAACATGATACTAAAAAATTCCGTAAAGTCCGCACTTTTCTACGTTTAGCACACATTATCGTTTTTGTTATTAATGACACTACAGTTGCGGCCATCGACCATCTTTCGTGACGGACCAAGCCTAACTGATCCACATTGGCAAATGCATTTATGTTGGAAACTGCACACTGCCAACAGTCTCAGAAGAACAAAAAAAAAAAAAAAACTAACAAAACCAAAAAAAAAAATTATAATGCGAACAAATGACCGTAAACTATTGGCAACAACAGCAAGAGCACCACCGACTTTCAACAGCAACAAATATTCACTAGCAAAACATTTAAAATTGCACTTGGTTGCCTTGCTTGCCTGCCTTGTCTAGTTTGCCTGCTGCTGGTGGCTGTCTGTTGATCTTGTAAGTGTAGATGTGATGATGGTCGTTGGTCTGGATTGTGTACAACAACTGTGTGCAACTTTAATGTTTGATTTCGCATTTGGCCTAAACCATGCCACAATTTTCTTATTGCACTTCGTGTATGCTGTTAACTAAGCATCGGTTTTCTTAACGAATTCTTATTTTTTGTTGTTGTTGTTGTTGCAATTTTCTTAAACAGATTTCGTTTTCGCGTTTTGGTTTCGTTTTTACACTTCGTTTGTTACGCGCGGCGTTTTAAAAATAATTTTCTTTTTTCTGTTTTGCGTTTCGTTTTTTTTATACTTTTTTCAAATTTTTATTTTCGTTTTATTTATTGGTTTTTAAATTTCGTTTTATTCGCACAGAGAAAGAAAAGCTAAACATCTACTCACGTTGCTCGACCGTCAAAGACTGTTTGATGTTTAATTTTCTTGTCTTCTTACAAACTAATGCTGCTGCTAACAAATAAAGAGGCATTCGTTTTTATGTTGGAGTTTGAAACTTGGTGTTTGACTTTGAACATGTTGGCTGCAATACTTACAACAGTAAAACGATACTCGTCGTACTCTTAACTAACCAAGTTTCTTTATTAGTATTAAATAAATAATAACAGTAACATTCATGGCATGCGTTTTACCTCAATAAAAAAAGAGCATCAATTTTAGCCAACAATATAATGAAATCAGTTAATAGAGGAAAAGAAACAAAGTTTGATAATAACGCGTTTAGAAAGATATTTTAATACCGTAATCGTATTTATTTAAAATATTTTGACAGAGAGCGCTTAAATGTACATATTACTTGTAAGTGTCATGATAAGAGAGGGTGGAAGTGTTTTTTAAACACAAGTTTTCTGTTACAAATCTAATCCAATGAAATACGCAAGTAATTTTGATAAAGTATAGCTTAAAAATAAATCATTTCTTGTATTATCTATATATGTACGTATGCAAAAATGAATTTCAGTGGGTATATACATATGTTTGTACTCTATAGATTCATAAGCCATTAATCAATCCAATTATCGTAAAAATTTAGAAAGTTATTATGTATATCCCCAGGAGGGTTTTTGTCAGAAAGTCGACGAAATTGGATAAGTGTACCTAGTACCTTCTAATGAAATTTAATACTGATTTTTGTTAAAGTTACTAAACGTGATCTGAATGATTTTATGGTCAAGGGAAATCTTTAATAAAAAAGTGGGCGGAATTGAACGAGCGGCGTGGTACTTCCATAAAAAGTTAATGTTGTTTTTTTATATCTTCAGGAAATTTAAAGCTAATGTAACTAATTTTACTCAGAATGATTTCATGGTCATGGCAAGTCATCAGTAAAAAAGTGGGCGTGGCACTTCCCATACACACTAAGTATTGTTTTTTTTTACATGTATCTTGAGATATACAGCTCTGACATCTTGAAAAAAAAAATATTTCTTTCGGGGACTACCTCTCAGCAGTCTTCTGGCAAAAGCTCATGGTACTCATGAATAAAAATTAACTCACACAACATGGGGGATGCGTGGTATAGTGGTTAGAGCGCTCGCACAAAAACTCAAAGGACCCAGGTTCAAATTCCAGAAGAGGTGAAAAATGAAAAAGTTAGTTTGCAGTTTTTTCAAAATTATAATTTAAAAATAAGAGGTCTCCCCCCCTCCAGGAAGATCATCTACAAAGAAACTGCTGGCCAACATTCAACTCTATTCCACCTTCACCAATGTCAACAAAAAAAAAAACGAATGATCAGGGAAAAAGCGGCACCTATTGGGAAGTAGCAGCTAAACCTACTCAGCGAAGGCACACTCACCACACAATCAACATGCAACGATGAGGCAATTGCTGTTGATCATTCAAGAGTGAAGGAATAACACTGGCCTTTGAATGATCAATTCACAGCAATTTGTCTCATTCCTAAGGCGCTTAATAATATAAAAAAACAAAATACATGTTCTGTTGTCATATATGTACTGTCCTCTCCAAAAATTCCAATACAATGCACAGCATGTGTAGGGGTTTGCACCCCTGAGTATTGGCCCCAATTAAAAAAAACATGGGTGCTGCGATAAGCTAGGCCGTAACCCTGAAACAAGGTTGTACGTGTAAGGGTCTGTAGCCGCCGTGGTCTAGTGGTTAGTGTGTTGGCTTACTAAGACATGAGCGTAGGATACAAACCCCAGCTCTGACATTTATGAAAAAAAAGAAATATGAATATGCTACCTCTTAGCAGTCTTCTGGCAAAAGCTGTGAGAGTCACTGACTGCCATGAACAAGCTTCTCAATGCAGTCCTACGGAGACGGCTTTAAACTGTAGGTCCCAATAAATTAATACACACAATATGGGTGCTGGAAGAAGCCAGGCAGTAACCCCGACACAGGGTTGTAATGGCCAAGCATGCATGTATGTATGTAAATTTAGTTTGAATGACTTCCTACTGAACACAAGTCATTAGTAATAGAGTGGCTGGAATTGGACAAGTGGGCATGGTACCTCTTATACAAGTCAAACGTAATTGTTGTATTTCTGAAGAACGGCAACATTTTTTAATTAAAGCAAATAGGAGTAGCAAGTGAAGCACGCCGGGATTTGCTAATTTTATATAAATAAATTTTTTTTTTAAATTCTTTAAAATTTTTTTTTAGTTTATCAGTTTTGAAACTTCTTAAAATAATTATTATGCAGCCCTTGTATTAAAAGAAATGTATTTCCTTTTTATCTGTTAAAACTACGTTTTACTTAAAAATGTGTGTATATGCACTTAAAAAGAACGGTTTTAACTTCCAGGTGACCTTCTCTATTGAAATGTATATATTTCGACATAATAGTCATCATTTCATAATAATAAAAATTAAAGATTTAAAGTCAATAACCCTCATATTGTTATGTCATAACAATTTTCTTTTCTTTATTTCAATTATTTATTTGTGAATAAAGTCATGCACTAAACTAAACTGAATTACGCTTTACTATACAATGTATACATACATACATATGTATATGACGATAAGACCTTAAGACTGACTGTCTGTTTATTGGGACAGACAAACAATAATTTTACAAGTGTTTTTGTTGCTGATATTTTTTTGTATTAAAATAAAAATTAAGAAACATACATACATACCTACATATGTATGTACGTATGATAAGTACGTGCCACAAAGAACAAAGGCTTTTGTACTTTTTTTATTTTGTTTCTTACGATGACCAAAAGTTCAGGTGTGCTGGTCATTTTTAGATTTTTTTTTCCTGATTTTTTTTGTGGCGAAAAAAAGTGAGCAGTTGGTCATCGGTCTATTCAATTTTAGTGGTAAATATTATGGCCAATAAATTTAGTTTTTTTAATCAATTCATGTATGTTTATATGAAAATAATTTTATTTTTTAATAAAATTTAAATAATTTTAAAATTTTTATAAAGTAATTGATAATTACACGGTGCTACAAATGAGCAACTTTTTTTTATACTTGGAAAGTGACCTTGTGTAAGTTGTAGGCCTTATTGAGTAGATCATAAATTAATTTTTAAAAGTTCGGAAACACCCTCAAATTTCGGAGTTATTCCGAAAAAACTATTTTCGGGTAGGTTCGAGTACTTATGAACATGTAACTCAGTTGATTTTAATCCGATTTTAAATTTTTAAACGGTTTCAGAAAGAAGAAATATGTGCCTTTTTAAGTATGTACATATTTTTGTATATATATTACATTTTTGCAGTGTTATTTTTAATTATATCTGATTTTAATTTTATTTTTTCTAAATTTTTTAACTTTGGCGCCATTTTTTTAAATTAGATTGTTTAGAAACATACCCTTATGTATATATTTTATTAAAGCTAATTTAGTTCTGAGTTAAACAAGCTTCCTATAAATAAAATCGAGTAAAAAATAAAAAAGTTATTAAGATTTTTCGAAAGTTAAAAATTTTGCTTTTACAAATATGTATTGATCAAGATACTACATTTTCTTTATTTTTTTAGTCTTATGATTATGAATAAATAATTTTGCCACCATTACACCTCAAATTGCGATACATGAAGCAGTTCGTGAAACGCCTGGATAGGAAAAGCGATGCCTTTTTACACTTAAAATCAGTTTTCCTTATTGATTTCTAAACATAATTGTATTATTATATTATATTATCATGCTTGGCGAAGAATTCGCAATGAAATTAAATGTGTGGAAAAAATAGCATGGAGAAGCTTTATTAGTTTATGTGCAAAATTTTTGGGAAATGAAAAAAGTGAAAATTATATTGATGTAGTAAATGAATTTCTTGAGGCTTTTACACAAATGGGATGCAGAATGTCCATTAAAGTTTATTTTCTGCATGCACATTTAGATTTCAATGAATGATTTCAAATTACTGCTGGTCACTTAAGCAAGAAACAGACGATTTGATGTACAAGCGAAAGAGGTCTAGCAAGCACTTTTAATCAAATATTCAAAATTTCTAAATAGAATAATTTGAATACTGTTATTTTAAAATATTTCTACATATAATCATATCATTAAAATACTAAAAAATAAAGAAAATGTAGTATCTTGATCAATACATATTTGTAAAAGCAAAATTTTTAACTTTCGAAAAATCTTAATAACTTTCTTATTTTTTACTCGATTTTATTTATTGAAAGCTTGTTTAACTCAGAACTAAATTAGCTTTAATAAAATATATACATAAGGGTATGTTTCTAAACAATCTAATTTAAAAAAATGGCGCCAAAGTTAAAAAATTTAGAAAAAATAAAATTAAAATCAGATATAATTAAAAATAACACTGCAGAAATTTAATATATATACAAAAATATGTACATATTTAAAAATGCACATATTTCTTCTTTCTGAAACCGTTTAAAAATTTAAAATCGGATTAAAATCAACTGAGTTACGTGTTCATAAGTACTCGAACCTACCCGAAAATAGTTTTTTCGGAATAACTCCGAAATTTGAGGGTGTTTCCGAACTTTTAAAAATTGATTTATGATCTACTCAATAAGGCCTACAACGTACACTAGGTCACTTTCCAAGTATATTTTCACTGTAGCACCGTGTTATTGTTACTGAATTTCCAAGGAAAATGGAATATTTAAGAAAACATTTAAATGCAATAAAAATTTTTATTAAAAACTCATAAATATTAGACAAACAGTTATGGGGTTTATATAAGAACAAAATATTATTTAATAATATATCAGTTTATTGTTTACAAAAATTTTTTTATTAAATTTTTTTTTTTTCAATAACTGGAGATATTAAAATGTTTTAAAATTATTGAAACTTTCGAATCTAAATATGTACTCGTATGTACAGTTCTGTTTATTTGATTACCCACACACATATGCAAATTAGTAGCTATATAATTACAAATTTTTACCAATGGTGGAATCGTCACTTACGTTATCGTATCGACAATCGTACGAAAAACAATTACGTTGATACGTCAGGCAATTGAACGAATTGAAATTATAACATATGATTGCAAGCTTATCGTTATTTTCTATAAAAATCACAATAGTTTTTAACTTTAATAACACAATTCACAATAGATGTGAAACTGCCCAAAAAAAAAAAAAAAAAAAATAAAACAAAAATTAAAATCAATAATATAAATTAAAATATAAACATGGAACCGGTGTTGTTATTTTATTTAAGTGAAAACGACACTGAGGAAGACAAACAAATACGAGTAATAAGGATTACAGTGTGAGTTTTTAAAAATTAATATTGAAAAATATTTTAATTTCTTTTGTAAATTCATAAAGCGGTTCCGTTTTACCAAAAAAGCTTTTGTATATGTGCTAGATGAACTCAGTCTTAAATACTTAAATTCCAAAGCGGTTCTGCTGTTTTATCCTTGAGCACAATTGGGAAGTAAATTTTTTGCTAAATTTGATACTCGTTCATAACTTCTGCCATCACTTTTTTTATGTGGGATTAAGTTTATTACAGTTTTTCCAAGAAAAGATATACTAAATACAATAATATTAATAAAGTATTCAATAAAGTTTTGCTAAACTTTCATATTTTATTAAATTTAAAAAATTTTTCTAAGCACTCGCACTGAATTTTGTTAACGGTTACAGTTCGTAAAAATCATACGTTCAGTGATACGATAACGTATTTCATAATCCCGAAATTTACAATAAGCTGTACGTTCACGTATATCGTATTTCGAAAAGTTTGTTTTTACGTTACGAGTTATATGTTCACGGATGTGACGATTCGGGCCCAGAGTGCAGTCTAATTTGCAAACTACGTGCTAGCATTTGTAAAAATGTTTTAAAATACAACAGATTGGTATTTTTGATGTATGCGTGAGAAAGAACTATCCAACAGTACCATTTTTATTATCTTCAAAACCAAATGAAACCGATATTCGAATCAGATGTTTGTTTACATGTTTATTATTTATAATATTAATTAACAGCCTGTTTCCAGAAAGCTATTGTTTTCAGACTATCGCCTTTTTACTTATATATGTATGTAAAACAACAAAGAATCACTCAAATTTTAAAGTTTTTTTCATATAAAAAGACGATTGTTTACAGAGAGGCTGTTAATTTTTTATATGATAATGTTTATTTATTCGAGTATGTTCAACGTTTATAAAAGGCATTCGAGTAAACTTGCAATTGCAAATAACACTACAATCTTGAATTCACTAATGGTCATTAAAAGAATAAATAAAAAAAGCAACTAAACCGTTTCACATTTTAAAAGTTATTACAATTTAAAATTGCATTCGATTTCAAATTCACTCGAACTCGTTTTTCAGAACATATCCGATTGAAAGTTTTAAAATTTTAATGTTTTTATAAAGAAACAAAGAAAAAAAAAGAAATAAATTGAATGGGCACTGTCGTTGAAAGGCATTGCGACTAAACAAGGATGTTTTTCTCGTGATCTAAGACGCAATAAAAGCCACCTTTCCCGTTCTGAAATCCGCCAATACTACAACTCGTTTTTTCGGTTTTTATTATTTTGTCCCTAGAATACAATTTTCCTTGTCAATTTTTTTGCATCCCTACAAATATCGTCCGCCCTAATATCGTCGTGCGGGAGTTTATGTGCTTTATCCGCCATTTTATATATCTCGAGTTAATGATGCCACTTTAGGTTTTTGACATCAAAATTTTTAAAACTGCAATCCGTTTTCGGCAATTTATCTCCGAAAAGTTTAAAAATATTTAAAATAACGGTTATTTTGTATCATACCTCGTATGTTTCTCCACCATTTGTAAATATCTCTTTACATACTTATTTGCAATAGCTTTTCAGTAATTAGCAAAACAATTTGAAGAAACAATTTTTTTTTTTAATTTGGACAAAACATTGTCTGTTTGTTTACCTGGAAAGAAATATAATTTTCTGTATAGAAAACATTTTTAACGCAAAAATTTCAATTAAAAAGTTATTTTTTTCAATTAACATTTTATTTAATGCAATTATTTCTTTTAATTGAAACACATAAATAAAAATGTTGTTGTTCATGTTTTCTTGTTTTGCTTGAATTTTAGTTTTAATATCTACAATTTTACCGAAAAACTCGAAATTACTTAGTCTTTAATTGATACTCGTATTATTAATATTGTTGGTAAGGAAAAAAGCTAGTGAATAATTTAATTGGTAGTGCAAACGTGGTACAAATTCGTTAATTGAATTCGATTTTGTAATATTTCTGTGTATAATAGCGGTAATCACTCTTCGTTGCAAACGCCCTTGGAAGTCTTGCAAACATAGCAAAGAATGTCAAACAATAACAAAATATAGGCATAAGTACATATGCCATGATTGTTTATTTGGAAGGCGCATCTGCAACCAGAAGTGATTACCGCTAATATATTTGTTTTACCAATATTTTAATAAAATGTATGTCCTACTAAGTAACAAATTTTATATAGTATTAATCTATTGAACAGATATATAGAATAGTTTGTACCCTATCATTACATTTAAAATATTACAATTAAAGCAATTCTTTTCTTTTATTTTTTAGGCATCTTCACAAATTTTCGGGTAAGTGCTTAATTATTTTTTCTTTCACTAAAAAAATGTTCTTAATGATGCATATCCATAAAATTTTTAAATTTTTGTAAAAACAGCGTGTAAATGAATTCTCTTTAATTTTCTTATACCGTTGGAATTATTCAACATTTTTTGAAACAGTTCAACAGCTTTAACAGAAAAATATCCAGAAAACAAAAACTGTTTAAATATGGAAAGAAAAAAAAACAATAAAATTTTTTCAATTAATTTTCAATCTCTTTACGAGTATAAAAAAATTAGTTTATTTTCAATAATAAAATACTGCTCGTTAATAAAAAAAGTTTTATCAAGGGCTTATTTAAGAAATTTCTATTCTTATGAGTTAGCAGTAGGTATAGAACCATTTTTTTAATATCTTAAAACATCTTGAATCATTCTTTTTATTGAAAATATCAAAAGGCAGCAAAAAATTCCAATTACAGATCTTTAAAACTAATTGAAGTTTTTTTTTCCTTCCTTTTTATTATTTTCTTAATTTGTTTCTGTCTCTTGTAATATTGCCGTATTAAAAAATATGTACATGGTTTTAGGTTTTTAAATTTAAAATCATCCATATCCAATAGTGTTCATTTAGACTCAAAAAAATTACAGCAAAACAAACTTATTTCAAAATGCCTTTGGGAACACCGGCATACATATTTTTATAAAAATATCTTAAGCTGGAAAAATTTTTGACACTTTTATTCAAAAGAAGGGCCAAACCCTAAATAATTCGGTATGTTCTGTAAAACGAAGTCGAGTGTTTTTCAAAAACTAACAAAACTTAATAGTCGCCGTAGTTTAGTAGTTAAGGTGTTGGATTACTTGAACTCCGAGTTCAAACCCTCGCTGTAACATCTTGAAAGAAAGATATATAAAAATATGTATCTTTCGGTGACTACCTGTTAGCAGTCTTTTGGCAAAAGCTCTGAGGGTAACTGATTGCCATTAACAAGCTTCTCAAGTCTTTCGTTCGAAATCGTTGTTAAACTGTAGGTCCCGGTACTCATGTATAAAAATTAATGCACAGAACATGGCTTCTGGAAGAAGCTAGGCCGTAACACTGAAACAGGGTTGTAATAGTCAATTATGTATGTATGCATGTAATTTTTTTTTTGTATTTGAGACAAATACTCAGGGGTAAACCTCTACCAAATGCAGTGCATTGTATTGAAATTTTTTGAAGAGGACAGTTCAAATGTATTATTCTTATGTTATTATTAAGCGCCTTAGAATGCCAGTGTTATACCTTCACCCTTGAATGATCAACAGCAATTGACTCATCGTTGCATGTTGATTGTGTGGTGAGTGCCTTCGCTAAGAAGGTTTAGCTGTTATCTGCTACTTCCCAATAGGTGGCGCTTTTCTCTTGATCATTCGTTTTTTGTTGACATTTGTTAAGGTTAAATAGAGGGGAATGTCGGGGAGCGGTTGCTTTGTAGATAGTCTTCTTGGAGAAGGGGGAGCCTCATATTTTTTTAACTATAATTAAAAAAATTAACTTTTACCTTTTTCACCTTTTCTGGGATTTGAACCTGATCCGTTTGAGTTTTTTACGAGCGCTCTAACCACCACTATACCACGCACCTAATTGCATAATTTATTTTCTAATTTTCGTATTCTAAGAAGTTATGTTATTGATCATTATGTTAATGAATAAAAAAATATCAAAACTTTTCCACATTTAGAAATTATAGCAGTTTGAAAATTTCGACATCGATTATACTCGTTTTCGGTTTACAGAACATATCCCAATTAAAAGCATATTTTTTTTCCTTTGAATAACTTATATTGTGGTCTTTTCCTCAACTGTGTTTTTACAATATAAAAAAATTTTCAATCAATTAAGTTAAAATCTAAAAATGAAAACTTTTGTTTTAAAAAATTTTATGAAATGAACTGTTTCTAGTACCCACTGTACATAAATATTTCCGCAAATATTTAACTTAATATTAGTATTTCTTTATAGCGGCACTTCTAATGGCATAGTTTTCACAATTTCATGTATTTGGCACACAATACCTTAGATTACCTCAGCCATTATAGTATGTACTTATAAGAAAAAAATATGAATTTATGTTGTTACCATTTATGAATAAAAATCGAACAACTGTTAACATTTATTATTATTCAATCCCAACAAAAACAAAAAACCAAAAAATTTAGTTGAAGTGGTAATTGTTAGATTATTCAATGCCGGCCCAAGCCAATAACTGAAAGAATGAATGTGCAAAAAAACATGCTTAAAACCATAAAAGATTTCTTAATTATTTCAATGCCATAATGTTCTATGGCATAAACTTATAATAATAGAAGAGGAGACAATGATAATAAACTAAAGGCCCATATACATATGCATGTAAGACAGGCTTTCCTTTTTTTGTTTTATAGCTTCGTGGGGTTCAAAAGTGACTTGGTGTACAAGTAATTTTTATGGGTTTTAAAATAAATAATTGTTACAGTAATATGACATATTTTGTATAATGCAACCACACCAGCTCGCTAATATGCTTATGGAAAAATGAAGAAGATGGCAGCAAATAGAAGAAGTACATATTTTTATTAACATTTCTTATCTTGTATTCTAAATTATTTTATGTTCATCAATTGTTTTGCTTAATAAACTCGAATTAAGTAAAAATTTAAAAACATCACTTCTAAAGAACATCAGAAATTAGAAAAAAAATTTTTTTTTTAAAGTACAGTAAAACACATTTATAGTGAACACTAGATATAGTGAATTACCCCTTTTTACTGAGAAAGATATTTTCTCAAACAGTTTTATTTGTCTAAAGCTACGCAAATATTTAACGAAAACAGCGTAACCACTATTTGTTGGAAGATATTTTATTTTGCAAATTTTCCGTAGCTTGACTTTACTTTCAATGCAGTGCTGTATAAAAGTAACTTAAAAGCTTAACAACCAATTAACTTTCTTTTATAATACAGCTGCGATCGATTCTTAGCATTTAGAACTATTTTTTTTTTTTTTAAAGGCAGTTCCGTCACCTACCCATAAAGCATTATCTTACACGCATTCTATTAATCTCTAGCTTTTCAAATCCAATAATTTAATAAGAAACTGTTTCAAGAAGCAACAAAATATTACATATATACTTATAACATTATACTTATACTTAAAGTAAAACATAACAAAACTGAAACAGAATTTAAATAGAACAAATAGAACCAAACGTTGTCGATATATGTATGTATATATGCTTGCTTTAGTTGTTTGTACATCGCTTAGATATTTGATGTTATTTTTATATTTTACAATAAAAAAAAATACGCATTTCTTCTGATAACTGCCAGTTTTGTTGAGAAATAAAACCCTACATTTTTTTGTTTTAGTTTAACAGCAGTAGGAACACATCTAGAATTTGCTACCACTGCATTTACAAATACGCATATTAAAGCTCCGAATATGGCTAACAAGCATCTCAAGTCTGTTGTTCGAAATCCACATTAAACTCTAGGTTCCGGTACTCATGGACACACTACATGGGTGCTTTGAGAAGCTAGCCTATATCCCTGAAACAAAGTTGTAATGGCCAATTATGTATGTATGTTAGACTTGTGTAGTACATTTACGATTCAATTGAACTACTCACACTAACGAACTAAGAGAGCCGGCCATAACAATCTGCTCTTTTAGTTCGTTAGTTCTTTAGGTCTTTCTAGTTCTTGTTTCTTTTTAGTTCATGATTCTTTAGTTCGTATTTCTTAAATAATTCGTGATTATTTTTCTTTCTTTTATCGTTGGTATCGCCATCCAAAGAATAAAAACAAGAATTGTTACCAGATTCTGTATACACAAAAGCTGGCTGGGTCTATAGCATTTGACTTAAATAATTCAATTAAACATTTTAATTTTAAGCTTTTTATGTTTTCTAATTATTAATGAATTACATAAATTTTTCTAACATACTAAATTTTATACATATTTTTGAACTATATAACAGCAAGGGAGCAGTTGAACTAGAAGATTAAACTAGTTCATATTTTCTCTTTGAATTAAAAAGAGCGCTCACATGAATGAACTATTAGGCACAAGTCTAATGTATGTGTCTTACAAATAAAACTTATCACGCGTTTTAGTACTCGTATTTAAACAAAAAGAAATAAATTATTTTTCAAAATAATTGACATTTCGAAATTTCTTAACTGGAAATAAGAGCCTCGTACTTTTGAAATATCCAAAGCAACAATTTTGCTTTCACCAAAGTGATGAATATCTATCGGAGAGTAATGCCAACAAATCACCAGTAAACAAGTGTTTATTGTGTCATGGAAAAACAACTGAATTAGGGAGCATGCGTCGACACCAGCATTCCTTTTGCTGAAAATAATTTTTTTAAATTTTAACATAAGCAGATTATCGGCATGTTTCAGCTAAACTGAAGTACTTCATCATGCAGAACCCATTATATCAAAACATTTTTGTCAAGTAATATTTTGCTGAGAGATAAGTAGTACTGACAGTATTTTAGTGTTGCATGTAGGAAAAATTAAATTGTACAGTCCCGTAGATTTCGTTATAATCTGTTTCTACTGTATATATACATATATCTTAAAAATTAAAAAAAAATACCATTCGTTTCCAGTTGTGTTTAATTGATTGAGTTTTAGAACAACTAAAAATAAATTTGTATCAGTGAACTTCACTGGAAGAAAGGCAAATATAAAAACAAAAACACATAAACAACAATTTAATAAAAATATGAATAAAGTGTTTTTTTTTTAAATACGATAGAACTTTAATTTTTAATTAATTTTATTAAAAAAAAGTATTCGCAAAATTGTTAGATTTCATTAACACTTCACACACGGCGGTTTTTAACGAAAAATAGTTAGAACGTACATTTGCAAACCATTTTTTTACGAGTACCACAAAAAATATTTTGCTCTAATTTTTAAATTACTGAGTTATCAACCTAAGTGATGCCGTGTAAAATATCGACAGAGGTGTCAAATCATAAGACTTTAAAAACCGATTCACTAGTTAATTTCTAAAAAATAAAATTTTGACTTCAATAAGTTAATAGTTGCGGTTCCGTAACACAATCCAGTTGAAGCTTCAACTCGCCCAGATCAACGTTATTCGCGTTTAAAAAAAAATTATATAGATTATATTGCGGAAATGATTTCCAGTGAATGTATTATGGGCTTAATTTTTTAAGAAATTAAATCCAGGCTTTATATCATCATAATATCGTGCGGTTGGCACTACGAACGGAACAGTATATTGTTCTGAATGTAATAAAGTCGATAAGCTAGGGACTGTATTGGCAGTTTTGTTTATTGACAAACCCGCATTCGTACGTAAATTGCGCAAATTGATGACTGATTTTCATAGTGAATCCATATAATTTGGCAGCTTAGTTTAGGCGTCAATCTATTCATGATTATCTTCAAAACTATTTTGAACATCAGGCAAGCCAAAAATATGATATTACTTGTATTTTTTTCTCTTCTGCATCCTATGAAGTTAAATGTGAGTTATTTATCCATTTCAGTAGTTTTTTATTAAATTTGGCATCGATTTATTAAAGCATATTTGTGCATATTTTACTCTTAACAGCATTTTTTGTATTTTTCATCTATAGTAGCATATGTTTGGCATATTTTTCTCCTTAAAGGGCATGTTATAACTTTTTGATGCATATTTAAATGTTTTCATAAAAAATTTTTGTTTTATATTTACTCATCCGTTAATTGTTGCAATTTAATAAGTATTGACCTCAAAATCAACCTAAAGTCGATGTGCCCGAACTGGGTATTAATTTGAGAACCATGATTTCTTGGTAAAACTTTTCTAGAGTTTTTTGTAGTTGTCGTTTTGTCTAGACGCATTCTGCGTTTTTTTTCCTCCCATACAATTCGACCCGGCCTAATATACAAACGTAAATTTATTTGTAAATATTTCTTAATAAGTTGAAGTAATTTTTTTCCTGTTGCTCTGAGGCCTTATTCTGTAACTCTCCTAAGCTAAAACTCTATCGCTAAAAATTTATAAACCTGATTTAGGACTTTTTGGCTACGAATACACTTCTTGAACTCTTATTGTAATTTAAAAACTTCATGCCTATTACCTCTAAGCTTTTTAATTTTATATATTCTAATGCCCAGCCTGTTTCAAAGACCCAAAATTTTAGCATTTTAGCTTAAGAGAATTACAGAATAAGGCCCCTGGTTTTTTTTGTTTCGTTGTTTTTTTTTTTTAATATACAAATTTGATTGGAATTTTGAATTAAGCTTGTTTTTTTAAGCTAAAAACCATTTCCGTATTTTCTTACAGATATATGTTTTATATTTTAGGTCATATTTTAAAATTTTTACTGCATACTTTATGCGCATAAAACACTTATTTTAGTGCATATTTTTGGTTTCTCTGCTGATCGTTAATAACAAATGAGAGCTGTATTACAATATGTTTGTTAATCCTTTCATAAGTTCTATAGGGTTTACAAAAGCACTCTATATAAAGTAAAATAAATGAATGGAAAGGAGGGGTAAATAACCTAAAATTGTATTGTTTTTTTTTTCTCTCTCACTCTTATTTGCCAAATACGAGCTGGCTGTTCTGTTAAGCTTTTTTTGTGGCAACAGTTTTAAATTAAAAAACAATAGGTGATCTGATTTATAAATGTTTTTCTTAACAAAAAAATTAAAAATTTTTTAATTATATGTTTTAAAACACTATTGTTTTTTTTTATAAAATTTAACACTTAAAAATAGATATTTTTCATAATCAATAAATAGTTTTTAATGCGTTTGCTTTTCGTACTGCTGCTGGTTCACATTAAGCCATAATAATTTCTCAATTAACTTTCATTTTTTTGTTGCTCTCTGTTACTTTTTAACAGTCAGTTAAAATTTGTTGTAAATTTAATAATTAGACAAGTTTAAATATTGATTTGTTAAGGCTTTTAAGTTTATAAATGAAAGCATTTTGACCCGGTTTTGTTTTTGAATTACTAGTTCTCTTACAAAACAGTAAGTCTTTGAAGAGAAAATGAAATTGTGTGTTTTAGTTTTGTTTATTTATTTAATAAAAAAAAACCTATAATTATAATTTTTTTCGAATTTTTTCATAAAGAAAAAATTTTTGCAAAAGAATAATAATAATAATAATTTAAAGTTAAAAAAAAGAAAACAAATATTGAAAAACTAATAACTAATAGACATGTTAGAGATCAACAAATATGTATATATCTTTCGTTTTTTTTTTTTGATGTAAAAGTTTCACTATTTATTAAAAGATAATTTAATAATTATACACAATTTGGTGTCAAACAAATTAGAAAAATTATTATGGTTGCTATTATACTCACAGAAATAAAATAAAAACTTTCTTTAACACATTTTTCGTTTTGTAAAATAGCAAACCAATTAAAAAATATTAATAGATTAATAAGATAAGATTAATAAAATAGAATAGCATAGAATATATTACAGTAGAATAGACTAACATAGAACAGATTAGTTTAGATTAGAATAGAATATTATAGAATAAAATAAAGCAGCATAGAAGAGAAAAGTATAAATTAGAATAGCAAAAAATATAATATAATATGATAGAGTAGTATAGAATAGAATGAAACGGAACGGAATAGAATTGAATTGAATTCAACTCAATTGAATAGAATATAATAGAAAACAGTAGAATGGAATGGAGTTGATTGGAATTGAAAGAAAAGAATAGAATTAAATTCAATTGAGAATAGAATAGAGTAAAGTAGAGTAGAGCAGTGCCTGGTTTCTGTATTACTCGACTCGAGAAATTTTTCACATGAAACGAGAAAATTGATACAAAAAGTGCTATGTTTCTGTACGTAAAATAATGCGAGAACTATCTGTCATATATGTCAGTTTCCAATTATTATTGGAAAAATGTGAGTAAAAGTGTTTCTATATCTTTTTTTTTGTGAGAACTGAACCGAATGAACTGTCAAAATAAACCGCATATTAAAATGGCGCGAAAAGTATTTTGCAAACAAAAAAAAAATTTGTTTTGTGTGCTTTTTTAAGTAATATTTTGTGGCTTTTTTATTAAAAATAATACTGTGGAGTTGATTTTTTAATAAAACTACGAGTAATATTTGGCTTTTTTCAATTAAAAAATGGCCAAAAAATAAATAAACAATGGAAGCTGAATTAAAGGAAAAGGCAAGTGCTCATAAGTAGTGCATTATGTTTGGACATATACACACATATGTATGTGTATATGACATATCGTTGCTTCGGAATGGATAGATAATGGGTGGTATTCTTGATTCCCTTCCGTGGCTGCGGAAAGCCATATTTTGCGCGGAAGCAAAATTTGCTATTATTCATTCCGTTGTTGCCATATTGTTCCGTTGCTGCGGTATCATATCGTTACTGCGGTA
This sequence comes from Metopia argyrocephala, assembly GCA_963576795.1. Lineage (NCBI taxonomy): Eukaryota > Metazoa > Arthropoda > Insecta > Diptera > Sarcophagidae > Metopia > Metopia argyrocephala. The sequence goes on from OY756210.1 coordinate 99,968,907, forward strand.
TTGCCTTATTATTGATTCCGTAGTATATAATTTTCTTCATTTTGCTTACGCACAAATTTTTTAACGGAAAGCTCACGGAAAGAGATTAAAGAAAAATAAAAAGGGTACAAATTAAAATTTTTGTGCTTTAAATTTTAATTTATAATGTATTTACATTTATTTCTAATGAAATTAAAAGTAAAATTTGATAATTGTTATTTTAATTTACAAATTTAATTCGTTTATTTGAACATGAAAATGAAAAATGTAAGGGAAAATATAAAATTTTTCAAAAAAAATTTTTTGAAGTTTAATTTATTGTGTTATGTATAAATAATCGAAATAAAGACTTTTTTTTAGAAATAAAATAAGAAAAATATACAAACAGCAGTTGGATTAAATGGTAAATACGTATAATGAAATCTAAGAAAGATATTTCATGCGGTTTAAGCCAACGAGCGCGAATAAAAGATGCCGGTATTTGGAAAAAATATTCTTCATTGATCTTTGATTTCTTTTGTATTATACTGTAGGTATTGACTGATTATAAAATCAGAGTGGGAAAAGAAGCTGTCAAAGAATATACAGCTTTTGACTGGAACAGGCTGTGATCCATGTAAAAAAATTCTTTTTACAAAAATTTAGGAAGAAGTAAGCGCTTTCCTGAAGATTAATACCGCGGTTTAAGAAGAGCATGCCGACTGAAAATATTGCAAGTGAAGAAAATTTTTATATTTTATACATATCGTCGATGGAATTAAAGAACGCTGTAACTGACAATACCTTAAATGTTCACCAGAGCCAAAAAACCTGTATGAAAGTAGAACCACAGTGCATACACTGTGGTAGAACAAATACACTGGTGTTTTTTGTTTCGCAGACGCCAAATTTATATTCATCGTAGAAATCTGGGACCGGGACCAATCGACGCGTATTTTTTTTTTCTGATAAAAATGATGCAAAAAACTTATTTTCGATTTTTTGTCAGTTACAGCGTTCTTTAATTCTTTCGACGATATGTACATATATTTTGATTTCACAAATGACAAACATCTTTTATATTTTTTGACTAAATAAAAAAAAATATCACACCAAAATATTTATGTATTATTGCCATACTGTTTGTATTTTAACAACAAATCAACTCTAAACTCATTAAAACAGGAATGTTATATTAAAGTCGCGGAAAGCTCATACCGCAGGAATGAATAATTGCAATTTGCTTATCGATCGATATTTCTTTCCGTTCAGCTTTCCTTTCCGTGCGGAATCAAGAATAGCACCCAATATCCCTTAATTGAAGACGTTGAGCTCGCAACATACTACGCCGGCCATTTATTTCAGCAGCAATTATCATAACACTATACATTTTATTTTATTTGATTTTTTTAAATTTGATTTCTTTTAAGTTAAATTTTTTATTAAGTTTTTTTTAGCACAAATGCATATATTTTTTCTTTTTAGTTTTACTTTTGGTTTATTTACATTTTTCACAATTAATATATATATATATTTTTTTATTGACGTTTTGCTTTCGTTTGACACATTTAAACTGGAAATATTCCAATTGGAAAAGAATTTGTTTTGATTGTTTTCGCATGCAGATACAGAAACAATTTTTTAACGACGATTCGAAAAATTATGGGATTTTTTGTTTCATCACACATGTGAGAAATTTCTCGAATCGAGTAATACGGAAACGAAGCACTGTTCTACTCTATTCTATTCAATTGATATAAATTCAATTCTATTCTGTTACGTTTCATTCTATTCTATTGTATTCTATTCTATTTTATTATTTTCCATCTATTATATTGAAACTTTATATTTTTTAAGAAAAACTCAGGAAATCACCACGAATAAATTTTGAATTGACCTTATGCCATATAATACAATATTTATGCTGCAAACTGAGGTAAAATTTTGAATAACAGGCCTGCCACACATTTTGATCGGAATGGTTTTAATTCCGTATTTGCAATTCCGATAGAATATGTGTTACCTTTTGCCAATTCCCAAATACTCTGCATTTACGTTTTAATATGGCAATATTGTTCACATCGAAACAGAAAACTCATATGATTTACAAAAAGAAAAAAAAAAAACAAAATAAATTGAAAAAGAAAACACGAATTTGTTTTTGTTTTGATTTGTTTATGCGTTATGTTGCCAGTATGCGAATCATTGCCATTTTTTAAATTTTTGTTAAAATAAAAAAGTGGTTTGCACAAATATATTGTGTGGCAACACTTCCTTAAAAAAAACATTTTTTCTTAAAAAAATTTCTTTTATACAAAAACTTTGAAGTATTATTTAAATATAGCAAAAATAGTTAAATTCCCTCTACAATAAATATTAATATTGTCTACTACACTCATTAAAATATGTGTTATTAACTTATTTGAACTTTAATTTACTATAAAAAACACTTCCACTTTGAAAACTTAAAGTGGTTTCATTCTGAAAAAAATTTAATTTTGAATATGAAATTATTTCTACTTTTGATCGGAATTGAGTTCTGTGACATACCCGTAAATTCTAAATACTGTGTAGTTTTTTTTTGTCCATAACTTAAGAACTGCCATTTTATATTCAATTCAGACTAAATAATTTTTTGTCTACGTGCCTCTATTTTAATACTTTTTGCGCAAAAAATTATTTAATATTTGAAGTATTTTTCAAATAAACGAAATTATATAACCAGATTGTAAATAAAAAATTACAGTATTCTCCGGATAACTGTAATTATATATTTTTATTTGTTTACTTTTTTGTTGAAGTTATGTTTTGTTGCCCCTTTACTTTTTCTATAAAATGAATTATTATTTAATAAAATGTTTTTAGAAATATAATTAAATAGGCTTGTGGAATTTTTTATTTTGCAAGAGTTATTGCATTCTATGAATTATTATTCGTTATATTCAGATAAATACCTCTACATGGAATTTAAACATTTTCATCTATTTACCTCCAATAGACAAGTAAGTGTGTTCGTTTAAATGACTTCTACGCCTAATTGCCCAAAAATGTTTGAAATTTTTGTCAAGGCAATTATCCGAGTAATACTGTAATAATATTTGCGTCAACTTAAGCAAATAAACAAGTAATAATACTTCTGTTGAAAAAGATATCGATAAATAAAAATAATTTAATATTTATACCAAATTAAGCAAATAAAAAAGTATGTTTTAATATTGTTGTGTTAAAAAAGGTCAATAAATTATTAAAAAATATTTGTAGTAAATTATTTAGCAATCTTTCGTTTCATGATAGATAAAATTAATAAAAATCATCTCCTACTTTTGTTAGCCTTTTTTAATAAATAAAGAAAAACATCTTCCGAAATATACGTATTCATAAAAAAAGAATCAAACTCACATAGGAGAATTGTTGTAAAACCGTTTTTGAAGAAAACTGGAGCCAAAGGGTATTATCACTCATTAGTTCAGTTCGTATTGCATAAATTTCATACAGTGTGGCAATAATTTATAATATTATTTGCACAAGTTGTAAAATAAACTCAATTTATAACGTTGTCAACTTTTAAATTTCAGAAAGCAGTTCAGTTGAAAAGACAAAGTGTATTTTTTTAACAAAAGCATCAAATTTAATCGTTATAATAAATTTAAATTTAATAATATGTAATTCGATAAATAATTTTGATTTATAACAGTTTCATAAAGATAGTTTATATAAAAATTTTGTTTTTTAAACGTTTTATCTACTAAGAATAGTATTTTGAATCGGAGGGTAAATAAGGAATTGGAATTTAAATCAATTCAAATATATGTATATTTATATCGAGCCTTTGGTGCAAGACCGTAGTAACACAAAATTTTAATTTTTTGAGCTGGGTATGCAGAAATGATATTATTTATTTGCAATAAAAAAGTATTTCCTTTATGATAAGAAATTTACAAACAGAAAACAAACTGCAAAAAAACAATAAAGCAAAAATTTTTTTTTGCTACTTCTAGGCACAAAAACACAACTGCAAATAAAATAAAAAGTTTATTTGCTATAACGATGTATTTCGAATTATTTAATAAATTTGTCGTTGATTTTGTGACAATAACGATACATCATTGATAGGTTGATACAAAATACTTAAATATTCATATTTGTAATAATTATTTACCTTTTATAATTACAAAACATTCCTCTTTATTTAAAAACTTGTAAAAAAATAACTTTAGTAAACGAAAATACTATGAAAAAGATGGCTGAAAACTTCAAATGCATTTTTCTCAGTTTACGATTTTTTGAATTACTACAGTATTGCACCAAAGGCTCGATATGTGGACTACACGTATAGGTATTTAATGTAAAAATTAAAGTCGGAGAAAAACCTCTTGCGTTAGTAATCAACTAGTGCTCTAATCTTCTAATGCGAGAATCAGGTTCTGCATAGTTTTGTTTTTATGGAGATGGTTTCCGAAAGAAATATTTTTTTTATATCTCTTGACAACCATCTCTTAGCAGTCTTCTGGCAAAAGCTCTGAGAGTAACTGATGGCCATGAACAAGCTTCTCATGTCTGTCGTTCGGAGTCGACTTTAAACTGTAGGTCCCGGTACTCATGGATGAAAATTGATGCACACAATATGGGTGCTGTGGAAGAGCTTGTCCGAAGAGGGTTGTAATTGCCAGGTAAACAGATTAAATTTGGAATGAAATAAAAGACATTTTGTCGTGCGGGAATTTAAGTGCTCTATCCGCTATTTCATATTTTTAGATATCTCGAGTTAGTGATGGCAGCTTAGGTTTTCTTATATCTGGTCAAGTTTTTGAGATAAATAGTCGAAAACAGATTGCAGGTTTTAAAAATTTTGGTGTCAAAAACCTAAAGTGGCATCATTAACTCAAGATACATATATAAAAATATGAAATAGCGGATAGAGCACATAAACTCCCGCACGACGATTTGTGATTTAAAACAAAAACCCATCTATGCCAGTTATTTTAAATCTTAAAAATAAAGATCAGAAGAAACTCTTTAAACCTTTTGTTTTTTAGTTGATATCGTTTTATTTTTTGTAGATCATCACAGATTTTGAAAAGACATTAAAGTAGGAATATATATATAGTTATGTGACTGCAACATTGTGTTTAAATTTTATGAGTAACTTTATTGGCGGCTCATGCTTATTTGAACTTAAAACGCGCTCAACTTCCGAACTTAAAAATAAAAACAACAAAACTTTGTGGTATTGACTTAATTCCTTAATTCCTTAAATTTGTCTTCCCTACAAACATCCAATGTAGGCTCAATCTTATGTCATTGTGTCAGATTTAAATTGAGTAGCTTAAACATTTTTAACACAATTATGAAGTTTATTTTGTAAAAAATTTTAAAATTTACAGACTGTATTTCATTACATACTTACAGTGGTGTTCAAATAAATAGATGAACTATATTTTTTATTAAATAAATCAAGTGATTCCTTTCAATTAACGTTTATTTACCTCTATACTTAGTGGAATTACCCTTATTTTTAAATGGTTTTGAAATTGAGTCCAAACTTCTATAAAACCTTTCGATTGGAATGTTCTTCCACGAAACTTAAACAAATTCCCACAACTGTTCTTTATTAGAAAGGTTTTTTCCTCGAAGAGCTGCTTTAACAATTTACCATAAATTTTTACAGTCTAGAGACTGTAAAGGCCAGCTTAAAACCTTGACGCCAGTGTCTTGAAACCAACCATTTGCTCGCTTTAATGTGTGTTTCGGGTCGTTATCTCGTGGAAACATCCATCGAAATGGCATTTCCCATTTAGTATATGATATTATAATATCGTTTAGAATATTTGTGTAGTACACAAGGCATTTATTGTATCTTCAATTCTTAATAGAGAGGTCCTGTGTCATGGTGTGAAAAACATACTAGTACATAAAAAAACGCTTAACAGTGTTCTAAACACTTCAAAATAAATTGTATAAATTTATGCCCGTATTAATAAAAAATAGTTTAGATTTATTGAGGGTTTGTTTTACAGAAATTTTTTGCATAGAAATTTTTTATGAATACGGGCATTAGTGCCTAAAAATTATATTTTTAATTGTTTAAAAAGTAACCGCTCCCTGACATTCCACTTTAGTCCACTTTAACCTTTTACAACAAAAAACGATTGATCAGGAGAAAATCGCCATCTATTGGGAAGTAGCAGATAACAGCTAAACCTACTTAGTGAAGGCACTCACCACAATCAACATGCAACGATGGGGCAATTGCTGTTAATCATTCACAGCAATTTGTCTCATTCCTAAGAAAAATATATATACCGTCCTTTCCACTAAAATTCCAATACAATGAACAGCATTGGTAGGGGTTTAAAACTGAAAAAAAAAATTTTTTTATGTTTTCTAGTTCTTAAGAATAATTCCGTGTCGTTTTTTTAAAAAAGCTAAATTTAAGTAAAAAGTGTCATAATTTTTCAATTAAAAAGTAATATTTTTACTTCACAAAGAAAATAAAATAAACAACACACCTTGAGGGTGTTTGCAAACATCACTGGAATAATAAACCACGACTATTAAATTGATTCTCATGATTTTAATGGCCACACAGAGTTTTTTTTTTCCTTTTCCTCAAATAACCCAATTCTGGGTCGGAGAAAAATAAAAGAAAAATAAATAAATTAAAAGCAACGTAACATAAAACTGTGGTCAAATTGTAGACGTACTCTTGTATTGGATTATTTTTCATAAACCTTTTTTAAGTTAAAAAAGTGATTAAATGTGATTTTTTTTTTCTAGACAAACAACAACTAAAGGTAACATAAAAGAAAAGAAACTTTAACCCCTACAGATCGTTACCTTAAAGATTCTCTATCATTAATTTTGCATAAAATGTTTAAAGAAGTGGAAGAGGAGGTAGAAAAAAAAACACATTTTCTTAAAACATTTTAGGCAACAAATGCCCTGATGTGCGGGTGTTATATTCTGTATTATTTTTTTGGATTTTTTTTTCTGAGCGCTTTTCAAAACGTCGCTGTGGGATATATGTATAGGTAGGTATGTACAGTAAACCCTCAGTAATGTGAACTAATGAATGGAGGAATGAAAATCAGAGTAGTTCACATTTTCGATCATAGAATTTTGCATCACCGTACTGTTTTATTTTGCTTAACAAACTCTAGAATAAAGTAAAACTCTAGGTTTTAGTAACATATAACATATAATTTCTTGCAAACGTATAAAATCTTGAATATAAACTCACTTTAAAATTTTTGAGCCTCTTTAATTCACATTCATTGGCGTCAGATATGTGCATATATCCTCCCAGTCATTATCATCAAATGGAGTTACATTCTCACATGGGCTATTACACATATCTTCTATGATATAAAATTTTTTTTCTTATGTTTTGTACATCAAACATACCTGTATGAACAATGTTTAAGGGAGCTCCGCCACGTTAGCTTCCAAGTCTTACCTACGATTAACATTTTCTTCTCAAAATACTAAAAGAAACATAATTATTACATACATAATTAGCCATTACCACCCTGTTTCAGAGTTACGGCCTAGCTTCTCACAGCACTCAGTTGTGTGTATTAATTTGTATCCATAAATATCGTAAGCTACAGTTTAAAGTCGATTCCGAACGACAGACTTGAGAAGCTTATTCATGGCAGTCAATTACTCTCAACGCTTTTGCCAGAAGACTGCTGAGAGGTAGTCGCCGAAAGAAATATTTTTTTCATATTGTTATGTACAAATTGTCAGATCTGAGGTTTGAACTCCGAGCTATCGTCTTAGTAATCCAGCACACTAACCACTAGATCACGGCGGCTATGCATTGTCATCATGTTTTTCATATTTAGTGCATTTGTCCAATAAATAGCCAGGGTGTCATTTTTCACTCTTCCTAACAGAATAATAGCTTATTTTAATGTTAGTTGTTATATTGATTTTGGTCAATTGATCTCCTTCTCTAGTATTGTCGACAGATGACCATTTCTGTAATACCATTTTGTATTCTTAAACATTAAATCAACGAAGTTAGGTTTGGTGGCATGAACATTACTTGTATGCGACCGTCCTCGGTTTTGTGGTCTGACTGAGGTGAATAGGATGGAGCATTATTTATCAGTTTATTGCAGAGAGGTTCTTTGTTGCAGAGATATACTACTTCGTATTGCCTGCGAGGCGAGGTTTAGTGTTAAAGTAATAATTTTGACTACGCCTTGTTATTAAAATTTAAAATTTTTTAGCAACAACTTTATTTTAAATCTTGAAATTTTTGTAAATTGAGATATCACTTCAGATTAACATATAGATCAGACTGGAAGAGTTGTCGTTAAGCAAAATAGAAATAGGGGATAATTTAGAAGATGACGATTAAGACAACAGTCAAATTGATCGAAATTTTAAGTTGAATTGGAAGATGTATTGGAAAATATAATCGTGGGTCTCAAATTTAACCGCTGCAGATTCGGTTACAGATGCTGTACAGAGAAAAGAACAACTATAACTAACCTTTCAGAAACTTTTGTAAGCCATTGTTAGGCATTATGGATATTTCATGGAATGATAAATATGACCCTATTGAATAGTTAAATTCTAAAAATAACGCTAATGAGCAGAAGGATTTTAGTAGGAATTTATGCCACGACTGGCGTTCTATGGCACTTGAAGAAAGAAGTTTTCGAGGCCATAAGCGACTCAATTCATGCTTGCAACTCCTAGCAAAAAAGAAAAACTCTAGATCACAAATAAAGAAAGGGAAAAGATTAATGTGCAATTACTGTTCATTAAGGAAGAAGAGTATGAGCGTTTATTGTTAAGCAAAATGCAATAAAACATATTGTTTAGAATATCCAACTCCAAATTGCTATCAATGTGATGTTGAAAAGAAGGCCAGTGGCGCGATTCAGTGACATATTTTTACGATAAACAACGGAATTGTCGATATACTCACTATACTTTTTTTACGATAGCTATTGTCGTAAACTAAAGACGAAAATTTTTATGCTGTTTATTCAGTTGGAAAATCGTAAATTTTTTATATTGAAATTTTGTAAAGATGGGCACATCGCTATTAACTAGTTTGTTTTTATACCCAAAGAAACTAGAGGTTTGTAGCTTTGCTAATTTTCTACCCATTTTAATTGCCAACTACTCAAAAACTGACTGATTTTATACGGTGCTGCCCCATTATTGCAATTTAAACATAAAGAAAACTAGAATTGTCGACTGTCGATAAAGTGTACTTAGTGAATCACATAATCGTTACTGCAAACAATAAAAACTGTCGTCTTCTTTGTTAAAAGTTACTGAATCGCGGTACAGAACTAATTACAGTGAACAAAGCAAAATGCAAATAGCGGTATTCACACGGAGCTTGTTAATTTGTTAGTAATTAATAGTTACTTTTTTACACGTATTTTGTTTTTGTATATTTATCGCACTACCGGATTAACATTTAACAAATTAACGACACGGCATCCCTGATAAAACAGTTGTTAGTTGGTAACTTACAAACAGCTGTTGCAGTTTCTAAATAATAAAAGTCATTTGTGATATATTTCTAAAAAAAATATTTGTGTTTTGGCAATTTTCGTGTATATTGAGAGTAAGTATGTTAGTTAAATGATTTTTTATTTTATTTTAATAAATCATAAACTGTTCTTATAGTGGATAACCAAAAGGTTTACTACGAAAGTTACCAGACTAACAAAGTTTGAAAAAGGTGGTCGTTCACAGTTGCTAACTTTAACAAGTTAACAAACTACCGAGTAACAAATTAACAAGTTCGGTGTGATAATGGTATTCAATGATTTGTTAAAATTTGTTAATTTTAATGAGACCTAGTGCAAACAGCTTTAGGAAGCTGTGAATATATTATTATTTTATTTTTTTTGTCAAAAAATCTCTTAAAAAATTAAGTGCTGCCTTCAGCTCGTATTTTATTGACTTCTACTAACAATTTAATGAAACTTATTTTTGTTTTATATTTGAGTATGTCAACATATAAATAAAATCTGTCTTTTTTTTTTTAATAAAAAAATACGTAAAAAATTAAAAAAATTATTATTCTTAAAAAAGTAGCCTCACAGGCGAGGTTTAGTTTAAACCGTTAAGAAAAAAAGTTTAGTTTTCTAGGGTTACGAAGATGTTTCCAAAATATACCTGAGTTCATATACCGAGTCTATCTCATCTTCATCTCTCAATCCAATCGCAATCTGTAACAGACGAACACTGTGCTTTCAATATGTAACAAAAAACTGCTCAATACTGGCCTTCATTAACAGAACTTAAAGCATTGTTTTCTTGTTTTTATTGAAAAAATTGTCAAAAAGGCTTCTTACGAGAAAATTGATGTTTAGATTACTGCATAGTTCACTTTGTTGGAAGTTCACATTACCGTGAGTTTACTGTATATATTTTTATATGCAATGTTTTTTTTCTTGTTCTCTTCTTCCAACAGAGTCTGTAGTCGGTCGAAGTGGTGTGTTCTGTTCCTTTTACATTGAAGTTGGTAATAGAAAAACATTTGCTTTTTTGTCGGCTTCATTTGTTTAGTGACAAAAACAGGTCAAATGTCATATTTTCAGACTAAGAATTATATTTGACTGCTTTCATTGAGTTTTTGGTCTTTATTTTGTCTATAACTAGAAAATCACAAAAGATTATAAAGCATACAAAGTAAATGATGGAAAGGAGGCAAAAAAAAAACCCAACGCTTTAACCATTTTCGCAATTAACTTTAATGTTATAAATATTGTATTTCTACGTTTTTTTTTTGTTTTTTTTTGTTTTTTCTGGAAAATGCTGCCAAAGTTTAAAAGGCCAAGTAATAGATTTTTAGCCGATTTATACGTTTAAAAGGAAAATATTTTGATTTTTTATTAATTATAAAATATAAATATAAATTGAGCTTTGTAAAAACAATAATAATCTTTGTAGATACATAAAAAATCACACGTTTTCCTTTCCTTTTGTGTTTTAAATTAATTTTCCTGAAAAATATGCAACAGCACCAGGAACCTTTTAAACTATTACGAGTATAGGTTTTTTTTTTTTTTGTCTTTCCACATTACGTCTTTATAGATTTTTCCATTGACAAGATTGTCAATTTCGAATCAACTCCAAGCATATATTTTAATAAGATTTATAAATAAAAACTGTTTTACTGGATGTGGGTGTTTGAATAGAAACCAAATCGCAATATTTGTTTTATTTATTTTTTCTTTTTTTCTGCTACAGAAAATTTATTATTGAAAGGCAACAAAACTCTTTTTTTTTGTTTCACTACCAAACTAAACTTAACATTAGGGCCATACATACTTACATAATGTGAACACATTTTTTTTCATTATTCTCAACTGTTTAATACCATAAAGCGAACACTTTTAGGTAATAAACTTATAGATTTTATTAAAATAAAAATAAGAATATAAAATTTACATTAAATTGTCGCCTTCAAACATTGCTTACTACGATATTTATGCTTTTTAAACGTTTATAGCAATAATCGTAAACATGTTCATAATTCATGGTTTTATACCAACAAACTAACAAACATACATTCGTATGTATGTCGATATTTCTTGTATACAATGTAACAATAAGCACATACAAATTTATATTTTATATTACCTTTAAAATACTTAATAAGATACTGTAAATGTATCAATCTGTCTGTCTGTCTGTCTATCTGTCTTAGTTAAACGATAGAGGTGCTATTTTACGACTTCATTCATTATATTTTATTACCTTAATAGTAGTCAGTGTGGCATGTGCCCATTTATTTGCATATGGATTAGTTTTATATGTTTAAATAACGCATTTAATGCTGCAGTGTTACAAATCTTTTAATATTCTATTATTTATTTTTAGCCTAATAATTTAAGAATTTTTTCATTTTTGTTATTTTTTGTTTTTGCTAATAATTCTGCTTAAAATTAAAAACAATTATTTATTAATACAAAAAAGGCACAAATCAATTTAGATACACCGAATCCTGTTTTTACACATTTTTTTTCATAGTGAATTGCTATCATCTACAGACTAGGGTTGGTTACCCCGCTCTATATTTTCATTCCCGGGATTTCGGGATTGCATATATGTATCTAGTGCCGGGATTTAAAAAAAATTGCTTTTAAAAGATATTAACACATTATTTCAATAAAATTAATAATATAACTAATTCAAAAATAAGTTTATAAGAAACAATTTATTAAATTAAAAATATATATATATTTTTTTAATATTACACATTTTTAAATTAATTATCAAAAGTTCATTATTTTTATACATATAGTCATATGTTATTATTTTTAACCCTTATCGGACGCGACTTTTCACACGTTTGATTCTCACCAGGTTGTAGTTATTTTTAACAAATATGAAAAAAAACAATAGTATGTTATTATATGTATGTTAAATGCTCTGCTGATAACGACAAACTGAAAAGATTCTTATGCTCAAACGGTAACGGTAAATTGAAAGTAACGGTAAATACGTATTTTCAAATGGTAACGGTAAATTGAAGAAATGAATGCATTTTAAAAACAAATCTCATCAATAGACAGTATGTTTCGACATAATTCGCCTTGTCACTTCACACGTGCCATACGACCGTTGCAGAAAAGTACTGTTGTCACGTCAGAGGTGACTTACGACCGATAAGGGTTAAAATACGATTTGTGGAAGCAAAGGGCATCCAAAGTTTCATCGCCCAAGCGACTTCTTATTTCAGTTGAGAATAATCCTGGCTGCAGAAAAAAAAAATCACATTCAGACTCTACACTGGCTGGCTTAATACATACATACATACATACATACATACATAATTGGCCATTACAACCCTGTGCCAGCGTTACGCCCTAGGTGCTCGCAGCACTCATGTTGTGTTTTTTTTTTTAAATTATTTCTTACGGCGACTACCTTTAAGCAGTCTTCTGACAAAAGCTCTGGGAGTAATTTATTGCCATGAAAAAGCTTCTCAAATCTGTCGTTCGAAGTAGACTTTAAACTGTAGGTTCCGGTACTCATAGATACAAATTAACACACACATCATGAGTGCTGCGAGAAACTAGGCCGTAACCCTGGCACAGGGTTGTAATGGCCAATTAAGTATGTATGTATTTATGTATACAATTTCCTAATAAATGGACGCGTTCCAACATTAACAAAGGGCTGTTCCACCTAGTTTTACAATTTTTTAATAGAATATAATAGAGTTTTTTGCTGGCAATCGTTTAAACATTACTGTTAATTATGGCACCTTATTGATCACTGAACCGCAGTTGACCTCACTAATATCACATTGGTATCCTCCATATCTACGACCATAATAGAGATCAACCAATTCTTCGTTGCCAGAAAAATCCTCATCCTCGTTAAAATCGTGTTCCACTTCTGATTCTTCACCTTCGTGGGATTGCTCATCTGTTTCTCTTTGTAAATCCTGCTTTTGATATAGCACGTCAATTACTGCCAGTTGGACACCATGGGCAAAGCATAACTATAGATTTACAGGTAATAAGCTGCCAACTTTTATCACGACACTTGCACCGTCTGTCATAATACCGACTATATCTTTTCGCAAGTTTAGTCTATATACTGCAAGCTTTTGTTTTAGTAGCCCAATACATTTGCCTGTTGGCCGTATTACAATTGGCGACGTCGTCATCATGTAACGACATTTTTGTAATCGATTAAAGGTAAAAGAAACGCTTTTTCTTTATTCTGCTACAAAATGTCGTTAGTCGCCAACTAGAATAAGGCCGATTATTCAAGTATCGACGATTACGTAGCGACGTCTATTCATCAAAAGGTAAGGAATACGTTTCTCCAACACCAAATTCAGGATTTTTTTGTGAGCTATTTTATTTATCTTGTTGCTGCAATCTACAACCAATTTGCTGACTGTGTTGATAGTCGTAGGTAAACTTTTAAATCCCGTTGCTGTAAGACCAGCAAGTAAGTTACTAGAGTGGCATATAACGTTGAATCAAAGGCTATTAGTAGTGCAAGTGTAGCAGGAAATGATTTTTCTTCTAGCCTCAGCATAGGAAAATACTTGGTTAACGGTTTAGATTTCTTGTTGGTGGTTCATCTGCTACTAGTGTTTTTGCGGAATTATTGGCTGTTGTGAGGTTAATTTTATGAATCGAGAATAGGTGCGTATAAAGACCTTTCGTTGAGCCACCTCCAATTTTTAAAATCTTTTTGCAGTCGCCATTCTTGCACATCGCTGTCTGGCCTTTTTTCTTTCTGCAAGAAATATTTCCAAACAGTAGAATTACTTTTTTTCCATAGTCCACGTAAAAAGCCATTATTTTTATTTAAAAAATTTTAGTATTACATATAGCAAACGAAAATTTAATTTAAATTTTCCCTTTGAAATAAGCACAAATATGGCATTCATACTATGTACTGAAGTTAATCTACAACAACAAATAATGAAAAATATCAGTTTCTTAGTGAATCCTCTTCTTTTTTTTTAATTTATTGAAACTGAACAAAAGCAACTGTGTTTACAACTCGAAAAAAAAAAACAAATTTCAATATGCAGAGCGGTTAATGAATTCAACCAACAGATTCTAATTTCTGGAAATTCGAATTACTGAGATTTCTAATGCACGATTTTTTTATTATAGTTAAAAAAGTCAAATCAAAATTTTGGTATTGTTAAAGACTGCGGGATCCCGGGATTCCCAACACTACTTCGTACTTACCTCAAAATTTTTATTTAAATTCCTCCTTAAGCAGGGCGAGTACAATGCGTCCAATGACCTCTGGCTGTTTGTGCTGGATCTGGATAGCATATGTACACCCCCACCTACCTACCGGATAAATTTTCCATAACTTGTCTAAAATTTGAAAACTTGTTAAGTACTTATATATCGTCAATGGAATTAAAGAACGCTGTAACTGACAAAAAATCGAAAATATGTTTTTTGCATCATTATTGGTCCCGGTCGCAGAATATAAATTCACTTACGCCGTCTGCAAAATGAAAAATATCAGTGTATTTGTTCTACTTTCATACAGGTTTTTTGACTTTGGTGAACATTTAAGGTTTTGTCAGTTACAGCGTTCTTTAATTCTATCGACGATATGAAGGTATACCGGTGCTGTAAAATTTAGTAATCGATACTATTGAGTACATTCATTTGGGTACTCAATACAACTTAGATTAATTAATTAAATAGATTATAATTTTGTTATACCTTTTAAAGTGGTTTAAGCTATGTAATATCTTATCCTACATGCTGATGCTGTTCTCTGAAAAGCATCTATCGTATGAAAACAGGCTGAGATGTTCTCATAATTTTTGAAGGCTTTAAAATTTCCTTTTATTAGTATACTTATACATATGTACACCCGTATGCGACTAATAAAAAAATACCATGAGATGCGCAAACTAAAATCGCTTTGTTCTATTAAGAAAGTAGCAACTATTTATAGAAGAGTATGTTATAAAAATAAGAGGATTTTTTCTATACAAAAGATATTAAACTTTATTACTATTTTTGTATTCGAGCTTTAAATTGCTCGTTACACAATGGTACTACGAAAACCATGAAAATACAACCCTGTCCAAGATTCCTTCACAAATTATTGTACTAAGATTCTCGAAACTGAATGTCAAAAGTTGGAAAATTAAAAGAACTGCGAATTTATAAGTTATGGAAATATCAAAAGACTAACTATTTTTACAATTTTGAATAATTTTAGCTAAAAATTATCACAAGAAAGCAGTTTGAAAAAAATCGGTGTCATACATAATGCAGAATGCGTGGAAATACAAGACACATATAACCTAAACAGTTTGGGAAAATATCTCTTCGCATTGTTTTTAATTTTTTTTTATATAGCAAACAAAGTTTTTTTCAACAGTTTTTATGTTTAGTTACCGCCAATATATTTTTATTATTATTATTTTTGCCTGTTTCATAATATTTAATAATTTTAAATATTTTGTGTCACGCTCTTCGTTTTATTCTACTACAAATTCATTGTTGTTTCATGGCTACGGCCTAGCTTCTCGCAGCACTCATGTTGTGTAGCACAACATTCGGCGACTACCTCTCAGCAGTCTTCTGACAAAAGCTCTGAGAGTCTCTTATTGCCATTAACAAACTTCTCAAATCTGTCGTTTGGAGTCGACTTTAAACTGTAGGTCCCTGTCACTCATGGATAAAAATTAACACACACAACATGGGTGCTACGAGAAGCTAGGCCGTAACCCTGACACAGTGTTGTAATGGCCAATTATGTACGAGTATGTATGTATGTATTTATGCAGTAGTAAATCTGTTCTTATGATAGAAAACTTCTTCATGTAGCCATACAAAATATATGAACTTTAGTTTGAAAACAAACGAAAAAAAATGTTTTAAATTTATGCTGAGCGTAAAAGTTAAAATTTAAATACAATTTTCGATGAGCTGAACTCAGTGAACGTTACTTTGGCCCATAAAATTTTCAATTATTTTTACAACATTTTTACAAGAGACAATTTTGTGTCGCAGTAAATTTGCATTTAAAAACATAAATTCGGATTTAACTAACAAGCCGCCTTAATTTGAATAAAAAAAAATTAACAAGTCAAATGCGTGCTTTACTTCAATGGGTCCCACCAGCACACCAAAAAATAAAAGAAATGAGAATAAATACCAGCCAGCAATAAAGCAATAGAAGAACAATGTAACAATTTTTAGTGTTTTTTTTTTTTTTTTGTTTTTCTTTCTTTTTGTTTTTTCTCTATTGTTTTTATCGGTTTTGATTTTTTTCCTTTTCTCCATGCAAACAAGATGAATATTTATGCAGCCACGAGATGCGTAAAGCATTGTTCGTTTATTGTTGCATCACATGGCATACAGTAAGAATTTTCATTGCTCCGCAGTGTTGCCATTGGTGTTTATGAAAGTGGCTATAGTTCTTTTCCTATTTTGGGTAATTTCTGTTCGTTCCTGCAATGGTTTATAAACGGCACCTTGTGCTAATTGTAGTTGATCACGTTTTTGATTAACTAGATATTTGACCAACCTACCTACTCCAATTTTGATTAGAATCGATAGATTTAAGCCATTTATAAGACATTCAGTTAATTTTGAAAATGGTCTAAGTCAATACTTCATTAAACGACAGACTAACGGCAGACTTAAGGTGCTTGTTCATGGCAATTAGTTACTCTCAGAGCTTTTGCCAGAAGACTGTTAAAAGGTGGTTGGTTCTCGAAAGAAATATTTTTTTCATATTTCCTTCTTTCAAGAAGACCAAGCTGGGGGTTAAGCCCTTTAAGTATTGCAAAAAAAATATATCTCTATATATATGCGTGCTAAACAAAAACTAAATATTTTGAATAAATGACAGAAAAGTTTACAACAGGAATTGTATACTGAAAACCTTCTAAATACACTACCGACCACTTGAATAGGTTCACTATTTTCATTACATTCAAATTAATTTTTTTCTAAAAGTAATTAAGTTTATAGTTATATTATTTTCTAAAATGTTAAAATATTGGATTATGTGAGTTTGTAATAAAAAAATTATTTTAATAATTAATAACTGAATTTCAGTAATTTTTTCCCAAAACGAATATGATTTTCACACAATTTTTTGTGCCATTTGTTGAGGTTCAGTATCATTAATTTCAAAAACTTAAAGAAGAAAATTATTTTTTTGTAAAAAATATATATATATTTTTTTTTTGTATTTTTTAAGAGATCTTACAATGTTTTGATGATTTAATTTTTTTTTATTAAGACCAATACTCAGGGGCAAACCCCTACTCATGAAGACGGTTTTTTTTTAATATATTTTGCGCCTTTTATTGTTGATGAAACAAGTTGCTGTAAATTTGTCCACTCAAGAATGATCCAACAGCAACTGCCTCATCTGTCGGTGGATGTTTAATGTGAATGGTGAGCGTCTTCAGTAGATTAGCTGTTATCTTCCCAGAAGGTGGCGCTGTACTCCTGATCATTGGTTTTTTTTTTTGGTGGAATGGATTAGAAATGTCAGGGGGCGGTTTCTTGCAGATGATCTTGCTGGAGGGGGGGGGGGGAACCTCTAATTTTCTTAAATTTAATTTTTAATTTAAATTGTAGTTTTTAGAAAACCGCAAATTTTTATTTTTATAATTTTGTCCTTCGCTGGAATTGAACCTGGGTCGTGTGAATTCCTGTGCGAGCGCTCTACCACTATGCCACGACCCCCCCATTATTATTATTATGAGTATATCCTCCTTTAATCGATATAACTTCAAAAATACGATTTAGGAGGGAGTTATAAAGATTTTCAGTTAATGATAATAAAAGTTTGGACCAAGTTTTTTTAATTCCTCCAATTAAAGCTTCTTTTGTTTCATATTGTCTGCTGGGCTCGTTGACTTTGCGAGAAAGCAAGCCCTATACTTTTTCTATAATATTAAAGCCAAGAAAATATGGTGGCCACTCCAACATATTGACATTCTGGCTTTGAATCCATGCCTTTACAGCCCTGGCATTATGTACCGGTCTAAAAATAGTAGAAAAATATAGACAAGCCTTTTCATATACTACTGTTCTGTAGCTATTCGCGTTTATTTTTGATGTGAGGAAATAAAGCTAACATGAACCATAATATAAAATCGCCGCCACACCATTACACTTCCTTCACAGCTGTGTAAACGACTAAGCTAGCGTTCATCCCTCTTATTTCGCTATGTCTTAAAGGTATTGTATTGCATTCTTTTCTTCAATGATTTTAATGTTTTTGATATGGTTTGTAGTTTAAAATATTTTCTCTTCAAAACATTCATATAATAAAGGAAGAGTACAAGACACGAAGTATTTAAAAATGGATGATTTGAGCAACCCTCTAATTTTTTTTTCTTTTAAGAAGTACTTAAAAATTTTTCACAATAATCTGTAAATTATTTTGTAGCAAATGGCAACACTGCTTTTTATGTAACAGCAACAACCAATCGGTTTTTAAAGAAAATAGCCTGACCATCATCATCAACTTTAATGTGTTTTAAGGCCATTAAAATATTCCATCTAAACGTTGATAATATTGCAACGCGGACAATATAAAGATTTAGGAAAATGAAAAGAAACACACACAAAAAAAAGAAAAATATTTTGCATTAGACTGATTTACTATGAACTATAGACGATTTTATGGCTTTAAGCATTAAGATTGAAGTTCAAAGATATTCACACCTTGTTAAAAAGTTATTAAAGTCATAAAACATACAGACATCAGCACATAGACGTACATAAATACAAAATGAAATCGTATTGAATCAAATCAAATTCGATCAAAATGAAATTCATATATTTCACAAAAACAAAAACAATACAAAAATATATCTAAAGCACATACAACAAATGAAGTAGAATAACAAGAGAGCAATGATGATGATCAGTGATGATCTGTAGGAAAAATTTAAAAAAACATTTTAGCAAAATTGCAAAATTTCGTTTCTTATATCTTTTTTTTTTGTAGTTATTAAAGTGCTAATGTGGGTGTTGTTTGATAGCTGATTGTTATTATTGTTGGATTTTATTTAGTAAAGCCTTAATTTAATTTGAAATAGTTTATGTATGAAAAGAATAAACGAATCCATATATATTTTTTATGGCTTCATTAGTACAACGCCTTCATCTTTACAATGACGATATCTTCAAGTTATTGCAGTGCCACAGCGACAACGACATCATTGAACACAACAGTAACTTTATTAATAATAGTGTGCAGCAGCTATTGCAACATAAACTTTCAACTTTTCTACGACATATATACTAATACATACAATATGTATGGGCGACGAGTACGAGTAAAATATTCTTTTGTTACATATTGGATTCTGTTCTGCATCATCATCATCAAATAGAGGAGAGAGAAAAAAAAAAACAAATAAAATATAAAAATCATGAATTCGCCACGGTGTCTAGGTAGAACAGGACATCAAGTAATATTTGCCGCCTCTGCCACCTTAGCCATCTTCAAAGTTTTCATCAACTTTTGCCTTGTTGTTGTTGTTATTGTAGTTGCTATGCGATATAACAAAAACAACAGTACCCACACAAAAAAAAGAAAACAAGAAAAATGTATCGCCTTAACCCGCAAGCCCAATTTTTCTTAGATTAAAACTCACGTTCATCGCATTAAGTAAATTGTTAGTTACGTGATGGTGTATATTTCTAAATAAAGGAAAAAAGCAAAACCAAAAAGTCAGTCTTGTTGTCGTCACAGTCACAGTATTGCCACTTGATAATATGTAATTATACATTTTTGTCGAGTGCATGATTTTATGAGATACTCGTAATTAGTTGCAACAGCTTTAGTAAGATATTTGATAACTTAGAAGTAGAATTATTTGAAAATTGTTCACAATTATTTTTTTATTTTAGAAAACGAACGATATTTCTCATGTTTCGTACTTTCCTGAATCTTTCTAGTACTTTAGGCGACTAAAAAATAGTTAATAGATCGTTTAAGATTTGATTCATAATTCATAATTAACACAACAACTACTCTCAGCTGATATATGGAATGCAACCCTGCATAGTGGCAGGTCATGCATTCATTGAGAAGCTTTTTGCCAGAAGACTGTCAGGGTTACGGCCTAGCTTCTCGCAGCACTCATGTTGTGTGTGTTAATTTTTTTCCATAAGTACCGGGACCTACAGGGTGTCCTCGGGAAAGTTATACTACTTTAATTTTTGTTTCGTCAGAAACGCTTTAATTAGATCAAAGTTAACTGAAATGAATATTTTTGGTAATTAAAGAAGAAATGATGTCCGTGAAGGAATAGTACACTAGCCAAACTGAACAATTGTTTTCGACTCCAGCTACGGTAGTCTCATCAGAGTTCTTTTTGTTCTGTGCATATTCAAGACCAAACATCAACTATTTAACTCACACTTTTCAAGAAATCACATACTGAAATTATTTTCTTCCATATGTATGTACATACACTTGTATGAGTTATTCGAAGTAAAGTCACACAACAGTTTCTATCATATTCTCCTTTTCTTTGTTATACTACTTTGTTCGTTTATAATTTTTCATTTAATGAAAGGGAATGGATCTTATCTTAATAAATGTTTTATTTAATATCGGCAATTATGTATGGAATATATTGTAATAACAGATAAATGTCCGCCTTTGTTAGCCGCACAAATGCGGGCTTTTTGAACACATTTTTCATTTTTGTTTGAGTTGCTTCAGCGTTTCTGGTTTGTTGCTGTAAAACTTGCTATCCTTACAAAAAGAAGTCCAGAGCAATCAACGTCACCATTACTTGAAATAAATTGTTGTGGAAAGAGGTCTCGCAGTAATTCCATTGTAATCTTGGTTGTGTGGCACCGTCTTTTTGAAACCACATGTTATTAAAGCATGCAGTTGTGGCGTTGAAAAGATTTCAATCATATCACGATATCGATCCCCATTGACAGTTAACGTTACGCCGTTTTCAGTTTCTAAGAAGTAAGTTCCAATGATTCCTCCTAGCCAAATTGCACGCCAGACTGTCACTTTTAATTGATGCAAAGGTGACTGATGAATAACTTGAGGGTTTTCCATTGCCCAGAATACAGTATTCTATTCTGTTAATTGACATATCCATTCAAATGAAAATGTGCCTCGTCACTCATTTCACGTAACTTCTTTCTCATCGCCACAGTAATCGATGATTGATTTTGATAAAATATTTTAACAATTACCGTTGGCTTACCGATTATTTTTTCATAATAAATTTGCTACGTTTCTACTTTTCGGTTGCCGAATATGAACTATCAAGACTAATGTTTAACAAAATGTCGGCAAAGCAATTAGTATCTATACCTTCCCGGCGGACACTCTGTAGTACAATTATTATATCGGTCTTAAGATCCTAAGGCTAGTATTTTTCTTACAATAATTAACATCTGTTAAGAAATATGTATACATGGAACACTAGAAGAACTGAACTAGTTTTCGACCCACGCTACGAAGGTGTCATCAGAGTTATTCGTGTTATACCTATTCATTTTCTATTGAAATTGTATTATAGGAATTGTATATTTATTTCCTTTCGAATGAAATTCTCACCAGTTTTTTGTGTTGAATTACTTTTATTTTCAACCGTTTGTTAAATTTTTTTAATTAAACTTATTTTTCAGTATAATTATTACATCATTCTGAGGATAAATAAGTTAAATTCTTATAGTATTGTATTTTGTTTATTTACATTGCTAAAGCAAAATATTTTTCTGAATAAATTTTTATTGACATTTTTTGTTTTCTGTTTCCACGAATAATATTATCTTATCAGATAGTATATTAAGTATTGAAAAAAATTATGTTTTCTTACTACATTGTTTTTTATTTCATTAAAACATTAATGAAAAATTTAATAACACATGTGTGTAAATACAATTTGGCATACTCGTTCATAAACTAAAACCTAAGTGTCAACAAATTATTTCTAATTGTTAATAAATTCGAATTTGTTTATTTTAGTGCTTTATATAAAATCAGATATTTAAATTATACATTTAATTAATTTTAATTTGTATTGTACTCGTCATAACTTGAAATTTTGCAAAATAATTTGTTATCAACTACTAATGTTTGTTATGACCAGTTGCTTGGGAATTTATATACTGGAGACGTTTGTTTACACATACGTATATCGGATTATTATTAGACAGACAATTCGATAAGTGTGTGTGTGCATATGCACTTAGGCCTATTTGTACAGGATGCACATACATACATATGTACACATATGAAAATGTGCAAAAGAGGGACAGCATTTATGAGAATATGTGGGATTGCAGTTTTTCTTATAAATTCAGTCCCGTAAATTCTCAAATATTTTTCTTAACCCTGCATGCCATATCATATTTTTTTGTTCGTTATGACCAATGTTAGTCGATTTGACTAACACTCCCGAAAAACGGACTTTGTGAAGCTGGCGTTCTTTTAATTTTTTAAAGTTAAAGAAAAAATGAAATACTATATATCCCTATATCTTTTATTAAAACTAATCTGTTCTTGGTTGAGTTTAAAATTTATTATTTATAAAAATATTGTATCATTCTCAACGGTCTTAGTGACATCACTTTGTAATACTAAAAAAATAAAATGCAACAAAATAAATTAAAAAATATTAAAGGCTTCTTGCCATAATAAAATTAAGACATTATTTAATGTAATAAAAATAAAAAACAATTTGATTTGCAACATTCTGCTTGCCACATATATTTTGAGCATACAGTCATTCGATGTTTTTAATGAATACAAAATGCGGAAATTTTTCTTTGGTTTATTTTTCTCGACGCTATTATATCAGGGAACAGCTCGGAACCATTTGTGTTAAAATCTACGTTTAGTTCTACCAAGGGACAAATAAACAATAACAGATATTGCTTAAAAAAATCATCGTATTAGAGACAGACATACATATATGTATGATGTTATATACCAAATTAATCGTCTTGGAGAGCTCTCCAACTAATCACGGCGACTACAAATATGCATTTGCCAATATATACTACGTTTATACCCACGTCCTATTTGCAAATAAAGTTATTTGCAATATACTTAACTCACTGTTTACATGTAAAAGTACTTGAAAACAAATTCGCTGTCAGTAAATTGTATGGTAACACCAAAAAAATTATAACATTGTTTACAAAAAAATGTGAACATTTTCTGCTTTAAATATTATAATTTTTTTGCAAGTAGGCCATAAATATTCAATTTGAAAACTATTTCATTTTAATATTTAAACTTTTTTTTACAGAATACAATTTTTTTTAATTGTTGCTTTAAATTTAATATTTTATGTTTTTATGTTTTTTTCCGCCATATTTATATAAGCCTACCAGATTTTTGAAAACAAGAAAAACATTTAAAATGTAAACAAATGGCAACATTTTGCACCTTTATTTGCAAATAGTGTCGTTATTCACGACTTATTATCGTTAGTTAGTAAGTTGCAATAAAACAATTATATGGCAACATTTTTTACTCTTATTTGCAAATAAGTTGGACGTATAAACGTAGTAATATTCACCGTCTGTAATACCATTTGGTAACCATAATAGACCTATAAAACTACAATCAATAAAGTGTTTAATTGAAATTTAATATGAATTATTTTTTTCTGTGTAAATTGTAGGTCCGGGATCTCATGGATTAAAATTGCCTCACATAATATGTATTAAAAAATTCGACTTTTTACCTTTTTTCCCCTGCTGCCTAGGCCCATAGGTAGCAAACCTTTCAAAGTTTAATGAGTTTACAATGAACTACAAAAATTTACGTAAGATCTAATGGCCTGTTTCCATATTACAATTGATACGCAATTTTCGTTTGTTTGTGCATAAAAATTTCATTTGGGTTTTTATAAAACAATTTTGAGTAATAACGTAAGAGCTGTATATAAATTGTCTCTTTATGTGGTTTCTATATCACAATTTCGTTTGTTAGAAAAGTCAAAAACACACAATCAAAAAAATTTAATTGTGTACGAACAAAATCATCAGGCCTGTTCTAAAAATCGCTTGGTTTCAAATGACAAGGATATATAATATTTCATATTTACGTGATATTTTACTTTTGAATTGTAAAATTATTTATATTTTGATCCAAATAAGAACTGAATACAAAGATCAATAACTTTGTTGGTACAATTGAGAGCAAATTAAAGTTCGGAAAACATAAAGAAAAATCATAAAGGCAAATACCAATTTTTTAAAAAATTATTTATTTTATTTATTTTTTTTTTTTTATTTTTAATATCATAAATTTTTTATAAAAAAATCATAATTACATAAATTTCGTAAATTTTTTACAAAAAGCGATTTTCAGAACAGGCCTGTAATAAAAAATTTATTAATGGGTAATATTTTATTTTTTTTTTTTTCTCTACAACAAAAATTATATTTTCTCTAATTGAATTTATTTTGTAAACAAAAAATAGGGTTGCCATTTTTATACGTAAAAATTATTTTTTTATATTAGAAATTTTGAGAAAAACTGAAAATTATATACCCTGGCAATCATAGAATTTGGGCTCAAAGAGAAAAATTGAGAAAATAACATAAGTCAGACAATTGTGTTATAAAAACTCAATATCTTATGTAATTGTTTGTGTATGGATTGTTTGTCTGTCGAACCGATTGTAATATAGAAACAGGCTATAAATATACCACTTTCTAAAACATATGAACTACCCAGGAATGATTTTTAACACCGTTCAGGTAGTAAAGTTGTAGTTCAAAGTTTCCTTAAATTTTGAACGGTTTGCTACCTATAGACCTAAGCAATGAAAAAAGAGGAATTATTTAAAGTTTTTTGCGATTTTGGTCTTGAAGGTGACGTTTTTTTATATCTTCACAATTTGTGTAAAGTTTGCAAGATATGAGCCAGAGAAATTGATTACCTTTTTGCAAAAATGACACCGAGGCCCCGTTTATTTAGGAGCCCACGAAACACGGGTCTTCTTTTTTGTCTTTGATTACGACGTGGTCTTCGTATATCGACGATGGAATTAAAGAACGCTGTAACTGACAAAAAATCGAAAATACGTTTTTTGCATCATTTTTATCAGAAAAAAAAAATACGCGTCGATTGGTCGAGGTCCCAGATTCTACGATGAACATAAATTCACTTACGCCGTCTGCGAAATGAAAAATACCGGTGTCTTTGTTCTAAATTTATGAAAGTTTTTTGGCTCTGGTGAACATTTAAGGTTTTGTCAGTTACAGCGTTCTTTAATTCCATCGTCGATATGTTCTTATTTCCATGATTTACACACAGTGTAATTGTTCAAAACTTGAACTACTGTTCTGCATTTCTTCATGTTTAATTTGACTTTAATTTTTTTAATTTCCGCTTATTTGAATATATCTGCTAATTTTTTCCTTGTCCGTGACCGGTCATGTGTACATCCGTAGTACGGAATGTAATTTTATTGGGTGTATGTGAACGGTTTTAGAGATTTAAGTTTTGTCCGTTCAAAAGAAATGTCCGGAGCTTTGACTGTATTAATTTTTTTGTTTTAACTGTTTAAACATTGTTTATTTTAGAAGTACAAAGTAGTCATTAGAAAAAATTTAGTTCTTTTTTTCTACAAGAATCAATCATTTAAAACCCTGACCCAAATTATTGTTCCATCATAACAACATTCGAAAACATGTTATTATTTGATGTGTATTTTTAATTTTTCAAAAAATATTTAAAATAACTGTCGTACGAACTTCGTGTTAAAAAATATTGTTTTAAACAAAACTATTTAAGTATCAGTTCTTAGAAAGAGTTAATTAATCTGTTATAAAAATTAATAACTTTTATTCTATATTTTTTGTTTGTTTCGTTGTTACTTTTTTATGGTTATTTTTACGAGTATTATTTATTTTCTTCTTTAAGCTAAACAGAATGCTTAAGGTAGAAGTAGAAAAACGTTGTCGTAACGTAGCATAAGGTAATGTATCAGCTGTTCGATTTTAGTATATGGATATTAATGTTCATGCTTATCCGAGTCAGTATAAAGTAGAAATCCAAACATATTTACGTGAGATTTGTATAACAGTGATGAGCTTTTTGTTTGTTTCAAAGTATGTGGGTAATTGCACAATTTTCTTGGTACTATTTTTAATTTCTGCATTACAGCTACATCAACGTCAGGCCTTTAAGCTACGTTCACATTTGTCAAATATATGTTGAAAAAGCGTAACCACTATTTTATGGAAAAATTTTGTACAAAAATTTTGTTTTTATAAACACTTATTAAAAAATTATTTAAAACAGATAAACAGACGAAATAATATTTAATTTTACGGTCCTGTCATCACCTGTAAACTGAAGAGGTTGACACATCCCTTAATTGGATCATTTCAATTGGAATTTAATTACTTTAAATTCCAAAGTTCATCAAAATTAAGTTTGAAGCAATCCAGAAGAAAATAGTACTTGCCAGTAAGGTATTTTGTAAGGGAGAAATTGTAAACAATCACTTACTCGTGCGCATCAATAACACTGGTTTACAGCCAAAAAATACCAAGAACGCCACATGCCTAGATAAGTTAACTCGGAGGTCCGAAAAACGCAATTATTATTTTTTTCTAAGTAACGTTTTTTAGATAACTGTACTTTTGTGTTTTTCGGTGTATGACCCTTGTGGAGTCCAACCAAAAAGTTCGATCGAGATAAGTAGCATATCGATGGAAAGGTAATTGAATGCCTTTTCCGTCGATATGCTGGAACATTCTATCTGATAAGAAATCGCTGAGATATGGCACCTCAAAGTTCAAAATTTTCCTATTTTTTACGTTTTTTTCAAAATTTTTCATTTTCATTTCAATTTTTTCCTACGTTATATTGAATATCTGGAATGTTTTATTCTTTTACCAAATAGCTTATTTAATTACAAATATTTTAAGCGTATTTTGAAAAAATCGGATGAAAAATAAAGTTTTTATTAAGGATTTTGTGGAACGACAATATTTTTATTTTCATTGCTCACACAGTATATTTGGAGTAAATTCAAAAAAGTTTAATTAAAATGACGAGCGACTTGAACTTTTGCGTTTTATTTCGGATGGATCTTCGCAAATGAGAAACCAACAATAGTCCGCCATCATTTATTCATCGCACCAGTCTTTATAACGTCTCTCGATTTCTTCCATTTCCTGGTGAAATTTTTCACCTTGTTTACCCCTTTCGGAGCCCAAGTTCGTGGGGAAAATTTCCAAATGACTGAATAATTTAAAAAAAAAAAAAAAAAAAAAACTTTTTTTTATGCCATCAAGTTTGGTGATTCTATGAAGTAATTCTTTTATGTTATTTACTTTATAATTGTAGTCGCCGTTGTCTAGTGAGTGGTTAGTGTGTTGGCTTACTAAGACGATAGCGCCGGGTTCAAATCTCAGCTTTGATAGCTCGAAACAAAGAAATATGAAAAAAATATTTTTTTCGGCGACTACCTCTCAGCAGTTTTCTGGCAAGAGCTCTGGGAGTAAATGATTGTGATGAAAAAGCTTCTCAAGTCTGTCGTTCGGAGTCTACTTAAAACTACTAAAAATATTAATCATATCTTTCTAATGTTTTTTCGGTCTAAGATGTTAAATCATTGTGAATCTTTGCTATTGATAGTCTGAAATTTAGTTAATTGTTTAGCCCTGGTTTTTCTCTTACGAATATAGCAATTATAATCAAAATATCATCTGCTTAATTAAATCAAATGAAATGCATACATTCAATACTCTGTTAAGTAAAATGAAATACTGAAAATAGTAGCAAATTTATATTTTATTCTAGATTTTGTAATCACCAGTGAAATATCTTTAAATATTTACGAAGTTTTTTCTTTTTTTTTTTTGAGGTAAAACAAAAAAGAACTGAATTTTTCAATTAGTAAAACAACTCGATTACTCAGTGACATACGTATGTACTCGTACATACCCCTTTCTTCCTGACCAAAACAAATTTAAATGCAAAATAATCTCGGTACTACAAAAATATTTTCTTTTTTCATACATACATACATACATATGTAGGTACAAACATACATATATACAATAACAAATATTATTGTTATTTTTATATTTATTTTGTTTTTGCACTCATTATTTACAATTGAATGTGTTAAATATGACAATGCCTGTGTATAAATGTTAGTATGGTTTTGAACTGTCATTGAAACAAGTCGTAGCTGTTGTAGAAGATATACAAAAACATTGGGAAGAAAACAATGGATTTCATCAACAATTTAGGAATTTTCGTGTTATGTGCTCTAAGCTTGGTTGGACATATGGAAGCACGTTCTGTATCTTATTCAAATATTGGTGATATACGTATTGAACATACAGATGGTAAATTTAATAATTACAATAATTGAAAAATTTGCATTAAAGAAAAACAAGAATATTTATTAAAACATTTTTATAGACAAATGGCTTTGTGATAAAATATTGTGTCCAATAGAGGACACTGTCCTTTGTTATGTATCGAAATCAAACGAACAAAATCCTTCCGTTTTGGTACGCACAAATATATGCTATTCACAGGATAATACGCCACTGGCATCGGATATTACCTCTACAAATATTGATCCCAATTCTAATATTAGACTTGTAGTGAATTCTTATAGTAATGGCATGATCACTACCTCTAATTCGGTTTCTAATATCAACACTTCAAATGCCAGTTTTAATAGCGAAAAATTCAACCAAGATTTACAAAATCAATTACAGGATACGAATGACAAAATACAAGAAAATCTACAAAATCAAATGAATCAATTACAAGAAACCCTAAGTAATATGCAAAATAATTTGGCTCATATGTTTGATTAATAGTTAAATTTAATTATATTATATTGCAGCAAATAAATAATAATTGCCATCTAAATTGAAAACAAAGAGAAATGAATTAAATTAGAAATGTGAGCAGACAAAATAAAAAATTCTCTTGATTAATTTTAAAATGAGAATTATTCATTATAAATCTTTTTAAAGCTTATATTTAAAAGCATTTATACAAATGTACATATCCAGATACATATATACGTAAAAATAAAAACCGCATTTTATTAAAAATAAAAAATATATAAACGTGACGAATTATTTAACAAAATAGAAAATGTAAATCCATATACAGTGAAAGCTCCCATAGGCGGACACTGACCGTCGAAGCATTTCTGTCCGCCTACGGGAGATGTCCGTCCAGGGGGGATGAATTTGTTCTAAAAATACATAGTAAAAAATATCTAATCGTCCGTCTATCGGATATGTCCGCCTATTAGAGCTGTCCGCCAGTGGAGCTTTTACTGTACATATACTTATACTTAGTAGGGACATAAATATTGTTACTACTTTGAACATACTCATTAGAATAGTAAAACTGAACATACCCCTTTTATTATCACATGTTTTTTGAAAGGTAATCTCTATAGCGTTAGTTGGTTAGGGGAATTTGAAATTGTGTTAACTTTAACCATGTGAAGGGTTCAGATAAAGAAAACCGTATCGCAGTTTTAAGTGTGGAATGAAAAAAAAATTATTTTCAAATCGCTCCGCCCGCTCGGCATTAGTCGCATGTTCCTCTACAGGTACATACAATTCTTTAAGGAGGCCGGAGATATAAACGACCGCCCCCGATCGGGCAGCCCACGTACTGTTCGGACACAGCAAGTAATTAAAGCCCTTAAAGCAAAAATTCAACGAAATCCTCTCCGGAAACAGAAAATCATTGCCCGTGAGATGAAAACTACACAAAAGTATTATTAAAAAAGACTTGGGTCTTGGAGCTTTCAAACGATGTACAGGACATTTGTTGACTGCAGCTTTAAATAAAATAGGATAGAGATCCGTCCGTCTATTGGTGAAGTACGCTGATAAATTGTATTGAAAAACCTTTTTTACGGATGAAAAAACTTTTACAGTACAGGAAATGTTTAACAAACCAAATGATAGGGTTTATGCCCGGTCATCTAAAAAAGCATCAGAGTTTATTCCACGGGTCGAAAAGGTTCATCAGTCATGGTTTGGTAGGGTGTATCTGGCAATAGGGTGACTGACTTGCATTTCTGTGAACAAGGGGTCAAAACATCTGCCAAAGTTTACCAAGAAACCGTTTTGGAAACAGTTGTGAAGCCGCCTAACAATTCCCTGTTCCAAATCCAGCCTTGGATCTCCCAACAAGATTCTGGACCAGCTCATAAGGCTAAAACGACACGACTCGAAAGAATTTGCCAGTTTTTATATGCTCTGAAGATTGGCCATCTGGCAGCCCTGATTTGAATCCTTTGGATTACATTTTGTGGACGGTTTTAGAGAATATGGTCTCCCATAAAAGTTACCATAACATTGATTCTCTTAAGACAGCTCTGGTCCGTGCTGCAGCCAATTTTTCAATGAATAAGGTGCGTGCAGTTATTGATGACTGGCTAATGCGACTTAAGGCGTGTGTGAAGGCTAAGGACGGACAAAACTATACATTAATTTTTGTTTTATAGCCCAACATATTAGTAACAGTATTTACGTCCCTACTGAGTATATACATATGTATGTAGGTTCATATTATAAATCTCTTTAAAAGTCTGTTTGTCGGTCAATCACGTCTAATCACTGAACCGATTTCGTTGAAATTTAGAACATAGATAGACTCAACTGCTGAAAGTGCAATAGGGATGTAATGGAACTGGGAGTAGCATCTCTCATACAAACTAAATACTGATTTTGGTATATTGTGAGAGCGGTTAAAACTAAACTTTCTAAACTTGGTCTCACCGACTTTAGAAAGTGGGCGAAATTGAGCAAGTGGGCGTAGTACCTTCCATACAAGTTAAATATTTGAAACTTCTGAATTTGGTGTAATTGATTTCGTAGTCATTTTTAAATCACCAGTCGAAAAAATGGTAGTGGTAGGTGTAGCAAAGCATGTCGGGTTTGGGGTAGTATCAAAAATAATATTTTTTCCTGGTTTGCTTTGTTATCTGTTTCTTTAATTCAATCAAAACAGAACGCTTTGCATTTTAAATAAATTGTTTTTATTTATTTTTGCTTATAAAGTGTTTTACCTGAGCATATATATACAAAGAATAGGCTACGCGAATAACATCTTTGTGATAACCACGGACTATCAGCCTAAAAAAAAAAGATTTATAAACACTTATAGCACACTTTGCATCAATAGGGGAAAGTTAATACGATCGTACTTTTTTTTACACAATTTGACTTAAAAAATATTCTGTGGTACTCAATTTTTTAACACATTTGCAACATTCAAACATACAATTTTTAATTATTTTATCGTCTTTGCTTAATAATTAGCTCTATCAATACTTGAATGCCCAGTTTTTAACTTCATATTTAAATATGAAATTACTTTTTTTTTTAAGACCAATACTCCGGGGTAAACCCTTACTCTTGCAGTGTGCATTGTATTGGAATGTGAAGATGGTTGATAGAAGGTATTTTTTTTTTCATAGACTTTTTTGTATATTTTGCGCCTTTATTTGCTGATGAAACAAATTGCTGTCAATTTGTCCACTCAAGAGCCCGTGTTATACCTTCACCCTCAAATGATCAAACAGCAATTACCTCATCTGTCAGTGGATGTTGAATGTAAATGGTGAGCGTCATCAGTAGATTAGCTGTTATCTTCCCAGAAGGTGGCGCTTTACTCCTGATCATTGGTTTCTGGTGGAATAGATTACAAATGTCAGGGGGCGGTTTCTTGCTGATGGTCTTGATGGAGGGTGGGGGGGAACCTCTTATTTTATTTAAATTTAATTTTTAATTTAAATTGTAATTTTAGAAAACCGCAAATATTTATTTTTATAATTTTGTCCTTCGCTGGGATTGAACCTTGGTCGTGTGAGTTTCTGTGCAAGCGCTCTACCACTATGTTGTGTGTTGTTCTTGTTATAGTTGTTGGAGTTTCGTCACTGTATACACTGTGGCGTTAGCGCCGTGCTATTTGGGTTGGTTTAATACATTTTGTATGTGCCTGAGAATTTTTGACAAATAGTTTTCGTTTTATATTCTAATTTAGGTTGGCCTTTAAGTATCATTTAAATTTGCATGGAAAGACTTATAGTTGCATTTAAATGGCATATCAATTCTAAAGCCATTTAAATAAGAAGCCTAAGAGCCATCCGTAAGTAAAATCGGTAAGTGAAACGATTTCTTACGTTCAGCGTTTACGCTGAACCGCTATCCCTAAATAAAGGTGGCAACACTAAAACAGGGCAATCCAAGCAACATACTTTTGCTATAAACACAGCAAAGGCTATCGAACACCGAACACACGACTAGATTAATCGCTAGCTACCAAAGTTGCCAAGTAGCCAGCTACTTAATTATAATAACGACTACAGCTACAAAATAAACATCTGTTTTGACACGTTGAACATAACCTAAACAAAATATAACAAACTTTTTTTTTGTAAGTGAACTTGTGAGGAAACAAAAAACAGCAAATGTCTGAAAAAAACTTATAAAAATTTAAGAAAACTAAAAAGGTAATTAAATAAGAAATTAAAAATGAAATAAAAACTGATGTAAATAAATGAAATAAGTAAATGAAAACTAAACAAAAAATGTAAACAAATGATAATTTTTTTTTCGGTGGTGCAACTTGAATATTTTTCGCATTTTTTATGTACATATTTCATGTATTACGTTTTTTATACTATGTTCACACCTAACGTGTTTAACATCTCAATCGTGTTTAAGCCTTAAACACGTCGATTTTGAGATGTTTTACCATACATTGACTTGTTTTGTTAAACATCTCAAATGAGATGTTTTAAATTTAAACACATCGTTAAACACGTAAATGGAAGGGTTGCATTTTATTTTGGGATGTGTTCAGTATGTAATTGATGAAACTGCCACTTTTTATGGTTATTAAACACATTACCGTAGTGTAAAATGGCGGCACACTTACAAAAACCTAAAAAAGCACCAACAATAATAACAACAGAATTTGTTGTTTTTTCACTTTATTTATATTTTTCGTATGACGGGCGTTTTTTTTTTATACAGTCTTTGCTCACCCTTAAATATATCATTAATATTGAGAATTCCATAATTGTATTCTTCCAATTTTTCGTAGACATATTTTTAATTTTCTCAAACTTGTTTACAATTTTGTACAAGCACCAATATCAGCTGATAAAACGTCATTCTTAAACATCTCAAATATAGTGTGAACGGGTATGTTTAGTTACTAAAACATTTTGCTTAAACGCCTTCAAAAACACAAGTGTGAACATAGTATTAAACACCTTTTTCATGCATCTTATTGTATTAGCAGCACTAAACTATTTATTGCCGCCAAGAAAAATAGAAATTAGCCAAAGTTGGCTACGGGTTACAAAAGTAGTCGTGTGGTCGGTAGTCGTGTTGCCGTTAAAATAATTATTCTCATATGCATACATGGATTCTATTATTGACAGCTTGTAGTCGATGGTCGGTAGCCTTTGTTGTGTTTATAGCATTATGCTTATATCACAACCCTCTTATTTTTTTTATTTATTTACATTTTAGTTCTCTTGTGCAACCAACTTTACTATTAAACGCTCTGTTAAAATTGGACAAAGCGTTGCCGCCGGGATGGCGGTTCAGCATATGGACATGAAAAATTTTGACAGCTAGAAAACGCTTGCAGCTTTTATTTAGGGATGGCAGTAAGTAGTTCTATTTTTGTTGAAAAACCAATATATTTAAAGTTTAGTAGTCGTCATAGGAGTGAAGCGTTCAAAAATAGTACATATTTGTTTTGCCGGCAAACAAAAAGGTTTCAGAATATTAAAATGTTCAATGAAAATGCAATGACTTTGGCCCGACTTTAAAATTTTGTTATTTAATTCAGAAAACAATTATTTTTACAAAGAACCGACATTTAATATTGTATTTAGTTGTTGCATATTTATATTCAAAACCACTAATTAAAACAAATTAATGTTGAATGACGTGCTTACCCATAATCATGATAATCTTTTGAACTTAATTGCAATAATTTAGTTTAAATTATACGAATTTTATACTACACCCTCTGATTTATTTATTTCATAAATTTCATATTCATAACAAATTGATAAAAGCAAAAATTACATTTTAAAGTACTTACATGCATACGCAAAATCACTGCAATTTTACCATTATTCCCAATGAAATATATATAAATTATAAGAATCTACTTATTTCATATAAACCAGTTTCGAAGTGCAGTACATCAAGTGAATATATTACTAAAATTCGTTAAAATGAAAACTATTTTAAGTTTTGTATTAACAATTTGTGTAACATTTGAAGGCATTTTGGCCAAACCAACTGACAATCAATCCTTTACACGTATGGAGAGTTTAAATATTCAATTTAAAAATGGTAGGAACACAACTACTCAAGAATAAGTTTAAAAATGTATTTAAAAAAACATCTTTTAAGATAAATGGATCTGTGGTAATTCAGAATGTCTTGCGGAAACAGATGGCTGTAAACTTCAATTAAAAATTGAAGCCACCAATAACAAAATTTTTCGGCATGCCTTTACTTGTTTCGATAAATATAAAATTCGTTTAATATCAGCAGCGGTTATTGTTGACCTGCCTAAAGAAAGAAGAATTGCTATTCATATAGAGTTTTATCAGAATGCGGTGTCAGTTTATAGCACTGCTTATGGTTTTGGTGGTCTTGAATCGGCTTCAGCATTATAGCAGTGCTGAATTTAATGTCTTTAAGCAAGACTTCAAATGCAATAGGCAAAGAGTACGAACTGTAATTAAATTGCATGATAATTAAAATGTTTTCGAGGATTTAGTTTAAATAGTACATAAAAGAACTTCATTGCATAATTTTAAATTTGTTCTTAATTTTCAAGTAAATATTTATACATACATATTTGTATATGGGACATTCCAAGTCAAATCAACCAATGGGTGTAACCCACCCCTCCCGAATTTTATGATTTTTTGTAGAAATATAGTATATCATAGAACTAAATTAAATACAAAGTTTGGGGCATGATTTTTATATTTTTTATATTTTTATATGAAATGAGCCGCTAAAATGCAATAGAAATGCAAATTTATTGCAACCAGTAAGCAAATATTATACAAAATCAAAAATAATACCTTATCCTATAGCATCTTTGTAAGCTTTAAGGTATGCATAAACAATATCGACGATGGAATTAAAGAACGCTGTAACTGACAAAACCTTAAATGTTCACCAGAGCCAAAAACTTTCATAAATGTAGAACAAATACACTGGTATTTTTCATTTCGCAGACGGCGTAAGTGAATTTATTTTCATCGTAGAAATCTATGACCTGGACCAATCGACGCGTATTTTTTTGCTGATAAAAATGATGCAAAAAACGTATTTTCGATTTTTTGTCAGTTACAGCGTTCTTTAATTCCATCGTCGATATAATGCTTCCATTATTGCTTAAATTATATTTATTGCTTCCAAATTTGAAAAATTTTCTGCTGGGTTAATATGCAACATGATTTTTTTTTAGTCAAAGGTCAATTTTCTTTACCTATAAGTCGGAAGCCTATATCTCCGAAAGCGACCTTTTTAAAAATTAAAAAAAAATTATTCCAAAGATAGTTTCATTCTCTACAGTTGTGAAAAATTTCAGAGGGGAGGTCTTTTTGAATCCAGAAATAAAAATCAAATCGTAAAGGAATGAGATTAAAACTACTCTGATAGGGGTGGGATAGTAGAGGATTTCGATTAGCTAGAACTGCCTATTTTGTGAGGTTCAACAAAAAAATACAAGAGTCAAAAAGAAAGTATGTGGGATGGGTGCAAATGACTCTTCATCGGGGTCAAAGGTTGGGTTGAAGAAATAAAAATCCACAAAAAGCTTCACAACTGCCCTGAAAATGTAAGACCGACCCTCACTAATGTTTTACCCCAACTTTTTTTCCAAACATGCCTACCCCCTATTAAAAATTAAAATAGTGAATTTTCTTAAAACAAGTTATTGGTTATCGTGTTGGATTACTAAGACAATAGCGCTGGGTTCAAATCTCAGCTCTGAAATATTGAAAACAAAAATAAAAATATGAAAAAAAATATTTCTTTCGGCGACTACCTATCAACAGTCTTCTGGCAAAAGCTCTGAGAGTAATTGCTTGCCATGAAAAAGCTTCTGAAATCTGTCGTTCATAGTCGACTTTAAATTGTAGGTCCCGATACTCATGGATCAAAAATTAACACACACAACAAGAGTGCTGCGAGAAGCTAGGCTATAATCCTGACACAGGGTTGTAAAAGCAAGTTTTGTATGTACTATGTAATAAAAGCAAAAAAAAAATTAATACAATAGGTATAAAAATAAAAAAACAAAGACGGAAAAGAATTTAAAATTTAATGTATAAAAAATATCAAAAACAATAAAAATAGTTTGTATACCAGACAATAGAAAAAATGAGTTTTCCAGAAGCATACTATACTACAGTAAGTGATGTCTGTTAGGAAATATAAAAAATTGCACGACATTACGGACGAACAAGCCGATCTACATCCTCCACGAGTTCAAGAAATATAAGGTCATCACCAGCAAATTTTTTTAAAGTAAACAAGTCCTCTTAGAACATATACGTTTCTTCTTCAAATGCAGCACTGCCTTAAAGATTTTATGATATTGAGGAGTTAGATTTTCGTTAATATATATTGGGCGATCGCTCTGCATGCCTGCGTGGTTAAGGGTTCTCCCGCCTTTATTTAGCTATGGTTTTAAAGAAAAAGTTTTTCTAAT
Organism: Metopia argyrocephala; assembly: GCA_963576795.1. Taxonomy (NCBI): domain Eukaryota; kingdom Metazoa; phylum Arthropoda; class Insecta; order Diptera; family Sarcophagidae; genus Metopia; species Metopia argyrocephala. The sequence continues at coordinate 100,006,110 of OY756210.1, forward strand.
ATGGGGACTGCAATTTTGCAACAATAACTTCTTCCTTAGGCATATAGGGTGTACCTTCCTTGTAAATTTTTCGCAGCCTGTTTATATTCTCAATTTTCGGAACCTGTGGTGCGATTCAGTAACATATTTTTACGATAATCGCATTGTTTTCAACAGTAAACAACAGAATTGTCGATATTGCTATTCATTATTTTTTGTTTACGATGGCTGTTGTCGTAAACTAACGCCAAAAATTTTTATGCTGTTTATTCAGTTGGAAAATCGTAAATTTTTTATATTGAAATTTTGTAGAGAGATGTGCCTACGCTATTAACTAGTTTATTTGAGAACCATTTTTGTGTGTTTGTATACCCAAAGAAACTAGAGGTTTGTAGCTTTGCTAACTTTCTACCCAAAAACTGACTGATTTGATACAGTGCTGCCAAATTATTGCAATTTAAACATAAAGAAAACTACAGTTGTAGACTGTCGATAAAACGTACTTAGTAAATCACATAATCGTTACTGCAAACAATAAAAACTGTCGACTTCTTTTGCGAATATCGTATTGTTAAAAGTTACTGAATCCCGGTACTGAACGGTCAAATTACTGCGGACATTATTAAATATATTAACAAGATTTTCACCTTCCATTCTAGGAATACGAGTAGTTCTGAAGCCACTTGCAACCATTGAGTTTTCCTGCGTAAAATTTTCTTTTTTAATATTGGAATCTCATTTTTGAGACTATCAACTTGTGAGCATTTTTCCTCGGGATTATTTACTCTTTCAATGATATATTCCAACACAGAGTTGATGTCCGAAAATTCCCTTTCAATAAAGGACCTTATTCGCTCTTCTGATTCTGATATAAGCCCCTCAATATATTTTGAATATATTTTGTTTCTTTTCACTCTCCTTAATAGAGTTCTTGATAAGTTTACCAGTTACAACTTCACTTTCACGAATAAGAGCCACAAGAAAGCATTTATCATCGATGGACAAACGAGGTGCTTTAATACATAGGTCGGCAAAATTGATTTGTAATTGTGTGAGTGAGCATGGAAGAGAACTGCACTGAACAAAAAAGTGTGAAGTCATAAATATGTTTGCTGTTAACTTACATATCACTCTGCCTGAACTAGGAACTTTATTTTACGGCTGAAGGAAACATATCGGGTATATCTAATTCGGGTACGCAAAATTCAGTAATGCTAACTATTTTCTTAAGGAAGATCTTAAAAAAAATTAAATATCTTACTTTTTTACAAGTTTACAAGTCACATTTTGTATGATAATTTAAGACATTTTGTATGAGATTTCATTAAAAAGAAAAAAAAATGCACCCAAATATCTTAAATTAAATCTAATATATTTAGAATTTTATAAATTCTTTCCAATTAATCTAAAACATAATTTTAATTTTCATAAAATGTAAATAAAGCACCCGTACTCATGTGCACTCGTCAGCAGCTCATTGACGAATAAAACATAAAACAACATTTGTCTCGTAACACGACACATTTCTTTAAGTGTTTTTGCAAGAAAACAAATGCAAAGAGAGGACAAAATGCAAGAGCGTAAGAATACATGTGAACTCTCTCAGCTCAATTGAGCTATGAAATGCCGACCCATGGTGAAATTACTTACAAGGTGGTGACAGGTGAATATAGTACAAAAACAACAGGGAATTTGTTTTTGTTTTTTCAGCTCTTTAATGTCAAAAGCAGGTATGGTGAATTAAAAAAGCACATGTCACAAGTGTGTGTGTGTTTACAACATATATGCCTCTACACAAAAACACGAATACACTCAAAGCAAAATGTAAACAAAACACAAATATAAACAAAACTTTTGACAGGACCGGTATGACCCAAAAAAAAACCCAGCTGGGTTGGCAACACCACCTTGTAAGTAATTCCACCATGTGCCGACCTATGCTTTAATACCCTTATCACCGGGTGAGACAGATAAATGCCGGATCTCGTTGCCTTTTGCCTGCACTACACTGATCTTCCATTTTTTTTTTTATTGAGACAAGAACTCGGGGGTAAATCCTGATACTGATGTGCATTGTATTGCAATTTTTTAGAAAGGACAGTATATTTTTTTCTTATACGGTAGTATCTCACAAACTCGAACTGTCCAGACATTTTAACCTGCAATTTCAATGTATTGGATAGTCTAAAATTAGAACTACAGGTTCTAATTTCTGGATGTTTTGTACTTGTTTTTTGTATTTTTAACACAAATTATTTTTCTCGCTTATTAAAATAAAAAATAAAACGGGGAATTATCGAGTTATTCATGGAATCGGTTAGAAGAGTGAGAAATTTGATATGTTTGTTCAAATTTGGATCCGTTGATAACTGAAGTTTAAAGTGAAGTGTTCATACTTGGTGCATACTGATTTTAAAATCAAAAAATTTTTGAAAGCTTTTCTATGAATTTAATATGTTAAATTAATTAAATGTTAACAAATAAAAATTGTTTTGTGTTCAAGAAAAGCTTACACAACAAGTTTTATTACAATTTTATCATTTTCTTAAAAAAAATGTTCAGAAATTCGAATTTTTCAGAAATTCGAATTGCCCGGTGCACAAAGTGGTTCTAATTTGAAAGATTCTACTGTATTAGTATTTAGCGCCTTCAGAATGAAACAAATTGCTGTGAATTGATCATTCAAAGGCAACCCTTGAATGATCCCCATTTTAAATTGTTTTTTCTAACGTTGTTTTTTATTTTGATGTTATATGTACTTTTAACTATCCCCTAAGGTATACATCAGTTTTTTATTTCATTTTTAATAGTTTATATTATATGTTCAAATTTAACGTAAACCAAGCTCCTAGTTAATAGTTTATATTAACAGGGTTGTTATTTTCGTAGACAGCTGTAAATAATGTGATGTAGCACATACATATCAGTGATGCGAAATGTGGCATAATTGTGTCATTTGTGGCACTTTTGAATGCTTTATGGCCCTGATCTAATCTATTTTGGCCCTTTCATTTTAAAATTCTATTATTAAATAATTTTTTGGGTAATTTTCACTCTGTTTAGAAACCTGTTTTAATTGAAAACAAGTTTTTGATTCTCAAAGGAAAAACTAGTATTTTTATTTGCAATTTTATCTGCATATATTAGTTAATACAAAAAAAGAGAAACCAAATAGCATTGTGCCACTTGTTATGAAACTTTTTCCAAACGAAGCAGACAATCTTGAAAAAATAAATAATGAATAAAGGACTTTATAAGAAGTATCAGAATTAAGAAAGTTCAATGAATTAATAAGTAAATACAAGTCAATTCTGGAAAAAGTTTTCGTTGATTAAAAATTGTTTAGATAAACCGTTGTACATACATACGATTTTTTAGAGAATTGTTAAAGGAATTCTTTCTAATCCACGCTCCGCAGCAGTTGTAGAAAGATTGTTTTTCTTCCCAAAATTTCATTGAAACAAATATGAGAAATCGTCTTAAGGTAAATACTGTTTCTAACTCATGTTTTAAAAACAATAACACAAAAAACTGTTACAAACAAAAGTATTGTAAATGAGGAACTGTTAGATTAAAATTTGTAAAATTAGATTTAGATTTTTCATGAACAATTTTATTTTTTTTTAACTGCATATGAAATGTGTATTTCTTTTAATATAGTAAGCAACTTTAACAAAAAAATTGCTTTAAACATTGAATTTTTGACATTAATTTTTGTTTTTAAATAAAGAAATAAATTGATATATTAAAAAAAATAAAATATTTGACCCTATCAAAGGTATTTTGGCTCTTTTATTTCGTAAATTTGGCCCAAAACAAACAAAAAAAAAAACTCAAAATACCTACAGTTTGTAAAAAAATTCTTTTCAAAACAAAAATTGTTTAAGAATTTAAATTTAAATACTTAGATGTTTACAACAACAACACCATTATTTTTTTTAATTTCTATCTTATGTAACTGTTCTTTGATATGTTGTCGACAAGCAGGCGTCGAAAATTTTACAAATATATGCACATATTACAACAACAACACTAGAAAATGATTTTGAATACGTCAAAATGTGTAAAAAAAATGTTTTCAAAAATGCAAAGACAACAAAAATCCGTTAGTTTTTTGCAAATGTAATGCGTGTAAAAGTTTTATACGGACGGAGAGAGCAACTGGTGTCGTTTATTCATTAAATTAAGCTCGTAGAATAAAGAGGTCATTACGCAATTAAATATAAACTATGCCAAGAAAGCGACTGAACAAAGATATTTCCAACTGGTGTATTTTAATTTCTACAAAGGAAAATCTCATAAAGAAATAGCAGAAATGTTCTCCCTTAACCTAAGGACGGTATATAATGTTATTAACCATGCTGAAAAAGACGGACGACTGGAACCAATGCAAACACCAGGCAGACCAAAAAAAGTAACTCGGCGAATTGAAAAGAAAATTTTAAAAATGATTGAAGAGAATCCACATTTCAGTACAAGAGGAATTGCATTTAATATTAGTAATTAATGTGGAGTCAGTATCTCTCATCAGACGGTAAGAAATGTGCTGCAAAACCATAAATACTCTTCAAGAGTTGCCAGGAAAAAACCTTTACTATCAGCGGCAAACATTGAAAAAAGATACAATTTTGCCTTAGAATACATTTCTTTTCCTCCGGAGAACTGGAATAATGTTATTTTTTGTGATGAGACGAAAGTGATGCTGTATTACCATGGCGGACCTCAAAAAGTTTGGCGAAAACCCCTAACGGCTCTAGAAAATAAAAATATAATACCCACTGTTAAGTTTGGCAAACTATCAGTTATGGTGTGGGGTTGTATTTCCAGCAAGGGTGTTGGTGAAATAAGAATTTCAGAGGATATAATGACCAAGGAAGTATATCTAGATATTTTAAAAAAGGAGTTGAGTGCAAGTGCTCGAAAATTTGGTTTTGTTGACCCAGAAAACTCAGAAAAACTCAAATATAAATTTTACCAGGATAATGACCCAAAACATAAGTCCTATATTTATAGATCCTGGTTGTTATATAATTGTACAAAAGTAATTGATACCCCAGCTCAAAGCCCAGACTTAAACCCTATAGAAAATTTGTGGGTCCACCTCAAGAAAAAAGTCGCAAAAAGGTCCCAAAAAAAAAAGCAGCAGTTAATAGTGTTTATTAAAGAAGAGTGGGAAAAAATACCTGAAAACTATGATATAGCAAAGCTGATCCGTTCCATGTCTAGACGCTAGGTGGACACACCAAGTATTAGCGGCCTCAATTATTTTTTTAGCCTTTTAGAACATATTTAATCAAATTGAACGCATTTTTGAAAACATTTATTTTACAGCCTAGAAAATTAAGTATTTTTTTTAAGTTACAGTTATTATTTTATTTCAATTAATTTTGTTTTATTTTTTTGTGAATAATGTTATAAACTTCTTCAATTGAATATATGAAAAAAAAATAAATAAAAGTTATATAATTTACTTGAAAATAAGAGTTTGTCTTAAACTTTTTAACTTTTCTAAGTTTTGAAAACACTTTTTTTTACAAACTGTATGTACATCAATGATACATACATACATACATACGTTGTCTAATTGTAATCGTTACTGCTGTTGTTTGTCAACAAGAATCCATTTTATAAACTATCATGTGTTGTTTTAAGACTTTTCACACTGCCTCATTCAAATGCAGAAGTAAAACGCACATTCAGTGTTAAGAATTTTAAAAAAAAAACAGAATGTCTTAATACATCGAATAGCTTAATTAACCTAAAGTATAGGTTAAAAAGAAAAAAGGATTACGAAATACGAGAAAAAGTCTGTTTGAAAACATTTTAAACGAAACATATAAAAAGTCAAAATATTTTATTAATCTGTTTTGTGGACTGAAGAAGAAGACGACAATGCAATGTTATGCAAATGTAACGAATTGCTCTTAAATATCATTTTTGTTTTGTTATTTTTTACGTACTATTCTCATAAAAGTAATTTTTCTTTGAAAGTACAAATAAAATTAATTTAAAAAACCTTAAATCTAAATTTAGCCCTTTTTTAAAGTGGTGTTGGCTCTTTTTGCATCTAAAACGTTGGCATCGCTGATTTTGAGATCATAAATATGTAATTCTATTGCTGCTCCATTATTATTTTTCGAGCTTATTATGTATGGACGTAATAGTTTATTTTACGGTTTTTACGAAGAAAAATTTCAAACATTTTTCAAACAAATATTTTATTGTCATTCAAGCGGCCAAATCCTATTGTTATGAGCAGTGCCTATTTTACACTTATTTCCTTAACCATTTCCTTTTTTTTAAGTAGAATACGTTTTTATTTTTAATAGGTTTTTAATTTCTTATTCAAATTTATAAAACATTTATTTCTTCAAAGTACTTTAAAGTATATTCCAAATTTTCTGTTACCCTTCTATTATTATTATACAATAATACCCTCATTATTTTTATTTCCTCGGGTTCAGTAAATATTTTGAAATCAAAAGTTTTCGATAGGGATCTTTCCATAGTGACGATAGGAAATTCACAAACTGAAGCGTACAAACCAAACAACTCACAGCGTTTTACTTCATCCAAAACATCTTGCTGAGATGGTATCTCATTGGCGGGGTATTTTATTTGTGCCAGTGTCTCATATAGAGAATCATAATAGGCTTTAATAAGTTCCTGGCGATGTTCCTTTAAAACTTCAACTTTTAAGCTTGTGTTTAGAAAGTAATTGATATCAAAACCACAACTGCCCCAAAAACAATTTTGAAAGTCCACCTACATAGTAACACGACTAAAGTATGAATGCCAGTAAAATGTATAATAAAAACGTATGAAAATACTTACAAAAATCGCATCAATACAGTTTTCAGTATCCTCATCGTGTTTTAAAAGAAAGTTATTCACCCATAAATCTCCATGGTTTATAACGTTGAATTTTGAAATTTTGGAATCGGTCATTTTTTGAATAGCGTTGTTGAATTTAGGGATAAGAGATCTTAATTTATCAGATAAACCTTTAAATGATGGCCAATTTTCAGACATATTGGCAACATATTCAAAACCACCATAAGTGATGGATTCTGACAAAGGATCAGATGCGCCTTTTTCAAAATGCGAAGCTTCAAACATACTCTTCAATATGTCCGCATACTAGACGAAAAAAAAAAACAATTGTTAAGTAATTATTTAATGGAAGAAAAATAAAGATTTAATATTTACTTCTTTAACATATAACATGGAAGCTGCATGAAATTTAGCAATTTTGCTCATCACCACTAGACTTTGTTGAAAATTCAAGCCTTTGGTACGATCTGCACAATAATATCCCAAAGAATTCAAATTCTCCAACAAATAGAATTCTTCTTCTTTCTCACGACGCATGTGGAAGAAACATTTTGCATGCAATTTATTATTTGCAATTTCAGCAGTCTTTAAAATATTTTCCATAGCAGGTAGCGCTTTTGAAAGCATTATTTCTTCATTTGAACCCAACTCAATCATGTCGGGACGCAGTGACTTTATAATAAATGATTTATGCTTTCTATTGCCATTTAATTCGTAATCCACATCTCTTTGCTCTATATCACTGGCATAATTTTCTCCAGTGACCGGGAAAGGCTCAAACTCAATTCCTATTAATTTCAAATCACTGGTGGAATTGTCACTATCTTCACTGTGATAGTTTTCTAGTGCTTGCAAAAGAGCATCTTCAAGATTTGTAAAGCATTTACTCATTTTTAAATTAAACAGCAAACAAAAAACAAGAAATAAGGCAACTTCCCGTTAAAACAAACAGTCCGATATGAACGCCACACTATAGTACTCACTTGTGGAGTTAAAATGAAAACAAAAGCTTTTGATATTTTGTTTTTAAATAAACTTGCTCTCAAACTGTCTGACAAATTGAGATAAAATACATACATACATAAGTACATATACTCTTAAGAGAAAAAAAGCTTTTTATTTCATATTATGAAATTCATTTTTTTTAGATAACAGTTCTTATCAAAAAACCCAGTCAGTACTATTTTTACACCGTTTTCTTCTCAAAAATAATAGGCCGTATTCCAATTGGCGACGTCGTCGTCGTGTAACGACATTTTTGTAATAGATTTAAGGTAGGAGAAACATTTTTTTTTTTTTTTTTTTTTTTTTTTTTTTTTTTTTTTTTTTTTTAAACGTTTATTTAAAGAAAATTTCTATTATAATTACTACAAATAAACAAAATAGTATAATAAACAGCTTAAATCTATACACTGTCCCATAAACGAGCTCTCTAGTATAATACATATAGGTATAAATATATACAATATATACATTTTTTAAAACTAATTATATTCTTTTTACAAAATATATACAAGATTATATCTGTTCTTAATAACAATTATTTCGTAATGAAAATTTATACAAAAAACATTACAATAACAACTTTTATAATAAAAAAAAAATGTCAGGGGTTAAAAGAAAAAATTACGGTATTTAACTAAGCCACCAGTATTTACTAATATTTAAATTTGGAAATATGTTCTTATCCTCACGAAAAAAGTTCGTATCGAATCTTCTGTTCTCAGCTGTCAGTTGATTGCTAGAGATAGCTTTAATATTTGCTCTTCTATATATATGAAAAAATATAGGGACGCCTGTGGAGTTCTGTATGAAACCGTTCTTATCAAGATACACGAATGCTTCAGGAGGAACATAACCACTTTGTAATGTTCTATATATATATTCGTCGTTGACATAATATGGGGCCATTATTAGGTTATTTTCATAATGGTCACAACAAGATCTGATATGGTTTCTAATAAGGTGTATGATGAAATTATCAATTCGACTAATTTTGGCAACATTGTAGAGTCTCGAGTTACTTATATATTTCGTAAATTGACTATTTGGGGATCTATATAACGAAGTACATGCCCTTAAGCATCTTCTTTCAAATTTACGTATTTTTTCCATATAGGAGGGAGAAATATTAAACCAAATTTGACAACCGTAAGTTAAAACTGGGCGTATTAAGGTTTGATACATGAGAAGCTTAATATCACGTTTAATGTATTTAGACAAAAATAATTTTCTGTACATAAAATAAGCATTTCTAGCTCTTTTAATCTGGATGTTAACGTGTTCATTAAAATAGAGAAATTTGTCCAAATGGATTCCTAGGTACTTTACCGTTTGTTTATTAGGTATGGTTATATTGTCGCCAGATTTAATGCCAAAAGATTTCCAGTTGCGCCTTATATTATAGTTGCACTTTCCAACAGGAGGACGAAAAAGTATAGTTTCACATTTGTCTACGTTTAATTTCATTTTCCAATCATTAGCATACTTCTCTACAATATTAAAATTAATTTGCAATTTCCTATTTATCTCCTCTATTCTGTTATCGGCATGATATACTATAATATCATCCGCGAAACCTATAATATTATCAACGCTATTTAAAAGGTCATGAATGAATATATTAAATAGTATAGGAGCATTAACTGTCCCCTGTTGTAAGCCATTAACTATATTAAATTTTCTACTACTAACTTCATTTCCGTTGGAGACGACATACGATTTATTGAAAAGCATGTTATGTATTAAAATTACCAAATGAAGTGGAAATTTGTATTTCAAAAGTTTATATATAAGTCCAGGAATCCAAATGCTGTCGAACGCTTTCTCAAAATCGACAAGACATGCGCCTGTACAGAGAGATTTATTTAAATTCCAATTAATGTCAGATGTCAAAAGGTGTATTCCGTGTATCGTAGAGTGTCTATACTTAAAACCGAATTGTCTATCATTAATTAGATTATTATTTTGACAAAAATTTAAAATATTAATATTTATGCAAATTTCCATTTTTTCTTTGTTCTGCTACAAAAACGTCGTCAGACGACAACGACGACGCCAACTGGAATAAGGCCGAATATTTTCTCCAGCATATTTATAAAAATTCCAAAAATGCTACAAAATGTAAAAAATATGTATACAATTTGTATAATTATTCAAAAACAATTTCAATAAATAGTTTTAATTTTTAGGTTCGTGCTTGAATAAAACCTTATTATTGTTAGACCATAATAATTCTTATGTTCACCAGTATAACTTTGAGGAATTGAGTATGTTTTGACTATAAAATTATACTTAAATTAACTAAAATGTGTATATGTATAATAAATATAATATAAAATATCTTTTGTTGGTGTTTTATTTTTTTAATTTTTTTAGGTTTTGAAATTTTATATACAGTGGCCGACAAAAGTCTACATACGACCTATATTTTTGCGATTTTAGGAGCCCAAGATACTTAAATAAAAAAGTAATGATGCAGTTTTGTTTCAAATACATTTTTATTAAAGCAGACCAAAATTTACGTTTTTTCAATAAACATAGGAAAAATTATTCAAGAAAAACATTTAAAATGCATTGACAAAAGTGTACATACGATCAGCATACCCAGGCGTTTGTTGCTATTAAATAACGAGATAGCGCCGTTATTTATTACAAAATTTTTTTTGTTAAGTTTATAGATTGTTTTAAACAGCTTTAAGTTGTAATTTAGTCTTCATCGGTGTATATTTAAGTACTTAAAATAATGTCTTCTCGTAAAGAAATTTCAATTGATATCCGAAATTTATTGGTTAAGTACAGATCTGAAGAGAAATCCTTTGGAGAAATAGCAAAACTATTAAATTTAAGTAAATCTACAGTTCAGACAATATTTAAGAATTATAAAAATAGTGGAACTGTTGAAAATAAGCGTCGTAGTGGACGCCCAAAAGCACTTACTCGCAGAGATGTAAGCTTTATTTTAAAAGAAATGGACAAAAACCCTAAAATTAATACAACAAAATTGGCCGAAGAGCTTGCAACAAGATTAGAAGTGATTGTAAGTTCCCGTACTATTCAAAGAACATTGAATGGAAATGGTTATTTTAGCAGAACTGCTCGAAAAAAGCCATTAATAAGTGAAAAAAACCGCAAATTTCGTATAGAATTTGCCCAAAAGCATATTGACAAAGGTTTTGATTTTTGGAAGCGGGTCTTGTTTACTGATGAATCTAAATAACATTTTTGGTAGTGACGATAGATCTAAGGTGTGGTGAAAAAGAAATACTGGCTCCTAAATACTTAATTTTTACTGTTAAGCATGTGGGGGTTGTGTAATGGTTTGGGGTGCCATGGCTGCTTCTGGCGTAGGAAAGTTGGTGTTCATTGAGGGTAATATGGATCGGCACCTTTACAATTCCATTCTAGAACAGAATCTAAAACCCTCCGTCGATATGCTAAGCCTTGGTCGAAATTGGTACTTCCAACAAGACAACGACCCGAAGCACACTGTTCAAATTGTGAAAGATTGGTTGCTATACTATGCTCCCAGACAGCTGTACACTCCACCTCAAAGCCTAGATTTAAATATTATTGAGCACGTTTGGGAGATATTACAACGAAAAATACGTAACTACCAAATTACTAATGCCCAAATGTTAAAACAGAGGCTCCAAGAAGAATTGCAGAACATAAGACCCTTAGAATTAGAAAATATGGTGAACTCGATGCCTCGGCGACTGCAGGCAGTTATAGATACCCATGGGGGTCCGACAAAATATTAATTTTATTAATAGGTGATGATTTTTTACATTTACGCTAAGTTTTTCTGTGAACACTCTTGTCGTATGTAGACTTTTGTCGAATGTTTTTTATAGTTTTTCTTGAATAGTTTTTTAAGTTTATATCGGAATAAATATTATTTTGGTTTATATTAATAAATATAGATTTGAAACAAAACTGCATCATTATTTTTTTCATTTATTCACTTGGACTGATAAAATCGCAAAAAAAGGGGTCGTATGTAGACTTTTGTCGGCCACTGTACATACATAGATAATTACGAAATTTTCTTTTTTAAAGAAATTGCAGTTTGAGCTACATGTCATGTACTACATACAAAACATTTTTCTGCCCTAAATTTTCGTAGCAGAAGATCTAATGAAGCTTGCGGATACCGATTACATTTGGTAAATTATTCCATCTTTCTGTCAAAAAAGGAGTCTCTCTAATATTTTATATTTCCGATTTTTAATATTTCGGTCGCGGTTGACCTTTTTCTGGAAATGCCCATATAAGAGTAACCCTAACTTTAAGGAGAATTACATTCACAGCAGAAAATAGTGTTTATCAGTAAATTATTTTGTAAGGGAGAAATTGTGAACAATATGAAATGAGCCGCTAAAATGCAATAGAAATGCAAGTTTATTGCAAATAGTACAGTAAGCAAATAGTACAAAAAATCAAAAATAATACCTTATCCGGTAGGTAGCATATCTGGAAGCTTTAATATATGAAAAACAATGATGCTTCCATTATTGCTTACAATTTTATTTATTGCTTCTAAATCTTGAAATTGTTTGCTGGCTTTTTATATTTAGCCCAATAATGAATAAAAATTAACTTAAATATATTTTCTTCCCTCGTATACACCTGATTTCAGAGAAGATCTGTCAAAATCATGACAAATGATTATGATTTTCAATCTCCAGTTAAAATTAAGCGATTTTCCTCACCTCTTTTTCTTATTCTTTGAAAGAAAATTCCACTACAACTCATAATTCATTAGTAAAATAATTTAAAAATTGAGTTTTAACACCTAATATTTCTGAAAATAATAAAACTGATTTCTTTTGCTAATCCATGATTACTCACTGGTAAAGTGTAGTAAAGCTCAGTTTTTACATTTGCCTCTGCAGAACATTTAGTTTAGATTGGTTTTAAGAAGGTAACCCACCCCTCATTTAGAAAATATTTCAATAACAAATTAAAATACAAACCGACTTGTTAAACACAAGTTGCAAAGCATTTTAACAATGCATAAAGTTCATAAACTCATACTTGAAATTTATGTCAAGGTCTAAAGATCCCTTTTAAGATCCCTTTTAGTTTAGCTGTCAAAACTATGCCTTTATTTTATTTTTTATGCAAACTGTTGCACTATTTTATGACGCAGTAAATATTTTTATAACTTAATAAATTATTTATTTATTTTTTATAGAAACAGTAAGCAAAAGTAGACACATGAGAGAAAAATATTATTAAAGGGGGGTTTAGACGGTAATACAAGTCGTACAACATGTCAAATTTTTGTGTGGAAGAGAATGAATAGTATCGTGTAAACTTGATATGTAATGAGAGCGTACGACATTGAGAGAAATTGTTTTTTTAAAAAACCATCACATTTCATCAGCATTGCCACAGAAGAAATTTTTTTCCTACCAAAAAATTTCAAAAAACCTACCAAAATCCTCTGCAGCCTACCAAAGGTCAATAATATAAAAAACACAATGCAACACGAAAAAAATTTTCATCTACGGACATCACTACGTGATAAAAGGCCAAAAAAAAAAAAAAGTCATGTGTTTTGCCCAAAGTCATGAAGTTTTTTTAAGGCCCCCCAAACATTTGGGGAATCGGTGTCATTTTTGCAAAAAATTTATCATTTACTCTGGCTCATATCTTGAAAACCGTTCGGAATATTTGTTTACTTTCTGAGGCAAAATTGTAGCTCTTGTCATGAAAAACAAAAATTGTGAACATATAAAATACAAAAAACATCACCTTCAAGACCAAAATCGCAAAAAAACTTAAAAAAATTCGATATTTTTTATCTTTTTTCCCCTGTTGAGGACCATAGGTAGCAAACTGTTCAAAATGTAAAGAAACAATGAGCTACAAAAGTTTACCTAAGATCTCAATAAACTAATTTCTTAAAAATACTAACTACCTAAGAATGATGCTCAACACCGTTCAGTTAGCGCTTAAGTAATTATCGGGAAATTTTTACTTTTGCGGCTACCTGAACGTTGCTAAGGATAATTTCTGATAATGTTACAATCTACAGTGCAAGTCAACTATTCAACTACCAACGAATCTAAAATTGCAATTTGTTTAACTTCTATACGTTAAATAATTTGCCAATTTTATCAGTAATTTGCTTTCTGAAAATTCACTCTCTTAAATTTTTTGACCATAAAGTAAAACAAACAATTGGCATCATCCTAAATCATCCCTATGCATGCAATAGAGCAAAGATGTTTTATATATAGCTGCCTCACTTGTGAAAATGTTTAAACAGTGTTCACAGCAATGCAATTTGTTTACTCGAAAAAATTTTTTTTTCTTACTCAAAAATTATAAATTTTGTTTTCAACATGAAAAACTACCAAAAACCTTTGAAAAAAAAACCAACCAAACTACCAAACGGTTTTAAAAACACGAAAAACTACCACTTTTGGTCTGATCGGACCAAAACGGTAACGCTGCATTTCATTAGATCAGGGATGCATTTTTATGTTTTTTGTTTGTTTATGTTAAATGTATTCACAATGCATGTAAATTTTGTGTGCATGGGTATGTGCATTTTATGTTTTAATTTTAGTTTGTTTTGGTATTTTACCAACCGTGTAAATGCCAAAAATATCTGTCGTAAGATTTTCACTCTCATTTTTAGAATACGGATGGAATTTCATAATATTTTCTCTTTGATTTTACATACGACTTGTATTATAGAGCTGGCAAACTATCGATAGTCGCGCCATTCGATGTTTTCGATAGTTGATTCAAAAACTATCGATATTATCGATAGTATCGAATTCTTTTAGAAATGTTAATTTTCACATTCCTGTTAGCACATATATAAAACAGTCATACAATGAATAAACTTGTTTCATATAAAGTGACACGTTACGGTAAGTTAGCCATCCTTTTCGCTTGAAGTCCACAAGCCTGTTGTAATAGCAGCCCAGATTTGCACTTCTTTGTATTGGTTGTATTGAACAAATTCACCATCATCACATTTTTCAGAGTGTGTCTTGAAGGCAACATATAGCGGGGATTTAAGCATATAATAAAATCTATACTGAATGGCTGTAAATCATTGGCGACCAACGTCATTAAACCAGTATGTAGTAGTTTTTTCCATACGGAATCCCTTTTATAGGTGTTAGACTCTTTGACGAAGTATTGGATTGTGTTTGATTGTTTCGGCAGTTGGTTATGATATGGATGGGCACGTCTTAGGTTGTCAAATGGGTTTGATGTGTTGCCTCTAAACTTTCGAACACATCCGACATTGTGCATTTTTTTATCTTTTGCTTTTAGAAAACATTTCCAAACTTCCGAATTACCTCTGCGAGTTTTTTCAACTGTATATCTTCAGTATCAACCTCAGTATTTTTTCTTTCTTTATCACGATTTTTCTTGCTTGTTTCTATAAGGAGATGCAATTAAAAATATGTACAGTGCGATTTAAGTTATTGCAACTTAAAAAACCTGGCCTGTTGCAATTTTTGAAGCGATTATGGTTTTAAGCTAGAGAAATCTGCACAAGGCAATTAAATGCAACATTTAACGATAGTATTGCTATCGAAAAAATAACATCGATTGTCAAATAAAAATAGAACTATCGATACTATCGATTGTTTGCCAGCTCTATTGTATTACCGTCTAAACCCACCTTAATTACGACCAGACTCCGACATGAAAATGAAACAGCAAATCGCTATTTGTTAAACAATCTTCTTATTTTTTATAACTTGTTTTATTAAATCAATATTGCTTGAAGAATTAGATTTAGAAATTGAAAGCTCAGTTATGACCAATAACACAAATAAATTACTCTTTTTCACGTCCGTATTTGTACAAATTTCTTTTTGTGAATTAATAACAGATGTTTATGATATACAGTCGAATTCGGTTATAAGAAAATGTGAAACAACAGCATTTGTTTTTCTTATGTGGAATTTTCCTTTAAAAGGGCTTCGGATAAATGCAAAATTATTTCGTTTAACAGAACCCTTAAAATATTATTGAAATAAAAATAAAACAAATCGATATGTTTTAGAAAACTGCAAATTCTGACAAAGTTAACAGACAAATTATAAACAATTTTAGCAATAAATCAACATTCTTGTGCTAAAATTTTTTTGTCGTCGATTAATTCTTAATACTCGTATTTGCAATTAAGCGAAGTTCTTTTTTATACAATTTTGTACTTTTTAACACAAAATCCCTTTTTCTCTAAAACGGAGTTAAATACCTTTGAATTTAATAGAAACCAAAAGTGAATGCATTTATTTTGCTTATATTCGATTTTTTCTTTTAAACGGTGTGCTGATATCCGAATTCGACTGTACATGTATTTCATTTAGGAGTCCGCAGTTGCATTCCTTAACGCCGTTTTAATGCAAAACATTTTTCTACAATGCAAGGTTACCGCTAAACATACTTTGCATTGCATATGCAGATCTTCAAATTATATTTTGTTGAAACTTGCGGATGAAAATATTTGCTATGAATGTTTTTTTATAAGAATTATGATTTCAAAAATTTTGTTTTTTTTTTTCTTGTAATTACTTGTTTTGTTAAAATTTAGTTACAAAAATGAAGTACCATGGCAACACTGGAACTTAACCCAAATAGTACAGAAACAAACTAACAAAAGAAATAACCAAACCAGACACCAAAAACTAAAATGTTGTAATTGAATATTTCACAATACGTAAGATTTACTGACATGGTGTTTGTTATAGTGTTGCATTGTTTTATCTGCCATAATAAATAAAACAGTACCTATGTGCCTTTAAAATAAAATGAGTTTCATAGCAAAAAACTCTAATTAACTTTAAAAGCAGAAACTGATGGAAACGAGTGTACGTGGGCACTATCGTACTTTTATATGCACTTGTAAAAATATCTTGGTACTGTTCCAACACATTTAATACGCTCTGGCAATTATGTATGCTTTGATGTAAAAGAGTAAAATGAGTTGCTGTATTTATGTAAACATTTCCTGAAAAATTATTGAAAACAAGAGACAAAAAGAAACGATATATCAAAATTTTTAATTAACAAATTGATTGTGTTGAAATATTTATCAAAAAATAGTATGTGGTTTTTCTGGATCTTTTTACATGCATACGTGAATGACAATAATGGATCAAAAACCTAATTATGATTTCCCAACAATCGTTAGTTTTTTATAGTTATACTTACATACAAAAGCATATATATGTATGCATATGTATGTATGTACCATACGTTTTGAAATCATAAAAATTCCATTGGAGCTTCATTATTGTTATTCGAGCTTATTTATGTATTGACATAAGAATAGTTTTACTGTTTATACAGTTTCAAAAATTTCGAAAATTTTTCATACAAATAGGTATTTAATTGTCTGGAAGCGTACGTCTTCTTTTAACAGGCAGTCAAATTTTATTGTTATGAGCAGTGCTTATTTTATACTTTTTTCTTTTAGTTAAATACGTTTTTATTTATTATTATTTTGCTTTTTATTCAAATTTATATAACATTTATATCTGCAAAGTACTTTAAAGTATATTCCAAATGCTTTTTTAGCCTTTTATCATTATATAGTTTTTGTCTAAATGTTTGTATTTGCGTTTGGTCAGTAAATATATTCAAATCAAAATTGTCTGATAAAGAACTGTCCATAGTTATGATAGGAAATTGGCAAATTGAAGCGTACAAACCAAACAACTCACAACGATTGATTTCATCTAAAACATCTTGCTGAGATGGTATCTCATTAGCTGGATATTTTATTTGAGTCAGTGTTTCACAGAGAGTATCATAGTAGGCTTTAATAAGTTCCTGGCGTTGCGTCTTTAAATATTTAACTTTTAAGCTTGTGTTTAGAAAGTAATTGATATCAAAACCACAACTGCCCCAAAAACAATGTTGAAAGTTCACCTACATAGTAACACGAGTAAAGTATGAATGCCGGTAAAAATTATAATAAAAGGGTATAAAAGTACTTACAAAAATCGCATCGACAAATTTTAAATTTCCTTCATCATATTTCAAAATGATGTTACTCACTGATAAATCTCCATGGTTTATAACGTTAAATTTTGACATGTTGGAATCGTTCATATCTTTCATAGATGTTTTGAATTTATAAATAGCATGTCGTAATTTTTCGCTAAAATCTTTATAAAATGATGGCCAAAACGTAACCATATTGGCTACATATTCAATTCCACCATAAGTGATAGATTCTAACAAAGGATTAGAGGCGCCTTTCTCTAAATGCGTAGCCTTTAACAGTTTGTTCAATATATCGGGATTCTACAAGAAACAACACTTGTTATAAGTAGTTGTGGAACAAAAAAAAATATTTAATATTTACTTGCTTAACGTATAACATGGAAGCTGCATGAAATTTTGCCATTTTTTTCATCACCAGTTCACTTTGTTTAAAATTCAAGAGTATGATACGATCTATTTTATAATATCCCATCATATTTAAATTCTCCAACACATAGAATTCTTGATTTCCTTCAACTTCGTGTAACAAACATTTTGCTTGCAATTTATTCTTTTTAATTTCAGCAGTCTTTAAAATATTTTCCATAGCAGGTAATGCTTCTGAAAGCATTATTTCCTCATATAAAATCAAATCATCATTATGGAAACGCAGATTTTTCAGAAATGTATTACGCCCCGTATTGCCATTAAATATATAGTCCAAGTCAAGTAGAAATGTATCACCGGCACGCTTTTTTCGACGGAAATAGAAATTCTTAACTTCAACATTTCTTACAGACAAATTATGTTGGAGATTGCCGTTATTTCCACTGTCGTCTTTTGTTAAGGCTTTTAAAATAGCATTTGTCATATAATCGTACTTTTTTGCAGCCATTTTTAAATTAAACAGCAAACAAAATATACAACGATTTCCAGTTAAAACAACCGCTCTGATACAGACGTCACACAAAAGTATTCACTTGAGGAGTTACAAAAAGCAACAGCACAAGCTTTTTGTATTTTGTTTTTAAATAAAATTGCTCTCAAATTTTCTGACAAATTGAGATAAAATAAATTTATATGCATACACCACGGATGGAAATCATGGTACAATTGTACTTTTTTTGGTACATTTTGGACCTTGTTGGTACCGTGGTACTACCGCGGCTTACTTGGTACAATTTAAAAATATCAACGTTTCGCTGTATGACAACATTAATTTGTTGTGCGTTTTTTTTTTTTCTTCTTTCGTGCTTTTGTTACAACGTTGTTGTACTAGGTATTTTTGTTAACTACATGTGTTGTTACTGCCGTCTTCATTAGACATGAAATGCTGTTAAAACACGAACTTATGAAAGCGTTGTTCGAACAAATGCTATAACAACCATGTTAAAACATGAAGAAAATATTAACATGAGCAGTCTACATTTAACATTAACATATATACGCAAAGTTATGTTGGCTAATTATATGATTCGTTAACACTTGTTGCCAATTTCACGTTTATTATGATTTTATTTGGCGTACAAGACTAAAGTTAATAAATTCTTGAAAATACAATTTTTTTTTAATTAAAATACAAATTATTGGAAATTCAATAGTACTTCTTCTGGTGAAAATTTTCCCATATGAACAAAGTAAATTTAAGGCAATAAATAGCCAATACAGAGCACTAGCCGATATTTAAAAAGTTTCTCAGGCATTCTATCTATTACACATTCGTCGGCCAACGTCCAAAGTGTTTTTCTTTCCAAAACCTAATAAAAACAAAGGAAAGAAATAGACTACACGTTTCCACTGTCTCCAATTTGATACAAACTAAAGATTTAATAAAGTCAACAAATTCATGTTGCTTCGATTTTAAAATAACAGAAAATTTATTATCTAAAAATATTTTATAAATAATTATTTTAATAACTGATCTCAAGAATTGAAAAGAGTAATGTATGTACCTTTATGTATTTATTATTTATTATTTTTATGTTATTTTTTATTGTATACTTCTGAATTTTTATACACACTTTCTGTTTTTAATAAATATTAAAAAATGGTACCGTCATGGTATGAAAAGTACATTTTGTTTTCATAGTTGGTACAAAATCATAAAAGCCATTTTCCATCCCTGGCATACACTCTTAAGAGAAAAAAAAAAGCTTTTCATTTTATATTAGGAAAATTTTTATTTACTCAGTGTTGTCAGATTAGGGGATTTATCCCTAAAATGGGGATTTTTTTCGGAGATGGGGATAAAAAAACTCATTTGGGGATGGGGATTTTATTGGGGATAATCGACAAGTTTATAAACTTGTTAAAAACTCATACTTTCATATAAAATTTTTGCAAAGGATGCTTTTGGTTTTAGTTTTTTTTTTTCTGATATAAATAAAAGCATCTCCACACCATTATGTTTCCGCCACCGAGTCTTATAGTTAAACTTCTTCTTTCGGAGATAAACAAAATAATTTTAGTTTCGTGTGACCACAAACTACTTTTCCACTTAATAGTATGGGAATATTTTTCATACTATGGCACAGGACATCTATTTAGAATTGAAGGTACAATAGATGCCCTGTACTATACATATATATATGAGTTGGGATTTGCTTGTAATATAGCGCTTTTCTACTCGTCTGCCCAATTCATCCCAAAGATGTTCAATTGGATTCATGTCAGGCGATTGTGGCAGAGTTGGTAGAATGTGAGGAACATTGTGTATTATCCACATTCGAACATCATGCGCAGTGTGCTTAGGGTCGTTGTCTTGTTGAAAATAGAAATTTTCTCCAAGGCCTAGTTTCTCGACGCTTTGCAATAGATTTTCTTTTAAAATATTTAAGTAAATGTGTTTGTCCATATTGCTGTCGATGAATACTAAGTTCCCTACACCTGCTGCAGCCATACAGCCCCACACCATAACTCCTCCGCCACCATGCTTGACTGTACTAATGATGTTATTTTTTTCCAATTCGGTATTCGGCTTTCTCCAAACTCTTATTCTTCCGTCCGATTGAAAAATGTTAAATTTGCTTTCATCGGAAAAGAGTACGCCGTCCCAGAAGCTTTCAGGTTTATTTTCATAATCCTTTGCAAAACTTAACCGCTTTGTTTTGTTGATTTTGCTTATCGCTGGCTTTTTCCTTGCAACACGAGAGTTGTAACCGGCACGGTGCAGGGTTCTGCGCACAGTTTTAGTGTGTATTTCTTTTCCTATCTCTTCTAAACATTCTGCAGCCAATTCAGATGAAGTAAGTTTAGGATTTTTTTTAATTTTTCTAACTATTTGCCTTTCTTCTTTAGTGGTTAGCTTTCGTGGTCGACCAGTACGATGTGAATTTAAAAAGTTTTCAGAATCTTTGTATCTTTTAACGATACTAGCTACAGTAAATCGACTTCTTTTCACTATTTTCCCAATTTCTGCATAAGATTTATTTTGATTATGTAGCTCTAAAATAATTTTTCTTTCACTTTCTGTTGTTTCTTTCTGTTTTCGGGACATTGTAAAAAAACTATTAATTTAACAACAATATGCCAACAGCAACTTCGCTAAAAATATTTTATAACGGCACTTTATAACGTTCCTTAACAAAAAGTATTGCCATCTTCTAAAATAGTTATGAATTTTGCATATTTAGCAACAAAATTTACAACTGTGTTAATACTTTTGTCCATCTATAATTGTACTTTAATTTAAAAAATAATTTCGTTTTCTTAATGAGACATACCTAGTAAAAGTTTTTCTCTATTTTTGGAAAAGTAATATATAAAGAAATAATTTTGTAGAATACTAAGCCGGGCTATGTCTCTTTATTTTAAAAATACAGGAGATTAAAAACAAAATTGGCCGCTGTGTGAATATTTTTGTCCATGTCTGTATATAAATATACGGTGTTCCAACAAGTTAACGATGCGAAACAAACATCGAAGCGAATAAAAGGTTGGTTTTAAAATAATGGTGTCAAGGCAAATTGTCAAAGCGGCTCTTAGAGAAAAAATCCTTCTATTAAGGAATAGTTGTAGGAATTTGTTAAAGATGTGTGGCAAAACATTGCAACCGATATGTTTTCAAAACTTGTAGACTCAATGGAAAACTCCTTTTGTACCTTATTAAAAATTAGGGGATTCCACTAAGGCCCAGTTTTTAGCTTCATATTTAAATGCCATTTAAATGCAACTTTGAGTTATTCAGCGCAAAGTTAAATGAAACTTAAATGCCATTTAAATGACCAACTTTGTCCATTCAAGTTTTACATATAAACACATGTTCTCGCCATCTTGTTTTTACGTTTTGCAAATAAAAATGAAACAATCAACAATGTTTTTAATTTTTTTATAAAAAATGTGCATATTATGAACAAAACTCGTCTTTAAATAATAAAATTAATATATTTTAACTACGTTTATTGTTATTAATTGATGTTTATCAATAGTATTTTTATTTTATTGCAGCTAATCACAGCTGTTTCTGTTAAAAATTCTACAAAGTTTATTTAAATTTTGTGATGCTACCGTAGTTTTATCGCAATTAAATACAAACTTAAATTTATGACTAAAAAACTGACACTGTATTTAAATGCCATTTAAGTCTAAATTAAAATTAACTAATTTCACATTTAAATATGAAGTTAAAAACTGGGCCTAAGTACAGTAAATAATTAATCATATGTATGTAAATCAGTGATGTCCACTACTACATAAACACACTTGCGCTTGTGTATGATGCAGAGAAAAGACTCTGCTTACTACTACCAGAAATGGGAATGTCCGAATTACTTTCTGTTTATAACAGAGTAGGAAAATAAACAAAACTGAACGTTTGATCTCATTTTGTTGTATTCTTTACAATAAGTAAAACAAAAATAAAACAGAAACAGTGAGAAAGATTGTCCCATTTAATTTTGTATATTCTTTTTGTTTTGAGTACTACAAATACTCTAACTCAAATGTGCTTAGGTACAACAAAAAATGAATGAGAAGAAAAAGGATAGAAGAGTAAAAGAGAAGAAGAAGAGAAAAAAAACAACAAAAAACAAAGCAAGCACAAGAGCGAAAACCTAATTGTTTCATTTGCGCTCTTTCTCATTTAGAAAGTATTTGTGTTTGTTTTGCTCATGTACAATACTATTAAAAAAATTTTGAAAAGTGTATGACTTTGTTGAAACTTTTGCGAAATGTTTTGTTTGTTTGCCCACTCTGGTTTATAACTTCATAAATATTTCTTCATAATTCTGAGTAAAGTACGTAATCGATTGTCCGATAGACATGTGACCGATCTATTAAGAATAAAGGAGTATCGAGGTCACATAAATTTGGAGGAAATAATGAATAATTATTTCAGTTAAATAAAAATGATACAAAAAATATGCACTATCCAACCCTGCACTATGTTGGAGAGAAGCTAAAATATTAAAAGAGCAAGAGTAACAATATTTCTTTTTATTATGTACGTGTTTGACTTCAACGCAAGCAGAATTTGTTTTCCTATCACGCGTGATAGGGAAAGAGAATTGTGGACATCACTGATGTAAATACATGCAAAATAAGTGATGCAGTTTCTGTGGGGATTTTTGGAGATATGAATTTCGAAATTGAAGATAAAAAGTGAAAACTATCTGACAATCCTGTATATACTAATGGTACCATCGTTGCCGTTTTAGTCCGATCGGATCAAAATTGGCGGTTTTTCGTTTTTCTTAAAACCGTATGGTAGTTTTGTTGGTTTGTTGCAACTTTCCCAGGTTTTTGGCAGATTTTCATGTTAAAACCACTATTTATAATTTTAGAGTAAGAAAAAATATTTTTTTTCGAGTGAACAAATTTCATTACTGTTAACAATGTTTAAACATTTTCATAAGTGGGGTAGCTAGGTATAAAACATCTCTGTTCTATTGCAATAGAAATGTATTATTATTAAGTTTAATGTATTTTTTCTAAAAATTTTATATTTTTTTAAACAAAATGTTTTTCTCACAAGCCAATAATAAAACCACAACTAATTCTTTTATATTTTTCAACAAGTCTTCTTTTTTCTACATAAAAACGTAAACACGTTTTTTATCCTCTTAAGGCCTGGGGTACACATATGTGTACCTTAAGTTTAGTGCAGGTATAGAACATGTTGCAACTTTTTGGTAAATTTTTTAGTTTTTATTGCAATATTATAAAATATTTAAATTTACTCTGTGTCAACAGATGGCACTGTTCTCGAATTTCTAATGCTATATTTGCATTTGAATCTAGCGCTAACATTTTATCTAGTAGGATACATGGTACAATCATAGACAAGGTAAACTCGGTTTACCAAAACAAAATCATATGTTTTCATTCTATGTGTCAAAGTTTTTCGTTTGCTTTATTTCTCTCATTCTTCTTATTTGAATGTTGACTTAAAACGAACGTTAATTCTTTTCTTGCTAAAAGTGATTCTGAATAAAGTGATTGCGATAAGTGATTTTTTAAGTTATTACAATTTAAAATTTAAATCAAAAATAGAAATAAGTTTATAAATAATTATATATTTCATATATTAAGTGCAAACTTTTTTTAAGAGTGATGTAAGTGATAGTAGTCGCCGTGGTCTAGTGGTTAGTGTGTTGGTTTACTAAGACGATAGTGCCGGGTTCAAATCTCAGCACCGACATCTTGAAAAAAGAAATATGAAAAAAATATTTCTTTCGGCGACTACCTCTCAGCAGCCTTCTGGCAAAAGCTCTGAGAGTAATTAATTGCCATGAAAGAGCTTCTCAAGTCTGTCGTTCGGAGTCGACATTAAACTGTATGTCCCGGTACTCATGGATAGAAATTTACACACACAACATGAGTGCTGTGAGAAGCTAGGCCGTAATCCTGACACAGGGTTGTAAATGCCAGTTATGTATGTATGTATGATATATGTAAGTGATAAACATTTTTATAATTTAATAAAAAACAAAACACATATACATACCTATGTATATTTGAATAAATTTAATAAATTATTATTTTATAATACAATAAAATATGCGTATTTGTTCAATATGCAAAAAGCGATTCCGTGCCGGAGAAGGAACATTGTTCCATATTCCAAAAAATACAGATGAGAGAAAAATTTCATTTCAATTCATTTTATTTGTTTCTTTATTTCTTTTATTTGTTTTAATTTTAAAGGCATATAAATATTTTATTTTTGATAAATAATTTATATTTCATATTACCTTTTTCATGTCTTTTATTTTTGTATTGTTTGTTTTGCTTTGGTTTTTCCTTGACTGCTGTGTTGCATTTTTTTGACGTAAAAGATGTAAAATGCACAGAGTTGTATCAGATTTCAAACCAGTTTTACCTTGTCAATGATTTGTACCATGGTAGGGTATGACTGAAAAAAATGTTTTTTGTTCTTTTACAATTTACCTTATTACTTGGGCTAAACTCTTTTGTAGTTTTGGGAAGCACACTAGTAGGTCAAACGTTTAAAGAAGATAAGTTTTTATTTTATATTTTGACGCAGAAAATCTTCGTTATATTATTGGTACACATACATATGTGTACCTCAGGATTTAAAACATGTTTTCAAAGAAGTTAGCTTGAAAACGGATGAACAACAAATTGCTGATTTTTTTTAATAAAAGTGACATAGATTTCTCTGGAATTGATGACGATGAAGACTACTTGCCTCCAGAATTGCTAAGAGCTGTTCAAATGCCTGAAGAATGGATTGTTGATTAAAAACTTATAACTTATTAAAAACTTATACAAGATGAAGTTGATATCAATGAGGGAGGCAGGAACCCATTCTGTTTATCTTGGCGCAGTAAAGAAATACTAAACTGTGGTCCAGACATAAGTGATGATGTGCTTATTTCGCAAGGAAGTTCAACAATAATTATATTATACTCTTTTACTGAATACTTAGACCTTAAAATTTGGGAGCTGGTTGCAGAACAGAGCAATATATATTCAGCGTAAAAGCGGTATTTAAAATCTATCAACACAAACACTGTTGAAATGAAACCTTAAATACATACATACATACATAACTGGCCTTTACAACCCTGTGTCAGGATTACGGCCTAGCTTCTCGCAGCACTCATGTTGTGTGTGTCAATTTTTATCCATGAGTACCGGGACCTACAGTTTAATGTCGACTCCGAACGACAGACTTGAGAAGCTTGTTCATGGCAATTAGTTACTCTCAGAGCTTTTGCCAGAAGACTGCTGAGAGGTAGTCGCCGAAAGAAATATTTTTTTCATATTTCTTTTTTTTTGAAGATGTCAGAGCCTGGAGTCGAACCCAGGATCCTTGTCTTAGTAAGCCAACACACTAACCACTAGACCACGGCGACTACATGAAACCTTTAATACCCTCAAGTAAACCTTTATTGGAATAAAGAACTTTGCGTACAGATTATAAGAGAAGCAATAATCCGCAATAGGTTTTTTTTTCAAATCAAGAATTATTTACATTTCGAAGATAGCAATCCACCAAACGTAAGTGATAAGCTTTGGAAAATAAGACCTATTTTAAAGAAGTTTCATAATTTATCACGTTTAAAACATATGTATGTCTACTGCCGAACAAATAATACAATTTTCGGGACGTTGTGAATACTGACAATACATATCGGCCAAACCAAATCTATTAGTAGAAAACACTATTTGTAGATAGCAAGTCGGCATCTAAATGTTGCCATCCAAATTTCTTCTTACACTGTAGTACAATATGTTCCAAATGCAATATCTAATTATGTATTTTGAAAAATAATTGCCTTGAAAATTACCAAAGTTTTAAGAGTTTTTCTTCCAATTTATAAGTCGTTAAGACCTCAGGTACACATATGTGTACCCTCTATTCCTAATAGTTAAAATTAAGAAAATATGTAAAATTTTATTTGAGCAAATAAATTTGTACACTTTAGTCAAATATTTGATGAAGAAAACGTAACCAATTGAAATATTTAGTTTGTCTATTATTTGTTGCTTCAAATTTATTTTATTAAAATTTTAAATATAGTTTTTTGTGTATTTTACTTTAAAAAAATTTTTTTTATTAAAAAACAAAAAATATTTTTCGCCTTATTCGCAAATACATTTAATGTAATATGAAATGTATGCTTTTGGGAATAAGCATGTCTCTATGGCCATTTCGTCTCTGCTTTATAGACTCGTCAGGAGACTTTTTCCCAAACACTATATGATAATGTAAGGGTACAACGATATTTAAAATATACTTTAAAGTACTTTGAAAACATAAATGTTATATAAATTTGAATGAAAAAAATTATAATATATTAATAATAGAAACGTATTTTAATAAAAAAAAAAAATGAAATCGCAAAGGAAAGAGAAGGTGAAAAATTATTTATATATTCCAAAGCTTTTCAATAAAAAAAAAACAATGTTTTTCCTTTCTCTGTATGCAGATTAAGACGTCATTTCAAATTCAACATGAAAACGATTTTTTTCAACAGTTATATGGTATTTTTGTTATTTTTTTATTTCAGTTATTTTTGCCTTAAGGTGGCTACCGCTATATTTTCCGTTTGTCAAAAGGTAGTTGTAATTAAAACCAAACAAACTTCTTCTAAACAATTGAATATTTGTGTGAAACTTTTAAAAAAATACTTGAATACTTGTTTTACAAACAGTAAAATAAACCAAACCATAAAGGTCAGACATTTTGGGAAACTCATTAATTTTTTTCAATCACTTTACGAAAACCTCAGGATTCTTCAGTCTTTAAAAAAAATGGTACAGCAAAACAATTTTTTTTGGGGTATTAACGCTCAAATGTCTTTTGGGTTAAAGTGACCCAAAAGTTAATTTGTGGCAAATATTTTTAATATTACTATTTCAAACATAATTTTTACACTTAAAAAGCTCAAGCAATTGTACAAGTACATAAATTCTGTAAACTCTTGAACGCATAACTTTAAATTATTCCGGAAAAAGAAATTTCTGGAGCAAATAAATTTGTACACTTTAGTCAAATATTTGATGAAGAAAACGTAACCAATTGAAATATTTAGTTTGTCTATTATTTGTTGCTTCAAATTTATTTTATTAAAATTTTAAATATAGTTTTTTGTGTATTTTACTTTAAAAAAATTTTTTTTATTAAAAAACAAAAAATATTTTTCGCCTTATTCGCAAATACATTTAATGTAATATGAAATGTATGCTTTTGGGAATAAGCATGTCTCTATGGCCATTTCGTCTCTGCTTTAGAGACTCGTCAGGAGACTTTTTCCCAAAGGCTGTGGTAGAACAGATAAATAGAATTTGAATTTTTTGAAAAACAGAAATGTATTGCTTTGTAAATACTTTTGTTTGGTTTTTATATACTAAATGGGATATGATTCGCATTTAGTTTATAACTATTTTAACATAAGTATTTATAGTTTTGAATAACACCTTTCAGAGACATGCTTATTCCCAAAAGCATACATTTCATATTACATTTTTAAAAAAATTTTATAAGAAATGTTTTAATACAACAAAATGTTTGCGTAACACGTGTTCAGGCTTTTTTCGTCAAATATTTGTCAAATGTGAATGCATCTTAAAACAATGATAAGTAGCATGCATTAGCATTTTATTTTTCGATGTTACTGAGGTAACAAGCTAAATATTAATTCATTTTAGAGAAAACTACGACGATCAACTCCTATTTGTTACAGCATATTTTTGCATATTTCGCCATAAATGCATACTTTTGCATTTTTCAATTTTTTTTCAGAATTTACGTGTATTGCCAATCATTATTTTTTCAAAATAATGAGTTCTTATTGACACATAACTTAAGTATAATCTTTAAAACGTTTAAAAGTAACATTTGTGAAATTTGGGAAAATTGCGAAAATGGTTAATGAAGCTCTAAATTTTAAAACTGATAGGAAAATTCTGTTTTGTAGAGTTTGCAATAAGCCAGTGTCAGCAAAGAAAATATTTACCATAAAACAAAACCTCGGAAGTCTAAAATATATTGAGCCCAATATATTCGAAAGAACTTTCTCGATGAAAAAGAGTGTTTTACGATCAAACAGACAAAGCTTTATGTTTCAAAATTTGTCATTTATTGCAACAATAATTTAAATTATTTGTGTACTCTTTTGTTTTGTATCCTTGTTAGTCTGAATTTTTTGAAATTTTTTTTTTATTTTTGCCTAATTTTGGAATAAAAATACATATAATACATACATATAAGTACATACATATGTATGTATATAAAAAGGAATACAATTTTATTTGGTTGGTGGCAAATTTTATTTGCTTCTTTTCATGTTTTAACAGTTTTGCAAAAAAAAAAATAAATAAAAGACAAATTTACAGCAACTTGTTTCATCAACAATAAAAAAAAAGACGCAAAATATATAAATATCTATGAAAAAAAAATCAAACCTATCAACCATCTTCATATTCCAGTACAATGCACTGCATGAGTAGGGGTTTACCCCTGAGTATTGGTCTTAAAAAAGAAAAAAAAAACAGTTTTGCAAAAAAATTCACGTAATTTTATATCAACATAGGTATGTATTGTGAGCTTTATAGAGCATATTTTAGGCCCTTAAAACTAATTTTTTAAAGCATATTTTTGGTTGCCCTAATGATAAGCAATTAATTTGAGGAGAAAATAAGCAGTTTTTCAAATTAAAATTTGTAAAAAAAAAGATAATTAGAAATTAAAGTTGGTCCTTTATTATTATTTTTTTGTTGTTGTTAAAATTTATTAACAAAAGTTTTAGTAGTACCTATTTATGTATGTAAGTGTACGCTCTTCTATACGGTAATATTTATTTATTATTTATTAATTTTTTGTTATCATTAATTGTCCTTTGCCTTAGACTCACACTTATTTTGCATAAATTCGAAAAATTCTAAATGCCGTATGTGGCTTTTGTATTCATTTTTAAATTTCCAATAACCCGGAAAGATATTGTGTTTGTTCATGGCATAGTAAAGACCCAAACGTTGTTGTTCCAAAAACAGTCTTCTCTGATGTTCCAAATGACACTTTTTCCAATTGTTAGCATTTTGAAAATATTTTAAATCCAATTGTAATGCAGGTTTACAATAAAAGTTGAGCACATTTTTAAATTTGTTTCGCAGCTTCTTGAAGTTCATGTTCTCAAATGGTTCCAAAAATTTTGTAATATTTTCAACATTTCGTAGTAATTTTGGAATTTTCATAAATATACTGTAAAAGAGAAGAAAAATCATAATGTTTTTAAGAAAAAGGTACGTACACAAATAGTACTGCATAGGTTTTTATGATAAGGACTAGAGTAGATATACATATGTACATATGTACATACATACATGTTTATAGGTCATCTCTCTGGATTGCTGTTACTTACATACATATGTAAAATAAATACATAAATAAAAAATGTATTGTATATATACAATATATGTACATATGCATGTACATTTTGTCACAATTTGTCAGAAAATTTGTGAGCATGTTTGTTATTTAATAACAAAATAGAAAACACTTTTGTTTTAATTTTCAACTCCACAAGTTAATACTTTAGTGTCGCGTCCATATCAGTATCAGAATAGTTGTTTTAACGGGAAACTGTTGTATTTTTTTGTTTTGTTTTTTTTTTTATTTGCTTGCTGTTTAATTTAAAAATGTCAGAAACTGGTCTATCATCTACACAAAAAGAACAAGTTATTTTAAAAGCCTTAGCAAACTATCACAATGCAAATGGTGATCCCAGTCATACCACCAGAGGCATAAGAATATTACATTGTTCATATCCTGGGGATGATAGAGAATCTCTTTACAGTGATATATGCCAGGTAGATGTCCTTTACCAATTTAATGGCAATATGGACACTAAATCATTTGTTATAAAATCACTGAATACCTATATGATTTCGTTGTTGTCAAATGAGCCATTAATGTATTTAAACCCATTACCTTCTATGGAGGAAACTTTAGAAGCTGCATTAGTTTTAAATAGTAAATTGCATGCAAAATGTTTGCTACAGGAACGTCGAGACGGAATGGAAATCTTTGTGTTGGAGGATTTAAATTCTTTTGATTATTATTCTGCAGATCGCACTCAAGGCTTAAATTTGGAACAAAGTCTAGTGGTGATGAACAAAATGGCTAAATTTCATGCAGCTTCCATGTTATACGTTAAAGAAGTAAATATTAACAATCTTATATATTATTTTTTTTTTCTTGTTTTTGTGAATGCGGGCATAAATATTTATTATTCTTCCATTAAATAATTGCCTACTCAACAAGTGTTGTTTCTTGTAGAATCCCGATATATTGAACAATTTGTTAGGGTCTACGCATCTCGAGAAAGGCACCTGTGATCCTTCGTTAGAATCTATGAGTGAAGGAAATTTAGAGTATGTAGCCAATATGATTGAAGAGTGGTCAACATTTAGAGAAGTATCTGATAAATTAAAATTGCTTATTCCTAACTTTACCAACGATATGAAAGCTATGACCGATACCAAAAATTCAAAATTCAACGTTATAAACCATGGAGATTTATGGGTGAATAACATTCTTTTAAAACACACTGAAGATAATGAAGTTTGTATCGATGCGGTTTTTGTAAGTATTTTCATATGTTTTTATTATCAATTTTGCTGGCATTCATGCCTTACTCTTGCTACTATGTAGGAGGACTATCAACATTGTTTTTGGGGCAGTTGTGCTTTTGATATTCATTACTTTCTAAATACAAGCTTAAGACTTGAAGTTTTAAGAGAGAATCGTCAGGAACTTATTAAAGCCTATTGTGATTCTCTATGTGAAACACTGACACAAATAAGATATCCAGCTGATGAGATACCATCTCCGCAAAATGTTTTGGATGAAATCACACGTTGTGAGTTGTTTGGTTTGTACACTTCAGTTTGTGAATTTCCTATGATAGCTGCGGATCCATCCCGGACAGAAGAATTTAATTTCCAAATATTTAGTGAACCAGATGAACTAAGAAGAATGAGACAAACACTATATGATAATGTAAGGGTACAACGATATTTAAAATATACTTTAAAGTACTTTGAAAACATAAATGTTATATAAATTTGAATGAAAAAAATTATAATATATTAATAATAGAAACGTATTTTAATAAAAAAAAAAAAAATGAAATCGCAAAGGAAAGAGAAGGTGAAAAATTATTTATATATTCCAAAGCTTTTCAATAAAAAAAAAAAAAAAAACAATATGATTCCTTTCTCTGTATGCAGATTAAGACCTCATTTCAAATTCAACATGAAAACGATTTTTTTCAACAGTTATATGGTATTTTTGTTATTTTTTTATTTCAGTTATTTTTGCCTTAAGGTGGCTACCGCTATATTTTCCGTTTGTCAAAAGGTAGTTGTAATTAAAACCAAACAAACTTCTTCTAAACAATTGAATATTTGTGTGAAACTTTTAAAAAAATACTTGAATACTTGTTTTACAAACAGTAAAATAAACCAAACCATAAAGGTCAGACATTTTGGGAAACTCATTAATTTTTTTCAATCACTTTACGAAAACCTCAGGATTCTTCAGTCTTTAAAAAAAATGGTGCAGCAAAACAATTTTTTTTTTGGGGTATTAACGCTCAAATGTCCTTTGGGTTAAAGTGACCCAAAAGTTAATTTGTGGCAAATATTTTTAATATTTGCCATTATGTGCCAAAAATTAGTAGCATCTATTATTAAAAAACGTAAATTACTCGTTCAAACATAAATTTTACAATTAAAATACTCAAGTAATCGTACAAGTACATAAATTCTGTAAACTCTTGAACGCATAACTTTAAATTATTCAGGAAAAAGAAATTTCTGGAGCATGTTTTGACAAACGAAAATATTAGCTTAACAAAAGTAAACTGCGATGTTTGGATATGAATACTCATCTTTAAAATTGTTTTTGAACTCCTTTTTAATTCCTTCTAATTAAAAGAAATCATATTATATTTAAATTTTTTATAATTGTTTAAAGAGTACATAATCGATTTGAAATCGCCAAATTTTTAGCGTTTTTGTTTGGCAGAGCACCTATTTGGCGGTTTCAAATCGAAAACGCATAATTCAAGCGTTTTACGATTTTTAAAATGTGGGCGTATATGTGTAGACATTTTTTTGTACCACCTGTAAAGTAGTATGAAAGGTGGGTTTAGACGGTAAAATCAAAAGAAAATATTATGAAATTTCATCAGTATTTTAAAAATTAGAGTAAAAATCTTAAAACAGATATGTTTTTGCGTTTACACGATTGGAAAAATACCAAAACAAAGTAAAATGAAAACATAAAATGCACATACACATGCAGACAAAATTTACATGCATTGTGAATATATTTAACATAAACAAACAAAAACATAAAAATGCATCCCTGATCTAATTAATGTGATGGCAAGGCCCATTAATACAGGTCATTGCATCTTTACAACAATACAACTATAGAAAAAACCACACGCATTTTGTTTTGTAGACAATGGTGGGAAAGAAACTAAAATCAGTGCTGCCACAGTCCGTAAAATAAAGTAACCAAATTTCAATAAAAAATTCAATAAATTAAAACTAAACATTTATATGTCGGCTAATTTTATACATATAAAATTCAATTTCAACATACGTTCTATGATATAAACTGTAAAATAAAGTGAAAGTCTCCCATATAAAACATATTGTTACAAAGAAATAATTTTGTAAAACAAAATCTTAATTGCATTCCCCTAAATTAGTATTTTCACTATTTCTAGCATTTGGGCTATATAAAAAAATTATTACAATAAGAAAATATATGTCGGAAAATCAAGTACGTTTAAAATTATGTATATAAAATTTTAAATTATAAAAAATTTAATATTATTATTGCTTAGTTAAATACTAAGCAATAGAGACAATAACAATTACTAGAAAAACTGTAGGTATTATAAATAAGACTTCACATTACTCTTTTTAGTTATATATACAAGATTATAGAGTGTAAATAAAAGCTTTAAAATCCAAAAGTATCTGTATTCTTAGTTTGCAGTAGAGAGCCCTAGCATACAAAACGAACTATAAAGGACAATTCATAACAATATTATCCTACTTGAACCTAAAATATTACAATATTTAGTTAAAACTATTATTATTCATTTAAAATAAAAATACCATTTTCTTCTTAAAGAAAGAAAAAAACACAAAAAGAAAATATATATGTAAGAAAAAAGTAGCCAACTTTGGTTAGATATAGCCAATATAGCAACACTGATTGAAAACATAAACATTCAAATAAAAACAAAAAAGATAAAAATGTAACAAACTTTGACGTTTACAGGTAGGTTTACATAAAATCAGCCTGAGAGATGCAATGACCTGTATTAATGGGCCTTGTGTGATGGTTTTTCAAAAAATTTCAAAAACCATAAAGAGCCGTACGACTGTCAAATTTTCATCTATTTTCTCTCAATGCCGTATGCTCTCATTACATATCAGGTTTACACGATACTCTTCATTTTCTTTTACATAAAAATTTGACATATCGTACGACTTTTATTACCGTCTAAAATCCGCTTAAAGCATATCAAGAGAAAAATATTAGAAAAAATTTTAAAATAACAGTTTTTTAAATTAAATATTGTTACTATTCTTCATCTTTTGTTATTTTGCCTTGGTACTCTTTATAAACTGAATGCACAATGCAAAACCATTAACAAACAACACTTAAATTTTGGATAATTTGTTTAGCTCTTAAATAATCTTATATCACATTCCAATAATGTGAATTGTTGTTCAATCCCTCCATAGAAATTCCAAATGTCTTGAAAAGCTTTTTAATATTTTTTGAAAACAAATCTTTGTAAAATATCAGAGTTGTTTCTGAAACAAAAACTTTTAAAGTTTTTCTTCTTTTTAATGAGCTTCTTTTGTATTTCATCATCTTTGTTTCCGAATATACATACATATCGGTGGTTTACTAACGAAACCTCGTAACTCGATATTTTGCGATTTTGTGTTTTAACTGGAAAAGTAATTAGTTCGTACCAAACAGCAATTTTGCAAAGTTATAAGTGAAAATGTTTATTAGTTTTGTTTTTATTGAACTTTATTCAACCTCGTATCTCAAGTGATGATAATATTGCATGCGTAACCTCATATCTTAAAGTAAAAGGCGACGCATAATTTTACTGTATTTACTAGAAAAATTAAAAATAATTTAATTTTTGCTTTTACTTATGTGAAATAATTATTAATGATTAACTCTTAGATTTATGGTCTTTTCGTAAAAAAATATTATTAACAACAATATAACATAACAATAACAATTTTTAAATTTATAAGAATTATGATTTTTTTTTCTTTTTTAATTTATTTTTACTTTATAATTTTGAAAGTCAAATTGGTTTTAGAAGATGAATATTTCAAACTTTTTAAATAAGTTACAAAAAATAGAGTCACGCTACTGTCGCAAAGATACTACTAAAAATGTACATATAGTATGTACATATACATATGTATGTATATAGAAAATGTTTATAGATCAGATCAAGATGGTTAACGTGATTTCGTAAAAAATTACGAATGTATATTGCAGTTGAAAGAGCTAGCTATAGATTTTCTTATACAAAAAATTTTTCGAATATAGCAATATTTCAATTTCGAAAAGATTTTTATGAAATCTGTTTCCCTTATAAAAATATAAAAAAAATGTATGTCGGGTATGTTCTGAAAAACGAATTCTAGTGAAATTGAAATCGAATGAAATTTAAAACTTCTATATTTTTAAAATATTAAACTGTTTTGGTAATATTTTCTATTTATTCGCTTAATGACCACTAATGTTACTTCCTTGAATACCAAAACTATAAAATAATTCGCGCGTTAAAAATTTATATGCCTTCGAAAAAACTTTCGTTTTCAATTTCACTCGAATTCGTTTTTCAGAACATACAATAATCATGTTATAGAAAAAAAATCGTGCTAGGGATGAAAAAAGGAATGATAAAATTAAGGAAGTTGCTGAAAAATAATAGCTTTCACTGAACATTTTTCAAGCTATGCAGATGATACCATATTTACCCGCAGGTGCAAAAAGCAAAAATTAAAATGTCATCCGTTCCAATTATACAACCTAGCTGACAGATACGTATTATGCTACGTCTGGCACTAGGGTGTAGGCGGAATGGATGGAAACATTTTTGCTTCCTGTCTAATTGATTTTCTTAAAACCGAAGTCGAGCTTATCATGCCGATTATATTTTACACTGCAGTGCTCAGAACTTTAATGTAACAATAGCTAATGCTTTATTTCAATTCGTTGAAATACTGCAAGGATATTATGTAATGTTTGAACTATCTTTTGATAGTGAGTGGAAAATTCATCTTTAACGTTTAAATATTAAATATGCTATTGACGTCGAAGTTAAGGTCTTATAGTATATAGAAGAAATTTCATTATCTAATCAAAAGTACAATGATTTACAGTAATCAAAACAATAAATACCAAAGGACTATCACGCATTTTATGATACAATAGTTTAAAATACACCACTGAGAAATAATTATATTGCATACTGGAACTATCTCAGAACAATACACAAAGATTATTTTATTTTCCATTAAAATGTATGTTAGTTATCCATTTTGTTATAAATGATAAAAAATAAACAATATATTAATACTTAGACCTATTATTACAACTTACCGCTAGTTAAAGGTAGGATTTTATCAGTAAACTTTAACCTAAAGTGATCAAATTCAAAACAAATTTTTTCGCTGTCGCAAACAAAAACAAAAACTCCCTGCAAGACAAGTTGATAGAAATTCTAATGAAATTATGTTATTGGTGAGAAGGCAGAAGATATGTAATTCTATATTAATCACACATATGTATAATAAATTCATACTTTCGTATAAAAATTTTTCATACGAGTATTTTGAGACAAAAATAAATTTTATTCGAATAAAAGAAAACATTGCACTGAATGCGAAGCTGTTAAAAATGAATTTCATAATGCCAATAAAAAGCTTTTGACTCATTTCAAGTATTGATTTTTCATAATTTGCAGAAAAAAAATGGTATAAAAACAAAAATTAATTTCATAATGAGATATCAAAAGCTCTTTTTTTGTATAATGTGCTCTTCCAACACAAAATGTGCTCAGTTTACTGTAGACATTGCTAGTTGATAGTCCGGTTTATTTTTAACGATACGGGTGTTTTGCGTGTTATTGTTGTGTTTATTCCAGTTACTGCTATACTCTTACAGTGTAATAAAAACAATGACTCAGAAAACTGCTTTACCATCTTTACTCAACGAAAAACTTATTGAAAATGCATTACGAAATTATTACAATGTTAACAGCAGTGCCAGTGCTTTAAAGCTTAATAATTGTGATTTTAAGTGTTCACCGGCAAGTGGAGAAAACTTTTGCAGCGATATATACCAGGCAGATGTGGAATACGAAATAAATGGCAATACTGAGCAAAAATCTTTTATAATAAAAATCATGATACCAGAAGTAGCTGAATTGGGTTCAAACGAACAAAGTATGTTTAAAACAGTATTGCCAGCTATGGAAAATATTTTGAATGTAAAAAACGTTAAAAAACAAAATCAGTTACATGCCAAGTGTTTACTAAGCGAACGTAAAGACGAAGAATTTTATATTTTGGAAAATTTGAACAGTTTAGGTTACTATTGTGCCGATCGTGTTGAGGGTCTTGATTTAGCACATGCTTTAATTTTAATGAAAAAACTTGCCCTATTTCATGCAGCTTCCATGATGTTTGCCGAAAATGTAAGTACATAATACTATTTTAATATAAAAGCTAACGATTGTGAAGTACTAATATTTTGCTGTTTATGGTCTTAATAAAGTATCCTGATGTTTTAGAGGCTTTAGATGGTTCACATTTTGAAAAGGGTGCCTGTGATACAATATCAAAATCAATTACCTATGGAGGCTTAGAATATGTAGCCAATATGATTGAAAATTGGGCAACATATGAACATTTATCGGATAAATTGAGATCTGTTATACCAATATTCGATAGCACTGTCAGAGAAGTAGTCAATGCCAAAAAATCAAAGTTTAATGTTATAGTTCATGGTGATTTATGGGTGAATAATTTTCTCTATAAGTATGAAAAGGATAACAAAACGCCCATAGATCTTATATTTGTAAGTATAAAAATTAATTTTATTTTAAAACATACAGTTTTCACT
This sequence comes from Metopia argyrocephala, assembly GCA_963576795.1. Classification (NCBI taxonomy): domain Eukaryota; kingdom Metazoa; phylum Arthropoda; class Insecta; order Diptera; family Sarcophagidae; genus Metopia; species Metopia argyrocephala. Next base: position 100,044,061 of record OY756210.1, read on the forward strand.
ATATGTATGTATTTCTTTATATTTTAAGGTGGACTTTCAGAATTGTTTTTGGGGCAGCTGTGGTTTTGATATAAATTACTTTTTATATACCAGTTTAAAACTAAATGTATTAACACAACATCGTCAGGATTTAGTACAAACCTATTTTGATAATCTTTACCAAACTTTAGAGCAAATAAATTATCCGACGGATAAAATTCCCACCCTACAAGATGTTTTAGATGAAATCAAACGTTGTGAATTTATTGGCTTATACACAGCAATGTGTGAATTTCCTATAGTTGCTCTGGAAAAATCAAAATCACAAGGTTTCAATTCCAATACATTTGGTGAACTTGAAAAAATGAAAACCATAAGAGTTTTAATGTATGAAAATCCACGCGTCAAAGAGGCTTTAAGGTATACTTTAAAATATTTCGAAAAAATAAATATTTTATAAATTAAAACCAAAAAACCAAAAAATCAAGAAAAAAAATGTAAAACTTACTTGGCACTTAAAACGTAAGGAAAGTTATCATTTAAATTATTTGTCGTTTTCTTATAAGGCTGTTTAAAACGAGGAAATTTCTGCATATCTTCTTTTAATTGAGTAAAATTATTCAACATCATTTCATCTATGGTTGCAATAGGGTTAAGCTCAGTTATATTATTGCTTATATGATAATTGTATACGGCCTTTAAGGGTAAAGAAGTAAAGAATTCAAAACCTAATAATAATAAGTAAAGAATTAAGAACTTTTGTTTTTATGTAGTTTTTATTAAGAAAAAAAGTACCTTTTATACTGGCATCTTGATTTGTTTTTTCTATGAAATATAATTTCTGTATGTGCGATTCATTATTGCATTCCTTAAGAGAGGCTATTTCTTTAAGCAGATACTTGAAAGCATCATTAATACAGTCGCTATATTTAAATTTCAATATTAAGGAATCACTGCAAAATAAAAATACATACATATAAACTTATATTTTTATGAGCATAAAATAAAAACACAATGCAATTCTTTTTATATTCATTTGTTTTTATGTTAATTTGAATTTAAGTAGAGTTTTTCTTTAGACAATTTGCGGTTTTGTTTATTCATATTCGCCACAATATATACTGTGTACATATGGACTTCTTAACTGACTGACAATTTTCCACTTGATAAAACATTTTCATTTGCATAATAATGTTCACAGTAAAGATAATAATGCATACTGTACGTATTCCGAGACAAACCAAACCAGTCAACCATACATACATACATGCATATGTACAAATGTCATGTACTATTTTACTTTTCTATACAAGTAGACATACATATGTATATAGAGTCCCCAAACAAATAAACAAATAACTATTATTGCCAGCATAGGATGGATGATGGGATTTATCCATCCTTTTACTCGTATCATAAACTTCACATCAATTCCATCAACTAAGTACACTATACTAATCATAAATGCAAAGTAGTATGCACATATTTCTCAATGATGGCATACGACAATGTATGGTGATGATATGGTTGCATTATACTCGTTAATATAATATTTTTTTTTCTCTTTTTTTGCACTCTGCTCTATTCACCCGATTAAGCTAAAGGGTTTTATTTTTTCTTCTTTTCCAGCTAATGACTTAAAGTGCATACGTACATACATACGTGTTATCACAGAAGAAAGAAGTTGGTTATGCAAGTACAGAATAGATTGCACGAAGCGGTTGTACTTTTAGGAATCGTTAAGTTTATTGAGTCAAAGAAAGACTTGGTATGCAAAGACTTTATATTTCCCGGCAAATCCTTGTGATACACACATGAACTTTTGAAAAAAGATTTAAAAAAAAGCTCTAAAGGTAACTTTTAGCATTTTATGTACCTTTGAGTAGATTTTTCAGCATTACATTTATGATTAATTACTGCGCATATTTTACAAGCTTCTTCATCTGCTGTTATATGAAGATTTTCATCAATCCATACATTAATCACGACTTTAGTTATTTCCTGATCTTCGGTTACAAACTCCTCCTCCATATTGTTTTGTGAAAAGGCCTGGTCATCAGTTTGAATATTTAAACGAATATTATCAATACCAAATACTTGCATATCTATAGGCTGCAATAAGGGATACATGTCTGAAGTCAGCATATGTACGCTGGCATAATAACGATGTTGCATAAAACAACTGTTGCAAGTATAGTTTACATACTGAGTATCTTCGGCTATATATTCCTCCTCAGCAGTGTTGTTTTTTAAAAATTCGGTATAATTACTGTGTTCTTGCTAGGTAATGCAAATTCAAATCTAAAAATATATGAAAATAATTGTTTTTTTTGGTTTTTTTTGTAAACGTCTTACCAAAATTGAAAATGATTGCTGTCTGAGATCTGAAATTCTTGGCTGCTCTTCCGAATTTTCCTCTTCTCCACCATGTGAGGAACTTTGCGATATTTGTGATTCTGAAAATTTTCTCATTTAAATACTATGTTTTCTTAGAAGTACATATCGACGATGGAATTAAAGAACGCTGTAACTGACAAAACCTTAAATGTTCACCAGAGCCAAAAAACTTTCATAAATGTAGAACAAATACACTGGTATTTTTCATTTCGCAGACGGCGTAAGTGAATTTATTTTCATCGTAGAAATCTGGGACCTGGACCAATCGACGCGTATTTTTTTGCTGATAAAAATGATGCAAAAAACGTATTTTCGATTTTTTTTTCAGTTACAGCGTTCTTTAATTTCATCGTCGATATTGTCGTGCGGGAGTTTATGTGCTCTATACACCATTTTATATTTCTCTAGTTAATGATGCCACTTTAGGTTTTCGAACCCAAATTTTTCAAGTCGGATATCTCGTCCAGTTTCGAAAACGTATTGCAGTTTTTAAAAATTTTGTTGTCAAAAGCTTAAACAGTGGCGTCATTAACTAGGGAAATATAAAATGGCCGATAGAGCACATAAACTCCCGCACGACGATATGTATAGCATTTTCAGTTTAAATTAAACCTTTTTCAGAATAAATGAAATCTTTTTCAAATTAAACGAAACTCTTTTCAAAATAAATGAAACTTTATTCAAGTTAAGAGCCGAAGACTCGGGTTCGAATCTCCGGAGAGGTGTGATCAATTTAATTTTTGGTTTTTATCAGAAAACGCTTTAATTAGATCAAATTTAACTGCAATGTTATTTTTTGGTAATTAAAGAAGAAATGATGTCCGTGAAGGAATAGTACACTAGCCAAACTGAACAATTGTTTTCGACTCCAGCTACGGTAGTCTCATCAGAGTTCTTTGTGTCCTGTGCATATTCAAGACCAAACATCAACTATTTAACTCACACTTTTTTGGAAATCGCATACTGAAATTATTACTGTATGTACATACATTTGTATGAGTTAGTCGAAGTAAAGTCACACAACAGTTTATATCATATTCTCCTTTTCTTACCATCATTGCTGTTCTTGTAATTGTCATCTTATTTGGATGAAACAGAATTACAAATTTATTTTGTTTTTGCCCTTTATTCCACCTTATCCACATTAGTCGACATGAATGATATGTACGACGGTGGTTGAGGTGGTTAGAGCGTAGCACCATAGTCGGGTGCGATTTTATGTTAAGTTTGTCTAGTGTACTATTCCTTCACGGACATCATTTCTTCTTTAATTACCAAAAAATAACATTGCAGTTAAATTTGATCTAATTAAAGCGTTTTCTGATAGAAACTTTATTCAAATTCGTGTAACCATTTTTCAAATTAAATTAAACCAGTTATAGAATTTAATTGAAAACAAAAGAAAAAAAATAAAACAATCATCATTAATTATGGATAATGCCAGAATCCATAAAACCCAGGAAATTCGAAATATGGCGCTTAAATTTTTACCACCTTATTCTCCTATGTTGAACCCGATAGAGAAAACATTTTCTAAGATAAAGTTCCACGCCCAATCATTATTAAAGTGACATTACCACAGAACATAACATAGTAAGTGTATATAATTGAGGAAAGTGTCGCATAAACTAATCAAAATGATTGTGCCAACTATGTTATGGATATGATCATGCTAATTCCTAAAGCGGTCAGTGGACAAATTCTTCATTAATTTTAACAAGTATTACTTATATAAAAATGAATATGTTTAATATGTTTTATTTTCATTCTTTTGCTTTCTATTAAATTCTATAACTGGTTTAATTTAATTTGAAAAATGTTTAAATGAATTTGAATAAAGCTTGCGTTCATTTTGAAAAAGGTTTAATTTAAACTGAAAATGCTATATGTGTATTAAACTGATTACCAAAATCATTCATATCAGCACTGACTATACTTTCTTCAATTGTGGTTTTGAATAGAGTACCATCCGTATGATAACATTTAAAACAATCTTTGGTCCAAATCATTTTAACACCATCACTACGTTCACAATAATCTTCATTGGCAAAATAATCTCGCCATTCTTTAATACAACAGGCTGGACTTTCAAATATCTAAAAGAAAGACACAATTCGTTGTGCGGGAGTTTATGTGCTCTATCCGCCATTTCATATTTTTTATATATCTCGAGCTAATGATGCCACTTCAGGTTTTCGAACCCAAATTTTCCAAGTCTGCAATCCGTTTACGGATATCTCGTCCAGTTTCGGGGATAAATAGCCGAAAACGGATTGCAGATTTTAAAAATTTTTGGTGTCAAAAACCTAAAGTGGCATCATTAACTCGAGCTTTAAAAAATGGCGTATAGAGCACTTAAACTCCCGCACGACGAATTGTCGCCGCTGCACAGTGGTTCAAGATGCAAATGTAGCTGGAAAAAAGTCAATTTTTTATATTTCAAAATTCACATAATTTGTTTGGTATTTGTTAGACAACTATCCATTGTACATAACTGTATGTCAGGTTTTTTTATTTTTTTCTTATTTGCTGTGTTATGATGTTTCGAAAATGATCAATTGCATTGTCTCTGTTGTTATAGGAGGCCAGTCGATTCACAGCGTCACTTTTGATCTGTTCGTAACATCAAACAATAACACATTTTCAGTTTCTTTTTTTCTATATTGCATTATGTCAGGTATGTTCTACCTATATTATAAATAAATTTTGAATTTAAATGTTTTGTATGTAAAATAATGGGTAAGAGGAAATATGTATTTTGTGAAGTAAATATTTAGCATTTTATGGTTTTTAGAGTAACTTTTAAATAGGATTCCCATGGATTCCCGTGAAATGAATTGTGCCCTGTTTATCTGTGTAATGTCCACTTTAGATGAGAAAAAAAATTAGCTGCAATTATTAACCGGTAAACTTTTTATATACATAAATAGATTACATACCCATAATACGTAGAGAACTATATGATTGCCGAAGTACAAAGCAAAGAAAAGGCAAATGCTGTTATTAAATATTTTTTTGCTAAGAGTGGTTTACAGAAAATTAAAACCGAAGATTATTGCGGTAAAGTTAAGTTAGCTGTACGGAGATTAACGTATTCAATTCACGAAAGATGGATAAATGTAAAAGATCTAAAAAATATTTTGAAGACTCCAACAAAATTTGGTTAGATGGAGTTATTTGTCTTCCTTCTGAAAACGAATTAAAAATTCCAACCGTCAACATCACACTAGAAAGATGTCACGAGAGACGACAATGGAAGATCTTTTCAAATATTTGCTTCTCTCATCAGATCCATTAATTTCGTATTTTTCGACAAAACCATTTCTTAGTCCATTCTTAGAATTATTAGATGGTGACGAGATTTCGTTACTTTTAGATCCTTTCATACAGATATTGAATAATTTAAATAAAAGATTTATATATTAATATTATTATGTTATTTTGTATGTACATACTATGTATGTTATATGTTAAATTCGCAATTACATATAACAAAGAATTTGTTATTTTAAAATTTTTCATATTTACTATTAATATTAAAAAGCTGTACCCGAAAGCCTCGTTCGACTGCGCACATGCAGTCGAATTTTAAAATTTCCAAAATGGGTTTTTTTCACTTCTTAATAAATACATTAATATTCTAAGTCGTTACATTTTGATATTCTTAAAAACGCCATTAAAATTTGCCACACCCATTTTACCTACAACGCCCACTTTTTGCACAAGGAATGATTTCGATAAGAAGTACATAATACCAAAATTTCATCATTCTAGCTGCTTCCGAAGAGAAGTTATGACTTTTTCCAGCTAGATTTGCATCTTGAACCACTGTGCGCTGTAGCAGCTAAAAAATATGTACTTGATTGTTTGTTGTCAAATTGTTTACACAAACCTTTCCTTTACTGTTCATATTAAAACATCTGCCCTGTGTAGTTGTTATTGTGACATGCAAATATTTCAGTTCATAAACGGCAACTAAAGTATTCAAATATTTTAATTCATTTTTTAGCAATTCTTTCTTTGAAATTTTATGCGAAAATTTATGATTTTTTGTATAAATTTTAGATTTTGATTTCTTGTCGTCTTTAAAAAAAGTACTCGTATCGCCAATTGTGTTATTTGTATTCGTAAGGCTACTTTTATGTTTTTTGTTGTAATTTTCATTTGGAACTGAAGCATCACCCTGAGCTTTTATATCCATTCTAACAGCAGAACTGTGCTGGTGAAAAGTATTTAAAGACTCAGTACTTTGACTTTGTTCCTCTTCTTCTGCTTCTTCCAAATCATATTGTAACAGCTGATAAACCTCTCCATTATTACGCATGATAAGTGTCCTATCCTTCGTTTTGTAAAATACTATAACACAGCCGAAAGGTGTATATATTCTACGTTGTTCATCATTATGTGAGCTGCTAGATGATGATTGGTCGCAATTCCAATTTTGTACACAAAAATTTTCATGGTAAAAAATGCTCAAGCCATTGGGATAATTCATTATAATTTTGTAATATTCTTTGGGCTCATTTAAAATTCTTATGTGGATATCATTTTTAGTTATCAAACGTATGCTATTTGATAGACCAACACCATTTAACACATAACGTGGCCTATTCAATATTATTGTTGTATCGTTGCAGTTAAACGTTAATTGTTTATTCGTATCTTGAAAACACCATTTCTCTTCATACAGCTTTACAAAACCATGAGCATAATGATATTTTGAAGTTTTAAATTTTACTTCTTGCAATGTATCCTCTAAATTATAACCCTTAAGTAAATGATGATCAGGTGGTAGACCGTCTCTGTTACCGGAATTTATGGAGAATTTTTTCTCTTGTTTAGTACTTCTTCTACTCGAACGTGTGGTATCGTCTTGACTGAAATCCTTTTGTAGTTTTGAAGCTTTAAGTGAATTAAGTCTGATGAAAATACTCGTATCGTCTTTAAATTCTATTGAAGATTTTGAATTTTTATTATCTTCGGATGTATTTTCACGGGATATTTTTAGGTTTTCTAAAAACTCTGCCATTTGAAAGAGAGTAAAATCACGAAAACATAAACGTGTGGGTATAACAACAACACCTTGATTTTCAGTTAAAACATTAATATGCTTTTTAAAGGTAAACATTTTGTAACCAGTTTCATCCATTTCATCAATTTGATATTCATCATATTCCTCAATCAGTTGGTATAGCCGTTGAGCGGTGTCATCAGTATTTGCATAACATTTAACATATTCTGGCAGTAGAACGTTTTGTATACCCGTGTCATCACTTTCCAACACTGATTTTTGTGATAGCCGTTGAGCGGTGCCCTCAGCATTTGCATAACATTTAACGTATTGTGGCAGTAAGTCGTTTTGTATACCCGCGCCATCAATATTGTTACGACAATCATTTTCCAACACTGATTTTTGTGAATAAAACATATATTTTTTGAAAATATTATAATCTAGACAACAATCGTATATGGATTGAAATCTATTTTGAGTAGTATACTGCAACATGTTTACCAATAACTGATTACTTTCATCCACAATTATTCTTTCTAATTTTGCTATTTTGGTTATACTAGAGAAAGAGTTTTCATTAGACGATTCCTCTATAGTGTCTGGCAAACCACATGTATTTAATAAACTATTTAAATAGCTTGCTATTGTAGCCAAGTCTGAGCCACTTTTAAATAAATTTGTTTGCTGGTAAGGATCCTGCATATTTAAAGTTTCTGCCAGATGATAATATTGTCTCAAGTCCACATTAGCTGGTATGGCAACATTTGTTATTTGAAAGGCTCGGTAGTAATACAGTTCATACTGTTGCTTTAATACTTCAATATCATACACTGTCCAAGTCAGTTGATCGTATATATCACGTGAATACTTTGTAGCCAAACATGTTGATATTATAGGTAGTTTATAGTGAAATAGTCCTACAGGTTTAATATTTATTTCCTGTCTTATTTGATATATAGAGGAGTTGATGGTATTGCAAGTATCGAATATAAAATTTTTTAATTTATTGTTGCCCAACATAATATCGTAATTGCTTTCGGCCGGTGTAAAGTTAATAATGGCCTCAAGCGGTTGACCTCGTCTGTGAAAAGGAAGAAATTGTTTAAATTTGTCTGTTTTTGGTTTTTAATATTTATTTTGTAAATAAATAATTAAAGAAATGAAATAAATGTTACATTTTGAGAGTGTTAAAGTCAAGTTTTATCGTATAAGTTTGAATGCATTAATGCATAATGCATGTCTGCATAGTAAAAGATAAAGTTATTCTGTGTACCCTACTACATAAAATTTGGCAGTAGTTGAAGCACTAATCTTTGTTAAAACAAAAATCTAAAATATATTAAAAGAAAAGAAAAAAAAAATAATTTCAACTATTCTGGTAAGTCGCCGTGGTGTAGTGGTTAGTGTGTTGGCTTACTAAGACATGGGCCCTGGGTTCTACACCCAGCTTTGACATCTTAAAAAGAAAATGAAAAAATATTTCTTTCGGCGACTACCTCTCAGCAGTCTTCTGGCAAAAGCTCTGAGAGTAATTAATTGCCATGAAAACGCTACTCAAATCTGTCGTTCGGAGTCGACATTAAACTGTAGGTGCCGGTACTCATGGATAAAAATTTACACACACAACATGAGTGCTGCGAGAAGCTAGGCCGTAATCCTGACACAGGGTTGTAAAGGCCAGTTATGTATGTATGTTATGTATTCTGGTAACGTGATGGACACCGATTTGCTATAACTTGAAAATCTGAAAATAATTAAAGTTCTTTGTTGGCTATTAAAGTCAGACATGCTTTATATGACTTTGGAAATACACACAGACGAGATACTGGTATGTGATGGAAATCGAATTCGATCGAAATTTAAATCGACTAAAATTTCGAGTTGTTGCTATAACTTGTAAATCTGATGACATTTGAAATTCCTTTTCTACTCATCGCCTTAATGACGATTGCCACTATTTCCTTGATTATTAAAATTATAAAATACTTTTTTTTCGGTGTGTGAGGTAGGGTTTAAAATGCCTTCGCACTTACAGCTGATCATCACCAACTGCTTCGAGTGATGAATCCACTAAAACAATCCCTCCTCCTCCTCCTCCACTGGTGAGAATACCTTCCCGAAACCGTTTTCTGCATTACTTTGGGAAAGCCGAGAGCGATGTCCTCATAAGGATCATTTTCTACACTCCCATATCTGGGGACCCCAGAATTGGAGCCATTACTGAGCTACCGGCTCGTTCTCTCATCTCATTCTGCTGGAAAATATCCAGATCTATCTTATCTCTCCGAAGTATGTGCTCAGCGTAGTTCCCTATGGATCTCCATAGATTCTCGCATTCCAGCATCTTGTCCACTATGTTGCCGGGATTGAAATCTCCGACTTGCTCCCGCAGCGCGTCTCTTTCATCTTGCCATGTAATGCAGTGGAAAAAGGTATGTTCAGCATCGTCATCAAACGTCCCGCAGTAGATGCAGGAGGAGTCAGCCACCTTGTCTATTCTGTACAAGTATTTCCGGAAATAACCATGGCCCGAGAGGAACTGAGTCAAGAAGTAATTAACCTCTCCGGAATTCCTCATGGTCCATCTCTCTATACAGGGGATGCGTTTTGCCGTCCATCTACCGGTCGTCCCGGTGTTCCACCGATTTTGCCACCGCTGCATTGACTGGCTTCTCAGCTCCTCGGGACAAATGATGACGTTCGCCCTTCTTGCGTTCCAAGCCCTTTTTCGCTCGCGCTATTAGATCTACTGGTACCTGGCCGCTTATCACAAGGACCGCCGCCCCTGATACTGTACGGTAGGCTGAGGTAACTCTTAATATGAGGCAACTCTAAATATTATAAAATACTTAAAGCGGATTAGTTTTATATGATTTTGTAAATACAAGCGATTTCAAATTCGAACGAAATCGGTTTTCATCACATACCGGATTATTTAAACTCTCACAGAATACATATTTATGAGAATCCATATTTGAATACGTGTGTGTACTTTGAGGATATTTAGATTTCTGCACTGCCTACAGTTCCTCCTATTGGGATTACACATTTGAATAAGTAGTAAACTTTTCATCTCATCTCTTATTGGCTTCTGTTTCTTTTAGTTTTAAATGCATTTTTGAGCAACTCAAGTTGTGTTGTGCATAGAAAAGTTCTTTTTGAAAATAAACACTTGTTAGTTTGTTTAAACTTTTGGAGCAGAACAGAAGAGCAAAGGTTTGTTTCTTTTTTTCTTTTTTTTTGCATAAGTTGGTAAATGTCATGTCAAGTTAAGACTCTGGTATTTAAATAGCAATTTATTGTTGTTCAAGATGCTTAAGACGTAAAGAACATTTTAGAAAAAGTAAAAAAGAAAAACAACATTTCTTATAAAAAGAAAGTTTCTACAACGCAGCCCTTTTAGAAAACACTTAAAAGTATAGAATTACAGATTTAGCTTAAGATTTGTATTTCATGAATAAGAAAAAAGAAAGTAAGCATACGAGGGCGTGTCAATAAGTCGGATTTTTTTGAATTCCTTAACTGCTGCGGTCAGTCAATTTAATTTAAAACTTGAATAAGTTGTGTCATTTAGTTGTAATTTGAGAAGGAAAAGGTAAAAAAAGAGAATTTCATTAATTTCCTTTGAACGTTGTCGAACGTTCCAGACATCTAGTTAATGTATTTGCTCCTTAAACAATTAAGAAAAATCATTAAAGAATGCTGCTGGTCAATCCAAGTTTGAAAGTGCCTGAGACTGTGAAAGTAGCTTCAATTTTAAATAATAATGATAAACCTGTGGCAACATAGCAGAAGTGTTTGGAATTTTTCAACTGCAGTATGAACACATTTTTGCGGCGTTTCGTAATCATGAACAAACCACAGATCCATTATAGTACTTTAAGAAACCAAACAAAAGTCGAAATATTGGGTTTCTTGGAGAAATCGACACCAATCGATAATGCCAACAATTCAAAAAATCCGTTAAAGTTATCGAGTATAGTACTGAATACTTAAATGGAATGGGGGGTGCGTGGTATATTGGTTAGAGCGCTCGCACAAAAACTCAAAGGACCCAGGTTCAAATCCCAGAAGAGGTGAAAAATGAAAAAGTTAGTTTGCGGTTTTTTCAAAATTATAATTTAAAAATAAGAGGTCTCCCCCCTCCAGGAAGACAATCTACAAAGAAACTGCTGCCTAAAATTCCGCTCTATTCCACCTTAACCAATGTCAACAAAAAAACGAATGATCAGGAAAAAAGCGCCACCTATAGGGAAGTAGCAGATAGCAGCTAAACATACTTAGCTAAAGCCCGTATGACACCTACTTTTTTAGTATTAAAAACGATTTGGAGAACAGTGCAAATATAATATAATAAGAAAGTATAAAGGGTGTAAAGAGTTCAACTATATTCATATAAATACAGAATTGCCAAAAAATTTACAAATGTTATCGATAAAAAAGTGGAGTGTGTCAAAAACAAGTTAAAATATTTTATATTAAAATTGACATTTAGAATTTAAAATATTATAGTGCTGCTAACTTTATGGTGTTATTCTACAATTAAGCGATTTTAGGGAATTTTTGCCTTCAAGGTAGCGTTTTTTTTTTAAATAAAAAGTATCAACATTGAAATAAATATAAATACAAAAACAAAAATAAATATTTTGTTTACATTTTTTATATTCAACTCTTTTTAGCATTTGTTGTTTCTTTCTTTCAATTCTATAACAATTCAATACAAAAAAAAAGTAGGTGTCATAGGGGCTTAAGGAACTCTCACCACACAAGCAACATGCAACGATGAGGCAATTGCTGTTGATCATTCAAGGGTGAAGGTATAACACTGGCCTTTGAATGATCAATTTAGAGCAATTTTTCTCATTCCTAAGGCGCTTAATAATATAAGAAAAACAAAATATATGTTCTGTCGTAAATGAACTGTCCTTTCCAAAAAAAATTCCTGAGTATTGGTCTCAATAAAAAAAAACAATCAGTTGAAAATATGATGACAAAAGTTAAAACTTTTAAAATATTATTGGTTTTACTGCACTTAAAACACATCCAGACAAAACAGAATACACAGTAGAGATGTGTACAATAAATGTAAATCTGCAAATTGCTATCTCACCCGTTATTTTCTTACAACTAGTTTCGTGTAACTAAAAAAGTGGCCGAGATCTAGTGCTTAGTGTTTTGACATCTTCAAAGAAAGAAATTTGAAAAACTAGTTCTTTTGGCAACTACCTCTTGGCACTCTTCTGACAAAAGCTCAGAGAGCAACTGATTGCTATGAAATAGCATTCAAGTCTGTTGTACGGAGTCAAAGTTTAACTGGATGCTACGAAAAGCTAGGCCGTAACCCTGAAACAGAGTTGTAATGGCCAATTATGTATGTACATATGTAACTAAAGAAGATTTTTTGTTAAAAAATACCTATTTTGATGAGCAGTGTTACCGTTGGTCGACTAAAGTCGCAATTTGCAACTTTTTTTACGGCCAGCGACTTTTTGTGCGACTTTTGAAAAGCCACTTAATTTTGCCACTTTTCTTAAGTTATTGTGACTTTTTCCCCTTTTTTTTAATTTGGCATTGCCAACATTTTCCTTTTATTTACATCATAATTTGTACATTCTTATATCTTTTATTTCTAATTTAAAATCTAACTTAAAAAAATCTGACTTAAAAATCGCAAACATATTATTAAAATTTACCGCAAAATGCTAAAGATTGCGGACTAAATTTTCCAACTCTGGAGTTAACCTACGAATTTATTATTAAAAGAGAAGCGAATAAGCAAGTAACAACACATTAAAGTATTGTAAGATAATGTTGATTCCCCCACATTTTCTTTCAAAACACGAAAAGTTTCTAGACATTATTCAAAAGAATTGGAGCTGCGGTATAAATGGGTTAACAGGATGAAGTGAAAAAGCGGATCTATTGTATTGCAAATTGGAGTCCTAGTAATAACCTTGTGGCAAATTACAGAAGAGAAGATGCTAAAAAGTAGAATTTTAGTAAAATGCATCTGCTTTTACTTTAATACATTGTATATGTATATGTTATAAGTATATTTTAAGAGTATATATTATAAAAAATGTGATTTTAAATGAACTGTTACTTATTTCTTAAAACTATTGAATTATTTTTGTTTTTGTACTATGAATTTTTGTTTAAACAAAAACGTTAAAAAAAATTGTGCCACTTTTTTTTTAAAAATCCCCTTTTTGTGCCACTATTAGAAAAATCCCAGCGGTAACACTGTTGATGAGTATTAATATATATCGTCGTGCGGGAGTTTATGTGCTCTATCCGCCATTTCATATTTTTTATATATCTCGTGTTAATGATACCACTCTAGGTTTTCGGCCCCAAATTTTTCAAGTCTACTATTATTAACTCGAGATATATCAAATGGCGGATGGAGCACATAAACTCCCGCACGACGATATGTATGTTTATGAAAAAATTGAAAAAATTTTAAACAGAGAGAGACTACTTTTAAAAAAATAAAACACTTTCTTTACCAAAAATCTATGTATGTTTTATGCGAAAATTGCAGACTTTTTGAACCGTCCTCGTATAACTCACCTTATTAAATCCATATAGAAGTGTTCACTCATTTGGCCCAAAATAATTATAAATAATTTGCCCTGAGTGGGTTCATCTTTAATATACTAAAAGTATAAAAGAAAACAAATAAATCGATTGCATATAAACAAATTTCTCACAAACCTTTCTTTTCGAGTAGGGCTCTGGCTGGCCAACTCTGTTATGCTCTTTAACTATAACGGTTTTGCTGCAAGACTTTTTAATTCCCTGTGTTAAGGAACCTTTAAGACTACTTGATTTTTTCATTGCCTTTGTTGTTTTTTCTTTTGGTTTTTCCTTCGACATTTGTATGCCATCTTCGATGGATTTTAGCCAATATTCGTATAAATCGAATTTGAGCTCTTCATTTATTTTTTTAATCAAAAAATCATATTCCCGAAGATATTTCTGCACATGCTGTAGAATGATATTTGTTAATGGCGTATTAAAATGGTTTTGCAATTCCTGGCGTTGTCGGCTTTGATTGTGAAGTTCTTCTTCTGGAATATCTTCCAAATCGATTATGAAAACCGTTTGACGCAAACCTGTACGAACTTGATGTTTAAATTGATCTTTAATAGGCCTTAAGCCAGAACCATAAATATTTACACAATAAAGACCGTAATTTAATTTCTGATCACGGTTGCGCTTTAATAAATAAATTTTTGAAAATAACAATTTATCGAATTGATTTTAAAAAAAGTTTAAAAGCCAAATACCTCTATAATTTGTTTCTTAAGACTCATTTTGTTATAGCTTTTTTGATAAAACGGCTCAAGAAAATATTTGGTTTTGTTTTATTAAGAAAAAAAATGTATTTTGTCATAAAAATTTATCGATAATTTTTTTTTAGTTTTTGTCCATATATGCGCTCCTTAGATTAAAAACATTAAAATTAAAAAAAAAAAAAAAATAAAATCATCTATTTTGAAGACATTAACAAATGACTGTACAATTTATTTTCAAACAATAAAATCATATCCTTTATACTTGTATTCTCTAATACTCACAGACATTAAGTCGTCTATCCATAGATGATGTTGGTAAAACTGTTGCTGATTACCCAATAATTTTTCATTATATCAAACAATAGAACGCCATACCCCATTCTAACATACACATATCGTACTCTCGTATACATATTGTATGAGTAGAGTATTCATATGTAAATTTACTCATATTTAAATAAATTTATTTAATGTTGTTTGTGTGTGTGAGTGTCTGTTTTAAAAGACACAATATTGTCAAACATCCTTTAATGTGACACTATAAAAACAAGAGTCCTTTTGTTACTTTGGTTCGTTCATTGTTATTGCTGTGTCTTTGAAGTAAGTAAACATGCAACTAATGTGTTTCAATTTAGAACAAAAAAAAAAAAAAAGATGAAAAAAATCATGCAACATTTACATACACTGTTACATTCAATACTCGTATTTGTAAATATATAACCGTTACCAGTGTTTAGTTAATGTAACTGTAATATTTTATAAGAATAAATGCACACATACACGCACATGCATGGGAAACATATGCATATGGAGGCATTTAAGGGTTTCCCAAAAGTATATTATTGCTAGAATTTCACAACACGAAACTTAACAGCCCTCAAATTATTATTTTATGCCACGTTAAGTTCATAACTCATATGTATTGTTACGTTAAACCTTTTTAAACGTTTTGTTTTTATTAACTTTTGTAATAGAAACGATTAGTCGGGATTTACAATGTAGAAATTGAAAGACAGACATTTTTCAATTCATTTTTGCTCTTGCCTATAACTTTTACAATGTAGAACTTAGAAGACAAACAGAATAATGAAAAATTACGAAAAGTGGAAAAGAAAACGGTAAAATGTCAGGTACAAACTTTCGTGTACTACATTCTTCACATTTTCGTCCTCATTTCTACAATTTTCGTCTGTCTGTCTTTTAATTTCTACATTGTAAATCCCGTCGTAGTTATATGGATTCGATTATGGATGGCAGCCCAACTTGAGTTGCGTTGCCACCTGCTCTACATACCAGAGATTTTCTATAAAGACTTCAGACAAAATTGGTCTGATAAAATGCCGCCAGTTTTTAAAGTTTGTGCGCCTTTAAGTTTTTCGGCCGACAGCAGATTTCTGTTTATGCTATATTCACACTAGAGAACCAGTTTGATTGCCTATTTATGAGCTTGGAATGCATTCACACAAAGTAAGTATAATGTTGTCAATTGTCACTATTTTATTTAAGCAATACATGACAACACAATAAAAGAGGGAATGCATTGCTTGTTTTGTCTTAAAGTCATTTAACACTCAAAAAAAGCAACGAATGGTATGAATGGTTGACATGCCTATTGAATGAAACGCAATATATATTTTTTGCAAAAGCATTTATGTACATACATATGTTTGTATGTATATAAACATCAGTGTTCACAAACTTGTTTACAAACACCAACAAAATGTGCCGATCGTTTTATTTCTTTAATGTGTAAGATCATTCATTGCACTACATGTAATAGCATTATAAAAGAAGAGTGTGCAAAAGGCAATCAATAAAAACAAAGAGTGTGAATAAAGCAACATCAGTAATAATTGATATTGAATGAATATAACGAATGCATGAATACTTAGCAAACGTGAGTAAATGCAATCTGTTCTCTGATCACACTTATCGAGTTTAACATTTCAATTGTATTTGAGCGTTAAAAACGTTGATTTTGAGATGTTTTGTTAAAGATCTCAAATGAGATGTTTTAAGTTACCTGCACAAGTGAATTGCCTAATGCGAAACAAGGTGCAAAGTTATATAAAAATTTTATTTTTTCAAAAATTCTCAGACATTCTTCTTTCTGCTTTTGTGGTTTTCTAGTACCTTACATACAAAATAATTAAATTATTTCTCTAAAAGTTCTGTAGAAAAAAAACTGTTGTTCAAATTGTTACTTATATTTAAGGGAAACCCTGTATACAAAAGTGGGTGGATGTTTTTTTTTTCTTTTTTTTTGTATTGAAAGGATTCAAATTGTACAGAGTTTTTGCTTTTTTAGGTTTTGTTTTTTCCTTTATGCTGATTTTTTATGCATATCAAATTGTTTTTAAAGTAAAATTATTAATGTTTAACTATTAAAATGATAAATTATATATAATTTACATATTTACATATGAGTAATTTACATTTATATGTATCGTACATATGCAAGTATGTTTAGCATGTAATTTAAAGCAAAAAAAAAAAACAAATGTATTTTATTTTTAAGTAATAATTCCATTTAACGAGTGGTCATTAGTTTAGTTAGAGAGATACGAGTACACTTTAATAGGGTGATTTCAGAATTTCAATTTTCATACAAGTCTTATTTCAACAAATAAATCATTTTAATTTCTATTTTTCTTTAAACAGATATTTATTTATATTTTATCTATAAATCAGTTTTTCGTTTTCTTTTAACACTTTAATCCTTTTTGTCATACTTAAGTGTGTGGTACATATACGTCTATGTCATGGTAGTGTACTCGTATATAGTGACCCCTTATTATTACTAATTTTTTACCCTACAACTGTTTCAGTTGATGCTTTAAGATTTATGGAGTGCAAATTTATATGTTTAAGGAAGTCAAAAGGATATATACTCGCATAAGTATATATTTTTTTGTTTTATCTTTGAAAACAACATTAAGTAATTAATTATAAATGTTTATCAATAGACTAAAAGACCTATTTCTCTCTTAAATAATTATAAGGGAATATGGTTGTGGTTGCTCATCAGTTTTTATACGAGTAGACTCGTGTAATATGTACGTACAAATGTGACCTACAAAAAATTTTACGAAAATATTTTATTTTTATTTTAACATCCTGTTGTACTATAGTACATCCGTTAAGTTTTTATATTGATTATGATCTTTTGGACATTGAAAGAAAAAACAAAAAATGTTTCAGCAAGTGATTAATTATTTCCAATGACAAGAGAAATAAATTAAAATAGAAAAATAATAAAACAACTGAAATTTATTAAGTGTAGATAAAAAACACTGTTGTAAAGGGTGGGCTAATTTGATGTTAGAAAGAAAATTGGCTTAAAGTAGTAATATGGAAATTAATTATTATATATCTGGTCTGGCAAATGTCCACCTGTAGCACAACGGCAGATGTCTGCTCTTTTTACAAAATTTTAAACCACATTTTGCAACAAAGCTTCGCTTCTCTCGTCAATGCATCACCAGATTTCATCTTTCAGAGCGTCAGCGTTTTTGGGGTGTTTGTTCACATAATGGTCCCAGAGAAAATAATTTAACGGCGTTAAACCACAATTTGACAATTGGCATTGTCAAATCGTGACCGGTAAATTTCTTATGCCTGAACTGAATTGGTTAAAAGGTCACCGATTTCAGCATTAGCCAATTGTGGTTACAAAGATTGGGTTGTGATGGTCTAGTCACTAAATAATAACAGAGTTTGCAAGATTAAACAAATTGCTCATAAATGCTGACAAAACTAAATTAATAAGATTCAAATGTTTTTCTGACAACCTTAACTTCAATTTTTTTGTGAATGGAATAGAAGTTTTTGAAGTCTTTCAGACGAAATACTTAGGTGTGTATCTACAAAGTAACTTGTCGTGGGAAACACATATTCAAAACCTCAAATCTAAAATTGGGTCAGCTATCGGATTAATTAATAAATTTAAGAATAAATTTGATACAAATACTAAGTTACTTTTATACTATGCACTGATTCACAGTCATCTCAATTACCTGCCAATTATATATGGTTACAAAAAAAGCAATGAACTTAAATTATTACAAAGAATTCAAAACAAGGCATTAAAAACAGTTTTTAGTCTTCCACGTATGTATGTATTCTATGGTATGCCTTTATAAAAATGTTGCTAAAACAGTACTACCTGTACATGGTTTATACAAAATGCAATTATTGATGCATGTCTTTAAGTCATTACATAATATTGGCTATCACACTATAAATTATAGCCAAAATCAAACGTTATTTAATACAAGGAATAATATGAATCTTCGGGTAGCAAGATGTAGGCTGGAAACAACAAAGCAACGTGTTGATCACCTTTTTTACCTTTCTACCTATAGAACATTGCAAGGATATCTCTTTTTAAGAGAAAGTTAAAAGAATTTTTACTTGAAGGTCTTGAAATGCGTCTTTTGTAATTTTTAGCAGAAATTCGATCTGATTTTATTCTCCTTCTTTTTATTATTATTATTAATATTAGTTAAATTTTTATTTTTTACTAAACTTAATTTGAATTATTTCTGTTTATATGTAACTTTGCCAACTCGCCTCAATAATGTCTAAGGGACGCGAGGCAACACAATTCTTGTAATAAATTTTATCTTTTTTTTTTTTTGAATAAATAAAAAAAAAGACGATTTTGTTGAAAAATGCGTTGTTTGTCACGACAGCCAATTACAAACGTTCAACGCAATTGTGAGCTGTACTTCCACATCATTATCAAAACGTTTTCAAATTTTATTGTTGGGATAAGCGTTGCATGTTTTCCTAAAAAACTTCAAGGCTTGCATAACATTTTGGTTTCATTATCACAGTAGCACAGTTTTTGTTTCGTCACGAAAAATTACGACTCAACCATAATGCGAATGCTTTAGCTTAAACAATTGCCAAAAATTAACGAAATGTCTGTCAAATACATACATACACACATAATTGCCCATTACAAACCTGTGTCTGGATTGCGGCTTAGCTTCTGGCAGCACTCATGTTGTGTGTGGCAATTTTTGTCCATAAGTATCGGGACCTACAGTTTAAAGTCGACTCCGAACGACAGATTTGAGAAGCTTTTTCATGGCAATCAGTTACTCTCAGAGCTTTTGCCAGAAGACTACTGAGAGGTAGTCGCCGAAAGAAATATCGTCGTGCGGGAGTTTATGTGCTCTATACGCCATTTTATATATGTATCTCGAGTTATTGATGTCACTTTGGGTTTTTGACACCAAAATTTTCTAAATCTGCAATCCGTTTTCTGCTATTTATTTCCGAAACTGGATGAGATATCCGAAAACGGATTGCAGACTTGAAATATTTGGGGTGGAAAACCTAAAGTGGCATCATTAACTCGAGATATATAAAAATATGAATTGGCGGATAAACTCCTTCACGACGATATGTCAGAGTTCAGGTTTGAACCTGAAGCTCTTGGCTTAGTAAGCCGAAACACTCAACATTAGTAGTATACATAAAAAATGATAGAATGAGAAATAAAAAAAAAATAAATGTGCAAACTCATTCTTTGCAGACTGTATGCATAAGTTTTTGATTTGAATATTCATTGAATTTTCTATACTTCATATATTAACTTTCACTTGTTTACTCATCTCTCAACCAGTTTTGATTAATGACAATATACCCAAGAATTTTAATTAGTTTGTATATCATTTAGAGAAAATCTCTTTAACATATTCGTATAATACACAACTAACCTTTAATAAAATCCTTTTGTAGGGCTTTATTTAACTTTTAACATTTATTTCGCTATGCTTCCTAGCAAAACAAAACAAAAAAGCAATGACAATCAAAAGATGGATGGTTGAATGGATGGATGGATAAAAGAAATAATTATTTATGATTGCCCAGAAGACATACATTATTTAAAAAGCCAAAAATGTCAGTAAAGAATTAAAAACAAAAAAAAAAAAAACAAAAAACAGAATAAAAATTTTGATAAAATTTATAGAAAAAGAGTTGAAATTATCTCTTCACCTCAAAAGGCAGACTTAAAAAGCACTTAATTTTGATTAAAAGCCAAGTGAAATTCTAAAAACTATTTAAACCCTTTACAGTTTAGCATACAGCACATGTGCGTGCACGAATGATATGGTTTGAAAATAATTGCTATTTAGATTAACACCCGAAGATAGTTTTGATAGCTACTTAACTTAAATTAACATTTAGCAACCCCTTCTGTTAAACAGTGCCACCCTGATTTATTTTCCGAATGACAATTTAAGTGATGAACACTTAGCACCACAAAATAAGAAACTCAACTCATTAAATTTTATTTTTAAACAATTCTTTACACATACGTACGTACGTACGTATGTATGATTAAAAATACGAGTAGTTTACTTAAGATTAATGACTATTCATGTGAAACCTTAAAAAGCGTATAATTAGTATTTAACACTTTTTGGCTTTTGTTTTGCTTTTTTCATTTGCAATTAAAAGAGAAAAACCTTTAAAGTCACTTTCCATTTTCCATTTTCCTACAACAATAAAAAGAGCACATGTGATGACACTTATCAAATTATTTATAATTTTTCATTTTCTAAAACAATAAACCTCAATGATTACGACGGGGAGTGTATATTTTTTGACAAAAAACAATTTATCACTTGTCATTAAAAGCTCTTTTTACACATACGACACACATACTCGTACCTACATATTCTGCATATTTTTTGGCTTTTTTGCTTATTACACATATGCAATAATATTTTAAGACGCCATTTACATATATTCCTTTTACAAATACTAGGAAATAGATGAATTCTTTAGAAGTAAGATGATTATGCAAAATACTGGCAAATAAATTAAATAATTTAAATAAAAAAGAAACAAAAAAATTGTACTTTCTTAATGAAAGAAGTATAACAGACTGTACTTTTGTTTACTTTTCTTTATTTATTTGAAAAATCATACCAGTGCGTGCACACACACACTTGTATTTATTAACTTAAGAAATGTTTTGTGGGCATTTTAATTGCATTTTTTTTGTAAAGGGTTTCAAATAGCACTTTCAATTAAATTGGCTGGCATCTCTAACCAACTTACTTGCACTCATTAACTTCTTCTACAATATTTTATTTGTAAAAAGAAGCAACAAAAGTAAACACATGCCATATAAGGTAGTGGAGGAGTAGTAGTAATACAAATACTCTTGTACAAAGAAGAGACACTTCAATATTTGTAAGCAGGAAGTTAAAGTGCATTCTCAATATGTCCAGCCAGCCATTACAAAGAGAAAATTATTTTTTATTGCATTGCATTGCATTGCTTTGCAATGTCTTGCTCATCTAAAGCAGTAAAAGGAAACGGAAGTGCATATAGCAGTAGTAGTAGTAGTAGTAACATTACATTACAATATTAGCCTAGAAATTGCAATTTGCTTGTTGAAGGCATATCAATTTACCAGTCAAAATGCAAATAACTAAAAGCTAAAGACGTCTCATCTGCTATTAAAATATCCAGTCTACATACAATGGTTATAAGGGTGGTTTTAATTGAAAGGTGAAATGCATTTGTAAATTGCATTATTTCATACTCCTTAAGCTGTTTTTGAAAAAACAATTAAATCATAAAACCAATATATGATTTGTACTTTTGTACACAAATAGTCAATATTTTTTAATGTATTGTACTTTACGTACATATGTATGTATGTCCACACATCAGGCGGTGTATGTAATATTCTTACAAATGATTGTCTGACAACAATGGCTAAAGGGTATATAAAGGTATTGGAAGTCATAACTTTTTAAATTTTAATGTTTAACATTTAGATGGAATAGAACTCTCATGTAGGGGCCGGTGCTTCAGAGTCTATTTTGAGGTTTCTCGACCGCGTATAGGAAAGAGCGTAGATGCTTATCATTAACGGTAGGGTATCCAATTACAGTATTTCACAGATAATTGCCTTGACAAAAGAGTCAAAATTTATGGGCAATTATGCGTGGAAGTCATTTAAACGAATACGATTAATTGCCTCTTTGAGGTAAATAAACGAATACGCTTAATTGCCTGTATACACTGCCGTCAATACATGTGTAAAGCAAGCAACTTTATACCTATACTTATACATAAATTTGGTAGGTTGTATCAAAAAGTAGTACGAAAGTATATTTAACGGACATTTTATTCCTATATACACATGGTTGAGTTAAGATGCAGTTTTTAGAAAATAATTATTTTGGGTAATTAAACGGGGGAATTTTAAGTGAAATTTCTCTTTGGAGAAAATATATTTGAGGTAATTAAGCGAATAACGCAATTAACCGAAATTTAATTAACCGTGGAATTTTCTTAGAAAATGGTAAGAATTCTATTTAAATAAATAAGCGTGAAAGGCAATTAAGCGTGGGAATACTGTATTTAGATTTATTGGAGCATCGGTGGAATGTGGTGTGCGCTTCTCTTTTCTATAGGTACTATCATGGGAGGTGCTCTGATGAAATAAGAGCTTTAATTACTATTCGCACATCTCTTAGAGCACATCTTTTCGTAATTGATTGTCGAGTAAATCGCACAATGTACTAAAGAGCTAATTATTTCTTTAGTCGCACGGTTCATTTGTGAAATAACCTTCTCGGGAATGTTTTCACTGTCAATTACGATTTTATTTAGTTTAAGTCACATGTTCACAAGTACTACTCTCTCTTTCCCCGTTCCCATAACATATTTTCCTAGACCAGCACAATATCGTGCATGAATAAGGTTCATCCCCTGGCCCCAATAGGGAAAAAAATACAAGTAAAATTTAATGTGAACGTGTTTTTTTCATTAACCCGGCATTAATAACCTTAAATCATGTCGCATGGTTACTAACCATGGGTCTTATCGACCCTGAATTGTATTATCCATTGAAATCGTCTCAACTTATAAATTGATACAACGTATACTTCTTTTGGTAGATTTTAGTCTTTTATAAATTTAATTTTAGTATACAATAGTGTAAATTAAAAAAAAATATTTAAATTAAAATTAAGTATGAATTCATTACAACATAGCTAAAAAGAGTTAAAAAAAAGTTATCCAGCCGAATTGCGCATAAAATTATGAGTTTTTAAGATATTACAGTCAAATAAAGTGCATTTGAAACCTGAAATATAATAGTTAAATGTTAGAAAGAAAAATTGATACGGCTAAAGCAAACATTTTTCACTTATGTACTATAAATATTACCTTTTATTCGGAATTTTCATCATCGTCATAATGGATTCCTCTAAATTGTCAGCATATGAAATTCAACCAGGTAGAGCAAAGACTGATACCATAGTTAGTTCTAACCGCACTAAGAATGTGACAGAGGTTCGCCGTTTTCTTGGGTTAAGTAGTTATTTTAGAAAGTTTATTCCGGTATATTCTGTAGTACTGGTGCTTCAAGAAAACTTGAACCCTGTTTTAAGAGTCCGTTTAAAGTTTTTAAAAATCCTTGAGAACGAAAGATTCGTAGTTGAAAATCTTCCCTATTCCAATCGGAAAAAGCGCCATTGCGGTTCTGTTTATGTTTCTGATGGACTCGAACCGTGGTGCTCGCTACCGCCCTATGATGATGAAGTTTGTAGTTCCTGCAGCGAGGACGCTGAATTATCAGGGATGGCCGAATTGTAAATGTTACTGTTACTTTAAAACATTATACCTTTTTCATTCAGTTCTCTCTGCGTATTAGACAACTTTTTATGAACTTCTGCTTCATCTAGTTGGACACCAAACTCCTCAACTAATTTTTCGGACAATATTTTCCAACTAGAATAAATTTGCTCTGAGCCATCCAACCATAATCTTGCTGAACCTTTTAATTTGCTATACACGGCTAAAATCAACGCTTTCTCTTCGAAATGATAAGCTGTTATGGCCGTATTTACCCTATTAACAAACTGCTCAGCAGTCAGAGAATCATCATTAGTTGGATTAAATTCTGATATGGTTTCTGATATTTCTTTTACTGAAAAGTGTTCACGGCTTGTGTTACGACTTTCATTCCCAATTTCACCAGACGATATATTTAGTAAATTGTTATCGCGGTTTGCATTCTGCATTACAATCGCCATAAACTGTTGCATCATGATTTTAAGTTCATCATTTTGGTTCTGGACGCTTGGCTCTGAAGTCTCTACCTCAACTTCGTCAGCCCCAATGGCCTGGGTGAGCCGCAGAATTAACTCACTCTTGTTTCCCATAGTTGGCAGTTCATGTTGACGTAATATAGCTTTTAATTGTTCAGATTTCATTTCTGATAATTTAACCAACATCTTTCTGTTTTTTATTATCATTATTATCCCACTTCTGAACTGAAAACGTTTTAGTTTGAACAACAATCAAAAACGTAATAATTTTATTTCAGGCAAATATTTTCTAAAAGGTTTTGACAAATAATTCAAAAGGTATTAAACAATATAAAACATGAAATGAAAAATGTATAATGTTTTAAAGTAACAGTAACATTTACAAACGGTATAACTAATCGACCCATAATCTTTGTTACATTATTGCTAACTATGAGTCTAGCCGACCCAGGCTGTTTTTTTAAATAATTTTATATGCATAATATCATAAATTTTCCTTATGTTTATTATTTATAAACGATTAAATATAAACAAATTTAGCTTATCTTGAGTTAAAATATCGTCATGCTTTTTTTTTTAATTTAAAAAATTTTTGTGTCTGGGTCGATTCGACCCAGAGGTTAGTAATGGAGGGTTAAGTGAATCATAGCATTAACGAGGATCGTAATTATAAAAATAGCGACTAAAGCAAAACCAAAAGTCAGCCATTAAACTTATTTAGACTTCTCTGAAGTTGGTAATAGGGCACTGGTTAAAGAAAAATCACAATTGCCGAATTCACAAAACCCTTGTATTCATTGTATTCGTTGTTTGATTGTACGGTACTACAATAGTTGTACGCTTGTTGTTGGTAATTTGCATATAAACATTTGATACAACTCATTCACTTTTTTTCATATGTTTTGAAAAAGTTGTATTGGTTAAAAGGATTCCGGATAAATGCAAAATTATTTCGTTTATAAGAACTCTTAAAATATTATTGAAGTAAAAATAAAACAAATCGATATGTTTTAAAAAAATTCAAATTCTGACAAAGTTAACAGACCAATTATAAAAAATTTTAGCAATAAATGAACATTCTTGCCATAAAAAATACTTTTTAAAATGTAGGCATGCAAAAAATAAAAAAGAAATGAGCCGGTGCTAAAATTTATTTGTCGTCGATAAATTCTTAATACTCGTATTTGCAATTAAGCGGAGTTCTTTTTATACAATTTTGTGCTTTTTAACGCAAAATCTGTTTCTTTTAAGCGGTTTTTCTTTAAAACGGTAAATGCATTTGTTTTGCAATTATCTAATTATTTCTTTTAAACGATGTGCTTATATCCGAATTCGACTGTTTAAAAAAAGAACAAATACTTACTTCTTTTACTTTTAACAGATTAAATCTGTGTCGGCATGGAAGAACAGCTTAAGTCAAAACACGGAATTTTTAGAAATATTCCGAAATTTATGTAAATTTTACTCTAATTAGATCTTGCAAAAAATCTGTAATATTACATAGGCTTATGCTACAACAGATGTTCTCTAATAATAATATTTTCTATGAAGCATCAAAATTACTATGTCGTCTTAAGCTATTCTTTCATATTGCCACAGAAATAGATGTTTGATTTAATGGCAGTTTCTCAAGAGTTTTTGTTCAAATAATTGCTGCCATAATGGGTTTTACAATTTGTGTTGACATTTTCATACTAAATTTTAAAGATGATATATTCATAAATATATGCATAGTTGGCCATTACAACCCTGTTTCAGGGTTACAGACTAGCTTCTCGCAGCAACCATATTGTGTACGTTCATTTTTATCCATGCGTTCCGGGACCTACAGTTTAAAGTCGACTTCGAACGACAGATTCGAGAAGCTTGTTATGGCAATCAGTTACACTCAGAGCTTTTGCCAGAAGTCTGTTGAGAGGTAGTTGCCGACAGAAATATTTTTTTTTCATATTTCTTTGTTTTCAAGATGTCAAAGCTGGGGTTTGAACCTGGAGCTCTTGTTTTAGTAAGCCGACACACTAATCACTAGCCAACACACCACCACTTTAAAGAAGATACTCGTGGCAAAAGTAACCGAATTACCTAAAATCTATACGTACACTTACTATTTTGTTCACATGTGTCTATGACATGCAACGAATTCTCTTCTTTTATATTTTTCTAAATTAAAAGTAATTTCACTTTGACTTTAAGCCTAAAAAGTAAATAAAACGCAAATCATCTTGAGTTTCAACTCTTCTTAAAAGAACTTCTGAAACATTTTATACCCTTTAGAAAAGCAAACATTTAAATGCATTTGCTAGGAAAATTGATTTATGAGTTTTCTTTTTCTACAAACGTTACATTTATGGGAAAAGAATAAAATAAATATTTTCATAAAAGGATTTGAACAAAGCCAAGAATGAGTAAAACTGCAATACAAAAATGCAAACAAGCATGATGACTTACGAGTAACATACACAACAGAGTCAATACAGTCAGTCAGTCAGTTAGTCAGTCAGTTAGTCAGCCAGGGATATAAATTAAGGGTAACATTTGTTTGATTGCCATGTTAATTACGGTTTTGCACTCACAAGTGTAATATCTGCATTAATATTGATGAGTATGAATACAAAAGGGATGTTTAAATTAAAATAAATATATATTTTATAGTTAAAAGAAAAAAAATTACGTATTTTTTTATTAAGTTTTAAATGGTTTTCAAACATACATAAATAATAATATAATAATTTATTAAAGAGGCTTGTGTGTGTGGTCAAGGAGTATCCTGTATAGGTTTACTTGACTTTGCTTTACAACCAGAATATTTTATAGATTTAATCTGTGTTGTAAAAAATAAAAGTTGTGTGCCAATAATTTGTCCATTATTATGCATTTAATTTGCTTTTAAACAAAGTTTATTACCAACTTTTTGTTTTTTTTTTTTTTGTTTTTGTTGTTTTTGAAACAACTCTTCAGATTTAAGGCTTTGGCACCTTGGCTTGTTGAAAATCAATGATGTGTATAGGAAATGATTTAAAATCCTCTTATTTATTAATTTTTTGCACTTCATAAGCGTGCAAATCAACACTTGAAAATATGTTTTAAACAATTTTTACACAAATTATACGAATGAAAACTTCTTTGCTTAATATTTAATCAGTATTTATTTAAAGGTTTATAGAAATTTTGTTATTACAGCACTTTTTCGAAGGCTTACAAAACGATATCCAATAAATCAACAAAACATTTTTAAAGATTCTTGTATACTTCGTTTCGTTCTGCTCCTTAATTTATCCAGATTTTTTCACTTGCGCCGGGTATATTTTAATGACTTTTCTGGTGACAGTTGAATAAACAATTTTTGTGCGTTTGTAAACTGTTATGCAGCGTCCTAAGTTATCCACATATTTGCAATTTGTAGCAACTTTTTTATGCAGAGCCGCTTCTCCCAAATACCAGCAAAGACACCACACAATTAATAATGCAAATAGACGTAAATATTCCATTGATTTATTAAAAAAACGCTTTCAAGTTTAAAAAACTAAAATAAAATACTGAACTCATAGTGTAATAAATAAAGCAAATTTAAAAAGAAAAAAAATTTGCGGCCACCACTACTACGTGTATTGTGTTTTCTTTAGGTTCGAGTGTTACCATTGTTCTGTAGATTTTTCAAATAAAAATTAAATTACTTGTACAGACAAATGCATGACAAATTAAAATTTGAAAAGAAATTAAATCATATTTTCAAATGCTTTCACTTTTTTTTCTTTATTTGCATGCATATGCCTGTGGTTAAACCAACCGTGAAAAAATGTAATAGAAAAGTTGCCTTTAAACCCCAGGGAATAAATCGAAACAATTTGCAAAAAAAAAATTAAAATAAAAATACGCCTGGTGAAAACATCACCATTCCACATCCATATGTATGTATGTCTGTGTATATTCTAAAAAAAAATTGTTCATCAATGATTACAATCAGAGGAATATTGTAAAGTCAACTGTGAAATTTATTGCATAAGAACAATTTCAGCATTCTTGTAAAATTGTATACTAAAATTAAGCATTTTAGAATGTTATTTTGCATTAGTTGTAAACTTATATATCGTTTTTCTACATTATTAGCTTATTTAACAATGTCGTTAGAAAGTTTTCCTTTCGCTTTCTAAGTCTGTGTTCACACAGTGTAAGTTTTATTTTTAAGATATTGGCCTATTCTTCTTTGAATTATCTGCGGCCTTCACGCACTAAAAGTCTTTTTTTTGCCCTATATTTATTTTACATGTGTGGGTTACGTCTGAGAAAGTAAATATCGCTATTATAACACAGAGTATTTCTTTATCTCTCAACTTTCCCGTGCATAAACTAGCAACCTTAAAAATAAGACTTTTATCGTGTGAACACACTAACTAAGCGAAAGAAAATTGATTTGGTTTTCTTCTTATTTAGAATTTATTAAATAGTTTAGTTATATGCGCTGAGTTTATATTTCGACAACGTGTAATAGGATATATATTTAAGATTTTTCACTACTATTTTATCTGCGCTGCTTTAAAAATGCTTCATTAACCCCATATAGTGTATTTCAGTGAGACGAAATGTAGAAGATTAACAGCCTGTTAAACGGTAACAGACGTTTTCGTTTGTTCGCATTCTCAACGAAAGACAACTGTTTTGCGTCCCATTAGATGTTATCCCTAAATAAAAGGGGCAAGCGTTTTCTAGCTGCCAAAATTTCTCATGCCCATACAATTTGTATAGAGCATCCTGAACTTAAGCGCCGGTAACGCTTTACAACTGGAAAATCCAATTCTGACAGAGCGTTCAATAGTAAAGTTGGCTGAAAAAGGCAACTAAAATGTACACAAATAAGAAAAAACAGAGTTGTGATATAAAGATATGTTGTTTGGATAGCCCTGTTCAATTTCAAAAGCAAAAACAAATAAAATAGAAGAAAATAAATAATAATATAAAATAAATAAATAAAATATAATAAAAACTAGCTTAAACCCGGCGTGCTTCGCTACACCGACCACTAACATTTGTCCACATGCTTCGACTGTGGATTTTTAGTAACTACGGAGTAATTTAGACCAAATTCAAAAATGTTAATAGTTACTAATTTCAAGGTATACTAAACTCAATAGTAAGTTTGTCTGGAAGCTACCACTTCTACTTGTTCGCCTTTTTTTTCTACTGATCATTTTTAATGACTACGAAATCAATCACACCAAATTCAGAAACTTTAGCTTCAACACTTCTAAAAAGGTGTCACGTCCACTTTTCAAATTTCGACCACTTTCTGACTCACGATTTATCTTGCCCATGAAGTCATTCAGACCCAATTCCAAAACCTTAGCTTTAACCATTCTGTAGATATATAAAAATCTGTATTTAGAAAAAAGTGGACGTAAAAGTAGGCGTGGCAAATTTTTCTCTCGATGAAAACTTAAAATGGATTAACACAAACATTTGAAAGAATAATTAGTCAAATCGATGGAGCCGTTATCTGATTTTAGATAAATGAAGAAAGTGGGCGTAAAAGTGATCGGGGCAAAATTTTCTTTGTGTAAAAACCTAAGTTGGATCACGAAGATCATTAGAAAGAAAAAATCGTCAAAATCGGTCCAGCCGTTCTCTACTCATGCGATGACCAACGAACAACATTGATTTTTATTTATAAAGGTTAATAAAATAATACTATGAAATTAACAGCCTGTAAGTTTTAATCACAAATATCAATATAGTAATGCACTCTATAATTAAAATACTCAGGATTGTTATATAAGCATATGTTGGTTTGGATTGCTCTGCTTTTAATGTTTTGGCAAAACGTTGTTGCTTTTATTTAGGGAAGGCTGTTCAGAGTAAACGCTGAGCGTAAGAATACGTTCCCTTTCCGCTTTTATTTGGGGTTGGCTCTAACTATTTTCAGTACAACAAGTCTATCGAAAATAAATTCGAACGAAAGCGTATATATTTTAGGGTCATATTTTAACCATTTTTGTCTTGTTTTTATTTTAATTTTCGGTTAACTTGTTAAACTGTTGTTCACCTACAATGAAATTTGAACATTTTTTTTTTAATTTAGCGTCTCAAACAAAAAACGATACACTTAAACATAGTGGAATGCTTTTTCGCACAATAATAAGTGAGTTGGTTTCGTGCGCATAGTTTTACGTTCGACATCGTGGGACAAGCTGTAAATTTAAAAACTTAATGACAATCTTGGTTTTATATTCACAATATTGTAGTGTCGCTATACCCTATAAAATGAAAAACTTTAATTTTGAAACTCTGTTTAGAAAATTGTGAAAGTAATTCCAAAATTTCTTTGTTTCTTTTATTTAATTTTATCTTGCCAAAGGAATTTTTTTATTATAATTTATAAAAAATCGGAGTAACTTTACTATATTTTACAATAATCGATGTCTTTATTCTCTTACTCTTTCATTCATATTCATGGCTCCAAAACTGTAATATACTAAAATACGGACCCTGTGTCTGCTTTGCTAGGCAAAATAAAAGAAATTTTCTTCATAAAGAATACATTTTAACTGTTCTCGATAAAAAAATCAATATTTAGTTTGTGTGGCACGTAGCACGCTCACTTATCCAATTCAGCCCTTTTTCTGAAGGAAGTTTATCACTGATTGTTAAGTTATCCAGACCAAATTTAGAAACTTTATCTTTAACCATTCTCCAGATACGTAAAATTTAATATTTTGTTTGTATGAGCAGTACCACGCCTACTTGTACACATCCGCCCAATTTTTAAGTGATGATTTCCATTGACAATGAAGTATTTGTGACAAAAGCCAAAAGCCTTACATTTAACCGTTTTTAAGATATATACAAATCTAGAACAACTTGAAGGCGATTTGAGGCTTATATATCACACACATGCAATTGCGGATTTTAACCAAACATGAATATATACCCTCTTAGCAGTCTTCTAGGAAAATCTAATTGCCATGACTGTAGGTCCTGGTACTCATGGATAAAAATTGATGAACACAAGAAGCTAGGCCGTAATCTTGAAACATTGGTGTAATGGCCAATTATGTATGTATGAATAATACATAGTATGAATAAATCCTAGCTCTGACATTTTGAAGGAAAGAAATATTATTAAAATATATCTTTTGGGAGTGACAGTCTTTTCACACAAACTTTGAGAGTAGCTGAGTGCCATGAACAAGCTTCTCAAGTCTGTCGTTCGGACTCGATATTGAACTGTAGGTCTCGATACTCATTGATAAACATTAACGCACATAATATGGGTGCTTTGAAAAACTTGACCGTAGCTCTCAAAAAGGGTTGTAATGGTCAATTATGTACATGATGGGACGACTTCCCAGCAGAAAATTTTTAAGATTTGGAAGCAATAAATAAAATTGTAAGCATTGTATTATTTTTTACACATTAAAGATTCCAAATATGCTACAAGATAAGGTATTATTTTTAATTTTTTGTACAATTTGCTTACTGGTTGCAATAAATGTGCATTTATATTGCATTTTAGCGACTCATTTCATATAAAAACCATGTCTTATTATTGATGCGCACGAGTAAGTGATTGTTTACAATTTCTCCCTTAAAAAATTCCTTACTGGTAAGCACTATTTCCTGCTGGGATTAAGCTAAAAATCGCCTCAATTTTAATGTGTATGTATATGTATATATATAGATAAATACTATATATATTTGTTATTAAATAGAAGTCATATTTGACCCTTGCGCTTATTTAAGGGTTAATACGTTATGAGATGAGTGTCACATCTGCGGTTAACCACATATGAATGTATATGTTGCTCGTATTTAACATGTTATACTGCTACTACCTTGTCACAATTGTATTACAATTTATCATTTTATTTTTTCTGAAAACATACTCACACCACTCTCGGTTTACAGATAAAATTTAAATATAATTGTGATGAAATCGTAATAATAGAAAACAAAACGAAAATGTAATCATTCTGTAATAAAAATAAATAAATAAAAAAACACAGAATAAAATTGGCAAATCATAAATTTAAATCGAATTTTCCAAAAGGGAATGGTGTGTGGGGGAGTAAAAGAAGAATAAAAAAATAAAAAATGCAAACAAACAATACAATACGAAGTAACGTTGGTAACACATGTCAGTGATATGTTGTTGCCAAATACATATTTCATGTCTCTGTGCTAAAGGGTAATGGAAGAGATTGAACAAATTTTGTTTTTGTTTTTTAATTTTTTCAAATGAATTAAATTCTGCGCAAAAATTGATGAATATTTGCTGTTGTTTAAAAATACTCGTATAAGTATTTGAAAGGACTGCTTTTTTTTCAAAAGTCAAGCAATTGTTGTAACTTCACTGATACTTGGTTACATTGTGTAAATATTGGTTGTCTTTTAATGGTTAGTCACCACTAAATTGGTTAACAAAACTTTCGGATGACTCTTTACAACCACAATTTGTGGTTTATTTGGTCATCCACTACTCCTTTGGCTTTTCGACCAAATGATTTGAACAGTATATTTCAGAATTTAATATGGAGAAGGGAAAAATACGATGTTTTTCAACCATTACATCTTTAAAAAGAACTTTATTTTCTTTAAATATACAGACTATAGAAAATCTTTAGAAAAGAATTTTTAATCATTAAAAATTTTAAATGAAAAATATTTTTTCTTACTACAAAAGTTTCTTTTATTTTTTTTTTCTTTTTCTAGTTCCTATCCTGTTGGTCATTCCAAAGAAGTGACATTTTAAATGAAACACTTGAAATATCAAGACCAATGACACCTTCTCGTGTTGAAGTCAAGTAAACAAAAGATTTTAGTAAGAAAAGTTTCTTAAAATATAATCCTTATTACTCTACACTTGGTAAGTACCAACAATTTTTGTTTTATTTTTAATATATTGTTGATAAATTATTGCAATTGTTTGTTTGTATGTGATCTTGAGAAAAAAAAAATAAAAAGATGACTTCGAAATCTTCTTACTGCCTAATGGTAGTGGTAAAAAAATGCCTTTGAAAGGTCTATTCATTCACGTACAAAATTTTTGCGATGTTGTTTATTTTTGCCAGTGAAAAAAAAAAAAAATAAAATAGAAAATATTCATCAACAACTTTATATTTTAGTTGCTAAAACGAAAAGAAAAGAAATTATTCATCAACATTTTTTTTTAATTCATCACAATCTTAAGAATTTCTTTTATTATTTGCTTTCTCAGACTACAAATCCAAATTAGGAAAATTTATTTCTTTCTATTATTTTGAATTTCCATTATAATAATTGTTTTCAACCAAATGGTTAGAGAGATTTTTAATTCAAAAAGGTACTCAGCCATATTGACATTTTAGACACTTAACAAAAAAAAAAAAAAAAAAAATGAAATGAAATGAAATGAAACAGATAAAAATAATAATATGTTTTTGAATGGGAAGTTTGTTATTTTTAATTATGAAATGCCAAAATTCTTTAAACTTATTTTAAATCCTCGTCCAATTTAAAATAAAAGCATCTTCCAGTCTCGTTCACATAAGGCCAATATTTTGTGAAAAGAACAAAATTGATCATATGATTAGAACCATTTAATGGTTTTAAAGATTATCCAGCGGTTGGCATAAATGTATTTATAGTTTTTATTACCATCTTTGGGAAAATAGTCTCCTGACGAGTCTCTTAAGCAGAAACGAAATGGCCATAGAGACATGCTTATCTCATTTCAATGCTTATAAATATTTCATCTTATAGTTAATAACAATAATTTAAAAGCATTTCTCTTTTCTACAGAGTGGACCAAAAGTTCTCATGTAGTTTAAAAGTTTAATAACTTTCGCGTTTATGAATTTTTTTTTATTATTTTTTTCACAGATCATATAATACATATACAAAATGGAATGGAAAATAATAATGTTCTTTAAATGACCACCGTTTTCAGCTTCGCACTGATAGGCCCGTTTTAGAGCCTTTTAAAATTTGTGGTTCTAGCGTTCGAATTTTTGGCAACAATCTTTGCCTTGAGTACAAGGTTTGCCTCTGCCTTGTTCACATACACCCGGTTCTTCAAATAACCCCAAAGAAAATAGTCGGGTGCTGTCAAATCTTATGACGGCGCTGGCCAAATAATTTCCGAATTTCTGGAAATTATTCGCTCTCCAAAAATTTGAATTAAAAGTGCCATGTGTCTCGGGCAGTGTGGGCAGTGGCTCCGTCCTGCTGAAACCACATACCAGGTCGGTTTTCAAGAGCAGGACATACACAGTTTTCTATCACAAACCGATACTGCTCTCTATTTACGGTTACTGCACTTCCATCTTCATTTTCGAAGAAGTGAGGCCCAATGAAATTTTCAAATGTGATCCCACACCATACTGTACACCTAACGGGGTGCAATTGGCGTTGATGCATGGCTCTTGGATTTTCAGAACCCCAAAATCTACAGTTCTGCTTAATAACGAAACCATTCAAATAAAAATGAGCTTCATCACTCATAATAAAATTGTCAATAAAGTTGATTTCATCTCTGGCCAACGGTTGAAATTTAACTGCAAAATTTAGACGTTGCGAATGATCTGCGGGTTTTAATTCTTGCACCAATTGCATCTTAAATGGGTGTAACTGTAAATTTTTTTTTTAATGCGCCGTAGTGACGTACGAACCGTTCCTAGCTGAGCAGAACGCCTTCTGGCAGATGTTTCTGGTATTTCGTTAACACTTTGCTGTACTTGTTTAATATATTCCGCAGTGCGACTTAAACGTGGTCTACCGGTTCGAGGCAAATCTGTTACGGTGCCATGTTGGTGATGACGATCAACTAAGCAACGAATCATTGCTTCAGAGGGCAAAATTCTGACGTTAAAATATTGACGATATGTTCTTTGCGTTAAAAAAAATTATCTTTGGTTAAAATAATAAAAGTCTCGTTCTTTTTTCAGTTGTGAATCTCTCCATTATTTATTCTCCTAGTGTTATTTATATAATATGAAAAAAAAATAAATAAAACAAATATTTAAACGAAAAAGTTAAGTTAATTTTTAATCCTAACCCTATTGGCTCACCCTGTATTATTAGCTGTCATGGGTAAAATTACTAAAAACATACGGTTTTTTTTATTGAATTAAATAATCTAAAGAAATGCCATTCCTAGAATACTTAATGGCTTGAATTATTAATTCTTTATCATCGAATTGTCTTCTTCCCTTTTATAAACTCTACACGAAAGCCAACCCAAAACATTTTTAATTCTGTTTACGTACACACATACACATTTGGCCAATTCAGCTCTATTTCAAGGTTACAGCCTAGCTTCTCGTAGCAACCATGTTGTGCTTGTTAATGGCAATATCTCAGAGCTTGTATCAAAAGATATGATCGGCGAAAGAAATACTTTTTTCATATTTCTTAGTTTCCAAATGTCATGGCTGGGCTTTAAACTCGGAGCTCTTGTATTTATTAAATTTGACTACTATATTAATTAAATTCGTTATATGGCGCTTCAATTTTAAAACTTTTTTGTTTTACCAAGTGTCGATTAAAATGAGAAGATGGTGGTTAAGACCTAACCTTTAGCAAGAGCTTCAACCAGCATTGTTTTAAAGTAAACTCAATATTTTAAAACAGTTTACCAAATAATCGTGATAAAAAGAACACTTTTAAAAAAGTATCAAAAAATTATACACCGCCCACAATCGTAGCTGCTAAATTTGACAACTTATCGTAATTTTGATATTTTTTTTTGACCCAATATTTTACAAAATAAAGCTCTATTTACATGATTGTCTGATCTAGAAATATTGTCAAGAAAGTCTGGCAATCCATTGTAAGACAATTGTCTGACAATAGCTTTTTCTGATAACGTTAGCAGGAAAAAAATTGTCAGAATAAACTTATTGTAACCAGAGTAGGAAAATAAACAAAACTGAACGTTTGATCTCATTTTGTTGTATTCTTTACAATGAGTAAAGCAAAAATAAAACAGAAACAGTGAGAAAGATTGTCCCATTTAATTTTGTATATTGTTTTTGTTTTGAGTACTACAAATACATTAACTCAAATGTGCGTAGGTACAACAAAAAATGAATGAGAAGAAAAAGGATAGAAGAAGAGAAAAAAAAGAAGAAGAGAAAAAAACAACAAAAAACACAGCAAGCACAAGAGCGAAAAGCTAATTGTTTCATTTGCGCTCTTTCTCATTTATAAAGTATTTGTTTTGATTTTGCTCATGTACAATACCATTAAAAGAATTTTGAAAAGTGTATGACTTTGTTGTAACTTTTGCGAAATGTTTTGTTTGTTTGCCCACTCTGATTGTAACATATGTGTGAGAAACATTAACATGACAATGATGACGTTGTCAGATGTTAAACATTCGCGCATCATGTCTGACAATGATATGATAATAACAACGAAATGTGTTCAGACGATTGTCAGATGTCTGGTAATATTCTTAGTTATTACAGTCTGACAATGATCTGACAATTAGTGCTGTCAAATGCTGCTGCTTTTCATTACCCGATAGTACTCACAGAAATTTGTTTGGCCGTTAAAATTTAAATTTTCCCTACAACTTCGAAGAAAAAACACAACTCTTAAAGTACTCATTAGTTACTTTTAAGTATTGAGTACCCAAAAATTAGTACAACTACTCGATACTCGGTACGCATTACTCAATACTTTGCCAGCACTACCGACAATGCTTTATCTGGTAATATTGAAACAGAAAAATTGTAGGTTCACACGGTTTTAACAATATTTTTGTATATTATTCTGTTAGATCTGGCAATCGTGTAAACAGAGCTTAACTATTAATGACGAATAGTGGCCCTAAAATAAATGACAAACAATTATTTTACGCATTAAAGGCAAATACTTTATATATGAAATATGGAATGTATTGCTTATGGGAATAAAATTCTCATTTTGTGTTAAATTTATAATTAAATTTAAAATATAAAATTTAAAAAATTGGAAAATTTTAATTAAAAATTTCTTGTTGCCATAAAATTAAAAAAAAGGAAAATATCTTATAAAAATTAATTTTCTTATTTAATAAATTTATTCCCTTAACAAAATATTGACAAAAAAATTTTGTTTGTTGCTGCTTAACTTTTTCTAAATTTCTGAGCTATAAAACGAGGAGTGGTGTTAATTGTAAAAAATAAAAAAAAATTACAAAAGTAAAAATTAGTGCATTTTTAATTACTTTAACAAATTTGCATAGTAAACAGAAAACAAACAAAAAATAAAAAGAAATAAAAAAATCATATAAAAATTTAAATATTTCATATAAAATTGTTGACTATTTGGTAGTTACTCGTATTAAATCCCATTTGGCATTTGTAACCAGACTAAAACTGGTCATAAAAATGTAGAAAAATTTTACACTTGAAAAATAATAAAAAAATTATATAATTTTACTGTCATATTTTTATAGGCCAGTTCTATAGTAATAAAAAAAAAATATAATAATAATAATAAAAGCAACAGCAACAGTTATATTGTAGAAACAGAAATAGAATAATCCAAATAAATAATAAAAACTAACCCCTTCAATTTGCAGGGTCGATCTTAAAACAAGCCCATCAAAATATTAAACATTTATTTTCATAATTTCATAATTTCTCAAAGGCTAAGAGAGTGTGCAGGGAGTGCATAAATAAAAAAAAGCGAAATTTATAACTCCGTTTTAGTTGGAGTATTTTTAATTACCGTTAAAGCATAACGTTTTATGATTAACCCTTTTTCGAAAAAGCCAAACAATCTGCTTGAAATGTATGAATGCAAAAGTGATGCCTGCAGGCAGGCATAATGTTTTAATTATTCAACACAATTCGTCAAAGAATTAAAAAGGAATCAACTTGAAAGTCAAAGTAAAAAAGTTTTATTTGTTTTTTCATTCTCCTCATTCAAAGTGATAAAAGAATAATAAAAGAAAAAGGCTTCAACAAAAACAAAAATATTTATTACTGCCTGTCTGCTTTTGTTTTTGTTTTTAATATTTATTATTTAAATACTTAAATAGAGTTTCATCCAAAAGAAAGAAAAAAAAACATGCATGAAAACCCCATCTGGTTTTCTTTGAGGTGACCAAGGGTGTAATTTTGATGATTGTTTATTTTGTTATAGAAGTAACAATAAAATATTTAAAAACAACAACAGAACAACCGTTAAAAGGATGCACATTTTTAATGTTTTTAAACATTAAAATGCCATAAAAAATGTTGTTCTTAAAACGGATGCTGTTTTGCTGTTTTTATGCTTTTTTTTATCTTTCAAATAAATACAAAATACACACGGACACACACACATACGTTAAACCCTTTTCTAATGTTTAATTTTATTTAGAACTTTAAACAGTTGCTTATGCTAAAATAAATACAAGCCACACCATCTTATAATTTAATTATTCAGATATTATAAGTAGATGTTACTTCACTTTTTTCTTGTACTGTCTCTTCTCTAAAAATAGTTGCTATTTTTTTCTTTTCCGTAATTTTAATTAAATTTTGCATTTATATTTAAGTCTGAAATAAAACAGACTCTTAAGTTAGTTGATTTCTTTTTTTTTTTTTTCTTATTATACTCGTAGTAAAGAAAAAGGTGTAACTTACAAAGAACACAGAAAAACTATTTAAAGAAATAACGAAACTAAACTAAATACAGTCACTGAAACGACAACCCACCGTGTGTTTGTAATGCCTTTGTAAAATGCAAAGGATATGCTCTCGTAAAGGAACATATTTTGTCTCAACAAATTAAGGCAAATTAAAATTGTTTAAATGGTAAAACTAATTAAAGGGTATTAACATTTTAAAATAAAACTTAAAACTTCAAATACTAGAAATGTACGTGTATAGTGCGCCAAGTTTAGATGGGGCCATTAGAAAAAAAAAATTAAAATTATCATATATGTATATTATTTCTAAAGCACTTTTTTTGTCGGTTGCAAATATCTCCCATACCACCGCATCAAATTTAATGAATGATATCTTATTTTAAAGCTTATATCTAACACTAATGACGAAAAATAATTAGAAATTGAAAAATTAATATTTTCATTGGTAAAAATTATATTTTATATAGAACTGCATGATAATACTGTTGCCATTATGATTATATGTATGTTTTTGTTCAAGTGTGATAATACAGTGCCGCTTAATAGTAATGCAGTTGTACATAATATAGTATGTATATATTAATATCCATTCTGACAATACCGCTATTTACTATAAAAAGCTGTTTTGGCAATACTTTGCAGTAGTTGTACGTTTAAAATTTAAAGTTATTTGTGTTTGTATTAAGGATTCGTACGAGCAAAAAGTTAACATTGCATTCAAAGAAGTATTATAAAAGCATTAAAACATACATATTTATGTATGTAAATATGTATGATATATTATGATTTCTAATATTTTTATACTTTTAATAAAATGTATTGAAGTTACTAAAATGTCTATTAATTGTTTTCATTCAAAAATAACAACTAACGGTGCGAAATATTCGCACGGGTCATCTAGTAGTTTTATAATGCATAATGAACTGCAGTTTCATAGTTTTCACATAATTTTGCTCCTTTAATTGATTATTATTATTTTTTGTTTCGTGCCCCAGTAGCCTAGTAAGTAGGATTGCTAGGGCGAGGGTTGTAGGTACGATTTCCACCAGAGACCCTGGTCTGCCACACTTCAACGAACGCTGTAACTGACAAAACCTTAAATGTTCACCAGAGCCAAAAAAACCTGTATGAAAGTAGAACATTTCGCAGACGGCGTAAGTGAATTTATGTTCATCGTAGAAATCTGGGACCGGGACCAATCGACGCGTATTTTTTTTCTGATAAAAATGATGCAAAAAACGTATTTTCGATTTTTGGTCAGTTACAGCTTTCTTTAATTCTTGCGACGATATGGCCTTAGTCACTCTGTTCATAATCAGAGCTCGGTTTATTGCAGTAGATTTAATTTTCCAATGAACTTAGTGGTAGGGGAAAAATAGTGCATTATCGCCTCTAATATTTAGTGCTAGAGGACATTTAGTGAATTAAATAAAACTATTTTAGTGTGGTAGTAGAAATGATAAGCGGTAATGGACTATAAATCTATTGGCACTATAGTGGAATGCAAATTTAGTTCCACTACTTTAGTTCCACTATCGTTTTCTTATACTTTTATATATGGATATGATAATACAGGGTGTCCGCCGGGAAGGTATACTACTTTATTTTGCCGCAATTTTGGTAAAGGTTCATATTTAGCAGTCGTTAAGTAGAGACGTGGCCAATTTATTGTGGTAAAATATTCAGTAAACCAACGAATTTTAATTGTTAAATCATTTTATCAAAATCAGTTATCGATTACAACTCCGATTTTAATGAAAAAATCAAAAATTTGTAATTAAAATTATGAAATACCGCGTGAAATATATGAGAATGTAACGAAAAATGTGCTCAGAAGGGCTCGCATTTGTGAACAAATCAAAACCGTTTGCCATGATAAGTTTAAGAAATTACAAAAGTAAGTTATTTTTATACTTATAAAATCAACATTTTAAAAAACAATTGACATTTTTCGTAACAGCTCCTGTTTTTAAGTTATAGCTAACTACCCTCACATACTCGTACTAGTTTTAATTAGATTTTCATTATTTATTGAACATTAAAATATATACTATTGTGGTTTTCAATATGGCTTCGTCAAGAATATCTTGTCTACTTAATCCTGATTGCTTTTGCTATATCTGCTTGAATATACATTTAAAAAATATCGAAAACCTATATCGGACTTTGTGAAAACTGCGTATTATGAATACTTGGATACAAAAGTTTTTAGGAGTAAGTGCAGAAAATTTGAAAGCTGGTATTTTTGATGGGCCGCAGATTGGGGAACTTGTGAAAGATCCAAGTTTTGTCAAATCAATAAGGGAAGTCAAATCCAGAGCTTGGCATTCTTTTGTTTTGGTTATGAGTAAGTTTCTAGGCAAAAAGAAATCTGACGAGCTTGTAGAGCGCATGCTATCGAGCTTACAAAAGCTAGGGTGCAATATGAGCATAAAATTATACTTATACTTATATCTTGGCGATTTTACTGAGGAACTGGGTGAAAGGTTTCGTCAGGATCTTTAGACAATGGAATAGCGATATCAGGTAGCGATATGATGGCAGACTACTGCTGGAGTTTGCAACGGGATCTACCTAAATTCGTTCATTGAAGGAAATATTATAAAAGATCATTTGATAGTATTTAATAGAAATTTTGTTAACATATCGTCATGCGGGAGTTTATGTACTCTATCCGCCATTTTATATATCTCGAGTTAATGATGCCACTTTAGGTTTTTGACACCAACATTTTTAAAATCTGCAATCTGTTTTCGGCTATTTATCTCTGAGACTGGACAAGATATTCAAAAACGGATTGCAGACTTGAAAAATTAGGGGTCGAAAACATAAAGTTATATCATTAACTCGAGATATATAAAGAATACGAAATGGCGGATAGAGCACATATACTCCCCCACGACGATATCGCTCATTTGCGAGCAGAGTGGCATAACTCAAAAAAAGCGATTTTGAGATAAATGCGTTTAAACATTTTAATTCAGACAAACTTATGTGAAAAGTTGAAGACAGTTTTGGTCGCCAATCAATGAAAAAAAAATAAAAAAAAATTTTTAGATATGTTTTATATTACAGTTCGCCTCATACTTCTGCATTATTAACTCAAAAAATGTTATGCCACCATTCTCTCAAATAAGCGATATGTATTAATTTTTTGTACTTTTTCGTCAAAATAATAAAACTGTACGAGTAAAAGTAGAGCTGTTGGCAATCTCTCAGTATTTTTTTTCATAATCAGGGCCACAGAAGTATCCAATAATAGAAAAAATTAAAGGAAACCAGAGTTGTGTTGACCAGTGAAATTTGTTAGAGCAGAAAGTGTGAAAGTTTAAAACATTTAAGGCTCAGGGATCGAATCGTCATTCGTTATGGTATCTGAAATCGTACGAAAAGCTATTATATGAGACATTAATCAATTGAAAGGAATGACACATAACATATGATTAAAAATGGATCGTAATTTTCTTTAAGAATCGCAGTGGTCTTTTTTAAGTTCCAACACACTGAGAATATTAGTCAACCAAACATATTTCCATTCGTTGTAAAATAATCTCCAATTTGAGTTGACGATTAAAAAAAATCAAATGTACTGGTCAAAAAAGAAAATATTTTATTTATTTATTATTTTTTTCTTTCATTAAAATTCGAAAAAAAGTTCATGTTAAAGGTATTATTTGAATTCACTTTTACAATATTTATCATTTTTTGTATAACACTTTTATTTAATTCTGTACCAAAGAATTCATTGTTATAAAAAATAAAAATTACGAATTTCCTTTTTCCGCTGTTAATGCCAAATACGAGTACAATCATATAAATAAAGAAACATGGCAACACAACTAAACAAAAATATTTATAAACAAGAATAAAATGTTGTTCGAGATACCAGATAAATATCCTTAAACAAAATAAAGACGCCGTCTTGTCTATATTATAGACTGATAAGAAGAATGCTAATACAAGACCTGTTTATTAAAAGGCAACAAATCTGCCCACACTAGTTTTGCTATACACGGGCTATATTGTTAAGGAAAATCGTTCATAAAATAAATCTATACAAAATAATTTTTTTTTTAATTTTTCTACTGAAAAATTAGATGCGAAAAGAAGAATAAAAAACATTAAAAATATGTTCACAATGCAATAGACACATAAACTTGTTTCATTCGTTCACGCATACAAGCCCAAGATACTACGAGTATTTCTCATATACTTACTTACTTATACACAATAAAAAATGAATCCTTGTGCAAATTATTGCTTCCTTGTGTTTTTTATATATTTTTTTAACTTTTTTTTTTGACAGATGCATTTATTTTTTATTTAAATAATTTTTATGGTCGTAAATTAAACAACCAAAGATATTGAATTTCATGATGTAAAAAAATTACAAATAAAATGAAAAAAATATGAAATAAGATTGAGTTGAATGGTTCGTTGAATGATTATTTGATTTTTACTTGGCTTTTTGGCTCGTTTTACAATGGTTAACAATAAAAAATGATATCTTAACTTTTAACTACACTCCTGCCATGCAATAAACAGTGAATGATGCGCATACGTTACGCATGAATGTATATATTCCTGTAGGTATACACAGACTTGTACGCTTTTATTTAATAATAATGAAAAAAAATATGAAAAAAATCTTTCATAAATGTCTGTCTGGCTTATTATTATTGTGCGTATTATACTGTTGACAGCAAACAAAAGATGAAATTTTTTCAATTCAATACATTTTTTACACTCTGATTTAA
Source organism: Metopia argyrocephala (assembly GCA_963576795.1). Taxonomy (NCBI): domain Eukaryota; kingdom Metazoa; phylum Arthropoda; class Insecta; order Diptera; family Sarcophagidae; genus Metopia; species Metopia argyrocephala. Next base: position 100,088,193 of record OY756210.1, read on the forward strand.
CAAAGTTGTAAAAATAAAATAAATCACATGAAGTAGGTAAAAGCCAGTATCTATCATCGATAGCTTATACAAAACGAGTATTAAATATTAAAAATATAGCAAAGAATTTAATATTTTAACATTGTATGTTATAAATAATTAGCAGGCTTTAAAGTGTATATTTTTTACATAATTTCCTTGGTACGAGTATGTCTTATGCATTTGTTATAAACTTTACTTTAAAACATAAATACCACCTCTACCATTTTACAACTTTTAATATTATAAATAGCAGACTTTATTGAGCTTTACCCTGTTCAGTTCAATTAAGAATACATTTTTATTTTTGCACCAGTTGCACAAAAACAACACAAAAAAAAAATACTGTAATCTTTATCCAGTGAAATTGAAGGTAATTTACTTAAAAAAAGAAGAAATAATAAGAAATACAAAACATATACTGCTACATACATTCATATTCCTTAAGCATAAAACATGTTTAATGTATATAATGAACTTCCGTTTCCTGCTGAAATTTTCATCATCAGTTGTATGTGTGCTTTATCGTAGCACTTTTCAAGCAAGGGCCCAAATGAAAAAGGCCTTTTCGAAAAAAAAAAACTAGTTTAAGTAAATGACGAAGCAAATACATATACTACTGGCCCTTACAACCGTTTTTTAGAATTACGGTCTATCTTTCATATGGCACTCATATTGTGTGCGTCAATTTTTATCCATAAGTACAGGAACCTACAGTGTAACGTCGAAACCGAACAACAGATTTCAGAAGCTTGTTCATGGCAGTCAGTTACTCTCAAAGCAAATTTAGTGATGCACTACAGTTCACTTTTTTTATTTTACTATATTAAAGGTACGTTCACATTAGATACATAAATATTTGATGATAAAGCGTGACAACTATTTTTTTAAAACTTGTTATATACACAGTGTGTTTTATTGAAACATTCCTGAAAAATTTTTTTTAAAAGTAGATAACTAAAAGGTAATATTTAATTTTAATTAATTCATTTTCAATAATAAACAAAATAAATATTGCAATATAATATATGAAATGTATTACTTGGAGATAAGTATTTGTAGTTTTAATTAAGACCACTGGGAAAAAGTCTCCTGACGAGTCTCTTAAGCAGAGACGAAACGGCCACAGAGATATGCTTATCCCCAAAGCAATACTTTTCATATATTATATTGAATGTATTTGCCTATATGGCGAAAAATATTTTTTGATTTCAAAATAAATATTGCAATAATATATTGGTTACGCTTTTTTCTTTACCAAATATTTGATAAACGTGAACGTATCATAATACAGTCACTTTAAATAAATACAGCGGATTCCGCTTAATTGAGGCACATCAGGACATGGGCATTTTGTCCTAATTAGGCGGCTCTCCCAAATCAGTGAAATTTACATTTTTTTTTTTTGTAATTCATTGATTTGATTTTGGCAACTCAGGCCAGTAACCAGTATACACACATAAAATAATAAAATGCAAATTTTTTTTTTCAATAATTTTATTTTATAAACTCTCGGAAACTGTAAATTACATAAAGGTAATGAAAATTATCATATAAATTACAAATATGTAATGCATATAAACTTTTAAGAAAAAAAAAAAAATAATTCCTAATTAAAATAATAAATGGGTAGGGTAGGTACATACAATTTAATTCAATGCCAGCAGGACTCAAGTGTGGTCTGTCTTTTGATTTTGTAATATTTCACTTTTACAAAATCAGTACAGTATATTCAGTGCGGATGTAGGGGTGCCTTTATTTCCTTCCTGCATAAAATAACGCTAAAACCCGGCCATACATTTTTTTTGCCTCCTGGTTCATCGTCATCTTCGTATTATTATTCATGTTTTGATTTAATAACTTCTACAATTGAATCCTCACAGTCTTCAATATTATCACAACATGGTAAATTGTTGTCTGTTGCTGAAAATTCTTCAAGGTAATAATAGGAACCCCTGCAACATATCCCTCATTGCTTAAAATTTCGAAAATATCTAAAATGTGCTGTCCCAATTAAACATATAAACCTACTATTAATTTCTTGGTTTGTTTTCAATTCCTTGAAATTTGTCCCAAATAAGCGGCTGTCCCAATTAAGCCGGGTCCCGATTAAGCGGAATCGACTGTATACAGCGTTGTGAGATTAGGGGATTTATCCCCAAAATGGAGATTTTTTTCTGAAATGGGGGTTTTATTGGGGATAACCGACAATTTATCGTCGATTTTTAAATTTTTTTTTGCTTATTTAATTTAATTTAGTTTTCCTTTTTATTTCGGAACACACGAAAGTATGAAGATATGAGTTTATAAGTAAGACTTGCTTTCTCATCTGCTTATAAGTTCTTATTGCGGAGGAATTCAGTATTAAAGGTTTTTTTTATAATTAAATTACTTCATTCGAATATAAAAAAACTAATTTTAGCTTCGTCCGCCCACAAATTACTTCTTCACAAGATAACAATCCGAAACACACATCAAAGCGAACAATACTCAGGGGTAAACCCCTACTCATGAAGTGCATTGTATTAGAAGATGGTTGATAGATGGATAGATGAAGATGGTTGATAGATGGAAATTTTTTTTTATAGATATTTGTATATTATGCTCCTTTTTTGTTGATGCGACAAGTTGCTGTCAATTTAACAACTCAAGGGACAGTGTTATACCTTCACCCTTGAATGATCAACAGCAATTGCCTCATCTGTCGGTGGATGTTGAATGTGAATGGTGAGCGTCTTTAGTAGATTAGCTGATATCTTCCCAGAAGGTGGCGATGTACTCCTGATCATTGGTTTCTGGTGGAATAGATTGGAAATGTCAGTTTGCGGTTTCTTTAAGATGGATTTCTTGGAGGGTTGGTTTCAAAATAATAATGTCGAGGTTTTAAGCTGACCTGAAAAGTCTTCAGATTGAAATCCTATTTAAAAATTTATGGCAAACTTTTTTTAATATTTTTCGCTCACAAAAATTCTAGATCATGGTGAATATATTTTATTAAACATCACTGTATACATCCATACATATAAAATGATATATATGTACTACATACATGCATAACATTTGATGCAGCTTTTGTACGGATTTTTAGGGATAAACTTATCAGGGTTTTAGGGATTTTTGGAGATATGAATTTCGAAATCGGGGATAAAAATTGAAAACTGCCTGACAACCCTGACTATATAACACATCATCGAAAGACGGGGTTTAAAAGGCCTCTTCATTTATTTTATACATTTTAACCTCTTTAGCATCTTTGTATGTACGACGACGCACTTTTAAATGAATATGATTTAAAAATCAAGTAAGTAAATTGAATACATTTTTAAAAAGCTTTTCTTGATATTCTACTTTAGTTTCATGAAAGAAAAGTTTTTCTTTCAGCAGAAATAGTTTCATTTTTTTTTTTTCTTTTTATTTGGATTAATTGTGTTGTGTGGTGGGTTTAAGTGAAATTCTTCTCATCATCATCATACTTAATTAGTATAAAAAAAATATTTTTTAAGTAATTTTATGCATTAAAAAAATATATTATTTTGTAATATAAAATTACATTTTGTAAAAAGGGTTTCAATTACTTTTATGTCTTTTTACACATTAAAAGTAAACTAAAGTTTAGATATGGAAGAGAATGGGTTGTTTTCTTTTGCTTTTTTTATTCCAACAGTATGTGCTTAATATAAGGAATGGGTACTGGACTGGGTATTTTAATAAATTCTTAAGATGTGGTTTTCATATGTTGTGCATAAAATCCTAAAATAAATAAATTTTACAAACGAATGAAGTTATTGTTTAAACATAAAATATAATTTAAATAAACCACAACAAATAATGTGACTTTTAGCAATTTAAGAGGCTTAATATGACCATAAAATGGTCTTAAATCAATGCAAGGAGGGAAAAAACAAGAAGTAATACTTCAAAATATAAAAGTATGTAAATAGACGTGCTATTATAATGGTACATATGTATGTATGTACGAGTATGTATACATAAATAATATTCCTTATTAAGGCTTGTATTTCCTTATTTATTTTATGATCACAGAGAGGGATACTACTGGTACACAATTGCCTTAAAGCAAAAGAAAATTTAATCAAAATATTTAAGCTTTCGCTACTCCTTCTACATATTTCCTTTATTTTCTGCAATACTAAAAGGATTTGTTCACATATGTTTTTATAGTTGAAATTTTCCATTTAAAGTTTTCTTTATACTATTTTATGACATTTTTATTGTACATTTTCCAATTTTCAATATTATTTTCGATTATTTTCTTCAACAAAATTTTTTTTTATAACAATTGCCATTAAAAGTACATAAACTTAGACAAAAAGGAGCACCAAAAGCGAAATATAATAAAACCTTCAATTTAAACGTGTTACGGGTATATGGTGGCATAAGAGTTTTTATGGCAATTTTAATTGATTAATATATGAATACAATAACGAAAAGAAAAATAAAACTCAATTCAATACATACTTCTATGACACCACCTTACCCTTTTTCCTTTTCTCTGTAAAACTTAAATTTGCCAATTTTCGTTTTTGGTACCATATAAATAATTTCAAAGTATACACAGTGAAAGCGCTTATAGGAGGACAACTTCCGTCAGCGACAATTTTGTCTGCAAGCTGGAGATGTACAATTATTGTTTTATGTTTTTTTTAAAACAAATCATTTTACAATATAGAGAAGAAATCCAACATATTGTTTTCTTTTAATTTTACTTCATTTTATTTAATAACATGCTGTCCATAGTAGCATTCTAAATACTTTAATGGTTCATATGCTGTGTAGTCTTCTTCATGACACGTCTAACTTCTTCAAAGGCTTCTTTGAAGGAATATATTTTGTTTAGATTTTCTTCAACGCTGCTATTTTTTTTATTTGAGACCAATCTCAGGGGTAAATCCCTACTAAATGGTTGGCATTGTATTGAATCTTTTCGAAAGGTCAGTACATATATTATTTGTTGTTATATTATTATTAAGCGCCTTAGGAATGAGACAAATTGCTGTGAATTGATCAAAAGCTCCTGAAAGATCAACAGCAACTGCCTCATCATTGTATATTGATTGTGTGGTGAGTGTCTTTGCTAAGTGGGTTTAGCTGTTATCTGCTGCTTCCCAATAGGTGACGTTTTTCTCCTGATCATTGTTTTTTTTTTAAGATTTGTTAAGGTGGAAATGAGTGGAATGTCGTGGAGCGGTTTCTGCGTAGATGGTCTTCTTGTCACTTTCTGATGAACTTATTAAATTTATTCACTTTTTCTATAAAAACTTCTATATCATCAGATTCTGTTAAAAGGTTTTAATCAAAACATTCTTTGTTTTGTTTTGCCAATCTTGAAATTGTACAATTAAAATTTTTTTCTAATCCTGCTTTCCCAAAACAGTTCTTAAAGGTTATATTGCATTCAAGTTCTTAAATGGGGAATTACAAAAACGTTTGCTTTCCACCCTGTTTTATGTTTACCTTATATACATATGTATGTGTGTAGTCGCCGTGTGTTGACTTACTTAGACGATAGCTCCGAGTTCAAACCTCAGCTCCGACGTCTTAAAAAAAAGAAATATGGAAAAAAAAATATTTATTTCGGCAACTTCCTTTTAGCAGTCTTCTGGCAACAGCTCTGAGAGTAACTGATTGCCATGCAAAAGCTTCTTAAGTCTGTCTTTCTGAGTAGACTTTAAACTGTAGGTTAAAAATGAGTGCTGCGAGAAGCTAGGCCGTAATTCTGAAACAGGGTGGTATTGGCCAATTGTGTATGTATGTATGTCAGTGAAAAACAGAGAAGGTAATCATTCTGAAAACAATTTATTGTATTGTATAATTGTTCAAAATTTTAACTACTGTTTTGTATTTCTTCATGTTTAATTTAACTTTAATTTTTTTAGAATTTTTTTTTTTCAAAGAATATACTCCTCCTTATCCGCGACCTATCATGGAAACATGCGTAGTAGGGTGTATCTAAACGGTTCTAGAGATTTAAGATTTGTCCCTTCAAAAGAGTTGTCTGCTTATAAGAGCTGCACGTAAAGGGAGCTTTCACTGTATATATTTTATTTTTTTACAATCCAATCAAATTTATTAAAGTATTATTTATTATTATAAAAAAAGTACCTAAAAGTATGCTGTTTGTTATTCGTCTATTTTATTATCTTTAACATGTAATTATTTTAAAAGCTTTTTCTGCATTTTGTGGATTTCATTTACGAGTATGTACGTATTTATCTATGCAAGTTTTTCAATTTTAACATTTTAAATTAAAACGTTACATGTACGAGTAGTATATGAAAAAATAATCGTAATAAAAATATGTTGTTTATAGACTTTTCACGCTTTTCCACTTACTATTACCAACTCAATTTGTGTTCATAAATCTGAGTTGCATATGACGAATTTAACAAAGTTAAATAGGGGGAGAACAAAACAGCAGAAAATAATTTTTAGACGCCAGTTTTTAATGACTTACAAGTCTTCTTCAAATTTCCCTAGAGCCTTTGCTCTCAAATGCTTGCTACTGGTTGTCTATAATAGTTGACTATTAAAATATGTGCTCAAAACGTTTTATAGTTATTTTTTATAGTTCGGTTTTGAATAAAATTATATTTTTATTTTATAGAATAGCATTTGTTGTTGGATAATGTGAAAATTAATTACCTTAGAAGCTTAGATTTATTTACATGCATTGAATTTGTAAACCAATCAAATATTTTTATGAGTGTTTTATGTTTTTTTTTCTGTCACCGTTTAAGTGATGAATGCTAAAATGTAAGATAATTTTTATAAAAGAAAATTAGTTTTACATAAAGTTGCCATTTTCTGTATACAATTTGTCTGCAAAAACTTTTTACATGAAAATCCTTGTATACTTTGGGGTATTTTTGGCTTATTTTAATCTTCATTACATACATTGCAACCTAAAGTTTCAAATGTTGCATGTTAAAAATTATAGAAATTATTTGGCTTAACTAACTTATCTAGTAATACAAAGAACAACACATTGTTTTGTAAGACTTTACTATTGTTTGAAAGTTACTGTTGATAAATCGATTAACTCCATTTTCAAAACAAAGTGTTTTAGGTATGTATATAAACATAGAATTTGTTTTGAATATTATATAGTTTAGAAATAATGAAAAGTTTTGGCATTGCCTTATAAATAAATTTAGGGAATTGGATTTAATCGATTTGTTACGCAAATTATTCATGAAATGTTCTTAATATGCATTTCTGTGTTGTATAAACGGCAGCAAAATTAGTTGTTTTGGAGAGTGATTTTTTAAAATATGTACTCACCATTATTTTTCCCCTCGAAATATTTTCCCTTTTCCTTTAATTGCAATCGGAAGTAACTTTTCTCTTATACGAGGGCGGATTGACATTGAAGCTACCTAGCGCTAGATGGCAGCACAAACACAAAAACTTTTTCCTTCTTAGAAATTACGATCTGTCAAACGTCAGCTGTTAAAATTTTAGCCAAATTCATCGATTAGTTTATTTGTTGTAGTCTTTTGAAGTAAGCAACTTTTGTGTTTCTTGGAAAATGGAAAAAAGTGAATTTCGTGTAGTGATTAAACACTATAATTTGAAAAGCAAAACGGCAAAAGAGACAAAAGAAAAGCTTGATTAAACAAACATTACGGCGAATCTGCTCCGTCAGATTATATGGTAAATATTGCATTGCTGAATTCAAATGGGAAGAAGAATGAAGAAAATATCAAGAAAATCCTCGATATCGTTATGAATGATCGCCGGGTCAAAATACGTGAGATTGCTGAAATGGTAAAGATATCATATGAACGTGTGTTCAACATTTTGCATGAACATTTGCATATGAAAAAGCTATCGGCAAGCTGCCGCGTTTGCTCAGTCTTGAACAAAACGAGTTGGACAGATCACTTCACAGCGGTGTTTGGACATGATAAAGCATAATCCTGCTGATTTTTGGCGTAGATTAATAACTGTTGATGAAACATGGGTCCACCACTATAAACTTGAAACCAAAAATCAATCGAAGCAATGGGTGGAAGCTGGTGGAAGTGCTTCGAAGAAGGCGAAGACAGCGAAATCGGCTGGCAAGGTTATGACCACTGTATTTTGGATGCACACGGAATATTGCTCATCGATTATCTTGAAAAGGGATCCACAATCACAGGAGAGTATTATCGTGCATTATTGGATCAATTGGTTGATGCAATCAAGGAAAAACGACCACATTTAAACAAGAAAAAAGTGCCCTTTTTTTTGATAATTCAATGAGGAATGATATCCATGAAAATATTTCATATTGAAGCTTAAATATTATTGCCGAATGCACCAGACCCGTGTGTCGTTATTTAAGATTACAACAGTGTATGCTTCTTGTTGGTAATTTTCATGAAAAAATTCTATACACTCATACAATGTGTTTTTAAAAAGTTGTATTCTTTTCTATGCTATTAATGTAAAGTGAATGCCTAGCCGTAGTCGCCGTGGTCTAGTGGTTAGTGTGTTGGCTTACTAAGACATGGGCCCTGGGTTCGACTCCAGGCTCTGACATCTTCAAAAAAAGAAATATGAAAAAAATATTTCTTTCGGCGACTACCTCTCAGCAGTCTTCTGGCAAAAGCTCTGAGAGTAACTAATTGCCATGAACAAGCTTCTCAAGTCTGTCGTTCGGAGTCGACATTAAACTGTAGGTCCCGGTACTCATGGATAAAAATTGACACACACAACATGAGTGCTGCGAGAAGCTAGGCCGTAATCCTGACACAGGGTTGTAAAGGCCAGTTATGTATGAATGCCTATTATTAAAAAGAGGAATAGAAATAAGTAAAAATATTTATTATCAGCTGCAAAAGGTAACGAATTAGAGCCATTTCTAAATAAAGGCTGTAAGCGGAACGTTTACTTACGCTCAGCGTCTACTCCGAACTGCGAATCCTAAATAAGAGTGTCAACGTTTTGTCAAAACATTAAAAAAGGGTTCCAAACAACATATGCTTATATAACAATCCTGACTATTTTAATAATAAAGTGCATTATTCTATTGGTTTTTGTGATATAAACTAAATTTTATAGTATTATTTTATTTATATATATTTTATTTATATATTTTATATTACTATTTATTACCTTCTATTTTGTTAATTTTTTTTTACCTTTACAAATTAAACAGGGTTATCCAAACAGCATATGTTTATATCACAACCCTGTTTTGTCTTATTTGTTTACATTTAATTTGCCTTTTGCAACCAACTTTACTATTGAACGTTTTGTCAAAATCGTTTTTCCAATTGCCAAGCGTTGCAGCCACTCTATTTCGGTATGTTCCCTACAAATTGTATGGACATGAGAAATTTTGACAGCTAAAAAACGCTTGCCGCTTTTATTTAGGGATGGCGGTCACATAAAAATAGAAATGAAATTAATGTTGATATACATACTGATAAAAATATAAATTAAAGATACATTTATTTATTTGTGAATAATGCTTTTCTTCTTATTATCTGATTTTTAACGTTTTCGATACAACGTACATGAATACAATGATACACTAGGTGTTCACAAGCAAGTAAACAGAAACTGTTTTTAATACAGCACATAACAATACAGAAGCTTGTGAATTCGACAATATGTATATTGTAGTTTACAATATTTTATTCTAAGGCTATTACCAGCAAAAATATAGCCTAAAGAGTCTTTATTAAAAACAAAGAAAAGAAAAAGGCGTATTGCTGTCGGTGTTGTTAAACTTTATGAATTTCACAGTTTTTCCTTTAATGATCTTCGCTCTGTGGTTTGTTATGCCATTTAATATACTCAATAGGATGCAGAGGAACCTACTCATAACATGTGATTTTGTAAAGATTACCAATGATGTGGTAGACGAATTTTGGAGCTTTCTCATATACCGTCCTTAGACATATCACATGTCGCCCGTGTCCGGACGATAGTTGAACTTAAGCGTCCAACCAGCGCCACCCAAAGCCGGTACCCTCCAATTTGGGATATGTCCAAGACACACCTGTCAGAGGAGAGCTCATGGAAATTGGGTTAACAATTTCGTCACCACCATTTCCTGGATAGCAGCAACCCCCCTGTTGAGGAGGTTAAACTACTATCCAGCATATACCACTGCCACTACGTGTACTCCACGAGGGGCCGCACCCCTGGATGACAGGGAGCACAAGCAAACCGGGGGCTTCCTGACGCCCGTAGTACCAGATTAAGGCATTTCTGGTCAGTCCTTGAGAACGCCAGAAAATGCCTGCCACGCACACTTACAGAGACAAGACCAACACCACCAGAAACAAACTGAGTTCCCTATGCTGTCTCGGGTACAACAGCCTCCTGGACTGATGCCAGCCAAGTCTCCAATAGCACACGCGGCGCCATGTATCACCAACTACTCTCTGCCTATAGCGAGCGCCAGGCCAAATCTCAGCAAAAGCGAAACATTAAAAAAAGTTAGTTTTGCGGTTTTTTTCAATAAGACCATCTACAAAGAAACCGCTCCACGACATTTTAATCTATTCCACCTTAACCAATATCAACAAAAAACGAATGATCAGGAGAAAAGCGCCACCTATTGGGAAGTAGCAGATAACAGCTAAACCTACTTGGCTAAGGCACTCACCACACAATTAACATACAACGATGAGGCAATTGCTTTTGATCATTCAAGGGTGAAGGTATAACACTGGCCTTTGAGTGATTCATTGTAATTTGTCTCATTTCTAAGGCGCTGAATAATAATATAGTATAAGAAAAAATATATACATATGTTCTGTCCTTTCCAAAAAATTCCAATACAATGCACAGCATTTAGTAGGGGTTTCCCCTAAGTATTGGTCTCAAATTAAAAAAAAAATTAAAAGATGCACTTAAAATATATTTAATTTAAACCAGAAATAAAATTTTTATTCATATTTTAGAATAAATCTTAAAATTAAATAAGTTGTATTTAATCTTAACAAAAACTTTTTATATTGCCATAGGTATACGACCATATTCTTCTTATTTTACATTCACTAAGTATTGATACACGATATCAAATATCTCTTAACGGGGAATGAAAATTTTATGGGGGAAAAATTTCTCCCATATTATTGAAGATAGGGTGATTGTTTTCACATACGTTTAATATCCTACGAACTCATTTCTCTTACAAAGGTGTATAAACTTATTATGCTTTTATTGTTTAAACCCTTTTTCTTACGTATCATAATTTTGAGAAAAAAAAAAAAAAAAACAATAATACTTTCAAATTTAAAGTTGTAACTTTACAAAAAGTATACATTCAACAGTAATACCACAAAACCATATATGCAACAACTTGAAATGAAAATATTTCCCACACAACTTCAAATACCAACAATAGCACTTGCAAATACAATGTTGCTGCTTTCTGATGCCTGCCTGTAACATATACAAAATGTTTTAGATAAACAACTTTACCACATACACACACACACACACACGCACTAACCGGTAACGGAAATTCAAAGTATGATCTAAAAGTTAAAAATAATATTTTTAATAGTAAAACTCTAAACTAAACTTTTATTCAAACAAAGAATTTTATGTATAAAAAAGAAAATAAACCGAAAAGTAGACATTTTATTATAAAATTAATTTTTAAACACGTATCAAGTCTTACACATACTCTCTTTTTTGTTAACAATAGATAGATAAAAGTTATAAATTTTGTATTTAAAATAAATTTGACACATCTTTCTAGCACAAGATCGTAGGTATTGTTGGTTAAATGTAAGTAAACTTTACAGCATAAACGTTGTAAAATATTATCTTCTTTTTGCATGCACTTCTGGTTATGGCTTCTTTATAAACAATAAAATTATATATGTATATAGTTTTGTTGCTATAAATTTATTTAAAAGTAATTTTTCATGTTTTCATTCAATATCCTTTTCTTATTTTTGGCAACTGCATGTCAGTGCTTCTTTATGCAAGCTAAAATTTAGCACAGAATGGAAATATCCTTTTATTTTAAATTTATTGTTGGCTTTTACTTATATTTGTCATTATAAAGTTCTGCAAAGTGTTTTAAAAACCAAAAAATATACTTCTCCACATAGACAAGTACTTTCAATACATACATGCATACACAATTGACCATAATAACACTGTGTCAGGGTTACTCAGCATCCATGTGTGTATCAATTCTTATCCATGAGTAATGGGACCTACAGTTTTTAAAGTCGACTCCGAACGACAGTCCTGAGCAGCTTGTTCATGACAATAAGTTACTCTCAGACTCAGAGCTTTTGCCAGAAGACTGCTAAGAAAGAAGTAAGTAGTAAGCCAACAACCTAATCACTACACCACTGCAACTGAAAATGTATTGCTTATAAGGACATGGCATGCCTTGTTGCGATGGTCATAGCTGCTTAAGAAGATTCACCTGGAGATTCTTTCCCAAAGATATTGTTTAGACTTTGCTCAAACTTTCTTATACTAAATGAGAATTATGTCATTTATATTGTACTGGAGGACCTGACAAACATTGTTTTGCCTTTAAATTTTATTTCTTGCTGTAGTTTCTGAGTATTTAATTGAAAATGACGTGCTTCTAGTACTCCACCACAAAGCATAGAATGCAATGGCTCTGGTATTATTAAGAGCAATAGTGCTAATTTTATATTGACACTGAGACAGCACAATCCAGGCATTTCTCTAGTGAACTTCAATGCCCTGCAATAATTGCACAAAACTTTCATTAGGCCAATTTGAATGGAAGAATGCAAGATGTAGTCAAATGTGCAATTGCAATGAAACGATGCATGATTCAAATCACCACTGCTTTTTACGTGTTGATTTCGATTTTCACGTTGTTGAATTATTTGATTTGCTCGCCGATTTCTCATTGTCAACTAAGCCGTCTTTGTGATTCAAGAACTCGGGTCTTACTAGAATGCGCTGTTCTCGTGAGATTTCTTGTTCATTTATTTTCAATTATTTGGAGATATTCCGATCATTAATTGTTTATTGGATTAGCCATTTTTCAATTTGAGAAATTTTACTTTAGGTTCGAAATCAGCAGAAAATTTGGTAATTTTACATGTAGTTCACACCAGGGAACTGCATAATCATCGTTGTTTATGATTGAATCAAACACTAAACTTTTAATTCAAATTGAATGATTAACACTCAACGTTGAATTAAATCATATTCATATTCTTCAATAATGGTGATTATGGTCCGACATGTTTGATTCGCTTCATTTCCTTCATAAATTATTTTTTGTCTTCTATTCATAATATCCAAACATTCAAATTCAAATTTAACAATAGAACCAAACTCAATATTAGTTTGCATCCCTATTGAATGGAATGAAATTTTTTTTATACCAATTATTTTGTGTGGATAAATAAATGAATGAGCAGTGAGTTTTTTAAATTATATTTACGAAGCAAGAGCTTCATAAAAAAATGTTTGAATATTTGAATACAAAGGCAAATTTTTAGGATGTTGAATATTGTATGAAAATTTTTTAATCAGCAAGTGCAGTTCTCTGGGGCCCACGTCTGCACAACACAACATAGAAGACTATCAAAATTTTATGCACACAACGTCATCTACCGGCAATACATAAACCAACGTTTACGCCTATTTCACTAGGTCGAAGCAAACAGTCACTGAGCGAAAGAAAGGCACACGAAAGAAAGGCACACGAAAGAAAGATATTTTGGGTTTCTCTATATCTTTTGCCTGCTCTTACGAATCACCATTTTCCTTTTTTACGTATCGTAAAAATAAAGTGATGCTGAAAATGAAAATTTTTAATGAATTTCTTCAAAAATATAAAATAAACTACTAGCACGGTGCACTTCTCATAAGGTGTTTTTGAGATTATAACAAGTAAAACAGTAACAAAAACAACATGGCCTTTTAGTGTTGGCTGGGGGAAAAGAACTGTCAAAAAAATCAAAGCAAAAAGTGTGAAAACAAAAACAATTTATATAAGACATAGAAAAAATTGACAACTCTCTTCACAAATTGTATAAAAAAGTAGCTCAGCTGTATATGTTTGCTTGTGAACAAATGCAACTCTGTTTAAAAGTGCTTACTTGTACATATCCGTTACAATAGCCAGCTGTTATCGAACGTTTAACCAATCTTGTGATTGTAACATGTTTGGGCAGCTTAATGATATAAAAAATGGCGATATAAAAGCAAAACAAGTGTTTGTGTGTGTAAATGAGCAAAAATGTAAGTGACTCATTTTGAAATTTGTCTTCGCAGTTTTGACAATTCATTCGACATAGTGGAATTGATTTTTGTATGAAATTATTACGTTTTTTTTTTCTTCCTCTTTTCGTTCGAAGAAACGATATATTCTGAAATATTTTATTAATTCAAATATATTTGATAATCTACATCGAACTGCAAAACTCAACATTGATATGAGCTTTGAATGTTTTGCTCAGCAGAGGTGAATATGATACCACTCAACGATTATCAACGTCAATGTCTATGTTATTGATAGTTTTAATGAGTGATTGTCCGCCGATTTCGGTGCTTCAGTTTGATAGTTGGGGATACGAAGAAATATCATCTGCACCGCCCCCTCTGAGTACTTCTTAAAAAAAACATAAACCATGTATTCTGGGGTACGCAGCTTTATCTAGTTTAAAATTTCTTCGAAATCTGTGCATTATTTATAAATAAATTTACCCCTTGGATCGCCTTTAACATTTCAGGGTATGAAAAATAGATGTTGACTGATTCTTAGACGTACCCGATATATACACAAAATTTCATGAAAATCGGTCCCCGACATAAGAATTTTATATATTAAGAAAGATAGAGATAGAATATTTTTAATTAATTTTGAAGTCAGAGTTGGTTATTCAAAAAAGTTTTTATATTCATACTATACGAGAATAGTATGAATTGTTTTTTATACCGCACAGCTAAACAAAACTTAGCTGTTCCTCTGTGTATCAATAAAGTCGTTAAAATTGGCATATGCAGTACGCAAAAGTGTATACACATACTTACATATGTACAAACCGTATCACCATGGAGCTTTTTTTTTTACAATTTTTCCATACTAACCCATATCATAAAATGTATGGAATTTCTTTAATAAAATACAAGAATTTGTTTTACCAAAAGCAATGATTTTTATTCATTTGCAAGAAAGAAAAAAAAAACAACCCCAACATTAAAAAGAAAGAAAATTATTCTATTTGATGGCTCAAAATGTTACCAAATCATTGGTATTCTTTTTACGAGTATAAGCCATTATGAGTCAGTTTCCTCTTATTACGATACAAATGGCTACCGGATCTAAAATCTTAATCATAGAATTACATGCCATTTCAAGTAATACAAGGTGAAGTTGGCTTATTATTAGATTTCACTGTAAGCATGACAGTATTTCAACAAATATGTTAATGGTTATTGCAAACTAGAAAAAAACAAGAGGAAATAATTTAATTAACCAGTATTTGTTAATTAATTTATTTTTATTTATAGGTATACATACATACATACATATTAACATACTTTGCAATTTTAATTAAATTTTTTTTTTCACTATTTTGCATTCCAATTTTTCATGCACTTGAATAAATAATTTATTTAATAATTTTTTTTTCAAAGTTTTTTATGAATATAAACATTTATAGTTTATGATTTTTATTATTAAATAAATGCATTTTTATGCGATTCTAAATCCTTTTTAATATTTTGTTAAAAAAAAAGAGAACAATAACTATAAATATTTAATATTGAATAAAAAATTAAAAGTGAATTTATTTCTCAAACACAACCTTCCCTACAATATTATATTCACAGATTTTCATTCAAACCATATACATACAAACATACGAAAGCAGGGTGCTAAAGTACATGAATGAGAGGTGATGTATTGAAATATCAAAATTTATATGTTTTTGAAAAGTGTACACATCTGTGTTTATGATGAATAATTTTGATTTCCAAATGCAATTTATGGGTGTTAGTTTTTATTTCCCTTAAAGTTTTTCCTTTTTTTTTAAAATATATTTTTGTTTAAAAACAGTTGCCAATATTTTATAGTTTTCTATATATACATACATATGCATGTACATATGTATATGCATTTTTATGGCCAAGTTATATAACAGTTTTTCTATTTTTCATTTTATTGGTTTTTAGTGAGTTGGTCTTGTGATGCGTCCAGAGAAAAAAAAAAAAGAGTCATAAAATATTTTCCGTACTTATATGCTCTATATTGCAAAAATCTTTTTATATTTGCATTTATTTGTGATGCTCTCATTCTTTGGGTAACTGAGGATGAGTAACATGATGCCACGTTGTTGTGGTAACCGAGTGTATCCATAAAAAATTGTGTTCGTTCTACTGAATCCATAAAATTCGAATTCAATAATTGAAACTGTTTAGGGGTTTTTATAATAAATTTTCAGTTATTTTTCGCATTTTTAGTGAAACAGTGAAAACTTTTTCATTTTGTTCCCTCAGAAACGCTTTAATTAGATCAAAGTTAAATTCTATGAAAAATGCAGATTTTTGCCATGAAATGTTTGATTATTCAAGGAGAAAATGATGTCCGTGAAGGAATAGTACACTAGCCAAACTGAACCTATGTTTTCGACTTCAGCTACACAGAAAAAAATAAAAATGTGTTTCAATTAAAAAATTTTTTATTTTTCCACCAGTAAACAAATAAATGCTATCAATTAAGTTGATTTTAATATTAATTAAAGGTTTTTAAAGTAAAGTTGTATAAAAAATAAAAAGTTAATTAAACCAATTAAATTATTAATCAAAAAAAAATTATTTTTCAATTAACAAGTTAACTGAAAAAAAAATATCAATAATTTTTCTTGTGTACGGTAGTCTCATCAGAGTTCTTTGTGTCCTGTGCATACTCAAATATCAACTATTTAACTCACACTTTTAAAGAAATCACATGAGTTAGTCGAAGTAAACTACACAACTCCTCTACCATATTCTCCTCTTCGTACCATCATTACAGGTTTTGTAATTGTCATCTTATTTGAATGAAACAGAATTACAGTCTATTTTCGTCTCCGCCGTCTTGTTCCATTTTATACACATTAGTCGACATCGTCGACATGTACGACTGCAGCCGTGCTGGTTAGAGTGCATTTTTCATTTTGCTTTTTCGTAGAAACAGAATTGATCCTCTGAGCTGTTTATATTATAGTGGCTTAAACCAAAGAGCTTCAGGCCAGCGTACTGCGCCGAACTATCGAAAAACTACTCTACAGAACTGAAATAGTCTGACTTACAAGCAGAGGTAAATTAGTAATTACAACTCTACCAACCTTGATTAAGAGTGCCTCGCTATCTCCGGGAGTTTTATCATCCTGCCCACATCATACCGTGGCCAAAATGTCTGCTACACTGAAGAACCTGCTCTGGAGCATTCGAATGAAATGTTTTTGGAATTTTATTTATTGATTTTTTTAATGATACGAGCATGTACTCGTACAGCCTTTGAGAAATAAATGTTTATTTCGAATTTCTTTAAATTTCGCTTTAACATTAAAAATATTTTTAATATTACTTTTTACGCTTGTTTTAAATAGAGGCTGACAAAGTTCTTTAAGTATAGGGTGTTTTTTATAGAGTGACACAAGTTTAAATCATAATAAAGCAATGAAAAATATTTTTAATATCAATATAACGGGCTTTATTAAAAAGAAAAGTTTATGAAATTAATGTTTAAATATAATTTCTGCCAAGTGGCCGTCAAGGCTGACGTGTAGAAAGTGCAATCTTGAACACTAATTTTCAACAATTTTTTTGAATACATATGGGTAAATGATTCTGCCGGGCCATAAAGCGTACGAAACAGTAGTTATCTGTTGATGTAATTCAGTTTCGACAAAAGCTTGTGGATTCTCCTCACTCCAAATGCGACAATTCTGCTTATTTACGTACCCATTTAAGCAGAAATGGGCTTCATCCGAAAATAAAATATTGAATGGAAATTCAAAATCGACATCAATGTGAGTTTGACGAATAAAACAATTATTTGGATTAAAAATTTTAACAATTTGCACTTGATTCATATTGAAATTTCAAACCAAACTTAACAAAAATTAACTATCAGCTGTTAAGTTGGTGGTCCAAAAAAAGCAGTGATGCCAACTCAAAGTTGTGACACTCTATAAAAACATTAAGTTAATAATTTTAATAATATTCATGCATTCAAAATTTACCTTCAATGCAACATTTATGTACCTCCCTCTCTTTTACTGTGTCAATATTGTAGCAGCCAACATTAAATGGTAACGTGTGGCATGACAATATTATTGCATACTAACACATATGTACATATCTATGTATGGATACTTAAGTTAACACGAATACATTTTAATACGTTACATTAAAATTTTAATTTAAAGTTATGCTTAAACATACACAAATGGTATAACTGTGATTGTATGAGTTTTAAAGGCAAAACATTAAAACGAAAAACAAAAAAAAAATAGTTTGAAAAAGAAAAAAGGAAGCAACAATATGATGCACAGGAGTGAATATGTAACGATTTTGCATAGTAATGTTGCTGCAGTATTATATGGCAACATCAATACAGACGCCATAAAAACATGCACAGTTTAATGAAATAAGAAAAATGGGTCATTTTACATAAAATTTTTGTGAGATTGATCAGGACTGCAAATGCATTTTCAGTGCACATAATCATCCTTATTGTCAAAGGCGTTCTTACCGTCGCCGACAATTTTCAGCCGCTGTCAAACTCAATACCAAATTCGTATTAATTTAGGGACGCCATATAATCGATAATTTTAAAAACATAAATATCATCCCTATATACTTTACCAGTTATTTATTACTTTTTTAACTTTTGTTGAAAAATATTATTTATGCACGACTCCAGTGAAAACAGTAATGAAAAAAATATAGAAACGCTAATGCTTCGGAGGTAATCAATGAGGCAGAGCTCTCCAATTTTTAATTTGCCGAACGGGACATGGGTATTAAAAAAGTTCTCCTATATATTTGTATTAAAGCGTACACTTTTGCTTTTGTTCCTTTGTATGTATAGATTTATTGAATACTTTCGACTAAACAAAGCCGCATTTAAGGTAGTTTTAGCAAAAATTTAAATTAAAATTAATGAAAAGCCTAATTCGTAAAACAGACATATCCAAAACCTTAGAGCTAGCAAAAACATTGAGGTTCTTGGCACAAGGCTCATATCAATTGAGTGTTGGAAATGATTTTAATTTTGGCTTATGGCAGCTCACGGTCTTTTAGAAGGAACGCTCGATGAACTAACCACAGCAATGGGATTGAAAACTGTACATACCGGAAGTTTTTTCCTCAGAGAGGAAATTCCAACAACTGACAACGTTTTAAAATTTGTTAACAAAGTCAAAAATCTACAGCAATGGTGTTATTAGATGTCAGGGCAGCGTTCTATTCTGTGTGGCACGATGGTCTTATTTACAAGATGATTACCTTTAATATTTCAAATTATTTAATTAAAATAATAGAAAGTTTTCTTCTTAATCGACAATTTAGAGTACACATTGTATCATCACACTTGGAATTCAATATTCCGGCCGAATGTTCTCAGGGGTCCTGTCTATCTCCTACTTTATATAAACTTTATACGTTTGATTTTCCTCAACTAGAAAACTGTACCATTTCTGTCTTTGCGGATGATACAGCTATCTTATGCTCAGACATACTTTACTTAAATATTAGTGCTCAATTACAGGTAGCTTTAGATAATTTGTTTTATTATTTTAATAAGTGGAAAATAACGCTGAACGCGGGTAAAACAAGGGCAATATGCTTTACTAGGAAACGGAAACTATGTTTTGTACCCCAGGGCAATATAACATTTTTAAATTCCGATATTCAATGGGAGAGAAGCGTCAAATACCTGGGAGTAATACTTAACCCAAAAATGAAATTTAAAGAGCATATGCAAAATGTAATAAATAAAGTAAATGTTCTCACATGTATACTATACATACATACATACATAATTGGCCACTACAACCCTGTGTCAGGGTTACGCCCTAGCTTCTCGCAGCACTCATGTTGTGTGTGTTAATTTTTATCCATGAGTACCGGGACCTATAGTTTAAAGTCGACTCCGAACGACAGATTTGGGAAGCTTTTTCATAGCAATCAGTTACTCTCAGAGATTTTGCCAGAAGACTTCTAAGAGATAGTCGCCGAAAGAAAAAATTTTTTTATATTTCTTTTTTCAAGATGCTAGAGCTGAGATTTGAACCCAGCGCTATCGTCTTAGTAAAATGTAAAATATTGATATTTAAACTAATTTTCCATGCTCTAATATTTTATGCAGCGCCTAAAAAGCTCAGCTTGTCATATTAGGAAACTACAGATTTCCCAGAACAAATTATTAAAGCTAATTTTTAACCTTTCTAGGTTTTTTTCAACGGCAAGACTACACGCTCACGCAAATATTGAGCTTGTTGCAATAAAGTTAAATAGGTTGAATATTAAATTTTATTCTAGATGCTCAGGATCTGAACACCCCCATATTAATAATTTAACATCAGCCTAAGTAGCTAGTAGATAGATTTAAGTTGTTTTTACTAAGATTACTTGAGACGAAAACTATTCAAATAAGTTTTTTCAAATTTTGCCTCCAATACTATTATACAAATTTATATATCCTAACATAATTTTTGTAAAATACTATTAATTATTAAGAAGAAAAAGTTGTACAACTTGAACTATTTACGTTATTGTATATCATTTTCTGATGAAAAAATAATCACCCTTATTCTATTTGGCGTCGGCAATAACAATAGCAATTTTAAGGCAATAGCAATTTTAAACAACGGCAACGTCAATTTAATGTTAATTTGGTATTCCATAAGAGTATTACGACGACGTTGCCTGTTTATCGATAATGTTAATAAAATACAGCACACATCTCTAATGTTTGAGACAGCTTTTTCATTTTTTTTTTTTTTTGTTTGTCCATTGTTGGGTAAAAAAAAATAGTTTCGTGAAAAATATAAAAAAATAAAATAAAATCCAGTGAAGAAGAAATTAAAACCAATTTAGTTGTGGAAAAATGACTGCAGAAGTCGTGCATTTTTTACTTGCCCAATTAGAAGTAAGTAAATTTAAAATCATCATGTTCAAAGTTTTTTTTTATTAATTTCATTACATTTTTTAAGATTTGAAAGTTATTTCATGGTAAATAAGGCATTATTTAAATATGTGCCATGGATCCCAATTTAAAAAAGGAACTCGATCAAAGAACTTTCCAAACACCATAAAATTGGCAGCTACATTACGATTCTAGGCCAGGGGTTTGAAACGATTATAACCTGGAACTTTCACAGCCAATGGTGGCGAAGGTTTTGGCCGAAACACTGGACGCCATAGAGATAGCTCGTCCACAGTGGATAAAATTTAGCATGACAAAAGCTGAAAGCAAGAAGTTAAATTTTAATTTTTCGAAAAAAAAAACAGGATTTCCATGTGTAATTGGTCGTGTGGACGGAACACACAGCGAGATTATAGCCCCAAATGAACAGAACTACACATTAACTGAAATTTTTTAATTTAAAAGTATTTTTCAACTACACTTTCTCTTATATTTTATATATTTATTTATTTAATAAACCAAATTTAACAAAGAACAACACAAGGCAACACCAAAAATGACGACGACAAAATCATTGGCAATTAAAGACAATAACGACGTCAATTTTGCTTACAGAATACCAAAAATATGTTAACAGTGATCGATAAACGGCAATATTGCCAACTAGAATACCGATCTGCAAAAAAAGACTAAAAACGGCATTGCCTTCTATCGACGACGCCAAATAGAATAAGGGTGAATATATACTCGTATAGTATATGGAAATAAAGAATTGAATTTAAATGAATGACGCCGTAAAATTGTCTTTGTAAATACCAAATCTACGTCAAAAGTAATCGATATTCGTTAATATTGCTTACGGTAATACCATTAGAATATCGTCGGCGTCACATGTGTCGCCGTTGACATTTGCAATAGGGGTGAATATGACCCATATATGTATGCACACTATGTAAATGCAAATGTAAAAGTATTTGCAAATATTGAGTTGTGCATAAACTTTGTTGACATTTTAAAAACACTGGAGAGCATTTACTACATTGTTGTGCCAAAAAATAGCACAATTAAAAGATCACATATTCTTATAGCAATGGCAATGCTATTTTTTAAAGCATTTTCAAAATGCCATTCAAGCTTAAACGTGTATTTATGTTTGTGGTTAAAACTTGAGGTTTTCTGGGGATATGTGTTTATAAATATCTGGCCATGTTTATATGTACATACATATGTGTGTTTCTGGCTGCATATAAAGTTGACAAAACTTTTTTATTTTGTTTTTTGGGAAAATCAAAAAAAAGAATATGAAGGAAAATAGGGAAAACTAAATTTAAAAATTTTCATTTACAAACAATACAATACAATTTTGTTACGTATGTATGTACATGGATATGAGTAAGGCAGCAGTAATAGCTTACACGTATAGCAGCAGTAGTTGTAAAATATTGGGGGAAATAAGCAAATATAATAGTTTTTGTTGTATATGTTTGTATACTACTAAGGGGTCCAGTGCATTAAATGCAAATGTT
The DNA here is from genome assembly GCA_963576795.1 of Metopia argyrocephala. NCBI lineage: Eukaryota > Metazoa > Arthropoda > Insecta > Diptera > Sarcophagidae > Metopia > Metopia argyrocephala. The sequence continues at coordinate 100,110,855 of OY756210.1, forward strand.
GCATTCGTTATTGTCATTGTAAAATTTTATACACTTTTTTTTATACACAAACAAAGATATATATTTTTATGTTAAAAAATACTATATATAAATTTTGCACACACTATGCATATGTGTAACTATACTTCCATGCATACATATGCCTGTATGCACATGTGTATGTGTTACTAAAGTAATTATTTTTTGAGCTTAATTTAAATTTATGTAAATTACAAAAATATGTAAATTTATTTATTTAATAAAGTGACGACAGTTCTTTTTCTGTTTCTCTACCCTGCATATTGCCTCTAGTCATTTGAGTATGTTTTATTTGTGTGTGTGTGTGTACAGGATATGTTTTTGTTGTTGTTTCTTCTTTTTTTTCTGTCAATAATAATGTAATACTTTATAAACATGTCCATGTAAAATGTAACTAATTAAAATACTTTTTTCCTGTTATATTTTCGCGTGCTCTGTCTCTCTTTCTCTCTCGCTCTCTTCTGGTTTTATTTATAGTTGTGTGCTTAATAATTATTAATAATAAAGTAATTGTCATAATTTTTATTATTTTTTATTGTTTCATTTTATTTTAATCAATAATTATAAATTAATTTCAAATGTGTATTTATGGCAATATGAGTCTTTTATTTCTTATTAGAATTTAATATCTTAATGGTTTAATATTCAATTTGAAGAGTAATTTAAACAAAATATTTAATTTAATTGAACAAAAAAATGTTTATATTTATTATATACTGAATTATAAGACATAGTGACAAAGACCAGACAGGTCTTAGACTTTCCAAAGTTCTATTTTGTAACTATGATCGAAGGAGATTTACATAAGACTTGCATTAGATTCTTCAGGGACAATCTTCTGACCGGGCAGTGCAGACTCAATGGACATTCAAATAAAATAGGAATCGAGTCATCACAGCACATACTGGGCACTTGCACAGCATTGATGCAAAGTAGAGAGAAGCACCTTGGTGATTCTTGAATATATGATAGGGATCTACAAAATTTGGCACCGGCCGACATTTTAAGATTCGTCAGGGCGACGAAACTGGGGGATATCCTAGTTTAGATGAATACCGTACAATAGATCTTCAGGTCGAAGTAGTTCTAGTACCTCATGAATGAATGAATGAATGGCAAAGACCATAAGCTCAGTGTAGTGTCGAAGACGTGGTTCTTTGGGTGCAATCGAACCCACAAAATTCACTCGTTTTTTTTTATTTGAGACCAATACTCAGGGGTAAACCCCTACTAAATACTGTGCATTGTTTAAAAATTTTTGGAAAATACAGTACATATCGTCGATGGAATTAAAAAACGCTGTAACTGACAAAACCTTAAATGTTCACCAGAGCCAAAAAACCTGTATGAAAGTTAAACAAAGACACTTGTATTTTTCAAAACGCAGACCTCGTAAGTGAATTTATTTTCATCGTAGAAATTTGGGACCGGGACCAATCGGCGCGTATTTTTATGATAAAAATGATGCAAAAAACGTATTTTCGATTTTTTGTCAGTTAAAGCGTTCTTTAATTCTTGCGACGATATGTGCATATATTTTTCTTATATTATTTATTAAGCGCCTTAAGAATGAGACAAATTGCTGTGAATTGATAATTCGAAGGCCAGTGTTATACCTTCACCCTTGAATGATCAACAACAATTGCATCATCGTTGTATGTTGATTGTGTGTTGAGTGACTTCGCTAAGTTGGTTTATCTGTTATCTGCTACTTCCCAATAGGTGGCGCTTTTCTCCTGATGATTCGTTTTATTGTTGACAATAGGTTAAGGTGGAATTGATTGGAATGTTAAGGAGCGATTTCTTTGTAGATGGTCTTCTTGGAGGGGGCGAACATCCTATTTTGAAAATATAATTTTGAAAAAGCCGCAAACTACCTCTTTCATTTTTCACCTTTACTGGGATTTACACCTGGGCCTTTGGAGTTTTTGTGTGAGCGCTCTAACCACTATACCACGCAAGCCTTAAACAAATTATACTGATTGGATAAATTTGAAGTTAGGAGGTAAATTGGCTGCTTAATTATGAAATGTCAAGAATTGAGCTGTCATCCTTTGAAATTTGTTTAGGAAAAAGCTGCGAAATTTTAGCCACAGAATGCTACAGTACATACCGTTGTTTGAGTTGAACGTGTTTGAATTGGCTATTTGAAAAACTAAACGAGAACAAAACATTTTTAAACAGAGTCATCTTTAGTGATATTACACCATGATTAGCGATTTTTTTTTTGTCGCAATTGGCTAGCGTTCTTTTCCGCAGGACGGCGCCACAAGCCACATAGCCGACCGGATAGCGATTTGACCGTCTCGTTCTTGTGATTTAAAGCCTCTGGATTATTGACTGTGAAGCCCATTGAAAGACCGTAATTACGTGAACAAACCACAAACAACTAGCGCTCTAAAAGAAGAAATTCAGCGCTGCATTGACAAGATAAGTGAAGCTTGTTCCAAAATTTTGTGAAAAGAGCGAATGTTTGCTACGTATTCGATGTGGACATTTGCCAGACATCATATATCATTACTAATTTCCATATATCTACTTTATATTGGTATTAAAAAAACCGAATTTGTCAAAAAACAAAACAAAAATTGTTTTTAAGCCAATTAACTTCCTAATCTCAAATTTGCCCACCATATATCGTGGTGCAGGAGTTTATGTGCTCTATCCGCCATTTCATATTTTTTATATATCTCGAGTAATTGATGCCAAGTTTTTCATGTCTGCAAACCGTTTTCGCATATTTCTTCCAGTTTCGGAAATAAATAGCCCAAAACGGATTGCAGATTTAAAAAATTTTGGTGTCAAAAACCTAAAGTGGCATCATTTACTCGAGATATATAAAATGGAGGATAGAGCACATAAACTCCTACACGACGATATGTTAAGTTAAAAGAATTTACACTGTTGTGTTAATAAAAAATTAATAGCTTTTCATATTACACTTTAAATTTTAAAGTTTTTTTTTTATTAATTATGTGATTTATTAAGAATCCTTTTAGAGTTTGAAAAAATACGTGTGCATTTTGTCAATTGTATGTGATACGAGTATAAAATCAAAATTTATTTAGAACGTTTGTTTTAGCAATCAATTTTTATTTAAACTAAATTAACTTGAGTTTTGTTACGCCACTTAAACTTAAAGGCACATAAAAAATCACAACCCTTTTAAAGTTCTGTCATAAAATCTTAAGATTGTAGCGTAAAAGTATAATAATGTCTGAAAAAAAATATCTATTCGATAAGGGAAGAAGTCATTTTTTATCTGTATGAACATACGAAGGCTGGGCAAAAAGTCAAGGAATAGAACAGAAGTTTTTGGATATTTTATTTTCTCTAATTGGCTTTTTTTCTCTTCAATATAAGAAATAATAATTGACGAAGTCATTGAAAAAGGTATTTGTTTGTTGTATTAAAATTAAATTTCTTTCCGACGAGCTATTTTTTTAGGTTCGTAAACAAGTGTTAGTATGATGAGAGAGTATTTCATAGCCTGTAGCGCGATTCTGTAACATGTGTTAACGATTGCAGTTAACAAGAGAATTATCGATTTAACTATTCATTAATTTATTTCTATGACATTCGCATTCGCCAATATCGTAAATTAACAGCAACAATTTTATTTAAATATACAGAAAAATAGAGTTGTCGACACTCGCTAAAGTGTACTTAGTGAATGGCATAATCGTTACTGCAAACCACAAAGATTTTAGCCTTCTTTTGCGAACGTTATATAGTTAAAAGTTACTAAATCGCCCTACCGATTAATGAATTTTTACTATGGGAACTGCAAATGTGAAAACTTGCATTACCGTGAGATAAAAGAAAAGGTTTAATTAAATAAAGGTTAAGTTCTTTTTTAAGAATTTTATATTTTTGCAATGAAAATTTTATATGATCAAAGCAGAAAATGATGTCCGTGATGGACTGGTACACTAGCCAAACTGAACATATGTTTTCGACTGCAGCTACGATAGTCTCTTCAGAGTTCTTTGTGTCCTATGCATATTCAAGACCAAACATCAGTGTGAGTTTTTTCCTTTAAATCACTTTAATTAGCCGATATACCATTCTGTCACTTGAAAAGGCAGGTAGTCAATATGGATTATGAATAGGGTTTGAGTTTAAACGCAAGTTTTCATAACCGCAATTACAATTAATACTAAAGCCATTAATCACGTTAATCGCTGTTTCTTTATTCATCCAAAAATTCAAAACGAAACAAAAACGTAAGTTATAATAATTCATTCAAAATATCTTTATGAATCAAACAGGGACAATTCGTATGATATGTGAAATTTTCGTGTAAAATGACAGTAGTGGTAGCAGTATAGTAATCGTAGCTGTCAGTTGTCAGACTAAATATACATATTATAATATATTGAGATGGGAGTTGTCAAAACAAATTTCATTATTCACCTTGATAATGTGTAATCTAAAAATTCGACAATATAAGAAAATACATGCATATTAGAGTGGGCAAACAAACAAAACATTTCACAAACGTTACCACAAAGTCATAAACTTTTCAAATTTTTTTTAATCGTACTGTACATGAGCAAAACCAAAACAAATACTTTCTAAATGAGAAAGACCGCAAACGAATCAATTCGCTTTTCGCTCTTGTGCTTGCTTTGTTATTCCGTTACATTCGTATAACTTGCTCTTTTTTCTGCTTCATTTCTTTTTCTTTTCATTCATTTTTTGTTGTACCTACGCACATTTGAGTTAGTGTATTTGTAGTGCTTAAAACAAAAACAATATACAAAACTAAATGGGACAATCGCTCTCACTGTTTTTGTTTTGTTTTTGTTTTACTCATTGTAGAGAACAAAACAAAATGATATCAAACTTTTCGTTTTGTTTATTTACCTACTTTGATGCATATGAAAAATTGACAGTCGTTATGCATGGTAAAATAATAAAATAGAGGTTGTGGTAAAACACAACTGTACAAAAAATTAAATAGGGCTTTTTATTTCTTCAGAAAGGCCTTAGTAAGATCAGAACTAAATAAGTAAACAGTTAAACCTCGATTAAGCGGGCCTCTATTAATCGGTTACATCTATTAACCGGCATGCGGTTTTTTTTTAATTTTTCCCTCTATTATCCGTGTTTTACCTCTATTAACCATGCTTTACATATATTATCCATGTCTCATTTCCCCTTTTTTTTCTTTTGCATTCTCTATGACGATTTGTATATTTTGTATTAAAATATGTGGTGTATTTGAATCTCTAGTTACATAAATCGAATGCTTAAATCAAAATAAATAAAAAAATAATAAATTTCTGTATATTTTAATATAAACTCTGTTAACCGTGTGTTTCGATTAGCCAACGGTCCAACGAGAGTCGGATAATCGGAGTTTAACTGTATATTGTTTTTTGCAATGGTAACTCAGTTAAACGGGAAAATTACATCCGTGAACTGTGCCCCAGCCGAACTTAACACGTTTTCGAACCCAGCTACAGCTACTAAGAGAGCTTTTGATTTTTGCTTTTCAGTAGTGAGATAACAAAAGCATATCATGGTAAAATAAAATTTTGTATTTTTATTTTATTTAATCTCATCAACATTACAACTGAAAAATGAAAAACACTTCTGGGTCTATCTTGAAAAACCATTAATCCATGTGAGAGTAGAACGTTTTCGCAAAACGACCAACACATCACTGTGAACTTTTTCCAATTGTTTCGTGTATAGGAATTTCATCTGGACGTCTAGAACGATCGGCATCTTTTATGCTTGTACGGCCATTACGGAATTCAATGAAATCACTTTTTTTACAATTAAAACTGATAATACAGGTTTGATTGAAGCTTTTTATTTACCGCAAACGTAAATTTCACGTTGCTTCTTTGTTTCCACACTTCACCAAGTAGAATGAAGCAGCCTATTTAAATTGCAATAGCAGTTAACTGACAGATGCCTGTTGACAGAATTAAAGTTCCTTTTTTAGTCAAAAAGCAAGGCAGCACTTTTTAAACCGCCCTTGTATGGTTTGAGCATAAAATTTAAATTATTTGTTACTCTTTAAAAAATGTATTTTGTTTTTATTTAGAAAAAATACAATAAATAACGAATACAAGTACATGATGTCACTATTACAAGCTACTTATAGCAGTGGCATCACTATCATTAGCCATTTACACTGATATTCTTCTCATTCTCATCATTTCGAAATTTTATAGCCTTTTTTGACTTTCATGCAAATACCAATTGAACGAGTTAAACTACCATTTGAAAAGTATCATTACCATGATACGATACTCATATTTAGTTTGTTTTTATCGATAATAGACAATAAAAATTTTGCCAAAAAATTTTATTGCTTTTTGTAAAATTTATGAAATGCATGTTATGCAGCATTGTTTGTTGGTTGTGTTGGTGATAAAGAGGGGATGCTATAGTTGTGCTACATAGTTTACGCCTAATACTAGTATTGAAAAAGGTTGGTTGCTGCCTGTATTTATGTTGTCGTCTCTATTAAGCCAAAATAATAAAAAAGAAGGGTTTTTATAGTCAAAATTTTGTTGATAACACCCATACACACACATACACTCACTTATGTAGCCAAAAACAATCACAACAGCAATATTAAGAATTTTTTATGCTTAAAACGTGATTCAGTGACTTTATTTGCATACGAAGATAAAAACAAAATAAAAATTCAATAAATTTTAAACAAAATTAATGTTTTAAAAAAATCGTATAACAAAATACATGCATGGAAAATTTTTTGGAATTAAAAAATTTATTTATAATAAAATAATGCTAGAAATGTATAGAAAAAAAATCGATTTAAATAAAATAACTTTCTAGTTAAACATTTAGTGACTGTGATGAGTCATTTCTTAAATACAATTCTAAAATTTTTATAATTTTATTTTGCACACTAAACAACACTATTAAGATTTTAATAGAAATTTGTTTGAATTGCTTTCAATTAATAACAATTGTTGCCTGTAATTAAATGATTTTATTTGATTGATTGATTGCTCTCTCGTCAGGAAACAAATGTAGAATAGCAATAAGCCAAGCCGCAAATGTTACACTGTTAAACAAAAAAAAACACTTGTTAAGCTATTAGGAACTTCAAACTTGCTTAAAAGTACCATTAGAACAAGTTTAATTGATATTGATTAAAATACATATTAAAAAAGTTCAGACAGTGTGATTTGCATAAAATTGCTCAAAATGTCAGTATTAAATTGTTATCAATAAAAAAAAAGTTTGTTCAGAGTATGTTTTCACGATGGTTTTTTTTTTAATAGAGTGTTGCAAAAAATTATAAAACTTTAAGTTTTCTTATCAAGAAGCATACACAACACAGCTACGAGCAGAGTAGGAAACTAAACAAAACTAAGCGTTTGATCTAATTTAGTTTTGTTCTTTACAATGAGTAAAACAAAAACAAAACAGAAACAGTGAGAACGATTTTCCCATTTAATTTTGTATATTGTTTTTGTTTTGAGCACTACAAATACACTAACTCAAATGTGCGTAGGTACAACAAAAAATGAATGAGAAGAAAAAGAAAAGAAGAAGAGAAAAAAGAACAAATTATACGAATGTAACGGAATAACAAAGCAAACACAGGAGCGAAAAGCTGATTGTTTCATTTGCGCTCTTTCTCATTTAGAGAGTATTTGTTTTGGTTTTGCTCATGTACAATACCATTAAAAAAATTTTTAAAGTTTATGACTTTGTGGTAACGTTTGCGAAATGTTTTGTTTGTTTGCCCACTCTGGCTACGAGTACTGTCAAATAGCACTACTATACAAATTGTATTTCATTTTTCATTTTCTAACACAACTAACAAGAACAACACAACAATTTTACTACCATTTAATATGAAAGGGATAACAAATATTAGCAAAACCACATTTAATTGTTGTTTTTAAGTGGTTGTAAAATTAATAACAGCTGATTTATTTACTTTTGGAGCTGTCATTTGTTTTATCACCGTATACACTGTGGTATTTACATTGCTCTTCATATATTTACGGCTACTCTTTAAGAAAATATAAAAAAAAAATTTTAAAAGTGTTGAAATTGATAAAACACTCAAGTTCAACCTCTCAGAATAATAGCACCATTATTATTTATTACTTAAAAAATGCAAAGAAATGCGTTTTATTTTTTCTTAACTAATTTAAAGCTCAACTACCAACATCTGCTGACAGATGGGGCAATTGCTGTTGATCATTCAAGGGTGAAGGTATAACACTGGCCTTTGAGTGGTCAACATGTCTCATCAACAAAAACAGGCACATAATACATGCAGATACTATATTTATAAGAAAAAAATCTATCTTTAAACTCCAATACAATGCACTGCATGAGTAGGAGTTTACCCCTGAGTATTGGTGTTAAAAAATAATGCACAGCATGAGTAGGGGTTTACTCCCCTTGGTCTGAAAAAAAGTTGCATTTGCGTTATTTAAGAATATATTTTGTATTCCACAATTTGGTAGTAGAATTTTTTTTCAATGGGTAGTACTAAAAACTTTTCCCAGGAGAGGACAAAAAATTATTGAAAAACTTATTTCGATTGGAAAAACCTATTTCCAATTACGAAGTATTCTCCTTTGTTTCTAACGAAATTTAAAGTCGAAACTAACGATTCAAACTGCCGGCTATTAAGAACAACAAATATACGTATTTTTGCTAATACGTACTTACTATATCTTTCATTTTAAATGGTAGTAAAAGTATTGTTTTGTTAGGGTTTCGCCACTATATACACTGTTCTGGAAACGAATTAACTGTGGTTTGTACAAGTATGCCATAAAAATGTAAGTAAATTTTTGTTTATAGAGTTCATGACATATTCACTTATTACAATTACTTAACATTTAGCATTAACATATAATTTAATATTCAATTTGTTGAAAATAAACTACTTTTGAGACTTGTTTGTTACCATTTACAATGCAAATTGAAATGTTGATCCTTTTTTTATATCCTGGCTGGTGTTTAATTTCTTATTTTTGTAGCTTCTGCTTTTATAGTCTCACAATAAATCCTTTAAAACAATATGTTTTAGAATGTGACTTTTTTAACTCCCAGATTTTGTTAAATTCCTCAGAAAAGGAAAAAAAAAGAAAGAAAAGAAAAAATTAACAGAACATGTTTTACGGATTGTCTTGCGTTAAATCCTTTATAACAAATAGAAAAACTAACAATAAATCGTTTGCCACCAACATATGGATAAACTAGAAGAACAGTAGAAGATAAAAAAAGCATTATAGAAGAAGAGATACATTTTTAAACAACACATGCATTAGAAAATAACCTTAAAAAGTGATATATTCTTTCTATTTGTGTTTTTTTTTTTTTTTTTTTTTTTTTTTTTTTTTTTTTGTGTTTGTGTTTGACACTCTTGTTAGTAGATTTATATTCGGGCAAACAGTGGAGCAAAAAAAAAAGAGAAACTGAATTTAATAAAAAGAAAAAATTTAGTTTTCGAGAAAGCTAAACCTATTTTTGAGCCACTGTTTCGCTTGCAGCATACAAATTAAACCAAAAAAACTGATGTTTACTGTAACGAAAAAGTCCTTGACATTATGAAACATGTGTTTATTTTTTCCTTTTCCGTCTCCGTATACAATTTGTTTTCTCTCTGTCTGTACATGTGTAAGTGTTTAAAAAGCTTAAAGGATGAACGTTTGCAATTTGTAACAAAATTTAGTGTCTGATAAAAATAAAAAACTGAATTCAACATATAAATCAGTTTGTAAAAATTAAAAAATAACTGAAAGGATATACTCTTATACCATAATACAAATAATGACTATTTTCTGCTGATAAGTTTGAATATGAATGTGTGTGGCATACATGAATGAAAATGTAATTATTTTAATTAATAATTGTATAAATATGTTGGCTTTTTCAATTATTATTGCAATTAACAGAGTTTATTGTATTGTATTGATATTAATTACTACTCTTTTTTAATTATTAAAACAAAAAACAATTGCAATGAACTTCATTAATAAAATAAACAATTCAAAAATTATACAACAAAAGACCGGAGAATTTCTATGGAAATAAATTTGTATAACCAAGTGAGGCATAACAAAAATATTGTTCACTTCCTAATAAGCTATCAAAAGTGGAACCGCATAATTTCAATATTCTTTATACGATCTCTGTATATGAGACTAGCCATTAAGCCTTGACACACTTGTTTCAAATATATGTTCTTAGTTTAGTTTGTTTGTGTTTGTTTGTGACAGGCGTGTTGTACTTGTTCGAGGAATATCTGCTCTGGTAAGAAATAAAATTTGCATAAAATTGAGTGTAAAAAATTAGAATTAAATGCTCAAAAGTATTTGAAATAAATGGTGGGAGTTTAATAAGATGATTACACTCTCGAGTCGGAAAAATTTTTTCGAGTGCTACAAGCTTTTCAAAGAAGGTCAAGAAAATGGAAATGGCGGCGCTCGTTCAACAAGGCTCATCACATCAAAAATCAATGAAAATATTAAGAAGATGAAGAAACATTATTAGAGAAGTTGCAGAGAATGTCGTCATATGGCTTAACTCATGTCACATAATTTTTACGCAAAATTTGGGCGTAAGGCGTTTGGCAATGTATTTAATTTTAAAATTGTGGAATTGTGAAAAAAACCGTGATATGGATCGCTCTATTAGGAAATACAGAATGACGTCAAGAATGATCCAGATTTGCTCAGAAGGTTCATAACGGAATATGGTTATGACATCGTAACCATAAACCAACCAATCGTTCTGATAGAAGAATTTAGACCAAAAACAGCACTTAAAATTTCATAAAATGTAAAGGTTTTGCTTATGTTTTCTTCGATTACAATGGCGCAGGACATTATAAGTTCTTGCCACATGATTGTACGAAAAATTAAGAATATTCAGTGGTCGCCGTTATAACATTCGAATCGGCTTAAATTTGATTGATTTCCATCACATATATTTACATATCTGATTATTTTAAAGCAACAAGATCGATTGTAGTCTAGTATGTAGTGTATTGGCTTACTGGACGAGAGGTCCAGGTTCTCTGGACCTTGCATTAACTTCTTAAGTCTATCGTTCGAATTCGACTTTAAACTGTAGGTCCCGGTCTTCCCCGGGGGTACAATAAATGGCTTCTGTTGATACTTCACACCAGGGGCCTGTACTCACCGGGGAATATCTGGGTAGCCTGGCACTCGCTATAGGCAGAGATTGGTTGGTAATTTATTACTGACTCTCTCAGGGACTGACCAGAGACACCTATCTAATATGGTAGTATTTGCATCAGGAGCCCCCGGTTTTCCTGTGCTCCCCTGTCATTCGGGGAGTGAGGTAAATCGGCCTGATGGTTTGGGTGTGGCATAAACCACAACCACCACGTGCGGGGAGTATACGTAGTGGTTGTGGTAGTGCTAGATAGACCTACTCAACGAGGGGGGCCGAATTGCTAATCCAATGTCAATAGGGCTTTCTTCTGAGCGGCGTGTCTTTGGCATGACCTTTGGCATGAGATTAGAAGGCACCGGCTTTGGATGGCGCTGGTCAGACGCAGTATATTTACCACCACCCATACAACTGGGTGGCGTGTGGTGTGTCTACGGGCGGGTACGCACGATAAACTCAATCTAGTTGTAGGTCTCGGTACTCATGAAAAACGATTGTAATGTCCAATTATGTTTATATGTACATATGTATTCAGCCTTATTATGGTTCCATAATTATTGGTATAACTGCAGTCGAGAGTCGAATAAGTTGTCGATTTTTTTTGTTTAATTTTCATCTATAAAGAATAGGAAGAAATTGTAGACTAGCCAAACTGAACATGTTTTCGACCGCAGCTACGGTAGTCCCATCTCATTCATAATATTCACGGACAACATTTTCTCATTTGATTATCAAAATATCTTAATTCTTTATAAAATTTAACTTTGATCTAATGCAGTGGTCTTCACAAAGAGAGTCACACAAAAATACACTGAGAGATGAGATTGGTTTCTTCATTTGTGTTGTTTTTAACAACTTGGATGAATTTAGTGAAAATTTTCGTTTTAAAAACCTTTAATTTTAAAATTTAAACTAATTTATTAAAATTATTCATAAAATAAATTGTTTGTAAAAGCTATAAACAAATTGAAATGTCGTTAAAAGAAATATAAACATTAATAAGTTTATGTTGCTTATTATCATAACTTCTCAGTGTCTGACAAACAAATTTAGTTCTCTTGAAAACTAATAAAACATAAACACATACTCAATTTTTGTCTCACACCAGTGATGCCAGGTTAGGGTTTTTCACCCTAGATTTGGGGTTTTTTTTTGCGTTTAGGGGGAAATTTAGGGTGTAAAAGTACTTAGGGTAAAATTTAGGGTGCAAAAAATTATATTTGGAGTCTTTTTAGGGTATTTCAGTGTTGATTTTACTAGGGGTATTATTTCTTATAGCTGAAAAATTGCAAGTGTGTTCATATATTTTTCACTTTAATTCAAATTTCTAAGTAACAGATGAAAATTATTTTTAATGTAAAGCTAGCAAAAGTGTCAAAAGAAAAAAAATTTCATCAAAAATATAAAAAGGAATGGGTTTTCAATGTTTGGTATTGTAAAACATAAAATACGAAATCGAATATTTACTTCAACTGTTGAATCTATTACGAGAGTTAGATATTCTTTAAATAATGGGTGCCAAAACTTTACACCGTCCTCAGAAATGATAAAATTATTTAATAATGAAAATATGTATGCGGCGTACGAAAGGGATGAAAATGCATTCGATATTTTTAATATTGCCTAATTACTATTTCTTTTCTAGTTTTTTATACTATAAAATACATCTATATGTGTAAATGTTTATATGGTATGAATTTATTATATATTAAAGATAAAACAAAATTTTTAGGGATTTCATATTTTGGCATAGTGCAAATTTAGGGGGTAACTTCTTTGATTTAGGGATATTTATAAAAATGTACCTGGCATCCCTGTCTCACACACATGTTTTTGTAATAATTGTGGTTGTCGTTTAGCATGATGAAAAAAAAGCGAATGGATTTCTTTTTATGAAAGTTCAAATTTTTTTATAATTAATTAAGTTTTTCATAGGAAAATAAAACAAAAACTTGTTTCCAGGAATTCTAAAAGTGATATCTGTTAATAAAGTACAATACATTTAATTTTAAACTAATGTAATAAGAATTAACGATAAAGGTAGTTTTGGTATATTTCAAGAAGCTGTTTGCCAGAATTTTTGTGGAATTAAGCAACCCTGGTTGTAATATTCACGAAGAGAGTAAGAAAAACTACAAAAAATATCCGAACAATTTCGATACCTGAGTAATACTGGTGAAGACCACTGATCTAATGAAAGCGTTTCTGACGAAACAAAATTAATTTAACAAATGATCACACTTCCCGGAGCTCGAACTCGGGTCTCCAGCATACCAAAAATACTTAAAATTTTCATGCTCTCATAACGTGTAGATTCGTGTTTCTTTCTTGTCGAAGGAACTAAAATTGGCGAGTATTTTTTCAAGTTTTCGAGAATTGTTGTTTCTAATTGTTCGAAATGTTTTGCCCTCCTGCGACTTTTTCCAACTCTGTTAAGTAATTTTCATTATAATGTCATAGATACTATTGTAATAGAATTCTGGTATAAATGCTTTTTTGTCTTGCTTACGTAATTTTTTATTTTTTTGTTTAATTTTGTTTGAAAACTTTTGTTTATTTTAATATAAGTTTTCATACAGTGTTTCATTTTAATATTTTTCACTTACAAATTAAAACAAAGAATATCTTTTAGAAATGAAAATTTAATTTAAACTTTTTGACATTTAAAATATTATGATTTGTAAATCAATACACTGGAGGGTGAGTTCCGACGTTTTACATTTAAACGTGTAACGTATTCATAACAAACAGATAGAAATATAAAAACAAGTGTCAAATGTGTTTAATGTAAATTGGCAGGTAATTTACTTGAGAATGACCCCAACACACACAAACTCACACTATACAACCATATCTATAAAGACAAGAAAATATTTTAAGAAAGAAAGTAAAAAAACCTTAAGATTTTAGCAAGTCTATACATTTTACATGGTGTAACAGTGTAAAAAAAGAAGTAGCCGTTGTGAAAGGAGTGAAAGACACACAGAGAGAGAGAGTGTGGAAACAAGAGTAAGACAATAATAGTATTTAATACGATTGACACTTTTGTTAAACGTCTTACAAAAAGCCTTCAGGATATATTTAAAGATTACTTATAACCAATAACCAATGTATGTATGTATGTACGAGTTGTTCGACTATAGGAAAGAGAAATTTCATGTGTTCATTGTATATGCGTATGTATGTATGTCTGTGGTATGCATTTCCGCTCAAAAGGTAATTATAAATTTATGCTGATATGTGTTCGTATTTGTGTTTATATTGACCAAGCAATATAATTACATATTTGCATATGGGTTTTCTTTTCATGTACATACATATGTATGTATATATTGATGTATATAAACACAATAACATCAAGAAGAATAAGATGATAATGCCTATCTTTAGCTATTAAATTTTGTAATTATCGTTGTTGTCAATTAAATCTATTTACATAATATGTTCATATTCATTTTCATGTCCATGTCCATGTCTCTATGTCTATACACATTTAATTGTAAATTAAATATACGTTTTACATACATATGCACATATCGTATACAACTGTTGATAAAACATAACCACTTTACATTAAAATCAAATTTACATACGAATTACATGTCATGTGTGTATACACATACAGTTGCGTGCAATTATTTAGGCAAACCTTAAGACGTTTTGAAAATGCTACTGTAAAAACGTTTGTGCTTTACAATTAAGTAATAGTGACACAAATTGCAACCATTACGTTGCTCTCTTTTATGTAATGGATGCTTTTCATAGAATGACACAAGCTTAAATCATAATAATGCAATGAAATACGTCTTTAATATCACTATAACGGGCCTAATGGTTAAGGTTCGACGCCCAGCTCTGACATTAAACAAAAAAAAAAAAGAAATATGAAAAAATATGGTGCGAGAAGCTAGGCCGAAATCCTGACACAGGGTTGTAAAGGCCAGTTATGTATGTATATATGTATAACGGGCTTTATTGAAAAGAACATTTTATGAAATTAATAAATAAATTAATTAATAATATAATTTCTACCACGGCTGACAACAACTTTTCGCAGCATTTGAGGACCAATGACTACGCCGGCCCATAAAGCTCACCAAATAGTAATTTTTTGTGGATGTAATGGTGTTTCGACAAAAATCCAAAATTCCCCACTCCAAATGCGAAAATTTTGCTTATTTACGTACCTATTCAACCAGAAATGGGCTTCATCCGAAAATAAAATATTGAATGGAAATTCAAAACCGACATCAATTTGAGTTTGACGAATAGAACAATTAATTATTTTGATAAAAAATTTCAGCAATTTGCAAGCGTTGCTCTGGTGTTAAGTCGATTCATATTCGAATTTCAAAGCAAACTTAACAAAAAGCAACTGTTAAGTAGGTGATCCAATAAAGCAGTGATGTCACCTCATAGTTGTGGCACTCGATAAAAAACACTCTGTTTAATAAATGTCCGAGAAATTGAGGCCAATACATTCTTGTCGGAATTTTCGTAAATCTATGGTTAGCTGGTGCTATATTCCGATTTCTTTTAAATAATGACAAAATATAAGGTTTTGTAACGTTAGTAAAGGATAAAAATATGTTCTATCACCTTGCAGCAGCCTACGACATTTTATAAATTATTGGATTTGTAAAAAAGTGTCTTGAAAGAAAAGAAATTACAACAAACTTTTTGAAAATAAACTTATTTTAAGCTGATCTAAAATAAATCTGTATAAATTATAACATAGAAGATACTAAACACACCGAACAAGCCATTAAAATGTCAATAAGCTAGTTACAGCTTTGGTGACACACAATGTATAAGTCTACTCACCAACGCTCTGCTGACAAAATTTATGGAACACTACAACTGAAGCCTAATGACCATTTTAACGTTAAACCTACGTGTGATTTGCGAACAACAAATGCATCGTCAACGTATCACTGTATCACGTATCACTGTATGGTGCGGATTTTGGGCGGAATTGTGTTGGCAGAGGCTGTATGGATACGGTGACCATTCGTCCTTATTTTTAGAGGACAGACCTTTATTTTGACACATTGTCCTTAAAAATTAAACAAAAAGAATTTGTCCTTCTTTTCAATTGAATTGTCCTTTTTTTATTTAAATTGTCCTTTTTTAATCGCTATTTTATTATTTCTTTAAACTTCAAATTATAAGCTTTATTTTCCCCAAATTACCAAAACTTAAACATCAAATGCAATAGAAATTATAATCAGCGTGAACTACCTGGCAACACCGAATGAGGTATGTTCAATGCTTTAACTTGTCAGCAATTTTCAAATGAACTGTGCCGAGTTTAATTTTTTTTTAACGAATAAAAGTGATATATTAAAAAAAATACATTCTACAGAAAAGTATCAATCATAGTTTTTAAAATAATTTAATTAACTATTTTTAAATATAGACAATTTTTTTACGGCTGTGTGAATTTCTGAGCATATTTTATTTTTATAAACATTAAAATAAGTATGTTAAAACTTTTACTAGTCACTTGTAATTTTATATTTTATAATATTATATAACTTATGTGTAACACAGGGTGTTTTTTTTAGAGGTATAGAACTTCGAATTGAAATAAAACACAAGAAAATCGTTTTAATGTCCATCAATTTGGCTTTATTGGAAGGATAATTTTATGCCATTAATGTTTAAATATGATTTCGGGCATGTGGCCGCCGCGGCTAGCTCGAATAAAGCCAATTCTACAGGTCCAATTTTCAACCACTTTTTCGAGCATATGGGGCCGTATGTTGGCAATAACGCTTCCAAGTCCCCTAACGTTTCTGGTTTGTTGGCGTAGACGAGCGACTTCACATATCCCCAAAGAAAATAATCCAATGGTGTCAAATCACACGATCTTGGTGGCCAATTGACAGGCCCATTCCGCGAAATTATGCGCTCATCGAATGTTTCCTTCAATAAATCGATTGTGACGTGCGCTGTGTGGCATGTAGCGCCGTCTTGTTGGAACCACAACTCGTCCACATTCATGCCATCCAATTCGGGAACAAAATAGTCGGTTATCATGGCTCTATACCGGTCTCCATTAACGGTAACGGACTCTCCAGCATTATTTCGGAAGAAGTATGGCCCAATGACTCCACCAGCCCATAGAGCACACCAAACAGTCAGTTTTTGTGGATGTAATGGCGTCTCAAGGGTCTCATGTGGATTCTCTTCACTCCAAATGCGGCAATTTTGCTTGTTGACGTAGCCATTCAACCAAAAATGAGCCTCATCACTGAACAAAATTTTGCGATGAAAATCAGCATCGAGATCAATCTCATTTTCGGCCCATACACCAAAATCACGACGCATTGCATGGTCTCGCGGCTTTAATTCTTGCACAAGCTGGATCTTGTAAGGTCGCAAGCCAAGATCTTTGCGCAAAATCTTCCATAAAGTTGATGGACAAAGCTCCAATTGCTGTGCACGGTGGCGAATCGATTCATTCGGGTTCTCTTCAACACTTTGCTCTACAGCGGCAATTGTTTCTTCAGTGCGCACTGTTCGACGTCTCTGCGGATGCGTATTATCACATAGAGTAAACGTAGTGCGAAAACGATCCATGGTTAACCGAATTAATTGCTCTGATGGACGATTATGTCGGCCATAAAATGGACGGAGCTTGCGGTAAACTTCGCGAACTGAACCATTATTTTCGAAATAAATTTGCACGATTTGCAAGCGTTGTTCTTTTGTCAACCTGTTCATGATGAAATGGCAAACTAAACTAAATATTAATCACTTGACAGCTGACAAAATGGCCGCCAGTTAAAAAAAGTGATGCCAACTTAAAGTTCTATACCTCAATAAAAAACACCCTTTATATAAAATAAAACGTAAACTTAGTGTAAATACTAAAAACTTTTATTTATTTTCTAAATGTCCTTACTTTTCCGTTTAAAAATATGGTCACCGTATGTATGGAGGAGAGTAACACCAATATCATCTCCAATATCATAATAATATCTTATATTCCTTCCCTAATTTAAACTACTGTACGGGATTCTTGGGATTGATTGCTGTTGGATTATTTAGTTGTGAAGTCATAACACTGGCCATTGAATAATCAACACTGGTAATTGAATAATCAATCAGCTGCAACCGATTTCCTTGCGTTTAGCATTTTTAAAGTAGGGCCTTTGTTTTTTTCTGACTGATAGTAGTCAAAGTTAAGTAAAACATTCACACCCTTACATTTTCCATTTCTCCTTACATTTTCCTAGACCAGCACAATGTACTGCATAAGTAGAGGTCATCCCCTGAGTGCTGGCCTCATTAAAAAAAATGAAGCAGCATCTGTTATGCTTCATACTGCGATATGATAACACAGTCATTTCTGCCCCAGTTGGATGCTATTGATGTGGCCAATATGTGGTTTTAACAAGACGATATCACAAGCCATACAGCCAATGAAACAATTATGTAAGAAGATGAGACATTTTCTTGTCGTTTACTTTCTTGTTTTGTTGATCAGAATTGGGTCCCTAGATAATGTGATTTAACACTCTTAGATTGATTTTTATGGGTTTATTTAAAATAGAAAATTATACAGAAGGGTGTGTATGTGCTAATAAAGCCGTGGAAGCCATGTGCCATGCACTTTATGATTCACTAAAAACTAAAGATCTAAAGACAAGAAACTTTTGTATATTTATGATTTTTTTCTTTTAGTATATAAGGTGTCGCTACTTACTTGCCCACAGCTGTATTTATGTTTTCTTAGTGTTTTAATGTAAATTATATATAGAAAGAAAATTTCCATTTACTTTCATTTGCTGCATCATTATTATTATAATGATTGAAGCACAAATTATTACAATAATTATTTATTACACTTGTATGCTCATAACGTTACATAAAATCAAAATGAATTTTTACTTTTACTTTGGAAAAGGTTTGCAACGTGTAGCAGTTACGGCAGGGATTTTAATTAAATTTGTGAAAAGTGTTTTCTATTTACTAGCATGCTGTTTTGTATTTCATATGACGATAACAACAAATACTTGTAACTTTTCATTTATTTGTTAGTAGATTGATAATTATTGCAATAGGAAAATACCACAAGAACAAGCACATATTTGATTGCAACTGCTACATTATCGGGCGGACACTTACGCTTTAACATTGAAAGTGATATGCATAATCGTAATGCAGAAAATTTATCATTGGGAGAGTGAGTAATATATACTTGACGCTTTCACTAATCAAATGCTTTGAGTGGCAAAAACGCCTTAAAGTACAATTTAAATTGAGTTTTTTTTAGTTCTTTTATTTTTTTCTTGTAAGTCGCCAATTTTAATGAGAGATTTAAAAACAGTTTTTGATTTTTTACTTTAGCTCTACTCTAATTTTCTTTGCTATTATTTAAGATGTGACCTTATTCTCTTTAACCACTTTACAATTTACCTTAAGCCTTAAATTTTGGTTATTCTTTATTAATTTACGAATATCGTGTGTAATTGCATTTCAGTTGATTTTGTGTTAAATTGTAGGTTTGGTGTCTAATTAAAATTAAATTCTATAAAGAAAGAGTCTGAATTTTAATAACAATTTCATGAATGGCTTGCTTATGGTCTCTAAACTTCGAACTTTTATTAACTACATTAAATTTTTAATAAGAAACGATGGTTTAAATAAAACTTTATTTGGGAAAAAGCCTCCTGATGTAATAGCAATGGAAACAAGCTTATCGTCATATGCAATTTCTATTCATTTTCAAAATATTTTTCGTAAGCATGAATAATATATGAGTATCTATAAGTACACAGTGCAACAGCGACCTAAAAATTTTGTTTTTCATTATTTTTTAAAAATAAAAAAAAAAATTTTTTTTATTTAAAAAAAATA
Organism: Metopia argyrocephala; assembly: GCA_963576795.1. Lineage (NCBI taxonomy): Eukaryota > Metazoa > Arthropoda > Insecta > Diptera > Sarcophagidae > Metopia > Metopia argyrocephala. The sequence goes on from OY756210.1 coordinate 100,130,901, forward strand.
GTGAAAACTAGAATTTTTAGGGTACAAATTGGCCTTTGTAAACTATTTTGGATACCTAGACACGTTCAGATTGTATTGATATGTTCACAAAAGTTGTTTAGATTTACAATGGCTATAATATTGTCTTAAATTGTTAGTGAAAAATTACGAGTCCCTGTAAGTTATGCTAAAAAAAGTAAAAATTTGTTCGTACATTTTTGCAAAAAAGTGCAAGTAAAAATTATTTTTTGCACAAAAAGTTTTTCAAAATTGGTTCAGTAGAGTCTTCACTACATTATTAACGAACATAGTTAAGCAGTATCTTTAAGTTGGAGGTAGCTGTTGGCTATAAACTGACGACACCTTTTTTTGAGTGATACAGGGATTTTCAAAATCTTTTGAGGTTCATAAAAACAAATTGGTAATCAATCTGACCAAACCGAGTACAGGGTTTTACAAAGCTTTAGTAGGGAAATCGAACCTATACTGTGGAGTTCGTACATTTTTCCAAAAGTCTTCATTTGTCGCATAATGTTATTATTAATTCACAGCTATATGCTTAACGAAAAGATAGCACACCGCCTAACAAGCTACTAACTAAAGTATCAATTTTGCTTAGCAGATCATGAGAACAAAGATTATGCATAACAGTCTGCCATCTTAATAGAAATCAAACCTTCAAGCAGTGATGCCAAGTTCTGTACTTTTGAAAGCAACCCTGATTTGTTAAATTTTCCATAAAATAAATTTATAAAATTGTTTGTTTAAAAATTAAAAAAAAAACAATTCATTAAATTAAAGAAAAATATAAATTCTAAAGTGCCGTAAATTTAGAAATTTTAGTTTTTGGTTACAAAATCGTTAACAACTATTTAACAGCTCATTGGCCAGAGTTTGGTAAATGTTTTATGAATTAATTCTATGTCACCAAATTGCTAATTTTTCATTTTGCTTGAGGCTGTTAAGTTCCAAATAAATATTTATTATTTATAATTCTCTACTTAAAAATAGGATATTGCATGAAAAAAAAGGGAATATTTTAGACAATTGAACATTTTTAGCAAAATGCAGAATTTTTTTACAAATTTCAAAATATTTTTCTACAGTTTTTTTTCAATATTAAATTTTTTGAGAAAATTTTGGATCGTCCAATTCTTAAAATTCGTCTCTTTTTCTTTTTGAACTGGTTCTGGGTATATGATTCCCAATTCTTATTTTGTAAAATTAATATTTAAAAATTTAAAATAAATAGCATTCCATCCAGACTTACCCGGAATGTACAACTAATAAGTTTACAATACCACAGATCTATTTAAGCTAAAGCTGACCGACATTAGAGCAGTAGCAGAGGATGTCGCCATATGGGTGGGCTCATGCCATAACATTTTTTCTCACATTTTGAGCATGAAGCGTGTTTGTTTCAAAATTGCTGAATATTAACGTTAACGATGATCTAGATGTGCTTAAACGAGTAATAACATAACGAATCAGGAATCTATAGACATGGAAACCAAAGATTAATCGTGCTCAGGAAGAGCGAAGACAAAAAAAACACTCAAAACTCCATCAAATGTCATGGTTTTGATTACTGTTTTCTTTGATTACCATATTTATTTATTTACCAATACAACAAGAATAAGTCTTATATTATAATACTGGTTGGTAATATGTCGTGCAGTTCTCAATTAAAATTAAATTTTATAAATTAACAAAACAGAAAAATTTTATAACTAAATGTAGGCTTGATAATGTTATATAATATTTCTGAAAAAATATTTAACAAAATTAAACTATATTTAAATATATAAATATAAATAAATATAATTTAACTTAAAAAATAATATTTATGCACTATACATACAAATGTATTTACCAGCCGTGGTCTAGTGGTTAATGTGTTGGATTGCTAAGACCATAGCGCTGGGTTCGAATACTCAGCTCTGACATCTTGAAAAAAAAAAAAATAAGAAAAAATTATTTCTTTCGGCGACTACCTCTCAGCAGTCTTCTGGCAAAAGCTCTGAGAGTAATTAATTGCCATGAACAAGCTTCTCAAGTCTGTCGTTCGGAGTCGACTTTAAACTGTAGGTCCCGGTACTTATGGATAAAAATTTACACACATAACATGAGTGCTGCGACAAGCTAGGCTGTAACCCTGATACAGAGTTGTAATGGCCAATAATGTATGTATGTATGTATGTATTTACCAGTTATGGTTTCTGCACACAAAATTATAAAGCCATATGAAAGGATGACGTTTTGCGATGATTGAGGGTATAAAAACCGAATCGCTGAAAGAGCTTAAGATTTTACCAAAAAATGCAGAACTATTTACAGGATGGAAAAAATCTCTAGCATAAGTGCATGCTTTGTAAGGGGGAATAGATTTATATAGATTTGGGGGGGTCGTGGCATAGTGGTAGAGCGCTCGCACAGAAACTCACACGACCCAGGTTCGATCCCAGCGAAGGACAAAATTATAAAAATAAAAATTTGCGGTTTTCTAAAATTACAATTTAAATTAAAAATTAAATTTAAGAAAATAAGAGGTTCCCCCCCCCTCCAGCAAGACCATCTGCAAGAAACCGCGCCCTGACATTTCTAATCCATTCCACCAAAAACCAATGATCAGGAGTACAGCGCCACCTTCTCGGAAGATAACAGCTAATCTACTGAAGACGCTCACCATTCACATTAAACATCCACCGACAGATGAGGCAATTGCTGTTTGATCATTTGAGGGTGAAGGTATAACACTGGCTCTTGAGTGGACAAATTTACAACAACTTGTTTCATCAACAAATAAAGGCGCAAAATATACAAACATCTATTAACAATCTTCACATTCCAATACAATGCACTGCATGAGTAGGGGTTTGCCCCTGAGTATTGGTCTTAATAAAAAAAAAAAAAAAAATATAAGTATTAAAGGAGACGGACAAAAAATTATTGAATAAATAAATAATTTTTAAGAAAAATTAAAATTTAAATTTTTCGTTGTACAGAATTCGTAAGCCCTTTAGTAGGAACCTCATTTAACTACCCCAACAGTTAGTGGTTTCTGTTTCTGTTTTACTTTTAATTTATTATAGAACAAGTACTTGTTTTAAATTCAAAAGACCATTTCTAAACTTGTATAAATGAAATCAATTTAATTATAAATTATTTTTGTTTTTTTTTATGTTTTACTTGTGATTTACACTTGAAACCACAATAATTACCTTTAAAAGCATTGTCTACAAACTCTCAAACAAATATGAATTAATGAAAGGAAATATTGTTGTTTATGTGTTATAAAGTTGACAACACTCATCATCAACAATAATCATAAAGGCCAGAAACAGAACAATGTGATGCAACAGTTTTCCTTTTTTGTTATCCTTTTGTATTGAGGTTTGAGTGTGTGTTTGTGTTTGTGTATGCAAGGGTTATGGATAATTAATAATTTAATACAAACTTTTTTATTGTTATTTATTTGATCCTATAGACAGACAAATTTAATTAATATTGAATATCAATTTAAATTGTAATTGTGCTTTTTTTTCTACTGATTATTCCGTTTATTTTGTAAGTTTAATAGTTGGTTTTTGTTTAAAATGACATACTTTTTGTTTAAACTATTTAATGTGTAATATAATTTAGGCCTTTATGTTCACACAGAGCTACTTAATAGGTTTAATTGAAAATTTGAAAGTTCATTTTCTGTAATTAATTTCTTAGTATTATTACAGTGGCTTTATAAATAAATTCAAGTTTATTATTTTGTTTTTTTTTGTTTTTTTGCATAAATAATTACGTATGTATGGCCATTTGTATGCAATTTGTTTTTTTTACAATATACTTAAATACGATATGAACAGTGTACACAAATTATTATTTCTATGTATTCAGGTTCAAAAGATTGGTTACAACATGCTTAGCTTAGGTGGTTCAATGGCTGCATTTTAAATTCAGGTTTAAAGACTTGGTTACATTTAATTATTAAGCACCGGTTAACCTTCAGTTTAAAACGAATGCAAGAGCTTTACAAAAAAAAAGTTTTCAAAACATTATTTAGTTTTTTTTTTTGACAAATTGTTTTTCTTAATACACAGCCAAAATAAATGACAATGAGTGCGAATATTTTGCTCAAGTACTGTCGCATGCTGTCATTTTAAATATTTATTTAAAAACTGGCATTTAAGAATCTTTAAATTGTTTGTTAAGTAAATATTATTTAACTTTAAATGAATAATTTTTAAGTTTAAATCTTCCTCATTAAAGATTTATAATAAAACTTGTTCTGTTTTAATTAAAAAAATGTTTTTCTTTTTTTTTTCTTCTTTTTATCAAACTAAAATATTTTGTTTGAATTTCTAATAATTTCTCAAATTAGCACGTTTTTTGCTCTTTTACTTAAAATGGTTATATATTCGATTTTATTTAATTATTATGCCTTCTTATGGTCACGTTTTATTCAGAATATTTGGCTAAACATAGAACTCTTTGTTATTTGCTGTTTTGAATTAATCCAAGTTTAATTTCTTTAAAAAATTTTTGGAAAGATTTAAAAAAAAACAATTACAGAGCAAGCTCGATTTTCGCAACGTTCAATATTTTTGTCAAATATTTAATGAAAAAAAGCGTAACCACGAAGTCCTTTTTGAAGAAACCGCTCCCTGACATTTCAGTATATTTCACCTTTGAAACGAATTAGCAGGAGTACAGCGCCACCTTCTAGACAGATTACAGCTAACCTACTTGGTAAAGACGCTCACCACTCACAATCAACCCCTTGATCATTCAAGTTTGAAGGTATAACACCTTTGAGTGGTAAAATTTACAGCAAGTTTTCTCATGAAAGGCGCATAATGATATATCTATAAATATCTATCTTCAAATTCTAATACAATGCACTGCATGAATAGGGAGTATTCGTCTTAATAAAAAAGAAATAACCAATATTTTATTGAAACATTTATTTTGTTTAATGTTTATTGCTTCAAATTTAATTAACCCTTTCAGGACCATAAGCTTCTGGGGACTTTCCCTTTATCATTTTGATATGAAATAAGCATATCAGAATCCAACTAAAGCAAAACCATTCAAAAATGTAAAAAATAAATTTTTCGTATACGAGTTTTTTTATGGGAAACATGTGTCCCTGTGGTCCTTAAGAGAGCCAAAAGGTCTTTTTTATTATACATAGGTTTTTTAATAAAAGTTATATTTTTAGTGTTATAATACGCTTTTAATAAGAACTTATGTTTAATTTTGCGATAAATTATGGTTAATTATAATGTTCTGCGACACAATTACAGTTACAACAGTTATTATTGCGATTTTCTACATTGGTTTTTGAGCATTGAACAAATCTCTTTTTACGTTGGCTTTGAGCATAGAGTGCGAAGAAGCTGGTCTCTGTCTGACAGTGATTTTTGATGACTGGAATATTGCAAATTCTCTCTGACGAGAAGAATAGTTAGCGATTAAATTTCTGGCCACCAATCGTCTAAACTCAAGGGAGTTAAATTGAGTCCTTTCAACACATTTTTTTAAATATTTTTTCGGTTGCTTCTTACTGTTCTACAGGAATTTATTTGAAGTTTTTCCAACTCATATTGTAACAAAGGCGAGTTAAGAAGTTATCAATGTAGACCTCGGAGCCCAAACCTGTGACTTTTTCTGTCAACTTAAGTACGACAGCTTGTGTGTTTATCGACAGCTTGTTTGTATGTGTTGTTCATTGCATTTTGAAATGCTTTGTTGAAATGACTGATGACAATTCTGAACTTAAAAGCCCTCATTCGTGTTTCCGTCTTCATCGTTATTGCTCAAGTACAAATTTTGATGGATATCTTCAAATCTTCTTCTTGTCATTACATTACTTATGATGGGTGACAGGTTCTGTTGACCAACAATCATGAATGGTAAACGTGATATATCACGTATACCAAGAAACTCTTTCATTTCGTTAGCAGGAGCATCAAAAACTCTTCCATTTTGTTCAGACTTTTTAGTTTTTTTAACATGCCAACTCTCACCACTATTAGCAGTTACATTCAAATTCAAACGAATAGTTACCATTGACGACCACAGGGACACCCGTGTCCCTTTTCGTTTTTTTTTAATAAAGCTAGTTTTTTCTTGGAAATATCTCAAAACCGAATTAAAATTTGTAGAATATTGTTAAACTAAACAAAACTTTTTAATTTGAAAAAATAGAAAATTTCGTCTATGATTTAGAGCAGTTAAAATATCCCGTTTACGGTATGTGCAAAACTTGCTTTTTAGCTCTTTAAAAAACATTTAGGAATTGGTTTTTTTTCACACAAATTTTTTATAAATTTTAAAAACCCCTCATTTAACTTTGCATTAAGCTAAAAATATCAGTACTTTTAGTATTAGTTTATTTTTAACGCATATTTTTCTTTTTGGGACACATATGTCCCCTTGGTCGTCAAAGGGTTAAATAAATATGCTATTATTTGGGGAATTCAAACGGTGTGAAGCCATATTGCCACAATATAATTAAACGTTAAAATAGTTTAAAGAAATTGTTGTTGGGCCGTGAATAAAAAAAAGGCATAAAACAATAAGACCTTTTTTAAGGTATGGTTTGCAATAAATTGTCATTAAAGTGCAGAGTTGAATAACTAAAGCAAATTTATATAAACGCCGATAATATTTACAAACCACCGCCAAAATATACAAAGCGTTGAAAGATGTTAAAATAATTTACACTGAATTTCTTTTTAATAATTTAAAAAAAAATGCTTTTATAACTAGGTACATACATATATATTTTTACATGTAAGTGAGAATATTTTGTTTGTATAATTCATTTGACTGACATCCACTGAAGGCTTTTCCACCAGCTGCCGTTGTAAATATGAATTTTCTTATATGAATATCAGCTGAATGAAATGAAAAATCACAAAACGCTTGAATTTTGCGTTTTCGATTTGAAATCGCCAAATAGTTGTCCTGCAAAACGAAAACGATAAAACTTTGGCGATTTCAAATTGCTAATGTATCCTGAAGCGTTTTGGTCAATTGTATTAAATGTAGACTTTAAAAAATTGAAAAAAATGATAAAAAATATAAATTTAATATGATTTCTTTTAATGTGAAGGAATCTTGTACGTTTTCTTTTAAGATTTTTATTAAAAATTTATAATTTAAAAATTTGCTTTTTTAATGCCACTTGTCTGTTACAATAGCTTATTTATTTATACATATACAATTTTGTACTAATTCACACAAAAAAAAAGAGAAACTCTTAAAAGGAGTTCAAAAGCAATTTTAAAGATGAACATTCATATCCAATCATCGGCGTTTGCGTTTATTCAGCTAATTTTCCATTTGTGCTAAAATCGAAAAAAAAATAAATCGGGCGTTTGTCAGAACATGTTCAAATGCGTTTTGCATTTTCAAAATGAAAAAAAAATGGGAGGTCGTGGCATACTGGTAGAGCGCTTGCACAGAAACTCACACGACCAAGGTTCAATCCCAGCGAAGGACAAAATTATAAAAATAAATACTTGCGCTTTTTTAAAATTTCAATTTAAATTAAAAATTAAATTTAAATAAAATAAGAGGTTCCCCCCCCCCCCCCCCTCTCCAGCAAGACCATCTGCAAGAAACCGCCCCCTGACATTTGTAATCTATTCCACCAGAAACCAATGATCAGGAGTACAGCGCCACCTTCTGGGAAGATAACAGCTAATCTACTAAAGACGCTCACCATTCACATCTAAACATCCACCGACAGATGAGGCCATTGCTGTTTGATCATTTGAGGGTGAAGGTATAACACTGGCTCTTGAGTGGACAAATTGACAACAACTTGTTTCACCAACAAAGGCGCAAAATATACAAAAATCAATGGAAAAAAAAATTCTATCAACTATCTTCACATTCCAATACAATGCACACTGCATGAGTAGGGGTTTACCCCTGAGTATTGGCCTTAAAAAAATGCGTTTTGAAAACGCAACATTTTTCAGAACAATCATATATTTTTTGTGTTAATATTTTTTTATATATGGCTTTAAAACGATAATTTGAATCCTCCAATTATTTCTTGTATAAAATATTTCCATCAAATAATGGTTGTTACGTTTTTATCAAATATTGAATTAATGTGAACGTAGCTTAAGTGCATCTTCTTCTTTTATCTTCTTTTATTTTCTTTGTTTTTCGTCCCTTGACGAAAAAAAAAACACAAAATTTTTATTTAAAAAACTTGTTTTTTTTTTCTTTTTAATTTTACAATTAAATTTCTTCATTTTGAACAAAATTAGAACCAAAACGAACAAAATGTTTATTTGGATTGAAAGTTATTATTTAGAAAATGTTTTAATAACTCTGTGAATAATTGTTTATTAATATTTATTAATTTGTTACAAAAAATAATTATCACTAGCTAATAATATTTTACTTATTTGCAAAAATAAAAACAATTTCTTTATAGAATAGAAATATTTATTTAGAAGCGTTTCTCGGATTTCTCTTAATGCTGCAACGGTTGGGTGGTTTTCAAGTAAAATAATCAATTGTTGATCAGAACTGGTAACTTCTCGTCAATTGCAAAACAAATTGCTAAAATCGAGCTCGCACTGTAGATTGCATTATGTTTTGCTAGTGCATTCTTTGCCATCGTAAACTCTTAAAGAGTACTTAACATTTTAACATCAATTTTTTTTTTTCGTTTTGAACATTTTGGTCCATAGCTTTATGGATATCACTAGAATCGGTTTTACATTATGATATATCGAGCAGGTTTCCTTGAGTAGAAAAAAAAATACATTTCAATATGATCACATTTTCAACGGATTCAAAAAAACAAATCACTGAATCGTAAAATGTTTAAATATTTTACGCTCCATGATTTGCTTAGATTCGTCATAATTGTTTGCTAAAATTACTAAATGAAAGCATTACAAAATGCTTCTGATGATACGAGTATGCATGATCTTTACAGTTCAGCTCTTATGTTATATGATGTTTTGATATGACTTTAGTAAAGTTTCTGCTGTTGTTGTTTAACGCAAAGAATATCTGTTTTTGTTTGTTTTGTTTTCAACATCAACATGAACATATGATTTTAATGTACGAGTATTTCTATAACACTGGATTTACTCGCCAACTGTTAAAAACCAGCTGTTTAAGCTCTCTGTTTACCTGTTATTTAAAACAACATTAAAAACGTATTCAATCAAAAACAGGCAACATTAAAAACGGGTATTCATGTTTAGGTTGTTGAGTAGTAACAACCAGTAGTAATCAGTGTTGGTATCAGTACGTTTTGTGAGCATGTAGTTGTTGTAGCAGTACATACAGCATTATTATTATACATACGTATGGATTTATTATGAATTGCTTGACTTAAAACGGGCTGTGAGGTTTTGATGGCTTAAACAGCTCAGTTGGAAAACAAACGAGCCATAGAGTGGACGGCCTGACGGACAGACACAACGAATAGCTACGCTGCCAAAAAAATTGAAAAAAAAATTATTTGATTAACAAAAAAATTAAACCGTTTAAAATATTTAACAAAAAATACCATCAACAGCAGCAAGCTATTGGCAAACAATATAAAACGAAAATAAAATTAAACACGATTGTGTTTGTTGGGCTTAAAATATTTGCAATAATTTATAAACCGTAATTACATATATTCGGCTTGAAATAACAATAAAAAAATTAACAATAATAATAAATGCTAGACACGTATTAATTAATGCCAAGTTTGTTGTTGAAAAAAAAACAATTTTTTTTAAGAAAGTCTACAAAAACAATAAAACACCAAATATATTGCGAAAGTTGAGAACAAAATATTTCAAAATTAAAAAAAAAAAATCAAACACACACACACAAATTAAGTGAAATTAAAAACAAAAATTCTAAATTTTAAATAAATATTAAAATTATTAATATTTAAATTTTAAATATTAAATTGAAAGTGAATATAATTAAAAAATAATAAAAAAACCAACTATAATGGATGTTGCTTGGCGTTTTCGCATAGTGATATTCACAGCCTTGGCTTTGATGATATTTGGCGATTTTTTTGGTTATGGCGGCATGATGCGTGGTGTTAAATCTGATCCGAATCAGCAGGCTGCGGGGGCCGGCAAGTTTCAACAGAAAAATGCCGAAATTGAAATCAGTGAAGGTAAGCTATTTTTTTATTTATTTAATTTTCTATGTATCTACAATATTTTTTATTTATATTTCAAAAGTTTTAGTTATTTTTATTGATTTTAATTTTAGCTAAAAGTAGATAAACAAATTCATAAGTCGTTTATTTTGTTTTGTCACTCAGCTTTGTTTTAATTTTGAAAAAAAAGAAGAGAAATATTCATTAGTTTTGAAAACCAGCTTAATTTGCATAGTCAAGTAGATATTACAAAACCATTTAAATGCTAATCACTGTAATATGAGATAATAATTAAGAAATGGTGTTAAACATAAATAAATAGGTCAATTCATCTATCATGTGAGTGTAACAAAAAGATGATATAAAAAAAAATTGCATTTTTTTTAATTTTATTAAGAAACTCATCAACCAAGGTGGCTCAGTCAGTGGTTTTGGTTATCTAATGCATACTGTTGACCACGCTATATTCATTCGTAGCAAAGCTGTCTTCTAAATGTCTAAATGAATTCATTGAAAAAAAGGTGATCGCCTCAAGTCAAACTGTTGTAATTGTTTTTCGTTTTTGCTTTTTGTTTTTATTTCCTATGCAGCATGTTATTCAACAATCATATAACAAAACAACAAAAATAATGTTTTTATTTTTTTTTTATTTTATAATTTTCATATCATGTTACCACACATACACGAAGACATTAAACAACCAAAACTTGTTCAAATTACTTGTAGATTTTATTACTTATTTTACACAATTTCTTTTTAACGAAAACTGCAAAAAAAACACGATTTTTAAGGTTGATTTTCAGCATTGACTATTACCGTGATCGCTTTTGCCACTGCTACTGCCATAGATTTCTCGGTTGATTTGTGTTCATATTTTGAGGTTCATTGAAGGTGAAAGTGAAAAATTATCCGCTTCTTTCAAGTTTTTTTTTTTTTTTAATATAAATTTACCAATGATGTGTAAAATCACAAAAACGTGATGATGAACTAAAGTAGTAGAAATAAAACAACAGCACAAAAATCATTAAAATAAAAACACAATTTAACAAGTGACTGTTGCAGCAGAGGCCAAATTAAAATGTTAATTTTTAAAACAAAAATTTCTTTTTCATGCCTGACATACAGCCGACAGCTCTCTGTTGAGTTAGATCTCTTTCATACTATAAAAGATTTGCTAAGAAACATTTTCTTTCTGGATGAAAGAGATATTTTCATGTACAGTAGACGCTCGTAAATTAGAACCACTTTGTTTCTGGGTTAGTTTTAATTTTCTAATTTCCAAAGTTGTTTTTTTTATAAAAAGCGACAGAAAATGCTCAAAAAAAAAATTACTTCAGATATTTTTTAATTTTATTTCTATAAAGAGAAAACAATACCTGCCATTTTATTAAAATTCATCACAATTACAAACATACGTACATAGATTACTGGCCATTACAATCCTTTTCAGAGTTACGGCCTAGTTTCTCATAGCACTCATATTGTGTGTGTCAATTGTTATCAGTGAGTAACGCCGAATCAGAATGACTAATTTGAGAAGCTTGTTCATGGCAATCAGTTACTCTCAGAGCTACTTATTGCCAGGAGACTCCTAATTGCTGATCGCCGAAAAAAATATATCGTCGTGCGAGAGTTTATGAGCTCTATCTGCCATTTCAAGTTTTTAATATATGTATATCTCGAGTTAATGATGTCATTTTAGTTTCGTCAGAAACGCTTTTATTAGATCAAAGTTAACGGCAATGAATATTTTTTGGTAATCAAAGAAGAAATGATGTCCGTGAAGGAATAGTACACTAGCCAAACTGAACAATTGTTTTCGACTCCAGCTACGGTAGTCTCATCAGAGAGGGCAAAAACAAAAATAAGAAAATTGTAATTATGTTTCATCCAAATAAAATGACAATTACAAGAACAGCAATGATGGTAAGATGATACTTCGACTAACTCATACAAGTATATGTACATACGGTAATGATTTCAGTATGCGATTTCCAGAAAAGTGTGAGTTAAATAGTTGATGTTTGGTCTTGAATATGCACAGGACACAAAGAACTCTGATGAGACTACCGTAGCTGGAGTCGAAAACAATTGTTCAGTTTGGCTAGTGTACTATTCCTTCACGGACATCATTTCTTCTTTGATTTGACGAAACAAAAATTAAATTATAAAAATATTGATCAGACCTTTCCTGGGGCTCGAACCTAGAGCCTCCAACACATTAAGAAGTCATTTTAGGTTTTCTTACTTACTTACTTACTTAGATGGCCATAACAACCCGTTAACGGGTTTCGGCCTGCCTTAACACTAGTCTCCAGGCGTCTCTGCTAAGCGCGCGCCTTCTCCAGTTGGTCACACCAATCGAAGACAGGGCTTCATCAACCTGGTCCTTCCAACGTAAGCAGGTTTCTCTTCTGCGCCGACGTCCAGTGACCTTCGCATCGAAAACTTTCTTCGGTGGACAGATTCGTCCATCCGAACAATATTGCTGAGCCAGCGTAGCCGCTGGATGTTAATGCTCTGAACAACGCCCACATCGCCAGGGAGCTCATACAGCTCATGGTTGGTTATAATGCGAAACTCATCGCCATACCTTAGAGGACCAAAGATCTTACGAAGAACTTTTCTCTCAAATACTCCCAAGACCGCTGCATCGGCACAAGACAGCGTCCATGCTTCCGCACCATAGAGAAGCACCGGAAGGATAAGCGACTTATAGAGTGTTAATTTCGTCGCACGAGAGAGGTCTCTATTACTAAACTGCCTACTGAGACCGTAGTAGCACCTGTTGGCCAGCGTGATTCTTCGTTTGATCTCCAGACTGACATCATTCTTGCTGGTAATGGCGGTGCCTAGGTAGATGAACTCCTTGACCACATCGAATGTATAGTTGCCGGCTGTAACCTGGGAGCCGGTACGTTCAACATCCCTACTCGTCGACAACATGTAGGTTTCAGGTTTTCTACCCCAAATTTTTTAAGCCTGCAATCCGTTTTCGGATATCTCGTCCAGTTTCGGAGATAAATAGCCGTAAACGGATTGCAGATTTTAAAAATGATGGTGTCGGACTGACCCAAAAGGGTATACCAATTAAAAGCCTCCTTTATCTCCTCACAAGGGGAAGAATACCACCTCTGAACCATATTCGCATTACTTCAAGGTGGACCCCTCTTTGGCACCGTTGCTAGTTCCGTCTAGGTTGTCCTGCGTCTAGGACCCACACTTTCAAATGCTGCCTCAAAGTCCCTCTTTTTTCGACTTAAGATACGTTCAAAGTATCCTGCAATGGCGGTCCAGTTCGCCATGTTTGACGCCATAACATCAACTATATTTTCGACCGTAATTCTTCTGACTTTGGACACCAGTTCCGCTCGATAGCAATGCCAGCGCCTGCAGTTGAAAAGTGGTATGCTCCGCGTCTTCAATCACATCTTCTTTGTCTTCATAAATGCAGATTTGTATAAATATTTGTATGATTTTATTTATAACTTTTGAAATCTTTATTTATTCATCTAAATCTAATTCATTTTTCTCAAAATAATCCCTTCGGATACAGTACAACTCTATGTCAACGCTTTTTTAAATTCAAAACATTCCTTTTCCAATTTGGCTTTTATATTTTCAATCAATCTCCCAAGTAGTTTTTTTAATCTGCTGACAGCCAGAAGTCACACGGTGCTAAATCAGGTGAATACAATGATTTTCGAACGATATTGGTTGAATTTTTGTCTAAATGGTCATGAAGAATTAATGCAGTATGAGATGTTTATGGCACTAATCGAGATTAAACTTTTTTCAGGCTTAAAATATCTTTTAGAATGCATAGTAGGATAGGATTCATTTGAAATTCCAATATTAAGGACAGATTCTCTAGTAGTCAGTCGAATATATTACAGCACCAATTCTTTGAATGTTCTTAGTCGTCTTTGATGTGGTTCGTCTTCAACGCATTCTCGACTTTCTTTGCATAATTTATGCAAATCAAACACTTGCCCTTTACACCAAAGACCTTTTGCAACATCCTCAATATTTAGACGGCTGTTTTCATTTCTTTGTTTGAATAATTTCAGACATTTTAAAACTCGAAAAAACAACTTTTCTTTCATCGCAAACACAAGCGTAAATGAACCAATTGACGTCAGATGACAGCTAAACCTACTTAGCGAAAGCACTCACCACAAAATCAACATGCAACGATGAGACAATTGCTACAATTTGCCTCATTCCTAAGGCTCTTTATAATAATATAAGAAAATAAAAGATAATGTCCTTTCCAGAAAATTCCTCTGAGTTTTGGTCTCAATACAAAAGACAAAAAAAAAAGATCTTGTATAGATGTCGCCGTTAGTGTGCTGGCTTACTAAGACGATAGCGCCGGGTTCAAATCTCAGCTCTCACATCTTGAAAAAAAAATATGAAAAATATTTCTTTCGGCGATTACCTCTCAGCAGTCTTCTGGCAAAAGCTCTGGGAGTAACTAATTGCCATGAAAAAGCTTCTCAAATCTGTCGTTCTGAGTCGACTTTAAACTGTAGGTCTCGGTACTCATGGACAAAAATTGACACACACAACATGAGTACTGCGAGAAGCTAGGCCGTAACCCTGACACAGGGTTGTAATGGCCAATTATGTATGTATATATAGATGTCAAAAACTGTGCTGCCAACTTAAAAACTAAAATATTCGTCGAAATCGATTAACGAGGAAAGTTTTAATTGAAAACTCTTACTTAGATATGTACACACTGTTACACCATTTCACGCCCGAAATAAAAATGTTTAATTTTATTGTCAAAACTTGAAGAAAGCTTTAAATTAAAACTATTTTTAATTCTTAGTACTCAATGCGTCAAATTTCATAACCAATAATTGTTAATCATATTTGTATAATCAGTAATATATGTTTGCTTTTGTCATAACAATATCGTTGACATCCGTGAAGTAATTGTTCACCAGCCGAGCTGAACATGTTTTTTGACTTCATCAGAGTTCTTTGGAAAGCTATCAACTATTTAATCACAATTTTCTTTGGAAATTATACATAAGTATATTGGAATTTGTTTCTTTCTACTTATATACTTTCTAATGGGTTAGTCGATGTCTTGTCACAATACACTCGGCCATTTTCTTCTTTTCTCTCTCAGTAAAAAACCTTAAAGGGAGAATTTCCAAATGGTTCAACAGTAACAGCACTGTTTTTTGTACATATTTCACTGCATATACATATTTTCTTTTTTAAAACTTTTTTTTCGACTGTAAATACAATATTTACAATTATTACGAGTATGTTTTTTTATTATATTGGCGCACAAATATTTCCTTATTTTTTGCAAATTAATACATGCAATAAAAAAGATTTTCTAGTTATTGTAAATCAGGAGAAAGTCTTCAAATGTTAAAGAAAAAAAATCTATTTATTTTTTAATTTTTTTTTTTAACAAATTTAATTTAAGGAATTTCACATGTTTATAGTAAAACAAAAGAATTGTGCGAATTTTTCAATGCCTGATATTGTCATATACTTTGCAAAACAATAAGTTTTTTCATTTGATTTTTAACGATGTACAAAATTATTTTACCTGAGTGTGTATGTAAAATAAACCTGTGAGATATTAAGTATTATATGCAGAGTGGGCAAACAAACAAAACATTTCGCAAACGTTACCACAAAGTCAAAAACTTTTACATTTTTTTTAATGGTATTGTACATGAGCAAAACCAAACAAATACTTTCTAAATGAGAAAGAGTGGAAACGAAAATAATTCGCTTTTTGCTCTTGTGCTTGCTTTGTTATTCCGTTAAATTCGTATAATTTGCTCTTTTTTCTTCTTCTTTTCTTTTTCTTCGCATTCATTTTTTGTTGTACCTACGCACATTTGAATTAGTGTATTTGTAGTACTCAAAACAAAAACAATATACAAAACTAAATGGGACAATCGCTCTCACTGTTTTTGATTTGTTTTTGTTTTACTCATTGTAAAGACCAAAACAAAATGAGATCAAACGTTTAGTTTTGTTTATTTTCCTATTCTGATTATAAGTAAATAAGTGATTTTAAAAATAATTTTTTTCGAAATATAAGCTCAATGGGTTTTACATACATACATAATGTATATAACTTGGCCGTTACAACCATTTTTCAGAGTTACGGCCTAGCTGCTTACAGCGCCCATATTGTGGGCGTCAATCAACTCACAAATAATTTTCATTTCAAAACTCTGTTTTTTTTAAAATAGCTCTCGTATTTAATTATTGTATTTTGCCTGACTATTCCACTAGTGTACGGACAGTGGGTTTGATTTTCATCACAAACTTTGTTTTGCAAAAAAAGGGACTACAGTAAAATGAAGAAAATGGAGTGCTGGCTTACTACAAGCGAGCTTCCAGCTCTGATATCTTGAAAGAAAGAACTATGAAGAAATATTTCTTTCGGCAATCAGCGAAGTCTTTTGGCAAAAGCTTTGCGAGTAACTGATTGCCATGAACAAGCTTCTCAAGACTGTCGTTTGAATCCGATGTTAAACTGTAGATCCCGGTAAATTGACGCACACAATATCAGTGCTTTGAGAAGCTAAGCAGTAACTCTGAACAAGGGTTGTAATGGTCAATTATGTGTATGTGAACTGTGACACATTATTACGCATTTTACATGAAAGTTTACTCCATTTCATTTACAAATTACCACGTCAACAATACGCAATGAGCTGTTGTAAGATTTTTACATCACCGACAACACTTAAAAACAATTGTTGTAACTCATAATCGTGCTTGTTGAGCACATAGACAACATAAAATAAAGCACTTGTAATGGGTGTTGTGTATGAATCATAATGGCAATTCAAAATTTACAACATCAAGTTGCTAACTGTTTTGAACCAAAATTGGGGTTCATTTGTTCAAATATGACAAGCCCCAACTGGCAGATGACTGTTGAATAGAGCAGTGTTGCTGTAAGAGACAGAAACGTTAAACAGTCACAGATTTACTGGCCATCCGTCGTACTTAAACACAATATACAAATTATGGAATTTAAACTTAACAAATTTATTACAAATCAATAAAATACCAATGCATTAAAAGTTTTTATTATTAAAACATTGCTTTTAGGACTGGTTATAAAAACGTATTGCATGTCTGAATATTGTAGATAATGTATCGTTTTTTAAGTAGCACTTAATTAAAAAATTAATTAATGGGGCCTTAATTGAATATACTCGTAGTAGTATGTACATATATACTTAGTAAATTATAACTTTCATTTTCTGTATTTACATTTTATTAAAACATTTTAAAAGTATTTATTGAAAGAGGCACAAAAACTAAAATAATATACTGATTTCTAATTGAAGTAAATATGTTGAAATGAAAATATTGGTTACTTTGACATCTTATTTACAAATGCTAATACTGATATTAAGACGTAATTAGATACTAAAACGTTTAGTCACAGCACCAGAAACATATGTTATTGAGACAAATAAATAAAATTAAAACTCCCAAAATAAATTTTACACAAATCCATACATACATACATACATACATACAATGTATATTATACATGAGTACACCTTTTGTTAAAACAACTGTTTTTAAAATTACGAGTATTTTAATTTTAAATATCAAAATGATTAAGAAAATTATTATTAATAGATGGTTTAATGAAACGAATTTTTGGTTTTATTTTAATTAGTGGTTTAATGAGCCAAAATAAACTTCTTTACAATTTAAAAATAAAATTATTTATAAATACACCTATTCCCTGATTTACACGGTACTCGATTTACGCGATATAATTTTTACACGGTTTTTAAAATATGAAATTAAAAAAATAATTCAGATATTTTTTAATACCGTTAGATTTGTTTACATTACATACATTCTCGCAGCACCCATGTTGTGGGCGTCAATTTTTATCCATTAGTACCGGTACCTTCAGTTTAACGTCGACTCCGAACGACAGACTTCAGATGATTGTTCATGTCAATTTTAGAGAGCTTTTGCCAGAAGACTGCTAAGAGGTAGTTGACGAAAGAAATACAAAAAGTTTACCCCTATTTTTCGCGGTATAGTAAGAGCAAGTCCGTTGCTTATTAGTCGACATAGAGTGCACTTATGGACTGACTTTTATTTATTTATGTGATAAAGGGGAAAAAAATATGTATGTATTCATTGTTATTAAATAGTTTTTGTAGAATTTTTATATTTTATTAAAATCGTAGAGGTTTCACCATGCCAAAAGAATAAAATAAAAAAAAAACAAATGAAAAGAAAAGAAAAGTTATATCTTTAGGAAGCAAAATTAAAATTTTAGTTCGCCTAGATAATGGAAAAAGAGCAACAGATATTAGTATATACCACGAGTATTCTATGAATGAAGCCACAATAAGGATAACAAAAAACGAAGAGTCTATGAGAGTCATAGTCCTTATTTAGACGAGCGAACATTAGGAGGAAAACATCTCTTTTTTTTAATAAATAACTAGAGCCCAGTTTTTAACTTCATATTGAAATGTGAAATTAGTTCATTTTAATTTAAACTTAAATGGCATTTAAATACAGGTTCAGTTTTTCAGTCATAAATTTAAGTTTGTACTTAATTGTGACAAAAGTACGGTAGCATCACCAAATGTAAACAAACTTTGCATAATTTTTTCCAGAAACAGCTGTGATTGACAGCAACAAAATAAAACGCGAGAAATAAAATAAAAATACTATTGATAAACATCAATTAAGAACAATGAACGTAATTAATATAACTATATTAGTTTTATTATTTAAAGGCGAGTTTTATTCATAATATGCCCATATTTTATAAAAATATGAAAAAGATTGTTGATTGTTTTATTTTTATTTGCAAAACGTTAATACAATATGGCGAGAATATGTGTTTCTATGTAAAACTTAAATGAAACTAAAGTGTAGAAGAATCAACATTTAAGTTTCAATTTAAATGTCATTCAACTTCTACTGAAAAAATGATTTTCGTTCCTTAATGGCATTTGAAGATAAATGACCTTTAATTAGGAAGTCAATTATTGGGCCTAAATTATGCACATTTAATTTATTTGCAATTTACACGGTTTTATGTATAAAAATTATCGGTATCGATTTACGCGGTTTTCTCTGGCAGTTAACTGCCGTGTAAATTGGGGGATGGGTGTACATACAATACAGCCAAAGTTATAATAATCATGTGTTTGATTGTGACTTTACTGAAAAAGGTAGTTTCTTTGTTTATACATGAATAAATATTGTTGTTGATTTGCTAAATTTAGCTTAACAGTGGTTTAATGTATTCTATCCCGGAAACAAAATTCGCATGTTTATCACACGAAAAAAGCTTCTTATTTCTGGCAAATTTCATTTCATTTTATTCTTGTTAAGAATCTTTATGGCTCTCAGCAGTTAACAGACATGTCTAGAACTCATGCGGAAGTCTAAAAGCAAAATAAATATAACAAATTAACTTTAAACTGAAAGGTATGGTATTTATTGATTTCAAGAGAGATATCACTAAATTGAACTTTAACCAGATGGTAGAATAAATTAATAAATAAACATACTTTCAAAAGAATTACTCACCACCACCGCTTATTCATTAGTTATGAATTTTAATTTCTAAAATTATTTTCTATTTTTATTCAAAAAATAAAACAAAATACATAATGAATTAGAAAAAAAGAAAAAATTCCCATATAAATAATTCAATACTTTTACTTTTGTTTCGATTCATTTAATTTTTTATTATTTTCATCAGCCCAGCATACATTTAAATTCTAAAACATATGTTAAGAAATGTTAAATTATTCATAAAGATGTTTACAGTGAAACAAAATAGCAGATCAAAAATATCAACAATAATTTAAATTTTATTTTATTTTATTTTTCTTATAAACATTCAGTTTTTTTTTCTCGATCGCTACAAGGTTAAGAGTTTAATGAACTTTAATAGATGCTTAAAGTAATAAATTGGTAGAAAAAATATAAATAAATTGTGTTTTCTCGAATAAAAAATAAAAGAAAAGTAACAATAAGTCAAACATTCTTTTTAAACAAAAATTAAGGAAATACTTAAACCCTTCTCTACAAGCACGCACAATTATTTTAAAGCGTTTTCGCGATTTTGCTATAAAGATTGTGCATGACAAAACATTTAAATGATTATTTTTAGATGCTTAAAATAAATTAATTTATCATATTAGTTGTTACATTATTACGAAAACTTTAGTTGCCCTATCTATTATCAATTGCTTTGGCTCCAATAATCTTCAATGACAAAAGATTAAAATCATTTATGATTGTGTCATATAAATTGAACCACTACATGACACATGGGCACATGATTACATGACGTAGTGATTCAATCGATATGAAACATATATTATTTAAAGATTTTATCATAATCATCATAGTCATGAAATAAGTTTACACCGAATACTGTTTTTACGCGATAGATATGTTTCTCTAAAACTCGCGTAAATAAAATCGCGTAAAAGCCTTCTGCTCCAACATCGTGAGTCGCTTGATATGAGTATCCTTAGAAAAAAGAAAGCATTGTTTTCACATAAAAAAACCCCTAGCAAAATGGGACAAATATATAACAAAATAATGTACACTGCCGATCACTTGAATAGGTTTATTAATTTTTGCTCTTGTATTTTTATTTTTCTTCATATAAACTTTAGGAGAATAATTTTTTTTCATTTAAATATAAGAGATATTATGAAAAATCATATTTTAGGAAGAAAAGAATAACGGTAGAATAAATTGAAATTTGTTATTTTTTGATTTTACTTCAAAATGCTGCGAAAACAGGTGTAGATTTTGGGTCACTTGAATAGGTTCACTAGGAATACAATTAGTTTGCTTTTGACCATTGACAGTATAATTAAAATTTAAATATTTGTGAGTTACTGCAATAATTTTTTACATTTTTTATGTAAAATAGGTCGCAGCAAGCGATTAACTGAAGAAGTATGAGATAAAATTAAAGCATTCAATGAAACTGGCTTAAGCCATAGGAATATCGACAAAAAAATTGGTCGCAGATAGAATGTTGTAAATAATTTTTTAAGAAATCATTTCGATTATGGAAAAAACATGAAAGGTCGGACGAAAAAAGCCACAACAGAAGCGGACAGAAGAGCTATTATAAGAACTGCCTCCAATTCGAGCGATTCTGCTGCAAAAATTAGATAAAAATTGAGTATCACAGCTATCATAGGCACTGTAAGATGTGTTATTCGACGTTCTAAACATTTAAGGAGATTAAAAATTAAAAAAAACCATCTCTTATTGCTGCTCGTCAAGCGACACGGTCTCATTTTGCACGAGAACACATGAGCGATAAAAATGAGTTGTATCGTGTTGCCTTCTCAGACGAAAAAATGTTTAATTTGGAAGGTCCGGATGGATACAACTACTATTTCCACGACCTACATAAGGAGGAACGCTACCTTAGTCGTCTCGTCTCTGTGAGGGAAGTGTAATGGCTTGGGGGGCGATTTCATACTATGGTACATTTGTGCTGCAATTCCTCACATCAAAAATGAACGCTAATAACTACAAAACAGTACTTGAAAAGGTGTTTCCATATTTTTCTACTATTTCTACTATTTTTTTTTCTTTGGATATTTAAACAAAATAATGCCCCGATACCCAATGCCAGGGTTGTAAGGGTGTGGATTCAAAGCCAAAATGTCAATAAGTTGGAGTTGCCGCCTTATTCCCCTGACTTAAATATTATAGAAATTGGATGGTGCTTGCTTTCTCGCAAAGTCTACGAGTCCGGTAGACAATACGAAACCAAATAGGCTTTCATTGGAGGAATTAAAAAAGCTTGGTCCAAAAATTTTATTATCTTTAATAGAAAACCTTTATAGCTCCCTCCCAAATGGTATTCTTGAAGTTATATCGAATAAAGGAGGATATACTCCTTAATAAATCATCAAACATTGTAAGAAATCTTAAAAAATTAAAAAAGTTTTACAAAAAAATCATTTTTTCTTTAATTTTTTAAATTAATGATAGTGAATCTATTCAAATGACCCAAAAAATTGTGCTGAAAATCATATGCGTTTTGGGAAAAAATTACTAAAATTCAGTTATTAATTATTGAAACAATTTTTTTTTATTATAAACACACATAATCCAATATTTTACCATTTTAGAAAATAATATAACTAAAAACTTAATTATTTTTAGAAAAAAATTAATTTGAATGTAATGAAAATAGTAAACCTATTCAAGTGAGCGGCAGTGTATAGTATTTTATACACTTATGCCCGTATTTACGAAAAATATGCTCTATTCGCCATTTTATATATCTCGAGTTAATGATGCCACTTTAGATTCTTGACACCAAATTTTAAAAATCTACAATCGGTTTTCGGCTATTTATCTCCCAAACTGGAGATATCCAAAAACGGATTGTTGCGTTGAAAAATGTGGGGTCGAAAACCTGAAGTGGCATCATTAACTCGAGATATATAAAAAATATAAAATAAACTCCCGCACAATGATATATGAAATGTATTGCTTTGGGGATAAGCATTTCTCTATGGCCATTTCGTCTCTGCTTAAGAGGCTCGTCAGGAGATTTTTCTCCAAAGGTGTTAACTAAAACTACAAATATTTATATTCAAATAATTATAGACTAAATGCGAATCATATCACATTTAGTATATAAAAACCAAACAAAATTATTTAGAGAGCAATACATTTCTGTTTTTTCAAAAAATTCAAATTCTGTTTTTTCTGCTTCACCACAGTGAGCCAACAATTAGTTGCTTATCCCCAAAGCAGCGCATTTCATATATTATATTAAATGTGTTTGCCTATGTGGTAAAAACTACTTTTTTGTTTTCTTTTACAATTTTAATAGAAACAAAGGTTTTTCTGATCAAAATTTATTTATATTTTATCGCCCATGTTCTGAAAATCGCAAAACGCTTGAATTTGGCGTTTTCGATTTGAAATCGCCAAATAGGTGTTCTGCAAAACGAAAACGCTAAAACTTTGGCGATTTCAAATCGCTAATGTACCCTGAAGCGTTTTGGTCAATTGTAATAATTGTAAACCTTAAAAAATTAAAAAAAATTATACAATATATAAATTTAATATCATTTCTTTTAATTTAAAGGAATCTTGTACGTTTTCTTTTAAAATTTTTATTAAAAATTTATAATTTAAAAATTTGCTTTTTTAATACCACTTGTCTGTTTCAATTGCTTACTTATTTATGATTAACTGAATACAGAATTTTGTACTAATTCACAAAGAAAACTCTTAAAAGGAGTTCAAAAACAATTTTAAAGATGGATATTCATAGTCAAACATCGGCATTTGCGTTTATTTAGTTAATATTTCCATTTGTGTTAAAATCGAAAAAAAGCAAATCGCGCGTTTGTCAGAACATGCTCAAATGCGTTTTGCGTTTTCAAAATGAAATGCGTTTTGAAAACGCAGCGTTTTTCAGAACATGGGCGTATATATGTATTTATAATTTATTTATAACAAATTGTAGTCGTTGTGGTCTAGTGGTTAGTATGCTGGCTTACTAAGACATGAGCTCTGGGTTCGACACCCAGCTCCGACATCTTAATAAATAATTAAATAAATAAATTAAAAAAAATAAACCTCTCGTCGCTGATCTCGAGAGTCTCAATGTCGACGTTTGTTGGATTATATCTCACCATCCACATCAGTATATTGTATAAACTCTGTCGTTGATCTGCTGTCAAAAACAGTTGAATATTCTTTTTATTTTATCCGGCGAAAAAAAATCAATGTGTTTTAAGTAAAATTTTCCATACAATTTTTTTTTTCAAAGGGTAAAGGTTTATTTATGTTTCTAAAAGTACTTTTGCAATAAAAAAATTGTTGAATTTTTATGTTAAAAGAATTCCTTTTTTCAATTATCATTAACCGTTTCTTTTGATGCATATATTCGCAAAGAATTGCTAATTATTGAATTAAACTTAAAGTTCATTAATAAAATTTATGATTAATTGGTTCCTTTAAAACAACAGCGTGTTTTAACCTGTCAACAGAATTTTTTTTCTTTTTTTGTTGATTAATTTTACTTAATAAACAATTTTTATTTTTACTTGAAAAAAGAAAATACATATGAATGTATTTTTTTTAGCAATTTGTCATTTAATTTTTATTTTTTTTTTGTTATATTACTATAAATACAATAAAAGTAATAATTTAAATTTTATTTTTATAATATAAATTGACTTTTAATGCTATATATTAATTTTGTTTTTTTTTTGTGTTTTTAACAATAATTTTAAGTGTTGGTACTTTGCAATAAAACATTTTCAAACTCATTGACAAAAGGCTGTATATTCATTATATGCATGTATGTATGTATATGTAATGAAATACTGCAAAACAAAACATTTTGTGTAAAAATGTAGTTTTTAAAAAATTATGCCATTATATGTCATATCGCCTCAACTACAGTGTCATGCCATGTCATGCAAAGTCATCATAATGTTTTAGCATGTTATTGCAAATTGGCTAAGCTGTTGTAGTTCGTTGTATTGAATGCTTTTAATATTGTTGTATGTATCTACATCACTCGGTATTACAGGGTACATACATGCATATGTATGTACATATGTATGTATGTTTTCTACATACATATACATATATTGTTTGTACAATTTCCGAGATACGGTATCATTGTATATTGTATTAAAAACAGTTTTTTACTTGCTAGTGAACACCTAGTGTATCATTGTATTCATGTACGTTGTATCGAAAACGTCAAAATTCAAATAAGAAGAAGAAAATTTAATTTAAATTTTTTTTTCACTTTATTAACATGAATTTCAATTTAATATTTATGTACTTTGTTATCTTTCTCTCTCTTAAATAAATTTACTGTTAATAATAAATAAATTTTTTTGTATTTTTAATAAGAGACATTTGCAATAATAGCTTAGAAACCAATACATGCATACATACATAATTAGCCATTACAACCCTGTGTCAGGGTTACGGCCTAGCTTCTCGCAGCACTCATGTTGTGTTTGTTAAGTTTTATTCAAGAGCAGTGTTGCCACAGCCTTCTATATTTTATAACCAAATTTCAACAAAAAAGTAACCAAATTGATCATAAAGTAACCAAAAATATTGAAATCATTCGTATCCAAATTTTTTGCTTATTTTCAGTTAAACGTCTGCATTGAAATTTACCAAAATCAATTAGTTTTGCTAGAATATGAAAAAAAAATTACTTAAAAAAATAAGACTACACGTCATACATTTTTGAATTTAATTTAAAATATTTGTAGTAGAGGAATATTTTTTGTTGCGACTGTTTCAATGTTTTTAAGAATTGTGCTGAAGTTCAGTTTATCATTAACAAGCCATTCCGAAATATGTATCAAGGACTATTTAAGGCGGACAATGCTTCTCGAGAAAATATGCTGGTTGAGAAATGTTGATCAATGTTATGGTGACAACCATTTCATATTATATGTACTTATATAGTATAGTATATGAATCCTGTAAAATGTGCTATATAAGCACTTATAAACTAGAAACTATTTTGTTTTTAATCACATTTGAACATTTTTAGCAAGTGGCCATTTTTATCAGAATACAGTAGAATCTCACAAAATATAACCAATTTGTGCATCGGGCAATTCGAATTTCTGGACATTTTTTTTTTTAAGAAAATGTTAAATAAAAACTAGTTGTGTGAGCTTTTCTTGAACAGAAAACAATTTTTATTTATTAATATTTAATTACTTAATTAAACATAATAATTTAATAGACAATTTTCAAACAAATTTTTAATTATTAGGTATTGAATTGGTTTTTAATATAAAATCAGTATGTATCAAGTATGAACATTTCCTTTTGAACTTCAGTTATCACCGGGCCTAAATTTATACACCAGATATTAAATTTCACCGACTTGTACACACCATAAATAACTTCGTGATTCCCCGTTTTATATTTTACTTTAATGAGCGAGAAATCTAGAAATCAAAATCTGTAGTTCTAATTTTAAAGTGTCCAATACATTGAAATGGCATGTTATAACTTCTGGACGGTTCGAATTTGTGAGATTCTACTCTATTACATTTCTAGTCAAAAACCTATCACAAAAATGTACATATTAACACATGTATGCATGTCTATTGTATCTTTAATCAGTAAATAATCACAGTTTTACATCTGCTTTATTTTCCACTTTTATAATTGTTTCTAATTTTACATAACCATAAATCCTAATAATAATAAAATAAAAGAAATAAATATTTTTGTTGAATAGTATTTATATTTATTAATATTATTTCTCGAAATATTTTATTAATTTCCTTGAGACAAAAAGTAACCAAAATAAGAAAAAAGTCCACATGTACACATTGAAGATAAAACTAACCATTTTTGGTTAAAAATAACCAAAACGGCAACACTGTTCAAGAGTATCGGGGCCTACAGTTTAAAGTCGACTCCGAACTACAGATTTGAGAAGCTTTTTCATGGCAATCAATTACTCTCTGCTGAGAGGTAGTCGCCGAAAGAAATAATTTTTTCATATTTCTTTTTTTTAAGATGTCAGAGCTGAGATTTGAACCCAGCGCTATCGTCTTAGTAAACCAACACACTAACCACTAGACCACGACGACTACTTTTCATTATTCAATACTTTTAACGGATTTTATTTTTAAAAGAAATCAATTTCATAAAGTTTATTGTGTTTTTAGACCGAATTTTGTTGTGGCCGTTAAAATTAAAATTTTCCATACAAACTCGAAGAAAACATACAATTCATAAAGTATTGAGCAGTTACTTTTAAGTATTGAGTACCCAAAATTTAGTAGAAATACACGATACTTGATATCTATTACTCAATACTTTGCCAGCACTACTTCTTAACTGAATTCTGAGAGTAATTTTATAAATTTGATTAATATGTGTTTCAGAAACTCAAAAGAAAGAAAAAAAGAAAAAAACAAAAATTGTGAAGTTCTATAGAAGCGCGCTATTATTTTGAGCAGTACTGTATGTATATGAGTATGTTATTACCTATTTTTGTGCATTTAAATGTACGATTATTAAGCAATTTTAGTTTTATTGTTAAGGAAACATTGTTGGCCGCTGTCATTTACACTTTTTTACCGTTTTTTGCTAAATTTCATAAAAAAAAAATAAAAAAATATATATTAAAAAACGGTCTTATATTTTATAGGCATTATATTTCATTAACATTTTGGGATTAAAATTTAACATTATAACTGGCCCTCATATTACGAGTATCAAGGCTGTAATAAGTGATGGCACTTATAGGAGCATGTGTTTCAAAGACCTATTGTGCTGTAGGATATCAATATTGTTTTTTTTTTTGTGATTAAATTTTTTCTTTAAAAAAATCAATGCAATTAAATAAAACAAGTATTTCAAAGTACTTTATTTAAGATTTAAATAAAAACAAAAATATATACGAAAATATGTACATATTTATATTTAAAATAGCCTTGAGAGTTTTTGTAGACGGCTCCCTCATTAATTTCTTTGTTTATTTATTAAAGCTTATAATATAATATTTTACTAATTACTTGTTAAAAATGTATACGTTTGTATATTTAGCTTTTAGAAATTTTAAATCCTGAATAAGATTTATTAAAAATAATACACAAAAAAAATCGAATTTTTAGATGCTGATTTGACGGAATTTTCAACAACGGCTTTGCAACAAAAACGTTTAAAATCTCAACTCACAGATGCCATTAAGGAATCTTGTCTGCCAAAAATGTTGTGTGAAATGGCCTCGAAGCCCGAATATATGTTAACAGAGAAAGAAAAGGATCTCATGTATCTAATAAGGTAAGTAAATACGATATTTTCATTATTCATTTATTTATATTAAAATATATTTAATGATAGAAAAATACTCTGTTATATAATTGTTGCTTTGTTTCCTTTTTATTACCTGTAATCCGTGTTTTTTTTTTTTTTTTTTGCAATGGCCATCAATTTCAAGATAAGCTTAAATTTATACGAGGAAATGGTAAAATTTAATTTTTCTGAAAAAAAAAAAAATTATACAAAAATTTCTATATTGTAACCTTCACTCGAATCAGTTCTGGTATACACTTTTATTGGTCTTTAACATTTTAGGAACAAGAAAAAGTTTCAGGTGAACACATTGGCTGTAGCGTAATGACGGTATTTCGTTCAATCAAAAAAATTTAGAACAAGCAATGACATGAACTGGGGGTAAATTACGGCATACGAGCAAAATTTCATAGAATACTGCAAACATTTTCATTAGACATTTCGTTCCGTCATTCGCACAATGTTCCTTCACAATTCCGAACTTTTTTTCTTTATTGTTTCTTTCAAGCGGCGTATAATTCCAAAATAAATTAAATGAAATTAGTATGTGAGCAAAAACTGAATTTTTTTTTTTTTTTTGGTCTTGACTCTCCTTGGCTATTTCACTGAGATGATTGTACTTTGTTTTCGTTGTCATAACCATGACTCGTTACAACTTATGACTATTTCAATCAAATGTGGATCGTTCTTAACATTGTTTAAAACTTCCAGAGCAATTTTCATGCGTAAGTTTTGTTTTTTGTTTAAAATTCGGCAATTTTAAAACGAACTACGCTGTCGCAAGCTTTATGCACAAAATTTGCGAAAAAAAAATTTATGACATAAGTCAACATCCTTTACCACTTACCTAATAGTTATTCGACGATTCTCCATTATAATTGTCTTGATCTTTCTCACAATTTCTTGACCTTCTTTGAAAAGCTTGTACATACCTAACTAGCTTCTCATAGCACCCATATTGAGTGCGTCAATTTTTATCCATGAGTACCGGGACCTATCCGAACGGACGAATCCGAACGACAAACTTGAGAAGCTTGTTCATGGCGATCAGTTACTTTCAGAGTGTTTGCGAAAAGATTTAAATAGGTGGTCGCCGAAAGAAATATTTTTTTATATATTATTCTTTCAAGATGTCAGAGCTGAGCTTTGAACCCGGAGCGCTCTCTTACTACACTACGGCGACCACATGTATATATTTTTTTGACTTAAAATACAATCACCGTGTATATTAGGGTGGGTCAATTTTTTTGCCTACTAATCGTATAGCAAAATCGTGATCTACGAGAAATTCTAAGAACTTTTCCCAAAGAAACCATGGTTCTAAAATCAAAATCGAGCTTCCGGTTTTTTACGAGAAAATTTGGTGTTCAGGTCATCCGAAAATAATGCTATTTTTTTGGAAGTATTCATTGCATTTGATGAATAGTTGACTTGTAACGCTGGAAGAGGGCTTATTTTAAAGGAAATTATCTCAGCTTTCTATATCTGTCCTCATTTATAGAAAATTGTTTACCCAAATAATGGTTTTGGAGGTTTATGTCACAATAATAATAGTTTTAGATGTTTAACAGTTTTACTATTAATATTTTGACATAAACCTCCAAAACCATTATTTGGGTAAAAATATTTCTATAAATGTATATGCCTCTCTTAAGACTTCAAGTAGTTCTAAACACTTAATTACAGTTTTACACAAAATATTTTGCAAATTCTTTAATTAATTTTTTTCCACAGCAAAAAATCGGTCAATCAGCAAAATAAATCTAAGTCTTATGTCTTTTACAAACGTTTTGAATTAAAAAAAAGGATAAAAAGTATTTTTTTGTTATCTGACATTTGTTTTTTATACCCTACACCATCACAATACGTGGGTATATTAAATTGCTTCACACTGAACCAGTAACCATAGGTTTACGATGAGGAATAATTCTTTTTATTTTTTCAGAAGTTTCATTTTTCTCTTCTTTTTTGAGCCTTTTTCCAAAAAAGTCTTTCTACTTCAATTGAATTAGAAACTTTGTGATCTCCTATAAGAATTATTCCATTTAATCCACTACAGATTCCTTCAGTGAATACTTTAATTTTATTAATTTTAGGAATTACTGTAACTTGAGCTCATCATAGAATTAGAGAAGAAAATTAATCTCAAGCTACACAAGGAGTTTTAGGAATTTATTTGAATTTACTACAAGCCTACAAATATATTTGAACGGTTTGCTATCTATGGACCTAAACAGGTGAAAAAAGGTAAAAATTATGAATTTTTAAAAGTTTTTTTTGCGATTTTGGTCTCGAACGTGAAGTTTTTTTATTGTCTCAGAAAGTAAATCAAAATTCTGCACGATGAGAAAATGATCACTTTTTGCAAAAATGACACCGATGACCCAAATATTTGGAGGACCATAAAAAAACGTAATAACTTTGGTTAAAACTGGGAGACACGAGTCTTCTTTTGTTTGGCCTTTTATGAGCTTGTGGTGTCCTTATAATTAATTTTTGGTGTTGCACTGAATTCTCAGAATTATGCTCTAGCTTCTCACAGCATCCATATTGTGTACGTCAAGTGCGAACACAAACTTGAGAATCAGTTACTCTAAAGCCGAAACAAATATTTTTTTTATTATTATTTCAAGATGTTAAACCTGGGATTTGTAAATGGAGCTCTCGCCTTAGTAAGCCAACCCACTACGCCCTGTATTTTTTTAAATTCAAAATGTCATTTTCAATTCAAAATTAACTTCTTTTGTTTTCATACTCGCATGTTTTACTTTTGATATTGCATTCGATGAAGTTTAATTTTACTGTTCTACAAAACTAATAAAAGAACTCAAGAAAAATGGTGTTGTCTATTATAAAGGTTTCAAAAACTTTTTTCTCTTCGGTTTCAATAAAGCAAATATTTTTTTTTTCAGATCCATTTTTTAACAGTCTTTGATATGTTTGTTTAACGTGGAATTACAATTTTATGTTTTTTTTCTTGCCCACTGTTATTCATCACTTTGTTGGCAACCTACACACAATAAGTCTATCACAAAAATAAATATCTCTCATGAAAAGCTGAAATACCAATAGAAAAGATTGAAATTCTTTATAAACTTATTCGAGCGGCAACAACTAAATTGAACTCTCAACCTAACTTGAAGCAACCTTATAAATAGGATGAACAAATTTTCTCACATTTTATAGGCGTAGAGATATTTCTGTTTATTGAAATTTATTTAAGTTTTTATAGGCATAAGCAAAAGTTAAGTGTGTAGAAAAAATGTTTAACAAAACTATGAAAATGGGAGTGTCCTTATCTAGACATCCTTCAACACGAGGATTGTAAAGATGAAACTTAAATTCCTTTACTAAAATCTAAGAGTTGTTGTCTTGGCAAACAACAGAGAAAAAAACAAGAAAAACTGTTCTTCGGTAGTCAAAAAAACGTCAAACACACTTCACACTGTGCTATTAAAAAGTCAATAAAAGTGTTGAATAAATAATTGTTCAGAATGACAAAGGTGTTGCATTCTTCGATCATTTTTTGTTATCAAAGAACGAAGGCTGTATTGGAAACACCCGACTGAATGAAACCATCTACTGAAGCAGAAATTTAAGAGATTGTACTTAATGTTTCGGGTGTTTAAGTAAAATTGTTCACAAATTAGACAAATCAGATAATGTGATTTTTTTAACAATTTTAAATCCTTAGCTCTAGTGTTATAACATTTATTGTATTACTCGTATATCGAGTCATCACCGCAAAAAAAAGCTCAAGCGACAAAAGCGAAATATTACAGGGGAAGGTTTATATTATTTTCTTCTTTTTTAAATAAAGTTAGAGCAAGAAATTTTTGTATGAAAACACATTTTGTTCCAGTGCATTGTATGTATGTATTTAATAGTCTTATCGTATGATTTTAATAGTCTTAAGATCCTAATACTGGTATTCTTATGAGAACTAACATCCGTTAAGGATTATGTACATTAACTCTAGCAGAACTGAACTAGTTTTCGACCCAGATACGAAAAGTCTCATCAGAGTTCTTTGTGTTACACATATTCATATTTTTGCATTGAATTACAAATTACCAGAAGAAATATGCTGAATTTAAAAATTTCACTTCATAAAGAAAAAGACTGGTAAGAATAACATTCAAATATGTAATTCACATATCCTATTTCCAATAGATTGTGTTTCTACTTCGTTTCTAAAAGGCTGATGAAAAATTCCTTCCATCACTCTCTGTTCCACGTAAGGCTGTATCATGTGGCAGTAATGATGAAGAATGTCATCATCTGTAAGAAAGCCCGTTGCGCAAAGTTTATTATCTGCTTCATCATAATCGTGAACAGTAGTATTGCAAGTTATTTAGTTCACTTTTTATCAGCCTTGGTTATACAATTACAAATACAATTTGATTTTCATGAAATACATGATATACTTACTAAAAGGGATTTCCTCTAATACAGGTAAAAACAACAAAATCAACAAACCCAACAAGCAAAATATTTCGAGTTATAAAATACGTATTTCGTTTGAGTTATGGAGAGCTTCGACTAATGGAAATACGAGTTAGGGGAAAAAAATTGTACGCAATCTATTCTCTTGATGCTACTGCCCACCTAATTAGTTAAAAAAAAATCGACTTAAATAAAAATTCATTTATATTTTTTTCATTTTTGATATAGAAATTCCATTGATACTTCCTATTATCTTAATTACTCAGTTTTCTAATTTATTAATTTGAACAACTACATCGTTTATATATTTATTTTAATTTTACTACAACTGTGGGCAGATTAAATCGTTTTCATGCTTTTGTTTGTTACGCCTTTGCTAAACTAAAATTATTATTTTTTTGGTAATAATTTTAAGTATTTTGATTTACTTTTTATGGTTCTGACCTTTAACTAATTAGAGGGACTCATCTTTTTTTTAATCTATTGTTGAGAAATGTGCATTTTTAAGTAGCTTGCTCACCTGTTAATACATAGAAAATTAGTACAAAGGTTGACTCTTTTTAGCACTTTATTAGCATATAAAATAAATTTAATTTAGAAATATATATTTTTTAGTATTTTATAGCCGGCAATTTTAAACTATAATTGTATTCCATTAACAAAAAAAAAAAAAACTCATTATATTTTATTAAGGCTTTTTGATTGTTATTATTATAGTTGTTGCTGTTGTTGTTTCCATTTCACTGCTTTTCTAATATAAAATGATTGCAGTACGTATTTTTTTTTAATTTATTTTTAAATATTCATATAACCTCGCACTTGACTTGAAGGTACGAGTATTTTTGTTAGAACAAATGATTATTCATTCATTTTTGAAATATTTTAATAAAAATTGCTATACTCGAGAAATTCACAACAGTTTTAGAATACTAAACATGAATTCATAATACAATAGAATTCTATTGTTAGTTTAAAACAAACAAACAAAAACAACAAAAAAACTACACTTGAAGAAATTTTGATTGCAACTGTCCTGTACTAGCAAATTGATGTGTTTTTTAGCTTTTATCTTTGTTATAAATATTTTCACAGTGTACGAGTATCTTTTTTTTAGTAATTACAGGGTTTATTGTAATTAAAAATAAAAACTTAAACTGGTTTATATTCAGGCTTTACTTAAAAATTTCATTTTCAAACAAATAAAGGAAATTTAATTTAAACAAGGCCACTATAATAATAATAATACGAGTAATATTTGTTAGACGCATATTAAACCCGTACAAAATACATATATTTAATTTCTTACATTATTACTGTTTATATGTTTAATTTAATTAAAAAAAATATTATTATTTTTTTTATTTTTTATTGCAGATCTTCGTCCATGTCTTTGGCTATGAATGGTGCTCCTAGCAAATGGCATTTTGCAGCTCATATGGGTGAATTATTGCGTTATACGAGCGATGAGCTGAGTGGTCCCATGGGTTGTGCCAATTTATGGCCAAATTGTCCTATTAGTTCTAAGAAATTAATGAAATTGTCATATAAAGTGAAACTTTAAAGGCAAAATAATAGTTTAGATTTATACATCAATTGTTGCCAAGCTGTTAAAAGTATAAGCAAAAATATTTTTTTGGCGCATATTCATAAATAATTTCTAAGTATGTATTAAGTATCTTATCTATTTAAGTTATTCACATATCTCATAAGAGATATTCACTAGTTTATGTCAAAGCACCTTTAACTACCTTTGGCACATTTTCATCATAAAAACGAAAAATCAGTAGCGCGATTCAGTCACATATTTTTACAATAATCGCATTGTTTTCAACAGTAAAAAACAGAATTGTTTACGATAGTTCCAATCAGAGAATGACATGAATCGCACTCAAATGGCAATTTTTTGTCTTTTTAAAAATGAATATTGAGCTAGCAATACACACTAACTAAATGAATGCTGCTATTGCATGATTCAATTTAGTATGTCTTTTGCTACAAAATGCTTGTAGTTGCTTGCAAATTCTAAACACTCCAACCAATCACAAAAGCAGTAAGTATGTTTGAGTATTTCACTGTTTAAATGTGAATAAACCAACTACGAACAAAAGGAAAACAATAACACGATTATAATGAAAAATAATGCAGTTTCTCTTATATTTTTAATTAAATATGCTACTTTTTTCACTGTTTCAGTCAAACGATTTAACCTCTTAGTTGAGCTTTAATGAATCATTTGAGTGTTTTGTATACAAAGGAGTGTTTTGTATGTTGTTACTGGTAACGGTATCTAAAAAAAGATTAAGAATAAACAATGCATTTACAAAAGTAAACTCTACAAGCAATACAGTTGCCACTGTTGATGAATAAAAACAAAACAAAAGCAGTAATAATAAGAATAAGCAGTAAAATCGAATCAACTCATGTCATTCTCTGGTCCCAATAGCTATTCTCGTAAACTATCAACAAAAATTTTTATTCTGTTTATTCAGTTGGAAAATCGTAAATCTTATTTTGAAATTTTGTTGAAAGATATGTCTACGCTATTAACTAGTTTGTTTGAGAACCATTTTTATGTGCTTTTATAATCCTTTTATACTAGAGGATTGTAACCTTGATTACATTCTATCCATTTTAATTACCAATTATCCAAAACCTGACTGATTTTATACCGTGTTGCCCCATTATTGTAATTTAAACATAAAGAAAACTAGAGTTGTCGGCTGTCACTAAAGTGTACTGAGTGAATCACATAATTGTTACTGCAAACAAGAAAAATTGTTGACTTCTTTTGCTAATATCGTATTGCTAAAAGGTACTGAATCGCTGTACAGGATAAAAAAGTGTCACCAGATGGGGCAATTGCTATTGATCATTCAAGGTTGGCCTTTGAGTGACAGCAACTTGTCTTGTTCGTAACGTGGTTAATAGGAGAAAAAAAAACTATCATTACAAATTCCAGTACAATACATAGCATGAGTAGGGGTTTAATTCCTTGAGTACTGGTCTCAGGAAAAAAACCACTGATTCACAGAACAGCTGATTGATTTCATTTGATACTTTTATTATATTTAATGATCTATTTGAAAAGTGCAACATTTTTCAAGCGCTAATAAAAGACTAATAAAAATTTAAAAAATTATAAGAAATTTTTAAGTATAAACCTGTTAAATTACGATTACATAGTAATCAATTACATTACTTTTTAAAAAAGAATCGTAATGACTACTAATTCTAAAAATAGAATTTTCTGTTTACTAATTGATTACGATTACGAATAAAAAAAAATTACTACAAAATAATCAAAAGTAAACGAAAACGAATCCCAATTATTTTCAACGATTCTTTTTGATTATTTTTCACTATAAAAAGAATCGTCGAAAATAATTGGGATTACTTTTGATTCTTTTAAAGTAATTGCCAGAAATTCTGATTATTTTTTGATTATTTGTAATCGTTTTCCATTAATAATCATGCAAAACCTTAAATAATCGTAATCATTACTTGGCCCCTAAGAAAAATGTAATCTAATTAGTAATCATTACTTACCAGTACCAGGTATGATCAGGAGAAAATATAGTGAAAAAAGTCAAGTGCTATAAAATATTGCCACACACAATAAGAAATAAATTAAATATGTCCTTTGGTCTATAATATTCTTTTTAAAGAACAAAACTTTTTTTTTAATAAATGCCCAAGGGTTTGAATTGACTGCTGTATCTCGTCTGGAATATGAGTATTATTGACATTTAAGCTTCTCAACATGCCAATATGCTGAATTTCATTTCATATACTATGTATGTACCAATTAGAATTTGTTGCTGAGTTAGTTATGAATTATAAATAAGATCTATAATTATATATCGTATCTAGTTTCTAGTTCGACTTTAGTTATGATTTATGAATATGCGTCATAAATTGCTCTTCAGAAAGAAGAAACATGAAAAACAAATTTTTTGCTTAATATTGAAAGTATCCTATACAAATTAATTTATTTTTTGGATTTTGTATTTATATTTTTATCAAATATGTGTAAATATATCTCTAAGTCGTTTAGTTTAAATTTAAGAAATTCTATTGAAACAAATACATACTTTTAGAAATTTGTTTCACGTTTGTATTCGAATGAAGAAAAAAAACAGAAAACAAGTAATAAATTATATATTACGAGTATTTTTTTTAGTTATAAACGGAAGAACTTGTACACTAGTCGGTTACAATTTTTTATTTGCTAATTTAAGCATAATTTTTATTTTTATTTTATTAATTTAGTTGCTGCTAAGTTTATGTAAATTATTTTAAACTTTTTATTT
This sequence comes from Metopia argyrocephala, assembly GCA_963576795.1. Taxonomy (NCBI): domain Eukaryota; kingdom Metazoa; phylum Arthropoda; class Insecta; order Diptera; family Sarcophagidae; genus Metopia; species Metopia argyrocephala. Next base: position 100,167,642 of record OY756210.1, read on the forward strand.
AATTTTTGTATTTTTATTTGTTTTTTCTTTTGCTTCGTCTAACAAAAGAAAATAAATATATTTTTTTGTTAAGTAGTTTTGTAAATACGAGTGAGAATATACATTTAAGCGTAAAATAAATAAAGAAAAATTATTTTTTTTCTCAAATACCCACTAGGAATGTTTTCTTTTAATTCTCTTAATAAATGTTTTTTAAAAAGATCTTTTTTTTTCAATTTGTACTATCATTTGATATTTTTTTTTTGTTTTTCTTTTCTTTTTAGAGAATGTGAAATAGCTGTAGTAACGGCAAGTTTTAAAGTGATAAATTTACTTATGGGTTGGTTGTAAACCAGGTAAGACAAAGAATTATATCTACGAATAGAGATTTAATTTCTAGCAAAATTATTAAAGACATGAATGTTCATCTTTGGATACCCACCCTCGTTATTCATATAACCCTTTTTCAGAGTTATGGCCTAGATTTCTCATAGCACTTATATCGTGTGCGTCAATTTGTATCCTTGATTTCCACGACCTACCGTTTTACGACGAATCCGAATGACATACTTGAGAAGCTTGTTAATGGCAATCAGTTACTCTCAGAGCTTTTACCAGAGGAGATTGTGAAAAAAATATTTTTTCATATTTCTTTCTCTCAAGATCTCAGAGGGTAAGTTTGAACCCCAATTTCACTTCTTAGTGAAGCAACACACTACTTACTAGACTATTTGCTGTTTGGGTTGTACAAGTCGTAGCTGTTCAATAGATGTTCTTTACAATGAGTAAAACAAAAACAAAGCAAAAACAGTGAAAGTGATTGTACCATTTAGTTTTGTACATTGTTTTTGTTTGTGAGCACTACAAATACACTAACTCAAATCTGCGTACGTAAAAAAAAAAAAATTAATGAAAAGAAAAAGAAAAGAAGAAGAGAAAAAAAAAAAACAAATTATACGAATGTAACGTAATAACAAAGCAAGCACAAGAGCGAAAAGCGTATTGTTTCGTTTGTGCTCTTTCTCTTTTATAAAGTATTTGTTTTGGTTTTGCTCATGTACAATACGATAAAAAAAATTGAAAAGTTTATGACCTTGTGGAAACGTTTGCCAAGTGTTTTGTTTGTTTGCCCACTCTGGTAATAATAGTTATGTATGAACGTATATTAAATGATACTCGTATAATAATTTTTGTTTACCTTTGTGGAAAAATGTTTAAGTTTTGCGGAAAAATTTGTGTTGTTTCTAATTATATGAGCAACATACTCGTAAAAGTGCTTTATTTTATTTGAAGTTAATTGTTTTTTGTTTAAATGTTGTGAATATTTTCCTTATAAACTCGGTGACGATTTATTACTTTATAATTTATAGTACAGTGCCAGCTTGTTAATCCGAATTAATGATTGTAAGCCCTGATTCGGATTTACGAGATATTCGTGTTACTGGATGTGCTGTCATTATGTATTATAATTTGCTATATTCGAAAATAAAACACAAGCTAGTATTTTAAAACAACTTTATTTAATTTGTTTTGATAACGAGTAAAAAAACGAAAGCTTTTAGTATTATGTTTTTTTTTTAACATACATAATTTCCAAAGCCTTGTTCCGCAATTCCTTTAGCACCAGTATGTAATCTGTTTGAATACCACGTTCCTTTTCGCAGTCTATAGCAGTATTTAAGGCTGTACAGCTTCCCGATTTTTAACGTGTTTCGTTATAGTCTCTGATTCCATATTTTCTGTGTTTGAATCTGAACTAATACTTATAAAAGAAGTGTTGTCAATAATCTAGCTAAAAATTTCATCTTAAGAAATTTGCACGCAATTATTGCGGTGAAATAAATTGGCTATTGTGTGAAATTCTTTTGTTTCTTAAACACGATCATTATCAGGTAATTCTTGCCATAACAATGAAAGTGGGATGTTATCATCCGAATCCCACCGCTGATAATGAATATGCTTCCAACAAGGCTTTATGGAAGAATTAGGCACATTGTCCCAAGATCGTTTGTGAAATTCCCAAGCATCTTTTAAACTGAATTGTTTAAAAAAAATGTCTGAATTGAAAAAAATATGCAATTCCGATTACTGAGCTTTCAATCATTTCGGACAATAGAGCATGTAATACGTCATAAATTCGAATTACTGGATAATTCGGATAACACGCCTTCGGATTAGCAGGCTGGCACTGTATTTAGTTTTAGTATTATAAACTTAATTTTTTAAATATTTTTTAAAATATATCGTAGTTTTTTGGCCACCACTGTACGTATTTTTTTTTGCGTTCCTACAAATCGATCCGCCCTAATGTACATACATAATTGGATATATCAAAAACAGTTGGTAAATTCGTTTCGCTTTTTATTGAAAATTATTTTTTAATTTTTTATTACTGCAATATTATTATTTAATTAAATTATAGCAAAGCGCCCTTAACTTTCAATAATTTGCATAAATTTGCATTGATTTTATTGAGAATTTTTTCATTTTTTCATTTTTTTTCAAACGTCATTCTATGTTAGAACCAGTATTTTTTTTTTTTTTCATTATAAACGTGAATGTTTTATTAGTGACCGACCGGCAATAATTATTTTAATTTTATATGTGAATAAAAAAATAAAAAGCTAATCATTAATTTAACTTGTTTGCAATTGACTAGAATAGAACATAAAGAAAATTATAACTTCCTTTTGTTAACATACGAGTACTTTTATTAAATGTATTATTAAAATATATTATTAAAACAACAATGTAAAGTAAATTATTTTTTAATTTCAATTAGAATGCATTATTTTGTTATAGAATATAATCAATTTAAAATATTGAAATTAATTAAATAACGCGAAAACATAAAGTTAGAAAAAACAAACCTAATTTTGCTAAAGGTTGTACTTGTTGTCCATAACAGTTTCATATTTTAAACACGATACTTTATAAAGTACATACGAGTACATATTACAATGCATCCATTGGGGTTTTAATAATTGACGCTATTTTTTCTGACAATTTTTTCTTTTTGCCTTCATAATTGTTTTTTTATTATTTAAAAGTACAAATTATGAAATTGCACACACAAAAAAAAAGTTAACCAAAATTGTCAGTCAATCTTAAAAGACTCTTACTAGGAAGTGCACTCGTACTCTCGTAACATCATGTTAAACCACTTGTTGCTGTCAGTCTACTTCTATTTTATCACGTAGACTACTCAGTTATTCAATGGTAAAAACCGTTCAAAGACAACTTATGCCAGTTACCTTTTACGTCTACAGACCATTTCTACTACGGCCGCAAAAAAAAAAATTTTTTTTTAGTTAAAAAGAGATAGAAAATGTTGCCAACACTATGCATTATGTAATCAAAAGCAAAGCTCACACACTAACAGTGTTGCAATAGTGGTTTTTACTATTAGATTTGCTAGTAAACAGCATAGCGTAAATAAAAGAGTTACCATTATAGAAAGAAATTCAACATGTTTGTGTAGAAAAAAAAATGTATCACAATGTTCACACTTGTGTTTTTGAACGCGTTTAAGCAAAAGGTTTTAATTACAAAACATAACCGTTCACATTACATTTGAGATGTTTAAGAATGACGTTTTATCAGCTGATAATGGTGCTTGTACAAAATTGTAAACAAGTTTGAGAAAATTAAAAATATGTCTACGAAAAATTGGAAGAATACAATTATGGAATTCTCAATATTATTGATTTATTTAAGGGTGAGCAAAGACTGTATAAAAAAACCGCCCGTCATACGAAAAAATATAAATAATGTGAAAAAACAACTAATTCTGTTGTTTTTTTAGGTTTTTGTAAGTGTGCCGCCATTTTACACTACGGTAATGTGTTTAATAACCATAAAAAGTGGCATTTTCAACAATTACGTACTGAACACATCCCAAAATAAAATGCAACCCTGCGATTTACGTGTTTAGCGAAGTGTTTAAATTTAAAACATTTCATTTGAGACATTTAACAAAACGCGTCAATGTATGGTAAAGCATCTCAAAATCGACTTGTTTAAGGCTTAAACACGATTGAGATGTTAACACGTTAGGTGTGAACATAGTATAAAGGTCTTAAACTGTTAGTTTTTATTCAAGAAGGATAGAACTAAAGATTACGACATCACGCATACAAAATTTAATGTTTTTGCGCATATAGTTGAAATGACGTCACGAAAAAGTTAAATCTGTATTCATAACAGTAAGAAAAATAATCTTTATTTCTTTCTTTATTCACTCTTAAATATAGCAGTCTCTGCGACATCTAACGGGAAAACATTCATATGGCGTAATCTCTACTTCTATCATTCTTGGTTTTTATTGATTACATGTACGAGTACTTGTCTACTTCTATTATGATTTTCAACTAAACTGAATGTTATGTTGTAGTTGTTAAATTGTTATGATTCACAGTTCAACTCAGATTTTAAGCAGTTGTTTGCATCTCTTATATAGGTGTGATGTGTGACCTGTCAAAGTAAAGCAACTGGTTTTTGTCATTAGTACTTTAGTCTGTAAATGTATAAGGAAATTTAAAAACTACGAATAAACAGCGTTAAATTTATTTATTCGTTTAATATGTGGGGAAAAATTACAATTCCAACATATGACTTTTAGAGAAAAGTGTGAGTTAAATAGATGATGATTGTTATGAATATACTATACAAGTCCAAAAAACTCTATTGAGACTAATGTAGCTGGAGTCGAAAACATGTTCAGTTCGACTGGTGTACCATTCCTTCTTCGCCTTTGATTAAGAAAGCATAAGAAAAACAAGTTTTTGTAAAATATTGAAGTGATTTTTTTTTTTTGCATTTTCGCAGAAACAGTTGAAACCCAGATAAACAATTTACAGTCAAGCGTGTTAAACACAGGATTATATTGTAGAATTTTATAAGTTTTTCATGGAATTCGAAAATTGCTAAAGTGAATAATTTCGCTAACATGAACTCCCTTGATTTAAGTTAGTTAACGTTACAGCGAGTACAGTAGTCTCCGTGATCTAGTGGTTAGCGCCGGTTTCAAATCTCAGCTCTGACATCTTAAATGAAAGAAATATAAGAAAATATTTCTTTCGGCGACGACATCTTAGCAGTCTTTTAGCAAATCTCTGAAAGTTAATTGTCGTCAACAAACTGCTCAAGTCTGAATTCGTATTCGACGTTAAACTGCAGGTCATAGTAATTAAGGATAAAAAATTGACACACACATCATGGGTACTGTGAGAAGCTAGGCCGTAACTCCGACAAAGGGTTGTAATGGCCAATTATGTATGTATTTATGTAAATCAAAATCACTTTTAAAACTTTAGGTAGGATGAGTATTAATTGCACTTTAATATTATCTCAAAACCAGTAAAACAATTTCCTGTTATTTTATTTCATACTACAGGGTTGGCAACTCTGTGTAGCAGTGTGTATTAAAATAAACAGCAAATTTGCTGCTGGTACACATTTACTTGCATTTGTTGCTGTAAAAGCAGGTTTGCAAAAGCAACATGCTGTTTGACCGAATAGCGGTTATAATTGGTGGTATTGCTGTAGAAATTGCGTGCCGTTGCACCATTGCCTTAGTTTTTTTTTTTTTGTTTTAGTTATTTCTGTTATTGTTTCTATTGACGCTGTTTCTATTACTTTATAAAAATGTTGCTACTTAAACATGGTTTGCCTATATTTCGCTATATTCGTTCAGTCTCTACTCATTTATGGTGCAAGACCGGGAAGCTACGGTTTGGTTTTTTCTTCTTCTTTTTTTTGAAAAGCCCACCTTTTTTTGGCAAACATACTTGAAAATGTAAAATAATATTTATATATGTATGTATGTATGTGTATAGAGAAACACAATAAAATGAAATATTTCTGTGGAAATTTCTAGTCGCATATTGTTACCAAATATGCGGAAATTTACAATAATGCAAAACTTGTTGGTTGTCTTTGTAATAGATACCGACATACATACGTACATATGTATATATACATATCTATGTATTAATGATTGTTTTTTCTTACTACAAAAGTCATAGGAAAATTTCAAGTATTTTGTTTTGGTTTTTCTTAATGAGAAAGTGTGCATTATTAAGTAATATTTGCTTCATAATAGAAACTGAACGAAAAAAATATTACATGTTATGTATTTAACTGTAACGTATATGTTACATTTGTAGCAACTATACAGACATACATACATATCTTAAGCAGTGGTGTCCAAATACACATACTTTGATATTTACATACATACATACATAATTGGGCATTACAACCCTGTTTCAGAGTTACGGCCAAACTTCTCACAGCACTCATATTGTTTGCGTCAATTTTTATCAGTGAGTACCTACAGTTTAACGTAGAATCCGAACTATAGAACTGAGAAGCTTCAGTTACTCCCAGAGCTTTTGCCAGAAGACTGCTAAGAAATTGTCGCCTAAAGAAATATTTTTCCATTTTTTCTATTACACTACAGCGATATTTGAGATTTATACACTCTTGTGCAATATTATAGCCGCACTAACTTGTTCAGCAGTTTTTATTTATAGCGTTGAAAAATAAAAATTTGATAGGTTTTACAAAAATAACTGTATTTAATTCAAATTTAAGGCAACTAAGAAATAATATTTAGATACAGTGGCACAATAAAGTAGTCAGATAAACATTTCAATTAAACTGTCATATTAAAAAAGTATTAAACATTTTGTTTTTTTTTTAAATATAAATACGAACTTCTCTTTGAGATAAAAATCAATTCTTTTATAAACCAAAAAACAAAAAACTTCATTTTATATAAAAAATATCAACAAAAGAAGTAGTCGGATAGTTGAAAATAATGTTTTTAAATCTGACGAAAATATGTATTATTTTGTACAAAGTCATTTGGCTGCTTCTAAACTTTTGGCATAAATTCTATAAAGTTTCTTCGTAAGGATAGATAAATTCTCTCCCATTCGTTCTTTAACGCTTTAACGAGTTCAAAATCGTATATTATTTTTTATTTCGATTTCTAAATCTACGCATAAATGTAAAATTACTTCATTTTCCAAGGACTATGGTGGTGTTCCGAGAACATGTGAACTATTAAACACCAGCTACACACGTACAGCATGAGCCTTATGTTTTGGATCATTGGTTTGACAGAACTAGAATGTGTCTTTTATAGCCAAGTTTTCAACGCTTGGCACCTATTGTTATTTATTATATAAGTACACAGTTCCCCGACACCAGAAGCCGACAAACTAACACTCTTACTTTTTTTCTTTGAGTTCTTCGTTAGTCCCTCTGTTTTAAATAAATTACATTTACTTTCATAGGTAAAAAAGACTTTGTTCCAATGCAAGATATCCACGATTTTGTACTTCTTGCAACAATCTTGCCCTTTAATTGTATTCACTTTATTAATAGATGCCTTCTTACAAGCTACTCTTCCATTATAGCGTCTATTATGTAGGGCTGGCTGTTCATACTCTTATAGGGCTGCAGTCGCTGGTAAAATCTATCGCAGTTAACTTGAGTCTTCTAAGTATTCCTCCTCTGGTTCGAGAGGCTTTCCTTCTTTATAATTTTTTACAATAATTTTTCTTAAGTGTTCTTTAGTGTACAATTTTGGTCTAAACATTCTCACAAGTTTTAAATAAAAAGTGGTAAAAATAATAGCTTTATAATTATGGCCTAAAATACCTAAATGACAACGAAAAATAAGGGGAATTCCCAAAGCATTTTTGAACAAAAACAAAAGTGTTGCCATATGTTCGACACCTTTTTTAACGGCTATTTTGAGCTTAAAAAATGTTCTTTAAAATTAAAAATAAAGGTACCTACAAAGATAAATTGAAACATTTTCTTTTGAATTTTTAAAAATAAGAACATTGTATAGGAACAGCCATAAAGTAAACCCTCTTAAGGGGTTTTAATACGTTAAACTTTAAGGCAATGAAAATTTAATGTCTGTTCGACAACTTTATTGATTTACATACATACATACATACATACCTGGCCTTTACAACCCTGTGTCAGGATTACGGCCTAGCTTCTCGCAGCACTCATGTTGTGTGTGTCAATTTTTATCCATGAGTACCGGGACCTACAGTTTAATGTCGACTCCGAACGACAGACTTGAGAAGCTTGTTCATGGCAATTAGTTACTCTCAGAGCTTTTGCCAGAAGACTGCTGAGAGGTAGTCGCCGAAAGAAATATTTTTTTCATATTTCTTTTTTTGAAGATGTCAGAGCCTGGAGTCGAACCCAGGGCCCATGTCTTAGTAAGCCAACACACTAACCACTAGACCACGGTGACTACTTTATTGATTTACTATGTTTAAATGTTTTCATAACATAGTGTGTACAACTTTTTCGTCAAATTTTTGCCTAGTGTGGACCCTATCTCAGGACATTGCAATACGGTTTGACATATAAAATCCAATTTATTAAGCAGAGCTCTTTATGGAAAAATTTAAAGTATCAATATATATTTTCTATGCAGATTTCGGTAATCTTAAAATCATTTATAACGAACTTATGATAAAGGTTTCAAAACTATAATTTCAAAATATATTTTTAAGTTTTCTCCTAATCCCTACTTATGTACGCTTGTTGTCTTACTTCTCCCTTACCTGTTAAGTTGGCAACATTTTTATAATAATATTAAGACAACAAACTTAATAATGGAAAAGAAAAAAAAAGCAATTACATAAATTTCATAATATCACCATAAAGACTAGTGTGTGCTCATTTTGGTATCTATCGCAGTGCGACAATTAATAATTCAAACACACATATAGTCCATACAGAGTGATTCGTCAATCACTACAACAGTTGAATTTAAATATTATTTGTCTATTAAAAAATATGGCTTTAACAAAAAAAAAAAAAAAAAAAAACAAACAAAAAATAATGTTTAAGGCAGGTCCGGTACACTTTTGCCAAAAGTCGATACAAAAAACAAACAACCAAACACTTTCACTCACTCACCAAGTAGTAAACGAAAAAAGGCCAAAACTCTTATGCTATAAATTCATAATGCTTTAGTCATAATATTGTATTAAAGCCAGAGTAGGAAAATAAACAAAACTGAACGTTTGATCTCATTTTGTTGTATTCTTTACAATGAGTAAAACAAAAATAAAACAGAAACAGTGAGAAAGATTGTCCCATTTAATTTTTTATATTGTTTTTGTTTTGAGTACTACAAATATACTAACTCAAATGTGCGTAGGTACAACAAAAAATGAATGAGAAGAAAAAGGATAGAAGAAGAGAAAAAGAAAAGAAGAGAAAAAAACAACAAAAAACAAAGCAAGCACAAGAGCAAAAAGCTAACTGTTTCATTTGCGCTCTTTCTCATTTAGAAAGTATTGGTTTTGGTTTTGCTCATGTACAATACCATTAATAAAATTTTGAAAACTGTATGACTTTGTTGTAACTTTTGCGAAATGTTTTGTTTGTTTGCCCACTCTGATTAAAGCCAATAGTTTTGTTTGTAAAGTAGGGTTGCCAATGTTAAATAATTTTAGAATACACAAAAAAAATAACAATACAATGGGTGTTGTGAATCATAATCGCAGGTTTAAAATACAACATCAAATTAACAACTGTTGTGAAATATTATTCGAGCTTTAGACTTTGTGGTTTATTTGATTTATTTGACAGTAGTTCTTTTTTTTTTTCTTCTTTTTTTTATTGAGACCAATACTCAGGGGTAAACTCCTACTGATGCTATGCATTGTATTGGAATTTTTGGAAAGGACATTATATATATTTTTTTCTTATATTATTATTAAGCGCCTTAGGAATGAGACAAATTGCTGTAAATTGGTCATTCAAAGGCCAGTGTTATACTTTCACCCTTGATTGATCAACAGCAATTGCCTCATCGAATCATCATACATGCTGATTGTGTGGTGAGTGCCTTTGCTAAGTAGGTTTAGCTGTTATCTGCTACTCCCCATAGGTGGCGCTTTTCTCTAGATCATTCGTTTTTGTTGACTTTGGTTATGTGGAATAGAGTGGAATGTCAGGGAGCGGTTTCTTTGTAGATTATTTGAAAACTATAATTTTGAGGAAACCGCAAACTAACCTTTCTAATTTTTCACCTTTGCTGGGATTTGAACCTAGACCGCTGGAGATTTTGTGCGAACGCTCCAAATACTATACCACTCATCCCCCTCAAATTTCTAATAAAATTATCTTCAATGTTAAGTTTAAGGCCTGTGTGCAGTTCAATAGCTCATCTATTACCACTTTTCCTTTGTATTATTCGAATTTATTAACAAATTATTTGCACAAAATAAAATTTATTTTATTTCTAAAATATCTTATGGGAGGATACACATTTTTCCATTTCCATTTTGTCTTTGTTCAACAGACTCGTCAGAAGACTTTCTTAAATATGGTATCTAAATTATATATGGCTTATATGCGAGAAGAGTGAAATTTTTTGAGTTAATAAAGCAGAAATATGAGACGAATTGTAATTCGAAACATATCTAAAAATTGTATTTTTATCTCTTTTTTTTTCACTGAGTGGCGACTAAAAGTGTCTTGTACTTTTCCTATACGTTAAGGCTAAATTAAAATCTTTTAATCCATTTATCTCAGAATCGCTTTTTTGAGTTATGCCACTCTTCTCGCAAATGAGCGATATGTTCTTGCAAAAATACCGAATGAATAGAAAAAATATTAAAAAACAAGAGAATGTTTAACAAGTAAAATTTGAAATTGTTGGCTTTCAGTCAGTTGTCATTTGGCAACACAACTGAGGTATGATTTTTATCCATATGAACCCCTTATTAAGTTGTTGCTATAATATATCCATTTATATGAAATTTTTTTACTAAAATGTTTAACAGATTTGAATTATACAACAAAAAAAGATATAAAATAAAAATGTCGTGCTTTTTTTTAAATAAAAACGTTTTTCTCGCCTTTAGTGCTTTTTTTAAATTCAAGAAAAAGAAAATCCTACTCTTAAAAATATTATTTTTTGTAAAAATAGTCTTTGTTTTTTATTACTTTACATTGAAAAACTTGACAACCCAGCTTAAAGCATAGGTATTTTGGCTTAAAATACAAAGAAACCATAAGCCATGCTCTCTGCAAATAAAGCAACGAAGAAAAACCCACCACAATATTTTGGTCAAGAGAGTTGTAAGTCAATAACAGATATTTTTTTTTCAATAATTTGGCGGTTTACAGCATTTACTTTTATTTTTATTTGTTTATGTTTATGTTTCATTATTATTTTTGTTGTTTTCACAATTTTTTTATAGTTTTTTTTTATTTATTTTTTTTTTTAAGTTAAAAAGTTAAACAAACATGTCTTTATGGTGTCTGTCATCCTCTCCCTGTTTTAATTTAAAAACTCTTGCTTAAAATTTTTTAGTTTTGTTTTCTGTATTTGTGCCATCCATCCACAGCGTTTAGGCCAAGTTTATTACTAATTTTAAGCAAAGCCTGCAGTCAGTTGTTGAAATTCGTTGCTAAAAAGCGGTAGTACCTTAAGTGGGGAAAAAGCAAAAGAAACTTATATTCGTAACTAATAAGTTATTACATAAAGTTTATAATTATTAACATAATTCATATATTTAAACTCGTTTTGTTTGTAACGAGACCAAAAACCAGTTATTCTTACATCTTTTGCTTGGAAAAATTAAGAAAATGAATCTACGTCAAGTGTTTAGTTTAACACTTATACCCACTTTATATGTGTTATTTGTTTTATTAATTGAATTTGTGGAAAATGGTTTGGCTCAGAATCCAGATCCTTTATTTGAGTTACCAGTACAGCTGGTCGGTTTTCCGGTAATTGTTTTATCAGTTCGTTTGTCGCAATTTGCTAAAAAGTTGGCCTACTCTTTGAATCCCAGTAAGTGACATCGAAATAGTTAAAATTTTTAAAATTGTGTAACAAACTAATTAAAATAATAAACACTAAATGGTACGAAACGGAAAACAAATATTTACCAATATCGGTGTATAAAATTTATAATTTTGGTGCTTCTTATCTTACTTTTCTTGCAAGTTGAACAAATTAAAAAAAAAATTAAGGTTTTTTTTAATCAGTAAAATGTTTATTTAAAAAATATACCTTTGCAGTGAATTTATTTTATTTTAATTAAAAATAATTTCAACTCAAAGAATCATTTTCTTAAAGAATTTTTAATTCAGTACAACCATATTGAATTCGCTCTTGACCTGAATTGTTTGGCTTACTTGCTGAGTAATAAAATTTTCAAATGAAAATTTAACTTTTGAGATTTGCACTTGGCATTTGGCTCTTCTATAACCCAATTTATTTTATTTAAGATGTTACTCTGAAATCAACAACAATAGCTACAGTATGACAATAACCCTTAAATGCCTCTTTTAACCGGCAATACAATATGGTATCAAAAGGTTTCTAACTTTTAGTCACGGCACGTATGACTACTTCTGCCAACTGTATTTTCTAATAGTATTTTTGTACTTGTTGTTGTGGTTGTGGTATATAAAACAAATTGGTTTTTTTACTACATTTCCTATGAGCGATGATATGTTTGTTTTACCAATTAAAATAAAAAAGAAATCATAACAAAAAAATTTTGTATAAAAAATGGGTCAAGGCTTTCAAGAAAATATTCATGAAAAAATTTAACAAACAACGCTTGGTTTCTATTTTGAGGGAAATTCCTGCATTTTAATATCATTAAACACAGTAATAGCACGAGCTAATATAGTCCAACAATTATTTTTTTTTTAATTATGTAAAAAAATGTTTGAAATATTACCTGATTTCTTAATGGTGCGTGAGATTTTTTCATAAAACTTTTTCAAGAGCAACTTGTTTAGGAATATATTCATCAAAAATTGTATTGGAATTAATTGATTGAGCTTTAAGTAAATAATTGTTAGTTACTCTGTGTGTTAGGAAATACATTTTAAAAATATTTTTTTATTATTTTCGCTTTTAATCGACATTTAAATGTTTTTTTTTGTTTTGTTTGTTTGTTTGTTCACAGATACCTATCGTGCTCGCACGAAGCGTGACACAGCCTTGTTGGCATATGATGCTGATATTGCTCAAAAAGAAATTTTAAGAGAATTTGGTTCTAGAGCCTGTATATTAGAAGAGCCCTGCCGTATACATGCCTCACGTCCAGGACGTCCTTCACAAACCCATATTAATTGGCAGGAAATATTCAGGTGAGTCAATAAACTGTTTTAATTGCATTTTAACTTCATTTAATGGGAAAAGCTTTGTTAAACATTAAAACTAAATTCTTGTGTTTAATAAAAAAAAAAAAATTACAAAAAATATATTAAAAAAAGAAAAAAAAAATCCACGGGAGTTTTGTACCTAATGCTATATTTACGATTGAATTCATATGGGCAAAATTAGAGAAAAGTAATAACTTCCGTGTAATTTTTATTCATACTTATTCATACTGATTTTAAATTTATTAAGAGCATACATACATATATGACAAGTGTTGCATAAAAATTTATCTAAATATGCCCTTAATAAATGTAAAACATTTTTTACAAATGAGGCAGTAAATAAATGACAAATAAAAATGGTGATATCCACCGAAATATATTGAGCTTGAAGGCGTTATAACACACTTCAACTTCTCCTGACAGAACGGCCTAATGAGATAAAGTGTTTTGCTATCAACTATACAGCCAAATTTGTCAAATGTCAGTATACAAGCACTGATTTTTTTCAACGGGTGCTCTAGTCACTACATATCGTCATATGATCTCCAAAAAGCCTTAAGTTACAAAAATTCAAAATCAACTTTTTAATTGATTATGGCTCACCGTAATTTTAGTAAAAGTGCATTTTTTTTTATTATCTACGTTCATATACATATTCGTTCACGTATGTATGTATATATCGTAATCCGCAAAATGTGTTTTTACGTGGCGAGTTGTATGTTCACATATGTAACAATTTACATTGGAGAGGCAGCGGTACTATTAACCCTTAACGAACGAATGCCGCCATACTTGCGAGATTGTAAATGTTCTAAAAAAATCGAATGCCGCCATACACGCGGCATGACGTGATATTTTAGGAAACTGTAGGTTTGGCTTTAATTATACATGCAACAATGAAGGGCAATCGACAATTGTTTTTTGTCGCACTCTGGTGCGCATTACTCTCCGAGCATCGAGCGAAAATACATACATACATACATAACTGGCCTTTACAACCCTGTGTCAGGATTACGGCCTAGCTTCTCCCAGCACTCATGTTATGTGTGTAAATATTCATCCATGAGTACCGGGACCTACAGTTTAATGTCGACTCCGAACGACAGACTTGAGAAGCTTGTTCATGGCAATTAATTACTCTCAGAGCTTTTGCCAGAAGACTGCTGAGAGGTAGTCGCCGAAAGAAATATTTTTTTCATATTTCTTTTTTTAAGATGTCGGAGCTGGGTATCGAACCCACGGCTCATGTCTTAGTAAGCCAACACACTAACCACTAGACCACGGCGACTACAATCGAGCGAAAATACATCATTTTATTTACGATTAATAAAGTTTGTTATCGAAGAAGAGAAACGAAGTCGTGCGTAGTTTTAGAGAAATGCGCTCGTTCGTTAAGGGTTAAATTTCACAGAGCTGTCATATACATTTTTCTTAAGAATTTTTTTTTTTTGTTTTTTTCTTTTTTAATTTTTTCTTTCTTCAAATGTCATTGTCAAATAAATGCATTTCATTTGTTACAGCTTGTTACTCGTATTATACTTTTTAACTTAAGAATGCTGAATGCATTGATTGGTAATGATTGTGGCAGCAGCAGCATGTTGTTGAAATCTTTTTCAATCAATTTTTATACGAAAAATGCCAACTCATTTGTGCATAATTTAATGTCTTTTTCACTTGCAAAAGTATATGATAAAACATGACAAAACTTTGTCCATATATTAGTGCAGAAAATAATGAAAGAAAAAAATGTAACGAAAATTACTTGAGTCTGGAGTACGTTAATGTTTTTAGTTTTGTTAAATTTGTTGGAAGAGATTTGTATTCTATTTTTTATATATTTATTTTTTCTTCTTTGTTATTGTTCACAAGAAAGTTAAAAAAGATTTATATTAATGAGTAGATTTTCAACAGTTACCAGGAGAAAAAAAATATGATTTTAGTTTTCGTATTAATTTTTCTTTTTTGAAAAAGTTTTAAAAAATTCAGAAAATTTAAGATTTTTTATTGCCCTTCAATACTACCAAAAGTACTTCATTTACACATGATTGTCCTTATAAAGCTTGCATACATACATATACATATGTATATCTACATACATCCCAATTGGCACAATCTTTGGGCACGACATTGTCGTCAAGAATGTCTTTAAGAGATGGCACCAACGTTTGTCGAGGAAGTCGCGGAGGTGTTCGTACACGATATTTTGTTGTAGTCTATTTCCTTGAAGTTGTCGATGATATACAGTATATTAGACAACAAACTTCCATACAAGTGTGGTCGACGACAAACTCAGTGACATTGTCGCTCAGCCAGTCATGCACGATTTTTGCGACATCGTGCATGATGTTTTTAGGACAGAGCCAACTGGGATGTATACATACATACATACTTACAAATACTGATTAACGTTTATTGTTCTATAAAAAAAATGAAAAAATATATAAAATTATACAAAACTTTTTACGATTGTTCACAGCAGTCATATCGTTTAATTTACAATTGCAGAAAAAAAGAAGAAAATAAAGAAAACCCCATTACATATTATAAGAGTTTTTTCTTTTATTATTTTCCATAATTTTATTACTTAAAATGACAATATACATAAATTATAGCGAAAGCAGAAAAATCAATAAAAGAAAAGTTATAGTTGCTAAGATTTTTAACAACTTTGACTTGGTTGTTATTTTTGCTTGAGAGACACTGACCTGACGCAATATAATAAATGTTGTTGAGGTACTAAAAATATAAAGAAAACAAAGAAAGTTTAAGAGAACTATAAATATATAACAGTTAATGCATTTAAAAAGAAGAAATAGAAAAAGGGAATTATTTTAAAACAAACATTAAAGTGAAATAATTTTTATGAACAGTGTGCTGAAAAGAGCAAAAGTTTAACAAAAACATCATAACTACTATTTTATGGAAGTATCTAATTTTCTATACAAAAACCCCGTTTTAAGTATGCATTGTTTTAAAAATTATTAAAAACATAAATGACTTGAGAAGCTTACTCATGGCAATCAGTTACTCTTCGAGCTTTTGCCAGAAGACTGCTTTCTTTTTTTCAAGATGTCAGAGCTGAGGTTTAAACACGTAGTAAGCCAACACACTAACCACTAGAGCACGCCGACTACAAAAGACTATAAAGACTAACTAATATTGTATTCTTTTTCTGTTTTTTTGGGAACTTAAATTATTACTTCCATATTCATAAAAAATTGAAGCCCCTATTCTCGTTCACAACACCTAAATGTTGTACTGTACATATTGGCTTCAACATATAAAAATAAATGTTGTAAACCATAGTCAAAGTAAAGTGTGATTTTTTAAAAGCTAAAGGAAAGTTTTTCAAAAAACACAAAATGCAGAAAAATTAATGAAATCTTTATTTGAATCGATAGTACGGTGTATTTGACATGCGAGTTGAGCTACTTTTTTTTCAGGCAATTTGTGAACATAGTTGTCAATTTTTCCTTTGTTTTATGTACATTGTTTTTGTTTTCATACTTTTTGTTTTGTTTTTTTTTGACAGTTATTTACCCTAACCAGCATCAAAATGCTGTGTTGTTTTTGTTACTGTTTTACTTGTTGTAATCTCAAAGGCACCTTATGATATGTGCGCCGTTTTATAGACCAAACTGAAGATGTTTGACAGTGAAACAAAACACGAAACGTACGTCAGCTGTTTAAACCAGTGTTGCCAAAAAGATAATAGCTAAAAAATCACCCTTAATATGATACAGTTCATAGGTTCATAATCGACGCCTAAAATAGATTTGAAATAATTATTATATATTTTTTCGAATTAAATTCGAATATTTATTGAATCTATATCGTATGAATTTTAATAGCCTAAGATCATGGGACATATTTCTTAACGGATATTAATTCTCATAAGAATACCAGCTTTTTAAATTCATACGATAGATTTGAAATTTATTTTAGAAAAAATTTAACGGAATAACTGACTTAAAACTCATTTAAAATTCATTTACATATTCACATACTATGTATGTATGTATGTATTTCTCTTTTAAGAATTTTATATTAAATTTTAATAAATTTATAACTAATTTTTGCACATGTAAAAACTTATATAGAATTAAACTTTTTTACTTGTTTAGTTTTTATCAGACTCTTTATTACATTTTGGTTTTCTAATCATATTCTGTTATTGTTAAATTTTATGCCATTACAAATTTATTTACAAACTCACTCCTTTAAAGTCCTTTTATAATTACTTTTGTTGTTTGCAAAAATGACCCTTTCTTTGTATAAAAAAATATTATTGTTGGACATTTGTCCCATGCAAATAATGGAATTAAACTCAACCAACTAGTACTTGCTATAGCAATAGAATTCTAAGCATAATAGCAACAACTTAATTAAAAAAAAAAGAAAAAATAAGAAAATAAGTATAAACCTTGACAAATTTTCAAAACTTAATAAATAAAATAAACTCTCACTCTTTCTTCCTTGCTCTCTCATACTTCCCTTAGGTGCCATATTTTTATTCTCAGTAGTTTTTCCTAAATATATTACACTCACCCACTGATTCTAAGAAAAGAAAAAAATTTAAATTGTATGCATGTACTTGACATATGTAAACTTTTATATTCCATTGTAAGTGTATATTGTGTTGCTTTACAAATGTTTAAAAGTTTTATTGTATTGTTGTTGTTCGACACAGAGAAAGAGATAGAAAGAGAAAGTGTGAAATGTACTTTTTCTCTTGTTTTTCTTTTTATTTTTGGAGTATGTAAATAATAACAAAAACATGAGGCAAAACAAAAATGTATGCAAATACATAATAGCAAAGAGTGTTAGAAACTTTACTTAGAGTCTTTGCTATCATATTGTTGTTGTTGGTTTAGTAACTTTTTTGTTATATTACCAGGTTATTTTAACAATGTGCTGATAAGAGCATGATTTGCTTGCTCTCCTTATAGAATTCCAACCATTTCTTCTTTCATCACAAAAACTCTCCATAAAGTATTTAGAATTCGTCGAGGCTGCTTTACGTCTATTTCCACAAGCATTACAAATTTTGTTTTTTGGTTTTTTTTTTTTTGTGTGTTATTGTTGATGCAAAATTTTAAAATCAATGTAAGCTTGTTTAATTTTTTTGTTTCGGTTTTTTGTGTACATACATACATATGTATTTGCAAACATGCATGATTTTGAATGGTTTTGAAATTAAGTTTGTTTTGTTTTTTCCTTAAGTGTCAAAATACATTAGTGAACAATTTTGTTATGAAAATAATGAAATTCATACCTTTTGGGTGTATTCTACCGCATGTTAAATAAGTAGAGAAAAAGAAAAATTAGTTTCAGTAAAGTGGGAATAAATAAATAATTTAATTTACTTTAATTCAAAACAAAAATAATAGTTAAAGTTTTTAAAAAAAAAAACAAAAATAAATAAATAAAAAGTTACAAATCATTATCAGATGTCTTTAAATTTATTTTGAATGGCTTGTGTACGTACAAGCTCAGATGCCGCCTATATATGGCGTTTTTTTTCATCAAAAAAGTTTTATTATTACGGGTATGTATGAATGTATGTGAATATTATATGTTGCAAGTTTATAAAGTGTTAGCTTGATTTTCACAACAGGTAAATTTTGTACAGTACAATATTTATAGTTGCAAATAGTTTTAAACACGGGTCTCGGTAAGTGCACATTAATAAGTAAGCAACGGTTAAGAAACAAGCTGCCCACTAGAATACCGATTTGTCTAAACATCTCTTTAGTACATACAAAGTTTTTTACCTATTTATTACACTTTAGCCCATTAGCTAACTTTTTATTAAACAACTCTGAATATTTATGTTACCATATGGATTTTTTCAAAAGTCAAAAATTTTTCATTTAAATCTGTGATTTTGTCATTTAAATTTGACTTTTACAAAAAAAAAATAAAAATCAAAGAAATATTTTGAAATTTTATGATAAAATTGTAAACTTTATGATAAAATTGTAAACTTGATGTAAATTTGATGTTTAATTGCTGTTTGTTTATATTTGAGTTAACGCTTGGCAGCTCGTTGGTCAACGTTTATCGAAAAGTTGGCATTAGTTAAGCCAGTGTATTATCATTAAACTGTATGCTAATTACATGCCATCTTTTATTATGAATGGGCCGTTAAATTGTTTCTTAGGCCCAATAATTGACTTCCTAATTAAAGGACATTTATCTTTAAATTCATTTATGAACGAAAATCATTTTTTCAGTAGATGTTGAAAGACATTTAAATTGAAACTTAAATGATGATTCTTCTACACTTTAGTTTCATTTAAGTTTTACATAGAAAGACATATTCTCGCCATTATGTTTTAAAGTTTTGCAAATAAAAATAAAACAATCAACAATGTTTTTCATTTTTTTTATAAAAAATGGGCATATTATGAATAAAACTCGACTTTAAATAATAAAACTAAAATGTGCGTCACTATAAAGTGTAACACCCATTTTTCTTAATAACTTTTTTCACCTTTAATCAAAATTATTTTTCTTAACCCTGCTACTACGTTAGGGTCATTTTATGACCCAAATTGCATTTTTCCGGCGAGTAAAGAGAAAAAGACCTTTACAGAATGCATTACTTGTAATAATTATGTCTGTCCATCGCACCGAAACACAAAACATAAGTTTATATAAAACCTACTGCAATCATCACGAGTCTTCAAAACTTTTTACTTTTGTAAAAATTAATATTTTTATAATAAAAATATATCGGGTCATAAAATGACCCAAAACATAATATACGTAAGTTTTTTTTAACGTAGTAGCAGGGTTAATCACAATATCTTTGAAAAATGTGTCAGATTTTAAAATGTATCAGTTTGTCAAATTTTACTTGTTAGTTAGTTCACAATGGATAATCAAAGACAAGTGCATACAAAAATTATTCAAATAATTCAAAAAAACCATATTGGAGTTATACAAAAGTTGCTAGGGAAGTCCACGTGACCAGGCAATGTGTTTCCAGAGTGGTCAAAAAGTTCAACAAAGACCTAAAAATTGAAAGAAAACCTGGAACAGGTAAAGCAAAACTGGTAACGAACGACGCGAAAGCCAAAAAGGCTGAGAAGCTTTTGCTGGCTCTTCCAAACATTTCTGGTTGCGAAGTGGCCCGGCGCGTGCAATGTTCGGAAAGTTTTGTGCGCCGAGTTAAAGCTAAAGCTGGCCTTAAAACATTTAAAGTCCAAAAAGTTCCGGATAGAAATGCTAAGAAGAATATTGAGGCAAAAAAAGAGCAAAACTCCTCAAAAAAGAATTTTTTTAAAAGTATATATGGGCAATTTCAAAAATTTTCAACATTTGATGAAACTGAGTTCAGATGCTTATTATTTCTTCAGTTTTTCGAATTGACCAAAACGGTCAAAAGGGAATGATAGGCCACACTAGAAAACTGGGAAATTCAAAATTTCAGACCATCAGTTCTTTATCTCTAAAAGTTATGGGCACTCAAATATTGAAAAACTCAAAAACAGGCTTGAAATTTACAAGAGTTTTTTCATATTTCATCACTTTTCTACTTTTAGCTTTAAACTTCCGATACTCACTAATATAAAATAAAGTCACTAGACTTTGTAGATATTTACAGTATAAAAGTTATGCCAATACTACTATTTGGGAAAAAATTGTACAGCGGTTCATTTTTGAAACCAAAATTTTCCGATTTTTCAATTTTCGCAGTTTTTTCTATAGCGTTTTTGCGCCGTTCAAGAAAATTACATTTCGTCAACAGTATTTAAAAGATGGTGTAATTTGCTAAAATTTGCGCCATATCACGTCGATGTCAGGCTGCTAGTTGCTGAGAACGATGAGCTCAAACTTTTATAGAATTGGCGTAAATTTTTCAAAAATGACAGTTTTTCGCGGCTGACATTTGCATTCTTATTTAAAACTGGTTTATGTATTGCGTGATCTAAACTTCTTAGTAAATGGCACCTCAACGTCAAGAAGGCGTTAAAATATTTTGAAACGCAAAAATTTTATAAAGAAAATAAAAATTTTGCGAAATTTCATGATTTTGTTTCGCGTTTTTTTTAGTTAATCAGTGGTATACAATTAATGTAAAGTATTGGAAATGAAGTGCGGCGGTGAACTAAAGATCATATATAAATACGGTTGAATTCGGTCCATATTTAGCGGGTACAGCGGCATTTTTCTTCAAACACATTTTGCTTTGTGACATCTGCAGTTATGTATAGATTCCACCGCGATTGACACCAAATGAAAGGTTTTTTTAAGCTTGATAATAAAACCGATTAGGCATTAAAAAATTTTCATGATTTCGAATTTTAGAGATCAAAAAAAAAAAATCCTAACCTTAAAAATAATTCTTATATAATTCTTTTATTTTTTAAATTTGCAAGTTAAAACATTGTTTTTCTGTAAATTAGTTATGCGTTATATAAACACGTATTATAACAATCGGTGAAACATTCACATTTTTGCAAAAATTCGCCTTTTTTAATGTTAAGGAATTTTAATTATAATTGATATTTTTATGTATTTTTTCAGTGCATTGATGAATTTGGAATGCACTGATGAATTTTAAATGCATGCATCATGCACCCATACAACATTTATTAAAATAAACCAATAAATTTAACTTTAAATTTTTTTTAAGAGACTTTAACTTAAAACCTCCATAACTTTCGCGCCGTTTCCAATAAATGATTAACGCGAACTGTTTTGGTATGCTAAAACATCACCCTTCACGTGACCAAAGCGTCATTCGTGTCATCCAAAAAAAAAATTTCGAAAAAAAAAATATCAAAATGTCGAAAATTTTTGAAATTGCCCATATATAAGTATAATAAAAATAATGTTATTTTTGTTCCAAAAGAGGCTAACCCACCAAACTGCCCAGAGCTGCGGCCTATTGAAAGATATTG
This sequence comes from Metopia argyrocephala, assembly GCA_963576795.1. Taxonomy (NCBI): domain Eukaryota; kingdom Metazoa; phylum Arthropoda; class Insecta; order Diptera; family Sarcophagidae; genus Metopia; species Metopia argyrocephala. Next base: position 100,189,718 of record OY756210.1, read on the forward strand.
GGCTCTGGTCAAAAGAGACCTAAAGAAGAGTACATCTGTTCCCAAAACCATTACTAGTTTTCAATATAAATGGACAGCTGGTACCAAAAAAATCACCGAAAACACTATAACATTGCTTATGGATGGCATAATGAATAAAATAAAAAATTTTATAAAATTAAAGTAATTTTTAAATAAAATAATACAGAATATAAATCTGTAATAAAAATGCAAAATAAAACTGTTTTATTTTTAACTCTAGCTTACTCCAGTCAGTTTTTATTTGACTTTTGATGTGTTACAGTTTATAGTGACGCACATCTTAATATACTTATATTAATTACGTTCATTGCTAGTAATTGATGTTTATCTATCAATAGTATTTTTATTTTATTTCTTGTGTTTTATTTTTTTTTCTGTCAATCACAGCTGTTTCTGGAAAAAATTCTGCTAAGTTTGTTTATATTTTTTGGTGGTGCTACCGTACTTTTTACACAATTAAATACAAACTTAAATTTATGACTGAAAAACTGAACCTGTATTTAAATGCCATTTAAGTTTAACCCATTCGCTGCCAAAGACAAGTATACTCATCTTTGGCAGAGTATCCCGAACTGCGAAGACGAGTATACTCGTCCTACTTTGAAAACAATATACTCGGAATGACTTTATCCCGTTATCTGCTGAGACACTGTAATCGACAATAGTGAATTTCTATGTAAGTGTTGCCAAATTTCGCAATGTGATATCGAGTACTTCTGCCCTCATAATGCCAACGACGAGTATACTCGTCTTTAGTTTTCTGCTTGTAAATGATAATGTATGATACTATATGTGCACTTACCAAGAAATAATAGAGTTTTGGTAAACAATAACACTAAAAATATAAATGGCAATGGGAATGACTTCATATAATTTAGGCTTGGCAGCGAATTGGTTAAATGAAAATTAACTAATTTCACATTTTAATATGAAGTTAAGAACTAAAAACAAATTATTTTTGGTCTGAAGTTAAAAGGAATTGAAATGCAATTATAGTCATTCAGTTCATAAATTTAATGCCCAGTTTTTAATTCTACATTTAAATTCAAATTTTATGAGTTAAAAGTTAAGCTTCAGTTCTTCGAGAATAAATATAAGTTTGTAATTAATTGTGACAAAAGTACGGTAAACTAAAACAAAGCAGAAAAAATAATAACAAACTAATCAGGTATGTCCTGAAAAACAAATTCGAGTGAAATTAAAATTAATTCTTTTTTATTAAGAAAAATAAAACTTCATTGCGCAAATTATTCTACAGTTTTGAAAGCCATTACACTAATGACGATTAAGTTAAGCAATAAAAAAAAAGTACTGAAAAATTTTCACAATTTAAAATTATAAAAGTTTGAAATTTTATTCGATTTCAATTTCACTCGAATTCGTTCTACATCTTTTCAATTACTAATAACAAATTTTATTAATTAATTTTAACAATTAATGGTCATTTTTATTAATCAAGCCATTTGTATACGACATGTATTTGTCATCTGACGTTTACATTTTTCTGTTTTTTTTTTTTACAAAATTGTCTGTATGTTCTACGTTTTCATAAACGCATTAATACATGTATCGGGTTTTTCAATAAGAGCGGTACAAAAATTTTTTTAAATAAAACAAAAACGGTTTTAGATGAAATTCTTTATTCCTGTAACAGTACGTTCGATACCATTATATATGGAACTCCATTTCTTTTACATGGCCACCACGGGCACGCTTGCAGAAGTTCAGACGCTGAACCCAATTTTCGACGGTTTTCAAGCATAAATCGGCCGATACTGCTGCAACTTCACGTTCGATATTCGTACGGAGTTTATCAATCGTCGCTGGCTTGTTGACATAGACCATAGACTTGATGTAGCCCCACAGGAAATAGTCTAACGGCGTCAAATCGCACAACCGTGGCGGCCAATCGACTGGACCATTTCGTAAGATAACACGTTCTCCAAACTTGGTTTCCAATAAATTGATTGTGACATTCGAATCATTTTCAAGTTGTTGCTGAGCCCAATTCACGAACATACGACGCTTCTGGTGGTCAAGAGGCTTCAGTTCTTGCGTCAATTTGATCTTGCAAGGATGTAGTCCAAGGTCTTTTCTCAAAATTCGCCACAACGAAGTCACAGAGATGCCCAACGCTTGAGAACGACGTGTGAGAGACACATTTGGGCTTTCTTCAACTGAAGCCTGAGCGGCAGCAATATTCTCGACACTACGGGCACTTCTTTGTCTCACTGGCACGGGAACATTTTGTGCTGTGCCTGCGGATTCAAATCTTTCCACTAGACGCTCAATTGTTGATCTGCCAGAACTATTATGACGACCATAAATTGGACGTAGCGCTCTTAACATTGAAGCCACTGACTCCGAATTTCGGTAGTAAATTTTAATAAATTCGACTCGTTGTTGCCTCGTATATCTTTCCATCATAAAATGGCAAACCTTACTGAAAATAAATGTCAAACGAGTGGCAAGAAATATTGCGTTGTTTTCTGTCCCTGTCACTCTACTTTTGTAGAGTCCCTGTTGAAAAACTCTTTATGTTATAGGTATGTATAAAATAAATTAAACAAATGACAGCAATTAAAAAGTATTTAGTTTTAGCCGCCAATGATTTTCTTCTATAAAAAGCCGTTACTAATAACCGCTGTAATTGAGAATTAAAAAAAATACAAGATTTTTAACATTTTTGATATCGTGCGCTTCATAATTGCTATCTTTTTAAAATACCGGTAATACATGTGAATATCAAGTGACTTTATACATAAACTTGGTAGAGCTTAATTGCACGGTTGTATGATGCAGGTAAGGTAGATAGGTAGGTGACCTACCTGTATGATGCAATTTGTAGGGAATATTTTCTATCGAATCGTATTACGTGATAGACCTCAAATACTTTCCTATCCTGTAGTTTGATCTAAAATTTTCTGAATTTTACACAATCTAGCCGAGCATGTTAAATTAATCACAAATCTGTTTGGATCAATAATCGAGCACAAGTTCTGGTAATGAAATTGAGACCCTTACTTTGGGTAATTAAACGGGGGAATTTGAAGGGGAATTTTTCTTTGGAGAAAATATATTTGATAAGTAATTAAGCGAAAGTTAATTAACCATGGAATTGTATTAGAAAAAGGTAAGAAAAAGTATGGGGATTTAGAAATTGAAGTAAATAAACGTGAAAGGCTATTAAGCGTGAGGCAATTAACTTACATGCAACCAACCAGGTGTGGCCATTTAAATTCCATTTAATTCTCATTTATATTTAAATGCTAATTAAATACAAAGTTTCGAGTAAAATCTAAGCATAAGAAGTTCATATTTATGTAGCTATGATAGAAGTATGGTAAGAGTACATAGTTTTTTTTTAATAAATCTTTAAGTAACTATTGTGCGATTTTTTATAATTTAGAGAGGCAGAAAATATTATTGTTTTAATCGCTGGTTTTTTCTTTATCTGTATGTTTCTTTTAATTTCCCTTCTAAACTTTGTAAGCTTAATAATAATAATTTTTCAACTTTCATTTGCACTTGATTTATTAAAAACAATATTACAATTGTAATATACATTTCTTTCTTTAGATATATACATACATACATACATACATACGTACTTGTATATTTTTCGAATAGAAATACTAAGTCTTTGTTTAACTTCTTCAACATTATTTTATTGTTGTATTTTTTATATATTACTTTTCTTTTGTTTAATAAGAAGTAAAAAAGAAAAAAAGTTTTATATTTATAAAAATCATTCTACAATTTTTATTACCGCTACTACTACAACTACTACTTGTAGAAGATATTGTTTTTAATCCGCTTTTATATTTCAGTTTATACAGATTTTTGTTTCGTTTTTCTTTTCTTTCTACATTTTTTTTAATAATATTGTATATACAATGCAATTTTTACAACTATATACTTATGCTTTTAATATGTTTTTGTTGTTGTAATTTTTACTTTATGTATTAAAACATTGGCTTTATTTTATATACATAATCTCGTATAAATATGTACTTCACCTTCGTTTCATTTTTCTTTAACTTTAATACTTATTCTGTAACAATTTTTTTCGTTGTTGTTGTTGTATTTTTAGTAACTACAAAGTGCAATCAACTGGTATGAAACAATGGTATTTGCTGTCTTTATTCATCGGTGATGCTGTGCGTGATGTACCCCTGTGCCATTTGTTGGCTAAAAGGATGCCATGTCCAGGCACTGGTCCCTTACCACCACCCCAACCACGTTAAATGTAAGCATTCGACTGTATATTTAAATGTCTGTATGTAGCCAGTAGAATTAGTGGTGGACAGACTTATATTGCTGACTACCTCTTAGTAATGTAACGTTCTACTCCTTATAATATGTTTCCAGTGTAAAACTGTATCCTTTTCTTTTTTATTTAATGGTGTTTCCTTTTTTTTTTTTTTCTTTTTATTTGTTTCTACCATTTCCATATTGTATTTATATTTTTGTAGCATTTAAAAACAACAGAAAATATTGCAGTAAAAAATTCTTATAAGTATGACAAGCGACTCCTACTATGTAGTATGTAAGTATGTACTTAAAACAAAAAGAAAGGAAAAACTGACATTAAAATTAAAGATTTTCTCGTTTTTATTACTCATCATGTAGAAAATGAGTACCTTCTACAGCTTTTTAAACTTGAAACATTTTTAAATAAAATAAATATGCGTATAAATCTTTAAAAGCATGTGAGTACATATACATACCCCAAGTTCGAAAAGGTTACCAAACAATTGAAAAACAAAAAATATTTTACAATTATACAATTTCACAGTCAATTGTAACGCTACAGCTGGTAACCTTGTTTTTAAAACATAGTAGGAGAGTGTGAGTTTGACAATCATAAGTGTTGTAATATTTGAATTTTTTGTTTCCGTTACTTTTCATTAAATTTTTTCCAACATACGCCTCTCATCTTGTGCTTTACATGCATGTTGTTGTGGTTGTTGATGGTCATATTGACAAGTATTGTGGACAGTAACATAAAGTGGAATGTAAATAATTATGTTGCATAAATTAAACAAATGTTATTGACATGTGGTATATAGAAATGTGGTAAACAGTTTGAGCACATTAAATTTAAAGAAAAAAAAAGAAAAAATATTGGAGAAACATATTTTATAAATGCCACAATTTATAGTATAAGAGTTTCGTATTCACCTCTTTTGTACTTTTAAGAAATTAATTAATTTTTTTTTTCATAAATGAAATATTCAACTGAAGCATCATTTAATTTTGTTTTCATTTTTTAAAGTTGCAACAATGAATGACCACTATTTCATTGTTCCACAGTCTGTATTGTATGATTTCTTTTTATTACAAACGTTTTTTTGTAATATTTGATTTCATCTGTGTTGCTTGTTATTTCATTGTCAGTGTGTGGAGTTGTTTGTTTGTTTGTTTGCTTTTTTTTATTATTAAAAGAGTTACAAACGAATTCATTTTGTCAGCAATCAAACTGACAAAAAATGAAATTACTGCAGCAATTTTTGTTTTTCATTAAACTGGAGCAAAAAGTGTAGCCAAACACAAAAGGAAAAATGCAATTGCTGCAGAGCTTTGGGTAGAAATTCCAACAAATTGTTGACAATACGTATTAAATGAAATGCAAGCAACATGTTAAGCACCTTATACCTTAAAAGCATCAACAAACAAAAAAAATATATATATTTTTTGTCAGTGGCATTACTGGCCCTTACTTATACTACAGTTTCCATTCATACATACTATTGAAGTGTGGTCGGGTCTATCATGTGTGTAAAACAAAAATAAGAGCAAGTCCTACTTTTAGGGGGCAACATTTGAACCGTTACAAACACTTACGTTTCTTGTATGAGCACTTTGCTACTAAAATACATGCATCCCAGTTGGTATTTTCTTTAAGACAATCGCAACTTGTAAGCTCCGTTCCGAAACGGTATTCAAATTATATTTTAGTTCTTCAAAATCTTCACATTCCAATATAATGCACTGCATGAGTAGGGGTTTACCCCTGAGTATTGGTCTTAAATAAAAAAATAAAAAAAATAAACAAAATCGAAAAGTGTTGTTATTGAAACTAAATTGTCTAGCTTTTACTGGCATTTACATGTAGTATGTAATTATGTATGTACATATACATACTTACATACATATATCGTCGTGCGGGAGTTTAAGTGCTCTAAACGCCATTTTTTAATGCTTTTTGACACCAAAATTTTTTAAAACTGCTATCCGTTTTCGGCCATTTATCTTCGAAACTTGACGAGATATCCTAAAACGGATTACAGATTTGATAAATTTGGGGTCGAAAACCTAAAGTAGCATTATTAACTCGAGATACATATATAAAAAATATGAAATGGCGGATAGAGCACCTAAACTCCCGCACTACGATGTACTAATGAATTAAAGCTAGTGCTAGTACTTTGTACTGTCGTCTTATTTACTCGACCCAATGTCAATCACTACGTAAGTGTTAAATGGGATGCTTTTTGTTAACTCACTACATACATACATACATTGCGGAGTGCATCGTTTTAAAATTTACAGTTTGTGTGTTTGTATTGCAACACAATTTCATTTGGATACTTTAATCAGGAGATGTCATTGTTGATTTCGATTTCTCTTTTTTTTTCAAGAATTGCATTTAATATTACCAGTACTCAACTTGTTGATTTTTGCTTTAAAAAAACTCCTTAAATGGTTTTTGTCCGAATTTTTGTTTTTTAAATAATTTTTTTACTTTTTCAGAAATTACTGCAATATTTTTTGTTTTATACTTTTTTATCCTTTTTTCATCTAGTTTATTGAATTACATACATACATAGATACATGAATACACATGTATATGTTTTATTTTGTTTTTTTTTAATTATTTTGTAGAGTATTATTTTTTTATTGCAATTATTTATTGTATTTTTTTATTGTGTATTGTTTTATTTTGTTTGTAGTTACTAAAGTAATTTGTTGTTATTATTAAAATATATATTTGTATACAAAAAACCGTTATATTTATTATAAAAAATGTTGTTTCATTTGATATTTTAACATAAAGTAGTCTGTACTTTAAAAAAAAAAGTTGGTTTTGTTTAATTTTTTGTAGTTTAGAGTTTTAAAAATTTTTATTAATTGTAGTATTTGTCCATAAAGTAGATGTTGCAATTTGTTTTATTCTCTTTATTGTACATACATTTACATATGAATAGCTAAACCATTTGAATTTTAAAAACAGCTCAATATACATAAATGATTATCGAGAGATACGTACAATATTTTTAAAAATCCAACATCGCCAGTTTTGCCCATTTTTTTTAAATTAAGAAACTTCTGCAATTACTGTTCTGAAGGTAGACAAAATTCTGTGTTTAGGGAGAATGCCTACTGAGCTATGATCACATTCGACAAATATTTTACGAAACAAGCATAACCATTATTTTATAAAAGCGTTTCGTTTTTAATTTTCTTTTGCTTCAAGTTTGATTAATTAAATATGGAAATAATTTTTCTTATAGTGCATTTACACCAAACTCAAATAAACTAATTACCAGATTTCAATTGAAATCTAGTCGTTTTTTACTTGATTTCCCATATAAAACAAAATCTACTTCGTTACTTGATTTCGACAAAATCTAGTTAAAATCTAGTGTACTTTCCGATGCAACTCTGTATTTTTTCTAAGTTGTACTAAAAAATACAAAACTACAGTAAGTCGGGATTTACAATGCGGAAATTGAAGGGCAGAAATTTTTCAATTCTCTTTTGCTCTTGCCTAAAACTTTTACCATATAGAACTTAGAAGACAAACAGAAGAAGCAAAAACTACAAAAGTGGAAAAACAAAAGGCAAAATGTCTGTACAAACATTCGTGTACTACATTCTTCACATTTTCGTCACTATTTCTACAAATTTCTGTCTGTCTTTCAATTTCTACATTGTAAATCCCGACTAAGAAACTGACAATTGAAAAGAGCCCCATAAAACTAAAACAAAAATAAATTCAAGATTTTTGAATTATTTTTTATTGAATGTAGAATAATCAAAAGAAAAATTGTTTTATTTATTTATTCTTCTATTAAATATAAAATAATAGGAAAAAATATTGTTGTATTTATTAATTTTTTTATTTGCTGTTATTTTTATGAAAATGAAATCCTGCTAGTTGTCAAAAGATGTCGGTGTAAACACTATAGATTTTCAAAGTGATTTCAAATTAAATTTACTTGATTTGAGTTTGGTGTAAATGCACTATTATTGAAACTTATTTTGAAATAATTAAAAAAAAATGTTTGCACAAAACAAAATTTTTCCATAAAATATATTTAAAAAATGGTGGTTCGTCCAATATTTGGCTCAAATGACCGTATCTTAAGTATGAAGAAAGCCACTTCCAAAAATCCCACATTGTGCTCTCTTTGATTGATGATGTACGTGTATTGCCAATTGGCAACCAAATTGTTTGTATCAAATTTAGAGACCTTCGCTTTGAAGTATGATTTGTATTGGCTATGAAGCTATTTGGATAAAATTTAGAAACTTTTGTGATAAATTACTATACAATATTAAATTCGATTCTAATTATTTATTACGAGCTAAGTGACTAAGACCATATGCTCGATGTAGTGCAGCAGACCAGGGTCTCTGGCCTTTAGCCTAGCAGTCTAGCACACTACTGGAGCAACTAAATTGTAACTAAATAACAAAATCTTGTTACTAATCTAATCGTTACGAGGGATGCCTTTTATATTTCAGGATTAGAGAACAAAAACAAATATTAATCATCGACAATCACTTTATTGTTTTTCAAAATATTCCCCATGAAGTTCTATACAATTTTGCATACGTTTGAACCAATTGTCGAAGCACTTTTTCCACTCTGATTGAGGTATCTCCAAAACAAGCATTCTGAAAGCCGCAAAACTTTGACCTCTCAGTTTGTTTTTTACGTAGAGGACAGGACAATTGTAGTCGCCGTGGTCTAGTGGTCAGTGTGTTACAACCCTGTGTGAGGGTTACAGCCTAGCTTCTCGCAGCACTCATGTTGTGTGTGTCAATTTTTTTCCATAAGTACAGGGACCTACAGTTTAAAGTCTACTCCGAACGACAGATTTGAGAAGCTTTTTCATGGCAATCAATTACGCCCAGAGCTTTTGCCAGAAGTCTGCTGAGAGATAGTTGCCGAAAGAAATAATTTTTTCATATTTCTTTTTTCAAGATGTCGGAGCTGAGATTTGAACCCAGCGCTATCGTCTTAGTAAGCCAACACACTAACCACTAGACTACGGCAACTACAGAGTGCATTCACACCAAACTCATATCAACTAATTACGAGATTTCAATTGAAATCTATTCGTTTTTTACTAGATTTCCCATATAAAACAAAATCAACTTCGCTACTGGATTTCGAAAAAATCTAGTTGAAATCTAGTATACTTTCCGATGCAACCATGTATTTTTTGTAAGTTGTACTAAAAAATACAAAACTACAGTAAGTCGGCATTCACAATGTAGAAATTAAAAGGCAAAAAATTTTTAATTCTCTTTTGTTCTGGCCTAAAACTTTTACAATGCAGAACTTAGAAGGCAAACCGAATAAGGAAGAATTAGGAAAAGTGTTAAAGAAAACGAAAAATGTCCGAAAAAAACAACCATGCACTACACTCTTAACATTTTTGTCGATATTTTTACAAACTTATGTCTTTCAATTTCTACATTGTAAATCCCGACTAGAAAACTGACAATTGAAAAGTGCCTCATAAAATTAAAACGGAATAAAAATTCAAAACTTCTGAATTATTTTTCATTAAATATAAAATAATAAGAAAAAAAAATTGTTTTATTTATTTTTTTGTTGTTGTTGTTATTTTTATGAAAATAAAATCCTGCTAGTTGTGAAAAACTCGGTGTAAACGCTATAGATTTTCAAAGCGATTTCAAATTAAATTTACTTGATTTGAGTTTGGTGTAAATGCACTATTAGGCTAAGTCATGCACATTATGGTTGAACCTTTAACCTACCGCTTCTAATTTTGAACAAAATACCCCACTGTTCAGTTGAATATGAGTAAAAAAAACTATAGCATATTTATAGGAGGTATTTTATTCGTAATATGTAAAATTATTACACATTCCCATACTTATATAATGTGTTTGAGTTTTCTTTTTAATAAATTAATTTCTGTGTGTGTGTGTGTCGTTATAAAAAATCAATATTTACAATTAAAATTAATGACTTAAATTAAATAAATATTAAGTAGCTGTTGTACGTTATTTAAACCCGTTTGATAGCTTTAATTTTTTTTTTTTCAAAATTACAAATAAACTTTTCTACCATCTGGCGTTACATAGTATTCTGTGACACCTCGAGAATTTGTCACATAAATATTTTTATCATCTGACTTTTTAGTGGTTTGAATTGTATAGGGTTTTCTTGTCGTATAATAATTTGATGCTGCATTGTAGGTTGCGGAGGAAGGCTTATAATATCGATTATTATTCGCATAACTATCTGTAGTGGTATAGCGTTGAGGTTTATAAAAATTATTGCCAATACTATTTAATGCACTATTTGAAGAGGTAGAAGAAGGATAACGTTGAGTCTTATAAAATTCACGCTGCGTTAAGCTGTGTTGTTTGTTACTGTTGTAATCGCTGTTTGTGTAATCTATATCGTCTAGTGGTGGTGGTGGTGTTGGCAAGAAATGATTACTATTGGCTTGCTTAAGGCCAGGCGAAGGAGATGCAACATAAATATTATTGTTGACAGCCGTATTGGACGTGAAACTATTTTGTGATTGCAGTGTATTAACATGGGTATTGTAAATATTTGCTGTAGATGTAGGAGGAAATTCAGTGTAGTGTGAGGGTCTTTGATTATTGGAGACAATAAACTTGTCATCTGGCTGTGGCTCATCTTCCTGATTGTGCAACTGCTGATTTTGCGGTTGCAAATAGTCCTGTAAATAGGAGGCTGCATAATAAGGATGATTTAAGATCTTGCCATCTCGTTCAGGAAACAGCAGTTTGGTTTTTTGATCTTTAGGTTTTTGTAAATAATGCGAGTATAGAGAAGAAGCCTGTTGTGAGTGATCATTTTCGTTTGGCCCGTTATCAACAAATTTAATTTGCTTTGTTTCCTTTTCAAAGTCTTCATGGGAATTTTCCACATAATTAGTAAACTCAGGGCCATAATTTTGTTCTTCAATTGCTAGGTCGTCATTAAATATTTTGCCTTGCCGTTTATCATCTGCAGGTGGTTCAGAAGGAAATTTTAATTTTCTTTGCCTATTAAAATCATTGAAATTTTGAATAATATTTTTTACTTGTCGTTCTTTATCATCTTCATTGGAAATTTTTATTGTTTCCGGAAAGAATCTAAAACGTTTAACTGTATCATAAGTTTTGTGTAATATTCTGCCTTGGGTATCATCCATATAGTCCTGCTCTTCGTCTTTAAATTCCACACCCTGTTGTGTGTCTTCCTCATCCTCTTCATCATGAAAATCTTCATCATTGTCTGGACTAGTTTCTATATAGGCATCATAGTTTTCATCTTGAAACTTTATGGCATCATCATGACTTTCTTGGCTACTGTGAGCTTTGGGGTCTTTAAATTTTAAAACGTTTTGTTCTTGAGGAGCAGCATCTTCAAATTTTAAAATATCTCTTGATGGCATTTCTTCTGTACTTTCTTCTCCGTCAAATTTAATTTTATCATCTGCGGCTCTTTTTGTTCTACTTTTAAAACTTCGTTGATACTCTACCGTACCACCACCCATATAATCAGACAATAGTTGGGTAAAGAAGTTTCCTATGCTACTGGTAATATCCGTTGAGGGAGCCTGTGGTTTTGGTGTTGGTCTGGGTGTTGTAGTTGTCGATGGTGGTGTACCAGTTAAAGCAGCCAAAATGCTAAATAAAGATGATGCACCTTGCTGTGTTGAATCATGATTTACAGTTTGTTGCTGCTCTTCCGGTTCACTAAAGAATTTGAAAAAACCTCCACGATGATTGTTGAGATAATAAATTATTTCATACTGTGTTAGAAACAAAGAGATTAATTGTTAGAAATCTTTTATTTTCTTATGTATTCTAAGAGAGTATTTTACCTCGTTTTTGGGACATTTAACATAAGTTTGTTGGCAACTCCTATCTCCACCACTCAAACCAAGTAAAGCAGCTCTGCCGTATATCAGAGCTGGTGAGGATGCTGGAAAGCCAGCTAGAAAACTAAAGAAAAGAAAATAAATTCAATTGAATTGAAAGATGCATATGGTAAATATTCTAAAAATTTAATTTACTCTTTAAGAAAATATTAATTTTATTATAAGGATAAGAATTTTCTCAATTCTGTGTGAGTACTTAAACCAGAAAATACTGTGTCATGGCAAATGAAATCTATGTACGAAAATATTAATTGTATCTTATGAATACATAGAAATAAATCAATAAAATATTTGAAACATTTCACATTTAATTGTAAGACATACGAGTACATATGCTTAAGAAACCATTTACACTTTTAATTCAATTCTTTTTCAACATGCTTGCGAAAACCAACAATGCCATTTTATATTCATATTTTATTTGAAAGCAAAATGACCCTTTTAAACATACATTGTTTACTTACTTGGTAATTGTAGGCGAAGTAATGAAGGCAGGCAGTTGACCACGTTGTGTTTGACCAGCAATCATTTGGCACAAGACTTTTGGCACACATTGCAAATCGTCATTGCGTGCTATATTCTCTAACGCCTTAATGAGCTGGGAGTTAACGGGTCTCCTATTAATGTTGGACAAAGATTGTTGTGGTGTAGTGCCACTGCCAACACCAGTAAGAGCACCTAAAAGGCTGCCTAAGGCATTTTGATTATTCGAAGTTGAACCTCCACCACCGCCTACACCATTAAGTAGAAGTGAAGTAAATTGTGGTGCATATTGTACGAGTGAAGCCAAACCACTTTGTGAGGATGATGATGGCGGTGATGATGGTGGTCTGTAAGGGCCTTGATATGGATACTGTGAAGGTGGTGGTCTAGGGTAGGGGTAATTAAAATGTTGTAATGGTGGTCCAGTATCCTGTTGTTGGGGAGGTGGTATTTCACCTATTTGATAATCATAATAATTATTATAAGAAGGTCTCCCCGGAGATGGTTGTATACTTTCATAGGCAGCAGGATATTGTGGCTGTTGTGTATTTACATAAGTAGGAAGTGATGCAGGAGGTAATTGTGGTCTTGATACGTATTGTTGTTGTGGCTGTTGTTGCTGTTGCTGCTGCTGCTGCTGTTGTTGATAGTAAGAAGGTGGTCTTGAATCATGTTCATAGGAAGTTGGCCTGGTTTCATATTGTAACTGCAATTGTGGTCTTTCTGTACGATAATAGTCAGCCGATGGTTGTTTATTCAACAAATAATTATCAATATTGTTTACATAATTAGGCAATGAAGATTGTAATGATTGTAAATATTGCTGTTGTGGCGGTCTTTGCTGGCCAAATATCAATGGCTGTAATGTGGGCCTGAAATCTTGTCTAAAAGGCTCTAAAGATGAAACGTGTGGTGGGCGTTTTGGATTATGAGAAGGAGGAGGTGAAGCAGTTGGCTGTGGTTTGGGTTTTGGTTTAGCTGGCACTGGTGTAGGCAAAAAATTTGACGTCTGCTGTTGAAAATAACTTGGCGGTGGATAATCATGTGAATCATAAGAAATTTTTTTATTTATTTCTTCATTTTTCTTATCATTAAACGAATTGGGATGTTTATAGCCTGTCTTCTCATCATACACAACACCAGGACGTTTAAGATATACATCCTTATCAGCCGATAAGCTCATAAAGGGTTGAATAAAGGGATTGGCTGGTTGTTGCTGATGTTGTTGCTGATGTTGATGTTGTGGTTGTGTATCAACTATCATGCTTGATTGAACTAAATATTCTTGATTATCATTATTTTCATACTGATAATTTTGATGTTGCTGCAGCTGCAGCTGCTGCTGCTCCTGCTGTTTGTAATCATTATTGTTGTAATTGTTATGATAATAATGATATGTAGTAGCTATTGTATCCTTAACATTGGTCTCAGTTGGTTTATAATGATAATTTTCATTTGTATAGGGATCCCTATAGATATAAATGGGCTTGTCTGTTAAATGTTGTGGCGTTTGTTGTTTCTCATTAGGAAATGAAAATTGCTTTTCAGCAATATTTCCATATGTTACTGTTGCTGCTTCTTCTGCCTTTTCTATGGTATAACGTCGATTATCCTTTTCAATTTCATGTTTTTGTGGCAAAAACTGTTTATTGTTAGAGCTTGATTCTATATAGCTGGGCTTAAAATGTTGTGGTACAGCAGCATCTGCTGATGTAAAATCGATTACGGGTGATGGCCGAAAATTATCAAGAGGCCTAAAAGTAAAGAGCCATAAATGAAAATCAAATAAAATAATAAATTTCTGAATAAATTTTTTCGTCTAAAAGAAAAGAAGAAAAATATTTAAATTTAAAACACTATTTTATTTGTTAGTCTTGAAAATTTCTTGGAATTATTAATGAATGCCAAATAAATTTTTATAATTTTTAAAATTGCTATTGCCTGCCTGCCTTACTCTGCGCACTTACCTTTGATAATTGGAATTTTCAATTGTTGTTTGCTGCTGTTGCAGCAACATATTGTTAACCTCATTACGTATGCCAGACACGTATGCGAAAAATGATATAATTAGTATTGCAATTTGTTGTCGCTTACATTTTGTTAGTGTTGTTGTTGTTGTTGCCAACAAACGAAACATTTTGACATTTGTGTGATGACAGAGATGATTACCGGCACAACTATAAGAATAGAAGAGAGAAATAAAAGAAAAAATTGCTTAAAAAAATAAAATAATTTTCTAGAAAATTTTTATAAAAAGAAACGAAATGGCAAATTATTTGCAAAGAGTAAAAAAAAACAAAAACAAACGTAATGGGGCCAAAAGAATAAGCACAGAAAGCGCGTTAATAAACACAACATGTCAGTGGAAACGTAGGTAGAGAGATAAATATAAGACACACACAGTATAGTAAGAAATAATTCCAACTAGAGTAGGAAAATAGACAAAACTGAACGTTTGATCTCCTTTTGTTGTGTTCTTTACAATGAGTAAAACAAAAATAAAACCGAAACAGTGAGAACGATTGTCCCATTTAATTTTGTATATTGTTTTTATTTTGAGTACTACAAATACACTAACACAAATGTGCGTAGGTACAACAAAAAATTAATGAGAAGAAAAAGAAAAGAAGAAGAGAAAAAAGAGCAAATTATACGAATGTAACGGAATAACAAAGCAAGCACAAGAGCGAAAAGCTAATTGTTTCATTTGCGCTCTTTCTCATTTAGAAAGTATTTGTTTTGGTTTTGCTCATGTACAATACCATTAAAAAAATTTTGAAAAGTGTATGAATTTGTTGTAACGTTTGCGAAATGTTTTGTTTGTTTGCCCACTCTGATTCCAACAGAAACAACTCTTCTTTTCTTTATTTTTCCAACTAGAATTTTAAATTTCCCAAAAGCACTTCAGCAAATGTCACACGTTTAATAAGATGACAGCGTATTAATCTGTTTTCCTACTTTTTTTTTTTTATTAACTTTTTGACGCGTCAGCATAACAATTCATAACTATAAGCTACTGTTGCATATAATTTCGTTATTATCCTTAAATATCACAAATAAAACGAATACTCGTACAACAGATCATCATCACGTTAAATATTATTTTGGCTTGAAAAAAGCAAAGAAAGAAATGAAAAAGAAAACAAAAATTTCTTGAATTCTAATGAACGAACAACTGTTTGTTAGAGTATAGAAATACAATCCTTGGAGGATATTACTGTTCTACCTACCACTTGGCAAATAAAACGAATATTTATACATTTTTCTTTTTTTGTTGTACAACTCAGAGTCAAGAAAATTTATAACAAGTGATTATGCAAAGTCACATTTGCAAAATTCATATAAATTATGGTATAAAAGCCAGAATAATTTTGTATGCAATTGCACAAAAATAAAATAAAATTCTCAATTTAATCATATTTAGACACTCATGTACGATATTTGAATACTAGCAAGCAGACAGTATTGAACCTTAAGTTGTATAAACTTTGCTGGTTATTTGTATTATTTTACTTTATGTAGAAGGGGGAGGGGAAAGAAAAGAAAAGAGAAGAAAGAAAATCAAAATAATTGCCTTTGGCTCGTTTGTTATGAAATTTCAAAATTTTCTTTTCCTTCTTTCTTCTCCTTTGACTGGCAAATCGTTATTTTATTTATTTAAATTCTAATGATTTTAATTTTTGGTTATTACCTCTGTTTGGTACCTTTATATGGCAAGAGACTTTAATTAAAACAAACACGTTCTGTTGCACAAATTACCAAATTAGTATGAGTTTTAGAGCTTTAATGGTAAGAATTTTAAACTTCTCTAAAAGTAAAGAAGATGTGCCATATTCACTGCAGCTAATTTTTGTTAAAAACAAAAAACATATAATTTAAATGTATTCTCAACAATTGTTTTACGTTTATTTTTCTTAATGCCATAAAAAAGTTTCCCTTCAACCCAATTGATATCTATGTATAGAGTAACACGTTACATGTGCATGCAGCATCACCAGGTGTTTGGGTCACAAAAAAGAAAATCCACTCTATCTCTCTCTCTATCTCTCATTTTAAAATTCGTGGTTAAACAAATATCTTACACTTAATTGTACAGCAAGCAGCATGCAGAGAGAACTTTTAACAACCTTTGCATTCGACACTTGTAGATTTTCATTGTGGCTTCTGTTTATTTAGTTTTCTAAAAGTAGCAGAGTATTAAATATTTGTACACATCCTGGTTGTCATTTCATTTTCTAATGATGTTATAAATTTACAAGAAAATTTTTATTGCCAATTTTAAATATTGAAAGGGGAAGAGCACCTAAAGAATAAATTACAAAAAGTTTAATTTGATTTTTCCGCACTGGTTTAATTTTTGAAAATATTGAAGGATATTTTAAGCCCATATTGTATTTTTACATACATATGTACATAGTTGACCAATTCAACCCTGTGTCAGGGTTACGGCCTAGCTTCTCGCAGCACTCATGTTGTGTGTGTTAATTTTTATCCATGAGTACCGGGACCCACAGTTTAATGTCGACTCCGAACGACAGACTTGAGAAGCTTGTTCATAGCAATTAGTTATTCTCAGAACTTTTGCCAGAAGACTGCTGAGAGGTAGTTCCCGAAAGAAATATTTTTTTCATATTTCTTTTTTTTTTTAAAGATGTCAGAGCTGAGATTTGAACCCTGCGTTATCGTCTTAGTAAGCCAACACACTAACCACTAGACCATTTATTATAAGAAAAAAAGGAAAAACGATTTTTCTTGTACTTGCACTCACGATAACATCAACTAAACAAAAGCGCAGATGCTGACTTTTATTAACGGATTCCTGACATTTTTGAATGTGGAAATTTAAAACAAAAACTTAATTTAAAGCTCTCCATACGAGCTATTGATTTGGTATATCAAGGACAAATTTTTAGTCGGTCATCAATTTGGCTAGTGTAGACTCTTTAAATCTATGTCATATTCGTTGTCGGCCATCATTGGTAAAACAATTGTTCAAATAACCCTGTTCTACCATCAATTGTCATTTTTAATTTCACGCCATCTCTTTTACGTTCAGAACCTCAGAAATGCATTTGATTTGGTAAACCATATGTAGTCACCACATACTCAAATTAAAACAAAAAATTTTTACACTTGCGCCGCCGATGTTTTTTTTCATGATATACCAAATCGATGGATCGTATAGACGGGATGTAAGTTAAAATCATACAAAAATATATTTAAAAAGGGTTTCCAACCTAAATAAAATCAACAAGTACTAGCGTTTTCAAACTTCTGCTGTATTTAATTGCTTTTGCTTCTAATTTGTTAATGGGTCTTTAAAATCAAGCACACGCAGTTAAATCAAAAGTAAAAAGTGCAGCAAAACCTAAACTTTTTCATTTCACTAAATTCAAGTTCAAGTGGTTAGTATGTTGGCCGCAGCTCTGACATCTTGAAAATAAGAAATATGAATTTTTGGCGACTATCTCTTATCAGTTTTCTGCCAAAAGATCTGAGAGTAACTGATTGCCATAAACAAGCGTCTAAAGTCTGTTTCTCGGAGTCGACATTAAACTGTAGGTCCCGGTACTCATGGATAAAAGTTGAAAAGCAATAAAAAAATCTGCAGCACTTCAACAGCTCTTTGTTTCACTGACTTTGTTTTTTAGAAAGCTAAAAAGCTAAAAAGTTTTTTTTGGCTTCCGATGGATGAAAATTGACGAAGAAAACAATTCGTACGTTATCCAGAGATAATATCCTTAATCATTCCATCAAAGGAAGGGATTTAAATTTATCCAGGGGGCACTCCGAACTATTAGCATCTCATCTGAACGAGAAATATGTTTCTACAGAAACAAAAATTACATTTTATCGCTCTCGTGAAATACATTTACTGCCATATTTTTCCTCTGAAGAGAATTTTCTTTAATGCAATAGTACGGAGGGTCTTATATTTATTTTGAGGTAATCAAGTATATTTAAAGCTAAACTGACTCAGCTTTTCGAGTTGCTTAGAAACTTTTTAACTCTAAATGCAGTTCTATTTCTATTGCTTCTGCTTTAACTTCGGTATCAACTTTAAGTTAAAGCCAGTCAAATAAAAAAATTTGCAAACATATCGACTGTTGAAGTTTTGCAGTTTTTGCTATTGCTTTAACTGCGACTGTTTGATTTTTAAGAAGCTTTAGTTAATCAACAGTTTATATTGATCAAGGGGAAATGAAAAAGTTGCAGAAATTGGAAAACTTTACGACTTTTGCTACTGTGACTGTAATTTTTAATTATTGGCATATGCAAAAGACATCACTTTTGAAGTATCGTTAATCAGAATCACTTTGTTCTAATTTTCGAAAATTTCTAGTTTCCCAGGCGGTTTTACTTTTAATAGAAAGCAACATAATTTTTATTTGAATAAAGCGAACACAAAACAGCTTTTAATTGAAATTCATTACACAGTTATTTGAAAAAAAGTATTTGTAAAATATAAGTACGCACATATTTTTGATTTTAATTCTATTGTCAAAACTTGAAAACAGTTTTCAAACTATTTTAAATTCTTAGCACTCTGTGAGTCCAATTTCATAACTACTAATTGTTAATCATATCTGTGGAATTTTGAAAAAAATATCTTCTCTCGAAATAAGACAATTTTTCAAGATTTTTATAGTATATATAGAATTTCCTTGTCATTCTTTTGCTTTAATCCCCGTATTTCTACGACCTTTGGAACGCAAGATATGCAGTTGACTAATCGACCTCTTTCAGACTTTCCTCCAATTTCAATGTGACAAAACGACTTCTTTCAGAGAATTAGGAATAATTTTAAAAATTGAATGTCTATAAAAAATTTTATTTAATTTTTATTATTATTTTTTAATTATTTGCATATTGTAGAGAAAAATAGAAGTATTTTTTTTTAATAAAACCGAAATATATTTTCCAGATCAACTTCTTTCAACCTTTTTTTCATATTCGATTTTAACAAAACAACTTTTCTTGACTTAAGCGATTAAGATAATTTTCAAATTTAATTTAATTTTAATGGAAGCAAATTTTTTTTTTAAATCTATTTAACAAAAAGTCTTAAATTAATTTTTGTCGTTTTAAAGAAAACTGTTGCTTCTAGAGGGAAGAAAGGTCGCATAATATTCGTTAAGTATTTGTGTATGATATCCAAGTTCAAAATTTCTTTAATTTTGTAAGCAATAACTGCTTTTAGCCTTTTTAACTGTTTTTTGCTCTACTGAAAAGTTGTTGATTTAGAAAGAAGACGTTTTGTTAAATGTCCACAGATATATAAGTACCTATGTATGTACAGCTGCGTGCAACTAATTAAGGACAGTAATACTCAATATTTAAATCATTATGTTGAAAATAATACTATTAAAAAACCGCTAAAATTTTACCCTGTTTAGTTAATCCAACTTTGTTTATTAAAACTTCTCAATGGCAAACCTATTTTTACCGTTATTTTTTCTTTGTGGTGTTTTTTATAATTTGTGAAATAAATTACTCGTGCACTTAATTAAGGACAGTGAAAAATTTTTTAAAATTTTAAGATTCAAGAAAGCTTTAACAGTTAAATTCAAATAAATGAGATTACACAAAGTGTTTTTCAGAATTTGATAAACTTTTACTTATTGCTAAACATGGGTAAAAATAAGTCCTGTGACGTCAGTACTCGAAAGATAATTGTACAAATGCATCAGGAAGGAAGCTCTTATAGGGAGATCTCAACAGCCTTAAAAGTTTCTAAAACAATGGTTTTCCAAGCGATGCAATATTTCAAAAAACATTCGACAGCTGAAAAGGTGCCTCGTAAACAAAGAAGCCGAATTACGACAGTGCGTGAAGATGCACTGATTGTCCGCGAGTAGAAAAAAAATCCGCCTAAATCAGCATATGAAATTCGGATAGCAGTCTTTGGTGAAAATGGAGCAAAACCAT
This sequence comes from Metopia argyrocephala, assembly GCA_963576795.1. NCBI lineage: Eukaryota > Metazoa > Arthropoda > Insecta > Diptera > Sarcophagidae > Metopia > Metopia argyrocephala. The sequence goes on from OY756210.1 coordinate 100,210,318, forward strand.
CTGTAGACACAGTAAAACGTCGATTGCGGGAAGCTGGCCTCTTTGGAAGAATTTCCCGAAAGAAACCATTGTTGTCTGAGCGTAACCGGAAGAAGCGAATAGAGTTTGCAAAAAAATACCGCCATTGGATCGCTGTGGAATGGAAAAGAGTGTTATTTTCGGACGAAACAAAAATTAATAGAGTCTCTCCCGATGGAAAAAAATATGTTCGCCGGCCAAAGTTAAAAGAATTTGATCCAAGATACACCCGGGCCACTTTAAAGCATGGAGGAGGTTCGATTATGCTTTGGGGTGCTATGTCGTCACGCGGTGTTGGACCGCTGCACAAAGTTGACGGAAACATGGACAAGTTCCAATATGTAAGAATCCTAAGCGATACAATGATGCCGTATGCAGACGAGAATATGCCAGTAACATGGATATTTCAACAAAATAATGAGCCGAAGCATACGGCTCATCACGTCAAACAATGGTTTATAACAATTCTGTACTTGATTGGCCTTCATGCAGTCCAGGTCTCAATCCGATGGAGAATTTATGGCAAGTTGTAAAAACGAAAGTAAGCGCAGTAAAAATAAACAATTTTAATGATCTCTTCGCCGAAGCAAAGAAAGCTTGGGAGGCCATTCCAACTAGTGTATGTGAAAATCTGGTTAACTCGATGCCTCGCAGGTGTCAAGCTGTTATCGACAACAATGGTTTTGCAACAAAATATTGATTTTTTTTAATAAATACAAGTTTTTCTTAAATTTTACGATGTGTCCTTAATTATATGCACGACTGAATTCAATATTCTTTAAAATATGGCTCAGTGCTTTATAAAAAATAATTTAATTGACACAGTTATTTTCTACGACTAAGAGTTTAAATAACTAAACTCGGAAAATTTTTGACAATATATACAACTATTTTTATTTTTTGGTTCAAGCTCACATGTAAGCTTCGTGTCCTTAATTAGTTGCACGCAGCTGTATGTAATCAGTAATATCTATTTGCTTTTTTGGCTTTATTAATTTTTTCAAACCAATATTTGTGGAAAGTAGTTCACTATTCGACACCAATCTATTAAATTTATTACGCTCTCAGTGGGTAAAGTATTAGAAGTAACTCGTGTGACTTAAGCAATATTTTTGTCGCCGCTGTCTGAATTTTTATAATCGCTAATGTAATAGGTTTTTAAATATGTATGCCTTAATTTCATTTTTCGATTTCATTTGCCGTTTGACTTAATTTTTGTTTTAATAATAACTTTATTTCAGGTATTTATTCAGATATACAATTTCATATAGAGGCTATAAGGCAACTATTTATATTGCTTAGCAAATAATTTATATCTAGTATTTACATATTTACATACATAGAGATTAATTTTTATTAATTTTTGTTTTATTGTGTAAGAAATATTTGTGTATTTTCTAGTGTATTTAAAAGTTGACAATGCTGAAGTATTTTTAAAATTTTTTGGTAATCTGTTGAATTAATTTGGTCCACTGAAACCAACAACACTGTTACGTAAGCTCAAGACGACACCTTATTGCGCGTAAGTTTCTTGACTGTCTGGTGGTATCTAAGTGTGTTACCGATGTGTTTTGAGTAAATGATATAGAAGGCGATCCAATTCCTTTAATGCGCTTAAATACGTAAAGCAATAAATGTTGTTCATAAAGTCCTTTTTAAGGAAGTATATTCTTTGCGTAACTCTGGTAAAGAATTACTGTAGAAAATCTTCTCGGCAAATTAAGTACAGTTAGTATTAAGCTCTTTATTTTGAGCTGATTGTAACATTCTTAGGTTACTACTTGTTCTATAACCATATCTCATTAGAAGGTATGCTGAGTGTGAATGAATTAGAGATTGTTAAAGCAGCAGTTTAGTTTTTATATTCAACTTATTTTTAAATTTATACAGGATACTAATTCCTGAAGATATTTTATTTTTTGTTGTTAAATTGTAGTCGCCGTTGTCTAGTGGTTAGTGTGTTGGGTTACTAAGACATGAGGTTCAAATCTCAGCTCTGACATCTTAAAAAAAAAAAGAAATATGAAAAAAATATTTCTCAGCAGTTTTCTGGCAAGAGCTTTGAGAGTAATTAATTGACATGAAAAAGGTTCTCAAATCTGTCGTTCGGAGTCGACATTAAACTGTAGGTCCCGGTACTCATGGATAAAAATTTACACACACAACATGAGTGCTGCGAGAAGCTAGGCCGTAATCCTGACACACGGTTGTAAAGGCCAGTTATGTATGTATGTAAATTGTCGACGTGAGTATCCCATAATAAAATTTGACTTAAAGCAGGCCTGTGCAAAAGTAAAAATGTGGTTGTGTTGGTGAGAAAATGAGAATTACACTGCTGAACGTGTAGATAGCAGTATCAGCAACTGTATGAATTTTTTTAATTAAAATTTATATGTAATATTTCACCTAAAACTTTATTTACTTCAAGAACAATTTATAAATACTACTCTGCTGTAAAGAAATTAAAAGTACCTTTCATTTTTTAACAAAAAAATTTTTTTTAAGTTTTTTTTTTTTTTTTTTTTTTCATTCAATTTATTAACAATTTTATAAAAATAATGAAAATGTCGCTGAAAAAACTTTTAAACTATATTTTTAAATGTTCTATGATAAATAAGGTATTGGATTTACAAATGCATTTATAATAAAAAATATTTGTGTGCATTGCTATAAATTTCATTCTCACTGCAAACAGTAAATCAGCGTACATCCACCACGCATGTTAACCCTTCGCTATTTCAGTGACGACTGAAGGCAAGAGCGTAAGAATACATGTGAGTTTAGCTAGGGCACAATTGTGTATGAAATTTTTATTTTTGCACAGGCCTGACTTAAAGTTATACCAAGGTATATAACGCTTTTAGATTCACATATCGTCGCAAGAATTAAAGAACGCTGTAACAGACAAAATATTGAAAATACGTTTTTTACATCATTTTTATCAGAAAAAAAAAATACGCGTCGATTAGTCGCGGTCCCAGATTTCTATTATGAAAAGAAATTCACTTACGCCGTCTGCGTTTTGAAAACTACCAGTGTCTTCTTTCTATTTTCATACAGGTTTTTTGGCTCTGGGAACATTAAATGTTTTGTCAGTTACAGCGTTCTTTAATTCTTGCGACGATATTAAATTGCCATCAACATGAATTTTCATGGGTTGTTTGTTTCCGACATTATAAGGCCTAAATGATTAAACAGAACTGGGGCATGACGTTTTCTTTATACATATTGACACATAAAAACGCTGGAGAATGCAGTCGTGAGATAGAATATATTTTATTTTGACAGCGATTTTTCTTATGCTCTCATTTTGAGACACAAATTCCCTCAATAATATTACCACACGTTTATTGAATTTCATACATTTTGTAAAAAAACCCATTTGTTTTTTGTTGTTGGCGCAAAGAAACTTAAGAACAAAAGAAAATCAACAAAACATTTGAAGGTTTAAATAAATTCATAAATTTTGGAATTTGTTAAATAAAATGTGTGATATTTTAGAAAAAATAATTAAAAAAGTGCGCAAAGATAATTAAATTATAAAATATAAATTTAATTCTTCGTAAAAACTCTCATAAACTTAATTTTTAATAGCTTGACATACAAGACATGTAAAAACATTAAATGACGGTTCGTGAAGTTGCAGTCGTCGTTTTAATTTTGGGCATGTTTTCACTGAGAGTCGTTTTTGCCTGAAGTTGCGGTCGTATTCTGTTTAACCATTAAATCTTATAAATTTAGTTTTGTCACTATTCAGCAATAATTTGTTTACTGGGCACTCACAATGCAACACAATTGCAATTACTTTTGGTTCAAGAAAGTTCATAAAATCGACTGATTTCAATCAATTAAAGTACTCAGATGTGTTTTTGCTCAATAACGTGAGAATTTCACTTTAATTGTACTTTTTTCACTTAAATTTTATTGCCTTGAAAACTTAGCAGACTTTCCCTTAAATAATTCTTTTTTGTTTTATATTTGAAGTTGTTTATTTTTTTCTTTTTAGTTTTGGTTCATGTCCTTTTTTTATTTGTAAAACGAAAGAATATGATTGTACTCGTAGTAAACACTCTTACAAAAAAAGGAAACGGAAATGTCATTTGAACATGTCATAACAAGCTTACTGGAAAATGTCGACATAATATGTGCGTACGTGTTTTTCATTTTTAAACAAATTTTTTCTTGTTAAATCTTGTCCTGTTATAGACTTGTCCTTCTCTATAAAACACAAGTCCTTTTTGTGAAACCAGTGTTTCTAGTTTCTTTTCTTTATCTATTAGTGTGTAGTTGTGCTGTGGTACTCTTTAGTAAATTTAAGTAAAAAGATATTGGATTCTGTTGTTTTTGTTTTATTTTTTTTGCTTAAATGTAACACTTAAAAGTTGTGGATGAATTTTAAATTCTTTGGTAAAAGAGTGCATGCACTCTGAGTCAGTCGGACTAATATTTAAACGTGTAAGGAAATTAGTTAAATTTGATTTTTCAATCGCTTAATTTTTTGTCTGTTGTTTTTTATTTAATTGTTTTTATACAATTTTTTTTATTTTATTTTTGTAATTTGTCTCATTAATAATTTTTACTTTATATTCCGGCTTTGTACTTTCTTTTGTGTAATTCACTTCTATTTGTAAATTTTCATTTACTCTTTAAATGGTTTAATTTAATTTTATTTAATTATTTTTTACCAACAATTTCTTTTTTTCTTGTTTTTTATTTTTATTTTTTTTTTTATTTTATATTTTGGAATTCACTTACACTTTTTTCACTTTTGCTTTTAAACCCGTAAAGTTAAATAACAATTTTTTAATATGTTTTGCGCTTGCGCGTATTCGTGGCCGTTTTGTTTAAAGTTTATTGCACGTTTGTATGCTCTGGTCTAGACCAGCCAGCGCAGAGTGTCGTTAGTTAGCAGTTCCGGCCGTTGTGCTTCAAAGCCATTGATAATACAAAGAGTTGAATGTAAATTATATTGAGGGAAAACGTAAGAGAAGAGATATTTCAGTGGTTAAAAAATTTTTTACTCAAAAACCTAATTTTGAAGTGATTATTAAAATAACAATAAACACATTTTTTTCATTTATGGAATATCGTAATAATAATGATAGACCATTTTAGGCATAAAATAATAAATAAAAAAATTTAACAGTTTGTATGCAAATTAAAATAACCAAAATAATAATAATACTCTGCCTGTCTGCACTTATATTTTAGCTTTACAATACAATTTCATTCAAAAATATTTTACAGATAGATTTCAATCACCTTCAACTCTGTTGGTCCATTTTAAGATTACAACATCTTTAAGTTATTTTTTATTTATTTTTTTGCACACACATCTCAATAATAAATAAATTGTGTTTTCTTCTGTTTTTATTTTTTAGTTTATTAACATAATTTGTTAACATCTCTTCTACCAAAATGCGAATAACTACATATAAATGGCCTTATTGTTGTGTTGCCATTAAAGAAAGAAACATACGTCAAAACAAGAAACCTCAGCTCCATACAAAGAGAACATATACAGATGAAGTGGAAGAGAAAATAAAATAAGCCATGAACCGCAAAATCAGCAAAATAAACTTTTAGCCAGAGAAAGTTGTGCACAACACTATGAAGTGACATTATTTGAGTTGAATGCTTGAAAGCAGGTATCTGCAAACGTTTGAAGCGTGAGTCGAGTAATTGAAGGTAAGTTTCATTCTTTCATACATATGTATGTGTATATACATACAGACCCATTAAACATAAAGTTAAGAGCTTGAAGTATGATGTTTTTGTTTTTATTTTTGATTATAAATTTAATTTTCAAGCCTTCAAACTTGGCTTGAAACAAGTTATATAGACTTGTTTTTCTAAGTACATAATTAATAATGGACACTTATTCAAAATTTTATATAATATACTAAATAGGTTTATTATTTAGAACATAATTTTTTTTATTTTATGTGCTGGAGGCCCGAAGTTTGAGCCCCAGGAAAGGTGTGATCATAATACTTTTTATTTCTGCATATAAGCGATATAAAGGTTGGGCAAATTTAAGGTTAGAAAGTCAATTGGCTTAACTTTTTTTTTGCCAAATTAAGTTTTATTGATAGCAGTGTAAAATAGAAATATGGGAATTATAAATGAATTATGATGTCTGGTAATTATCCAGCACTCGCACATCGGCAGACGTCCGGTCTTTTCACAAAATTTTGAAACACATTTGGCAATAATGCCACCTTGGGCGGTGCTCTCTTATGAAATAAAGATTTATTTTTCGAACAATGAAATCCAAATTTTCATTTTCTGTACACAATTGTGCTACAAAACAAACAAAAATTGAGAGTTTTTGTTAACTATGATTTCTAATAATCTCACGTACCATTCGGTTGTATTTAATTGTCGAGTGAATCGCACTATACATTATAGAGAAAATTCGTTGTTTAGCCTCACTGTTCGTCCATGGAACAATCTTCCCGCGTGAGTTTTTCCTTTCAGTTATTATATTAATGGTTTTAAATCAAATGTTCTTAAACACTATTCCCTCTTTCCCCCTTCCCATAACATATTTTCCGAGACTAGCAAAATGTATTGCATGGGTAGGAGTCATCCCCTGAGTGCTGTTCATAGTATATATAGAAAAATAAGCTGCGCATATCTCGAGCTTTTTCAGAGCATGAGTTGTTTGTGGTTTGTTCACGTAAATCCATCTTTCAAATGGCCTCAGAGAAAATACTCCAGCGGGGTTAAATCACAAGAACTGACATTGCCATCTCGCGACCGGGAAATTTCTCATGCAATAACTGAATTTTTTGGCAGCCTGTGTGGCTATGTGGTTTCGTCCTGCTGAAACCAAAGGTCACCGATGTTGATGATTTTGTTGAAATATACTTTGTTTTCGTTCAGTTGTTCAAAGATCCAATTTACAAACTTTTGCCAAATCCTACCTCAATTTCTTAACTCTTTCAGCCACGGTCTTACCGATATAATTTTATTAAGAGAACAGCTGCATTTTTGGTTTGATTAATGTTTTATTATTTTTATTTTATTTTATTATTTATTTAGGTCAACTAAACTTATTGATACATTATTATTAAATAATTTGTCAATGGATTGAATGAAACAAGCAACAATAGGTGGTTAGATATATAACCACCAAACCTCAAAGAGTTAAAAATAATCACAAAGTAATTAGGATATTACAGTTTTATTAATAACAGTAGTGCTTATATATTTTTTTTTATTGAGACCAATACTCAGGGGTAAACCCCTACTAAATGCTGTGCTGTGTGTATTGGAATTTTTGTGGAAAGGACAGTACATTGGGACAACAGAACATATGTTTTGTTTTTCTTATATTATTAAGCGCCTTAGGAATGAGACAAATTGCTGTGAACTGATCATTCAAAGGCCAGTGTTATACCTTCACCCATCGTTGCATGTTGATTGCGGTGAGTGTCTTCGCTAAGTTGGTTTTTGTCTGTTATCTGCTACTTCCCAATAGGTGGCGCTTTTCTCCTGATCATTAGTTTTTCGTTGTCAAAGGTTAAGGTGGAATAGAGTGGAACATTAGGGAGCGGTTACTTTGTAAATGGACTCTTTGGAGAGGGGGGACTTTTTATTTTTAAATTATAATTTAAAAAAAAACTGCGAACTAATTTTTTCATTTTTCACCTTTGCTGGGATTCGAACCTGGGCCGTTAGATTTTTTGTGCGAGCACTTTGACCATAAATAAATCTATGGCATTCCTATCGATTATGTGAAAACTTTTTTTAGCCGTTGGGAGCTGATAAAGAAATTTATTTTAATATATTTTAATAAATGGCAATTTGTGTTGAATAATAAATATATTTCGCGTTTCTGACGAAACAAAAAATAAATATATTTCGTTTGAAATAGACTTACCCCAGCAGAAATTAGTGCTTACCAATAAGCTATTTTGTAAGGAAGAAATTGTAAACAATCAAATTGTCACTGTATACACTATAGACAACATTCCCTGTTAGGGAATCACTGATAAAAACTCTAATTGGCAAAAAAAAAACAATAACTAAAGTAGAAAAATGAAAAAAACTATGACGTTGAAAATTGTTATATTATGTTTTATTTGTTGTTGTAGTTGTTGTTTCAACTAACAAGTACAATAAATATTGAGTAATAGTGTACTGAAATGTTAAACTGGATTTGATATTTGCGCTGCGCTCTACACTCTTCATACTCGCATACAAACAAAAAGAAAAAAAAATCAAATTATTTTGTTTAAAGCAAAATGAGAGGAGAGGGAAAACTCTATTTATTTCCTTTTTTACGTTTTAATTCCTCCACATTTCCTGTACTTTGGCTGAGATTTGTAATCGTTGAATGGAATTTAATTTCCTTTTAAATTCAATTCATTTCATTGCGTTTTTAGCGGTCAACGAAAGTGAATTTGATCAGGTTTTTGCATAAAAATTGTATTAAATGAGTTTAATAAGAAACCAAAATATGGGTTTGTTTTTATAATTTTAATTTAAAGTTAAATTTCAAATAACTTTTGGCTTATCAGCGTCTTGTTCAAATCAATATAGTGTTTTGGGAAGTCTGTTGCTGATGATGATACACCAGTAAAGTGTGTCAGTGACTGTTTTGTTTTTTTTTTTGCTACTGAAGTGTGGGTATTTCTTTATTGCTTAAGGCGTTTAAAAATTTATTGGGAAAAAACTTGTTTCTCGTATAAAGATATGCAATGCAGTGATGTTGTAATATGTAAAACAAAAATGCGTTAAAACATAATAAACAATTTCAACTATAAAAACATTAATGAATCATTTGTAACATTGTAGAAGCAACCTTGAAATAAAAGTATGAAATATTTCTTAAAAGGCATTTTAAAGAAATTTCTTTTTTACCAAAAATGTATGTGCTGTCTGTTAACATGTTATAGGAACACTAATTTGTCTATGATTTTTTGCAGCAATACCAATCAGCCTATTTATAATATGAAATTTTAAAGAATATTGAAAGTTCTTTTTACAAATTATTTTGTAAGGTATCTAAAGTCTAACAATTTGCTGAGTTGTCATAAATATTGCTTTCACAAAGCTGCTCTAATGGTAGCCTTTAAGCGTTGCTTTCCGTAAGAAAGCGTAAGTTTTTTCACTGCTTTGGTCACAGGCATCAAGCACTTGTTCACATTTTAGCCATTTTTCTTAAAATCAAGCTGTCTTAGAGCTTGCACAATAAGAGTGGGTATAAAAGAAATCTCTCCAGACGAGTTTGGGATAAACTCAAAACTATAAAAGTTTTGAATCAATCGTCATAAAGCTTAAAAGTAATCCGGGTAATCCAAATGTCAGGCAGTTTTTCTTTGGAAACATTTTTTAAAGCCCTTGGAGTTTCGAATAATGACTTAATCTTAAGGTCCGCACTATTTCCAACATACAAAAGCGCAAATCTGTCCATAGAAGCCTTTAGACCAGCTATATCTCTCATTTTTAAACATAAATGCCAGGAAGAGTATTCGTTTTCATAATAATCCAGTTCGTCCGATTTTAAATCCTTAAATAGCCTTTTCTTGAATAACTAACGTTTTGTCTTTTTTATTATGCATTAACCTCTTCAGGGACGAATTTTTTTAAATGAAAAAACATTGAATTTATTTATTTATTTATATTTAAAACAATTCAATAATATAAGAAAAAAATAAAAAATAGTAATATTTTACAAAAAAAAATAATGTCCACATATGTGGCCATTTAGCGTAGATTTCATCTATGAATAAAAAGATTTCATACAATAATTTGCTCCTTATTGTATTCTCTTTTTACCTTCATTGTAATCTGGGTATTAAATTCAATCCATTAGAACAAGCATTTATTGTTTATAATAGACTTACACAAATGTATACACGATTCTGAGAAAAATGTTACTCAAAATGATTTACGCAACTACTACTTGGTATACTTCTTGAACCGATAACTGTACACATTTGTGTACGTTTATAATTAGCAATATAAGGCAACTAATAATACAAATTTGGTTTTCTAAACTATTATAATAATTGAAGGGATTATATTTTACTTACCTGATATTTTATTTGGCAAAAAATAATAATAGTTTTTGGATAAATGCAAACACTTTACGAACCAGAAGCTATCGTTATAATGTTTTCACAGCACCGCAAATATAATAGAATTTTCCGTTATCAGTGCTGCCATGTTTAACGAATTCGTTTTTTTTTAGTTGAGGGATTCTGTAGTAAAATATTCTTCCATAAAATTTTACCTAATTTCTCTTAAAATAATTTAAATAAAAAAAAGCTAAACGTACACATATGTGTAAATGTCCCTGAAGAGGTTAATATGCATTATTATCGATAATATTAATGCATTTGTGTTCAAGAGAACAAGTCTCAGATGAACTTATACTTGCACGATTTCCTTTTTAATAATCGCTCTTATTGAAGTACTAAGAGCTTTTTCTCCATTGTCATAACGGCCAATGATTTCCATTTTAGTTTATAGTGAAACTAGATGACCCGACAGACGCTGTTCTGTCCATATTAGAAAAAGTGTTTGCGTTCGATTTTTTAAATGCGTTAAAAAGAGGAAATTAAATCGGTGCAACTGTTTTGCGATAAATAGAAAATTATACCATAAGTAAAAAAATTTAAATATTACAACAATAGCGCCACCTATCGTTATTAAACTTAAGAGAAATCTGGCTCCTGTCTAAACTTATATATTGTCCAAGTTTGGTGTCAATCGGTCCAGCGGTTCTTGAGTTTTTGTAACACGTACCCGGCACAAACGTTTTTATATATTAAGATTGTATTACTTTTCTTTTTGATCTGATTGATTTGAACTGCACTAACTTTTTAATTTTACTTCTCGACCTCATATTTTACTGTATTGTAACTGACAAGTTTATATCGAGTGGGCCATCCAATGATTTAAATTCTAACTATCAGTAATTGTGAGTCTGGCAGTGCCTATGTCATTATATTCTCTACCAAAATTGGAAATTTATTTTCAAAACAAACAGAATTGCACTGAAATTGCACGAATATATCATACAAAGTTTGGCACAGAGAAGGGCCAACAATATACTCAAGTTTATTGCTAAATTTCGTGATGCGCCAAAACGTGAGCATGCCTGTACAGTGTGTACTTCCAAAATTATCAAAGCTGTGGCTAAGGAAAATATAAAAATAATAATAACATTTCATCGAAAACGAATGATCAGGAGAAAAAGCGTCACCTACTGGCAACTAGTATATGACCTACAATCTACACAGCGAAGACCCTCACCACAACCAACATCCAACGACAGATGGCACAATTGCACACATTCAAGGGTGAAGGTATGAACACTGGCCTTTGAGTGATCAAATTGACAGCAATTGGTCTCAAGGCGCTTAATCAGAAAAAACTCTACTATTACAAAACTCCAGTACAATGCACAGCATGAGTAGGGGTTTACTCCCCTGAGTACTGGACCAGTACTACTGGTCTCAGTAAAAAAAAACAACAAGTATAACAGTGTAGCCCAAAAATGCAGTTGTGTGACAGATATTTTTCAACTTCACATTCTTTTGAAAAAATTCATAAACATTTATTTCTCCAAGCGATCAGGGTTGCTGCCTGCATTACTGTTGCAATTTTGCTGCGGTTTTTCAAATGTTAGACAGAAATCGATTAGATTTTCTTGTGAATGGATCGTACGAATGAGTACAATAGTATATCACAGCCTTAAGCAATACTTCGACGTTCTTCTTTGCGAAACCTATTCTCCCAACACTCCTGTTAATATAAAACAAGACTTTCTTTAACTAAAAACTTGCATCAAAACAAAATTATTCTTTCTGAAGAAAAACCTTAAAGTTAAGTTTTCATTAAAGTTTTTTTTGTTTTACAACGAATATACGAGTATATACTTTGCATTGGGAAACATCAAAATTTTAATATAAATATTACATCCTTTGTTGATTTTCATTATGAGTCCATTTCTATTTCTGTTTTTTGGAAGAAACATTTAATATTTGTGCAACACAACATAAAATTATTTATTAAAAGCCTGATGGCATGCAAGGGGAGGCAAAGTATAGAAATTACAGATTTCACCTTTTTTGTTGTTTTTTTTTTCTCACATTTCATATCAACTACACTGCTTTATCACCAATTTGAATTTAGTCACAGACATCTTTTACATTTACAGCTGAACAATATTTTAATATCCCTGAGCAGGACATCATGTGTAATGTTCGTAAAAAACAAAAAAAAAACTACGAAATAAGAATGAAAAACTAATATGTCTTTTGCACACATAACGAGAACATAATGAATTATGATGAAAATGATTTTCATATACAAACATATCCAAATAGTCGTTGTCAAACAGTAGTTGAATTTTCAAATATAAATTATATTTGTCCATAGACATACATAAGTATGTACGAGTACTTTCGCATTTATTAGAGTAGACATGAATGTGTTTGTACATAATAAGTGGCATATGAATTAACAAACAACTTATAAAATTGTAGCATATGAGATCCTTATTACGTTGTAGTGTACTGTCCATGATTATTTATGTGACTTCCTGTTGCCGTTTATCCAAATAAAAACGAGCTACATAAATAAAAAAAAAGTAGAAAAAATATAAAAAAAGAATATTGCAAAAAGGATAATAGACCGTGTTTGTAGTACATGTTGTATTAGACGTGCCCTAACTATGTGGTAAAACATAAACTATCCATAGTGTTGCACACACATATTTCGTACACAGTGTATACGAGTACAACAATATGATGATAATTTTTATCTCATGACCAGTTTAGTCTTTGGTCCCATACCATAACAAAAAACAAGAATGACAAAAAGTTTTGACCATTAAAAGCCAGAAAAACAAATTACTCATATCGTCGTCAAAATGTCTTTTCACATTTGCTTAGAGCACAAAAGATGAATACTAAAAATGGATGCTCTCAGTGCGTTATCATTATTTGAATAAATCGTTTTGTTGTCTCCATACATTCCGTCCGCTCACTCATCGCATAACAGAATTGACAGGACATTCATTTTATAGAAATGCCTTTCTCAACAGTATTTTTATTAGATTGTCAATAAAGTATGTTGGTTTTTTTTTCTTTTCTTTTTATATTTTATATGAATGACCATTATCAACAAATTTTTGCCTTTGTGACTTTTGTTTCCTTATGAAAAAAGAAACCAGTTGTATTCATATCCTGTTCCTGGAGGCTATTACGTGTGATTGTCCATGAAGTCTGTGAAAATGTACACATTTTTTGGCATAACAAATTATGTGTATGTTGGTTTTCTTTATTTGGACCATCTATTCTAAGAGATTTATAATGAAATGGATTTATTTATTTCTTTTTTTTTTTTTTCTTTTTTTGACAATTATTTTTTTTTTTGCATAAATGCGAAAGGATAAGTAATGAAATAGTTTTCCATTAGTTAGCTACTACTCTACATATGTATGAAAGAAAAAAAGTATTTAATTCTGCTTAAAAATTAGAAATGTTTGCCAAAGTTAATATTGAAAAAGGTAAAAGGTTTATTTCAATAATGAAACGTTCGCTTGATCTTCAAAACATTCAAAATCAAGAATACAAAATAAATAAAAAATTTCATATCTGAGGCCAAATCAATATTTCCGAGGCCGGAAAGAAACAAATTTTAGACAAATTTTAAGGCTCGGGTTCGAGCCCCAGGAAAGGTGTGATCAATTTTAATTTTATTTTTTGTTTCGTCAGAAATGCTTTAATTAGATCAAAGTTAACTGCAATGAATATTTTTTGGTAATTAAAGGAGAAATGATGTCCGTGAAGGAATAGTACACTAGCCAAACTGAACAATTGTTTTCGACTCTAGCTATTTAATTCAAAAATATAAATGATATTATTCAGAGCGAAATGCGGTTTTAACAGCGTAACAATAAAGTGTCAAGTTGAACCTTTTTTAGCTGCTAAGGTTCAATCCTAGCGAAGGACAAAATTATAAAAATAAAAATTTGCGGTTTTCTAAAATTACAATCTAAATTAAAAATAAAATTTAAATAAAATAAGAGGTTCCCCCCCCTCCTCCCTCCAGCAAGTCCATCTGCAAGAAACCGTCCCCTGACATTTCTAATCTATTCTACCAGAAACCAATGATCAGGAGTACAGCGCCACCTTCTGAGAAGATAACAGCTAATCTACTGAAGACGCTCACCATTCACATTTAAAAATCCACCGACAGATGAGGCAATTGCCCCATCTTCACATTCCAATACAATGCACTGCATGAGTAGGGGTTTACCCCTGAGTATTGGTCTTAAAAAAAAAAAATTCTTACCCCTTTTACATATAGAAACCATGAGGAAAAATCACACATATGTACATACAATGTACACTTGTACACATACAATAAAGTTATTCATTCAATACATTTTTCTCAGTGCAAAAATAACTGTACGCTATTTGTTCAATGATTCAAATTTTTACAAATATGTAGTACCGTTAGAGTTCTTCAAAATGTAAAAACATTTTATACATTCAATGTGTAAGCAAGCAATCACCCATTTTTTTATATTTCGGTGACGTAAGTGGCCGAACCCGCTGATGTAGTAAGCCAATACACAATATACTAGAGTACGGCGCCAACATGAGGGAAGATAATTCACAAATAATAAAAAGAAAATCAGCCTAAGATAAATACGCTCAGAAATACCAGAGGTGACAAAAATTTTCCTAAAATATGATCTCGGAAACTCAGAGAACTGAGTTCTATTATCTAAATAGCATCAAATTCGCCTCAAAATTTTATCATTCTATCATCTGTTACTAAACAGAAGGCCTATGATTTTTTTTATCAAAAGCCTTACCAAAGACAACAGAAATTCAATCGATCAATTGACCTGATGCAAACCCTTTTTCTAACGGAGAAAGAAAACTTAAGCAAATTTGATGTAATGGAATCACTCTTGCGAAAGTCAGTTGATTGAGAAAACGTGAAATTAAAGATTAATTTAACCGGAATTGGGGCATATAAATTTTCTTTTTTCTTTAAAACTATGCTCGATTTCAAAATAACTCGGTTTCTATGTTCAAAACATGGGAGTATAATTGTGTCTACTCCTTTTTTTTAATACCATAAAAAAATAACGTTTATACGGGTATATATAAAAGAATAAATTGAAAGTTTTTAGAAAATGAGGAGATTTCCAAAGCTAAAGTCGAAAACATGTTTAGTTCGACTGGTTTACAATTCGTTCCAATTTTGATTTAAAAATCATTTACAAAAAATCTAACAGCCTTATGTATAATAAAAAATTAGCAGGTCGTTGTACACAGTGGCTAAGTTTGTCATTCCAATACGTGGAAATTCTTACTCAAAGGTTCAAAGTATTAATTTTTTTGGATTATCTGACTAGTTCTGAAATAGAGGGTATGGAAAGTTTTAATAATATCAGTCTATAGCGGGTGATAAACTTGACAGTTTTTTGGCCCATATACTAACGAGCTGCTAATTTTTCATTATACATACGGCCGTAAATGTTTAATAGAATTTAGTTTCTGATCAAATTAAAAAGCTTTAAAGACGAAACGAAGTTTTTATTTTAGAAAAAGAGTTTTAAAAATATTAAAAAGGAAAAATAAGAAAAAAGGAAAACATAAAATAATTATAGATTTATATTTTTGTGTAATTGATTAAAAGCATGCAAAACTTAAACTCATAACATGATTGAACAACAATTAAGTAATTTTCGACATGCCACATATTGGTAAGAAAATAATAGAAAAAAAAAAGTGAAAACACTATTAAAAATAATATTATTGTTTAAATCTCAACATCTCTAAATGAAATACTAGAAGGGGAAATAAAACCACCTTAAGGAATCCTTAAATAGGCCATTACTCGTATAACACACGCAAAAGTAATTTTGCACACGTAAGAAAACTTAAAATGTCTCTTTCTTTTTCTACATTTTATTCAACAATACGGATATGTAACAGGATATTTAACCCTGGATTACAACACCCATAACATATAGGGTTGTTGGGTGGGTATTTACCAGCAATTATGTTGTTCTAATATCTATGAATGAGTAAAGAGTTTGTCGATATTTCTGTGGTTATAAATTATTAAATTGTCGAAATTGTAATTTTGTGTTGAAATTGTAGCATGAACACGCGTTAGTCGTTTAAAGCACCAAAGAAAAACGAAATAAACTATAGACACTCGATAGTGTGTGGCACAAAAGACTCATATAATCTAAGTTTTTGAAATCTAATGCTCAATTATTTTGACCCCTGCCTATTAGACAAAATATGTATATCAATACATATTTAATAACCATAATTGCTTTTAATATAACAATTTTCTTTGTTTTTTTTTTTCATTTAATAAGGATTTCTTGTGCATGTCCGTTTTTTTTGTTGGTGCATGCCACAAGTTGAACTAATCTTAACAAGGGTGGCTGGCATTATGTCAATTCCTGCATAGATTCTAATTGTCAATCATTTTATTTATTTTGTTTTTTTTTTTGTTTTTGTTTTTTATTTTCCTGATTAAATGAAAAAATGAACATTTTGATCTCATGTCTCAGATTTGGTTATCAAAAAGTTAAATTATACGAGTACGCTCACAAATATACTTTAACATTTGACATAATTGTGTGATAAGCGTTTAAGGAATTATAAAAGAAAAAAAGGACATAAACAGGGAGTTGATTGATTTTAATATGCACACATTAGATATGAAGGAAAATCGTGTGTCTTCAAATGCACAAAACTAGAATATGTTGTCAAAAGTGATTGAAGCATTTACATGCTAATGATGTGTTACTTAATAGCCAACAGCATCTACATATAAGTACACTCTGGTGTAATATTATAATCACACTAAATATTTTTAGCAGCTTTTATATATTTAAAATGTAAGGCCCCAATTATAATTCATTACAGTTATTAATTTGTTGTTGTATTTTTAATTTATTTTTATTATGTGTTGAACTGTATACTTTGACCATCGTTTACAACAATTATTTTTATATGTTGAAGTCAATACAATCTAGCATTTAGGTGTTGTGAACGATAATAGTAAAAATTAAATAAGACCAATACACTAGTCGCCGTGGTCTAGTTGTTAGTGTGTTGGCTTACTAAGACGATAATGCCGGGTTCAAATCTCAGCTATGACATCTTGAAAAAAAATGAAATATAAAAAAAGCTCTTGGAGTAATTGATTGCCATGAAAACCCTTCTCAAATCTTCGTTCAAAGTCGACTTTAAACTGTAGGTCCCGGTACGCGTGGATAAAAATTAACACACACAACATGAGTGCTGCGACAAGCCTGCCGTAACCCCGACGCAGGGTTGTAATGGCCAATTATGAATGTATGTACGAACGATAATAGGTGCATAAAGCAATTAAAAAAATATGTTTGAGACAAGTGCGCCAACGCAATAAGAATAAACGATAATCCAAATAACTTTACGAATTCATCTTTTCTATTGTACAAACTTGGTACAATTAATTTTTTTAATTGTACCAACTAATGTATTTGATTAAAATATGTCTGAATTTTTAATTAAAAGTTTAATTCGTCCAGTTAAATATTTAATTGAAACATTTTTTTGGAATTAATAAAAAAATTTAATTGATACAAATTATTTTCAAAAACATCGACACTATTAATTTTTTAATTGATATTAATAATATTGTTTGTAGGGGCAACACCAGTAAACAATTTAATTGGTAGTACAAATTTGTTAATTAAAATCAATTTTAAATTTTTTCTGTGTAGCAAAAGTTTAAAAATAGACACAGACAATACATAAAACCTATTTTAAAAAGTGTAAAAAACACTTGATAATTTAGAATTTAAATTAAATACAGTGCGCTCGCTTTTTGGATAATCCGATTATATGAATATCCCAAAATATAAACACTTTTTTCTTCTATTGACTACTCTAAAATATGAACTTAGTGCGAAGATTTAAAATATGAACCCCTTATTTTAAAATTTTTTAACACATTTTTCTTTAAATACTCATAGTACTAAAATCTTAGTTAACAAGATTATAGATAAACTCTAATTTAATTACATTAATGCATAAAAAAAGCATAAGTTTTGAACTTTTAATGAATAATCAAAAGTTTTAGAGCATTTAGAAAAAGGAGCAGGTGTTACTCGTTCAGCAAACAAATTTGGCGAATACAATATGCGTAATAAAAAAAATCCCTATTATTAAATATGTCAATACTAGCTTTATTGGATCTGGAAAAAGAAAACCAGACTTTGTTGAAATTTGAAACAGATAGACTCAACTACCGAATATCCAATGGAGTATGTTTTTTTCAAAATTGGTCACGGGCGTAATATCTCCCATACAAACTAAATACTAATTTTTGTGTATCTTAAGAACAGTTAAAGCTAAAGCTTCGGAATGAGGTCTGAATGACTTCACATTATCAGCCAGAAAGTGGGCGTAATTCGACAAGTACCTCCCATACAAGTTAGATATTAATTTCTTTATATGTATCTTGAGAAGATTTACAGCTGAAGTTCCTAAATATTTTTTAAAGCTTTGTTGAAATTTAACACAATAGATTTATTCTTCTCTATTGGTATAAAAAACCCGAAAAAAAATTACAAAAACCCTTTGAAGTGATAATCGATTTTTTGTGTCAATTTCCATTGCTTTTTACTTCAGTTCTCTCATTTCATGCAAAGACTTTCTCGACGTAAGAGAAAAGGGGAAACTGACAAACCTGATTGCGTTGGCAATAAAATAAGTAAAATAAATCAGTTGTTTCTAGCTATCACTTAATAGGCCTTATTCCAATTTTTATTATAGATTAAAGGCAAAGAAAATGTTTTTCTTTATTCTATTACAAAAATGTCGTAAAACGATGACGACGTCGCCTACTGGAATAAGGCCTAATATTCTGTACAAAATTCTGGGACCGAATTACCGCATTCGTGATTGAGTAGGCTTTCGTATCGACTAAGATTTCGTCACGTATCGAATGGATGGATTACTGCATTCGATAGCTGACGTATTATATCTTGTTGGCCAAATTGAGATGCTTAATCATGTACTGTGTCATTACATCTATTTCGTTTCCATTTATTTTATTAATATTGGTCCTACAAAAGTATTATAAATTTTTATTATTATTTTAAATTTTCTGCAGCTCTTTTGCACATGTATTATGTACAAAAATTTTATTTTCGATTATTGTAGAGCTACCGAGTGAAATTTAAACAGCTGGTACTCGATTACACACTCGTTATCGTATACTATATTCTCAAATTTCGATTGCAGTTGATCGATAACTAATACAGTAATTTTACTCTATCACGTATCCAGTAATTCGGCCCTTGTGTTCAACTGGTTCGTCAGACATGAAATGTCACGCAGTTGAACAGAACTAAACAATTGTACGCACGCACAGAACAATAATGATTCATCAAAGAATGAAACAGAGACGGTTTATATAAATAACTGTTTTTTTTTCTCTTTGAAAAAGCTTTAAATTAAATCGCATTAAATAGAGCTTTTGTTTCTGTTTCTTTGTAACTTTTTAGTTTAAAACTCTTTCTGTTTTGTTTTCTATGTAAGCCTATGTAAACAAGAAGAATATACTCAAACATGTAGTAAATACATAGTATATATGTACATATGTATGTATATGCAAACATTATAATCCATAATTAATTTACAATTAAATTATATTCCAAAGATATGAGTGGAAAATTTCATTTAATGCAATACATTATTTATTAACTTTTTAGAAATGTAATGAAATATTTAAAACTTAAAATTGGCCCTTCAAATTAATCTAAATTTAATGGGCGGGAGTTAGATTACACAAAAACAAATCTAATTATGGGTTTAAAGTGAATTCTCTTTGTCATACTACATACCCCTATGTGTGAGCGATTAAATATTTTCAATTGTCAATTATGATTTAATTTTTTTGTCAAAATTTAAAAAGAAAAAAAAAATTGATAAAAATTGTTGTAATTTCTCATTGGATTTTGGTCACGTGCAACACTTATAAGAAAGAATTTTATAAAGAAAGCCAAGTGTCACACAGCAGCCATCCGTTATAGTTAGTTTGTAATCATAACTCAATAGATGGTCGATAGCATTATTTATCTACTCTTTTACTTCATTTTCCTTTGCTTTTATTTTTTTGTGTCGACATACATACGAGTACATAAATGGCGTTAAAAATGCCCGTGAGGTTTTTAACACGCTTTTCAAAAAACACAATAACATTGAGCTGATAAAACACGATTATAAAGACATGGTATGACAGATGAGTAGCAGGCGAAAAAGTGTGTGTATTTGCAAAGACATGTGCCAATTTAAAATTACAGTTTAGTTGTCAAAACAGTAGGGGGTGTTTAACAATGTAGTGCCCTTAGAAATATGAAAATAAAATTACCATTTTTTTTAAATAATTAAAATATTGAATGAATGTTACGACTAGTAAGAGGGTGTTAACAAGGTAAACCAAAAATATAAAATCTGAACAGAAAAAGAACACAATTTTAAATAATTATTTAATAAGGCCAACATTAAAGGCATAATACTGTAGGAAAATCAGACCCATAATAATTTCATGCGAACAATTGCCTTAAAACTACACTCTGACAAAAATTATGGACTGTGGTGACAGATGAAATATGAAGGGAATCATCAATGTGCTAAGAAATCTTATTTGTAATCTTTCTTAATGATCTTTTCCTTTTAACTTCAAATTCCATCTACTCCTTCGCAGATGACAGTAACATTTGTCACTCATATTCATTTGATCGCAGACCGAGCCTTTTGGAGATCGGAGTAAGAAGGCTGAATATGAATGAGACACTCTCGAATGACCTGCAAAAAAACTCCGAGTGGGGTCTCGCGAACAGGGTCGAATTTAATGCGCGCAAGGCCCAGTGTTGTTTTATCACACATGGCCGTTGTGATGATTTAACCCTGCCATCTGTGACTATGGGTAATGTAAGTATTAAGGAGGCAGACGCTCTTGGTGTTCTGGGCGTGAGAATTAATTGTGATGTCCGTTGAAATGATCACATATCTTGAGTGTCGAAAGAAGCATTCAAGTGCCTCGGTTTTTCAAAACGGTGCAAGAAATACTTCACTCCATCTGGCCTTGTCCATATTTAAAAGAAATATATCCGACGTAGGACGGAATACAACTCTCATGTATGAGCCGGTGCTTCAAAGTCTATTTTGGGACTTCTCGACCGCGAACAGGAAAGGACGAAATTGCTCATCAGCGACGGTAGGGTTTCCAACTCTATCGATTCGTTGGAGCATCGGCGCAATGTGGTGTGCGTTTAATTGTTCTATCGATACTACCATGGGAGGTGCTCTGATCAAATAAGGGATTTGATTCCAGCTGGTCGTGTATTCTTGCGGACTACGCGTACCTCTCTCAGAGCACATCCTTTTGTTGTTGGTTGTCCAGCGACTCGCACAATGCATTATGGAGAGAATTCATTCTTTGGCCGCACCGTTCGTTTGGGGAACAATCTTCCCGTAAACATTTTCCCTGTCAATTACGATGTTAGCAAGTTTAAATCGAATGTCCACAAGCACTATTCCCGAGATCAGCACAATGTACCGCATAAGTAGGGGTCATCCCATGAGTGCTGGCCTCAATGCAAAAAAAAAGTGTAAGGCCAGAAATCGTCAAACAGTAATTTTGTGAAATCTTTGGTAAACAAAATTTTGTTAAAATGACGATAAATCGTCAAATTTAGCAGCTATGATTGTCGCCGGTAAAGAGTTCTCATTATCACCTTTATCTCATAAACTGTTTAAAATATACAGTTTACTTTAAAACAATGGTGGTGTTGTGAATTCCTTACCAAAGGTTAGGGTTTAACCACTATCTTCTTATTTTAACCGAGCTAGAGTTTTTCAAATGGAAGCGCCATGTAACAAATTTGTTAAATATATTAGTCGCCGTAGTCTAGTGGTTAATTTGTTGGATTACTAGACAAGAGATCCGGTTCAAAACCCCAGCTTTGACATCTTGAAAAAAGAAATATAAAAAAATATTTCTTTCGGCGACTACTTCTCAGCAGTCTTCTGGCAAAAGTTCTGGGAGTAATTGATTGTAATGAAAAAGCTTCCCAAATCTGTCTCTCGGAGTCGACTTAAAACTGTAGATCCCGATACTTATGGATAAAAATTGCCACACACAACATGAATGCTGTGAGAAGCTAGGCCGTAATCCTGACACAGGGTTGTAATGGCCAATTATGTACGTATGTTTGTATGTGAACAAGTTCTTCCTCTTCTCTTTTTTTTTTTGTGGAAAATTTTTTTAAAAGTTGAAAATTTTACTTTCGTTCTGTAAAAAAATACCTAGTTTATAAACAATATAACTACCAGAGGCTACATCATGGCGCATTGAATGGTTGCATCAACAGTAGCTCTGAATGAAAAGATACATTTTGTTGCAAAAATGTACACATATTTTAATAAATTTGCAATTTGTATTAAAAAAGCCATTATATTAAGTATGTACAATATTAAAACCAAAAGAATATGAATGTTATACAGAGTGAATGACTGCGAGTTGTCACATCATGCATAACATTGTCTGTTAAAATCAAATCAACCTTTTCTATAAAAATAGCGAAAAATATTTTTTGTTTTTAATTGTTTTGCAATTTATATTGAAAACAAAAAAAAAACTAAATTTGTTATTGTATTTCATCACTTTTAATTTTAATTTCTAATTTGTTTAACGTCAAAGAAAAAATTATAAATTCAACTTTGCTTAACGTCAAAATAAATAAGGAAGAAGAAGAATACGATTATGACAATCGAAAGTAAGCAGCTGTAATTGTTTTGGTAAAGCGGGATTACCTTATGATGATTATACAATGAAATAGTTCATGAAATATTAGTAGAAAATTCTAAAATTAAATTAAAATTATTGTGTAATTTTTATACCGATCCTGAGATTCTAATACTGGTATTCATTTTAGAATTGACATCCGTTAAGAAATATGGTTTTAAGACTAATAAAAATTTTACAATTATTTAATATAGATCCATTTCGAATTCGAAATATAAATAATAATTCAATTAAAACTTTAAATAATTTCTCTAACTTCTTTTACTTTCAGTTAAATCCATGAATAAAGATTCTTGATTCAGGCATTCCATATTCGGCGCTCACAGCCAGTATTTTTCATCTTTATTAACGGCAGCAGCATATTTTTATGAATAAAATTTAAAGTATATCTTAATGTTTCTGGACTAATTGTTTAATGGCAAGAACTCTCAATTTGTCTTCTACGATATTAATAATTGAACTCATCGATAAGTTTCTACATAATATTGATTAAAAAAATAGATTAAAATAATATTTAAAGATGTTGATAAAATTTTTTCAAAAAAAAAAAAAACAAAAAAGATAAAAATTAAAATGTAATTCATATAGAATTAAGTATACTTATTTATGTATATATATTACCTACCATTTGTGTTAGTTAACTTTTAGATGGATTTTATTTGTTTGCTATTATACATTTTTGTGTATTATTTATAATTTGAATTTTGTTTTTTTTTTATTTGATTTGATATTATAAAATTGTACTTCTTTTATGATTTTTTTTTTATTTTTAAAAAATACGGCTCCCTTGTTTATATTATACATTTATGTACTTATTAAGTACATACATGGATACATATTTATTATACACATATGTATGTACAAACTTGTATAAGATATTTTTATTGCAAAACAAAAACTAATTAGCATTGAATACAAGCTAAAATACCTGAATAGTTTCAATAAAATTATTTTAAGAAATTTATTTTATTTAAGTTTTAATTCTTAAAATTATTCTTATTTATCTAAATAAAAACGTAAGTAAGAGAGTAAATTTTAATTAAAAACTTCAGTTGAGACGAATTGTTATTTAAAACATATCTAAAAATTGTATTTTTATCTCTTCTTTTGCATTTAGT
Source organism: Metopia argyrocephala (assembly GCA_963576795.1). NCBI lineage: Eukaryota > Metazoa > Arthropoda > Insecta > Diptera > Sarcophagidae > Metopia > Metopia argyrocephala. The sequence goes on from OY756210.1 coordinate 100,234,320, forward strand.
AGTGACCAAAAGTGTCTTCTACTTTTCATATAAGTTTGCCTGAATATAAGTTTAAACGTATTTATCTCAAAAACGCTTTTTTTAAGTTATGCCACTCTTCTTGCAAATGAGCGATCAACAAATATTTTTTTTTATTTATTATTATTATTATTATTATTATTATTATTATTATTATTATTATTATCTTTTTTTTGTAATTTTATTGTTCAGAAAACTTAAAAATGGTATAAAAATTTACTAAATAAACAATTTTCATACAAAGGTGAGTAAAGTATTTGTGAATGATATTTATTTAAAATGGTTTAAAAATTGACTAAAAAATATACTAGGAGATCAGAATCTACTTTTACCATGGGTGGTGAATTTTCTAAAAATAAATTTTATTCGTATAAGTTAACATACTTTAGGGGGCTTACTTACCATATATTATATACACCTCTAATATGGCAAATGTATATGATTAATAACAATTTAATACCAACATGTACGGTGGTGTACTGGTGGACGCGTAAGGCTGGCAAGTACGAGGTCCACGGTTCAAATCTCGTTGGTGGCGTATAAGAATTTGTGTTCTCACTCGTTGTGTGTTGTTATCGGATAATTTGTAGAAAAACCTCTCTCTTACTTTACAAATACTAAATTAATAATCTCAGGGTGATACTATTGAAATTATCTTCTTCTCAGCGAAATATCATTTCTACTACTACAAAAAAATATACAATCTACTAAAAAAAGAACTTTTTTTTTCGGCCGGAATAAATAAAAAAAGTAAAAAACAAAACCATGCTGTTGTGTTTGTGCCTTTTTTATACGTCTGGGGGTATTTGAATATCGGAAAATTGGGGTTTAGAGTGGAAATATTTTGGATCTGATTACATAAATGTGCAGGAAATTATCAGGGCTATCGATTGGTGTTTGCGCTGTTCCAATCGTTCGTGCAGTTTGCCCACAATTCATTAAAAAGAGACAGATATACGTCCTTCTACACAGTTGAACATGCTGTTGTACCGTTTGGAAATCTGGAAATTTTAAAAGTAAAAATATTTTGGATCTCATTACATCAATATATAGGAAATTATCAGGGCTATCGATTGTTCATTCAAATCAAAGGTGTCGTTTGGCCTCAAATTCACTAAAAATCGACACTTAGTGTTTGTTTGAATAAAAAAAAAAGTTTTTTGGCGGTGGATGGGGTCGTTGGTGCTGGATTTGTCTTCTCCACTACACAACGCTATTTATATATTTACATTTGTTAATAATTGAATACATCCACCACGTAAACTAGGTATTTATTATTTTGTAAATAGGCCCCCCAAAGTATTTACATAGTTTGAAAAGTAACAATAAAACCAAACCACCGATTCTAACGCCGAAAACACCAGTAGACATAGCGTTGGTGATTTCCTATTCATTTGTATAATCAGATCCAAAATATTTCTAAATTTAAAATTTTTCAAAAGGTAATACACAGCATGTAAAATCGTGTAGAAGCACGTATATTTGTACCTTTTTAATGAATTGTGGCTAAACTGCACGAACGATTGGAACAACGCAAACACCAATCGATAGCCCTGATAATTTCCTGCACATTTATGTAATCAGATCCAAAATATTTCCACACTAAACCGATATTCAAATACCACCAGACCTATAAAAAAGGACAAATTACAACGTCATATTTTTATTTTTTACTTTTCCGGCCGAAAAAAGATATCGCATGTATTTTTTACTCTTTTATATGCATATTTTTTATTTAGTAGGTAGAGCGAAAATTTCGTTGGAAGAGTATAATTTTATTATTATTAAGCACCAAACTGAGAATTAAATTTACTAAATTGTGAGAGTTTCCTATTACTACAAATTATCTGAGAAGAAACACACGATTGAACACAAATTTTATACGCCGCCGCAGAGAATTGAACCTTGTACCTCCTGCTTGCCAGCTCGATGCCTATACCACTACACCACACTATACTGTTGTATTCTTTTGTTATTAATCAAGTACATTTGCCATGTTAGAGGTGTATATAACATGTGGTAAGTAAGCTCCCTAAAGTATGCTAACTTATACGAATAAAAGTTATTTTTAGAAAATTCACCACCAATGGTAAGCATAGATGCTGATCACCTAGTATACTATTTAGTCAATTTTAAAACCATTTAGTTAGGTGAGATCACCACTGACTGACTGATGCTAAAAATTGAATCCGCTCATCCAGCACTTTAATAAACTTTGAAACCATTTTTTGTAACAAAACAAGGAAAAGAAAAATATTAAAAAAGATGAAAAAAAAAATTAAGACAAAAATTAAGAAAGGAAGCAAAAATTAAGTAGTCAAAAAAGTATAAAGAAAAACAAAAATAATAATAGGTAAGTAAGTTGATAGAATATGTGTGAATAAAGTAGGGAAGTACAGTGAAAGCTCTACTGGCGGACAGCTCTAATAGGCGGACATATCCTATAGACGGACGATTTTATAAGTTCCGTCAATTAGATTGTATTTTAACGAAATATCCCCTGGACGGACATCTCCCGTAGGCGGACAGAAATGCTTCGACGGTCGGTGTCCGCCTATGGGAGCTTTCACTGTATTTACTAAAAGTAATGGAAAACTTTTTTTAAGTTTGAAAATTGCTTTATTATTAATATATTTCTGGGAAGATGTACTTACTTATTTAAAAATATAAAAATAATTAAAAAATACTAAAATTTAAATATCATTTAATTTTTTAAGAAAAGTGAACACAAGAATTTATTGACCTCTCATGATGTGAATGGATCTTTTATGATGGCGTTATTGGCTATTAAAGAAAATGTTCATCAAAAGAAATACAGAATGGCATTCTCAACAATTTTGTGTAGACATTTTTGATCCTAATCTTCTGTACTATTCCAATATAATATTTTCACAAAATAATATTTAAATATGAATGTACGCAGCATATGTTGTATGTATTTACTTACCTTATATTCTCATTAAATATATACATTGTATGTATTTTAAATAAAGGTGTGCATACTTACATGTATTCTTATTTATACCAAAAATAAAAACATACGAGAATGTATTTAATTTATACTGAAGAGAGAAGAAAAAGGATATATTTTATTAAAGACATTAATTGAATGCTTCTTTCATTTTTATTTTTATTTTTTTGGGAAATATTGCTTGGCTGTAGAAAAAAATCTGAGTAAAGTGTTATATTGTTGAACGCTTTAAGCACTAAAATGCATTAAAAAGTTGTTCAAAAGGATGAGTTAAGTTAAATATGCATTTTGATGAAACTAAAGGCATCTTATAGGATGTTTTTCTACTGTAATAAAATTTAAACAAAACTCCTGGAGTTTGATTTAAACTCATTTTTATTTCTTTGATTGATTTTTAAACCACTTAATATAAAAATCTTTTAAATTTAATTTTAAGTATTCTTCAGTGTTGTTTCTTGTTTCTCGTTTTTGTTGCCTTTCCTAAAGCAATATTATTAAACTCCAACCTTTTGCAAAATAATAATTATCATAAATTATACAGTCACATATTGTAAAACATAATGGGTTTTCTTAATAATTAACAACTCATCTGACGTCCCTAAATTTTATTCAATGAAAAACTTTGGCTTCACCATTTGTTTCTATAAACTTATTATTGTAACTTAACGAAGAGAAGGAGAAGCGCTGAAACGTACATAACTGTTTAACTCATGCCAAAAACCGCGAGAAAAGTCATTATCATAAACTTAAACTAATTGTAAATAACAAAAGAGAGCACATACATACAACAAAACAAAAGAAAAAAAAAATTAAAATAAAATATTGAGATAATAAAGCATATACGAGTATGTATGTATGTGCGCATCTAGTACATGCAGTACATACTCTTTAACGCAGTGTAAAAGTCTAACACCTAAAAAGACATTTTTTGCAAGTACATACATAATAAGTATTAAATAATAATTTAATGATACTTAACGCAAAAACGTGTAAAAACGTTTCAATAATATTATGTTAACGAGTACGAAGGCTTAATTGAACATGTTCAGAAAGAATTGTTGCTCAACCTTTTGTACTGCAGCAGGAAACTGATCACACGGATCAAACATTTACATACTAAACGTTTATTGATCTGGAGATTTATTCATTTACTTCACTTTCATGAATTTTCGTTTTATAGCACATACTAGATTACAAATTAATTATTGTATAATTTTTACCTACAGTAGTCGTACATAATATGAATTTTTAACTCAGTTGCGTTGCCAGCTAACAACGCAGTTGTTATCCATAGTCGACCGACCCATTATTTTTGTATTCATAAGGAAAAAAAGAAAAAGATTGATGATAATTTTAGATATTTTGTTTTTAGATTTATTGTATGAACATTTATGAGATCATAATAATGATATATAAAATACATATTTATTTATTTATTAATGGTAATAATAATATTTGAATTTTTCATTTTTTGTTTGTTTTTGTTTTCTTTTTGTTTATGTTTTAGAATTACATTTAATACACAATAAAATTTATTATTATTATTTTTTATATTTTTTTTTTTTTTCATTTCTATACAAATTAAGGAAACTTACAGTTTCTCTTTAGCTAAAATTACATCCATTTAACTCGAAAGCAAACATTTCTTTTGACTTTAAATAAAAAAAAGAAGGAGTAGAAAAGCAAGAGTTAAATAAAGTATGTTTAGCACCTGGCGATTAAAACTGTAAATAACTTGGATTCTTTTTTATTTATTTTTTTTTTAATAACAAATTTACAAAATTTAAGAAAATGATATTTTTTTTTTGTTTAAAGATATTCATAAAAAATTATGATAAAAAAAATAAAAACAAAACAAGTAAGGAAAAAAAGTAAAAATATGTAATTTAATTATAAATTTTCTATTTATATATAAACAATTATTGATTAAAAACATAAAATTAAACTAAATTATTAAAAAGAAATTTAAATTGGCAGCAAATTATGAAATAAAAACAAAGATTAATATTTTTTTAGTTTTTAAACTTTTATATACAACTTATATGCACTATATGTATATATTGATTAAAAATAATGATTTTGCTTTAATTAAAATTCTATTGAAAAAAAAAAATAAATGGAAAACAAATGCATAATGACTTTTTTTTATTAATAAAAAAATTAAACAAAAAAAAAAAAAAATTAAGAAAAATAATTTTTTATTTGTTTTTATTTTTATTCTACTAAGCAACTGTAATTTTTTTGTTTCTTTGTTTGTATTGAAAGGCTTAAAATTTATTTTTTATTTATATATCCATTTTTATTTAAAAACAAAAATTATTAAATAAAAATAAATATTTTCATAAAAAAATAAAAATAAATTAAGCAAACAAAATTCATACCGAGATCATTGTGAAAACTACCAGCAAAAAAATATGAACTTTTTCTCTGAAACCAATTTAAAAAAAAAACAATTTTGTAACTTAATTTTTATTTTCTTGGTTTAAATGTTTTTTTTTTTTTTTTTTGTTTCAAATAAAATTGTTTTTAAGCACTTGACTAAATAAATCTCTTTTGTTTTATTTTCATAGAAAAAAGTTCATAATTTTTGAAATTTACAATGTTTGTTTTTTAATTATGTTTCTATAATGTTAAAAATAATGTAAATGTTGTTTTGTTAAGAAAGTTTTAATATTAAAAAAATGGAAAAAAAAATTTTTACAGCCCAATTAGTAATATTCAAAGAGATTTGACAAAAGGCAACAAATTATTATAGAATTTGTATACTCGTATCTTCATAATTAGGCTGATTATTATTCTATTATTATCGTATTAAGTAATTAAATGAATTGGAAATTGAAGTTAAAAAATAGACAAAAAAGAATTGTACTACTCGTATATTTGAAAAGTGGAAAAATAAAATATTACAATCACAGAAAAAACAAATCCACTAATGAAAGAATTATTTTGAAATATAAATTGTTATCAATTAATTTTTAATTGACTCAATAATTCCTTTGATCAAAATAGCAATTCTCTTAGGGCCTTTATTTACAACTCTCCGATAAGTTGTCTGATAGTAAAAGTTAACTTTAGTTTAACACTCACATTAAAAGTAAGAGAAAAGTTTACATATCTTCTCAATAACTTTAACGTTAAGTTTTTATGGTAAAGTTTACTTTTAATAGCTAAGTTATGATCGGCAACTTGTAATAATAGCTCTAAGTGCTAAAACATATTTAATCAACTTTTTAATTGTTTCAACAATTTTCCTGTACCGCAGAAATTTTAAATAAAATTAAATTGAATGTGTTGTTTTCGTAATTAAAATCAATATTTCAATGAATTACAGTAGAATCTCGAAAAAATTAACTCGCATAAAAGTAAAACGCTCGGTTAAGTTAACAGCATTTTAGTATAAACGCACTGCTCTGAACAGTTACTTTTCCATTAAAATTTTCTTTAACTTTTCAAAGCGTATATGCTTTTTTTTTAAAAACACAATTTTTTCCTTCATTAATGGGGCAATTTTCACACTTTTAAAATATTCTTACAAGATATTCCCTTTTACAAGATTGATAGTACTAAAGATTACGCCACCACTCATACAAAATTTGGATTTTCTGCGCCATCTAGGTGAAATGATGTCACGCAAATATTAGTTGTGTACACATAATAGTATTCTTTTCTCGTAAAAGTAGGGGAATTTACGTCACCTAACGGGAAGACATGCTCAGGGCGTAATCTTTAGCTCTATCGTTCTTGTCCCCCTTAAACAAAGTCTGTAGGTTGTGTATTGTTTACGTAAAATATCAGATTTAAAAATGGATTAATCATGGTAATCAAGAAAAGCGATTGGCACTAGAGAAAGAAACAATGTCCCAGCAGAAAATTTTTTAAATTTGGAAGCAATAAATAAATTTGTAAGCAATAATGGAAGCATTATATTGTTTATTCATACCTTAAAGCTTCCAAAGATGCTATAGGATAAGGTATTATTTTTGATTTTGTATAATATTTGCTTACTGGTTGCAAAAAATTTGCATTTCTATTGCATTTTAGCGGCTCATTTCATATAAAAATCATGCATTATTGATGCGCACGAGTAAGTGATTGTTTACAATTTCTCCCTTACAAAATAGCTTATTGGTAAGCATTAATTTCTGCTGGGGTCATGAAACCCTATATACTGTGTCAAACACATATAAAAAAGCAGACAAGAAAACCCTTCACAAGCCGGAATATGTTGATCTTGAGGCAACTTTGTACAAATCATTCTTAAATCCACAACAGAGTAATTGGGCAGTAGCTGATGCAAATTTAAAATCCAGAGATGAGCACGAATTCGCCATAATGCACCCGGGAAAGAAATTTATAGCCTGTTCATAGAAAACCGATGGTTTAAGACGTTTGTCTTTTTATATGTGAAACAAAAAAAAAACCCTTAAATTCGTCTTCTATGAACAGGCTGTTAATGTCAGCGATAGTTGGGATAGCACATTTTAAAAGGAGACACGGTATTCGCCATTTTCAGATTTGTATTACACTCTTTATTTATAATTTTCTAGCAAAAATTGAAGAAATGAACATCTGCTCCGACTTGCAACTTTATAATGCAGATGAATCTGGTTATTTTTTCGCTGTTTTTACGCGATAAATATTTGTTTTACAAACGAAAAGACGAAACGAGCCGGTCTAAAAAATTGTAAAGGAAAGCATAACTATTTGTTGAATACCAATGGAAATGTTTCGCACAAGATAAAAGCGTTAGTTAATCTGCACATCCACGTAAAAAACCCCATTAGACTATACGAGATAATTCGAAGAAATCGTGAATGAATTCACTTCGTACAAATTCATAGTTCTTGTACGAGTATTGAACGGTGACTTTGAACTTTAATACAGCCAAGCCAGTACAAATTAAATACAAATTTGTTTGTGTAGCGATGAAAACTAATCCACTTAGTTCTGCTAGTTTTGGTACATATTCCCTAACGGATGTTAATTCTTATAAAGAAATCAGTTTTATGACCTCAAGATCGATATTAATAATTATAGTTTTATAAAAATAAAAGGATCCAAGTGATTCCAATTAGGAATTCCAAAAATAAAATGAAAACAATTCAATTTTATTATTCTTGTTTTCTTTCTTCATTAAATTTTATAAAATGCTTAGAAAAGTTAACATTTTGAAAAAAATTGATTGCCCTTAAAAAACACTTTGGTTAACTTTTTCGAGATTGTACTGTTATTACTTTTTTTTCTGTGAATTACTTAAAAAAATATAGAAAGAAATTAAAAATTGTCTGCAATTTGAGAAAGTTTTAGTTGTGGTCGGGTCGTTAATTTCAAACTGTAAAGCACTGTATTTTATATCACAGCTTAGCCCACGGCCACAGAATTCAATTTGTGTTACTTGTAAATATTAAAAAAAAGAAAAAAAAACTCTACGCAGCAGTTTGGTAAAAGAGAAAAGTTTTTAAAATTTTAGGGATTGTTTTTTCTAAATCTTAACAACTAAATATTTGCACTATATTTACAAAACTATAGACTTTGTTTTTAAGCTTATCATAAAGAAATATACAAAACGAATTATATATGTACTTATATATATATAAAAATATACAAAAATTACAAATAAACAAAACTGTCTAATGACAAGAAATTGTGCATAAAAAATAAAAATATTATAATTAAAATTAAGTTTTATTTTTAATTATTTTATACGGGAGTATAAAAAGTTAAACTACTGACGCTTGGCGTGTTTTAAATGTTTTAAAAATAAAATATTTATAATTTTATTTTATTTTTCAATATGTATTTTATTTTCTTTTATACTTAAAATATTCATTTTTTATATTACATATTTTTATAAAAAACAAATTTGTTCATGAGATCATTTTGTATTTGGGAATTGTTTATTTTATATTTCTTTTTTTCTTCTTCTTATTTTCTTTGCTTTATTTTTATTTTTTTATTTTGTTTTTTTGTTTAATATTTAGTTTTGAAATAATTTTTTGTAAACCTTTAAGCAAATGTTTAGTTATCTTTGTGTGAAATTAAATTTAAATTTTCAATAAATAAGCGAAAATTATTTTAAATTTCTTTACAAAAGCTCAGACATAGAAAACAAAACTTTGGTAAAGGAGGAGATCTTTTTCTTTTTTAAACAAAATTTCTAAATAATTGACTCTGACTGGTTATCTTTATTTTTTTATTTATTTTTTTTTTATAAAAAAGTGAGATCTTTTTTTTCAAAATACGAAACATTTGCTTAAATTTTAACAAAAAATTTTCAAAATAAAATAAAAATGAGACCAATTTGAAAACTTTATTTAGATTTCAAACTTAACTATGCTGTTTGCAGCTTTGCTTTTTTGTTTTTTTATATATTTATTTTTCTTTAGATAATTTTTTCTTTTTAACAAATAAAAAATAAACAATTGCTACTATAAAAATTAATTAACATAAAATAAAATCATAAAATTTTTATAAAAATAAAAAAAAATTAAAAACAAAATCACAAAACTGGCTTTTTTTCAAAAAAAAAAAATAATTAAAAAAAAATTTATTAAAACTATTTGATAAAACTATGCAGAGCTTAATTAAGAAAAGGAATACAATATTAAAAATAAAGTAATTAAAAATTATAATAAATTGTAATTGAAATTACATAAGAAGACATGGATTATTTTAAAACACAATTTAAAATTTTCATTTGTGTTTGTGATTTTTTTTTAAGTATTTTAAAATATTTAAAATTAAAAAAAACATATACATATATTGTATGTATATATGTATGTATATATATTAAGATTTAAACTATATAAACTTATAAAGAAAGGGAGTTAAATCAAGACACCTTAAACCAAAAATCAAAGTAAAGGGTAATGAATGGAGGTGACACAAAAAATTAAAGAAAAAGAAAATACCCTGCACCTTAGAAAGGCAGCTATAAATATCTTAAACAATTAAATAATATTTGGCACTTAAAAAAAGAAACAAAGATATACAGTGATGTGAAAAATAATAACAACACAATAGTAACCTACTCGTATTAGGCCTTATGACAGTTGGCGAGTCGACATTTCTTTATTAAATTACAAAAATTTCGCCGTCGCCAACTGGAGATTTGATGAGAAAGTAAATAAAATTAGAAAATTGCTGAAAATAAACGTTATTTTTTTTTAACTAACATATTAACTAAAAAAAAAACATAATCCGCTACAAATATTTTTATATCCTAAAAACATTGTATACGTTGTAAACGACATTGCAAGTATTGCAAATGTAGCAAACATAGCGAATTTGCCTCTATTTTCTTTGATGCTTGATTTGGACTGCTACCTTTACTGTGATTACTGCTATTGTAAGTCATCGATAAATTGCTTTAGACCGTGCAATTTAATGAAACCCTTATGACACTAGATTTTCTTCCTATCGATAATACATACATAGATTTGTAGAACACTTCAAATATAGTATAATAAGAAAGTATAATGAGTGTACATAATTGGCCATTACAACTGTGTCAGGGTTACGGCCTAGCTTCTCAGAACCTACAGTTTAAAGTCAACTCCGTAGAACAGATTTGAGAAGCTTTTTCATGACAACAAATTACTCCCAGAGCTTTTACCAGAAGACTGCTGATAGGTAGTCGCCGAAAGAAATAATTTTTTCATATTTCTTTTTTTTTCAAAGAGAGCTGAGATTTGGACCCGGCGCTATCGTCCTAGTTAGCCAAACCACTAACAACTAGACCAGGGTTACTACTATGAGTGTAAAGCGCTCCACTATTCGTATATCCATATCAATACAGAATTTAAAAATGTTTACGGATGTTATTGATCAAAAGGGTGGAGTCTGTCAAAAAGAAATATCTTTTATTTCTGATTCCCTTATAGGATCTTTATTATGTAAATCTATTGTAAAATTATTATAACGACCTTGAGACCCTAAACTGGTATTCTTTTATCAGAATTAACATACGTTAAGGAAATATGTATAACACTAGTGGAACTGAATTAGTTTTCGACCCCCGCTACGAATATCTCATCAGAGTTCTCATAAATGAATACCAGTTTTAGGATCTTATGCCCGATATAATAATTATACAAATAATTTACATTCAAATTGGGATTAAGAGCTTAAAATACTATAGTGCTGCTAACTTTTTAGTGTTATTCTCAAATAAAGCGTATTTTGCCTTCAAGGTAGCGTTTTTTTTTAGGTATCAATATTGAAATAAATGCAAACACAAAAACCAAAGTATATATCTTGTTTACATTTTTTATAATTCACTCTTTCTAGCATTTGCTGTTTCTTTCTTTCAATTCTAGAACAATTCAATTAAGGCGAATTGGTTGTAAGGTGCGGTTAGTTAATCAGCTGTCTAGTTGTTTCTTGCTTGTTGAAGTTGTCAAAAGGTATTGCAGTATAGGGATATGGGAGCTGTCAAAATGTATTTCATTCTTACGTTTGTTGTAAAACTGCACACACCTTTTAATTAATTCGCTTTACAACCAATACAAAAAATTTGGTGTCATAAGGGTTTAAGCTATTGTAATTTTATAATTTTTTTTTGGTTCACTTATAAGAAGCACTGCCACCCAGCAACAAGACAATCTATCAAAAAGTTGCATAGGGTTGGAAATTTTCCTAGAATCCTATCAAAGTTGTTTGGAATTCCTAAAATAATGTTAGAAAATACAGTAAATTGGATTTCTGCTAAAGAAACATGTGTTGGAAAACTTGCAGTAAACCAAAGAACATTCGATGTGTAAAAGCAAATACTTTTATTACATCGAAGCAAATAAAAAACGAAGAACAACAACTTAGATTGGCTAACTCTCACAGCTGCTGTTTCCAAGAGCAATGGCCAAACATTCTTTGGTTGTTTAAGATAAAAATGAATTTCTTTAATTTAGATAGACAACGGACTTCAATCAATCCTAAATACACTCAATCCTAATTATGCTGGCGGTTACATTGTAGTTTAGGGATCAATGTCTTACTATAGTGTTGGTGGGCCTCTTATGTATTTTATTTATGATGAAATATTCCAAAGTTGTATGCTATCTTATATGTTACAAATGTGTCTTCATGATTTTTCATATCACTACTGTAAAAATTATTTCTAAAATTATTAGAAAACTGCTCAGGGGCTATTAAACTATTTTGGCACTTGATTTAAAATTTAATTGGCTTTGTATGAATTTTTTAAATTTTCCAGGAACAACTACATCATACAATGTACATGGTATGGTGCAAAGTATTTTATCTTTTCTACTAAAGGTTAAGGAAAATGAAAAATCTTAAATCACAAAATATTTATAAAATACAATATTTGTAATAAATTCAAATACTTTTTTAAAAAATTTAAATAAAAATTGCAACAGTATAGAGATTTGAATATGAAATAACAAAACAATTATGAAGAAAAAAAATATTGAATTAAAGACTTTTTAAATGCAAATTACTTGAAGAGTAGCGAGAGAGAGAGAGAGAGAGATATAAAGAAAATAAATAATAAATTAAAAAACTGTGTATTTGTTTGCCATTTGTATGTACTGTTGTTAGTTATACAACAATCAAACTTCATAGAAATGTCAAAAATCTGTAACACACAAATTTGGCACAAACGGGCAAAATTTTAACGTCAAAAACGTTTAACTGCTTCTATTCTATTCATAAACAATATCACAGGCTTATCAAGTGGTTATTTGACAAATATTGCATAGAAATTTGTCAAATAAGTGTTTAACAAACGAATTTTACTTTTTATGAATATGTCAAGAGAGCCGTTACCGTTATGCCTTCATATTTAAAGCTCACAAGCCAAAAAAAATGCATAGGCCTTGCATAAGGTTGGCAAGTTTTGTTGACAACATACTCGTACATACATATGTTCACATTGATACACAAGTTATTTATTAACAATTTCAATTATGTTGCATACTTTTTGATTTCTTTTTATAAATAAAATAAAACAAACTATGCATAGCAAAACATTGCAAAAAAGAGAGCAAATTAGTAGTTTCTTTTTAACTAAAATTTGTAAAAAGAAATTTAAAAAAAAAGAGAAAAGAAAAAAGGAAAAATTCTATTAAAATTGGGGATATAATTATTTCATAATTTTGTGATTTTCAATAATAAATGATTTGTGATGTTCTTAGTTATTGGTTGTTAATATTTTTAGGGGTTTTTGATTTGGTTATTAATTTAATTCCTATAAGAAATACTTGTTTGTAAAAATGCTGTATAATTTCAATGTTTTTTTTAATAATATTTTTATGAAAATACTTTATAAAAAGGCAGTTTATGTTTATGTTTCAGTTTTTTTTTGTTTTTTGTTTTTTTAGCAAATTATATTGAAAAGTTGTAAGCTCTGTTGCATTTTTAAGATTATGGCGCGTATTGTATAAAAAAGTGATATAATTTTGTAAATTTGTATACCAAAAATATTTTCTTTAGTCCGTTTGTATTTTAAATAATTTTCTTAAAATATAATATATATTTTCTTGTGTAAAGTTTTGTATCAAAAAAATTTTTTTGTCAACATACTATGTATGAACATACATACGTACACATACAAATATGTTCATACATATGTATGCATGTATGTATGGCTACAGTCACATATTTAAATCTTTAAATATCAATTGGTGTTTCTGCTTTTTATTTATTTATTTATTTATTTATTTATATAGTATTTTTAGATTTTTAATCATATGTAAGTAAGTAAAAAGTTTGTATATATATTAAGTTTATGTATACATATTTGTTTAATAAAATACAATATTTGTGTAGTTTTTGTTTGCTGCCAGTCTAAATTATTATTGTTTTTGCTTTTTCATTATTATGATGTTTTATGAAACAAAAAAAAAATATGTATAGTTTTAAGTTTTATGTATAAAATTAGGAAGTTTTTCTAAATGTTGTTTTAATAAATGCTACTAATTTGACTGTAGAAAAACTTCTTAGGTAATTCTCCTTTCTTTTTTTTTTCTTTCTTTTGTAATATATACATACATTTGTATGTATGTATGCATATATGTATTATATTTTGCTTACCCCCTTATATATGTATGTATGTATGTAAATCCCATTTTTGTTTTATATATTTTATAGTACCTCTGAGTTGGTTGGTTGTATTTGCGCCCGCCGTTACAATTTCCTTGCTTTGCATTTCATAATATATATCCGATGCTTTTTCCTTTGTGGCTTTGTTTGACTCAAAACAATGAACTAGTTTTTACTTTATTTGTTGCAAATAAATTCGTTGTTTATGTAAATTATATATTTTTGTTGTAATTAATAAGAAAATGCCATATTTGATTATTTCAAAAACCAATCGGACACTCATCGAGCCACCAGAAAACCACAGCCCATAGCAAAAACGAAGACAGTGACTACAGCTGGCCAAGTAAAGTTTTGTTCCTTTAAAAGAAAACGAAAAAAAAAAGGAAATAGAAAATTAGATAACAATTAACGTTATAAAACTATTGTTACAAATCCTCAAGTCAATAATAACTCCTCTTGAAATCCTAACACATGTTGAAAACACACAATAAAATACAAAAATTCTGCCATAAATTGTAATAAATGTCCCAATAAAAAAAAAACAAACATTTCTAACAAATAATTGTTACACTTTTACATAAAATACTCGTTTTGTGATCACATTTAAATTACTATTCAGTATGCAATACATTGATATTTAAATGTGAATTCAAGTGTAACTAAATTTAATTTTATTAACATTTATGCTACTGCTGCTGTATATGCAATAAAATAAAAAGTCTTGTCAAAATTATAATTTATAGAGGCGGCGAACAAAAACAAGTGTTTTTCCCAAAGTGGATAAAAGTATGAAACGCAAGCATGTTTATTAAATAAAATTATTTCACTTATTATTATAAATCTTTTGTTATATCCACACCAAAAACACAAACAAACAAAAAATTTAAATTAAATATGATCACAGCTAGCTACAAAGGGAGAAGCCCCTATCTCTTGGCAAAAATCCATAATACGAGTAATAATAAAAAAAAACAAAAAAATTCGGTATTTATTTCATATGAACTTAATAAACTCAAATCAAAAACATCCCCCATTTGAGGTCAGTAATGTGCAAACGTGTATAAACATGTACATACATATGTAGTACAGTGGTCACTGATGTACATATAAGTGGTCACTGTTTACAAACTACAATACAATTACTAAATGCTTATAATCTAGTGTTCCTTTTGAGAGTAGTTAATACGGCACTTGCTTGATTTGATAAGTTTCAAATAGAACCTTTAATTGTCCAGTTATTATAACACAACTAAACTGGGTCATCATTACCTAATCCTGTTTTGCCATAAATACTTGCTTTAGCACGATATATGTATTTTTACGGCCAAGATGTTTAAACGTGTTTATGATGTAACGCTCATTGCTTGCGTATATTTATTATGCCCTGGGGTATTGTAATGGCCATCCATATACGACTACATATTTCATAAAACATTCTTTATTTTAGTTTTTTTTTTGTTTAGAGATTATATTCACAAGTTATTTATTTATTTGCTTAAATATAATTAAAAAAGTCTTATTGCTTTTATCAATTTAATAATGTATGGGAAAATGCAATTAAAACCCTATAACATTTTAGCCCATAAAGTAAGTTACACTTGTACAAAACAGGTATATGAAGGAAATCGTTTTTATTTTTAAAATGCTTCAAAACTGACAAAATTTATGATGAGTTTACATTATTGATTTAAAGTAACGATTTCCAAAATGCATTTGGTTTCAACTAAAAAAAAATGTTTTGGTTTAAAGAAAAATGTAAAACAAATGATTTTATTTGAACAAAATAATAGAAATGTAAGTAAAATTTTTATAAAAACCAAATAACGGCTCTTTTCAACATGAATGATTAATTAATCCGGTAATTTGCTAAAATGACAGATAGTAACCGAACAAATTTTTCTGATAAGTATATTAATTGTCAATTAAAACACAAAATGAATAGAAATTACAATCAGTATTTACATTTCTTTCATAAAATAAAATCTAACTCCTGTATTCATAAAAAATATTGTTGGTTGTTTAAGGGCTCATTTGACAAGTATTACATAGAAATTTGTTAAATAAGCCCTTAATAAACCAACAATATTATTTATGAATACAACAGAAAAAAAGTATTTGTCACTCGAAATTACTTTTCTTTATCAAATGAAGAATTTAGAAAAAGATTTATAGGTCTATTATGGATGGGAATCGAAGTTGAGTTGCGTTGCCAGTTGCCCAAGTGGTATGACAAACGGCAACGGGCAACTGAATGCCGGCAGCTCAGTTGCTAAATGGTGAATATTTTGGCACTTGTAACGGGTTATCCATTTTGTGGTTTCAAAAGTATGGGACTGGAATTCGACATCTGTCAAACTAAGTTGTTAAACCAATTTTTTTCTTTTCAGTTGAAAGTCTGACATTGACATATATGGATAGCTTAATTATCATACAACGCATAAAAATTATCAAAACTTACTACAAAAATGGTGATTCTGCCACAGCCACATATCGTGCTTTAAGAGGAGATTATGGTTTATATAATCGTCCAACTACGCAAGCAATTGACAAAATTGGGAAGAAATTTGAAGAAAAAAAGAAGAAAACAAAAATTTTATATGTGTTTTATTTACGTTGACTTTTGAAACCGCAAAATGAATAACCTTTTATATTTGGGGCTGCTGTGTAGGTATTTTTAGTTATAAGGCGTCAAAAACTAAAAATTAAGTATATTTTTTATTTCATTTATGAACCTGGTTAAGCCATTTCCAAATTAAAATCATTGCCGTCTAAATTACCATTGCATAAAACCTTAGAGCCGCAGAAATTTTTAAACGGACGCGGTATTGCAGTAGACCAATTTTGTCTGCTGTCTTTATATAAAATATGTAGTATGTTTGTAGCTGCTGACAAATAAAAAAATTGGTAGTACATATGATTTGAAATCAAATGAAGCAAATGAATTTAGAAAGGAGTATTACCCAAATGAATTGGCTTCTTTTTAGTGTGCTCCTCCTCCATGTACAAAAACTTTTATTGATCGAACAGACAGAGTTTTTTATTTAAAAATTTGTAAAAAAATTATTTCTGTATACAAGTAAAAATTTAATTTAAATTTGTATTTAAAATTCAAAGATTTTATAACTCGTAGTTTAAAATATACTGAATTATAATTTTATTTAAGCATTTCTATGTACTTGTTTATTTAAATGCATATTGTAACCGGTTGCTGGATTTTTTTTATTTTAAATAAATAAAATTTAAAAAAAATAAAAAAATTGTAACTGCTTATTTATTTTAAGTGCATTTTCTTAAGTGCATATATTGAGTGCATATTATTCTATTTATAGCGCATATTCTCGATTTTAAGTGCATGAAAGTCGCTGCCCTAGTTATCACATATTGGAATATAAGTCTACTCGTTTTAGTTTACACTTCACCAGGCCTTAGAAGATTAGTAAATCGAATTTAAAACGATAAACAATATATGCATGAATGTAAGTAAAATCCAGATAACTGGAAAAAAATTAAAATCCCAGTATATAGAACATAATTTATATTATAAGGAATTTATTTCTTTCTACAATCTTGCAATTTTTTTTTTGTTTTAATTTTTTATTAATTTTTGTTTTGCTGTCCCATTTTTTGATTTTCTTAATATCCTATTTTAAGCCTTTTAAGCCTGTTGTTGTAGTTATTGTCTAGCTTTAGAGTTTCAAATTTATTTAATTACAAAACCATATTTTAAGTTTTAATTAATAAAAATGCGACATTATAACTAAGCGAAGAAAGAACAAAACTAAAAAAAGCACATTTTCATACAAAATTGCGTTGTAAATTAATTGTTTTATGTGAATAATAAAGAAAACAAAACATTCACACTGTTGTTCTGTTGAACTCTCATAAAATGTAAGTGTTGGCTGGCTGGCACAGTGTTGTTTTTGTAACAACCTTTTAATTAAAAAAAAAGAAACATAAAAAATTAAACAAAAAAATTTTCTTTTGCTTCTTTTTATAATGATTTTTATTTTCTGTTTATTGTTTCTAGAATGCAAGTATAGTTATAATCCTTTGTTCTTCAAAGCTTAACTCACACTCCACAGCACGAGTTAAAGATACAAAATTTGTTGAAAAAAAAAATAAATAAATAAAAATTAACAATATGAGTGAGTGGTGTAGTCTACTGACAGTGTAAAATAAAACTAAAAAAAAACAAAAGTTATACTATTTTAGAGCTTTTGCATTCTAGTGACAAATGTGTACGACAGCCAACAACAATACAAAAAAATTAAATATAAAATAAGGCTTGTAAAAAAATTATAAATAAGTTTTATATGAAAAGTAAAAAAAAAAAATCAAAAAACATAAAAAAAATTAAAACTATAGATTGGATTGGCAAAGGAAAACTTTAACGAAGTATATGGGTTTAAAGTACAAAATAGGGCGCGGTTTTTATTGTAAAACCAAACAGACTTTTACAACAACGTTATAGTCTTTAGACACTTTATTTGTGCATTCATATGATCCAAAATAAGGTCTTGTCATACATATTATTGTTATTTAATTAGAGCCAGCACAATTGCAAGAGTCTGTGTCATACATATGTACATATGTATGTAGTATGTACGTACATTTATATTAATGACGAATTTCTAATGCCCTATTCAAAAACTGTTTTGCTGAGATTTTTTTATTCTGGTATTTTCTAACCAAATTTTAGTTAAAAAAAGCAAATTGGATAAGAAATAATCAAATTTTAGAGAATTTTATATACAATTCTATCCAATTGCTTTAAACTTCTGTAACAAGTTTTTATAGACTGTATGAAGAACTAAACTATGTATGTAGATCGATGTAACAAATCAAAATGGGATGTTATACTAACAAACTATCTATAGTATAGTGAGACAATACTATGCTTAAAGTTAAAAATTGGAACTTCAACAATGACTAGATATTATTAGGCATTGACATGATATTAGGGTGATCGATATGCTTTTTAGTAATCGGTTTTACATGATTTTGTTTTTGGGTATAACGGTTGCGGATTTGTTTTTTTTTAATCTTCACTTTCTAAATATCGAACAAACCATTATTTTTTGGTTTAAAAAAAATCCGGTTTTTTAAATCTGCTTTTATACATACAGTATATATTTTATACAATTGTTTGTATGTACGTATAAAATACTTTCGAGAAAATTGTATTTATTCTGGCAACTTTATAAAAAGAAGTGTCTCAAGAAAAATTGAATTTATATTCTACTTTCCTTTTGGAGCTGCAGGATTTTGCAACTAACACCGGTTAGCCGGTTATTTTACAAAAAATAAACCGACAGACAACAGCACAGTAAACATGTCATGCAAAGTTATTTTATTATTTTAAAAGAATTTATGTTTGTGGAGCAACAACACTATATTTAAACGATTCTAAAATTTTAGAACATGAAGGCAATAAGACATTATAGTACATCTTGTGAACACCCCATATATTTTTTATATAAGTATTTGGGATATACACAAGGCGCACTATTATATCTTATTGCCATAAAACTATAACTTTTTGATTAGTAAGAACAATCTATATCTTCTTTGTTTGTCCGGATGTATGTCCAATTCTCTTACCACATCTTTTTGAAGCCGTCTGACGTCGCAGAAAGCTGAAATTTTGCATACTTAAAGCTCATTTGGTCCACATGTGCAGATTTTTGATTTTCCGACTGTTGTCGGCTTTATGACTAGTTTCTTATAAAAAGAAAACGAAACAAATTTATGATTACATGAATTGTAAATTCCCTTTGACAGCTACATTATGGCAAAACCCCGAAAAAATTAGGGATTACACTAATTTGCTTGCACTTGGCAAGCTCATTTAAACTGAACTGATTTGATTAATGGTAAAACTGGTGGCAAGAAACGGCAACAGTGGATGATCAATTTTCGAAGGAAATCATCTTCAGTGATGAGGCACATTTTCACCTCAATGGAATCATCAATAAACATAATTGCCGCATTTGAGAGAATTATAATTCAAGGGTGATTGTCGAAAAACCAATGCACCCACAAAGAATGACTGTTTGGTGCGGTTTAGGGGCTGGCGGCATCATCGGGCCGTATTTTTTCCAAAATGAGGCCGGTCAAGCAGTTACTGTGAATGGTGTTCGCTATCGTGAGATGATAACGAACTTTTTATGGTCCGAATTGGAAGATATAGAGGTGGACGATATGTAGTTTCAAAAGGACGGTGCCACTTGTCACACAGCTAAGGAAACAATGGCTTTTTTGCTCTACAAATTCAATAAGCTTGTTATCTTACGTAGTGGCGATGTCAATTGGCTGCCAAGATCATGTGATTTGACACCGTTGGACTACTTTCTTTGGGGTTACTTGAAAAAAAGTGTTCATCGATAAACCAGCAACAAATTAAGAGCTAAAGGATGAGATAATTCGGCTCATTAACGGCATAGAACCTCAATTATGACTCAGCGTCATCGAAAATTTGGACCTACGGCTGGAGGTGTGCCGCCGAAGTCGTGACAGCCATTTGGCCGATATTTTCTTTCATACATAATTGAACCATACAAAGTTATCAAAAATAAAAAGAAATTACAATAACTTCCTAAGTAATATGTGTTTTATTCAAAATCTATATCGGCCCTTAAAATTTAATCACCCTTTGTTTGAGAGAGCCAATTACTACAAGGTCCGTATGTTTGTCTTTAAATTTTTACGTTGTAAATACTGAGTGAGACAAAAGACAGTAAAGTTGGTGTATTACCGAAACAAGTCGATAACTTATCGGAGGACAAAAAAGAAAGAAACTTAAGTTTAAACATTTATATTATTACTTATACGATATGTACATCCTGCGCTCATGTTTATTTTGTCACGTCCTTTATATGACTTAGGCCCATTATTACAACTTGCCATTAGTAGGATTTTATCAGACCGATAAATTGCTTTTTGTTATTACAAGTAAATTTTAACCTAAAGGTAAGGCAATCGTCCCAATAACTTTATCGATCACTTTAGGCAAAAGTTTACTTATAATAACAAAAAGCAATTTATCGGTCTGATAAAATCCTATCTACGCCAAGTTGTAATAATGGGCCTTAAAATAGGGCCCTTACAACGTCTCTGGTAGAAGAAGAATTTCACTATAGTTGTTATTATATTTCTATAGTACGAGAAAAAAAGGAAAACGAAATTTTAAGTAAAACATATTAAGTAAACACAATCGTATTGTATGGAAAATACAGATGAATGTCTTATATGGTTGAATCTACATACAAACATACGTAACGTAAATCCATACATACATGTATAAGTACATTTGTATGGCATTTTTTAATTTTATTACAGTTCTAGCACTGCGCAATTAATTTTTATCGCAAATTTGCATTTTTATTTATAGTTTTAGGTTGAATTCAGTTTTTCTTTTACTTTTTTTTATTTTCTTATTGCATATGTTTTTCTTTTGTTGTTGTTGTTGTTGTTGTTGCAGCTATTATTGCACTTTTAAGACATAACTACTGCATTCATCTATGCATCCACTCAGCTATTCATATGTATGTACATACTATATTTGTACATACATATGTATGTAGATCTCACTAAAGTTCTATAAGAATAAATATTATTTTTTGTATACTTTTGTAGGATTTTTTAAGTTTTAAAAACATTATAAATAAGAGATGAGTTCAAAATTTTCTGTTTGCTTAGTTCGGAATATTAAAATATATTTTTTTATGACTTTGAGTTGATTTTTACTGCCTGTTAGTTTCTGTTTCCCCCCACACTAATGCAGCAGTTAGTGTTGCTGGTAATTTGTCACTGCTGAAAGCGTGTTATTGCTTTACCATATCAGCCAGCCAGCCAGCCAGCAACAAGAGTTTATTGGCAATGATTTGTTTTCTCCAAAAAATAAAAAAATAAAAATTTTTTTGTGTTCTTTTTTTAAGATTTTAAATCGAACAGCACGTGCAGTAAATGCATGAGTAACTGTTTAAGTGAGTGTTTGTCTAAGTGAGTGAGAGTATGTTATTTTTTCAAGTGCAATATATTTTGCATTGCACAACATGTAACAGATGTTGTAGCCTACGTTGTGTTGTAATGATTTACAATTATGTGTAGATGAATTTTTCTCCTTAAATGATGGCAAAATGTTTCTTTTTTTGTTACAATTTAAGAAAGCAGAAGAAATGTAAATATACACACACACACATACTAATCAGTTAATGAACTTTTCGTCAAGTTTAATAAATTCGCATAATACAAAAGGTCTCTTATGATTTAATAAGATTTAGTAAATTTGCAATAAAAAAAGTGAAATATAAAGGGTGAGCAAATTTGAGTTGAGAAAGTAAATTGGCTTATACACACATTTTTTTTCTAAAAATTTCAGTTTTATTGGTACCAATATGGGAATTCATAATGAAACATGATGTCTGGTAAACGCAGACCTATAGCATGTCGACAGACGCCCATTATTTTCACAAAATTTTGACCCACATTTTGCAGCCGAGCTTTACTTATCTCATCAATTAAGCATCGAGTTTCAGCTTTCGAAACGTCGATTTGTGGTTTGTTCAAGTAAACCCGGTGTTTCAAATATCCCCAGAGAAAATAAGCCAGCGGCGTTATTTCACCAGAACGCTGCAGCCAATTGACATCAATTGAAATCTCATGCAATAACTGAATTATTTGGCCTACTGTGTATCTTGTGGCGTCGTCCTTAGTTCCCTGATGTCAACATTAACCAATTGTGGCCACAAAAATACGATTTTGCATTATAGCATTTTCAGTTTAAATTAAACCTTTTTCAAAATAAATGAAACATTTTTTAAATTAAACGCAAACGCGGTCAGTGGACAAATTCTTCATTAGTTTTAACAAATATTATATACAAATGAATATGTTTAATATGTTTTATTTTTTTTTTCTTTTGTTTTCTATTAAATTCTATAACTGATTTAATTTAATTTGAAAAATGTATAAATGAATTTGAATAAAGTTTCATTTATTTTGAATAAAGTTTCATTTATTTTGAAAAGAGTTTCGTTTAATTTGAAAAAGGTCTCGTTTAATTTGGAAAAGGTTTCGTTCATTTTGAAAAAGGTTTCATTTATTTTGAAGAAGGTTTAATTTAAACTGAAAATGCTATACAAACGTTCTACGCAAGCAATGGTAGTGTAAAGTTTTATGATTAAAATTTCCTCACTATTCACTAAATAAATAACAAAGGATGAAAGAAGAAAGCTAATTTTTTGACATTTCATCACTTGACAGCCAATTTATTTTCTAACCTAACATATGTCTACACTTTAATTCCTTTTTTAACTTTAAATTTTTACCTTTTTTTCAGGTTTTGGTTTTGGCACTTCCTTTTTCTTTTTACGAGGTGGAATTCGGCCATTGAATTCCTGTAACCTTTCACGGCCTGCTGTAAAATTGTCATAACGATCATCGAACTCATCCCAACTGGTCTCATGTTCACTTTGATATTCTCGTTCATCTTCGCCCGTTGAGGTTAAACGTGATCTAAAAATTAAAACAAAGAAATGTATTAATTGGCTTTCGAAAATTATAATTAAACTAAACACCAACAACAACGACAACAAGAACAACAATAAAAGGCTATTAATAAAAGGAATACAAATGGGTACACTACTGCTTTAACATAAATTGTAAATTATGACTGTGAAGTAAATGATGATTTCGTTATTGTCTACCATAATACGAGACATATGTATGTTGGTGAGTGAGCAAGGAAGCTTATCTTGTAAAATTCATGCAACAAGAGCCTATTGTTGTTTTATTATTAATATTATTATTATTTTTTTTAATAGTTGTTGCTGTTGTTGTGGTAATTAAAAGTCTGTTTTTATAGGCAAGTCATGGGAGAATTAAAATTTTAAACTTAAAAATACGAAATACAAAAAAATAAAGTTTTCAAAGTGCATTGGACTTTGGCAATAAAATTTTTTATGTTCATACAAATGAAACTTTATTAAAAAGAAATATATAGAGATTACCTTCTAGCTGTATCGGATAGAGATCGATGTAAACTTCTATGAGCTAAACCACCAGACACACCATTTGTTGACGTACCCGTGGATGTGGTGGTTGTGGCATTAGCATTGGCAGTGGTGGGTGTAGGAGGCGGTGTAAATTGATAAAAACTACCGCCTCCTGAGGGTCCACCACCATACTGGTAGGCAAATTGAGGATAATGACCATAATGATTGTGCAGCTGCTGATGATGATGATGACTGTTTGGTACCGGTGGAGCTGACTGAGGTGCTTGTGAAGTTTGTGTTTGAGCATTGCCACTCGATGAAGCAGGCGCTGACTGATGGAAGAAATTCACTTCATCGCCGGCTGCAAAACTTACACTTGTTCGTGGTATTCTAGGTGTACTACGGCTACGTGGAAAGAATACATCTCCGCCTGTATAGGAAGGACTATGTACTGAACATGAAGGGCTGGGAGGAGTGGGATATTGAAAAACAGGAGCACCTAAAAATACAATAACATTTAAAAATTATATAAAAATTAGTATTTTACATAAATTTAAGCAACTAAAGTTCAATAAATTAATTAATTCACTATACATATGTACATATGTACGTACTCGTATAATAAAAGGTCATTAATAATTCAACAAAAATGTAAATAAAAATCATTTATAATTTTATTGCTTTCGCAATATAATCAATTTTAATTCTCTAAATATTGTTATAAAATATAAAAACATATTAAACAAAAAAATAAAAAAAATTGTATAAAATGTTGACGTTTACTTTACATATTTAATAAAGCAATTATATTCTTCATGTATGTAGATAGTGTGGTTGTTATAGAAACTGCATATAATTATGGCGCCTAATAAACGCCTACATACACACTACATACGAGTATCAGGCAATACGTTCAGATGCATACAGCCATATGTACATTTGAATGTGAGTGATAGATAGTAGGGGGAATGGATGAAAGGTTCCATAAACTATAGATTTTGTAAAATAAAAATACGAAAGAACATACAGTCTGAAATTCATTTTTATTTATAATTTTTTTCCTTTTATCTGATTTTGTAATTATTTTTTTTGTTTTTTTTTTTTTTTTTTTTTTTTTTTTTGAATAAAATGCAAATGACAAGCTGAGAGTGAAGAACCTGTTCAATAAAATATTACGTATAAGCAAGCATTTTAAGCATTTATGCATATGATGTAAAAAAAAACGTCTCTTCGTCTTCATTAAGGCATGTCGACAAATGATTTTTAATAAATTTATCAGCCTATTGATAAGTCCATATATGTATTCTTCATACGAGTATATATACAATGTACATATGTACGAGTACCATTCTATAGGGGACAGCCATTATTTAAGTTACATCTTGACCCTGAAAGTGTGTTACACACATGGCACCTGACTCTGGTTTTTATTTTTTTTTTTTTTTACAACAACATTCAGTCAGCCAGTCAGTCAATCTGTTATGTCTGTCAACTAGCCTTTATATGCATATGTACGTACGTACGTACGTATATGGAAGTAACCATTAAAGGCAAAATAAAAATGTAAATCAACTGCAATTGCTGGTTAGAGCAGATAGCGAGCTTTAAATGGTTGACTGATTTCTTAACAGAAATATAAATTATTTATGCACATCACTTGTACTACTTGCACCCTGTTGTATAAAGGAATTGTACACAAATAAAGTGCATATAAGCGAATCTTGTTCAAATTAAATGATCCATTGCAAAAATTTACTACACCTTTGTATTGTATGAGTATTTATTTAACAGATACACTGTGTAATAAAAATAAAGTTAAAAAAAAGAATATAAAACAATAATTCGTTTAAGTTTTTAGGAAGTGCATAGCAATTAAATTAAAAAAAAAACAAAAATTACTATTAAATGTTAATTAAACCCTATAATAATAAATAATAAAAAAAAGATATATACTTAAATGTTATTTAAAAAATTTAATTTTTACCAAAAAATACTATTAAAACTCCCAGCACATGGCAGGGAGTTGCAACGAATTGTAAATAAATTTTTGCAAAATTGTTTATGACAAAACCAGCATTTTTATGAGTGATTTAAATGCTTATTGTTATATATACAGATACATACAAACATACATTTGTACATAGATTTTATGATGGCACCAAAATTTTTTTTTGTCGCTTAAAATGCATAAAGGTCATAAAAACAACTGGAGTAAGTCATAAAAATAAGAAGAGAAAACACCACATCAGCAATAAAAACTTACTAGTATTTGCCTCCTATGCAAATAGTTTTTTTGTTGTTTCGAATGGATAAAAATTTACAGCCAGGCCCACGATATCGAAAGAAAACTTAAGCGAAAGAAACTCAGTCACTCACTGTGAATCTAAACTGCGGCCCACTAATTGCCACTTTATCGTTCGCTTTGCTTTACGTTACCAACGTAATGCAAATAAACAACAAAGCTGCCATATCAACATATTAAAAAATAATCGCGAATATACACGAAAAAAGCGCTGAAATGCTTAAATTCTACAGTTAAAAATGCAACCGTGTGCTAGTTTAACTTGACAGAGATGTAGTAAACAAACTTATTCCGATTTTGTTTATTTATGTATATGTGTGCAACAATATTTTGTGTTACCAATCGTATTTATTTTTGGAGACACAAAAATTAGTGTGCCGCAAATCAGCTGTTTGTCGCTTAAAACTACACGATTCGATATCGTGGGCCTGGCTGTTAAAGTTACGCTCACATGTATCAAATATTTGATGGAAAAAAGCGTAACCAATATTTAATGAAAACATTTTATACAAAAATTTTGTTTTACTCGTATTTAAACATACGATTTTAAAAGAATTATGTAAAAACAGATAAACATCAGAAATACTTGTAATATTTAAATTTTTATGCAATTAAATTTGAAACAACAAAGAGTAAACAAAACAAATGTTTCAGTAAAATATTGGTCATACTTTTTTCATAAAATATTTGACAAATGTGAACGTACTACCTTAAGAACTGAAAAAGACAATTTGATCTGTTCAAATGCACTGGGCAATACCAAACATGTTTTGAACCCAAAAATAGTTTCGTTATGAAATATTTTCACCTGCTTAACCCTTAACGAACGGATGCCGCCATACACACGGCATGACGTGAAACTGTAAGTTTGGCTTTAATTATACATGCAACAATGAAGGGCAATCGGCAATTGTTTTTTTGTCTCTGGTGCGCATTCCTCTCATTCCTCTCCGAGCATCGAGCGAAAATACATCATTTTATTTACGATTAATAAAGTTTATTATCGTCATGTTTGGCGGCATTCGATTTTTTTAGAAAATTTACAATGTCGCGAGTATGGTGGCATTCGTTCGTTAAGGGTTAATACAAATAACAGCTTCAAAAATTCAGATTAGATTTTGTTTTCCACAATCATAACTTTTTCTTACAAATAAATAATTGCATTTTCAATATGTTTTATGACTAATTTTCACACGTTTTTACGTTTTTATTTATTTAACCCTCTGTACAACACGCGGGTCTGATTGACCCGATGGTAAATTGTTTCTACTTATATCTAATTTATTAACAATCCAGATGCTTTAACCTTCATGAAGTTAGTTTTTACTGCTCATTAATTAGATTTATTGCTATCCATTCAAATTAAGATTATTTTTATGTTATTAATTGAGTTTCATTTGACTTAAGCAACTATATACATTCATACATAACTGGCCATTACCACCCTGTTTCAGAGTTACGCCCTAGCTTCTCGCAGTACTCATGTTATGTGTTTTAATTTTTATCCATAACTACCGGGACCTACAGTTTAAAGTCGACTCCGAATGACAGATTTAAGAATTACTCCCAGAGCGTTTGCCAGAAGACTGCTGAGAGGTAGTCGCCGAAAGAAATACATTTTTAATATTTCTTTTTTTTCAAGATGTCAGAGCTGAGATTTGAACCCGGCGCTATCGTCTTAGTAAGCTAACACACTAACCACTAGACCATGGCGACTAAAGCAACTACATAGAAACAACAAAAATTAATTTTAATTAAAATATTTGCAGTATCAATTAAATTTCGACCACCACACAAATTATAATTTCAATCAACACATTTTAATTAAAAATATTTGAAATTAACTTTTTAATAATATCAATTAAAATATTCAATTGAAAACAAAAATCAATTAATAATTTTAATTGAATAAATTAAAAAATGTAATGGAAAACGAAAACAAAATTAAATTTTTTATTAAATCCATTTTAGAAATATATTATCAAGTTATATAGGCAAAGCAAACACATTTAAAGGGGAATTAACCAAATTTCTTAATAAACTCATTACAGTAATTTATTTTATTGTAGTTGTGATTTTAACTTTCGTTAATTAAATTTAAAATATTTTTTTATACATTCATTATATTTATCTCATTTTTTTATATATATTTTTTTTGTTTTGTTTTAATACTCACTGATATGTACCATCATATAAATATAAGTTTTTTTATTTTGTTGTATTAGATTTTAAATAACTAAAAAATAAATATGTATGTACATAAAAAAATGTTTAACGTCCTCAAAAACTCAGAATGGTTTATGGTTGAAATAATAATTTTTTTATATTTATATATAAAAACGCGACAAATAAAGTGTATTTTTGTGTGTCGTTGAATCAATTAAAAGCATTCATTGAAATTAAAACTAAAATCAATGTTTAAATCAAATATGAAATAATTTAATTAAATAATTATTGTTTCGATATTTCGCTACTTCTCTGCGTAGCTTCTTCTTTCAGAATGTCTCGAAACAATAATTATTTTGTCGACCTAAAGATTAATTAAAAGTTTACATATTAATCAATAATAAGGTCAACTAAACTTATTGATACAAATATGAAATATTTTTTCTAAGTATTTCTTAAAAAAGTTACAGGTAATTTGATAAAACAATTTAATAAAATATGTACTATTAAAATTTAATTTAAAATTGGCCAAAACTAGTTCAGTTATGCTAGTGTTAGACATATTCCTTAAAGGATGTTAATTCTCATAAAAATATCAGTTTAGGGATCTAAAAATTATACAATAAATAAACAAAGAATATTGAAAATATTTTTTTACAGAGATATATAAAATTTAATAGCAAATAACAAAAAAAATATTAAAAAAACAATTTCCAACTAAGACAACAAATTAAAATGGCTTCTCCTACAAGGAGCTGTCATGCATGCTATAATAAAAAAAACAAGAAAAAATAAACTCCATTGGGATCAATCACTACGAGTTTTAAATCCTTAAATACGAGTATAAAAACCGGCAATAGCTTTGCTTTGATGAGTAATTGCCCGTAGGGAAAAGCAAAGTATAACTTCATTATATGATTAAAGTCAAGTTAAAAACACGAAAAAAATTTCCATCACGTTTTTTAGTTTTTTTTTCTTTTCTTTTTCTTATTTTAATTCTTAATTTTATTAGAATGTGTGCTTAAATTATAATCAAGGTTTTTAAGAAAATACAATGCAATTCGAAAAAATCTAAATATAAACAGAATTGGTAGAAACAAACAATTTTTAATTCGCAAATACTAAAAACTAGACGAAATTAAAGTTTTATCATGAATTGATTGATTATTGTCAGCTGCAATTGCAAAAGCAAATCTCTATATACAATAAATGACAGAAAAAAATTATTGGTTTTAAACTGTTTAAATTGCAAAAAAAAAAAAAAAACAGAAGAAAAAAAAACTCATACTACGTGTAATACACAAATAGAAAAAAATATATTATAAAATGCACGTACTTAAGTTAATACATACGTACAAGCATATATATGTATATACAAATAACAATCAGTGCATTTGGTTGGACTAACAACTCAGTTCGTCAGTCAGTCCGTCAGTTATACAACTGCAACTGCTATAAATTATTACGACGAGTACTTAAGATTACAAATTCTGCTAGACAGAATGTCTCAGTTTATTGAAAGCGTTATTTTGCTTGTTTTGATTTTTTTTTGTTCTTCTCAACACTTTTCATATACACAATTATTTATTGTTTTTAAATTTAAAATATTAATCTTTTTTTATATATACATACTTACATATGTATATTTACAATAATAAAATGCTACAATCACGTGTATCATGTCTTACATGTAGTTTTTCTAAAATAAATGCTGCTAAATTGTCATAAATATTTTAAAACCATAATTTGTTCACATATAATTATTTATTTTTATTTCTATTGTAATTAAAT
Organism: Metopia argyrocephala; assembly: GCA_963576795.1. Lineage (NCBI taxonomy): Eukaryota > Metazoa > Arthropoda > Insecta > Diptera > Sarcophagidae > Metopia > Metopia argyrocephala. Next base: position 100,264,624 of record OY756210.1, read on the forward strand.
TATCATTAAAGAAGGAAAAAAGAAAAAAACACAAACTCATCATCACAATTTACTTCAAGTTGTGGAAACTCGTACTTTACTGCCAGTATACCAGTATGTACAGCAGATACACGAAGTTACATACTGTCACAAATACATACATACAGACATACAAGCATATATTTAATTTTTTATTTAAATTAATAATTTAAATTTTATGCAAATTGTTAATCTTTTTTTTTTATTTTGTATTATAATTCTTGCTTTTGTTTCATTTTGTTTCTAATAATAATGGTGATATTCTATTAAAAAAATTCTATAGAGTCTTTGAATGCCTGCAGAATTGCAAGACAAGTTTTTGTTGCATTTGTTAATGACGACGCTTCAATTGCTTAGAAAAATATGGCAGCAAATGCAGAATAAAAATATTTATTTATTTATTTTTTTTCTTCTTTTAACAAATAAATAAAAACTATTTATCGCTTAAGTGAGTATTATTTTTTATATTTATACATATGCATTTATACTACTTATATAAAAAAATAAACTTAACGATGCTGCTGGTTTTTCAAGGTTAACTTTGTTTTGAAGTAAAGCGCGCGCTTTTTGTATTGCTATGCTATAACTATTCGTTGCAATTACAGTTTAACCCTTAAAAGAGCAGCAGGTTAAAAATGTAGAACGAAATAATTTCACAAAATGTTTATTTTATCCACTATATCTTTTGAACAATCAAGTGGAATGAATATTTTAGAGAAATTATTCACCAGAAACTAAAGCTAAGGTCACAGTAGGCATATATTTGATCAAAAAGAAGTAACCACTACGTTTATTTCTAAGTTTTAATTGCTATAAATTTCATAAATTAAATATTTATAGTATTTAAATATTGTTTCATAATATTTTTCACTTCAAAAAAAAAAAAACTTTTAAAAAAATGTTTACATAAAACAAAAATTTTGCATAAAATATTTGAAAAAAATATTTGTCAAATATTTACCTAATCTAACCGTAGAAAAAAAGAAGGAAAGAAAGAAAGAAAGAAAGAGATCAAGGAGATCAGTAACGAGCTTTAGTAAACAACAGCAGTATTGTCCAATTTGCTATTCATAAACTTTTATTTACGATATTTACAATAGCCCTAATCAGATGTTGTCGTAGACAAAAATGATGAAAATTATAATTTAATGCCCGTATTCATAAAAACTATTTTAGGTTTATTGAGGACTTATTTGACAAATTTCTATGCAATACTTGTCAAATAAACCCTCAATAAACCTAAAATAGTTTTTATGGATACGGGCATTAAATTATAATTTTCATCATTTTTGTCTACGACAACATCCCATCCTATCCTATACATAAAGAAAAATAAAGTTTTCAACGACTACCTCTTAAAGTATTTTTTTAGTGAATCACACGAACGTTACTGTAAAAAATAAACAAAATTCGACTTCTTTTGCCAATACCGTATATTTGTTTTGATTCTGACGGAATTTTCTGAAAATAATATTTCTATTGAAAATACGAAAAAAGGGAAGAGGAAAATATTTTCCGATTCACTGCCGTGCTGATTTTAAATGCTTATTTGAATTGTACAAAATCTATCAATGAACCAGTAGAAAATTTTTTTAAATTTTTAAGCAATAATGGAGGCATTATATTGGTTATCAACCCTAAGACTTCCAAAATTGCTACACGGTAAGGTATTTTTTTAATTTTTTATACTATTTGCTTACTGGTGGCAAAATCTATTGCATTTTAGCGGCTCATTTCACATGAAAATAATGCATTACTTTAGTTACAATTTTATGACTTACAGATTAACGCCGGTGCATTACTTAGAAAAGTTTTTCATAGAGTTATACCTTATGTTATGAGGTAAAATTTTTGCTACAAATAGTTGATGGCCTATCCAGAAATTGGAACCAGGGCCTCTTTGGTTGCTGGTTGCTTTTTTCTACCATCTGATTAAATTAAAATAAAACAATATTGACAAATTAATTGAGTTTAAGGTTATGATAATTCTGGATATTTCGCCAACCACAAAAAAAAAAAACAAAAAAAAAAAAGGAAGATTAAGTTGCAAGGTATTTGATGTCCAGAAAAAAACTGCGTTTTCAGTTTTTTTTTCATCAGGTAGAGATTTCTTGTAGTGGGCGTGGCATTTTTGCGCTCTTAAAAAAATGCCGCAAAAAATTGCTTTTAAACAATTCTATTGTAATTCTTTGCTATTTAAAACACAATTTTATAAAAATTTTGGTTTTAGTTTGAAAAAATTTGTTACTAGAAGCGGCACTACTATACCACTTGTATTTTCTGCGACTGAATTTACTGATCCAAAGTTTTAAGTTTTTTTTTTGTTTTAAAGTAAAATGACTTCAGTTATGAGTTGTCGTGTATAATGTCTACCTGACAATGACTAAATAAGGCATTGGTGTACCATTGTACTTTTCGATATTGAATTGTACTAAAAAGGTACAATTGTACTTACTTTTCTGATTTGGGTTTTATTTACAATCCAATTAGAAATTCTATAGCAAATTTTAATCATAAAATGGTGAGTATTAGGGTAATAGTTTTTATTTTTTATAGTAAAAACTAATATTTTATGAGCCCATTAAATTAATTCTTTCCCTTTTGCTCCTCAAGTCAATAACTGCCAAATATAAACTAAATGACACCGTTTGCTCAAAAGTTGACAGAAGTCAAAACTGACAGATACCTATGAATACAAATAGTTAAGGGGGAGGAAAGATAATATGTACCAAAATTGGCGTACTTATTAACAAACCCTCGTAAAGGTAAGTGTTGGGATGGGATTATATTTTATTAGGGCGAAAGCTGAAACTACTACTTAACTATTCGTTATTTATGAAAATTTAAATGATTTTCAAAGTGTTAAAGTATTATTACAAGCACGTGAATTATGGTTGTTAATTTGTTGTTGTAATTTTTTTTTTGCTAAAACCATGGCTTAATTGTACAGCTGCATAACAAATAAAGAACAAACAAAAAATATAGAAAATCTTGAATACTTATTGTCAGACAATAACTACCACAAATACAAATTGTTTAGAAATCTTAAGAACAGCAACAGCAACAGCAACAACAACACAAACCACAACATTAATAATAGTAGTGCAGAAGAAAAATAATAACAAAGATGAAATGAATACCTGGACTCGTAACATACCTCGTACATCAAGCGTCATCAAACTTGTTTCAAATATAATGCCACAACAACTGATGTTTAATGTGCATCTTAAATAACTGCAACAGCAGCAGCAACAACAACCACAACAACAATTGTCTTAAGTATTTTTTTTGCTATTGTTGTCTTTGTTGTTGTTAATATTGTGGTTTTTGCTAAAACAAAAAACCACTCCTTTTGTAAATCGTGTTTTACGCTTCAACAGCTAATGTCTGTTTATTTCATTTAACAAAAAAACAAAAAATCATTTATTTTATATTCTTATTATTCTTGTTGTTATGTTAGCGTTGTACTCGTATTAGATATGAATATTTAAGAATGGAGAAAACAAGAGCCCAGAGTAAGGGGTTTACAGGCCTCTTTAAGCCATTAGTTTTATTAAATACTCGTACAGCTTAAGGTCTTTAAGTTAAAGAATATTTTTTTTTTTTTGTGAAAAATTTTTAAAGCAGTTTTTTTCATTTATTTTTTGTAATTTTTTGCAAATTAAAATTTATAATCATTAACAAAATGTTTTGTTAATCTATTTTGTTGTAGTTGCTATTGCTGTTGTCATACGTTTTGCAGCCATACCGGCTGGCAGCGGCAAACAGCTTTAAGCACCAGTTGAGATCAAGGATTGTGGGTCAAAGTATAAATAATTTACGTTTAAAATAATTACTTTGAAATAATCAAACATGACTGACTTACAAGTTAATAAGAAAAAAAAATCCGTAGTAGCAGCTTTAAGGGTCACATGGTTTGTATATCAAAAACAGAACAACAGCAGCACAAGAACAAATTTACAATCAAATTTTAAAAGTTACTCGTAAATGATGATTCAATTTTTGGAAAGCGTTCATAACATTATTAACAAAAACTGTTAATGACCATATTTGAAAAATGACCAAATAAGCTCACTACCGTTATTTTAAGCTGAATTAAAATACAACAAAAAAAAATCATTCATTCATTCATTAAATCGTTATGAAATAAATTTGTGATGACAAATAAAATCATTTACCCAACTTTTTGTTTATTTTTTGTTTGTTTTTTTTTTTTTTTTGTTTATGTTTTTGCGTTTCGTCACATCATTGTCAATCTGTGGGTGGTCAGATAAAAATCAATCATTTTCTTTTTTAGAATTTTGTGCATCTCCATTTGTGACATCCCCATTCTCTTTGCCTTTTTTGTATGCCACAAGTTCAACAGCTTAAAAAGCCATAAGAGGATAATAAAAATTGACACGATTTTGTAAAGTGTTTGCTTGACTGTTGCAACGCCAATTTTAGCAAAAATTTACGAGTGATTTTTTAAGAAGATTTAACAAAAAAAAAAAATAAATAAATAAAACACTCTTTAATGAGATCTTCAAAAGTTTTATCATAAAAACGGGGTTTGCAAGGTAAAGAAAATGAATTTGAATTAAAAAACAAACAAAAAAATTAAATATTTCTTTTTAAATGCATTAAAAATTATTATTAATTTTAAAACATTACATTGCCATAAAAGAGGGGGTGCTATATACCGTAGACGCTCGTAAACTAAAACTCACTGAGTTTCGAGTCTTTGGGAAATTCGAATTAACAGAAAAAAAATAATTAAAATAAATTTTAATTACATACATACATACATAACTGGCCAATACAACCCTGGTTCAGGGTTACTGCCTAGCTTCTCGCAGCACTCATGTTGTGTGTGTTAATTTTTATCCATGAGTACCGAGACCTACAGTTTAAAGTCAACTCCGAACGACAGATTAGAGAAGCTTTTTATTACAAAAGAAATCCTTAGAAAATTAAAAATTCTTAAACTATAACTACCAAAGAAACTAAGTGGTTTTAATTAAAGAGTGTCTACTGTATAAAGATTAATTATGTTTTAAGGATTAATAAGTGTAAATAGAATATTATAAACAATTTCCAAATAAATTTTAATTCATGTTTTTTTCTTTTTTTTCTAATATTTAAGAGGATTAAAATAATTTTTCTCAATGACTAAAAACAAACTAAATTGATAAACATTTCCTCTTCACTTTGTGTTGTTCGACTACTTAAAGGAGTTGCGGCGCGGCGGCGTATATCTTTTGTAAAATTCAATTAATGAAAAACATTTTTATACCATTTTGGTAATAGGAAATAAACAATATCCAGGAAAATTTTGGTTTTTTTGGTATTGTTCTCATACATTTTTCTATATAATTTTTAAATCCTTTTATGTAGTTTACATGCTGAGAATTGTTGTGTAAAAACTAAATTTGGATGCCACATCCGCATGTTCTTTTTTTTGTTTTTTATTTTCTCAAATTTCAGTTTTGATTGTTAAAATTTAGTAAATGTGCTTGCTTAAAAATCAAACACCTTGTTTAAGTATTAATTACAATGACAAAAAAAAAAAAACAAAAAAAAATTTTTTGTTAACCATAAACGGCTTAGCTGGCTGCTATCTGTCCATGCAACCTCAATTAATTAAAGCAAAAATCTAAGTCATTGTTTAGAACTAATTATGTGCGGAACTAAATAAATAAAATGTTTTAATTAAAATTTTTGTTTTTCAAAAATAGAAGCAAAAATGTTTTTAAGCACATAAAAAAAGAAAAACAAAAAACTCAATGATTATTTAACGGCTTGTTTTCAAAAACGTTTATTGAAGTTTGTCATGTTAAAACTGTCATGTTTTCGGTTATTTATTTTTGCCAAATCTAGCCAAAACTACATTAAAACGTTATTAAGATTCAACACCTTTTTGTTTCTCAAAGAAATGATTTAATAAATATGTACAACAATTATTTGTCAACTGTCAAAATTAATTGATAGACATTTTAGTGACTGACTGTTTGGAAATATTATTCGATTTTACAATTTAAATTACTTTGAGGATACAAGTATGTTTTGTTATTAAAAAAAAGGTGTAAACTTTTACAATATTTCCTCGCCGTATTTCTTTTATTGCGAATGTTATTATTAATTGATAATAATTTTTGTTTTTTTTTTACTATTTCATTAACCCTGACATTTAAATAATTTATTTCTTTTTTCTAAAAGCGCATTTAATTTCTAGTTTTTCTTATCAACATTGTTTTTTTTTGTATAGAATTGTATGAATGAAATTGCAAGTGGCTGTTTGTTTTGTATTCTTTTTGTATTGATTGCATACTTGCATTCTATAGAAATAAGTAGTTGAGTATTTAGCTCAGCTAATTACACGATTTTAATAGCATTTACAATTAACATTTTGCGATAATTAAGCGTCAGATGCTTAATACTTGTAATGGGTCTTTTGTAGGCATATCAGCAATGGAAATCATGTATGTGAGCAACATACATATGCCGGTTTGGCAATGAATTGTTGTATAGAAACACTCATGGTGGCAAAGTGTTGTGCAAAAAGAGGAAAAAAAACAATTTTTTTTTAAACGTATTTTTCTACTTAAAATTAATGTTAAAAAAGATTCTACAAAATATTCACTTTAAATTGTTAAATGGGAAATATAAGTATAAACAATAGAAATAACTAATAATTTAGTAATACGGTTAAAAGATTACACAAGCGGTACGTTGGATAAGTACCTATTGAAGTTGCACATACAGAAACAGTATAAATAAATTAAACTCTGCTAGTGTAGTAACAGAGAATTTAATTACTACCAGAGACTCTGTTGTAATCACTCTTGTTTACAAATGCCCTTGCAAGTCTTTGAAACGTAGCAAGCACAAAACAAATAAAAACAAAATGTAGGCAGATATGTTATCGCTTAAAATATTTTAATAAAATTTATTACTGCATGATTTTGTATATTAAAAATATCTCCTATTTTTTTTATTTTTTGTTTATTTCTATCAACTAAAGCCCTGTCTGCAATTGCCATGCTATGTTATGCCGTTCAAACATGTTCGACAATGGCATTTGTATTTTTTTTTTTTTATTAAGGCCAGCACTCAGGGGATCATCACTAAACGAAACCCGCACAGTAAAGTGTAAATTGGGGGAGTAATAAAAATTGATTGATTGAAGATGTTGTTGTTGTTGTTATCCTCGATCCAGCTCCTGGAATAATTCTTAGTTACTGCTCTCCAACTGCTTTTCTGGCATGGAAAATCCTGCCAGAGAGCTATAGCTTTCCGCTAGTTGAGTCCTCGCAGTGTTAGCTTCTACACCACGACAGGGTGATTATTCCACGTAGAGAAACGTAATAAGACAGGGTGGAATATAATAATAATTATAAAATTATTAGAAAAAAAAATATCAAATATAAAACATTATTCCATAAAGAAATCTGATCTACAAAATGTCTATAATAATTCAAACAAATGTTTAGAATTCATCATTAAGATTATACGTCGTTAGTATTGCGACTCCAACATATTTTGCAAACATGTAATTGGCCATTAAAACCCTTTTTCAGAGTTACGGCTCACAGCACCCATATTGTGTGCGTCAATTTTTATCTATGAAACCAAGAACTTACAATTTAGCCTCGAAAATGAATGACAGAATTGAGAAGACTGCTTTGGATTAGAGTGACATATTTTTTTTATTTTTTAGATGTCAGAGCTGGGATTTGAACACTGAGTCTAGCAATCCAACACACTATATACTAGACCTCGGCGACCTACTTTATCTTAAAATTTGTTGTTATATTTTAATTCAAAGTTTAAAATAAATTGTAATATTTTTTTCTTTTTCATTTTTTAAATGCATATTTTTGCTTTTTTTTATTACGTCTTAACTATTTATATATGTACTTATGTATGCATGCACATACATATGTACATACATATATAAATAAGTTTTCTTTGTTGATATAAATTTGTTTTTGTCTTTTGTTATATTTTTCTAAAAAAAAAAAAATTGTGAGTGACACATTAATTCTGTGGCTATTTATAAAAATTATTCCGTTGCACTTCATTCATGTCTGAGTAAAAACGTGTTAGTTTTAAGGAAAATCATTGTTTGATTTATATGTATGTATGTATATAATTTTATTAATTCTGTTGATTTTAGTTACAGGTGTCCCTGGTGTGGTTGATCTACCATGCGTTTTCGATAAAACGTAAATTAAATAAAAATCGGGTTGAGTACATATGTATGCGATAGGCAGATACCATAAACAGATAGGTTTTCTTGAATTTTTAAATTCAATTGATAGTCGATCAATAAAATATTTTTGTAATTCTCCCTAAAAGCCTTACCATGACTTTATTAGCCGCCTAAACTGTTTCTTTTTTCTACCAGCTTTAGTTTATATGGGGTATAGCGATGGATCTTTGTTTTGCCAACAGTTATGAAACGACACAGAAACTTCATTTTATTTCCATATAATCAAATCAAACTTGAGAAATTTTAGTTCAAATGCGTTTTTGATCAACTTTTAACAAATGCAGTACCCGTCTTACAACTGTATGTGGGTTTAACGTGCGCACCGTCCGTAGACATATCACACGCCGCCCGTTGCCGGAGCGGTAGTTGAGTTCAATGCGCCCAACCACCTCCACTCGATGCCGGTCCTCTCTAATCCGTTCATGCACGAGGACACGGCGCTCAAAAGAGAGCCCATAGCATCGAGTTGGCAATTTGATATCACCACTATCTGGGTGATGATAGCCCCCTTGCTGAGGGGTATCTATCTAGGTACTTCTACAACCACTACGTGTACCTCCGAGGAGGACCTCACCAATCATCAGGCCGGACATTACTTCCCGAATGACTGAGAGTTATCTGTACCGGGGGCTCCTGATGCCCGTAGTACCAGATTAAGGCATCTCTGGTCAGTCCGTGAGAACACCAGAAATGCCTGCCACGCGTACAAGTACGCGTGGCATTGAACGACCATGCACCACATAATCGCCATTAAAGGCGTTCTCTGCCTATATTGAGCGCCAGACCACTCAGGGCTAGGTCGAACCCAATATACCTTGGGGAAAACAGACTACTGACGGGGACACTCGTCAGCAGCCCTTAAATGTATCCCCGGGGGGGAGTACCCGTCTTACAGAAAGTTATTTGTTTGTAATTCTTTATGCAAAACATGAGAGTAATAAGCGCGGATTTAATAAAAACTGTACAAAGCTTTTATACCGCCATTACTACATACATATATCAGAATAAAAACATTTCGTGCTGCCCTCGTAATTTTATGAAGAAAACAATACAAATTTAAGATTTTTAATTTAAAATGTTTAAACATAAGAAGAAGTCATAACCCATAAAGTAGTTGTTTTGTTTTAATTAAAATCCTTAACTCTTTGCTTTCCTACTTGTAAGGAAATAATTTAAAGAATAGGATTTTATTTGCCTAAGAAATAAAGTCTATGTTTTGTATTGTTATTAAAGTCACTTCCTTATTTTTGTTTTTTTTTTTTTCATTTCTCTATGCAGACTACTTGAGCGAGTGGAGAAAATTGAGAAATAAAAATCTTGTGTAAACTAATAAAGACAAAACTTAAGCACGTACTAAAAGCAACATCAAATAATCGTATCAGAAAAAAGCCTTTAAAACTCGTACTTTAAGAACACCACAACAAGATTAAGGATAACAGAGAATATTTGTTTTGAAAATTTAATTTCATTCCTTAACAAAAATAAGTCATAGCTGTGGCAGGCACATTTCGTTTGAATAGTTAGGCAAAGTAACGAAAATCATTACGAAATAATAACTGCGGCAGCAGCAGCAATTTAGCTCATCATAATGGTTACAAAGGAAAAATTTTAATAATTTTTAACAAAAAAAAAATAAAAAAAAGCTGCAAACAAAGTCAATGGCATTGAATAATGGGCAAAAGTAAGTTGCCAAACATATAAAAAATGTAAATAAACCAAAAACAATATCAGCAAAGTAAAACAAAATACTTATACAGTCTCATAATAATAACAGCAGCAGCCACAGCAGCGATAAAGGTATTAAAAAAGGAAAATTATGTAAAAATAGGCCTTGTAGAGAAATGACGAGCCCACTTGCTTTAAGCAGCTGTTTCTAGGCGGCCATATTTGCCGCCATTTTTTATTTACTTTTTTTCTTGCAGTATTCTTTTTTGTAAGGATTTTTATTGTTGATTTGCTTATGTTTCTGCTTCTTCTTTTAAAATTAAAATTAAGCACAAAATAGAAATGGGAACGCGCCCTGTTTTAGATTTTTATGTTTTTATTACCAAACTCCAACGAAGTTGCTGAGCAAAACAAAACGTTTAAAAATATCAACAACAAACCATATTGGTATTAAAACTCAAGCACACATACACTCACTAACCCATTTGCAAGAATAATGGCAAATAGGCCTGTAAATAAAGAAAATAATAGCAAATGAAGAATAACAAAAATATTATGCAGACAGACAGACAGACACTGTGCAGAAATCAGCTGTTATTTACATGTAGAAAAATAACGATAATCAACGATAAAAGTACAGTGAAAATATATTTAAGAAAAATATATACCAAAAATGAAATGTGGTAGATATGTAGCTATTGTATGTACAATATATAAAATAGGATGTATGTACGGCTTAATATTGTATAACATACATAAATAAATACATAAAAACCATTACCATGGAAAACAAGCAACAAAGTCAAGAGCATTGCCTTTAGTAAATCTTCTCTCTCTGTAAACCACAGCACTCAACACAAACATACTTATGCAGGCAAGAAAGCAATGTTATCTATGCATGGTTATGCGAGAGTACGTGAGATTACACAAGAGTTACGATTGTAACGCCTGACAACAACAAATAGGCGTTTAAATTTTAACACATTAAAGCAGGAGCAACAGCAGAGCAGCAGCTTTATTTCTTCTTTTTTGTGCTAAACGATAACATGATTTTGTTTAACGGAAAAAGGATGTAAACAAAAGAATGGAAAACTGTGAAGGATGATAAGAGGATTTTTAAAATATTTCTTTCTTTTTTCTTTAAATTTAAATTCATCATGTGTATATTTAAAAGCTAACAAATAAAAGGAACAGGAAGAAAACCATATACATATGCCAACACTAATACAAATTAAAATATTCAGATATGCTGTTGTTAATGTATTAGTTACTCATAGGGTTGAGTATCCCAGTTGGCTCTGTTTTAAAAACATACTCGAGAATAGGTGCACGACAATAGACTATCCTGCCAGAACAATTCGTTAACGACACTTTCAAACAAATGTCGTAAACATGGTGCACGACTGGCTAAGCGAAAATGTCACGTTCACTGCACATTATATGAATCCTGCAATAGTGTCGTGAATATTCAGATTATCATCGATAACTTCAAGAAAAAAGACCACAAAATATTGTGTACGAACATCTGCGGGATGTTGTCGACAACCATTACTGACATGTCGTAGAGTCTATTCTTAGAAGACATTAGGCTGAAGACTGAATGGACGAATACGTAACAATTCCAGTTTTTATAACTCATTAGTACATATTACGTCGGCCTTACGTTTTGTGACGCACATGTCTAGGTAGTGTCAACACACAGTATTGACTTTCCACAATAAAACTTAACTTGCTTTCTATTGTGCATAGCAAACAGCTGCTAATTGTAAACAAATAAAATAAAAATAAAATATATAGTGAATATTTTAAATTAAAAAGCTAAACAGAAAATACAATAGTGTATGTATCGGTGGAAAAACATAAATATCGTCAATGGAATTAAAGAACGCTGTAACTGACAAAACTTTAAATGTTCACCAGAGCCAAAAATCCTGTATGAAAGTAAAGCAAAGACACTGGTATTTTTCAAAACGCAGACGGCGTAAGTGAATTTATTTTCATCGTAGAAATCTGGGACAGGGACCAATCGATGCGTATTTTTTCTGATAAAAATGATGTAAAAAACTTATTTTCGATTTTTTGTCAGTTACAGCGTTCTTTAATTCTTGTGACGATATGTATGGGTTCATTATACATACCTATCAGTCAAAATAGTAGAAATATTTCCTATATTTTATTAAATTTTTGTGAACGAAAATAAATTGCTGTTCGCGTTGCTTTCTCTGAAATTTGTGTTACAAAAACCAAAACAATCTGTCAGTTGTTACGTCTTTTTACACAAAAAATTAAAAATGACATTCGCTTTTTAGGAACGCAAATTTGCTTGACCTTAATATTTATACGTGCTCAGTAGGCAGTTCGTGTTCTATGAACAGGCTGCTAAAGACAACCTTGACGACAATGCGTTTTACGACGATTGTGCCAACTGGGACATACCTACATAGTTGTTAAGTTCTAATGAGTATAAATTTAGAAATCTTATAATGCAACGGCGATAATGATGACAATGAGTTTGTTGTGTAACTTTTACAAGATATTCTCTGTAAAATTTTTGTGCGCCTTTTTTTGTAAAGAAATTTGCTACAAAAATAACGGTGTTTACATCTCATGTCTATGCATGCTTTGCTGCTGCTACTGTTATTATTATTTATATGATTTTTTTCTTTTTTTATTGTGATAAAATGGGCAATGGTGTTGAGTACATTAATGATAATAATGAAGTTTATTGCATGCTTGTGTCGATTTTAAATGATGACTCATCTAGTCATGATGCCAGTCTTTCTTTTTTTATAAAGGGAATTTGTTAAATATGTATGTACATGCTACGTACATAACTGATATTGATATAATATGGCAGGTTTTTCTTTTTTATATTAAAAATTCAAGAAATAAGTTTCAAAGGCTTTAAAAAAAGTTATGACGATATACTTACATATGTATATGGAAAAGTAAAATAAGCAAAGCAGCTAAGATCAAAAATAAATCACTTTTTATTTTACAATGGCTTTCGAAGAAAACGAATATTTAGGTGGATTTCTCTTTATTAGATTTAATTAAGACATCTTAAGTAATTGTATTTCTTTCGCATTGCCTTCGCTCACTATGATTATCTTTCGACAACGCCAAATAGGCTGTTAGTTAAATGTACATATTACATACATATATCACGTGTATAAGAGTATCACAGCTTTTTAAAAGACTTTTCAGCTGTTGATAAACAAGTGCTCTTTATTGCATAACTTTTATCTACAAAATTCAAAAACCAAAAACCTTAAATAATATAGCGTTAACTAAACCACTTTAGTTACCTAACTAAACATTGTCAATCTAGCCACAAGACTTTATATAAAATATAAAAAAAGGGAATTAATATGGATCCAGCAATACAAAAGCAAATAAACAATTACAAAAATATAATTTGTCAATATAGTTTTTATGTGCAAATATTAAATTACTGTAAAACACAAAATTTTGTGTAAAAATGTCATGTCGTCTCAAACACAGTGTCATGCCATGTCATGCAAAGTCATCGTAGTGTCTTAGCATGTGATTTCAAACCGTCTTAGCTGTGGCTCGTTGTGGTGAATACCATGTCTATTAATATTTTTTGTGCATAATGGTCTTATACTGTTGTATAAATATTCGCCACATCACTCGGTGTTACAGGATATATTTATTTATATATATTAAATATAAAACTTCATTGCATTAAGAACTTTGATCTATAAAATATCTGATTTATGTGCAGTTTTATTATATGGGTATAATCATTCAAATAAATGATCAGAATTTATCATTAAGAACATATGTATGTAGCATGTGTTGACATGTTAATTTTCCATGTTTATGTAAACAAAACTGGTATAAATATGTCATTGTCGAAAATGTTTGAACAACATAACATGGCATGGCAATTGCAAGATTACATAGACAATTCTTAAATTTTGTATAAATCATTAAATGCAGGGCTTTGGTAAATACGTGCGTATTAACAATTTTAAACAAATTTTTTGCCTAAAAATCTGTTGTCGAAAGCCAAGCAATTTCTCAATTTTAATAATAATAATAAAAATATAATAATAAAAATTTATATGAAAAGCTTAAGTTCTTTATGAATTTTCATATAAATTTGTAATTGTTTCAAAATGCTTACCTTACGGACACAGTTTAGCTACGTTCTTATTGGTCAAATATTTGATGAAAAAGCGTAACCACTATGTTATGGAAATATTTTATAAAGAAATTTTGTTTTATGTAAACATATTTTTAACGAATTATGTAAAAACCGATAAACACAAGAAATAATATTTAAATTTTAATGCCCGTATTCATAAAAACTATTTTAGGTTTATTGAGGACTTATTTGACAAATTTCTATACAACACTTGTCAAATAAACCCTCAATAAACCTAAAATAGTTTTTATGAATAACGGCATTATTTGTTTTTATTTTAAATTTGAAGCAGCAAACAGTAAACAAAATAAATGTTTCAATAAAATAATGCTTATGCTGTTTTCATCAAATATTTGACAAATGTGAACATATACCTTTAGTAATATTAAACTTTTAGACCTTTTAAAAGAAACACAAAAAAGCAGTGCGAGGTTACAACTATTATGCTTAGAATTTTACTGAAAGTGCAGTTTGGCAAAAAAAAAAATTATAAAAAAACCTGCACATAGTTATAACATTATTTTTATTTTTTATTTTTAATAATATAAACATTTCTGATAAATTAAATCTTGAGTTGAAATGTCTACATGTAAATCACATTTTGTGAAGTTTCAAAGTTTTTTCCTTTTTTACATACTCAATTGAAGTCATATGAACAATAAAAAAAGTTTATAACTTTGTTTTCTTTTTTTTTTAATATAAAAAATTAAGCTGTAAAATTTGACCCTGTTCTGTTTAATATTTAATGATTTTGTTTAATTCTTTATACGAAGCCTGCTTTAACACCAGTAGCTCCCAAATTGTCTGCTGATAAACAACCATTTACTAGAGACTCTTTGGGAGAAAAGAAAAAAGATAAACTGGCCATTGGAGTTGACCAATAGCTCACAAAAGCTATCAACTATTATAACAACAGCACTGCTTAATGGTTAGTGAGTTAAAAAAAAGCCAGAAAAAACTAGTTTAAGCCAAAGGATATTACTGCACATAAAGCAATAATGAAAATAAAGAACAAAACCTGAAAATAAAAAATTAAAAAAATAAAAACGAAAAACTTGATTTTCGAGCTTTAAGCAAGACTGATTTTCTTATATACATACATACATACACACGTATGTGCATATATGTACATACATATATTATGTATGTATGTATGTTTATAGATTTTTTTATTTCAGCCAAAATGTGAACAATATTACAAAAGTTAACACACAAACAAACTATACAGTTTTTTTTTTCTTCAACAGCACGCGAGCTTTACAAAAGCCATAAAGATCTGTTTTTTTTTTTTTTTGTTTGAAAGCATAAAAAGGCAGACATTTACAGCAGGCAAGAAAAAAAGCAACACTCAAATCTTGTCTTTTATACGAGTATTTCTTATTGTACTTGTATTCTATTCTTTTGGTGCGCTTTAGTCAAACTCAGAATTAAAGTGGGCGTGTAAAGGCCTATTAAAATGCAATAAGATATATATAGACATGCATACATATTAAGAGAACAACATAAAATTTAATACGTTTACTAAACTGTATGGCATAGGAGGAACAACAAAAAAAAAATGTAAAACCATTAAACACTATTTAACATGGGCACGCGACAGGCACACTTTGGCTTAAAAACAAAAGTAACAAAACTGTAACAATTTAAGCTGAGTTTATAATCAAATTCAGCTTGAAACTGTAAACTAAAGCCCATTTAAGCCAAAAAAAAAAAAATAATAATAATAAAAGTTAAAGAAAACAAAAACCTGACCTTAGATCCCAACACAATCAAGTAGTTTACGATTAAAACATTTTATATTTTTTTAATAATTTAATACTTGATTTGAAAGATAAATACAGTGAACTCACCATAATATAATCTAATTAGGGACTATTCTATACATTTCTGAGTGCCAAAAATAAAAGTTTCACTCACAAACGGCTGTATTTATAATGAAAAATTAACAATTCGCTAGCATATAGGACAAAAAACTGTCAAATTTATGAACCGATATAGCGAAATACTATTAACTTGATAACTGCTCTACCTAATAACTGGTCAGAGAATCCATAAAATTAAAGAACTCGTACTTTTTAGTAAGAATTTCCACTTATGGGAATGACAAACTTAGCCACTACGAACAACGAGTTGCTAACTTTTTATTATGAATTGGGCTGATAGTATATAAATATATCGTCTATATGTAATTAATCTCTATATTTGAAAGACTTGCACTGAATAGTGATTAAGAGAATAAAAGCTTTTGTTTTATGGCAACCAGAGTTGGGTTTATTGCATTAGATTTAATTTTCCACTAAATTTAGTGATAGTGGAAAAAATAATGCATTATCGCCTCTTATATTTAGTGGCAATGGAAATTTAGTGCATTAAATATATCGATTTTAGTGGTAGTGGAAATTTAGTGCATTAAATATATCGATTTTAGTGGTAGTGGAAATTTTGTGCACTAGTTTTGAATGATTAGTGGTAATGGAATAGAACTCCATTGGCACTATAGTGGAACGAAAATTTAGTTCCACTATCGTCTTAATATACTTTCATACATGGATATAATATTATTATATACGAGTACATACATAGCTTACGTCAATGTCCAAGTAAATTGTAGTGAATGTTATATCCTTACTTTACTGAGTCCGCCTGTATAAAGTAAATAATTGTTGTTAATGTTTTAATAAGAATTTTAGTACTTTCAAATGTAATAAATTATTCAGTTCACCATGGGTCAGATTTTAATGGCGCAGACTGTTAATATTGCCAGCCGCTTATCATTCAGAATTAGTGCACTAAATTTACTAAAATCAATTCATTTAGTGCACTAAATTTCCAATACCATTAAATTTGTTTGATTTAATGCATTAAATTTCCACTACCACTAAATTTGTTTTATTTAATGCATTAATTTTCCACTACCACTAAAATGGTATTATTTAGTGGTTAATTATTTCCATCTGCATTTAGTGGTGGCTGGAATATTGCTGCATTAATAGAATTTTGTTTAGTGGTAGTGGAAGCGACAATGCATTATAAATTCAATGCAATAAACCCAACTCTGATGACAACAACCATCCATTTTGTGCAATGCCCACTGTACTTTTGTTACATAAAATTATTATAATTTTTTGGAAGCAAAACCAAAGACTATTTTAATTATTTAATTGTATAAGTAAGTATTACTTATTTAATGTTGAAGAAGAGACAGACACCAGCACCTTTAATTTTATGACTCATTTGAACATTTTTACGATTTAATTTTAAATGGCAGTGGTAAAATATGTGACACTAAAGCCGTTTAACAGTAAAACGAAAAACTACTTCAAAAAAAAAAAAAATATACATATATATTACAGAGGTGGTAATTTTTGTCATAAAAATCATTTTCTTTTTTGCTGAATTAGCTTTTTTTTTCTTCTTTTTTATTACTGACCATCCTTATCGTTTTGTAGGTAATTTAAGACCATGAATGTTAATGGTAAAAAAATATACATACAAACATACATACATAACTATATACAATAAAAGATGTTGATTTTTTAGTATTTAATATACAATTTTTTTAGAACGAATTAAAATTGCTTTGTCAGTGTAATATGATAACAATTGAATATCAACGAGTTTAAGAAAACACAAATAAAAAAGACAACACATTTATTTAAAAAAAAAAGTATAATTTATAAATAAACAAATTAGGCCTGAAAAGGTTAAGCAAATAGCTTTTTTAATACTAAAAGTAAATCTTTTTCAAAAGATACAATCAATAACAGCTATCATTCTTAGATAAGTAAGTACACCTAAAACTGTGTTTTCCGGAGTTTTTTTTTCTCGAATTAATTTAGTGCGATTTTCAAAATACAATATTTGGTAGACTTTAATTGCAAGATTGTATAAAAAAAGTAGTTTGAAAGTAAATTCAACGGACATTTTATGGCTATATAAACATAGTTGAGTTAAGCTGCAGTTTTTAGAAAATAATTATTTTGGGTAATTAAACGAGGGAATTTTAAGGGAAATTTCTTTTTGCGGAAAATATATTTGAGATAATAAAGCCAATGACGCAATTAAGCGAAAGTTAATTAGCCGGGGAATTTTATTAGAAAATAGTAAGAAAAAATATGGAAAATTAGAAATTGAAGTAAATAAGCGTGAAAGGCAATTAAGCGTGGAGCAATTATCCGGGGAATACTGTATTCTCAGACATCTCGGAAAAACGTATATTTTTAACTTTGTAAATTTTTAAATTTAATACATTTATAGTTGGCAGCTGTACAATTCTTGTGGTACGTAAACTTTCCACAATAAAAATGGGAATATTCACTGGGCAGTCTAGTCGCTTCTAACGCGGCTTAATATTGCGATATCATATTAAGAGACTCACCATGTTCGAGCAGAAGACGTTGATAATTATTGTCTATGTGATAGTGAAATAATAATATGACAGCCAAAGTAAAGAAAAAATTTATGTTTCCGCCTTAATTGCACCCTCAGTTATAGAATTTCTACAAATGGTAGCTAAACTGAGTGATAATTTCACTCTTTCCGCCTTTCCAAAACATATTTTCATATTCCTATTCCATATTGGGGGGGTGCGGGATATATTGGTTAGAGCGCTCGCACCAAAACTCAAACGGCCCAGGTTCAACTCCCAGCAAAGGTGAAAAATAAAAAATTTAGTTTGTGATTCTTTTAAAAACAAGATATTCCCCTCCCCCCTTCAAAGAAAACTATATACAAAGAAACCGCTCTCCGACATTCCACTCTATTCCACCAATGTCTCACCAATGTCAACAAAAAAAAAAGGAATGATCAGGACAAAAGCGCCACCTATTGGGAAGTAGCAGATAACAACCAAATCTACTTAGCGAAGGCACTCACCACACAATCAACATGCAACGATGAGGCATGCAACGATTTGTCTCATTTGAATAGTGAAAACTGGCCTATAATAATTCCCGACTATACCTGTTAAGTAATGACAAAACTATGACTATTTTATGTTTCCAATGATTACCATTAGATAAAAATCAGAAAATATTCCGGATTACTTGCGATTACAAAAAATATTCAAAAATAATCAGAAATAATTGAAAAATTAGTAAAATTATTTTTATGATTTTTCTGACCGCTTTTGATAATTTCAAAAATTTAAGCCCAATTTCTTTAAAACGTATTTTACCACAAATGATTATTCAAATAAGACTAATTCTGTTTTCATTAAGAAAACAACAAAATTTAAAAAAAAAAATTATGTTTTACTGCTCTGACTAGGCGTACTCAAAAATTTTAGTGATTTACGGTTGTTTCACATATAAAAAGATGAACGACGTAAACCATTTGTCTTCTATGAGTATTAACAGGCTGTTAATCATTCCAATTCTTTTTAAAAAATATTCGAATTGATTACAAATCGTAATCGAAATTTAACAGGCATGTTCCTGACAATATTGTTTGTATAAAAAAAGTAGATTGAAAAAATTAAAGTCTTATCATTCAATAAATTTGGGGAAATTTCAATTAAAAAGTTAATTGGTATCATTTAATTTTCACAATTAATTTCTTTGTTAATACAATGAATTTTTTCATTGAACCACATGCATACATATTAGACATAAATAGAAATATTTGAGCGTTTTTTTTTTGTTCCATTTTTGGTTTGTCATACTTAATTTAAGTATTAATTGGCTATAATTTTGTGGCCAAACTCGAAATAATCCATTAAATTGGCAAAACTAGTAACAAATTTAATTAGTACTACAAACGCAATACCCAGTCGTTGATTGAAATCGATTGTCTATTTGTTCTACTATGTACTAAAATCTTCATTAACGTACAATACAAAATTTTTGAAAAATAAAAAAAACAATTTCTAAACTTCAGGTCAATTTTTGTGTTTTGAAAATTACAAAAAAAAAAAAAAAAATTTCGAAAATCACTGTTTCAACGGCTTTAATATTCAGTGTTTATGCAAAGAAAGGTTCACTAGAAAAAATACTGAAAAAAGGACAACTGTGGATAACGTTTGAAAATCTGTTCGAGTGACTGGTTAAAAGAAGAATTTTATAAAACATCTGTAGCGCATATAACTTTTTATTAATG
Organism: Metopia argyrocephala; assembly: GCA_963576795.1. Taxonomy (NCBI): domain Eukaryota; kingdom Metazoa; phylum Arthropoda; class Insecta; order Diptera; family Sarcophagidae; genus Metopia; species Metopia argyrocephala. Next base: position 100,284,831 of record OY756210.1, read on the forward strand.
CAGGGTCTATATACATACATATATACATACATGCATATGTATACCTAAAAATTTCTTTTAAAATATATTCCGATTTAAAGGAACTGTTAATTTTTTGCTTTTTTGTTTTGAATTTTAGTTATTTTTGAGAGTTTAGAATACAGTTTTGTAATGTACGTATGCATGCATTGTCAAGACTGAGCATGTTTAGTGACTTTCATTATCTAAAATGTATGTAGGTATCAGCTACACTTTTTGTTGGCATATAAATACATACGTACATACATATGTACATGCAATGTTCTAAAGCAAACATACATACGTTCATAGCACATTGAAGAAAAAAATTGATTTTTTAACACAAAAACATGTCATATTGACTGAATAATTTTTAATAAAAAAAATATATTTTAAATGTCAATCAAATAAATCATAGCCAAACAAATATTTTTTATTGTTGATATTAAATATTTCTACATCAATAAAAAAATTTGTTTATATGTTTTTTAAACTACGGTCATATTAGGCAAATATTTAGCGAACAAAGCGAAGCCACTATTTTTTTTTTTTTCAAACATTTTATGCAAACATTTCTTTCAAACTTTCTTAAAAACAAGTAATAATAAGAAATAATATAGAAATATTTAATTAATGAAACTTAAAGCAATAAAAAATTAAGAAAGAACTGTTTTCATATGTATAGTAGTGGTTACGTCTTTTTGATCAAATATTTGGCTAATGTGACAATTACTTTATAAAATCAATACAGTTTCTACTAATTTTGTTTTTGTTTTTTTTTTTTTATTTAAATTTAATTTATACTTTTCTTTACTATCCTTTATTTTGCTTAAAACTAATCAAAAAAATCTGCATATGCATCCTACTTATAGTATGTACGTGATCATATTTAAGAATCTCTGTAATGTTATTTGAATTAAAAAAAAAATAAACAAAACTCACCTGAATTGACTGAATAACGATAGAGGACACCATAAAGTGCCATCAATAAATCGCTTGGCATTAAAGGACTCTGCATGGGTGTTTGTGTAGCCGATGAGGTGGTATTGGGGGATGATTGCAAAGAGCTTGCTGCACTACTAGAGCCATCGGATGAATTGGTGCCGCCGGATGATACGGTATCATCGGCACCACCCTGTGGCAAATAAAAGGGCACAGCCATTGTTGTGATGATGACAACAGTATTGTAAATTTATAACAACAACAACAAAAAAACGATGATGATTATAATAATTGGGGTGACGCTATTGATAGTATTTGTGGCGCAATGCTGACAATGAAAAACAATTTAACTGTTTCTTGTTTTTGTCAGTAAAAAGTCAAACATTTACACTTAAACACTGTTTAACGTGAAAAACACTGTAATTTGTTTCTTTTATTTTTATTTAAATTTTGCTATTAAATAATGGTAGTTTTGTTATGTTATTTTCTTCACTTGTTTTTTTTTATTTCTTAATTGTTTTATTTTAAAGCACTTTTGTTAAGAAAAATTGTCGTGTTTGATGTTATTTTCTTTTTGTTGGTCATTATTTAGTTTTTATTTACTTTTTGCACAAATTGTTTTATGCAAATGTCAAAAATATTTTTCTTTTCGAGATAAAAAATCGTTAATTTTTTCTTTCTTTTTGTTTTAATAGGTATATTTTTTTTTTGTATAAAAAAAGAAAACTTAACTGAAAAAAAGCACTTAAAACGTCGTGGAAATTATTGAGAATTACAACAACACACGTCTTACTCGCTTCGCAGTTCGAAATCAACTGCTAACACATCTGATAGGTGCCTCACACCACACCATATCATACCCGTTCTGTTGGAGCCCGTTTACTTATTGTTATTGTCTCTGCATTACACCACAGCTACAAAAAATAAAAAAACAATCATCGCATATAACACTGTGTATGTGAAATAATAAAAAAAAAACAAAACACATCAGAACAGGCTACAACAGAACGAGAATAGAAACTGGAAATTTATTTTAAACAACAGCAACAACAAAATGAAAAGTAGAAAAAAAGTCGCGCGTACAGACATGCATTGGCAATGCAACAACAAAATCATGCACGCAACAAACATATAAAAACAAACTAAGCATTAAACACAAACTACTACAGCAAAACATACTAAAAATAAAAGAACTCTTGCATTAAAATAGCAACAACAACTTAAGAAAATAAAAAAAATTAAAAACTCAAAAAAAGTGTACAATTTTGTATATCATAAGCACACACACACTCACTACTGCCAGGCCAGTGTGTGTAATATCGTATATCGAGAATCATAAGAAGGATAAAAATATTGTATAAGAAAACCCAACAATAACAAAAAAAAAAAACAACACATTAACCAAGAATTACTCTCCTTCATTAAAAGCCTTTATTAACAATAACAACAATGACAAACGAAGAACACTGTGAATTTGTTTTTGTTTTACTTTTTTGTGAGAGCAATCAACTTCGAATATAAACTGAAAAGACTACAAAAAAAAAGAAAAAAAGCATTAATTCTCTTGTTTAATTTTTAAAATGTTCTTCTTTGCTCCCATAAAAAAAAATGAAATGAAAACAACAATGAGCACTCATTTACACGCACACACTATCCAAACATACAAATCTTTTTGATATAAAAAATATAAACACTATACCAACAACAACAGCAGCAGAAACGTCACAAAATGTATCCATAAAATATATTTGTTCTCTTATTGTTGTTGCTATTGCTGCCGTTTTATTCCCAAACACAAGCCTCTTCCAAATATTACTTTTTATTCTCTTTAAATTTAATGTTTTTACTGCACTTTTTGTTTTTTCCTAAAGATATTCATTTTTTCAATGTTGTTACTCTTTGTAGGCATCAGCAGCAGCAGGTATAAAAAATAAACACTTTTTGTGTTTCTAGTTAACGAATGCTTAAGCAAAACAAAACGTAGGATTGCAGGTTTTTCATTTCTCTGGTTTTGTTTTGATATTTAATTTTTATCATTCTGGCCAGTGTTGCTGTTTTATAATTTTTAACTATAGTTGGTATGTTGGTATGTTTTTTTCTTATTAATATTTTGCTGCATAGTATTCCCTAAATAATTGTTTGTTTTGCTTTCAAATGCATATTACATGCTTACATACATATATATTACGAAGAAAAAGAAGTACATATGTATTATTAATGGCTTATTTGACAATTATTGCATAGAAATTTGTTAAATAAATCTCTAGTAAACCTACAATAATTTTTATGAATACGGGCATAAGTCTATATCGAAAATTTACCAATTTTAGATTTTTTGTTAACAAAAATTAAAATTTTTCTGAATTAGAGATTAATTACTAACAAGTAAAATTTATTTTAAATGAACAATATAAGAATCATTTATGATTGTTAAAAGATTGTTGTTATTCAGTACAGCAGTGCGTTTAATAAACGTTTCAAATAAAATTCGTCTTGATCACTTAATATGGTAGGTCAACAGGAGTGAGTCTTTTATTTATTTTATATAGGTAAGTAAATATGTTATTTTGCTTTTGGATCATATAAAACTTATTGTAATTTAATTGAGCTGCATACACGCATTGTAGCAGCAATTGAAATTTTGTTTATATTGAACACAATATTTTTTAATGGAAATTTAGTTACAAAAACTTGTAGGCTTTGGCAACACTAATTTGCACATCGATTATATTGTTGAATCTCTACAAGCAGCACTAGCCGTTCTTCTTGTTGTCGTTGTTGTTGGGTTAGGCCAACAAACGAATATGCTTATCACAACATAAATATAGAAGAGAAAAGTGAATATAAACAAAAATTAAAATAATAAAAAAAAAAAATAAGAAAAAAGATTATGTATGTATGTATGCATGTGCTTATACACAACAAAAAAACAAGATTTGTATAGAATGTAAAAATCAAGAGAAAATTAAAGATTTATTAAAAGAGAAGTCGCTGGCTACTTTACAAAAAAAATAAAAAAAGAGAACATTTTATTATCTACTCGCGTAATACTTGCCTATAAATTTTAAAAAATAGTAGCAAGTAAAGTAGTAGAATTACGGAAAAATTGTAGTAGATTTTTATCGAATAAATATTTTACTTGTAATGCTTAAGATAATAAAATATTTTTTTCTTTAAGAAATGTTTTTTCTTATTTATTAGAAAAATAAATTTCTATGCCGGTATGGAAGAGGCAGTGGTGCCAACTTTTTGTAACCAAAACGCGCTGGTCTTCTTCCCAAAACGCGCTAGAATGCGCTAAATCATTGCGTTGACAAAAATTTATAAACAAAACGCGCCGTTTAAAAACGCGCTAAATTAAATTTGAATAAAAGTCGACCCATTTATTAGAAAAAATACAGTATTAATTGAAGCAAAATAAATAATATCTACATACATATTTTTTTTTAATTTAATTCAGCTACAAAAAAGTTGATTCTTACAAACTAACTAACAAACATTTAAAATATTTTTTTTGGTTTATCAATAAAAATTTAAATGTTTTAAACATTACAAATAATCAGTCAAATAATAAAATTTAAAAACTTTAATCCACGTGTTCATAAAAAATATTTTAGGTTTATTGAGGGTTTATTTGACAAGTTTCTATGCAATACTTGTCAATTAAACCCTCAATAAACCTAAAATATTTTTTATGAATAAGGGCATTAATATTTTGCTGATTAGAATTATTAATAAGGAACTTTTTGATAGTATAAAAATAATGTAAAAAAGTGAAGTTGAGATTGATCATCGCCAATTTCATTCAAACCCCCTGGCTCATCTTCTGACCACAAAACCGATTCTATATAATACTCCGAATTATTAAACTTGTTATTTGAACTTATTTTCACACATACATTTAATGGAATAACATAATTTTCACAACACGAGTTTTTTTATTCGTAAGCTTTATTTTATGTGGAATTGACTGTGTTGCTTGCTTTAAAATAATTCATTATACTAAAAGCTCTGTCTGCATTTGACAGTGCGAAGCTCAATAAATTTTATAACAAATAGAGACAGTTTGATAAAAGGATTGACATTAAGAGAATGCTTAAAAAGTTGTGATCTCAATCCAAGATGATAATTAACATTGTTGCTTACCATTATACAAACTATACATATGTATGTATGTAGTTAAAAATAATATCACCAAAGTATTGCTAAAATCACTATAAGTATATCTACACTATGCGTATACTGAGTGACTTGCGTTTTGATTTTTTGATACTTAAATAAAATTATACAAAATTGTTTCTATAGTTGTAAAATATAGTACTAGAAAATTTATGAAAAAAAGAAAATGTTGGCTTTATTAAAATTATTAAAAACGCGCCAATTTAGCGCCTTTTTTACTAAGCGCGCTAAGGCGAAAAAAAACGCGTTTTGTATGGCTAAATCCCGCTAAATCTAGCGCGAAACGCGCTAAATTGGCACCGCTGGGAAGAGGCACTTAAAACAAAACATGAAATTTTGAAATCTTCCCAAATGTATGTAAATTTTAGTATAAGTACTTTTTGCAAAAAATTTTCAATTTTATTTACTGCACTATCCCAGCGGGAAAAGATTGATTACCTTATTTTATAATAAATTATATAATATATTACCTCAGAATATATTACTTTGGGAATCGAGAAAGTAATTTCACGTGGCACACAACTAAATATTGATTACCATGTGCATTCCCACATCTATGAAGAAAGAAGTTATTGATTGTTGCTTGTTGTCTTTTTTGTATATTTTTTTTTTAAACTGTAATTTTTTTGTTATTCTATTTTACATATCGATTACCATATACATTCCCACATATATAGAAGAAAGAAGTTATTTTTTTTTGCGTATATTTGTTTGTGAACTTTTTGTTTTCTATTTTTTTTTTTCATAGCTAAAAAATCCGTTATTTTTTACGCAAAAAAAAATATTTTATTAAATAATACAGTTTATGTTGAAATGCGCAGAAGTGCAGACACGAAATTAATGTTTAAGATTAATTAATAACTATGTATATTAGTAGCTATTCGGGATTATTTTAAAACTAAAATGTTTTCAAAATGTTTTTAACATGAACATGGAAAATAGTAAAACAAATATTCCCGAATAGCTACTATTATTTTATTTATAATGGGGAAAATTAATTTATTATTAATAATTTAATGCATAATTTAATATATTATAATTACATTAATAATATAACGCATTAAAAATAATGCATCATAGAATTTATTCCTTCAAATTATTAATAAATAATTACTTTATGCATTACAAATTATGCATTCTAATACTTATTACGAGGGGACAGTAAAAGAATTTATTACTTTCGTAGGACATGATCTGTGTTAAGCGTAATGCTTTCCGTAATCAATAGATTATACATTCCTTGTATTACCTTCTCGATTCTCATTGATTACCATTTCCCGCTGGGATGCTTTCAGTTCAAATTTTTTTTTTTTGACAAATAGGTATTAAAAATAAAAATTTACAAATTTTCAAGTCAATTTCGATTTCTTAATCTCAACACTCTAAGCAATCAGGAAAAACTGCAAGGTTTTTAAATGTGAATAATAATAAGTGTTAAAATAGCATTACAATTGTATAACGAGCAAACCTTGAAAAATAAAGTTTTAAAGTATTTTTGTTGAGTACAGTCGGGCCTCGGTTCAGCTTTCAAAAATCTCTTCAAAATCATGGTAATATGATATATCCCAGCATTGCGACAGTTCGGTAGAGCCCAACTGCATTACATATATTATTAGATATACCTGCATGTTATTGAAATTCTATAGTTCAGAAACGGGTCAAATCACGTCATTTTTAAGTTAGTTTTACATAATTTTTTTGAATTTTTTTAAATAATGTTGGTTCGTTTTTGATAATTTCGTAAAAATTTTATTGAACAAATTTAGTTTAAAATAATGTGTCGTAAAATAATTGACAAAAACTCATTTTTTTTAATTATTAAAAATGACTCAAAACAAACCATGGATGTTACAGAAAAGAGTAGCGAAATATATGTATCTGTTTATAAAGGATTACAATTTAAAAAGACTTTTAAGTTCAACAAATATGTTATAATTTTTATAAAACAAAAAAGTGCAATATAATTATTTAAATATTAAAACTTTTCAGTATTTATTTTTGTATCTCAAACACTTATTTATAAAGTGTAACATTGTTTTGTAAAAATTGCTTCTGGCAATAATACAAACTTTTACAGCTTGTTTCTACAAGACGATTGTTCGCAGACGGCCGTCTTTTTATTTAAAAAATATAAAATTTCAGAGTTTCTTTGTTGTTTTACATCTGCCGAATTCACAAGACCCTTGTATCATTTTTGTTGGGAATTTTCATTACAAAATTCAACACACTTATAACAACCCTTTTTATAAGTAGTGATGAAAGAAATGACAGCACCGAAAGTAAAAATCAGCTGTTATTAAGTTTACTACCTCCTATAAACGCTGCTAATATTTTCTATCTCTTTCATTTAAAATTTTTGTGTTGTTCTTGTTATTTTAGCTGGAGTTACATCATTGTATACACTTTGTGTTGTTCTTGTTATTTTAGCTGGAGTTACATCATTGTATACACTTACAGTACCCACGTTGTATGAATCAATTTACCGTGGAATCCGAACGACAGATTTGAGAAGCTTGTTCATGGCAATCAATTACTCTCAAAAGAGATTTTTCAAGAAGGCTGCTAAGTGGTGGTCGTCGAAAGAATTTTTTCATCATATTTCTTGCTTTCAAGACGTCAGAGCTGGGATTTGAATCCGGAGTTCTCGCCTTAGTCAGCCAACACACTACATATAAAACTATGGCGACTACCACAGCAAACAATACGTTTAATTTTTTACTTACACCTTAAAAATATTTATATAGGTATAAGGTGTAGCTACTATGCCAGTTTAAGAATTAATTTTTTGTCAAAAAAGTCTTTCTTTTCTTCACTGTTGCTTCTAATTTTTGTTATACTCATCTGTAGCTATTTCTTATAACAGTAAATATTTTGGAAAGCTATTAGAAAAATAACATCTGAAAATATTAAATAACTAAATACCATACTGAAATCTTGAATATATTGTTGATTTTGGTTTTATAAACAAACTTTTATAACATCAAACAAACTCTTTCTTCTGATTTATAGGCAATTTGTGGATTTTGTTTTAGATTCTTGCAACTTTTTTTGTTTTTCTATAATAAATTTCCATGGAAAATGTCAAGGAAATTCTCAACTAAAAATTATCAAAAGGCAACAATAATAATAAAAATAAAAAGAAGAAAACATCAGCAGTAAAAACAAGAAATATACATTTTGCAGAAAGCAATTACAAGAATATTCAACCATGCAGCAGCAATCATCAACCAACCACCCCATTTTGCAAGCAATACCGACATGATGACGATGATAATGATGATGATGCCATGTAATGACGATGATGAAAATGAAACTCAACAATGTTGTTGCTGTTGCCATTGCTGTGGCGCATCATTTTGCTGCCGTATTAAATGTTTATTTAAAAATTGTGTAACGCTCTATTAACTGTTGACCTCAAAGTTGCCGGCATTTAGTTGGGATCACACAACAAAACAATACATTTGCCTGTAACATCATCTTTAATATGAAAAATAAATAAAACAAAAATTATATTTTCTAGGCAAGTATTGAAAGTGCAGAGAGTTATTTATAAGACATTCAAATGAAAAATAAAACCGCACAATGCTGCCGCTAAACTAGAAAAGAAAGCAAAAGAAAGAACAAAAAAAATGGAAAATCGTTTATAAAGGCGATGACCATCAAAATAATGCTAATGATGACTTTAAAACACTATTAAATTGTAATAAATTTAAAATTGAAAGGAAGTTTAACAAAAAACTAAAAACAACAAATTAACCCAATTATATCAAATGCATACTAAATGCTAGAACTAAAGTACTAATTCCAGTACCATTTAAAATCATTAACAGCGTAAGCAATGGCATTACAATTTGCCCACTTTTAATGGTTAACAATAGGAACTACAATGATGTACAGAGAGAGATATACGCTGTCGTTTGTTACTGAGGAGGGATACAAGACAAGGCTTTAAGACTTTGAAAAAATATAGTTAGCAAGCAGTATTGCCAATACTTATTGATGAAAAAATGCTAGATTTTATTTTAAAAAAAGTGCTGAAAAATGCCAGAATAAATGCAAGCAATAGAATTTTAAATTGCCCGCTTTCAATGGTTAACAATGTAAGCTATGATACAGTAAAATCTCTAACCGTCCAGAAATTAGAACCAGCCATTTCAATGTATTGGATACTCTAAAATTAGAACTACAGGTTCTAATTTCTGAATGTTTTGTACTTTTTTTTTGCATTTTCAACACAAATTATTTTTCTCGCTCATTAAAATAAGAAATAAAACAGGGAATCACCGAGTTATTCGTGGTGGTCCGTCAAAAGAGGGTGAAATTTGATATGCTTGTACAAATTTGGGTCCGTTGATAACTGAAGTTCAAAGTAAAGTGCTCATACTTGGTACATACTGATTTCATGTTAAAAACCAATTCAATACCAATAAAATCAAAGCTTTTCTTTTATAGAATATGTTAAATTAATTAAATGTTAACAAATAAAAATTGTTTTGTGTTTAAGAAAAGCTCTCACAACAAGTTTTATTACAATTTTATCATTTTCGAATTGCCCGGTGCACAAAGTGGTTCTAATTTGTGAGATTCTACTGTATAGAGATATGTATGTATTAGGGTATTCAATTATTCGACTTTTTCTTTGGTCGATTAATCGAGTGAGTAATTATTCGGGTTTTTTTCTTGATCGATTAATCGAATAAAATTTCAAAATTGATCGATTAATCGCATTTTGTTTTATATAAAATAACATACAAATTTTGTGTATTATTAAAACGTTTTAATTAAAAAAACAAATAACCAAAAACATAGTAATGTGATAACTTTTTAAAAATTCATTAATTTTAGTTAATTATAGTGTAAAAAATGTAATGAGATCTCATATTTTATTTTCAAACATATTATTTAAAAACTAAACCATAAATAATAAATAAATTAATTTTAATATTTGAGATCATATATATAACGATTTAATATATAAAAGTAATAATTTACTACTTCGTATGCAATAAAAATATTAAATAAGTAATTATAAATAATTCATATTATGAGTTAAAAATTAGTTAAAAAAATTATGCACTTCTATTAAAGTAGTCTTTTAAAAAAAGGATGTAATTTATATGTTTAGCTTTCAATCGATTGTTTTCTTTAATTTTAATAAAACTCGATTTTGAGAACACTCTCTCGCTGATTGTAGATGTTGGAGAAATTGAGAGAAGTGCATGGCAAAAAATATATAATTTTAGAAATCATCCATTAAATCATTGCAGCCTCTTTTAGGTTTTTTGAAATTTTGTACACTTTTAATTGTTTCATTTAATTGTGATAATCGATTATTTTCGTTTATTTCAATTAAATCTTCTGCAATCATATCATCATCTGACACATTTTGTTCCATATTTTCTAAAAACATTTTCAAAAACAATTTGTTTGCAAAATCTTTTTTTTTCAGATTTTGTGCAATATTTTAAAAAAGTGAAAATGTACCAGAATTTGGATATAAAATAAGTGTACTAAGTAGTTTTACACGTCTTTCATTTAATCGAATCTTAAGCCTTTCTAATAAATAATTTGGAAAAGGGTTGTTTGCATTTTCCATTATATTAATAACAAATTGTATAATGCCTTCTAAATCTATCAATGTAGCAGAATCCTTGTCTAGCTCTGTAATAGCGACATCAAGTGGTTTAAGGGCTTTATTCAAATTTGATAAAACGTTAATTTCCATATCTGTAAAAGTCGTCAAACCAAAATCAGATAGAGCGTAATTTACGTATTTACAAATACGAAGAAAATGTTCAATCATGGTAGATAAAGACGACCATCGATGCTTTACATCATGTACAAGACGAATTTCTTTTTCTTTTCTTGCAGCATAACATATGCTTGCAATTTCTTTTGTTTTTCATTAGATTATTAAATATTTTACAACACTTAGGAAGTTTATTAATACCATTTATTATTTCTATATATAAAGTATTTTTTTATATGGATTAATCGATTAATCGTAGGAAATTATTCGAGTTATTCGTTATTCGAAATTTGACTATTTTTAATTGTTCGAACAATTATTTGAACACAATTGTTCGATTAATCGATTAACGATTAATCGTTTGAATACCCTAGTATGTATAGATATGTATAGATATATGTATGTATACATTGTATATATACCTATACATACATTGTCATTTGTCACTGAGCAAGGACTCCAAACAATCCTTTTAGTTTCTGTTAAAAACCGACCTGCATAATACAATATATTTTTGTAAAAATGTCATTTAAAAAAACATGTTATGCTATGTCATGTCGCCTCAAATACAGTGTCATGCCATGTCGTATAAAGTCATAGTCTCTTAGCACGTGATTGGTAATCGGCTAAGCTGTTCTCAAGATATACAAAAGTCAGTATTTAGTTTGTATACTCACTTGTCCCACTTGTCTATTGATAACTTGTACTGACCATCAAAGTATTTGAATTATATTTAGAGACTTTTACTGTTAGCACTTTAACAATATTGGCAAATATAGTAGTTCCTTTCAGATTTATAGAGAGAAAGAAAACTGCGCTTATCATTTATAAATGTATACATACATCTGTACATACAATAAAGTACTGCAAAACGCAACATATTTTGTTAAAATATCACTTAAAAAAACCATGCTATGCTATGTCATGTTGTCTCAAACACAGTGCCATGCCATGTCATGTAAAGTCATTATAATGTCGTAGCATGTTACTGCAAATCATTGTAGCCGGTTTTGTTGAATACCAGGTCTGTGAATGTGTTTTGTGCATAATGTTTTTAATACTGTTGTATAAATATTCAATATTTATTGAACTGGAGTTTGTAAAACTATACATATAAGAATAATGTAAAATTTGCATTAAGAACTCGTATCTAAAAGATGCCTAATTTTTGTGTACTTATATATACATAAGTACACTTTATAGGTATAAATAAATCAAATAAATGATCAGAATTCATCATTAAGAACATACATATGGTCGCTTGTGCTGACATATTAATTTCCCATGTTGATGTGTACAAAATGAATATAGAAACAATGCAAAGGTTTGCCTTCAACATATTTTACAACGTCTTAATATGTCATTGTCGAACATGTTTAGACGGCATAAAATGGCAGGGTAAATACATAATGTGACACTTGTTACTATGTTGCATAGATCAACTTGTGCAAGGCTTTTGTTTCCAACAATTTCTCACAGATTCACCTAGAGAAATTATACATGATTTATCTTCCTTTTCAGTATCGTGTTCCTCATTATCAAATCCCAGCGCTGACATCCAGAGGAAATATGAAAAAATATTGATTTCGGCGACCACAAGTTATAGCCTCCTTCTTAGTTAAAAAAATATATACAAAAAAGTGTCATGCACAAAAAAAAGGCCTCTTAGTAGGCTCCCTAAATAACGCTCTTAAACGTATTAGTAATTTCATGTTTTTTGATATCATTTTTCATAAAAAGGCGTTCATTTTCGTTCTATCAAAATGCTGTTCTGTTTCAATAAGACTCTTAACAACGACAGCGGCAGCTTTAGCAGCAACATAAACTCTCTATTGATAGTGATGACTGCAATGACGAGGACGATGATGATGATGGTGCTGAGCAAAAGTTGTTGGCTTCTATTTAAAAGTTATGACTCCATATGTTGTGGTGTTTATAACAACACACAGTTGGCAACACTTTGTTGTAACATTTGATTTTTCTGTGTTTTTTTTTTTTTTTGTTTTTGTTTTTTTTGAAGTTCTTTTATAAGTCCCCTCTTTTTTCGGCTTAAAGCGATATATTGTTGTTGTGGCAGTTTATGCTTTTAGTACAAAAGAAAGAAAGCAAAGCCAACGAAATTAAAAAAAAGAAAAAAAAAACAGCAACAAAACAAAAGAACTTCTCCCACTTGTATTGTGTTGGCATTAACAAAAAGAATAAAAAGCAAAAAAAAAATTTTTTTTCTATGTTTTGCCGGGTTGTTTTTTTTTTATTACTCGTACAACTATAGAAAAAAGCCTATGTTGCATGAGGATGTTGCTGCTGTTGTTATAGGCTACTGTTTTATATTTTTGTATGTTGCCTATTGCTGCTGCTACTGTTTATATGTGTTGGTATGCTGTTACTGCCACATTTTGCCAATATATTTCTATATTTGTTCTTCTTGTTGTTGTTGTTTTGCTTTCTACTTTACTGCAACAAAAATCACTTGATAGGTCAGTGACCCAATTGAAGCTGTATAATTGTTAAATGCGCGTATATTCTTCTATACTCATGCCCCATCTCTGAACCCAACTTCACTCTCATCTATTGGCAGATACATATGTGTGTGTAGTTTTTATGTGTTGTATATACATACAGACATATATGATAGTTGTGTGTGTGTGTAATAAATTTATAAACATATAAATTTCCATTTTATTTTTTAAATACATACTGCTTGGTAGGTTACTATTGCCACAAATGTTGTATGTAATACAGCGAATAAAATTTATTTAAAATTAAACAAAAAATTGCACTCTTGGTTGCAAATGCTTTTGCAAGCCTTGTAAACAAATAATCGTATATTTTGTCAAGGTTTAACATGGTTAGCTAAGTTTGCAACACTTCCCAGGGCGTTTGCTATGAAGCCTGATTTCCGCTATAATTTGTAATTCAATTTTATTTTGATATATTCGCGGCCAGCTTTGTTATATCAAAACACATGATTTCGTTCGCTGTGTAAACACAAGAATAATACAGTAAGAAAGCGAAAGAAAACATTCTTTCAATAGACTAATAAATGGGTCTGCCTACTGATGCTAATGCGCTAGTTTGAGTTGGCTGTGACAAAATCGAAAAACTCAAACTAAAAACCCCAAAGTATTGTTAGAAGACGAAATGCTCCTTTCAGCACCCTTTTTTGATTTTCCTTGGGTGTAACTGTTGTTTTAGCAGCAAAAGTTGCTACTGTCGTTTTTACAGTGGCAGAGACTGTTTCTTGGCCTCCAAAGGTTCTTACTTTTATTGTAGAAAAAAAAAAGAAATAAAAATGAATAAAAATAAAAAAGAAAATGAAGCACTTAAAGAATTTATAAAAATAAAAAATATATTTTTAATATGAATAGATGGAATAATATTTTATATACTCACTCACAATGTAGAGAACGTTAGGCTAAGGACTACATACATAAAAGGTGGGAAAATTTGAGAAAGTAATTTGGCTTAAAAACACATGTTTTCTGTTGACAAATTCAGTTTTATTGAAAACCAATGTAAAGTAGAAATATGAGAATTATCAATGAAATATGAGGCCTGGCACATGTCCATCTCTAGCACTTCAGCTGGCGTTCGCGCTTTTCATAAAATTTTGAAGCTTATCTCATCAAAATAACGCCGAATTTTAACTTTCAGAGCGTCAACTGTTCACGTGGAATGTTCAGATAAAACCGGTCTTTCAAATGTCCCCAGGGAAAATAATCCAGCGGCGTTAAATCATAAGTACAAGGCGGCCTATTGACATCGCCAAATCGCGATTAGGAAATTTCTCATGCAAGAACTGAATTATTTGGCTGGTTGTGTGGCTTGTGGCGCTGTCCTGCTGAAACATTAGCCAATTGTGGCCACAGGAAATCGGTTTTCATAGTCTCATCACTACAGATTGTTTTGTTTGAAAAATTCATTATTTTTGTTCAGTTTTTCAAACAGCCAATTCAAAATGTTCGATACAAACAATGGTAGTGTACCGTCCCTTGGTTGAAATTTGCCAATTTCCCAAATAAATGTCAAAGGATGACAGCTCTATTCTTGACATTTCATCATTAGACAGCTAATTTACTTTCTAAACTCAAATTTGGCTCACCCTGTATATGTATGTTAAGGTTTGTGAATCTACAAACTGTTAATTTGATTCAAAGGAAATTAAAAACATCACTAATAAAAAGAGAATCACTGTTACAATATTTCTTTAAGTGTAATTTTGTTATCATGTAACTTTTATGTGTTGTTTTTTTCTTCTGTTTCAACTGTTTGTTACTTTTGCCCCTGAGTTTCTGCTCTTGACTGTTACACTCTACGTTCTTTAGCGAGCTGATTCGTTTGTCGGATTCGACATATAGTGCTCATAAAGCAACGTACATATGTATGTGTGTGTGTGTGTGTGTGTGTGTGTGTATAATGTTGCACTTTAGAAAACATAATTTATGAAATAAAAGACTCTTTACACTACATGGTTGGTTTCTTAAGGGCAACTTTATGGATTACAAAGTCATAGGCGAAAGTGTGTTTATAATATTATTCTTGCTGTTGTTTTTGTTGCTGCTGTTTGTTGTGTGTGCCTTTTGCTTTTTCAGATTGTTTTTTCTTTTATTTCATTGCATTTTAGTAAAGTTCAGTTTAGTTTGTTTTATGGTTTTATGATACAATTTTGTTGTTTGTTTTGTTTTCCTTTCAGTTTTTTTTTTGAAAAATAGGAAAAACAAATTAAAAAAAAAAAAATACGGGAACACATTTGCTGTTCATAATTTAAAAGATTTTTTTTTTCATTTTTCTTTCAGAAGACTCAGAATTAAGAGCATAACACATCAGGATGTTAAATTTTTTATGCCACAAACACAAAATAAAAACACAAAAAAATAGGAAATATGACAAAATATTATTCATAATGTGCATACACATGCATACTCGTATAAATTCTATATGTATGTTTGTTCTATAATAGTGAGAAGTTGAAAGATAATTTTATATCCTGTTGCCAAATGAAACACAATCATCTTAATAATTATGTACAATAGGAACTACAAGAAAAAGGTGTTGGTTTTAAGGAAAACAAAAGTATTGCAATAAATTTGTCTAAAGAATTATTAATTGATCACTATTTAATCCAAATTAAACCCTTAAGACCACATATGATACTGGCGTTACTCAAGAATTGATTCAACAAGTGATTTTATGAAAATACATGCTTTAATAAAATTGGAAATCTTAAATCGTTTCTAGAGTGATTAAGTGGATAGAAACCCGTTGAAAATGGAAACCTTAAGAAATCTGCTGAAGAAATCAAAAGGACGGTGGACGGCTTAATTAATAGCAAAAATAAACAAATGTTACAACAGAAAAGAAGGAGAGGTAGATTATTATATTACGTAGATACTGTCGGAGCACGGCTATTTTCGGAAAATCATGGATACAATTTAAGACTCACGTGCAGAAAATTCGAATGGTGCGTAACCATTATACTTGAGAAATGTGGCAAAATATACGAAGTATACCTTGAAAATGAAGAAGGTAGACCTAGATAACAGGGCGTAAAGATATGATGACCGGTGGCTAAATCAAACTGAAACTCTATCTGAAGTAATGCACTCACAAGTCCCAGATAGATAATGGAATTATTATAAACCAAATGAGATAACATTTAATTGTCCGAAGGGATTTTCCTGCCTCGCAAAAAAAAAATCTTAAACATTTTGTTATTAAACAAGTTAAGAGGTGAATTTTGAAATTTCACGGATAACGTGCAGTCGAATAGCGATTTTCGTACAGATCTCTCGATCAGTTGTTTTTAGTTCAATTTGCATATTTAGCTTGTTTGGAGATGTTCTGCTGTGGAAAAAAATTAATGAAATTGTTTGTAAAAAAAAAACGGAATTTAATGCTCTAAACCACTTCTAATGTTGAGAGTGCAATGTATTCTGAGTCAGAAACTCAGACGTACAACTTTTCAAGGGAGACCAAGAAGATGTGAATGAAGATTTGGTCGCCGTAATCTAGTATGTAGTGTGTTGGCTATTTAGACGAGAATTCCGGTTTCCTACCGCGGCTCTGACTTTTTGAAAGGAAGAAATATGAAAAAAATATGAAAAAATTATTTCTTTCTGCTATCACCTCTCAGCAGTTTTCTGGCAAAAGCTCTGAGAGTAAGTGATTGCTATGAACAAGTTCTCAAGTATATCATTCGGATTCGACGTTTAACTGTAGGTACAGTGTAATAAAGTGACGAAACTCGAACAACTATAACAAGAACAACACAGCCAAGATGGCAAAAAATTATGATAATGAGAGATAGATGTATCAGTATATACAGCTATCTTATTTTTCTCCAGTATTTAATATAGCCACAACAAAATTTGTAGCTTACACACAACATCACAGTGTATAATAAGATAGCCACAACAAATTATAACAGCTGATTTTAAACTTTTGAGCTGTCATTTCCTTCATCACTGTATCACACTGTGCTGTAGGTCCCAGTACTCATGGATAAAAATTAACATACATAATATGGGTGTTGTGAGAAACTAGGCCGTAACTGAAAAATAATTGTAATGGTCAGTTATGTTTGTACATACAAGCTGTTCAAAGGAAGAACTACCACATCAGAAACTGAGGAAAATGTTGGGAGAGTGAAGAAAATTATTATGGAGAATAGTCAAGTCAATAATAAAGTAGTTGCAACGGATGTCGGTAAAACGTTTGATTCATGCCACACATTTTTTTTGAAAAACTGAATTAAAACCCTGTTATTCATTTTTTCTGCAACCATAGTGCAAATTAAGGCTTTTTTTTAAGTTGAATTAAACTTGAAGATATGCTTTTTTTTGAGATATGCTTTTATACAATTTGCAAAAATACTTACAAGTGGCATCTATGAGCAGCTGATACTAAATCTAACAAAAGAATTCTACCTTTAAACTCTGAAACTTTCATGAATTTTTACGAGTTTTAGAGAAATAAGAAACATTAAAGAGATTAAACGAATGCGATAAAAAAAAAAGGGACAAAAATTTTATTTTATACAATAATATAATATATTTATGCAATACGTACCTATAGTGTTACAATTATGAATATAAAGAATTATGGATATATAAGTATACTTAGGTTCTTAACAGGAACAAAACCAGCCAATGGAGTGGAAGGTGGCCTGTGGCATAAATGAAAAATTTCTTTTAATCCCACTATTTAAAATAGTTTATCCCTTTAAAACTACGATTAGGAATTCAAAATTTGTATATAAAAAACAAAAAATTAATTGATTCTATCCAAAGAAGATAACGACCAAAACAAAAACTCACTGAAAAAAACATTAATCAAAACAAACAGAGAAATGAACAACAAATGCATTCATACATTCAAATATACATACATACCTACATGCATACATAAGTATTTAAATACGAGTAAATAAAAAACATATGCAACCGTTAAATACTATTTTTTTTTTAAAGAAAAGAATAAAACAAGAAATTCATATTTAATGTAATCAAAACAAAATAAAACAATAAAGAAAAAGAAGAAGAGAAAAAAAAACCAATAAAATTTAATAAAATATTGTTTTAAATACTTCAGTTTGGTTATAGTTGCTACTGCCACTTCTAATACTCAGAAGATAACTTTGGCGTAAAAGGTGTGGCCATCATGCATTTTAAAGAAAACAAAAAAAAAAAATAATAATAAAACGAACGTGGAATACGTTAAAAAAACCAGTCAACAAAAATAACAACAATAGCAAGAATAAAGACATAATAAATACAAACAGAGCTTTAAATCAAAATAAAAATTTGAATAATAACAGAGAGAATAAAACACAGAAATAGAATACATTTAGAAGAGAGTAATAAAGAATTATGAAGTATGATGGTCCACTTAAAATCTAAATTCCTACAGTGGCTTTTATTTTGTGCGGGAAGGAGGGAAAAAGTGTTATGCTTTTGCCGAGATCGTAACCTCGCATGAAATGTCGGACTCAACCAAGAGGGTATACCCACTAAAAACCTCCCTTATCTCCTCACCAGGGAAAGAATACCACCTCGGAACCACATTCGCATTGCTTCAAGGTGGACCCCTTTTTGACACGGTTGCCAGTTCCATCTAGGTAGTCCTGCGTCCAGAACCCTCCAGGGGATTTAAATTTCATATATATTTTTCAATATTGTCACCGGTAACATTTTACAAATATTTTTTAAAATTTAAATTTTTTCATTTGACTCTTCCAATAAGTGTTTTTTACTTTATTTAACACTCCTATGACTGCTTTGCCGAGCAAACTAGAAGAAGCAATTTTCTGCATACAGAATGAACTTTAACCGTTTTCAAGATACATATTCCCAAAATCAATATATAGTTTGTGTGCGGGGTACCACGTCTACTTTTCCAATTCCATTCACTTGCCGCCTGATGATTTATGCAGACCATATTTAGAAACTTAAGCTTTAAAAACATTTTTAAGGTATACAAAAAACCATATTTAGTTTGTGTGGGCACCACACCCACTTGTTCAATTCCGGTCTCTTTCGGGATGATGATTTTTATTGATTTTTATGAAATGATCCTGAAAAAATCCAGAAACTTTTAACCCTTAAATGCATGAATTTTTATTTCTCAACTAAAGTGTCGATAATAATAAAACTAGCTGCCACAGGTCCTAGATATGTTTAACAACGATAAATCCCCTTTTTTATTATTCAAAAAAAAACCAAAAACACTTTATAAAAGTTTCTTCATTGCAAAATACGAGCGATTCAAAATACGATGTAGATCTACATCACAATGCATTTAAGGGTTAACCTTTCTCAAGTTATATAAAAATCAAGGAAAATTTAAAGACGATTAAGGGCTTACTTATGGCACACTGTACGTACTCGAACTTTAACCAAAAATTAATAATAAATCATATATGTATGTTGGTCCCTGTAACTACCCACTTCATAAGTTTCGTTGCAATCAGCAACCATATTGTGTGTGTCAATTTTTTTCCATAAGTACCGGGATCTACACAGAAAAGTTTATTGATATTCTTTTTAATTAGCAAGTTAATTGAAAAAAAATTGTTTTGATTAAATAATTTAATTGGTTTAAATAACTTTTTAATATTTTATACAATTTTACTTTAAACAACACCTTTAATTAATATTACAATTGATTTCTTTTTTCAAAAATGTCAGAACTGGGGCTTTAACCCGGAGCACTCTAGTCTAGTAAGCCAAAACACTACATACTAGACTACGGCGACCACATTTATAGAAGTTATCACTTAAAATATGAAATATTTTACGTTTAAAAAACTTTAGCAATTGCGATGCATCTAAAACATCCCTATTGACACACATATGTATACCATTTGACTCTTCCAATTAGTGTTTTTACTTCATTTTACTCTCCTAATTTCTTGTTTGTTTTTTAATAAGATTTAATTCACTGTAATAGGCTCCACATTTCAGATGGTTCACCCTTTATTGCTAATAAACAGTTTTCATATTAAATGCAAGTTTTATGTGTAAAGAACTTAAAAAGTAATATTTGTTTTTAGTAGTCTGTTTGCATGTGTATGTCTACGAGTGTAATCCATCTTAATGGGGCATTAGGCTTAAAACGTTTTCTCTTAAAAAAAAACAAAAAAAAAAAAAAACAACAAAAAAAGTGGCTAAAACACTTTGGCTCTGTTCTTTAAATTCTGTTTGTATATGAATTTCTTTACAACAGCGTTTAACTCTTTTCATTTTAATTTTTGGCCTTTAAATAGCTTTTCATTACAATTTTTTCTTTTAATTTACTTAAACAAATGCTAAAAGGCCATAAATTTTATACGTACTCGTATTATAATTTGCTGATGTATTCTTTAAATACTCAACTTTATGTAGGTGCTCAAAAAATGTAAATTTAAATGGCAGTCAAAATGTTTTATTTCAAAGTAAATCCTCTAAATGGCGATAAAAACAAATAGAAAGAATGAAAATTGAAAATAACAAATAAAATGACAATTACAAAAACTGTTGTTTGACTTTCCATGGACTAACTCACCCAAGTGTATGGAAAGAAGTAATTTCAGTATGTGATTTCTTGAAAAGTGTGAGTTAAATAGTTGATATTTGGTCACGAATATGTACAGACACAAAGAACTCTGATGAGAGTACCGTAGCTGGAGTCGAAAACATTTTCAGTTTGACTAGTGTACTATTCCTTGACGGAAATCATTTTCTCCTTTGATTATCAAAAAATTCATTGCAAAAATCTAAATTCTTTATACAATTTAACTTTGATCTTATTAAAGCGTTTTAGACGAACTCAAATTTTCAGTATTATAATTTAAAAAAGTTGATCACTCTTCCTGGGGCTCGAACTCGACTCTTCAGCATATAATATTTATATATTTTAATTACAAAACAATGTTATATTTTACAGATTAAGAATAAAGGGTGTTTTTCAAGGAAGGTTTCATTGTAACAGCCTTGTAGTCAAATATTTTTAAGCCGATTTATTCCAAGAATGAAAATAAATACATTGATAGAATAGAGCGTATGAGAAAGCAATTCGTAATCGAATTCATACATTTTTGCCAATTGACATTACACTTCTCCAAACCTTGGCATTGTCTTGGGGCAAAAGAACTTTTTTTTTCGGCGAGATTACGATCGAGTTTTTTTTTCCTCCAAACCTCGTTAAATTAACCTAATAACACACATCATTGACCGATTCGACCTTTAAAAGGTATTCACAACTTAGTATAAAGCGTGCATACCAGGAAATGCATGTTTTTATCGGCTTCTACAGGGAGGGCATATTTAAAGTAAACTGGCTGTCAAATAGTGAAATGACAAGAATTGAGCTGTCATCCTTTGACATTTATTAAGTAAAAAGTTGAGAAATTTGAGACATGGAACTCTACACAACAAACGCTACCAACAAATTCAGTTATTGCATGAGAAATTTCCCGGTCGCGTTTTGGCGATGTCCATTGGCCGCTTCGTCCTTGAGACTTAACAGTGCTGGATTATTTTATCTGAGGCCATATGAAACACTGTGTTTACGTGAACAGACCACAAAGAACTGACGCTATGAAAGATGAAATTCGGCGATAAGCGAAGCTTTATTTCAAAATTGTGGTACAAACTGTATGGTTTTATTTCTTGTTTGGTAAAATCCCCAAACCTCCCTGTTTTTTTTTATAATTTTTGGCATTTTAGTCAAGTGCTGTATTATTTTCTACTAAACTATTAATACAACTCTGCGTTGGTTTCGAATATACTTGTGCTTAATAGTTCATTTATGTGAGCGCTCTCTTTAGTTCAAAAAGAAAAAATGAACTAGTTTAATCTTCTAGTTCAACTGCTCCCTTGCTGTCATATATGTAGTTCAAAAATACATAATTTAGTATGTTAGAAAAATTTATTTAATTCATTAACAATTAGAAACATAAAATCTTGAAATAAAAATGTTTAATTTAATTATTTAAGTCAAATGATATTGGCCCAGCCAACTTTTATTTATAATTTGTTTTTATTTTTTGCATGGCGATACGAATGATAAGAAAGCGAAATAGAAACACGAATTAAAAAGAAATACGAACTAAAGAGAAGCTTGACCAAAAGTACTAGAAAGACCTAAAAAACTAAAAAAGCAGATTGTTAGGACCGGCTCTCTTAGTTCGTTAGTGTGAGTAGTTCAATTGAACTAGGTCGTTCATGTACTACACAAGTTTAGTTACGAAGGAATGGCAAAATACCAATAGGCGTTCGAAACAAAAGATACTGACGAATACTTTTGCTTTCCGAAACGAATTGCCTGTTTGTAGAATAAATCTCAGAATCTCAATATTTTCTAGTGTTTTGAAATTTTTATTTCGTTTCGTATTTACATACATACCTAAGTATGTATGTATGTATGTACTATGTATGTACGTAATTCGTCTCTTCTTAAAGGGTTTCACTGTGTTTGAAGAAAAAATAAACCACAACAAGTGTTTGTTTTTTATGTTCATATTAAATATCAATAAATTATTTGTTAATTTATGTGTAATTAGATTTTATGGGACAATTCAATTTGAATAACAAAAAAAATCTCTATTTTGTTATTTATTTTATACGTTAATCTCCCGCTACAAAAACTTAACTTCTAATCATACTTCTTAATATAGTAGATACCTATAACGAGTAATTGAACATTTCTTGTTGGAAGAGAATAATAAAAAAAAATATAATAAAAAACAATTGAGCTCAGCTCAGCAAACAAAGATTTTTTAAATCGTTAATAAAGTGTGATTTAATGACTGAGTAAAATCGTCATAAATATCAGTATTTGCATGATTTGATGACATACACAGACAACTTACATACATACTTAAGTACGTAGTATGTATTTTTTTGTGTTTTAAAATATAATAAAAACATACCGTTAATAAATAAATATTTTTATATCAGCAAAAAGGATTTAAAGGCATTTTATATCTAAAAACTATAATACGTTCTCAGGCAATAATTTCTAATTAATTACTCCATTAGTAATACGTAATTCGATTTAGTAGGTACTAAATGATATTCTAGTCGAGTAATTCACAAGAAATAAAATATAATTTGAGACTCGGTTAGTTGCAAACTACCTATGAAAAAATCGTTTTGTATAAAAAAAAGAATAGAAATGAATCAATAAAAATATAAACGTCATACAAAATTTTACTTTAATTTGCACAAAAAAAGCACAATTTTAAGCACAAAAAGTTTGCATTTAACTGGTGATTTTTTAAAAAGCATGTTCTAACATGTTTTAAATCAACCCTTTTTTCTGGCGAGCAATTAACCCTTTTTTTTGCGTGTGACCTGTTTTTTTTCTTGCAGCTCTTCATTCTAATTACTCGTCTCTTAATTGATGCTGTTGCCCCATTTAGAAAGACAAAAGGAAATTAAAAAAAAAGAGCCATAAAAAACAAAAGATTCCCAATTGAGTAGATTTTAAATTTTAAAACAACATTTAAGGTTCTCTCTCAATTATGATTTTATTGCAACTGCCTGCATGTTAAAACTGGTTTTATGCTGTTTTTCATTCTACTCAAGTGTCTACGCCAACATAAAAGTAAAACAAATGAACAGGAACGAACATGCTCGATATTTTTTTTTGTTTGTTTTATTGTATTTTCCGCTCTTATTACTTGTGGCATATTGTTTACTCGTAATATTTATTATTTCATAACTTTACGAAATACTTTACGAGTTAAATGTTTATTTTACGGCAAAAAAAATCGCATTTAGTTGATAAGCCAAACTGGTGAGGGCTTAAGGAAAAGCACAAAAATATTTTTTTGTAAAAAATGGTATCAGTTTTTAAATATTTTTTTAATACTCGTAATTGTTTACGCATTGTTATTATTAAACAACTTGAAAAAGACTTTTTGGAATTATATTGAAGTAAACTTTTAGATAAAAAATTTGAAATTCATAATACGTTGCGAAATGGCACAACACAACATAACACAAGAACTCAATTTAAATGTTACTTTCTTGCAGCGAAAGATGAGAAACTTCAAAAGCAATATCAGCACATCTTTTGAAACTCAGCACAATATTGGAAATGGTGGGAAAAACACACATGAAGATCGAAATGTGCTCGGATATTCAGTTTGTCTTCCATTATAAAAAAAAGCATTAAAATTCTGACATTCGTCAACTAACAGGCCAACCTAAAATAGAGCGTAAAGCGCAAACTACATATCTGTCAAAAATTCTCATGCCCATACAAAATATTCCACGGATAATTGCCTCGACAAAAATGTCAAGATTTTTGGGTAATTATGCGTGGAAGGCATTTAAACGAATACGGTTAATTGTCTCATTGAGGTAATTAAACGAATACGCTTAATAGCCTGCCGTCAATACATGTGAAAAGCAAGTAACTTTAAACTTATACATAAACTTGGTAGACTTTAATTGGAAGGTTGTATTAAAAAAGTAGTTTGAAAGTAAATTTAACGAACCTTTTTGCATATAAGTATAAACACAGTTGTGTTAAGCTGCAGTTTTTTTTTTACTCCAAATACTAATCCAAAGATTAACTTTTATTTTTTCTTAACAAATGCGTAAAACAATTAGTAAAAAAAATATTGCTTCCCATATGGTCAGATGGTACGCAACAATTAGAGCTTGAAGATGTTCATTTAACGTTGGGTTTAACGTTTTTGAAAAATAACTATTTTGCGTAATTAAACGAGGGAATTTTAAGTGAAATTTCTCTTGGGGGAAAATATATTTGAGGTAATTAAGCGAATAACGCATTTAGGCGAAAGTAATTAACCGTGAAATTTTATTAGAAAATGTTGAGAAAAATATGGGAATTCAGAAATTGAAGTAAATAAGCGTGAAAGGCAATTAACCGTGGGGTAATTATTAGTGGAATACTGTATGATGATAAGACCAATCCCAATAGCGCAACAATAACGATTTGCAATTGGAAAATTTAATTTTGATAGCTCATAACAACTGTTTTTGTTTTATTTTCTTTTACATTTTTATTTGCCATTTTGTTCAGTAATGACATTTTAGCTACACATCCAGGCCGATTTTGTGATTTTATTTGGCTTTATTATTGTTATTTAGCGGGTTTTATCAAACAAGGTAGGTAAACATTAAATTACACTTTACGACCTAATTTCGTTTGGTCAGGTAAGACTATTAAACGTAATGATTACTCCGAATCTCTTCAGATGATTGAACGTACTTGTACATGAGCGGTAACTAAGTTGAACGGTTTGAAACAAGAATCTACATTAAAAATATTCACTCTTTTGATGTAATTTACAAGCTGATGAAAACATTAAATCTTATTTTTTTTCTGTTTTTTTTTTAATGAAGTGGTGATAATAACAATAATTGCATTCCGTATACATATTTTGTTTGAAAATGCATATATATAAGAATAATTCGACTCATAATTCGGAGTACGTGCTACAGCGATCACAAAC
This sequence comes from Metopia argyrocephala, assembly GCA_963576795.1. Lineage (NCBI taxonomy): Eukaryota > Metazoa > Arthropoda > Insecta > Diptera > Sarcophagidae > Metopia > Metopia argyrocephala. The sequence continues at coordinate 100,310,666 of OY756210.1, forward strand.
ACCGAAAGTCGAAAGTCGCACGATATTAATCTTTACGATTACTTGCTACGTACTCACGTCAAAAATACTCGTTTATGTTGAAAAACCAACAAAAATTGACTCCTTGGAATGCATAATTATCCATATTAACTGAAACATCGATCAGAAAGATTAAAAAATGGGAAATAAATTGAGCGTTCAGGTTTTTTTTTATATTGCGCTGATCTAGGAAAATATGTTATGGAATGGGAAAAACAGAGAGTAGTGTTAACGAACATTTGATTTAATCCCATTAGCATCGAAAATAATAAAAAAAACTCTTGCAAGAAGATTGTTCCATAAACAAACAGTGCAACTAAGGACGAATATTCTTTATAATGCATTGTGCGATTCACACGACAATCAACTACAAAAGTATGTACTCTAAGAGAAGTACGTATTCGGAATCAAGGACTTTCAGAGCACCTTCCACGATAGTACCCATAGGACAGTGAAACGCCCGCCATATTGTGCCACTATGGCCATATCATCACAATGATTTGTTTAACGTTAATGGTGTGTATGTATCTATAGATTTTTCGAGTCTTGATGTCTGAATTAAATTTGCACCTTCATTTGTAATGGCGACCTGCTATCTTATGATAAAAGTTCGAGGTTTCACATCTAAATTTCATTAAATTAAATTTTAAATGTATTGTTTGTGAGTTACCAATTACAACTCTGTTTTTAACAACTAACAACTCAACTGCGGCAACCATAACCGCATAAATCAATTACGCAACAAAATTGCCATATCAGTAGGTCCCAAAATGATTGCCAATAAATAAGAAAAAAGCGCTCAAATGTATAAATGGTTGATTTCATAAATGTAGTGTGCACTGCAACACTACAACGTATAGTGTTCATAAAAACATTAGGCATAGGTTTGGCAATAACTAGGGTATTCAATTATTCGACTTTTTTCTTTGGTCGATTAATCGAGTGAGTAATTATTCGGGTTTTTTTCTTGATCGATTAATCGAATAAAATTTTAAAATTGATCGATTAATTGCATTTTGTTTTATATAAAATAACATACCAATTTTGTGTATTATTAAAACGTTTTATTCAAAAAAACAAATAACCAAAAACATAGTAATGTAATAACTTTTTAAAAATTAATTAATTTTAGTTAATTATAGTGTAAAAAATGTAATGAGATCTCATTTTTTATTTTCAAACATATTATTGAAAAACTAAACCATAAATAATAAATTAATTAATTTTAATATTTGAGATCATATATATAACGATTTAATATATAAAAGTAATAATTTACTACTTCGTATGCAATAAAAATATTAAATAAGTAATTAAAAATAATTCATATTATGAGTTAAAAATTAGTTAAAAAAAATTATGCACTTCTATTAAAGTAGTCTTTTAAAAAAATGATGTAATTTATATGTTTAGCTTTCAACCGATTGTTTTCTTTAGTTTTAATAAAACTCGATTTTGAGAACACTCTCTCGCTGATTATAGATGTTGGAGAAATTGAGAGAAGTGCATGGCAAAAAATATATAATTTTAGAAATCATCCATTATATCATTGCAGCCTCTTTTAGGTTTTTTGAAATTTTGTACACTTTTAATTGTTTCATTTAATTGTGATAATCGATTATTTTCGTTTATTTCAATTAAATCTTCTGCAATCATATCATCATCTGATACATTTTGTTCCATATTTTCTAAAAACATTTTCAAAAACAATTTGTTTGCAAAATCTTTTTTTTTCAGATTTTGTGCAATATTTTAAAAAAGTGAAAATGTACCAGAATTTAGATATAAAATAAGTGTACTAAGTAGTTTTACACGTCTTTCATTTATTCGAATCTTAAGGCTTTCTAATAAATAATTTGGAAAAGGATTGTTTGCATTTTCCATTGTATTAATAACAAATTGTATAATGCCTTCTAAATCTATCAATGTAGCAGAATCCTTGCCTAGCTCTTTAATAGCGACATCAAGTGTTTAAGGGCTTTATTCAAATTTGATAAAACGTTAATTTCCATATCTGTAAAAGTCGTCAAACCAAAATCAGATAGAGCGTAATTTACGTATTTACAAATACGAAGAAAATTTTCAATCATGGTAGATAAAGACGACCATCGATGCTTTACATCATGTAAGTACAAGACGAATTTCTTTTTCTTTTCTTGCAGCATAACATATGTTTGCAATTTCTTTTGTTTTTCATTAGATTTATTAAATATTTTACAACACTTAGGAAGTTTATTAATACCATTTATTATTTCTATAAATAAAGTATTTTTTATATGGATTAATCGATTAATCGTAGGAAATTATTCGAGTTATTCGTTATTCGAAATTTGACTATTTTTAATTGTTCGAACAATTATTTGAACAAAATTCTTCGATTAATCGACTAACGATTAATCGTTTGAATACCCTAGCAATAACCCAGGTTTATTAATTTATGAAAATATTTTTCAATGTTCCAAAAACTCTTAAATTAGTGCATTGCTTTTATTTGTAATGCTTTTCTACTGTTGTTCATTATAGTTTTGACAGCAAGATTTTTTTATTCTGTAGAATTTAATTATTTGATTGCATTTTTGAAATTAAGGGACAGGTTGTAATTCTATTTCAAATTAATTTTGTTTTTGTCGAATTTACAAGCTTTTTTGAAAACAGTTTTTCGAGTGTATCATTGTATTCATGTATGTTGTATCGAAAACGTCCAAATTCAAATAAGAAGAAGAAAATCATTATTTACAAATAAATAAATGAATCTTTAATTTATATTTTTATCAGTATATCAACATTACTTTCATTTCTACATATGTATATGTAATTCATAATATATATTTTGCCGCTGACAATAAATATTTTTTTGTATTTTTATTCTTTTTTTTAATAATAGTCATTCACTTTACATTAATAGCATAGAAACCAATAAAAAATTGTTAAAATTTAATTTTTCATGAAAATTACCAAAAAAAAGCATTCACTGTTGTAGTTTAAAACAACGATACAAGGGTCTTGTGAATTCGGCAAATGTTCTTTGACTGAGTTGTGGGTTGCCATCTACAAAACTCTTTTTTGACAACTAATAACTCAGCTGAAATAGCAATAATCGACCCAATAATTACGAATCAGTGTTATGCCTCATTTATTAAAAGTATATATGATTGCAACAGAAGATATATTTATTTATTGTATAACAAAAAAAGAACAAATTTTTTGTTGTTGTTGCTGCTAATGCTGGTGCTGCTTAAAAATAAAAATGATGAATTCATTTAAACAAATATCTATACGAACGAGAATAAATAAAACAAAATAAAAAAAAACAACAAAAACGCAATTGTATCGATGAGAGTATGTGTGTCGTGTCAAGTCATAAATAAATTGAAATCATTTAAAACTATATGCCATATTTAAACAACAACATCAACAACAGCTCCAGCAATAATAAACAAAATAAAAGAATATTTTTACTTCCCTGTTGACATTTCTGGGTCAGCGACCCAAACAACACTTTATTATTGGTCTCGGTCTCCATAAAGTGTGAGAGGTGTGTAGAGTAGAGCAGATCAGAGCAGAGCTCAAAGAGAAATATTATCAAATCCAGCAACACGAGCAACAACAACTATATGAATATGAACAACATATTATTTCAATGCTGCTACATACATATGTATGTATGTATGTATGTATGTATGTATGTACATACATATGTTGGTATAAGCGTTTATTTATTTGCAACAATAAAAGTTTTATTGCTTTTAAACAGCAGCATGTTGAATTTTATTATTTGAACATATACTCAATTTGTTATTGTTGTTGTTTTTGAATAACAATATTTAAAATAAAAAAACAAAAAATAAAAAATAAAATTAAATATATGACAGACAACACATTAAATAACCAACTAACAGACTAACAGCAGCACCAGCATTAGCAGCAACAACAACAACAATGTAGGCAGTTATAATTGCAGTTGTTATTGCAACAATATAAGAAGAAAAAAAAACAGTCTATTCTTTGCATTGCAATTCATGTTGCATACTGACCAGGGTCTGTTGTAACTCAAAAATTATAGATATTTAAGAAAATCAAAAGCAAAAAAAAAAAAAACATAAACGGAGCTACGAAATACGAGTAAATAAAAGAACCATAACGTTAAAGGACAGATGGATGGCAATGAAGAAAGGACGGACAAACTAGCCGACATACAGGCAGTTGGTCTAACTAGCGCACAATTGAGAGAACAACAACAAAAAAAGTGTTGACTACTAGAAACCATCATGACAGCAGCAACAGCAGCAGCAGCAGCAAGAACAAATTGTACTAAATTATATATTACACAACAACAACAATAATAATAAAAATTTAGAATATTTTTTAATGAAATACCTACACTGAGCAAACGAGTCTGCCTCAATATTTCCTATTGAAAAATGTAACAAAAAACAAAAATTATTAAAATATTAGTGAAATACACATATCAGTAGTAGAATTTTTATAAGGGGATGTTGGTTTGCTTTGTAACAAGTATGAGGAAAAAAGCCAAGAATTTGTTTCGATTTTATTAAAATAAAAAAATACAGCAATCTGGTATGTGATGGATGTCGCTTTCGATCAAACCTTTCGATCGACTTAAATGTCATGTTGCTAATAATTTCAAATCTGAAAAGATTTGGAAGAATTATTGTTTTGCCCATCATCCTAATGATAATTACCACTACCTTTTAGATTATTAACATTTGAAAGTATATAAGTTTCCTTTGACTTTGAAAATACAAACAATTTCAATTTAGAATGAAATCCTTTTTCATCACATACCGGAATATAACAATGCTTCCATACCTTCTGCTCAGCAGAAATTAGTGCTTACCAGTAAGTTATTTTGTAAGGGAGAAATTAAAAACAATCAGTTACTCGTGCGCATCAATAATGCATGATTTTTATATGAAATGAGTCGCTAAAATGCAATAGAAATGCAAATTTATTGCAACCAGTAAGCAAATAGTACAAAAATTCAAAACTAATACCTTACCCTGTAACATATTTGGCAGCTTTAATGTACAAAAAACAATATAATGCTTCCATTACTGATTACAATTTTATTTATTGCTTCCAAATTTAAAAAAATTTTCTGCTGGGTGTTTAGTGCACTGTTTACACTGCTTTCAATAATGTTATTACAGTTATTTTTTATAATTTTGGACGGCCACTAGTGCTTTTTATTTAAAATGTTGGTGTTTTTTTTGCGACACCACCTTATATATAAATATTTCATAATAATACTAAAATGCTTTTTTAGAAGCAGCAACAGACTATTTTTGCAATTATAAATTTAAATACAAAACTATGGTTCCAATAGGTGGTTGCCGTAGTCTATTATGTAGTATGTTGGATTACAAGGCAAAAGCTACAGATTCTAACCCCAGATTTCACATCTTGTATTTCAAAAATATTTCTTTCGGCGACCACCTCTTAGCAGTCTTCTGGTAAAAGCTCTGAGAGTAGCTAATTGCCAAGAATAAGCAAAATATGGAAACTATGAGAAGCTACACCATGACTCTGGAACAGGGTTATAATGACCAATTACGTACGTGTAATATGTGTACATATTGCCGAAATTAATTAACATACTTGGCTAAAATGTCATAAAGAAATAAAAGAAAAATTTAATGGTTTTTATTTGCAAAATACGTGTTTTTTTAACTTTAATGCTCTTTTAAAATATGACAGTTGACAACGCTAACTAACTGCCAGCAATATCCAAAACTTAACACGTTCGCGAACGTGAATGTTATAGCATTCATTTTCATACTGATGCAAAATGACGTGAATGCTATAATATTCAAATTTTAAAGCCAATTTTTATTCATTTAATTTTATACAATCTTAAGTTTTTGTAATTAATACACATTTCAAAATAATGACCAATTGGTTCATTAGATACTTTCGTATATGTATATGTATATAACGGTTAAAATACGATGTTCTGACTACTCTTATAATATATGTCTAATTAGATTTCGGATATTACAACTAGTTTCAAAAATAATTGCCTGTATATTTTTGCAGCTCCCTAAAATTTTTTGCGTCCGCGAACGTGTTAAGTCAAAATCTGCTAATATGCTGTTAAAGGACAAATCAATTTTAATTTTAGGTGTAATGTAAAACATGTACGGCAGTTTGTCCTAGAGCAACACAATAAATCCTTTTTTAAATTAATAAAATTTTTTTCTCTCAGTGCATACAATACTATTTTAAATAAAACTTTAATATTTATTGCATGTTAGTCCTACTTTTTGCAAGTAGTTAAACTGTTTTTTTCGCTCACTTTTTTTTTCCTAAATTTCAGCTGAATGTGTGGAGTATGAGCATAAAGAGGGACTTAAATTAACATTAAATTAAAGCGCACGCTGTCACAATCATTAAATCAAGTGTGGCTGGGCTGGCTGTGCAATATTTAAAAGATGAAAAAAAAAATAAAATATTATTTAACAATAACCATAGACAGAACACAGATGTACGCGAATAATTTATTTACGTTTTTTTTTCTTTTTTTTTTAAATTAATAAAAATAAATGAACCAACAGCAACAACAATAAGAATAAAAATAAATAAAAGCAGTAAAAATCACAAGATAATTTGCAAATAAAAACACTACCCAGCAAAACTAAAATTTCAAATGTCATGAAAACGAAGCGTCTAATAAATTTTTTATGTGAAAAATAAAATGCCTTCAAACCGGGTTTTATTAAAATTTTCATGCAAACACTTTTCATACTCAAAATCTAATACTTTCTTCATACTCATACACAATACATTTCTATTCAACTATTTATAGTACTTTTCTTTTGAGTACTCAACTCTTGTCGATACTTTTAATCAGAGCTAACGGCTAAAAAAACTCCGACTCAAATTCCGATAATTATTCTCACCTTTAATTCCTTCACTGAAAAATTTTATAAAAATATAACATGCAGCGTTCATACATAATTGGTCATTACAACCCTATTTCAGAGTTAAGGGCTAGTTTCATGAGTTCCGGGACCTACAGTTCAAAGTCCACTCCGAGCGACAGACTACACTAACCAGTAGACTACGGCGACTAAAATCAATAGTTACAATATGTATCGCCCTTTGATGAAAGACACAACTATGGACACAATTTCTTTTAATTTCAATTAAACTGCACGTTTTATGCAACTATGGCCACAATTTCTTTTAATTTCAGTAAAATCTTATTTTTTGTCATTTCCAGAAACAAATCACACTTTTTTGTCCTCTCCTAGGTTTTTATGCAACTGTAGATACAATTTTTTTTTGCTGATTTCAGTTAATTCTCACTGTTCCTACGTTTTATGCTTTTATGGACACAATTTCTCACGATAAATAAATGCAATTCTTAAGATATTAAGTGATTCCTTTTGGGTATTAAGTACCTAAAAATTGGTGTTGCTACTGGATACACGGTATCCATTACACTATACCTTAGCAGCATTTAAACAAATGATCTCTAATGACATGTTTACGAAATCCTCATCTAAATTGAAACATTTAATTTTGACAAACCCATATCATTATATTTTTGTCATATAACATTTTGCTGGGTATGAGTAGTAATAAATATGTGGCAAATGGCATTTTGTTGCAATTTGTTTACACTGAACCAAAAAATTACTGTAAAATAGGTAGTAAAATTGAAGAAAATGTAAAGTAAAATACAAGAAATTTTGTAGTTATTTTTTCTCGTATACGCCATGTTTTTTTAAACTACAAAATGCTGAATTTTTTATGGTTTCTCTATTGTCTTGGCACGATATTGAAATTTAAAAAATAGAGTATACTCGGTATAACATCAACCAATTAAAACCGCGTATTTTGACGTCTAAGAATGTAAACAATTTTAAGGGAAAAATATAAAAGAGTAAAGCAAATTAGTGCGAAATTATCCTATTCCAGTCTTCGAATGTCATCACCTGGCGTTGTTAATGGAAGTTTTTTAAAAGAACGATGTTCTGTGAAATGTTAAGTAAACCCAAACCAAAGTGTATACAGTGATGAAACAAATGACAGCTTGTTTCAAAAGTAAGAATCAGCTGTTATTAAGTTTAATACTACTTCAAAATGATAAGATAAAAAGAATTACGAAAAACTTAGAAGCGATTTGGGGCTTACTTATATCACAGATGCGTCTTTGGATTTTAATCAAGCGTTATTACAAACCACATAAAAGTCACAGCACCTACTCTCTTCATAAGATTAGATTGGTTGTTGAAATCAGTTCACTTGTTTAAATGTAATGCTGCGACATACAAAAGCAAAGAAGCACTCCAATTTTTATATGTACATATATATACACGTATAGCCATACATACATATACAGTCATGTAGCAGAAACAGATTTGAAAAAAAAACTTGTGCAAAAATATACAAAAAAGTTCAATTGATTTGTTTTTTTTTTTATTTATTTAAGACCAATCTATGTATGAAGATATTGTAAATAGATAGATTTTTATTTAACTTTTTTATTATGCGCCTTTTTTGTTGATGAGAGAAGTTGCAGTCAATTTGATCACTCAAAGGCCAGTGAACCTCGGTCGTTTGAGTTTCTGTGTGACCGCTCTAACCACTATACATTTTGAAGTCATATAAAAGCCGAAGTGTTATAAAGCCGTTCTTTTTTTTTGTTTTTTCCTAATTTTATCCATGACATTTTGTTCAGTGTATTATTTACTAACCAAAAAGCACGGCACGAGGCTACAAAAAATTATATACTCGTTAAATACAATATTTAAATTAAATTGAAAAAAAAAGAAAAATAATATGACGAGCAAATTACTCTCAGCACATTGTACATGAGAAGTAAGGGGTTATATAGAGAATTGGAGCAACTAGTTATTCCAATAAAAAATAAAAACAAAAAATACGCATTAAAAAAAAAACTAATCTACAAAAATTTAATATAATTTTTCTTTTTACATAAAAAGTCAATTCTAAATATTACTTTTTTCTAAATATTAACTCTGTAATTAACATTAATATTATATTTAATTATCACGGGACGAGTGTCCAGGGTTTCTGGTGGGAATCGAACCCACAACCCTTGCACTAACAGTCTAGCACACTACCCACTTGACCACTGGGGCACCCTTAAATTTAATTTAATTTGGACTTTTTCTTCATTTTATTGTTTTATTTTTTTTATTTAAGACCAATACTTAGGAGTAAAACCCCTTCTAAATGCAGTGCATGGAAATTGGAATGTTGAATACATACATATGTACATATATACATAGATAGAGAGATGGTAAGTGGCTTATGTCAATGGGATAAATTGCTGTCAATTTGACTACTCAAAGGCTAGTGTTATACCTTCACCTTTGAATGATCAACAGCAATTGCCCCATCTAGATGTTGAATGTGAGCGGTGAGCAGCATCTTCTTATGTAGATTAGCTGTTGTCTTTCCAGAAGGTGGCGCTATACTCCTGATCATTCGTTTCTTGTGGAATAGACTGGAAATATCAGGGAGCGATTTCGTGAAGATGGACTTCTTGGAGGTTAGAGAACTTCTTATTTTTTAAAACATAATTTCTGAAAAACCGCAAATTTATTTTCTCCTTCGTTGGGATTTGAACCTCGGTCGTTAGAGTTTCTGTGCACGCCCTCTAACAACTAACAACCCCCCTATTATTAAAATATTTATTAAAAAAATAATTTTTTTTCCTTTTCGCTCTTTTTAAGCATTTTTATTTGTAATAAATTTTTTTAAGGAGTACGCCGTGTTATAAAACTTTAGAGAAGATTTGCCAGATTTTTTGAGTCACTAAGTCCGGTATAACCAGGTTAAATAAATACTTAAAAAATGCAATTAATTATAAAAGGACGCTGACGATCTGTAGCCATTTGCACAGCAAATTTGCTTAATTTTAGTTTGGGCAGATTCAATCGTGATTACCCTTAATAACAAAATGTAGGCCTTGCTTGTTTGCAAGGCTTGCAGAAGCGTTTGCAACGAAGAGTGATAATCGCTATTGTCCTGCTGCCGATAGCATGGCAGTAAATACATACCGCTGACTGCATTTGCTGCTTGCTGTCATACTGCTTGCAGTCGTCTATGTGTTAACTACCGAAAAACTAATCGCTCATGATATTTTAAAAAGAAGTAGTAAAATATGGAAACAGAAAATTATAAAAAATTATTTCTTTTATTAAAGACCTACAACTTAAAGCAATTCAGAACATCATAAGATTGATTTCCCTTAAACTCTTTTTTATTAAATCATATTTCTTTATTTTGCAACATTTTCTTCAGTATTAGCTGAACAAAAAATAAAAAATAAAAAAAATTAAAAAAAAAAAAACATATTTTTTTGTAAACAACAGAGTATTTCTTTTAATGACAATAACTGAGAGGTGTATACGTGAGTTTTTTTAAATGCCACAGATAAAATGCTGACATCGCTTCATTACCAACGAAGCGCAATCAAGCAAACGAACCTTTTCAAAAACTTTTTACAATATTTTGAAATGTCGAATAAAAAGCAAAAACGAATATAAAAAAAAAAATTCAAATTCAAATAAAACTTCACTTTTTGATTGTAAACAGCAACTTGAGTTTTTATGATTCTTCGTTTTTTTGTATATTTCGTTTTTTTATATAATTTTTTTTTTTTTTTTTTGGACACTTAACAAGCTCAAGACAAGATAGATGAGCTGACAATGAGCCTGAAGCGTGGTCGTTGTCAGAGCCAAAAAAAAAAACAAAAAAACACAAAAAAACGAAGCAAAGATTATGTTCTTTATGCTGCTTAAAAAGTAAAAAATTAAAATACAAGTAAGAACAGTAACAACTTTTTAGGAATAACACCAGCTTTTAGTCATTTGTAAAGGTTCATTCTAAACAGCCAACACTGTTTTTTTTTGTATATATTACTTTTTTTTTTGAAAGATAATCAGCATAAAAATATCATAAAAAATAAACTGAGTGAGTTGAAAAACTTTTAGCCTTAAGACAAACATTTACAAACATACATACACGCATAAATATGCACACACACGCCTATTAAAAATACAAAAAACGGTGTAAGACAGGTAGCTAAAGCTGTAGCGACTGCTTATCGGTCGTTTTATAGGGTCCGCACATTTAAACACTCAAAATCAAAATAAAAAAATAAAAAGCTTTTCATTTCTCAAATTCAAAGCATTTACTTGAAACATGATTTTGTGAAGAAAACAATCAACCACTTTTAAACTGAATCAACTTAATCCGGACAACTTGTCCCTGAGCAAGTAATACGCTATGGACTGGCTACAGGTTTGCTGTAATTTTGTTTTCTTTTTTCTTTTGGGTAAACTGTAGCAGGAATAAATATTCGTAAACAGTATCATAAAGATCAAGCTTAAGCCTGTAATTAAATTAACTTTAGAAACTTATTTAAAGTCATATGTACGAGCACGTATGTATGTATGTTTGTAGCAGACTCTATTAAAGAAACTGCGTAATATTTTTGTTTTTTATGATTTACTTTAAAATCCCTAAAGGGAGTTGGAGTTATTTTTCAAAAAGTCCATGTTAAAAGGCTTTTGTTTTACTGCTATAGTGGAGTAGAGTAGACAGTTATGCTCATACTTACAAAAAAGATTATAAACTTTATGCCATTGTTGTGATATTTGCAATTAATTGCAGTAAAACTACAATTTAAACCTTTTAATTTAATAAAACAATAACAACAATACCTATCAACCACATTATTAATATATACTTAAGTGGGGCCGAATTGACAGGCTCAATTCTAAAGGCCTTTAAATTGCCATCATCTATTATAGTTCATGTGAGAACTTCATAAACAAATTGTTGTAGTGCACAGGATTTTAATAGCAATGTATTGTTACTAAATTTTAGACTATTGACTTAAAAGTAAACGGTTGCAGTATCCAACAACAGTATAGTGCCACTAACACATGACGGTTTTGCTATTAATCCGGCACACAGATTTGTTTGTACGAGTATCCCGGCCCTTGTAGTAGAGCCCTTAAATCCAACTGTCTTTTCTGTATTTAGTCACTCATTTACTGCAATTACGTTTAAATGGAATTTTCATAATTATGAATTCTTTTTTGTCCAAACCCCGTCATATTACAAAAAAAGGAGCTAAAAAGCAGTAGCAAATCAATAAAATTAAAGTGGTTGTGTATAATACTCGTAAGAGTTAAAACAAAGCTATAGGAGGTCTGTTCAAAGAAACAAGTGAATTTGGAAATTTCTAAATCTACGTGCATGTCTTAAACATTTGTTCTGAGTTGTTGCTATAAAACACAATGAAGACTGCCGGCCATAGACTGCAAGCTGTCAAAAATACGAGAATACATGCACGACTACAATTGTAGCTCTTAGCCAACTTAGGCTAATTTTTATTTTTGTTACGATGCATAAAACTAAGGTTTTAAAACATAGGTCGGCAAAATTGATTTGCAATTGTGTTAGTGAGCATGGAAAAGAACTGCACTGAACAAAAAAATTTGTGAATTTTTAAATATGTATGTTATTAAATTACATATCACTGTGTATGAACTAGGAACTTTCTTTTACAGCTGTAGGAAACATATTGGGTATATCTAATTCGGGTATGCAAAATTCAGAAGTGCTAAACTTTTTTTGAAAGAAGATTTTAAGGAAAGTTATATAAGATTTAAAATTTAAATATTTTACTTTCTAATCTGCAAGTTACATTTAATATAATAATTAAGGCATTTTGTGTGATTTTAATAAAAAGAAAAAAATGCACCTAAATGTCTTAAATTAAATCTATTATAAAGAATTATTCAAGCTCAGGGTCTATATTTAAATAAAAATCTTTTATTTAATTATCGATATTTCTATATTATTACATTATAATATTATTACATTATAATAACAATAATAATTCGTGAAGACGCTACACGCAGGAGTAGCGAAATATCGATAATTAAATAAAAAATTTGTATTTAAAAATTGACCTTGAGATTGAATAATTCATTACATCAATAAAAGTCGAAAAACCAGAATTAAAAATTATTAAATCTATTATATTTAGAGTTTCATAAATTTTTTCCAGTTAATCTCAAAAATTATTTTAATTTTCATAAAAAAATAAAAGATTCGGTATACATCTGCACTCGTCAACAGTTCATTGACTACTAAAACGTAAAACAACATTTATCTCGTAATACGATATATTTCTTTAAGTGTTTTTGCAAAAAAACTAATGCAAAGAGAGGACAAAATGAAAGAGCGTAAGAATACATGTGAACTCTCCCAGCTGAATTCAGCTATGAAATGCCGACCTATGTTTTAAAAATGCAGTACACGAAAACTATCTATTAAAAACGCGAAAAAGTTGTATATTAAGCGCCACCACTGAAAAGGAATTTTGTTACTGTAGTCGTTAAAAAATTAAGTAGCTAGTCTAGTCTAGTATGTAGTTTGTTGGCTTACTAAGACGAAAGCTCCGAGTTCAATATAAATATTGAATCAAAATATTTCTTTCGGCGACAACCACACAATAGTTTTCTGGCAAAAGCTCTGAGAGTCTGTTTGTCATATTCATGGATAAAACTTGTAGTCGCCGTGTGTTGGCTTACTAAGACGATAGTGCTAGGTTCAAAACTCAGCTCTGACATCTTAAAAAAAAAAAAGAAATATGAAAAAATTATTTCTTTCGGCGACTACCTCTTAGCAGTCTTCTGGCAAAAGCTCTGGGAGTAATTGATTTCCATGAAAAAAGCTTCTCAAATCTGTCGATCGGAGTCGACTTTAAACTGTAGGGCCCGGTACTCATGGATAAAAATTAACACACACACCGTGAGCGCTGCGAGAAGCTAGGCCGTAGCCCTGACACAGGGTTGTAATGGCCAATTATGTATGTATGTATGGATAAAACTTGATGCACACGATATGGGTGCTGTGAGAAGTTATGCTGTTACTCTAAAAAAGGTTGTGTGATTGAAAGTCGGTAGCCCTTGCCTGTATTTAAAGCGATTTTCTCTTAAAGAAATAAAATGGATCAAAGAATTTGCATCAAATCTAGGATCAAAAAGGAATTTAGTGCTCAAAACTATTTTTAATATTGAGAGTTGTAATACCAAGTTTACTCCAAGTCAGAAATATATTTTCAAGAGCTACAAACTTTTCAAAGAAGCTTCAGAAAATGTCAATGATGATGATCGTCTTGGAAGGTTTATCACAGCAAATATCGAGTACAATCTTGAGAAAGTGTAGATTCGTTGAATCACTATTAGAGAAGTTGCAGAGAATTTCAGCAAATCGAAAGGCTTAAGTCATACATTTTTTGTTGTTGCAAATTTTGGACATAAAGTGGCAGTGAAGTTCACTCATAATTGCTGAATTTTGAAAAAAAGATCATCTCACTCAGGAAATGTTAAATGTCGTTAACGCCAAGTTATGATATCCTAACTATAGTTGTGCCAAATGAAAGATCCAAACCCGATAAAAGCACGCCAACTTTATTCAAATTTCAAGATTTTGCTCACTGTCTTCTTCGTTTACCATGGCATAGTACATGACTTCTTGCCACAGGGTTGCACGGTTAATAAGGAGTATCACCTTGAAGTTATGCATCGCTTGAGAAAAGCGGTAAGAAAAAAACGTCCGGAATTGCTGAAAAACAAAAAAAAATTTTTTTTTTGACGAAAAAATGGGCCTAATTTTTCCTGCTTCCAAAACTCAAAAGGCCCATGAAAGGAGGGGGTTTAAAAGGCCATAAAAAATGGATTTCAGAACTGTTTCAAGGTTTGTAAAAATCACTGCCACAAGAGTACTGAATCTAATAGGAATTACTTGTAAGGGCACAAATTTGAAACTGATGGAAAAAATATTTTACATTTATTATACAGACCTCGTATATGTAAAAAAAGAATGAAAATATGTAGAAGAAATAAATACCCATTCAATCCAACAATTAATTAATCCTGTATAAATATGAGAAGATTCCTTTTTTTTTAATTATGCCTACACGCCACTCTACATTCATAGAAACTTCCTTAGAAAAAAAGAGTGCATTTCTGACACCACATATTCCAGTATTAGAGAGGCTTTTTATCTATTTACTCCTGGAGCATGTAGCAGCAGAATAAAAAAAAAATAATAATAATTAAACCCTTCTTTTTTAATAAACAGAAAAATTTATAGATTCTAATAATACTTCAAGCAACCCCAGGCAAAAGTTTTTCTTGTATCATCTTTTCATATTATACTGATTTAAGATTTTTAATCTTTCTTTTTTTTTTCTTTTCTGTTTTTTTTTTTTATTTTTACTATTTCCCCCTTTTTTGCCTTCACCACCTGCTTTGGATAAGTACCCCATATTTAAGAATAATGAAAACTGCAAATAAATTATTGCATACGAGTAGTAGTAGTACATGCAAGCAACAGTCCACAAACAGCAGCAGCAGCAGCAGCGGCAATAGAAGCTACAGCCATAATATAGCCCCAGAAAAAGTGTGTGGGTTTGTTAAGTTGTGCCTTGAAGACCCGTTCTCTTCCAGTTGCCGGTTTCCCTGGCTCTTTTACTTGCTAAGCATCTTGTAGATGAATCTTTACATACATTCATATATAATTTTTATTCCTTGTAAATGGTTGCTGTTATTGCAGTTATTGTTGTTGCTGTTGCTGTTGTTATTGTAAAAATTATCATTTATGTTTGTTGTGGCATGCAACACGCGCCACAAATTGTTAAAATCTAGATTTAAATCGTATGTTTAGAAAGGAAGAGCAACAAATAGACGATGTTTTTGCATTTTTTTCTTTTCTTTTTTCAACAAAAATACTCAATTTTTTTTTTTTTTTCCTTTCAATGATTACAATTTAAGGCTGTTTTTTTTTTGTTTGTTAAATATCTATCATTCTATTCTATTTTTTTTATTTCTTGCAACATGGGTAAATAATACAACAACATGGACAACCAGGAACTGTTGCCACAATACATACATACATATGTATATACAATAAAGAAATCTGCAATAACAGCAACAATATAATATTTAAATGTTCATACTGTTGATTTATAATTAGTCAAGAGAGAAGTTTAAATGCTCTAAAGATTGCAAATCAGCAAATGGCTCATGAAATTAAAAAAAAATTCATTTTAAAATCATTCCACACAAAATAATCGAAAGCAAAGCAACGCAAAGACAGAAGCATGACATTCAAGATCTTGAAGGTTTACAGGGTTTTAAGAAAAATTTACTTTTAAGACTATAAAGGCTGCTTTTCGAGTTCGGGATGAAACTCAAAATTATGATTTTTAGTCAACCAATCTTAGAATTAAATCCAGCAAACATTGCATTTCAGGTCTTTGGGTCACACCTTATAAACCCTGCAGTATTGTCCAAATTTTTTGACGCCTTATCTTATTGTAAAAATTTCGAGCATCATTTCTACTCCTGCTTATCTCGATTTCCTTATGATCACGCCTTTCTTTCTCAATTTTTTCTCTCTACTCTTCATCTCTGTTCACCCCACTGTTGTGGGGGACTGCAACCTTCTTCTGTATGCAGAGTTCTTTGCTGCAGTTGTCTCCGACACTCTTCATCATACCATTGGTTTCTGCAGGGAACTGCTTTAGCAGTTGTGAGCAATGAGTCAGAGATGTGAGACCACTGTCCTACAACACTTTCGAAAGAGGATGGGAAGACCTAGCTTTCTGCTGTGATTGCAGCTTTCTGATATCCAGCTTTCCACGAATCGTAGAATTTTAGGAGTTTGAAATCTTTAAAATTTCCTAGTAGGTTTTATATAAAAAAAAACTCGAATGAAAATGCCAAGAATTTGCCATGTAAGGTAATGTAGAATATAAATTAAAAATTAAAAACACGGTAAGTTTGTACAAAAATATGCAAAATTTTGTGATTTAAAAAAAATATATAAAATAAAAATTAAATGGTTCTCAACATTTGTATGAAAAGTTTTATGATTTGCAATAGAAAAACATTAGACTAGACAAGAGTCCCGAGTTCAAACCCCAGCTGTGATATCTTGAAAGTAAGAAATATTAAAAAATATTTATTTCGAGGACCATCTCTTAACAGTCTTCTAACAAAAGCTCTGAAAGTAACTTATTGCCATGAACAAACTGCTCAAGTCTGTTGTTCAAAGTCGACATTAAACTGTAGGTACTCCTGAATAAAAATTGATACACACAACATAAGTGCTGCGCGAAGCTAGGGCGATACGTTTGTATGTAATAGAAAGCAAAATGGATATTGAAAACAATTTTTTCTTTGAATCGCCTTTTAGTAAAGTAATAACAGCTTTTTTCAATAAGAGCGCTACAAAAGTTTTTTTTAAATAAAACAAAATATGTTTTGGATATCAATGAAATTCTTTATTTCTGTAAAAGTACGTTCGATGCCATTATGTACAGAACTCGATTTATTTTGCATGGCCACCCCGGGCACGCTTGCAGAAGTCCAGAGGCTGAACCCAATTTTCGACGGTTTTTAAGCATAGATCGGCCGATACTGCTGAAATTTCACGTTCGATATTCGTACGAAGTTCAACAATCGTCGCTGGCTTGTTCGCATAGACCATAGACTTGACGTAGCCCCACAGGAAATAGTCTAACGGCGTCAAATCGCACGACCAAAGCGGCCAATCGGCTGGACCATTTCGTGAGATAACACGTTCTCCAAACTTGGTTTCCAATAAATTGATTACAGCGATTCCCATTCACAGTAACGTGCCGGTCTTGATCATCACGCCACCGGCCCATAAACCGCAACAAACCGTAATTTTTTCGGGATGCAATGTTGACTCATGGAGCACGTGTGGATTGCTGCCTGATCAATAACGCATATTTTGTTTGCTGACGAAGCCATTCAGCCAGAAATGAGCCTCATCGCTAAAGATGATTTTTCGATGAAAATCCGAATCATTTTCGAGTTGTTGCTCAGCCGAATTCACGAACATACGACGCTTCTGGTGGTCAAGCGGCTTCAGTTCTTGTGTCAATTTGATCTTGTATGGATGTAGGCCAAGATCTTTTCGCAAAATTTGCCACAACGACGTCACAGAGATGCCCAACGCTTGAGAACGACGTGTGAGAGACATATTTGGGCTTTCTTCAACTGAAGCCTCAGCGGCAGCAATATTCTCGACATTACGGGCACTTCTTTGTCTTAATGGCACAGGAAAATTTTTTACTGTGCCTGTGAATTCAAATTTTTCCACTTGATGTTCATTTGTTGATCTGCTAGGACGATTATGACGCCCATAAATTAGACGTAGCGCTCTTAACTTTGAGGCCACTGACTCTGAATTTCGATAGTAAATTTTAATAATTTCGACTCGTTGAAGAAATATGGCTCCGTTGGCTGTCCCTGTCGCTCTACTTTTGTAGCGTCCCTGTTGAAAAACCCTTCAGTATGCTAGACCGTTAGTGCCAGAGTTATGGCAACATTTTTTGCAAATACTTTCATAACAATTTATTTTTATATATCTTTGGTTATAGGGAAAAACAGCCTAAGTCTAAATATGGACGAATTAATTTTTTATTTTAGGAGTTTCATAGAAGTCTGGGTAGTAAGTAAGTATTATAATGCAGAATATCATGTTGCATATTTCTTGTCTAAAAAGATACTTTGCAAGTATTAATTATACAAGAAATTGTGCAAATTTTGAAATATTTCAAAATTTATTATTTTCTTCTTGGGCTATATTCCTTCATACCAACATCGCAGGCGTGAATTTAGTGTTGTTTTTTTAAATAAAATATGTCCTGTTTTTAACTACATTTGTTTTATTAAGACTTTTATGCATTTCGAACGCGTTAAAATCATCATCAGCCACTTGAGGAATTCATTTCCTTTTCGACTTTTTTCTACTGCCGCTACATGTGTACTCCTATGTTGTGTTGACAATTTTACTTTTAGGTTAAACAACTCGTATCGAACTAACAATTAACGACATAATTTCATCAGCTGAAAATTTAAATGGAAAGATTAAACTTAAGTTAATCCCTAGGGTAGAACTACATGGCAAGCGTTACGTCATTAATATCGGTTACAATGTAAAATATAAGTCAACTGTACAACTATCAACGCAGCAAAAATTAAAAATTGCCCAACTTTTCTATACGTTAGATGTGTTGCCAATTTTTTGACTAACTTGCTTTATGAAGATACACTATTTTAACTTTTTTAAAAGACGTACGAACTGCACAATTGGCGTAACGCATGTTATGTACTTCTACCTTTAAACTCCAACTGAAAAAGTAATCCTAAAATGAAATCGAAAGTGTTTTTCTGGATTTAAAATTTCGAAGACAAACATATTTTTTTTTCTGCTATACATGTTCTTTCTTTTATTCTGTACATTTCGGTTCATTTAAACGCTTTTTTTTTAAATATTAGTTTTTAATATTTAAGAATTTATGCAAAGGAAATGGGTTTGATAAACATGTTTAATCAGGCACCATATATGGCGGAAACACATAAATTTCGTAGACATTTTTCTTTTAAGGTTAATTAAATTATAAACAAGTTAATGGCCAACACTTTAGACCACAAGTGTTTGGTTCTTAAACATTTTACATTTGCGGTATAAGTGGAGACGCCTGTGCAAAGGTAATGCACTAAAGAACCTGTACTTCTCAATACCATATGACATTAATATGCATCAGGCATTCTGGGTTAATGAAAGGTTTTATTTTTATTTCCTTTTTTGTGTGTCAAAAAAAAACCAAATAAAAAATTAAAACAAAACTCTCATGACTTGATAAAAGAACAAAGCCCATTAGAAATTGATTTCTTTTAGAAACAAAATTTGTTGAAAAAAAGGAAATTTAAGTAAAAATTTAATTTCATTATTTCCTTTTCGATACGTGCAAAAATTTGATTTGAAATAATTTGAAAATTAATTACTTAGTAGGTTCTATATAAACAACTCTATTGAAAATATCAATAATTTGCTATGAAATGTAACGTAAAATACATAATAACCGATTGTTTGTAGCCACATTTGGCTAATGTTGACATCAGTGACCTGTCGTTTCAGCAGAACAGCGCCAAAAGTCACACGGCCGGCCAAATAATTTAGTTATTGCATGAGAAATTCCGCAGACGCGGTTTGGCAATGTCTATTTTCTCTGCCAATTGGAGCTCTGAAGAAATGAAATTCGGCGCTATATTGACTAGATAACCGAAGGTTTGTTGCATAGTATGGTTAAAAATTTTGTGAAAAGACCGAACGTCTGCCGACTTACTATTGTCAGGCATCATACATACATACATACATACATAACTGGCCTTTACAACCCTGTGTCAGGATTACGGCGTAGCTTCTCACAGCACTTATGTTGTGTGTGTCAATTTTTATCCATGAGTACCGGGACCTACAGTTTAATGTCGACTCCGAACGACAGACTTGAGAAGCTTGTTCATGGCAATTAGTTACTCTCAGAGCTTTTGCCAGAAGACTGCTGAGAGGTAGTCGCCGAAAGAAATATTTTTTTCATATTTCTTTTTTTGAAGATGTCAGAGCCTGGTGTCGAACCCAGGGCCCATGTCTTAGTAAGCCAACACACTAACCACTAGACCACGGCGACTACTCAGACAGTGGTGGTGCTAAATTGCCAGCTCGGTGCTATGAGCTCTCTTCTGAGCGCCGTGCCCTCTTGCATGTCGAGATTAGAGGGTACCGGCATCGGGTGGCGGTGGTCGGACGCATTGAATTCGACTACCGCTCCGGCAACTGGCGGCGTGTGATTGAGTCTACGGACAGGTGCGCACGTTAAATCCCTATACAATTGTCAGGCATTTGCTAGGCATCATATTCCATTATTAATTCCCATATATGTACGAGGTATAATAAAAAAAGAACCGTTATTTTCAGTTTTTTCAAAAATAATTATTTAGACGTCCATAAACATCTTGTTTCCTTCTAAGGAGCACCACTCAGATAAATACACACTTCTGAAAAGCGCTCTTTGGTATCGCCAACAACTCCTGTTTCGATTTTTATTTTGTCTTCTCAATCGTAGCAAAACGTTTTCCTTTCATCGGTGTCTTCAGTTTTGGGAAGAGGAAAAAGTTAGCGGGGGCCAAGTCCGGTGAATACGGTGGTTGAGTCATGATAACGGTTTTGTTTTTGGCCAAAAAGTCACGCATAAACATTGATGTGTGAGCTGGTGCAATATCCATCGTCATTGACATCTTCTCGACCTTCCTTAAACCGGTTATACCACAATTGAACTTGTGTTCTGCTCATTGTAGACTCGCCAAACGCCACAGTCAACATTTCAAATGTCCTTGCTCATTTAATTTAATTTTTTACACAAAACTTAATACAATTTCTTTGATCCATTTTTTCGAATAGTAAAAAATCGAAGAGCACACCAAAACACGACTAACCTTTTTATCTGTCAAATAAAAACTGACAATCTAAAATGGCTGATATTACCAACAAAAAAAAAAAAATGCGAAAATCGAACATACGTAACTAAGGAAATTTGAAAATAACGGCTAATTTTTGAACATACCTCGCATATATTAAAACCCTTTGTAGCGCTGTTTGTTTTTCGGTCAATCACGCCTAAATGATTGATCCGATCTTGTTAAGATTTGAAACACAGACTGCTTCAAAATTTGACCTGCGTGTGTTACCTCCCATATAAATGAAATACTAATTGTTCATATTTTGAGAACGGTTCAAGCTAAAGTTTCTAAATGGGCTGAATGACTTCATGGTCAATTATCAGACAGAGAGTAGGCATAAACGGACTAGTGGGCGTGGTACCTACCATAAAAACTAAATATTGATTTTTATATATCTTGAAAACGATTAAAGCTAAAGTTTCTAAAGTTGGTCTAAAAAACTTCACGGTTATGGAAAATCATCAATCAGAAGGTGGGTGGAATTGGAAAAGTGTGTGTAATCCACGCACACAAGTTAAATATTGATTTCTTCATATCTGGAGATGTATTGAAGCTGGAATTTCTAAATTTAGTGTGATTGGTTTCGTAGTCAATAAAAATCCTCAAGAGGAAAAAGGGCAGACAAGTAGGCGTGGTACCTTCCTGTGTATTCTGAGATCGGTTACAGCTAAAGTTTCTGTCACAAAAAATCATCAGTCAACAAATGTGAACACAATTGGTAGTGTTTGGTGTAGCAAAGCACGCCAGGTTTAGGTTAGTCTTCAAATAAAGTAGAGCTGGTTTCAAAATTATAAAAAATAGAAATAATATGGGCTATAGTGACGTTGTATGTCTAATTAAAAGGTACTGAGTATTAATTGTATTCGCAATTTTTTTTTATCCCTTTCAGACCAGCCACTAAATTAATGGGAATTTTTTACTGATTTTTGGAATATATGGTCTCCATATCGTACGAAAATATAATCAATGTTTAGATTTTAACGTTTTTATATCCTTCAAGGATTTTCAGGACACACACACAATTGATGCACTCGTTAACTTTTTAACTGAAATGCATATTTATTGCATCAAATGACTTTAAATGGTTTGAAACATTAAAATTTATAATTTTTTTAGTTAAAATATGCCCCAATTCGCTATTTATTAGCCGTTAGTACTTTTGTAGTTGTTAACACAAATTGTTCCTTCCGCTCATTTTGACAAAACTGAAATCTGACTCACGATTTTCGAAATAGTGTAAGAAACAAATATAAAGAACAATCAGCGCAATCGATGCATGCCGGTTTTTTTTAAGTTGATCAAATATAAACGAAAATAGTGAGACCTAAACCCACCCGCACAATCGATGCATCACGGTCTGAAAGGGTTATGGGATCGCCACCTTAACCATCATCTTTATTTATTCTTTACTGGGATAGTGACTCTTGAAATATTTGTTTTATTTTAATTGAGGCGAGTGTGTTGAGGACTTTTTTTTCCAATCTGTTAAAGTCGAATGAAATCGACGATGCCGCTTTTGCTAGTGTGGTTAAATAGGCAGTTTATCAACATTATGGCTGTTTTGAAGATCGCTTCTCTTTAATAGTCACAGTTTCTAAAAACAGGAATATTTTAATTGAAATTAATTTTCAATATTAATTCGGTTGTAAATATTCTGGGTAAGCCCTCCCCCTCCCCAGTGTGTAAAATAGATTAGCTTTGCTTTCAAAGTTTAAATTGAACTAAGAAATGCTTGGAACTAATGATATGAGCATTATAGTCAGTGTGTTTCTGTAATTATACTACAAAAACTACAACAACCATAACAATAAAGAATTAAAATAATATTAATGAATTCATTCTATCAGCAACAATATCCTCATTATCATTATAATAATGATCATTATCACAATATGCTCGTAGTGATGGTCATCTTAACACACACACACACGCACAATATAAGCACATACAACTCTACTATACAATGGATATTGTTTGTTCATGCAACAGCAAAGCAATAGTAACTGCAACATGTTATCAAAAAGGAACTTGTTTTTATTTTCTTGGCCATTTGTTATTGTCGTTTTTATTGTTGCTGTTGTTGTTGTTGTTGTTGTTGCGTTTCAAACAAAAACACAAAAACTCGAAAAAAGACAATTACAACACAGCCTGTGATTTAGTTTTTTTTTTGTAATTTTTTTATTTTGTTTGTGGCAAAAAGGGAAGTGCTACTGTCTTACACCAAAATATCTACTCAAGAAAAAAATCTAAAAAAAAAAGAAAAATTGAAAAAAATGATAAAAAGATAGCAGTGCCTCGTTTTTTTTTTAATTTTTTTTCCTGATAGTGTGTATGATTGTTTGCTGTTGCGTGTATGTGTATGTGTGTGTGTGTGTTCATACTTGAATTTTATTTAAAATCTGGTTGTTTTGTTTGCTTTGGTTTAGGCCTGTGTTTAGTTGTTGTTTCTGTAGGTTTTTTTTTCGTGAACGCCTGTTAAAATCTTGACGTACGTATGAACAAACGTACGTTGTAAGTTACGTGTACTATAACTACAGTCGTATGTTACGAGTATATCGTAAAAGCATGTGCATATCAGTACGTCACATACAAAGTATTTATTGAAGTTTATGTTATTGTTGCAGTTGTTATTGTTGTTGTTGTTGTTGGCTGAATGGTTGGTTGTTGGGTAAACCTATAATTTTTTAACACCAATATCAATACACCACGTTTTTTGTTTTGTTTTTATACTGAAACACTACTTTAGATCAACTAGACTGCTTAGAATAAAATAGATTTTGTTTTTAAAGTGCAACAGATTCATTTTAAATTTTATGAAACGATTTAAATATAAAAAATGCATACTATATGAGGGAGTAGTCGCCGTGGTCTAGTGGTTAGTGTGTTGGCTTACTAAGATATGAGCACTGGGTTCGACACCAAGCTCTTAAAAAAAAAAAATTTTTTTTTTTCGCCGACTACCTCTCAGCAGTCTTCTGGAAAGGCTCTGAGAGTAACTAATTGCCATGAACAAGCTTCTCAAGTCTGTCGTTCGGAGGCGACATTAAACTGTAGGTCCCGGTACTCATGGATAAAAATTGACACACACAACATGAGTGCTGCGAGAAGCTAGGCCGTAATCCTGACACAGGGTTGTAAAGGCCAGTTATGTATGTATGTACTATATGAGGGAGCACATGCTTTAAAAATCCACTAATTTCTAAGCACATGTAAGACCTTAAGTGGCCATGACAAAGGGCCACAAACACTTATTAAGAGTTCAAAAGCCACGATTACCAGGGTTTCATTTCAGTTTTTGTTGGTTTCTTTATTTTTATTTCTTGGAGTTTTATTTCATATGCTGGCGGAGAGCAATAGCTCTCTGGCAGAGCTTTGAATGTGAAAAAGGCAGTTGAAGAGCAGTAACTTAGAATTATTCCAGGGACTAGATCAAGGTGTTATGTGATCCGTGCTGAGGATGATCAGGCTGGGGGCCCCCAAATACCCCAGTCAATAGCGAGGCCTCCTGAAGACCATGGTAACTGGTTCTGCCCTGGTCGACCGTTAATTACGGGTATAAAGTTGAATGGCAAATATACGAGGACCGTAAACATGCTGGAATTGTCCACAACAGAACTCGTAGACCTAATGGAACATGAACTAAGTTCACAATCTACGGGGCAAAGCTCGCGGAGACAGGAAGAAACTATTCTGCTCGATGGAAGCAGTGTGGGCAATAGCCTACCTTAAAAATAGGGTTTAATGACCATACGCTGCTAGCTTCACAATAGCCATTAGTATCTCGGCATTGGCATCACGAATGTTGGCCTTGAGATGCTCAATTGTATTTGCTTTGTCGGAATAACACTTGTCTTTAATGGGGCGTCACAGAAAATAGTCCAATGGTGTCATTTAGCAGGTTCTTTCTTGGTGGCCAATTGATATCACCATTTCTGCTAATTAAACGGCAATCAAACGTTTGACACAATAAATCGATGGTGGCAAGAGAAGTGTGTTGAAACCATACAACCATACACTTCGAATAGCGGGCCTAAAAAACCGGTTATCTGGGTGCGATATGCGTCTTATTTAACCGTAATGGTTGCGTCGTCTTTATTTTAAAAGAAATATGAAACAATGATGCCTCCGCTCATAAAGCCTCCAAACAGCCAAACAGTCACTCGTAATTGGTGCATTGCCTTCTGTAAGACCACGTTGGGGTTTTCTGAGCCCCAAATACGGAAATATTGATTATTAGCGTATCCATTAAAATGAAATTGAGATTCATACGAAAAGGTGATTTTATCTATTTTTGTGAAATCGACATCATCGTGTAATTTCTTGTTGGCTTACCTAGCAAAGCAGTTAGACATGCGGCTTCAACTCTTATACCAATTAAACTTTGTAAGGCATCATACCGAGGCCTTTTCGCAAAATTTGGTGTTAACTGGTGCCTAAATTGTTCAGTTCTGGAGAATGATGACGAGTTGATGTAGTCTCACGCTCCCTCTCAGCTACAGCTGCAATATTTTAGGGTCTACCCACTGTACGAGCACGCTCACGCCTTGGCACATCAACAATGAAACCAGTAATATACATATACTCGTATACGAACTTTAGCAATTACCGGGCAATATTGATTAGTGCTGGCAAAGTATTGAGTAATGGGTACCGAGTATCGAGTATTTGTACTAATTTTTTGATACTCAATACTTAAAAGTAACTACTCAATACTTTAAGAGTTGTATTTTTCCTTCGAAGCTTTATGAAAAATTTAAAATTTAACGGTCAAAACAAATATCTTTATAAAAAACAATATTTTATGAAATTGTTTTCTCTTAAAAATAAAATCCGTTAAAAGTATTGAGTAGTATTGAGTACCCAAATGGAAGCACTCAATACTATCGAGTAATGAAAAGTAGTAGAATTTAACAGCACTAATATTGATCCTTCTTTGCGACCTATTGGGCCTTTGTTTGAGTTTGGGATATAAATTTCCTAACGTTGCTCAAGCGTAACTCGATTCAGTTCGTAATCAGTAAAGATCATATACAGAATTTTGTGACAAAATAGACTGGCATTAGTATTGATGGATGCGAAATAACCGAGGGTTCAAATTTAAACCGATAGATATTGTATCCGAACATTTGTCAACAAATTTTGACATTCTCTGTAAAAAATTAATATTTTATTCTACTACGAGTATATGAATATTCATTAGCTCACAAGTATTTAAAATGATTTGATCCACGATTTTTTGTTAAAAATTAAAAAAAAAAATATATTTTTTTTGGGTAGCGCTACTCACTTGTCTGCTATAATTGTTTTTCATTATCTTTTCTAGGGTTTACGAGTATTACAGAGTATACCAGTATTTTTGCGTTCTACACTTGTTTGTGTGTATGTTTGTAACTTCTATTTAAATATCTATAGAATTGTATAAATGTGTGCATAGGTTTCTATAAACATATATACTCGTATGTACATATGCAGATGTGTATCCGTATGTATATGAATTGATAGGTTTTAAGTGTGTATTTTTAAGGTGTCTTTTAAAGCTAAGGAACAGCATGAATCTGTAGTTTTTTTTTTTTTTTTGTCGAGGTTTTTTCATATCTTTTTATTTTATTTTTTTTTATTATTTAAACTGCAGATGCAGGTGTGGATCCAACGTGAGTAATATTTTTTCTTCATATTGTTGTTGCTCTTACTGATGTAGCCATACGAGTACGGGTATAACAACAACACAACAACAACAAGTATATATGTATACATATTTATAAATGAAAAAAAAAAACAAAATCTTATCCCAATGCTTTCTATGAAATATACCATCCAATCCATCCATCCAAACAACCAACCAATATCTTTAAGAGACAGTAAAAAAAAAAAATGAAAAATCAAAATAAAACTGCGTTGTAATAAATTTAAAATGAATAAAAAAATATATATATAAATAAAAAAAAAATAATATCGAAACTGAAAACCTGTTTTTGAATTTTCAGATATTTTTTCTTGTTTTTTATTTTTCAGAATATTCTTTATATTCTTTATTTTTGTTTTTGAGTTTTAACAGCCGTTACAATAATTTTCCTCTACTTTTTCCTTTTTCTGTTATAATTTCAGAAATCATTTGTATCTCTTCTGTACGATTCATTAGTATGTTTGTGGTTGCCTGTGGAAAGTGTATTCATTTGTTTAATTTGATCACCTTCTTTTGTGGGGTTTGATCGGTTTTATTTTATTTTCCATAACGTTTTGGTTGTTCTTTCTGTTTTTAATGTAATTGAATTGAAATTATTTGTTATTCTACTGAGAGTTTGTTAATGGCATTTAACTACTGTTTGACGAGTCAGGTTTTCTTTTTTATTATTTTGATTTAATTTCTTTGTCACTGTAATTAGTGGATATAAGTACATATTTGGAGGATTTATTATCTATTTTATATAATAAGGGGAAGTATAGACAATGCAATTCAAAAAAAAGAGAAATTCTTTCCAAAATTATTTCTGTGTGAAAGAAGTCTATGCTCAAGAAACCTCCCAGCAGAAAATTTTTCAAATTTGGAAGCAATAAATAAAATTGTAAGCAACAATTTAAGCATTATATTGTTTATGCATACCTTAAAGCTTCCAAATATGTTACAGGGGAAGGAATTATTTTTGATTTTGTATAATATTTGCTTACTGGTTGCAATAAATTTGCGTTTCTATTGCATTTTAGCGGCTCATTTCATATAAAAATCATGCATAATTGATGCGCACGAGTAAGTGATTGTTTACAAAATAGCTAATTTCTGCTAGGCTCTCCTTTACATTCCACTCTATTTGAACTTTGGCATTGACATCAAAAAACGAATGAAAAGCGCCACCTACTAGGAGATAGTAGGTAACAGCTACCTACTTAGCAAAGATCTGCACCACATATTGATCATTCAAGGGTGAAGGTATAACACTGGCCTTTGTATTACAATTATTACGTGTAAGGCGCGTAATAAGAAAACTCTATACTAAACTTTTCCTTAGCTCTTTTAAAAGATATAAGAGAAGTCCGAAATTCGTCTACCACATCTTTGACAACCTTTATAACACTACATGGTATAAGTAGATTTTTTTGCATCCTACTGAGTTGCTTAAATGGCATAACAAACCACAGAAATGTGAAATTGCTGTATAGCAGCGACAATTTTCAGTAAAACTGTCAAATTTCTTCGTCAATAAAATTTAAAAACACCAAGAGCAATACATACATACATACATACATACATACATAACTGGCCATAACAACCCTGTGTTAGGGTTACGGCCTAGCTTCTTGCAGCACACATGTTGTGTGTTTTAATTTTTATCCATGAGTACCAGTACCTGCAGTTTAAAGTCGACTCCGAATGACAAAAGCTTTTTCATGGAAAACAATTACTCCCAGAGCTTTTGCCAGAAGACTGCTAAGAGGTAGACGCCGAAAGAAATAATTTTTACATATTTCTTTTTCTTTTTTTAAGATTTTAGAGCTGGTGTTTGAACCCGGGGTTCTTGTCTTAGTAAGCCAACACACTAACCACTAGACCACGGCGACTACAAATTAGTCTATATTACTTTCAAGTATCTCTTATTATTAAAAACTAGATAGAGCACATAAACTCCCGCACGAGGATATGTTGCTTATGTTCGCAATCGCCTCTGCGAATTATTCACTTATTTTTTAGATTTTTCACATTCACAACAGTTGGTCGTAAGCTTATCGTAATTATTGTAGTTTGCAAAATTTCTCTCTTAAATCTTCATTTGTTGTAATTCTGCTGGACATTTTCAGTCTCCTGTTTTTTTTTTATTTGATACCAATACTCAGGGGTAAACCCCTACTAAATGCAATGCGTTGTATTGGAATTTTTGGAAAGGACAGTACATTTATGACATTGTTTTTTTTTTATATTACTATAAAGAGCCTTAGGAATGAGACAAATTGCTGTGAGTTGATCATTCAAAGGCCAATGTTATACCGTCACCCTTGAATGATCAACAGCAATTGCTCATTGTTGCATGTTGATTGTGTGGTGAGTGTCTTCGCTAAGTAGGTTTAGCTGTTATCTGCTTAATTCCAATAGGTGGCGCTTTTCTTCTGAATTTTCGTTTTTTGTTGACATTGGTTAAAGTGGAATAGTGTGGAATGTCGAAATGAATTGTAAACTTATTTGCAGTTTTCACGTTGTTCTAAACGCCAAATAGTGCTGCTTGGGATACCAAATCTCTTAATTTCGACTTCAAGTCAGCCAGTGCAGATCTTCAAGACAGCTGCTTAAATATCGGAGAGGAATGTTTGTTGATTTTGAAATTACTTTCTTCATGGTGTTACAAATGACCCTATTGATAAGCAGGTGCAATATCAGGCATTTTGCAGTCTTGTAGAAAACAGCACTGAGAGTTATGAGGTTCCCTGATAGTTCATTCTAATAAAGTGCGTTCTTTAAGCACAATGAACGGGTTCTCAAATTCAACGATAAAAATAATTTCAATACATGCAAGTATGTGTTGCCCCATAAATACGATTTTAAAACTTCTGCTAGTTGGCATTACTTCCTTTGAATTCTAATCTATTTCTCATGACCACAATAATTCAATTTAAAATGCATTTGTTTGTTTGTCTCTCATTGGATTTATGAATATAATTGAGGATGTTACTTTAACAATTAAATAACGAATAACGCCGGCCGTCTTCTACAATACTATTCAAGTGTCTTCTCTTATATTATTTTCTTAAACCATAGGCAGGTCGGTTCTCAACTGATTCAAAAACAATTAACACCATAGCATAGATTAATGACAATGTTGTGGCCCAAGCAGAAAAAAAAAAATAAAAATAAAAACACAAAGTTGGTTAATTATACGAATTCATAATGATGGTGATGAATGATAATGTGGTAGAGGATGTTCAACTGTAACTGTAAATTAAAAATAATGACAAACTAAAAGGATTGTTTTTTTTTTCTCATTCTTTTTCCAATCTGCTGTTGTTGTCTAAAAGTAATTCGATCATGTCAAGTGTGGAAAAGGAAATAAATAAAACAGAAATAAAGATGAAACAAATCTTTTATCATATACAAGTACTACAATAAGAAAAAAAAATAAAAATAAAAAGCCAAGTCTACGAGTGATATCAAAACTATTACCAATTATATATTCTTGTGTTTTGATACTTTTTTTGATCCTCTTTTTTCTTTTTCTGCTGATGTGTAGTTGTTTTAAGATTTTAATCTCGTTATCTGCATGAACGTGCATTTGATTCTGTTTCTTAGTTTTTTCTTTTTTTTTTAAGTTTATTTTTTGTTGAAGATGTTTTGCTTTAGATTTTTTGAACAACAATCAAGATGCATATTAAATTGTTACTGATATTATAGTTACAGTTGCACACACACACACACACACACACACACTTTACTTGCCACTACACATTTAAAACTCATGTTTGTATAGCAAACTGTTTGCCATATGCACCTTTAATATGCACTTCTAACTAAGCAGGAGCAAAAGCAATAGGAACCCTAATCTAGTTGTCCAGTTTGCAAACCTGTTTGTTTGCTTATATTGGAGTTGGAGTTGTAATGCTGATTCTATATTTTTTTATAATTTTTTGTTGTTGTTTTTTTCTAATTTTATTTTTAGTTTTTGTGACTTAATGTGCAAAATTGGATGCAAGAGCGCATGTGCGACGCCACACTTTTGTTTGTAGCATTGCATTGCAAGTACGAGTATAAAACATTATCAGCATCTAAAATAACCAATTCAGGCAGATACACTTTGTAGCATATAAGTTGTAAACACATAGAGAACTTTAAAGATAACAACAACAACAGCAACAACAATACAATACTAATGATAACGAAAAAAAAATAGCATGAAAATCAAAATAATGTAGCAGGTGTTAGAAAAATGACTATGAAATAGAGTTGTTGCTGTTGCTGTTGCTGTTATTGTAGTTGCTATTGCTGCTATTGTTAATAATATATAATTTATATACAGCTCTGGGATGTCTATTTGTTTGTTTTTTTGTTGCTATTATTGTTGTTCGAGCAGCAGCAAATACATGCTTTTATTGTTAGAAATTATTTTCAAAGCAAAAAAATGCATTTTTGTGTTAAAATTGTTCAACGAGAAAGGCAAAAAAAAAAATGTCATAATCAGCGCTGGAAACATACTTATGTAAAATGTTGCATCATTCGTATTTCGTAGTGACGTAGTAAAATATAAAAATAAAAAAAATTAAATAGGCCAGTGCCATTTAATTTGGTCTGTAGACCAAATAGGGTAAAATTTTTACAAATTTTAAAACTTATTTTGTATTTCAGGTTTTTTTTTTCACAGAAACCTTTGAAATTTTGACCCATAAAAGCAGGGTTCTTCAGGTGACGCCCAGGAAAAACTACCACCTCAATTGTATCGTAGAAAAGGAAAAACACCTCGTGAAAGTGAAACAGTGTGGTTTGTAATAGGCTTCAAACGAGTTGGACGTCTTTATTTCGTCGAGGCTATAGAATAAAACAAGTCCATGCTCTTGATGTTCTGGCCATGAGAATTGATTGTGATATCCATTGGAATAATCATATATTATAAGTGCTGAAAGAAGCATTCAAGTTCCTCGGTTTATTAAAACGGTACAAGAAATACTTCACTCCATCTGACCTTTTTAATATTTAGAACACCTTTAACCGACCCAAGATGAAATACAACTCTCATGTATGGGCCGTTGCTTCAAACTTCATTTTGGATGGAGGTGGATATCCAAC
The DNA here is from genome assembly GCA_963576795.1 of Metopia argyrocephala. Taxonomy (NCBI): domain Eukaryota; kingdom Metazoa; phylum Arthropoda; class Insecta; order Diptera; family Sarcophagidae; genus Metopia; species Metopia argyrocephala. The sequence goes on from OY756210.1 coordinate 100,342,859, forward strand.
TCTATCAATTCTATGCAGCATCTGCGCAATGTGGACTCACTTTCATTATCCTAGCGGTACTACCAATGGAGATGCTCTGATTAAGATAAGAGACTTAATTCCAAATAATCATATATTCTTAGGTACCATTCGTACGTTTTGCAATTGATTGTCTAGTGAAATGTCAAGTAAGGTTTGTTTATGGAATAACTTTCCCGCGAAAGTTTTACCTGTCCATTACGATGTTAATGAGTTTAAATCAAATGTCTTCAAACACTACTTCGTCTTTCCCCTTTCCATAACATATTTTCGAAGACCAACACAATGTATTGCATGAGTAAGGGCTATCCTCCGAGAGTTAGCATTAATAATAAAACGCAGATCCAATATTGACAAGTTCTGGAAAGTGGTCTGTAACCAACTCTTAAGGAGTTGGTTTCCAAACGGTGAAAAATTTGTTTTTATATATGATTTTGTAGAAAGCAGTTAAATTTTGCCTTAGCCTGATAATAAAAGCCGAGGATGTGATAAGATATACCTAATTGGCCTTTACAACTCTGTGTCAGAATAACGGTCTAGCGTGTCGCAGCACCCATGTTGTATGTGTCAATTTTTATTGATGAGTACTTTGACCTACAGTTTAATGTCGACTCCGAACGACAGACTTGAGAAGCTTGTGCATGGCAATCAGTTACTCTCAGAGCTTATGCCAGAAGTCTGCTAAGAGGTAGTCGCCTCTCTCTCGTCTTAGTAAGCCAGCACACTAACCACTAGACCACGGCTACTGTGACGACGGCTCATGTGATTTCAAAGAAAAGTTAATAGAAGAACTGATTACGATTTGGTATCACAGTTCAATTTAAAAAAAAGTGCAAACATTTGCGAATAGAAGCCCTCATTAAAGCACAAGCTAATGTGACAAAAAATTCGTTGATACCAAATTAAATACAACTACTGAAGATACTTCAATATTTCAGGTAAAATTTGTATTTTCTCTTACCTTTTTGCATTTAAAGCATTACAGAGGCTTGGATTACTAGACGATAGCTTCGGGTTTAAAACCCAGTTGTGACATTTTGAAAGAGAGAAATATGAAAAAATATTTCTTTCGGCGATCACCTCTTAGCAGTTTTCTGCAAAAAGCTCTGAGAGTAACTGATGAATAAAAATTGACGCACATAATATGGGTGCTGCGTAAAGCTAGGCAGTAACTCTTCTGAAAAAGGGATGTAATGGCCAATTATGTCTGTAAAGCGTGATCCATTTCGAGGGTCCCTACTTTTTTTTAAGAAGAAAACACAGAAAATTCAAATTTAATGAGGAATGTTTATTATCATTTGAAAGAACATTCTTTGGGATTTATTTTTTGAAGATTATGTCAATTAAATGTTGGCCGTAGCTACGTCACAGATGGTCCATCCGTTGATTCCAATTTTCGATGACTCGTTCGAGCATTTCGACTGTTAACTGGCGAATGACACGCATGATGTTTCTTCTAAGGCCTGAATCGAAGAGGGTTTGTCTGCATAAACTTTAGACTTTACATATCCCAACAGAAAAAAGTTTCAAACTGTGATATCACACGATTTTGGTGGCCAATCGACCGGCCCAAAAGGTGAAATTATGTGCCTACCGAAGTGTTGTCTCAATAAATCCATTGATTGATGTCATGTGTGGGAAGTGGAGCCGTCTTGCTGAAACCAAATTTCGCCGGGATCACGAGCTTCAATTTCAAGCATCAAATAGTCGATTATTGGCGTTATAGGCACCGAATCGACTCTCCACGGTCTTCTCACTCTCAGCTACGGCCGCTATATTTTCTTCACAGCATGCTGGACGTGGTCTATTCGGTAGAATATTATGCAAAAATTATGATCTGTCCCAAAATGGATGATGGTGTTACGAATAGTACGCTCAGTAAGCCGATTATATTGACCATAAGTTGAGCGAAGTGCACGAAACACATTCCTCACAGAACGTGAATTTTCGTAGTAAAGTTAAATGATTTGTAAACGTTGTTCAGGCGTAATTCTTTCCATTATGAAATGCCAAACAATACTAAACAAAACAACATGCCAGCATGACACAACTCACACATGATCTGCCAAAAACAGGATATTGAAAAAAGTATCTCTACTTGAAACACCCGTTATATTCGAACATAATGAGCTGTTGAGAAATTTGAAACTAAAACCTTAAATATACATTTCTCGTTACTGTTCCTAATAATAGTAGTCGCCGTGGTCTAGTGGTTAGTGTGTTGGCTTACTAAGACATGGGCCCTGGGTTCGACTCCAGGCTCCGACATCTTCAAAAAAAAGAAATATGAAAAATATATTTCTTTCGGCGACTACCTCTCAGCAGTCTTCTGGCAAAAGCTCTGAGAGTAACTAATTGCCATGAACAAGCTTCTCAAGTCTGTCGTTCGGAGTCGACATTAAACTGTAGGTCCCGGTACTCATGGATAAAAATTGACACACACAACATGAGTGCTGCGAGAAGCTAGGCCGTAATCCTGACACAGGGTTGTAAAGGCCAGTTATGTATGTATGTATGTATGTATGTTCCTAATAATTTGTCAACCTGTAAGCCTGTAAGTTTGTAGATATTATATGAATTTGGATTACTTGATTGACTAGGATAGAAGGGTCTATACAGCGATAAAGAATAAATCGCAAATTTGAAAATACATGAAAGATTTACAATTTTAGAACAAAAGTTTTAATAACCACTTACACATGAAATGAGGCCATTCTCCTAAATGAATAATAAAATTATTTAAATTTTAATTAAAACCATATTACCAGCCCTGATTGCATATTTATCATCTCATCATCTTCTGTTTTGTTTGACTTTTTTTTTGATTCCATTTGATCACTTTTTTATAGAACTTCAGTACATTTTTGTTTACGACTGTAAATGATCGTTTTACGATTCTTTTCTAAGATTTCTATGAATTCTGGATGTTCTTCTTGGCTACTAATAGTAGTGCTACCAATATTATAATTTTATTTCAAAACCTTTTATTTCTTAAGAAATTGTAACGAAACGAGCCAACCAGCAATCGAACAAAATGCTAAAAAAAAGGAGTAGCATGTGCCAAAATCGTATGAAAGGAAAAAAAAAAAAAATTATAAAAAATTATGATTTATTTCTCGAAACAAAATCAGTAAAATAGAAAAAAAAGAGACCAGTTTTCATTGTATTTCTAAGGAAATCTTATGCTGCACATTTTTTTTTTGAACTCCACACCAACAATTAATTTTTAGCTATTGAGCCATTTACTTTAAATTACATCACATGGGCCAATTGCTGAGCCACTATCAAAGCCATAGAGTAGGCACCACTAACATGCAAGCACTTTAACGGGCAATTTATAATATGCAACTGCAAAAACAGTCAAGCAACTGGGCAAATATCAATGTGATTTATAACTAAGTTGGTGGTGAATATATGTAAACACGTCTGTCTATCTAACTATCTGTATAAAGTTGGCAAAATAATTATTGCAATTGCTTGTCTTTGTTGCTGTTTTACAACAATATTACCAATAATACATCTTTTAACTGAATGTAAGTTTTTAATACCATTTAACTATTAACGAGAGAAACAGAGAGAGAGAGAGAGATAGAGACAGAGAAAGACGGAAAAAAAGACAACAGAAAAATTATTGTAATAATGAAACCGCCTCTTAACTTTAAAACAGAGACACAGAATTATTATTTATTTCTGACTATTATGGGGTATTTAAGAACAATAAAAAATAAGAAAACAATTAAGTTATTAATGAACACAAGACAGAGTATATAATTAAGCTTTTGAAAGCCCATTTGTAAGAAAAAACAAAAAAAAAACTTAAAAGTTGGAAATTGGTAATGAACTCGTAAACTGAGATTTCTATTGCGATCTGAAAGCTACAAATGAATAATAAGTCCTTAACAATGTTATGCAAGAAATTTACAATTAAGTTGGAGCCTTGAAGCTTTGCTTAAAACTTTCGTATTATCTCGTGCAATATGAGTGCTTTTTAAGCCTTTACATTGCCCTTTAAATTTCATAAAACAACCACAAAAATTCAAGTTCCAATGAAGGCGAATTGATTATCAGACGTAAGCAGTTTTACAACAAAAACAATAATGAAACCCATTTTGACAGCTTCAACAAGCAACAAACGATATAACACCTGATTAACTAACCACCCCTTTTTATTATTATGGCCAGCACTCAGGGGACAAATTTGAGAAGCTTGTTCATGGCAATCAGTTACTCTCAGAGCTTTTGCCAGAAGTCTGTTAAAAGGTAATCGCCGAAAGAAATATTTTCTTTTTTAACATTTCTTTGCTTTAAGATGTCAGAGCCGGGGTTCAAATCGTCTCGTAAGCCAATACACTAATCACTAGACGACGGCGATTATGGTCTGATTTATTATTCTTTTGGCTTTATTATATTTACGAATCAACAATGTAATAAGTTAAACGATTATTGAAAAAAAAATCGCTGAATTCAATTTTTAAGACTCAAACATGCGTCGTTCCAAGTCATATCAACCAATGGTTTGTGGAGCCCTAAGTGGGCTGCAGTACAAAGTTTCATTTTTATATAAAATTTGCTCCTACCTCTCTAGGGAATGGAGATAGGGGGAAGGTATGTTCGGAAAAAAAGTTGCGGGTGAAGTATTAGTGAGGGTTGGTCTTACATTTTACCCCTCTAAGGGCTACTCCAGGCCAGTTTTGGAGCTTTTTGTGGACTTTTATTCCTTCAACCCAACCTTTGACCCCGATGAGTAGCCATTTAGCCCCCATCCAAAATCTCTTCTTTTTGAAGAGATCACTTAGTGTATTTTTGTATTAAAAACGGGACAACAATCAGCTGTTTTTGTTAAGAAAGCGGGCAAAAAATGAAGAAATGTGTTCGGCATCGTGGGAGAGACTATTAAACTCTGTGTAGTTTTGATTTGATGTGCAATAAGCAAACTCCTATGTACTCTACAGTAGTTTTTATGTTCCAAAAGGTACCTTTAGGTACAAATATTTAAGAATCTTCTAGTTGTTTTTGTTTTTAATATTTCATTTGTAAAGCTTTCGTTGAATTTCAACGTTTCATGGTTTTTGCGCAATTACAACTCTGGCGGCGATGGGATTTAATTGCGTTTTAATCATTGAAAAATGCTTTTGAGTTTATTTTATTTAACGTTTAACCGATTACAACCACTTACTTAAATGTTTCCACTTAACATGTAAAATTTTTCAATTACTGCAGAAAAAATAACTTCATCAAGATATGAAGTTGTAAAATAAATATTTTCTGTTTTTTATAAACTTAAAACCAGACTCTTCTGTTTAACTCAAGTCAAACACACCTGTGCCATAGACCATAAAGATGATCAAAACGACTTGATGATGTTGAAATTAGAATGATTAAAGAAATCATTATAAGATGACAATTTGTAAGGAATGAAGATGATCGCATACAAGCTGAGAAATATGTAACAAAAGACACGTGGTCATCCACTAGTAGTTTATATATGAAAAGCACTTGAGCTTTTTACTTTAAGCCGGACACCAACTACAACAAAAAAGTATGACAAAACAATTTCAAAGCTTGACAATAATAAAAAGAGAAAAAAAATAGAATTGAAGTGCACATTTAATAGGAAAAAAATCTGTGGATGATAAGGAAAAATAATATTGAGCAAAGTAAGCAGCATAGTCGGCGCGTGTTTTCATAAGAAAAAAAAAATAAAATAATCAAAAGTCTTCCTGTTTATTCTTCTTCATCACAGTAAACGTAGTAAGAGTCTCTGTCTAAAATTAAGACTCTAAATAAAGAACATTACAAAAACAATTTGTTTGTTCATGCTCAGTATAACTGCTTAATTTATAAAATAACCCTTTGGGAACCATTCTTTTTAGAGTCAGAAACAAGATCATCTTATGATACAAATACAACACCATTTAGATCAATATATTGTGATCTACCATCCAAACATGACATAATGAGTCCGCACTCTCTCAATTATTCCGTTGTAATACAGTTGTGATAGAATCAGTAAACCTAACCGACAAGGATGTGTTATTGTAACTTGGACGGAGAGCAAACTAAGATTCATTAATTCCATAACGGTAGAGCTTCTAACTTTGTCAATTCATTGGGGAGCATCGGGGCAATGAGCATTGGGGCGTTTTTTAACTCTATTGGCTCTATAATGAGAGGTAGTCCCATGAAATCAAAACATTAGTTCCTACTAATGACATATTCTTATATAGTACCGGGTTATCCATTTCGTGGTTTCAAAAGTATGGGACTGGAATTCGACATCTGTCAAACTAAGTTTTTAAACTAATTTTTTTCTTTTCAGTTTAAAGTCTGACATTGACGAAAATGTATCGCTTAACTATCACACAACGGATAAAAATTATCAAAACTTACTACAAAAATGGTGATTCTGCCACAGCCACATATCGTGCTTTAAGAGGAGATTATGGTTTACATAATCGTCCAAGTACGAAAGCAATTGGCAAAATTATGAAGAAATTTGAAGAGACGGGAGCGGTTACAAATATTGTAAGGCATCATCGTTTCGCACGTTCCGCTGAAAATATCGCTGCTGTAAGTAAAAGTGTTGCCTAAAACCCGAGTGTGTCGATTCCTCGTCTTTCTTAGGAATTTGGACTGCCTTACAGCACATTTTATTGCCTGCTATTGAAGAATACGACTTGGAGAATACTTATGTGGTTTCAACAAGACGATGGCTTTATTGCAAGAGACATTTTCTGGCCGCGTAATTTCTCGTCGTGGCGATATCAACTGGCCATCAAGATCATGCGATTTGACACCATTAGCCTTTTTTTGTGGGGCTACTCGAAAAATCGTGTTTATGCAGATAAACCTTCAACTCTTGAGCACTTAAAAGCCAGCATTGATCAAGTTATGGCTGAGATACCGCCATGGTCGAAAATTACCTCAAAAGAATTAATGCTTGCAACACTTCGAGTGGAGGTCATTTAAATAATGTAGTGTTTCACACATAATGTCAACGTTTAAACTTTATAATAAAAAAGAAATATCATGAAAATATATTTTATATGTGTTTTATTTACGTTTACTTTTGAAACCGCAAAATGGATAACCTTACGGCTAGTTAAGAGCTAAAATCTTAATTGCAATATGAACAAGTTTAAGGCAAATTCTTAAAGATTTTACTCTCACTTTTTTCTACTTTTAACCTTAACTTTCCTATACCCTCAAACTACAATTCACAAATTGGGGCCAGATATCCCCTGAGTACTGGTTTCTTAAAAAGAAAAAGGAAACTTGCAGTTGATGATTGAAATATTTGGTTGTTAATAAAATTAAAGCTCTGCACATTTTGATCTATACAACATTGTAACAAATGTCACATGCAATTGCCACACCACGTTATGCCGTTCAAACTCATTTTTTATACATACATTAACATGCAAAACTAACATGCCGACACATACGACACATGCTCTATATGGCGGATAGGGCACATAAACTCCCGCAGGACGATATGTTCTTAATGAAGAATTCTGATCATTTGTTTGAATTATTATACCTATAAAATAAAACTGCACATAAATTAGACATTTTTGTATTATAAACTAAACTTGAGTTTATAAAACTATTTTGTATATATCCGGTTATAAAAATAAATATATGCACCCTGTAATACCGAGTGATGTAGCGAATATCTATACAATTCACAAAAACATTAATCGATTCATGTTGGTATTCAATAAGCGAATTACAACAGCTTAGCCGATTTGCAATAACATTGCATAACATGGCATGACACTATGTTTGAGACGACATAGCATAGCATACCATGATTTTTTTACAAATTACATTTTTACACAGAATGTTGGGTTTTGCAATACTTTATTTATGTAATATTATATTATATTGTTCGGTTATTGTGTAGATTTCAAATTGTGTTTTTTTTTCTCGAATTTACTGGTTTTTAAAATCTAAAAGTATGCTGTTAACAAACTCAAAACTGTTCCCTACTCTGTCGTCTTATGCCTTAACGAAGCCATCAATAGAAACAGCTGAGTAGATTTGCAATAACATGCTCTGACACTAAGATTACTTTGTATGGCATGGCATGACACTTTGTTTGAGGCGACATGACATAGCATAGCATGGTTTTATTTAATTAAAATTTGTACACAAACTACTATTTTTTGTTTGTATTTTGCTGATAAACACCGATGCTTGAGAAAAATTATATTCTACTCTGCCCAAAAATGATTTCAGTTTTTATGAATTTTTGGTATAAAGAAGAAAGTATTAAAAATCATTATAATTTTTCAGAAAAAAACGGTTTTTGTGTGTAAAAAAAGGCGTTCAAAATTTTTTAAGAGAAAAACCCTGCTACTCGAAGAACAAAGAAAAAAAATTAACTTCTTAACGAATTTTCTTTTTTTCCTCTATCTGCTGTTGTTTAATATTTAGTTTTTATAATTTTTTCTTGTTCTTCTTCCCTAAAACCACACTATGATGCAGTAAAAATATTAAGGCTAACTGACCAAATAGTTCATGCTGCTTTTGTCTGTCCTCCCAAATACACGCAAGTAATTCGGTAGCCAGTTGTAAAGTTTATTTTCAACATCTTGAGAGCAATTCTTATGACTACGAGTGCCAGTAACAGAGTATTCTTGTGTTTAAATTTTTAAAAGCAGTGCACTTTACTGGTCAGCAAAAAATTATTATTTTTTTCTACTCGCATGATGATGTTGATTTTTTATTTTTTTTTTTTAGAATTTTAACCGTTAAAGTTAACGCTTTTACTGCCTGATGATACTGACGTTGATGTTGATCTCTTGCGTTTTTCTGTTTATTTTTCTTAACCACGTTTGTTTATATTTTTTGAGTATGTGGATTTCCTTAAATAAGATTTGATTGTTTTTTTTTTTTTGGGGGGGGTAATTGCATCAGCATCAGCACACAGTATTTTTTTTATTTATTTTGTTGTTCAATAAATTGCGGTTGGTTGGTTGGTTGTACATTCGTAGGAATAGAAACTCAAGACTCATAAAGATTCTTAACAAAAAACAAAAAAAAAAAAAAAAAAGCCTAAAACATTGAGTGTAAATAAAACGCAAAAATAGATAAAAGAAAAAAAGCCAACGTATATAAGAAAAGATACTTCACTGTAAATAATCTGATGACATGTAACGGTTAAACAGGGGGCTCATATTCACATAAAATACAGGCACATAACAGCCAGTAATTAATGCTTCGTTAGCAAAAACAGACATTTGAAAATCGTAAAAATCATCAATTTAGTGTTAAAAATTTAATTTAGAGTTATGATCAGATTTAGTACATTAACTAGCAAAGATAATAAAAACAATTATCAAAAATAAGAAAAAATATATTTGTTTTGCCCACGGTAGTATTGTAATCGTTACTTAATCGTTAATTAAAAGTTGCGACATTCCCATGTTTTTTTTATAAATTGTAGTTTCAGTACTTGCGATATAACGAAAATGAAAGAACACATTGGCAATCGCAACATTCGTTTATAAGAGGTGAAAGAAAGTGAATCTATGATGGTTCTACTCACGGTACTGGCGGATAGAATTTACTTACGGCAAACAAAACTTTAAGAAAAGAAAGTTTCTTGATGTCTTGCAAATAAAAAATTATTTTGAGTAAAGAATGGGCATATGCTGCACAAGCAGAATTTGAGATGACTTACAAGCAGTCATCTCCCATTTCAAATATTACCTCTCTCTTGTCTTCTTATTTTTAAAAACCAATATGTACTTGAATATTAAAGGATTTATTTAAATTACAACAAACTGACAATCTGTAAAAATGATGTAGAATTCAAATAGAATTAAGTTTTCCATAGATGAGTACAACACCAAAGTTACAAATCCTAGTCGGAATGGTTTTGATTCCGTAATTGCATTCCGTGTGAATTTTTTTTGTGCTTTGGATTCCGAACGTTTTCAACAATCTGAAATTTTTTTTTTTTTTACAAATTTATAGCCTAAACCCGGCGTGCTTCGCTACACCTACAGCTACCATTTGTATACATTTTTGGGCTGATGATTTTTAATGACTACGAAATCAATTACACCAAACTCAGAAACTTCAGCTTTTACACTTCTCAAGATATAAAAAAATTAATATTTATTAATATTTATTAATATTTACTTTTTGATTGACCTTGACCATGAAGTCTTTCAGAACAAATTTAGAAAATTTAGCTTTAACAGCTCTCAATATACAAGTTAAGCATAATTTAAGAAAACTGTACATAAAATTTGTATGGGAACATCATTTTGCGCAAACTTCACATAAACAAACTACAGACTATCCCCAACGTACCCTGAAATTTTGGCTGAAATCGATCCATCCGTTTTCACGGTTAGTAGTGACATCAAAATGTACATTAATTTTTATATATTATATAGATTTGGCAATATTATCGTAATGTGGCAACATGCAATCATTTATGAAAACGGCTGTTCCACACTTATTACATACATACATAACTGGCCCTTACAACCCTGTGTCAGGATTACGGCCTAGCTTCTCCACACTTATTATTACATTTAAAAAAATAATAAATTACAAATTACGTTTTAATTGGCAATAAAAGTAAATAAAAACGCTTTTAAAAATAAAATAAATTAAAACTTTTCTTCAAATGCTACCTTTTGTTTATGTATTGCCACTGTAGAATTTTGATATTATTAATAGAAAAAAAAGATATGGCAATTCTGTACACAGTGATTCCGACAAGTCTGTTTTCTTTAAAACCTTTTTAAAAAAGTTTCAAAAAAAAAGCAAAAAGAATTATTTAAAATAACCTTTTTTGTTATAAATAAAGTACAAACAATCTTTTCTTCCACTGATAGAAGTACAGGGTGGGCCGAAAGTTACCATGGGGCTTAAAAGTTTAATAACTTTTTCGTTTATTTTTTGTTTATTTTGTTTTCTCAGATTATATAAATAACACTTGGAGAATAAATAGTGGAGAAATTTACGACTGAACAAAAAGCCAGAATAATAGAATTTTTTTATTTAAATCAGAGATAAATTATTTTAACGCAAAGAGCATATCGCTGACATCGTTGGCTTACTAAAGCGATAGCTCGGGGTTCAAACCTCAGCTCTGACTTCGTGAAAAAGAAATAAAAAAAATATTTCTTTTGGCGACTACCTCTTAGCAGTCTTCTGGCAAAAGTTCTAAGAGTAACTGATTTTCATTAAATAGCTTCTCAAGTCTGTCGTTCGGAATCGACTTTAAACGATCCCAGTACTCACGGATAAAAAATTGACACACGTAATATGGGTGCTTCGAGAAGATAGGCTGTAACCCTGAAACAGGGTTGTAATGGCCAATTATGTATGTACATATGTTGTATGTATGAAGCAATGATTCGTTGCTTAGTTGATCGTTATCACCAACATGACACCGTAACAGATTTGTCTCGAATCGGTAGACCAAGTTTAAGTAGCGCTGCGGAAAATATTAAACGATTAGAGCAAAGTGTTAACGAAACACAAGAAATATCTGCCAGAAGGCGTTCTGCTCAGCTAGGAATGTCTTGTACGTCACTACGACGCATTCTAAAAAAAAGATTTACAGTTACAACCATTAAAGGTGCAATTGGTGCAAGAATTAAAACCTGCACATCATCGGCAACGTCTAAATTTTGCAGTTAAATTGGCCAAATATTGTGAGCATATATCTACATATGAAGTTTGTGTTTTAACAAGTTGGTAACAAGGATATGGCATCTAAACGGCGCGAGAGTAGTAACTGGCTCTTTGGATCACAACGAGAACCAACTAAACAGTTGGAAATCATGTTTGATAAAGATGATCCACGTTGTCTCATGTGAAGCGTTAGTCGTATTTCTCATTTTTTCTTAATATAACTTTTCTTTTGCAAAATTAAAATTTTATTGTTTGCTTGTTACTCGTATACATATGTAAATTTCATTTATATAGAAGAAACACATCAATATTATTCCATTCTTTTCCTCTAAGTTAGAATTACTCCCTTAATCGTCGCTATTTTCTTGAATCTTTGCCTTAATTTTGTATTAAAACTTTATATTAATCGCATGGAAACTCTAACCAAAACGTATTTAAAACATTAGGTTTTAACAAACAAGCTGCTCTTAAAACTGTAATAGGCGATACAGTACAGCAAAAGTGTTTTTGCCGATCTCTAGTATTTATAAATATATGTATATGAATGTAACACCGAACTGTAGACTGGAAAGGAAACAATGCATCATGTAGTCCGCAGTATCCAGCAGCTGTTTTTGGCAGTTTTACTGACATGCAATAGAGTTTAAAAATAGAGTTTAAAAAATAAAAATATATTAGATATTTTTATAATTAAAAACTCTATTGAAGACGTTAGAATTTTTAACCCGTCATTACCCGTCGTTCCCCTATTAGCATCCATTAATAATATTCTTTATGCGATAATCTTTGGATTTTTTTTACGAGTAGTTCAACATATTACGAGTATTACTGAGACAGTGAAATAGTATTTAATTTGAAAATAAAAAAAATTAAAAATAATAACGTCTTGATGTTGAATAATTTCGTTAAATAATTGAAAAATTACTTGCCATTGTTAAGGTTTTTTTTCTCTTTCTTTTTAGTTGATGTTGTTGTTGTTGTAATAATTTATATGGTCAATTTCATTTACAAGCAAGCAAGTAAGCAGCAAGCAATCGTTGCGGACACGTGCCATAACTGTAGTTAATTTTTCTGGCCATACGAAAACTGGTTCGTTATGGAAGCCATAATTGAAAAATTGTTTTCAACACTTAAACCGATAAGAAAAAAAGACTACAAAAACTTACAGCAAACAAAAGCTGTAAAACAACAAAAATAAAAGTAAAAACGGCAGGCAACAGAAAGAAACATGACTTTAATTGAGTTCTATGAACGAGATCAGTTCAAACAGTTTATTTATAAAGATCAAAACTTCTCTTTTGCTTCGCATTCAATTGTAAGAGTTACCGTAACAGAAAAAAGCTTGCGCAGTGGGTTGTAATTGTAAGTTGTTAACGAAAATTGAACGAAATTGTAAATGAAGTCTAAAACATTTACTCTATGAGGGTATTTAAATGGAACAAATTTAGAGTCAGCCTACGATGATTAAGCATTAAAATTAACGTTTTTTTTTTTCTTTTTTGCTTTTAATAATTTTTTTCAATTTAAAATTCTTGTTAAATAAATTAAAACCGATTTTAAATAACTTTAAGCATGAAAAGAATAAAATGTCTAAAAAAAAGTTATCTAGAAAAAACTGTTGTTTAGCAACCCGCCCCAGCCACGTAGTTCATGATTTGATTCATTCAATGTCTATAGCCACCGCCAAAATGCGGACTAGGCCATATATTTTACGAAGAATTTTTAACGCGAAGAACCAAAAGAACAACCCAACCTGTTAATAGAAGATGCTCCTCTTTTTATATGTGAAACAACGAAAAAGCACTAAAATTTTTTAGTCTTTTTTGTATAAAAAGACGAGCATCTCAAACCATTCGTCCTCTATGAACAGGCTGTTAATATGCTTACACATGTACCTATGGTTCTATAGTATAAACTTTATTTGTCGAGACAGATGGCATTGCAAATAACATTTATTAACTTATAGTATTCTTCAGATGTTGTTTCTTTTATTAATTCATGTGCCGAGATAATTAAATACGCCCAACTTACTAAAGTTGTAGTTACCAACGGTCATATGATGGCGCAATTTTATGGATTCTGTATCCGTTGATTCAGACCTATTTTCCTAGATAATTTCAACATTTACAAAGGCAGCAATCACTTCCCTCAGTGTGCGACCAATGACATCAATATCATCCGTAGATATGAGTAACATATGGCCCGTTCTATATGCTGTTGCATCACGCAAGATATATTTTCTAATAAAATATTGAAAAGATCACACGATAATCTATAGCCCTGTCTGAAGAATGGTTTGGAATTAAGTAATTCGGAAAGAATTTTCCCAATTTTAACTTATTTATGGTCTTGTGCTAATTAATGCCATTCTGTAAAGTCTTCTTAACTTTGCAAGTATAAGCAACTCAGACATGGCATTGAACACATTTGGTCGAATCGAACTATCAAAGGCGATGTTATTACCGTCAAATAAGTAATGGGTATAGATTTGTTTTTCTTGGTTGGTCGATGGTAGATTTTCCAGATATAATACAATACTGGTTTGCAGCAATTATATCACTTAACCTAATCTTAAAATGTCACACAGCACGACTGACAGAATTTTGTATCCGACGGTAAACAGGCTTATTCCCATGCAACATAATTAGCGCATACGGTCGTATCTCCTTTTTTCTATACATGCCATAGCATATTAAGGCTCCAATCATCAGGCATGTATTCCTTCAGCCGAATAGTGCTAATGAGCTGGTATATACAGCCTACCAATTCATCATGTTCTGCTTTAAATACTTCAGCTGGCAATCTGTCAGCAATAACAGTCTTGTTATTGTTAAGTTGGAATATTGCTGTTCTGAGCTCACCTTAGTTGTTGGGTGTCGCACATTGAATCATTATTCGTCATTTTCGATTAAACGATGTGGAGAGCTATTTTTTGCAGATTCTCAGCACGTTTTCAGGGTCAGTCTGAAAATTCCTTTCTAGGTCTTTAAAGGATGAAATGCATGCACCAAAGTCTTTAAATTCATTCTTAACTCGTTGGTTAAATATATGGACTTCATGTCGAAGCCAGGAACATTACTGTGAGTCGCGAACGCAATCGCTCGATGTTTACAATTTTTTTTGTTAGTGATGGAAGAACTGGGCTTGACAGACATCTGATTTCAACAAGAAACTGCTCCCCGACATTCCACTCTATTGCACCTTCCCAGCAGAAATTAGAGCTTACCAATAAGCTATTTTGTAAGGGAGAAATTGTAAATAATCACTTACTCGTGCGCATCAATAATGCATGGTTTTTATATGAAATGAGCCGCAAAAATGCAATAGAAACGCAAATTTATTGCAACCAGTAAGCAAATATTATACAAAATCAAAAATAATATATTATCCTATAACATCTTTGTAAGCTTTAAGGTATGCAATAACAATATAATGCTTCCAGTATTGCTTACAATTTTTTTTATTGCTTCCAAATTTGAAAAATTTTCTGCTGGGTTAACCAATGTCAACAAGCAAAAAAAAAAAAAAACAAACGAATGATCAGGAGAGAAGCGCCACATATTGGGAAGTAGCAGATAACAGCTAAACCTTCTCTGCGAAGACACTCACCACACAATCAACATTCAACGATAAGGCAATTTCTGTTGATCATTCAAGGATGGAGGTATGACACTGGCCTTTGTATTATCAATTCACAGAAATTTGTCTCATTCCTAAGGCGCTTAATAGTAATATAAGAAAAACAAAAAAATGTATGTTCTGTCATAAATGTACTGTCCTTTCCAAAAATTCCAATACAATGCACTGCATTTAGTAGGGGTTTACCCCTGAGTGTTTGGTATCAGATCAAAAAAAAAAAAAGACGTTGGGAAACTAAGCCGTAACCCTGAAATGGGGTTGTAATGGCCAATTATGTATCTATGAATTGTATCACACACCACACAGCACGTAAAACAATGACCCAATTAAGAAGTGAGTTTAGTGAATAGGCCTGTCAATTCACCGCTTAGATTGTGCGATTTAACGCCTTTAGACTATTTTCTGAGGGGTTATGTTAAGGCTCATACCAATAGCAAGAATTCTTCAACAGTTAAAGTACTAGCAGTCTATATTTTTGTATATTGAGACCAGCACTCATGGGATGACCCCTACTTATGTAATACAGTGTTCTGGCCTAGAAATATATATTATATGAAGGGGAAAAGAGGAAGAAGTCTTTGTGAACATTTGATTTAAACTCATTGACTGCGTTATTGTCAGGAAAAACTCTCGCGGGTGATTGCTCCATAAACATAAAGCGGTTATGCAAAAATTGGATCCAGCGCATTAACCATTAGAGGCGCTACATGAAATCAACCATAAAAGTTGAATCAAATACATCGTTCTATGAACTCAAATAGAGATTTTATATCATTCATCAAATCATTTTTTACATCTTACAACGACCAAATGAAATATTTGAGTTGATATTTCAATAGTTCTGCCAAAATGAAATCAATAAATGAATACAAAGTTGGAAAATGAAAAATTATTACGTCTGAGCCCTGAATTCAATTGGCAAAATAGTTGGCTGTTACAATACAATGAAATTGTATTCTCAGTGTACCACTTCAAAAGTTGTCCCCAAGTTAGCATATTAAATTTGAATAAATGAATAATAAAAAAATGTAGGTGCACTTTTTATTTTGAGCATGTGTGCTAAATATTAAATATGCAAATCTATTTAAATTTTTTAGAACTTCTTAAAAGTTAATATCGACATACAATGACTGTAAATCAAATTATTTAAATGATATTTAAAATCCATATATTATATCCTGTTCTAAGCACTACGAATAATATTTCCAGGCTGTGTTACTACTTTTTTGCTTTAAAAAAGAAAACTCATTAATATTTTTTTGTAAGTAATACAAACGATCGTTATGTTTAAACTAAATCTGTTAATGTATTCACACTGTCTGTCTAACTAAATATCTGTAATCCTATTGTAATGATTGATGTTCCACCACAACGTGTTAATGAGTAGCAGTATAGTAACGTGTTTTCTTTTTGCCATAAATTAAGAGCATCACAATATTAAGGGCTTATAAATTCATAATTTACAAATAAAAAAATAAAGACAAGATCTTATGTATCTAAAGAACGCAGTATAATACGCTCGTTAAAAAAGTGTTAACAACTATTTATTCATACCGTCATACCGTTTTCTATTCAGGTATTGAAAAGTAATTTGCATGTTTTCGTTCACTTTTTCTTTTTTTTTCATAGTAAATCAGAAGAATCATTTAGAAAACCCTTGAGGGTTTGATGAAGAACAACATTAAACCAATATAAGAAATATAAACAAAAATGACAACGAGCATAAGGCTTAGCAAGCAATCTCCACATACTAAAAGTACAGAAAAAAGAAACTGAAAACGATTTATGAGTTTTTGATTGCAAAATGTACGAGTATGATAATTCATAAGCGTTGATTTAAATAGAGAATAAAAATAAAAATTCATGTTAAAATTGCTTATTTAAGTGTTAGTCTTAAAATTAGAAGCGATAAAGAAACCATTTCTAACCCCTGAAGGGATTCTAAAACTTGAGCGTACAAAACAAAAACTGTCACACTAAACTTGCCATTGGTAGGTATACCGCTGTGTTATAGAAAGAGAAATAAGTTTTAATCGCTTTTTTGTTGTTTTTTTTTTTTCTTCCTTTTTTTTTCTTTAAATTAAGCACGTGAGTTTCTGTTTCTTTACAAATATTCTTCTCGGCAGGCAAATATATAGAAAGAAATTATTTTTAGTTTTTTGCTTTTTCATATTATTATTGATCGTGATGCCATGATTATGTAGATTTCTTTTCAAAAACTCATTTACTACGTCTTTTCATGTTAAAAAAGTGCAATCATGGTGGTTCATTTCTTTCAAACTCTTCATATACCCTAAAATCATAAAGATTATTGCAGTTTTATTTAAATGTTTGTAACAAATAAGGAGGGTTTTTCGACCGTCTAAACTTACTAACTTTGAATCATTATCGTCAATAAAATGGTAGAAATTTGTTCCCATCAAATTTTTCATTCTTCACGAAGGCAAATTTGCTATCGTGTATGGGAACTTTTGTTCTGTTATCAATACTTAGTGAATGTAAAGTAAGGAAGAAGAATATGAAGGGTAGGAAAATTTGAGATTGGGAAGTAAATGGGATTAAAAACACATCATGTTTTTTAAAAATTTAGTGTAATTGATACCAATGTAAAGTAGAAACAGAAGATGTTCGCTTTTTTCATCAAATTTTGATTTACATTTTGCAACAAAACTTTGCTTGTCTAGTCCACGCAGAGCTTAATTTCTTCTATCAGAGCGTCAGTTGTTATGATTTGTTCATGTAAACCCGGTCTTTCAAATGGCCTCAGAGAAAATAATCCAGCGGCGTTAATCCACGAGAATGAGGCGGCCGATGTTTATCGCCAAATCTCGACCGGGAATCTCATAGAATAACAGAATTTTTTGGATGACTGTGTGACTTGGAGGTGGGAAAATTTGAGGTTAGGATGCAAATTGGTATAAAAACACATTTTTTTTAAAAATTCAGGTTTATTAACCCATATCGTCCCGCTGTTCGATTTTTCGAACAGTAAATTTCAAGCGTTTTTGAAAAATTTTTTCTCTTCTCAGGGAAGACTACGAACTTCTTTCTTTTAACAATTATATATTGTGATAGGTTAGCTACAAATATAAAAATAAAAAGACCCACCTACTACACTCCTCTTTTTTATTACAAAGAGAAAGAAAAAAAAACCAATTTTAAAATTATGCATAAAATATATATTTCTTGCATTTTGATTTAAATGAATTAATTTTTGGTTAGTTTTTGATTTAAATAATTTTAAATGAATTAGTTTGAGTTTAAAAATAATTGTTTTTTATTATTTATAATTTTTAGGAACAATAAAACTAATATGCTAAATAGTGCCCAGTGTTCGATTAATTGAAAAACAAAAAATTTTAAAAAAATTTTGACTTCAGATTTGTGTTTTCTGGTCGCAATTACCTTCTCAAAACCAAGTTTTAAAAGTCAATTCGAAAAAAAAATTCTCTGGGACGATATGGGTTAATACCAATATAAAATAGAAATATGGGAATTAATAATGAAATATGATCTCTGGCAGTAGTTGCCGTGGTCTAGGTTAATGTGTTGGTTTACTAAGACGGGAGCTCGGATGCAAGCCGCTACTCTGACATCTTACAGCAAAGAAATATGAAAAAATATTTCTTTCAGGGACTACCTCTTATCCGACTTCTAGCATAGTGGTTAAGTGCGTGCTTAGAAACTCAAAGGACCGAGGTTCAAATCCCAGCAAAGGAGAAAAATAAAAAGAAATGAATTTGCTATTTTTCCAAAATTATAATTAAAAAAAAAAAAATAATAAGAAGTTCCTCCCCCCACCACCAAGAAATCCATCTTCACGAAACCGCTCCCTGGCATTTCCAGCCTATTCCACCAAGAAACGAATGATCAGGAGTATAGTGCCATCTTCTGGGAAGATAACAGCTAATTTACATAAAAAGATGCTGCTCACTACTCACATTCAACATCCAGATGGGGCAATTGCTGTTGATCGTTCAAAGGTGAAGGTATAACACTGGCCTTTGAGTGATCAAATTGACAGCAATTTGTCCCATTGACATAAGGCGCTTAACATTAATTCTTCACATCTATGCAGATCTATATATTCCAATACAATGGACTGCATTTAGTAGGGGTTTACTCCGGAGTAAAAGCTGTGAGAGTAACTGACGATAATAAACTGTACGTCCCTTTACACATGGAAAAAATTGGCACACACAACATGAGTGCTGCGAGAAGCTAAGCCGTAGTCCTGACACAGGGTTGTAAAGGCCAACAATGTCTATACTATGTATGTATGAAGCAATGATTCGTTGGTTAGTTGATCATCATCACCAACATGGAGTCGTAATAGATTTGCCTCGAACCGGTAGACAACGTTTAAGTCGCGCTGCGGAAAATATTGAACGAGTACAGCAAAGTAGTAACGAAACACAAGAAACATCTGCCAGAAGGCGTTCTGCTCAGCTAGGAATATTTCCTACGTCTTGCTGAAACCAAAGGTCACTGATGTCAACATTAAGAAAAAAAAAAGAAAGCACTAAAAAATTTGGCAGAAATACTTTCAAGCAATAAAGACAACAGAAAGCAATTTTTCTTAATTTCCTCTAGTTGAGCTGGAGACCTACTGCATAGCACCGCTGGAATATGCTTAAAACAATGAAACACGCAAAATGATCTTAGACAAGCTAAAGCGGTGATTTCTCCACAATTTGGGTGGAATTTTGATGTGCTGCAGTATAGAAAGCCACACCTGGAACTCCTGACGAATTTTCTCGCGCGCCATTATAATGTAACTAGTAGTCGCCGTGGTCTAGTGGTTAGTGTGTTGGCTTACTAAGACATGAGTCCTGGGTTCGACACCCAGCTCCGACATCTTAAAAAATAGAAATATGAAAAAAATATTTCTTTCGGCGACTACCTCTCAGCAGTCTTCTGGCAAAAACTCTAAAAGTAATTGATTGCCATGAACAAGTTTCTCAAGTCTGTCGTTCGGAGTCGACGTTAAACTGTAGGTCCCGGTACTCATGGATAAAAATTTACACACACGAGTGCTGCGAGAAGCTACGCCGTAATCCTGACACAGGGTTGTAAAGGCCAGTTATGTATGTATGTACTATAATGTAAGAGTGCAATTGCAGAGAATGGCGATCACAGATGTAAGTGTTTGTAGTGAGACACACACGTACTGTATGAATGTGCTGTTTTGAATAGATTTAGACGGACGTTTCTAGTGAGGCAACGAATGTCTTTGAAAGAAATATCCACTACTAAAATAACAGACTTGCTGCCATTTATTAGGAAGGCAATATGTGTGCTTAACAAACAGTAGACATGAAAGGACCAATAAGTCGCGGTCTCTAATTATAAAAAAATTTCTCTAGGCCATCTAATCTGACTGTAGCTGTTTAAAAATTCGTTATGCCTTCACGCTTCTATTAATTTCTCACCATTTTCTTTGTAATATTGTGGAAAACAAAAAACAAGAGAACAAAAACGCATTATAAAACTATCAAGAATTTTTATATTCATAAGTTGACACTTCGTTTGCATAAAACACATTAACTGTCTGCGCATGTGCAGAATTGCAACAACTATGCATACGAGCAGTTTACCCATTATAATGTTAAAAACAAAACCAAGCTGCGAGTAAATGATCACTTAACATATGACGCTTCAATGATTAGACAAAAATATTAAAAAAAAAGAAGTAAAAATGGTTATACGCACCCATTTTAATGTTTTTTTTTTTGCTTCTTAGCGATGCTGTCAGAAAAAAAAAACACTTTGTCACGATTTGTTTTTTTTTTTATTTTCCTTAAGAGTTGACAAAAATTGTTGATGATTTTAACAAAAAACTTACATACTCGTATATTGGTTTACAATTTTTAGGGGGATTAAAAAAGAGGCGTATGAAAATAATTATTTAAAACCCTATTTAAATATTTCATTTTTTGTTTTTTTTTCGTTTAATTTTGTTTAACTTAGTCATCATATGTATCTGCAACCGGGCAAAAGGCATTAAATTGTCATGATTTGAAAACCGGCATTTATAAATAAATTTTTTCTTTTTTTGTTGTTGTTGTTGTTGCTATTTTTGTTGGTTACTTTAATCAACCAATTAATCATTATTCGTATATTAGTTTTAAATTGTTAACAACAACTACTCCTATATTATTGCTTTTATTATTGTTGTTCTTATTGTTGACTGTTAACGTACATTTATGAATTTGCCATTTAAGTTTAAGGAAACACAACAAAAAAAAAAAAATAAATCTTAAAATTATGACTCATATAGGCGGCTAAAACTGACCGACCCTCCATTTGAACAAACGGAATATTTTCTATTTTTTTCACTGTTTTGTTCTTTTTTTCTACTTTTTTTTTTTTTCATTGCATTCGCTGATCTTGAAATGTTTCTACTTTATGTACCTGCTTCACGCATTTGCTTTTTGTATAACTTTTCTTTGTTGTTGTTATTTACGTTTAATTGTTTAAATGGGTTGCGAATTGCATAAACCTATTGAGAAGACACACTTTGCTTTGTCTAACTGGCTCCACAGCCATTTTCAGTATAGAAATAAAATAACATCGCATCCCCAAGACCCAAATAAGAAAAAAAAAATGTATAAAAAAGTAAACACGTTATATGAGTCATCGCAAACAACTAAGAAAACCTTTTCCAAGTACCAGGTATTATGAAAAAGAAAAAAAAAAGATTTTTTTAGCATATACACGAAGTACTACAACCAAAAACCATATTATGCACTTAAAGAAATGAATGGAACAAACAAAATCATAGAAGTTTATGTGTCCTAAAGACAAGTTTCCACATACACTGCAATTGTAGAAAGCCATGCACTTTCATAGTGATGCAATCTTGTGGTCTTTGACTCTGGCTATCTAAATATTGAAGAGGCGAACGCTCTTTATATTCTGGGCATGAGAATGTTCGTTGGAATAATAACATTTTTCGAGTGTCGACAGAAACATTCAGTGCATCGGTTTTTTAAATCGTATGTATTTCACTCCATTTGACCTTCCTAATATATACAACGCCTTTATCCGTCAAGATTGAATACAACTCTCATGTATGGGCAAGGTAAATTCTCTTTTGAGACCTCTTGACATACGGTAGGCTATCCAACTCTATCGATTCATTGGAGCACCGGCGCAATGTGGCATGTATTTTACTGTTCTATCGGTACTACTACGTGAGGTGGTCTGCTAAAATAAAAACATTAATTGCGAATAATCCCACATTCCTATGTACAATTCGTAACACATCTTTTTGTAGTTGTTTGCCCAATGAGTAACCCAATCTCTTAAAGAGAGAATTCGTTCTATGGTCTCACTGTTCGATTATGAAATGTTTTTCCTGTCAATTATGATATGAACAAATTCAAATCAAATATCCACAAACACTATTCCCTATTTCCTTCTACTCCTCATAATATATTTTTCTAACACTAGTGCAATGCACTGAATTAGTAGGGGTAATCCCCTGAGTATGGGTGTTGTGAAAAATATAGATTTAAAAACGATAGGTGTATACATACATATGTATATGTAAATATAGCGTTTTGACTCTACTAATTTCTGCGAAATATGGTCATACGGGTGCTTTCTCTATCTATAACACCAATATTTGCAGTAGATAGACCAGATGTTTACATATATGTATGTATACTTATACATAAGATGATATAATCAGATTAAAAATATACCAATAACTTAATTGTTCGCCAATTTTTAATAGTTCGTTTGTATATGATTCTGACTCTTTGCACCCTGGCTATATGAATGCGTCCCTTATAACCTACAAAAGATTTTAAATATTCTTACAATTAGAATTCAGTCCACTTTTTAAAGGATCATAAGCAATTGTAGTTACTGACTACTGAAAAAAGTCTGTATTTCGACTAGGCAACATTTGGTAGAAAACATCTGGAATTCTCTTTTGTTTTTTCTATCGCGTTTATACACACGAACATTTTGTCGGCAACATTCCATTATTATTGTTATTATTTGACGTTTGTCTTATGTATGCATTGCATTAAAACATACAAAAGAATGGCAACAAAGCGATCGCCAAGTACCGATTCTCTCTTCCTCATCTGCAATTTGCTGCAATTTTCAAATGTTCGATCATCTAAATGCAGACTAACAAGAATCACACAACAATTCTACAACAATTTAAAATGAAAGAGATAGCAAGTATTCGCAAAAGTATATACAATATATTTGGCCTTTTAAAATTCTAACAAATTTAATAACAGATGTATACACTCTGCTCTTTCCCTGTTAATTTTATTTATCCTTTGAAACAATAGTGACAGCAATAGATAGCTCATATCTTCAACTACAAAAGGCAATAATGAGGGCTTCGTTTCTGTAGCTTTTTGCGAGAAGTTTTCACATCGAAATGTTTGATCTCGATTTGTGAGTAAAAAGTGTGTGTGTGTTAGTCAATGTGAGAAAAGAGACCACTGATTATTGGAATATTTCAAAGCAAATGTTACTACATAAAAACAGTAGGAATTAAAGATTTTAAATTACAACATAGATGTCCAGTAGTGGCTGATATCAGCAAATTAAACTCACACGTATACTTACGCTCTTTTGTTTGATCGTCAATCAACCAATATATAATAAGACACAGAAGTTCTGCAAGTGTAGTTTGTCTCTCCCACTCAACATGCGGATTTCCTCTTGGTTGATTGACGATCAAACAAAAGAGCGTAAGTATACGTGTGAGTTTAATTTGCTGATATCAGCCACTACTTGGCATCTATGAACTACAATAAATACGAGCATAATGCCCGTATTCCCTACAGTAGTTGTCAAGTGTAAGTGTGTTTGTTTACTAGACAAGAACTTTCGGTTCAAACCCCAGCTCTGACTTCTTGAAAGAACGAAATATGAAAAAATATTTCTATCGGCAACCACCTCTTAGCAGTCTTCTGGCAAAAGCTCTGAGAGTAACTGATTTACATTAACAAGCTTCTCAAATACTATATGTCGTTCGGAGTCGATGTGAAACTGTAGGTCCCGTACTCATAAATAAAAATTAACACACACAATATGGATAGCTCGGCCGTAATTCTGAAAAAAGGGGTGTAATGTATGTGTGGAGGATGTAAAAGAATTGGCATTAAATCCAATTTTTCTTTATTATAATATAATTGTTTTGTCTTCTCTACAAAACCTGCTCCATTTTAAAATGCGAATAGTTTCTACAGTTCATGCAGGAGAAAATTCCCAAATAAAAGTTACTTAAGTATTTCCAGTAGCTTATTACTACTGCTTCCAAAAGGCTAAAATGACAGAAAGTACTCACAAATAAAAACTACAGAAACATATCGATATGAGAATTAATTTTTAATGTCAACTGGCATTGTTTTTATTCTCTCGTTTCATGTCAAACGTTGCTCCATATGAGAGTTGCAGAAACGAAGCACAGATTTAAAATATTCTCGTAAATGGCAATTTTGTATACTCTCTCATGACCTATTTTTGTGCAATGTGGCCACATAGACATTTTTTCTCACATGCTAATAGGTGGAATGAGTATTCCTTATCTTTATTTACCAGGTACTACAAGTATATTCAGCATTTTTGATATAAATATCTAACAAACAAAAAAAAGAAAAACGAAAATTTTTGTCTTTTGTTTGTTTTGCTTCCTTTTCATTATAATTTTTTTCTCAGTGTTTATTTTGGTAAAATTCAACAACTAACCTAGTAAGTAGTAGTTTTGGCTTAAAAAATTGATTTTAGCAACAGGTAGTCCAGAGTCGCCTTTAAATGCAAACAGTGCCATTGAAAAAAAGAAAAAAAATCTTGGCCTTTTTTAATTTTCGCTCCTTCTTTTAAAATAATGTTTTTTTTTCTGCGTTTTTCTTAATGGCAAAAATTGATCATTGATCGCTGATCTTTTCAAAAATAAAATCAACACAAGAACCACAACAATAATAATAAAGAGGAAAAAAAAATAAGAAAAAAAAAAAATTAAATCTCATGGCTATGTGATATTGACTTTTTTCATTTATTGTTTAAGTTATTGTTGTTCTTGGTAGTTCAGTTGATTTGTAGGTCTCCATAAAGTTTTGAACGTCTTTAGTAGTTTTATTTTTGTTTTTGCAATTTTTGCTTCTTTAAGCTTTGAAGATGAGTCATTGTTTTAAAAGTCTGTTGTTACGAGAATATTGTGGTTAAATAAAGAAAAAAAATAAAACAAAATTTATACGAAAAGACCTTTTAATTGGACCTGAGCTGCATATTAAATGCTTCATGAAATTAATATGCTCGTGTTTCTTATTCAAAAATTTTCTATAAATTAATATATGGTAACAGATAAGAAGAAGAGATAGATTGTGATTAAAATCGAAAGAAAAAAAAAAAAAAACAATAACATTTAAATGATTAACGAAACATGTAGAAACAATATTTAAGCAATTCAAACACTTTGGGCAAAAGATTTGTTAGAGAAAATCTACAGAGTGCTGACAGAGAGAGAGAGAGACAGAGTCTGTAATCAGCAAAAGTGGCGCTTTGACAAAACAGTACTAAAAATAAAACATAAAGAAATGCAGTGCAATGGAAAAAATCTAAATTATGCACAGAAAATGATGAAGTAGTGGTCAAAGCTTGCAATTAATAAATGCAAACAGAGTGTATCAATTAGAAGTGTACGGCTACCCAATAACCAGATTTTGTTTTGACTTGTTTTCAATCAAAATTTTAAAAATTAATTTCTAAAAATGTGTAATAATTGTTTTTTTTTCTTATTATTATTCCTATAAGTAGTATGCTCCAAGGCAGGCGCTGCGACCCATAGCATCTTGTGTGTCCTACTCATCAGTACTAATTCGGCCGGAAAAGGTACTCGTTAACCAAAATCGTTCATTAGAAGCCTCCAGCTCAATTATTCAATTATTATATCGTCGATGGAATTAAAGAACGCTGTAACTGACAAAAAATCGAAAATACGTTTTTTACATAATTTTTATAAAAAAAAAAAAATACGCGTCGATTGGTCCCGGTCCCAGATCTCTACGATGAAAATAAGTTCACTTACTCTGTCTGCGAAATGAAAAATACCAGTGTATTTGTTTTACTTTTATAAAAGTTTATTGGCTCTGGTGAACATTTAAGGTTTTGTCAGTTACAGCGTTCTTTAATTCCATCGACGATATACAGGCTGGGCAAATTTGAGGTTAGGAAGTAAATTGACTGTCCAGTGATGAAACGTCAAGAATTATGCTGTTTATTTAATAGAAAGTTAGAAAATTTTAACTACCCTTGAACAAAGAATTTTAATTGTGAAATTTTACTATCAAAATCATTTTACTGTACCACTTCGTAAAATTCGAGCAGCTTTTCCTCGTATTTAGGCTTCTTTTGAGAGCGCTGAGCGTAATTTAATCGCTGCTGACAATAGACCAAAACAATGCGCTCATAGTAGAGATGCACACAAACCCGCCGTCCAGCAAAGTGTTGAAAATGAGCCTGGCACATCAACTCGCCGACGTACGCAATAATTCGGCATCACCAGAGGCATTTTGCGCAACATTTTGCATAAAGTTTTTTATCTTCCTGCTTTTAAAGTTAATTTTTTTATTTTACTTTGTAAGCAGCGAAAATTCGACTGGATGAATGTAACTTTCCACTACATTTATAAGTAATTCCACAATTAATTTGCAAAACTTTTGATTGAATTTTAATAATAAAGTGAATTGAAAAGTAATAAAAACTGTTTGGGTATTAAGGGAATACCCATCAACCTTAACGGGTTGTGATAGCTACATATAGGGCGCTGTGACATGAAGATATCAGTGAGTGAGTGATTAATCAGGTCTAACGATTATTTTCCACTGTGTCTAGTAATATGTGTCAACCGTTCGCATATGCTGATGATGTTCAACTTTTATTTAAGAGCTTTTCTGATTTTCCTGATGTATTGCAAAATATGATAGACTACACCGTTAGATTGTTATGTAATTGGATGTCTGATAATGGTCTTGCTATTATTGCAAGTAAAACGAAAGCTATGTTTTTTGGTAATAACTCTAGTAACTGTTTTTCTATCGTTATGGATCATAAGCACATTCAGTTTGTTGATAAAATTAAATGTCTCGGTCTGATTACACAGGTTTACAAATTTTTAATTTGGAAAAATACCAAGAACGCCACATGCCTAGATAAGTTAATTGGGACCTCCTGAGCACGAAAAACGCATTTATTATTTTTTTCTAAGTACAGTTTTTTAGATAACGGTACTTTTGTGTTTTTCGATGTATGGCCCAACTCAAACCCTTGTGGAGTCCACTTTTTTACATTTAACGCTTAAATAACACAGCACAGCGTTCCAAGAACACAAAGGCAATCGCTACTTTAGTGTACTAAAAAGTAACATACATGCATACACATACATAACTGCCCATTACAACAATTTCTCAGACTTACGGCTTAGCATCTCACAGCAACCATATGTGTGTAAATTTTTATCCATGAATACCGTGATGTACAGTTTAATGTCGATTCCAAACGACAGATTTTAAAAGCTTTTTCAAGGCAATCAGTTACTCTCGAAACTTTTGCCAGAAGGCTGCCAAGAGGAAGTTGCCGAAAGAAATATTTTTTTATATTTCCTTCTTTCAAGATCTCAGCGCTGGGATTTGAACACGGAGCTATTGTCATTTTATATACATATCTAAATATATAAAATGGAATGTTTGTTTGTTTGTTTGTACCTTATAGGAGACCAAACCTCTGGACTGATCTTCTTGAAATTTCCACAGCATTTAACTGAGACTCTGGCATGATTAATAGGGTACTTATTTTCGACCACGCCCACTTTTACGGCCACTTTTTAAAATTATGTAATTGCTCTTATATCGTTTTAACAGATTTACTTCAAATTGTATACACAGTATACTCCAGGCGAGGTAGAAATAAACATTTTTAACGCCACGCCCCCTGTCACGCCTATATTTAGGCTAAATTTTTTGTGAAAGTTTCAAACTCTTTGTTCTCTGTAGAAATTTGTTCCTTCCAATCTGCTTTCAATCTATATATCTAAAAATGAATGTCTGTCAGTCTGTTTGTTTATTTGTGCTTTGTAAAAGGTTAAACCCTTGGACCGATCTTGCTGAAATTTTCACAGCATCTTACTGTAACTCACGATGGAATAATAGGCTATATGAAGTTTTGATTGGATAGTGGCGTGGTACCTCCTATTTAACCCAAAATTTCAAATCGTCATATCTTGGGCATTTTTTGACCAATGGCGGCAGTATTTGCATTGTATGGTATTCCCATGAATATAAATACGTTCCAAAAGAAAAGTGGGCGGGGCACGTCCCTATGTTTGTGGTATATTAGAGGCTGGAACTGTTAACCGATCTTAAATTTTCACAGTGTGCCTCTTTGACTCAGGAATACTTATTACCTGATAATATTTTTCGACCATGCACACTTCTGCACCTACTTCTTTACTACGTTTATTAACGGCTTTACCTTAACCTTTAACTACGGAGGTGAAATATTTTTTCATAGTTATTGACGTGGGGTAAATTTTACCACCTTTTGTTTTATCAAAAAAATTAGTCAAAAAAAAATTTTTTTTTTAATAATTTATTTTTAAAAGAACAAGAAAATACATTTTTATATAAATAGCATTATAAAAATAAAATAATCAAAGATTTAGTATAACAAAACAGGGACTCAATAGCGCTCAACCGAAGAAAATAAATTAAAAAATCTAAGGAGGGTGTAAAATTTACAACCACCTCAGTAGTTAAAGGTTAAATTTGAAATACATTTGAATTAAAATAGTGGGGTAGCCTCATTCCCTTTCTTCCACAACTGTCTGCAAAATGTATAAATACTTTCAAATTTATTATATAGCGAGGGAGTAGCGAAGCACACCGGGTTCAGCTAGTAGTATATAAATTTAAAAATTTTAAAATTAAATCTTTTTCCTCCACCCTATGCTACTGATAAAGAGGAGAACATTCTCCTCTTCATACTTTTAAAGATCAAATATTTTCAAATTTTTAAAAGATAAGTTTATTAAAACGAAAACAAATGCTCTTTTTGCAAAAATATAATGCAACCGCCTTTACAGTTCTACTTGAGCATTTAATTGAGAAATATGTACAAAATCTTTATGGATTTTCAATATAAAAATATAAAATTTCTCAGAGGAATCGTAATACTTGCAGGGTTAATTACAGCAGTGTTTGGATTGCCAGATACAAATATAGGTCGGTCATATAAGCCATTTGATAAAATTTAAAAATTCCATCCATTATTTATTTCAGCCAATAAATATTTCTTGGAAAAGCAAAAATTTTTATTTGAAATTGTGCACAAAATCGAAGAACCTTTACAAAATGAGGAATGGCTTAATCGGGGTAAGACATTGGTTTGGGACAAGACTTGCTATATGGTAAGTAGAACAAGAAACAAAACTAACGATCCCTATAAATAATGCATAATTGTGGCATTACAGGAATTTAACAGTTTAATGGAAGGTTATGCCCTGAAAGTAAATTCTAGCACTTTGTTGCCCATTAATCGGAATTTTATTTTAACGGATATCAAACATTTAAAGGAACTAAAGGGTCTTTATTACTTTCTCTATTATGCTCAAGACTTTGAAACTCTTCGTCAAAATATATGTTGGGCTCGTATGAATGTTCAACCGCAAATGTTTGTCTATGCCCTGACGCAGACCTTAATGAAACGAGAGGATTTCAAGGATCTTAATTTGCCTAAAATCTATGAAATATGGCCTCAACATTTTTTTGCCGACAAATATATCAGAAATTTAAAACATTTCGATTACGTTACATGGAGTAAAGTGGAGACGTATAAGTCTAAAGATGCCCTATCTAACACAACTACTCACTTAACTTGTCAACCGCTACAATGGTGGTGTAAAGAGAATTTGTCTTATCAAATCTATCAGGAAAAGGAACGTTTGCTATATCCCAAAACTATTTATGGTAATTTTAGAAATACCAGCAAATGGTTACAAGCTTTAGAAGATGTTTCCCTATATTGGCTGCCAGTGGATTTCAGTAGAGAAGTTGCCTCTTCAAAGGAATTAGCTCTAAGAGAACAGACCTATTTAATGGAAGATAAGTTTTGGAATTCTTATTGGTATTATATAAATATGGGCTTATGGTTAGATGAACGTGGCGAAAATGATTTATATGGTAAATTCATTAGAGACTGGTGGTTTTGGAATCTACAGCAAATTGTTAGCAGATTTAAAATGGAGAAACCAGCACCAAATTTCAAGCAGACTTCACTAAATCCTTATTTAATAGATTTTTTAGGCAAAAATTACCAAACCTGGGATACATCATCGGCGCAGCATATGCAGGCGTTTCTTAAGGATTTATTTGCCACAACTGAAAAGGCTTTATATGAACAAACGTATGAGCTTCAAAATAAAACTAGACTTCAATTAAATAATCCCGATCATTTGGAATATTTTCTAAATGAACGTTTTGCCATAAACAAGATACTGAATGCCTTAATGACTGTACCAAATAGGCAGAGATCTCTAACAGTTCTACAAAATTTTGAAACCATGTTAAGGACGCCAGCATTTTATGAATATGCCGAATTAATATTGAAACTTTACAAGTCATTAAAATCAAATTTTGAGCCCTATAAATTACAAGATCTTCCAAGCACTGGAGTAGTTATTAACAACGTTGAAATCACAGAGTTGAGCACCTATTTTGAAATTGTCGATACTGATGTCACTAATCTTTTAAGGGCTTCAAATATTTATTTCGAACGCAAACTAATGTGGTTTAAACCATTAATGGTCAAGCAAGCAAACCTACAACATGAACCCTTCACACTACACTTCAATTTTACTTCGGATAAGCCACAAGCGGTATTAGTACGCACATTTTTAAGTGTTGACAGTTCGGCAGATACTTCAGAATATTTTCAATTGGACTCTTTTGTTAGCACATTAGCTGTGGGTTATAATATAATCGAAAGAGAATCAAAAGATTTTTACGGTTTTATGTCGCCTCCTTTAACTTACACAGAATTATATCACTTTACCAAATTGGCCTTAGATGAGGAATATGAATTCCCCCTCAATATTACCACGGGCAATTGCAGATTTCCACATCATTTAAAATTGCCAAAAGGCATAGAGGGCACAGGACGTGCTGTTAAATTTGTTTTTGTGATAACATCTTATAATTTCCGTTTTCACAAGGGTTACAATTTGGATTGTGACTTTTCAAGTGGTATTTTGGCATTCGATGATTTATCACCAGGTTTTCCGTTCGATCGTGATGTAGCAGAAAATATTTACACGAATGATAATGTTTTAATTAAGAAAATGAAAATCTATCATGATGAAGAATTGAGATTTAGGTGAAAAGAAGGAAGTTAATATTTACAAATAATTTACTGCGTATTTCTTTAAGGAATATTTGTATAAATTTTTACTTATAATTGCTACTTACAAAGCAACTAAAATATTTTATTAAAATCAAGTCCTACTTAGGATAACAAAGAAAATTTCCTTTTATTTTCTTTTCATTACAGTTAAAAAAAAATCATATAGTAAACCCTGAGAATATTTTAAGGCGTTTTGCGTAAATCTTTTCTCCATATAACCATATAGTAAAAGTGGTTAGAGCGCTCGCACAAAAACTCAAACGTCCCAGATTCGAATCCCAGCAAAGGTGAAAAATGAAAAAGTTAGTTTGCAGTTTTTTGAAGAAGTCCATCTATAAAGTAATCGCTCCCTGACCTTCCACTCTACTCCACCTTAACCATTGACAACGAAAAACGAATGATAAGGAGAAAAACGCCACCTATTGGAAAGTAGCAGATAACAGCTAAAAACGCACTTAGCGAAGGCACTCACCGCAACCTACATGCAACGATTAGGCAATTGCTGTTGATCATTCAAAGATGAAGGTATAACACTGGCCTTTGAATGATCAATTCACAGCAATTTGTCTCATTCCTAAGGAGCTTAATAATAAAGGGTGTTTTTTATTGAGGTATAGAACTTTAAGTTGGCATCACTTTTTAACTGGCGGCCATTTTGTCAGCTGTCAAGTGATTAATATTTAGTTTGGTTTGCCATTTCATTATGAACAGGTTGACAAAAGAACAACGCTTGCAAATCGTGCAAATTTATTTCGAAAATAATGGTTCAGTTCGCGAAGTTTACCGCAAGCTCCGTCCATTTTATGGTCGACATAATCCAGCTTGTGCAAGAATTAAAGCCGCGAGACCATGCAATGCGTCGTGATTTTGGTGTATGGGCCGAAAATGAGATTGATCTCGATGCTGATTTTCATCGCAAAATTTTGTTCAGTGATGAGGCTGATTTTTGGTTGAATGGCTACGTCAACAAGCAAAATTGCCGCATTTGGAGTGAAGAGAATCCACATGAGACCCTTGAGACGCCATTACATCCACAAAAACTGACTGTTTGGTGTGCTCTATGGGCTGGTGGAGTCATTGGGCCATACTTCTTCCGAAATAATGCTGGAGAGTCAGTTACCGTTAATGGAGACCGGTATAGAGCCATGATAACCGACTATTTTGTTCCCGAATTGGATGGCATGAATGTGGATGAGTTGTGGTTCCAACAAGACGGCGCTACATGCCACACAGCGCACGCCACAATCGATTTATTGAAGGAAACATTCGATGAGCGCATAATTTCGCGGAAAGGACCTGTCAATTGGCCACCAAGATCGTGTGATTTGACACCATTGGGTTATTTTCTTTGGGGATATGTGAAGTCGCTCGTCTACGCCAACAAACCAGAAACGTTAGGAGACTTGGAAGCCAACATTCGTGGCGTTATTGCCAACATACGGCCCCATATGCTCGAAAAAGTGGTTGAAAATTGGACCTGTAGAATTGGCTTTATTCGAGCTAGCCGCGGCGGCCACATGTCCGAAATCATATTTAAACATTAATGGCATAAAATTATCCTTCCAATAAAGCCAAATTGATGGACATTAAAACGATTTTCTTGTGTTTTATTTCAATTCGAAGTTCTATACCTCTAAAAAAAACACCCTGTATAAGAAAACAAAATACATGTTTTGTTGTCATAATGTGCTGTTCTTTCCACGAAAATTCCAATACAATGCACAGAATTTAGTAGGGGTTTACCCCTGAGTATTGGTCTCAATAAAAAAAAATAAATGAAATGAATCATTTACTTAACTTTAAGCAATTATTACGGCTATTTCGATTATTTTAGAAGAGAAGAGCTGATGAAGAGCTAAATGGCGGATAGAGCACATAAACCCCCGCACGACGATATGTATATAGAAATGATGGCCTTGTAGAAGAACACAATGAAAAAATTAAAGAACGATAGTTATGTGGGGAAGAATTTGTAGTAGAATCTGTAGTCTAGTATTTAGTGTGTTGGCTTACTAGACAAGAACTCCGGGTTCAAAGCTTAACTTTGTCATCTTGAAAATATAAAAAAAAAACATTTCTTTAGGCGACTACCAGCAGTCTTCTGGCAAAATTTCTGAGAGTAACTGATTGGCATGAATAACCTTCTCAAGATTGTCGTTCGGATTCAACGTTAAATTGTAGGCCAGGTACTCATGAATAAAAACTGACGTACACAATATGGGTGCTGTGAGAATCTAGGTTGTAACTCTGAAACAGAGCTGTTTTTTAATGCCAATTTCGTATGTATGAGCGCTGCTGAAATTGGAAAGTTTCTGATATTTTATTGAATAATACACCACAAGAATAACATTGACATCCTAAAAATGAATCTCCACCCTTGGTTTTTTTTTTATTTAAGACAAATACTCAAGGATAAACCTCTACTAAATGCAGTGCATTGTATTGGAATATTGAATATATAGATATAGATAGACTGATGTTAAGCGCCTTATGGCAATGGGACAAATTGCTGTCAATTTGATCACTCAAATTGCAGAAAAATGGGTATTGCTGAAAATTTCATATTTACCCAAGACAATGACGCCAAACACACGGCACATAATATCAAGTTATGACTATTATACCACACTTCTTCTTTATCACCGAATATCAATCAAATTAAAAATTTGTTAGATCATTTAGCGAGTGAAGTTAGAGAGAGGAAGCTAACAACAAAGACTCAACTTACAACATCTTTGCAGATAGAAATAGGACAAATATCGACCCAGGTGACCCAAAACTTAGTGAGTTCTCCTACTAGAAGCCATAGTTTAAAACAAATGTTCTCTTACAAAATATTAAAATTTATTTAAATATTAAATGTGTCGCTTGTTGGGACCAGCACGTCTCTATGACCACTTCGTTTCTGCTCAAGATACACGTCAGGAAAGTTTTTATTAATCTATGGTAATAAAAACTATAAACTCCTACGTTTTTTAATATAAGAATTTACATTTACTGTGATTTTCTGGCGAAAGTTCGAAATGAGCGCTTACTTTTTGAATTACAAAAAATAAACTGAGTTTTTACGCTCTATAATTCACAAGTTTTTAATTTTTTTGTTTGAATTCATTAAAGTATTCATTATTACTTAAGAAGAAGTTAAAATGTGAGTAAAATTTATCTTGGGTATAATAAAATTTGTTAAAAAAATGATTTTCACTAACTTTTTGAGTCAACTGTACTAAATTTAGTAAATATCAGTTTATATTGGTCATGCATATATTAAAAGTGTGTTTATAAAAATGGATGATTTGTCAGTTTCTTACATGCTTTTAAGAATACTCGTGTTATAAATCCAGAAGCTTACCTGAAAAAAAATAGAAAAATATAATTATTTAAATTATTTATAAAACAAACTTTATTAAAATGAAGACGTTTATTTATTTTAAATTAGATATTTTGCTACGCCTTATAAGATGAAATATGTATCCTAAGAAAACTATATAAAGAGGTAGCGTAATATCGAATAAAAAAACAATAAATAAAAGAAAAAAAAGAAATTGTTTTTTTTTTCATAAAAAAGACTTTTAGACATATTCTACATTTTAAAATCAAGTGAAAGAATTTTTTATTTCTTAATTGTGGCAAATTTTTATTTAATTTTTTAAATAGTATGGATTTATAGAAGTTCGCGTACCATAACAATAACACTGGTCTACAAATTTGGTAGAAAAAAATTGACTGCAGAAACAGAACATTGCTTTAGCTAATATGGGTGCGTTGAATTCGAATCTGGTATAAAAATGGGCTATCACGTCGTGTTATAATTTTATCGCAAGCAAGAAAACTGTAAAAAGCAGTCAATACTGTCACTACAACTTCACTATTACGAGTATTAATTTGACAGAAGCCCACATTCATGCTAAACCTTTATAATACGAGTAGTAGTGTTTAAGCCTATCAGGAAGATCTTGTGTTACTGATTAAAGCTATTTTTGCTTTGTGTGCGGTGAATATTTAGTTGGAGAAAAAAAGATGTGCAATCTCAGAATCCTTAAAATACGAGAATATTTTTTAATATATTTGTATTATTTTCCTTGACCTTTTTATTAATTTTATTATTAGTTAACTTATTTGAGCTTAAGGTCGAATAAATATTTATGTTATTTATTTTACGATATTTCGCTACTTCCCTCCTTCCTTATTTAAGACCAATACTCAGGGGTAAACCCTTACTCATGCAGTGCATTATTGTATTGTATTGGAATTTGAAGATACATACATGCATAGATAGATTTTTATTTAATTTTGTTATTATGCGCCTTTTTTGTTGATGAGAAAAGTTGCAGTCAATTTGACCACTCAAAGGCCAATGTTATACCTTCTCCCATGAGTGATCACCAGCAATTAGCCCATCTGTCAGTGGATGTTAAATGTGAGTGGCGAGCGTCTTCAGTAGGTTAGCTGTTATCTTCCCAGAAGGTGGCGGCGCTGTACTCCTGATCATTCGTTTTTGGTGAAATAGACTGAAAATGTTAGGGAGCAGTTTCTTGAAGATCGACTTCTTGGTGGGGGGAGGGTACCTCTTATTTTTAAATTATAATTTTATAAAAACCGCTAATTTTATTTTATAATTTTTGGCTGGGATTGAACCTCGATCGTTTGAATTTCTGTGCGAGCGCTCTAACAACTAATTCTGCTGGCAGAAACTATTAAAAACCGTGGACACCGACAATGTTTTGCAATTGTTGCAGAACTGTTTCATAAAAGTGGTCAAATGGCAAGAAGATCTAGTGAGTCAAGTAACCACCTGTTTAACAAAAGTTGCTGGATTCAATATGAAAAATCGAAAAAATACCACCACTTAAACGTCCACCAAACGATGCATTAGCAGTCATTACCAGTGCTACAAACCGTGAATCTGAAACAGCGTTTACCAGTAGTAGTAGTTTGTAAGAAGCTGATGATGAACGTCATTTAGTGACTCAAGCTGAGCTGAATGATCTAATTTGAGGTTTACGTTTAACGACCTGGGCCACCAGTCCATAGCTGTTTGGAGCTTATACTGGCAGTAGTACTTGTACTACGAAAGCTTGACCGGAGGCTTTATCCTGGTACCGCAGGAGTCAGGAGCCCCAGGGACTTGTCCCTGCTTGGATATGGTGTAGGCCCCCTTGTGGGAGCATCGCGGGGGCTGTGGCTTAAACCCAAATCGCAAGGAGAGCATAGGCTCAGTGTGGTATGGCATTGCAACCAGGTACCGTGACCCATAGATCGGTAGGAGTTTAAATAGTCTCCGACTCTCATGTGTGTGAAGTGAAGTTCATGTCCAAATGCATGGCTTCGAATTTGGTACTCAATATCCTTGCATGTTGGGGGCGTTGGTAGACGACGCATTGTATACACCCGTGTCTCGGACACCATGTGGCATGAATATGGACGATACGCACGTAAAACTAGATTTACTAGCCTCACGCATGTAGCAGTGGAAACATCTTCTAAATTACTGTAACTTTACTATAGAGATAGAAGTTTGGATTTGGCTGCATGGTTTATAAAGAAACACTCTATTCTACACTCTACTGATGCCTATGGTTTATTTAAAAAAATTAATTACCCATATGACAAAACTAAAGGCTCCAAGTATAGTTTAAAAGCTCTTCTTTTGAATAATGCAAGTCAAAAACCATCCATACCAAGTGGAGCGTACTCACCATGACTTAATGCAAATTGAAAGAAATTATCAAGGATTTTGGAACAAGAGCATTTTGGGACACTAATACGCCGGGTTCTAATACGTGAAACCGAACCAACAAACTACAAACGACTTTTAAATAACGCCATTCATTTAAAAAAAAATTCTTAATTTTGAAATAAATGATGATTTTCTGATTTTCTATGTAAAAAAGGCATCCATCAGTACCAGTTACAGATTCGAATTCAGCCCCCCTCAAATTACTCTAGGAAAGATATTTGGTTGCTCTAATCCATAAACCTTGTCTACTACTGTATCTACTTGTAATTGACACATAAACACATAAATGCTAAAAATATACTTAAAGGCACTTGTTATAGCTTTAATCCGTACTTCCATTTCATTATCTATTAAGAAAAATAAAAATAAAAAATTTAAATTTTGAAAAATTTTACGTTAAATTTTATACAAATTTTTTATTTGTAACCCAAAAAAACGAAAAAATCGAAAAAACGAAACAAGTTTTTCAAAATTATTTTATAGATTTTGTATTTGTTGTTTTCTTTTTGGTTTAATTTATAATGACGTTGTAAAAAATGTTTTTGTGTGCGTGTGTGTAAATGTATGTCTGTATGAATATTGGAAACAATATTATAAACACCTGCATGATTTTAAAATCAAATTTTAAAAATAATAAAACGACAGAGACGGCTACGGTAACGGCGACGAAGACTGCTACTTACTTACTACTGCCACTGTGGCTGCAACACTAACAACTATAATGACCCATAAGCCAATACATTGATAACCCCTATAAAAGCAAATTAAAATACAACACCACAGAACAGAACAGAATACAGCAAAACGACATGAAGCAGAATAATAATTTTCAAGTAAAAATATACTCAAAAACAAAACAACAACAAAAAATGGACAGACAAACAGACAAGTGTATAGAAAAATTGGAGCCAAAACAAAAACTGAAAATTGAAATTGATAATAAACAAAAACAGCAACAACATAAATAAATTAAAATAAAAGAAACCCAAAAACAAAAAAATAAGTGTTTCTTCATCAGCACTTTACTAGACAGGATTTCTGTTTTTAAGTTTTTTTGCTTTATTGACTGCCTTTAGGTAGAAGAATCAGAAACAACCATTAAACAATGAATCCCTAAAAACTAAACAGCCCTTAACTGCTAGTTTAGGTTCCTCTTTTTCACATTTCATTTCAAAAACGTCATTTTGTTTAATTTTTAGTATCTTCGGCTTTTATTTCTAAGAAATTTAAAACTTTTGCTTCGTAGTTTCTTGAAGCAAAAAGGGAAAAAAGAATCATTCAAATGGTTAGCATTTACTAAATCCTTCTTATTGATGAAGTGCCAATACAAAAAATTCTCAACCCTCCCTTAAAAAAGAAAAAAATTAAAGAAGAAAAAAAATAAAAATGTTAAAACCATTAAAACCATGTAGCAGGTAAAGAAATCAAAATTTTTAGTGCGAAAAAAAGGTTCCACATCAATTCACATTCGATTAAAAAATAAATGCTGTATGATTGAGGTTTATGAACAAAAAAACAAACAAAAAAAAACAAAAAATTAAATTCTAAATTAGTTTTAAAGACAATTATTATATGGTGATGTGGTCAGTTAATTTATGACTCTGGTTAAATCTGAAATTTATAGGATTATTTTAGAAAACAAAAAACATATTTCAACGACTGGCAAATGTAAAAAAAAAACTATAATACTTATACCCACTTGTATATTAGGGTGCGACTTATTTGCAGGGGCCAATTTATTTTTATTTTGTAATATTATAGTCGCCGTGGTCTAGTGGTTAGTGTGTTAGCTTATTAAGACGATAGCACCGGGTTTAAGCCCCGGCTCTTACATCAGTGACTACTTCTCAGCAGTCTTCTGGCAAAAGCTCTGAGAGTAACTAATTGCCATGAACAAGCTTCTCAAATCTGTCGTTCGCAGTCGACTTTAAACTGTAGCTCCCGGTACTCATGGATAAAAATTAACACACAAAACATGAGTGCTGCGAGAAGCTACACTCAAAAAAAGACATGTACTAAACTTTGCGAAAAAAATTTTCTCAAAATAATTAAAAAAAAATTCCTTAATTTAAGTAATTTTTAACTTAGTTTGTGGAAAATTTATTAAAATTATTAAATTTGAGTAAAAAACAATTAGTTCATGAACTTGAATTTAGTTTACCAATTTCCACGAATATTTTCTTAAATTATGGAAAATTTTATTGATGTTAAGGCAATATTTATTAAAATTTAGCAATATTTTCCTCATTTTTTAGAAATTACTTAATAGTTACGAAAATTTCATTTTAGTTCACAAAATTGTGTATAGGAAAGGATTTATTCCCAATTAGTTTATACATTTAAGCGAACTTGAAATTTGATAACAGTTGCCATTGGTCTATAGACCAATTATGTATGCATGTATGTAATATTTGTCACGTAAATTCCTCCAGCAGTACTCTTAGTAGCTAAAAAAAGAAAGGCATGCACCATCAGACCACAGCCTGTAGGAATATGTTAAATTCATACCAAGCAAATACAAGTGGCTTTTTAAATATTTCGATTTTCGTGTTTAGTTAGATTAGAGTAAAATTATGTGTTTTGAACCTGAATTTGTTTACAAAATAATAATAATAGTACGGCTTTTTAAGTTATGGAAGCTCTATGCAACAATATCAACGCATCAAATATAAGACAAATATAGAAAAAATTTTGATTCCTCTTTTTGGCCTGTAGGCATGTGTGACATATCTTTCTTCTTTAATAGAAAGCAGAGTAGGAAAATAAACAAAACTTAACGTTTGATCTCATTTTGTTGTGTTCTTTACAATGAGTAAAACAAAAATAAAACAGAAACAGTGATAACGATTGTCCCATTTAATTTTGTATATTGTTTTGAGTGCTACAAATACACTAACTCAAATGTGCGTAGGTAGAACAAAAAATGAATGAGAAGAAAAAGAAAAGAAGAAGAGAAAAAAGAGCAAATTATACGAATGTAACGGAATAACAAAGCAAACACAAGAGCGAAAAGCTAATTGTTTTATTTGCGCTCTTTCTCATTTAGAAAGTATTTATGTGTTTTGGTTTTGCTCATGTACAATACCATTAAAAAATTTTGAAAAGTGTATGACTTTGTTGTAACGTTTGCGAAATATTTTATTTGTTTGCCCACTCTGATAGAAAGAAAAAATAAAACAAAATATAGAGAAATCGTTATTTAAGCCAATAGAAAGATGATTTCATGTAAACTTTGACCGCGTCTACACGTCGAATGGTTCATACGGTGGGTCCAATTTTGGCACATTCTCTCCAACATATCAGCCGATTGGTTGGTTTTCGTGGTAATCTAGTATCCAATTAGCACTTTCGCACCGCCACATCCTCGCTACCAACTTGTTAAGAGAAACACTTATGCATCACGTAACTATTGATCAACATTCACACCAGCCAGCTAATTAATATTACCAAAGAGAATTTTACCTAAAGCTCATCCCTCCATACGGCAGGGCATTCATAGAGGAAATGAAATACTGTTTCCTTCTTCTCCGGCTGCTTACAGCTGTGGCAGTATGAGTTAAATGGAATGACAATCATGATTGCTTGCTTTCCAATATCCCAAAACTCAGTTATCAAGGGCGTGATCTTACGTGATCTTTCTACTGCACGTCGTCAGACTTGCCCACCTTTAACCTGTAATCTGATGGTATGCCATATTAATCAACCCCTTTATTACTCTCATTGGTGAAAAGATCTGTTGCGCAAGAGATATTTCGACGGTAGTTCCACGTTTAGCCAGTTCTACATCTGCCTTTTCGTTACCCTCAATATTTGTGTGCCCCGGCTCCCATATTGTGGTTCACTTCCAAGGTGCTAAGGCTATTTCTGCCGTGGACCACAGTGTATACTGTGATGAAAAAAAGTAAAAGTCACTAGTTACTTATTTTACAAACACTTAAAAACAACAATTACATGTATTTTTGCTAATACTTTTAAATTGCTATCAGTTGATCACTCTTATAGCTTCATCCTTGAATGATCAACAGCAATTGCCCTGCCCCATTTGCCCGTGGATATTGATAGTGAGAAGTGACCGTTTTCACTAATTAGATTAGCTATCTCTTTTAGTTTAAATGGTACAAAAATTTTTGTGTTGTTCTTGTTATTTTTGTTGGAGTTTAGTCACTGTACCACGGCCTCGCTGTCATTGACAATATCGATCGGTATCTCATTAATAAATTCTTTCAGGCTTTCAGGTCGTCAACTGTTGCGCGCTTATCCCTATAGACATGAGCCCTGACATATGTAACTCTACAAAAAATAATCTAAAGGCATTAAATCACACGATCTAGGCGGCCAATTGATCGGCTATAACTTGAAATAAACTGTTCACTGAACAGGGATTTTATTTGGGACATTGTTTTGCGTGCTATGTGGCATATAGCATGTCCAACTTCTTCATGATTATATAATTTTATTACAGTACTAAATTTTATGAATAATGATTTATATTTGATTCGTGCTGCCAAATAAATTTTCATAAAGAAGCCGGTAACTTGGTAACTTCTTTCACTTAAAAGTTTCCTAAGGCCAGATATTCCTTTAAAAAATGTTTAATGAAGAATTCTCTTAATGAAGTAGAAAAAATCGCACTTGGCCAACAATAATTATTTTAAACGTTTTTATTCATTTATTTATTTTTTTTTTGCGGTTTTCTTGAACGAAACAAAGCATGCATCTGTCATGACAGTTACTATAAGACAGAACGGATGTTTTAAAGAAAAATCAAATGCAAGTTAAATCTTTTCTTCTAATTTCTATTTGTGGAACAAAGAAAAATGCAAGTAATTAAAAAAAAATTTTTTTTTTAAAGAAAATAAAACGCAATTAAAGAAATTTTATTAAAAACTGATACAAAAATAGTTTGAAATCAATGCCAAATGTGGTTAATATAGTTTTTTATTAAAATAGACGTCTTTTATAGGACATTTACATTCTACATTTTTTACATGTAATAGATTAGATTTGTAATCTTGAAATGAATGCAATGAAATGTAGATCGCTTACACCGTCTTTGTTTTTGGTATTTAGGATAATGGTACATGTAGTATCAAGAGAAAAATTAAAAGTTTATACATCAATTACAATTCCAATGTTATTGAAATTGCACAGTTTTTGTTTTTTTTTTAAGTTTGAAATGTAATAAAAATTTTTTCAATAAATAACATTTTTTAGTTTGTGGTCGCCGTAGTCTGCTGTGTAGCATACGGGCTTACTACACGGGAGATCCATGTTCAATACCCAGTTCTGATATATTAAAAGATTTCTTTCTTTCTTTGAAAAAATATTTCATTCGGCGACCACCTCTTAATAGGCTTCTGGCAGAAGCTCTGAGAGTAACTGCTTGCCACGAACAAGCTTCTGAAGCCTGTGGATAGTAGTCAAAATTAAACTGTAGATCCAGGTACTCATGGATTAAAATTGACGCACAAAATATGGGTCCTATTTTTTATTTATTTTGTTTTTTTTTATTAAGACCAATACTCCGGGGTTAAATCCTACTCATTCTGGAATGTTGAATATATAGATGTAGATAAACTGATGTTAAGCGCCTTATGTCAATGGAACAAGTTGCTGACAATTTGATCACTAAAAGGGGCGCTGTACTCCTGATCATTCGATTCTTGGTGGAATATACTGAAAATGTCAGAGAGAGGGTTCTTTTTTTAATTTTTCTCCTTGGCTGGGATTTGAACTTCGGTTGTTCGATTTCTGCGCGAGCGCTCTAACCACTATACCAAGAGTTTTACTACCAATTTTTACCAACTTTCGACAAGATTTCGTTAAAATCTAGTCCTAAGATAGATTTTGTTTTGTATGGCAAATTTAGCAAAAATTTTCTAACCTTCGATTAAAATCTTATAACACAATACAATAAGCAAAACCAGGCTCAAGAGTTCCAATAGGATAGGTTCCAACACATATATAATTGGCCATTACAACCCTGTGTTAGGGTTAGGACCTAGCTTCTCGCAGCACTCATGTTGTGTGTGTTAATTTTTATCCATGAATACCGTGACCTACTGTTTAAAGTCGACTCCGAACGACAGATTTGAAAAGCTTTTTCATGGCAATCAATTACTCCCAGAGCTTTTGCCAGAAGACTGCTGAGAGGTAATCGCCGAAAGAAATAATTTTTTCATATTTCTGTTTTCAAGATGTCAGAACTGAGATTTGATCTCGGCACTATCGTCTTAGCAAGCCAACACACTAACCACTAGACCACGGCGACTACATGGTAGACTATTAATGCCCGTAATTTAAATGATAGGATAACTATTGGTGTAAGTACCTAATAGATATTTTTAACTAGTCGGTAAAATGGCTTCGGTAATCTCAACATTTGTTTTATGAACCAACTAGAATTGTTAAAAAATATGGCAACTATAACTTATTTTCAATGTTTTTTTATTTAAAAGCATATCTTGCGATAATTTTTAATATCAGATGGTATATATTACACAAAAAATATTAAAGTAAGTACATTTGTTGGACAGTATTATAAAAAGA
Organism: Metopia argyrocephala; assembly: GCA_963576795.1. Classification (NCBI taxonomy): domain Eukaryota; kingdom Metazoa; phylum Arthropoda; class Insecta; order Diptera; family Sarcophagidae; genus Metopia; species Metopia argyrocephala. Next base: position 100,386,894 of record OY756210.1, read on the forward strand.
GGAAAGTTTATTCAAATATGGAATGAATATTTTCAAAAATAATAACATTTATTTTTTTTTTTCTGAATTAAAAGAAATAAAAATTAAAATTAAATCACTATTTGATAAATATTTTTTGTGTAATATATACCATCTGATATTAAAAATTATCGCAAGATATGCTTTTAAATAAAAAAACATTGAAAATAAGTTATAGTTATATATCATCTATCTATCATATTCGATGTATTTTTCAAAAATCACACCACTATTTGCGTAATAGATGTGGTTTTTTAAAATTTGTTAAACTACCAACGCTTAAGGTAACGGTGTGTGATAAGTCACTTTCAACTGGTAGGTTAAAAGTAAAAATAACAGAGAATTAAAATGGATGCAAAGAGAATGAATTTGTCGGACTTCGACATTTTTGAACTTCGTTAAATCTACGTATCTTATATAAACTGAAGTATGATCAACATCAGTGGAAAATATATTTTTTTCGACGGACCACAAATTAGACAACTAATAAAAGACCCAAACTATAAAGTAACCAGAAAAACGAACATGGCAATGTTTCTTTACTGTGATTCGAATTTTTCTTGGAACTCATAAATCCGAAAACTATATACAATCTTTGGCGGGATCATGTACAGACAACTCATTCAAGAAAATCTTATAAAAATTATTTTATTGATCAATTACAGTGACTGTTTCAACTGTGTGTAAAAATATCATACTATTGTAATAATTTTAAACCTACGAGTATATTTAAAACTAAAAGAAAACTAGAGTTATTTTCATAATCAGTACAGTTAAATTAAGCGGAAAAAATTAAAAACACCCTGTAAAATTTGTATATGTTGACCAGTGTAATCAGTTTTTGCAAATAATGCAAATTCCTCAGCTACTTCAATCCTATATATTATATATATATATATATAAAATAATTTTTTTTTTTTTCGAAAAATTTAATATTTTCTTCCTTTCTTATAAATAAATGGCAGTTTTTCAAACGAAAAGCACTTACCTAATGAATAAACCAACCGAAATTAATAGTGTAAGATACACCATATATTACCTATCGGATATGTTTTACCTAGAGGTAGAAATTACAAATTTTTGTAAACACCGTAGTTAACTATGCACTGATAGGTATCCCTTCCTTGAAATTACGGCCATAAGTAAACAGAACTGCTGAAGGATTTTGTAGTTGTTGCTGCTCCTGGCAATGACTCGAAATTTGTTGCTCAGTGTAAGTTGTTGCTTTCGGTCTTTTGTAAATGCTATTATTAAACTCAAATGAAGTTATTTGATTTAAATTATAACCGAATTTTTAATATTATACTGCAATTATTTTTATAAGTGGATTATATACTTCAAGATCTCTATACTCGTTGTCTAGCACTAAACTAACTAGACTGACTAAACTACTGCTAAACTGACTAATTGCCCAAAACAAAAGACATACAAGAAAACAAATAGATTCTTTGTTCAACATTTTAACCCACTTTCAATTATATTCTTGTCGAAATTTTAACACTAGATTTACCAACAAATTTTTATACCTATTTATACCAACACCAGTCATTTTGACTGGAATTAAAAAATAAGTGTTTTCAATGTGTAGAATTTGTATCTGCTATTAAAAATAATAAATTAATAAACAGAACTAATAAAATAAATAAGAAGTCAGGAGCTGTATTTTAGTTATTATTCAAAATAATTATGGATTTTCACATTTTTTACAAATAGAAACTTTTTTTCTGTGCATTATCCGCACACATATTTTTTGCAGACATCGCAATTTATCGTTGTCTTATTGTTATTACAGAACCCGATTTGGCACCATTTACGTATTGGATGGGGTTTTGTTTTGGAATATTGGATGTTGGACGATCAGCTTCACTTGCTATATCTTGGGTTGAAGACTGAAAGTCAGAAGTAAGCTCTTCAGCTGTTGTCTGTATCAATTTTGACGCCATTGTGCTTAGACTCAATAAAACCACTTTTTTGTTGGCCTTACTCTTATAAACTATTAGAGTACATTCATTTGTTGCATATAGTAATATTGAAAAACGAGCCATACCATCTTTCTTGTCTTTACAAATTTTTGACAGTTCCCGTTTGTTACAACGTACTGTACCCACCAGCATAGTATTTTTTCTAATAATTTGGAGGGTAAAGAAAGACATGTATACGGCTGCATTAGTCTGATTACTACATATTCGCTGAGAGGTGTTAACAAATCTCGTGTCTCATCCTTTCCTAGATAAGGAAAACCATTTACTACGTACTTTGTTTCAACATCGGACGCCAGCCAGAATTTGATCCCAAACTTATCTGGTCTGTGTGGCGTATACTGTGTGAACCTACATCTGGCCTTCGTAGGAAACAATTACTCATCTACTGTAATATATGGTCCCGGTTTGAAACAGTTTTGACTGTTGGCAATAAATTTATCCCAAACAGTCGACACTAACGCAAATTTATCATTTTGTAAGCGTTGACTTCTTTCATTTCTTTTATCGAACCGAATGAACCGTAAAATTTCTGTAAACCCATGCCTACTCATACTTTCGGAAAACAATTCAGGAGCCCATTTTTTGATCCACACATACGATAGTTTTAAACTTTTTGCTTCGTATGCAACACGTGTATACAGAATTCCAATGAGGACTTCAATTTTTCTTGTGAAAGTGTCCACTTTTTCCCCAAAACTCTAGAAGCTTCTGATTCGGTGCAAGTTCTTATATAGTCTAATACATGGTGGTCTATCAATAGTAAGAAGGCACTGCTGACCTCCTTTTCAATAATATTTCTCGTTGGGAACACGAATAAAGGTTGTAGTGTATGCTAAATATAAACAAAAATCGATTGATGATATGGAAAAACACACCAGTCAAAATGACTGGTACCGGTATAAGTATAAAAAATAAAAATTTATTTTTAATCTGTGGACACAAAATCAAAACAAGTTATCAAATTAATTATATTTTGTTGTCGTTATAAAAATCATATACTAGTTTTGGGAAAAAATATTCACATAAAGTCAATATTTGTGGTAAATAAATCAAAACCAGTCCTTTTGACTGGTGCGGTAAATCTAGTGTTAATGAAATTATTAGTTTGACTTCTTTATGAACTTCATGCTGGTTTTATTTGATAAGCACGACGTCAATGCAAGGCGCTTGGAAAATAGAAATAAATATGAATTATTTTTATGCGAAACTATTGGCAAATCGAATTGAAAATTTTTCTTTAAATCAAAAATAAATACAAAAAAAAAAAAAAAAGATCTGCATGCCAAGGTTGTCAACTTCTGGTAAATGTTAGAAAAACAAAAAACATAATCTGGTCGATGGAAAGACCGACCGACAGACTGACCACCAATTATGAATTTCAAATCTCCTGTATATGCATGTTGATGCCGCTTTGTGGTGCAATGTTTACATGTTATTTATACCGATAAAAACAAAAACAAACAAAAATAATAATAAAACGAGCCCCCTTGATACGAGTGTACCAACCAGGCAAGCAATTAATAAATAAATACTCATTCATATGGGGGCTAAATATGTATTTGTCCCCTTCTGAGTATCAATTCTGTGTTGTGCTGCAGTATAAACTGTTGCAGTGTTTAAAAATGTTTAAAAGCATGTATTTAAACGTAAATAAATTGAATAATCATACTCGTAGAATTGTGGTATCGTTGTTAGTTACTGTTGTTGCAGCAGCCTATAATATCTGAAACGGTAGTTTGTAACCGCAAGCGAATTGCATTAACCAGAGTTAAGATATACGCTCACGTAGTACCATATGAGATGTATTTAAGACAAATTTCAATGTAATTCATGTAATTTTGTATTGAACTATAAACTAAAAACACTCAAGAAAAAGTAATAAAATTTGATTAAAAGTTTTAAAAACATTTAGAGTCGTTAACACATATGGATGTATGCACATACATATTCCTTTAATACCACTCTGGTATTGGTATTACTTTTTAGCGTAGTTTTCCTTTCAGGTACCGTAACTAACAGTTATCAATTAAAAATTAAACTGAAAAAGTCATTGTGTTAAAATCGACTGACACATAGGTGTTAAACACCAATCGACTCATGTTAGGGTGCTATTACTGAATCTATGGCGATATTGGAAATACGATCTTAGCATTAACAAAATTTTTGACAGATCAGATAAAATCATAAAAAAAGAAAAAACAGTTTTATATGATATGCTGGAGACCCGAGATTTTTAAATTAATTTTGTTTCGTCAGAAACGCTTTAATTAGATTTTTGCAATAAATTTGTGTGATTCAATGGAGATAATGATGTCCGTGAAGGAATAGTACACTAGCTAAACTGAATATGTTTTCTACTCCAGCTACGGTAGTCTCATCAGAGTTTTTATGTCCTGTGCATATTCAAGACCAAACATCAACTATTTAACTCACACTTTTTTAAGAAATCGATGTCGGACAACCTTTGTGACTAATGTGCATGCTGTGAGATGGCAACCATGGTGCATTGAAGATGCTGCTGCCGCTATAAATAGAAGCATTGAGAAGACTTAAATTAATCAATTCGTCGCGTTTCCCAGCTACTTGTGTTGTGTTATTATTCTTTACGGAAGACCTTTCGAAAGGATATTAGCTTAAAAGCTTTCAAAACTCAAGTTGTGCAATCCAAATCAGCAGAATGAGCTGAAGCTCTAATTGATAATAAAATTAAATTTCCATTCAAAATTTTGTCCTCCGATAAAGCCTGTATTTCGTCGTGTGGGAGTTTATGTGCTCTATCCGCCATTTCATATTTTTTATATATCTCGAATTAATGATGCCACTTTAGGTTTTTGTTCCAACATTTTTCAAGTCTGCAATCCGTTTTCGGATATCTCGCCCAGTTTCAGAGATAAATAGCCGAAAACGGATTGCAGATTTTAACAATGTTGGTGTCAAACACCTAATGTGGCATCATTATCTCGAAATATATAAAATGGCGGATAGAGCACATAAACTCCCGCACGACGATTTGCTGAAAGGGGTATACAAGAAATAAGCAGAATTGTTACATTTGGAACGAGAACAATCCATAAGCTTTTGTCGAAACAACATAACATCCACAGAAAATTACTATTTGAGGCATTTTAAGGGCGGGCGGAGGCATTGGTCCATATGCCTTACCAAGCAATGGTGTTCAAAATCTCACTGTCAATCTTGAATAGCATACGATTGGAAATGTTTTCGTACCTGGCAAAACAGTTCCAATAGAACGGAACCACCTGCCTGCCCACTGCATCATTCACAATGGATTAATTCAAACAAACTTTTGACTAAAGAATAATTTCGCGTAATGATCTAATCAAATGGCCACCAAGATTTAACACCCTTGGATCATTTTCTTTGAGATCGATAAGAGATACTGGTGAAATGCGGACATGTATGCTGCGAAAATTTTGTAAAAATTGATGTTTTGTCAGCCGTGGCACCATAAAACTAAATCATATTTAAACTTTAGTGTCATAAAATTTTCCATCCAATAAATTTTATTTTATTGGCATTAAAAAAATATTTCTTTGTTTTAATGACTCATTTCTGTCTCACTGTAAAAAAAAAAAACACCCGATACATGCAATTTATTTTTTTTAGAAAAATTAGAACAGCAAATAGATCGCAGATAGTTCCATTTTTAACTTTAAAATTCTTTAAAAATTTCACTTATTATATTGTTGTTTTTTTGTTTGTTCCTAGTGTATTAAGTACGCCGTAGTAATGATTTACCATGGCCATCCAGCTCCATTCAGCTTACAGCGCCAACCGTAGCAGTCCTCATAGCATACAGTTAAAGTTTCTCCTGGGCATGATTTAGAGGCATCCACTTTTAATGCACATGTACTTCTCTGAAGTCTTCCAAGAAACCTAATATTGTAGGCCTTCTCTAAGGCCCTCTATCAAAAAACAGACCTATATGATAGAGTTAATCTATTTCGATTGAAGCCCCCAACTTCTACCAAGCGGCTAACTAGTGGGCCGATACGATAACATGAAACATAGGGGTCAAGATTGTGTTTTCATTGTTTTACTTTATATTTTAATTTCCCTTAAAAAACAGTTGCAGCTGATTTTCGTTTTTAACAACAACAAAAAATTTTCTTGAGTTAAAACTTATATATCTCTGCTAATTTTTTGCAATTTTAAGTCCTAACAGGCTAAAAAAACAACCAACGGGTGTGGGATATTAAACACTAACTTCCTGGTTATTTATTTTCGAAATATTTTTAGTTTGTGAAAAGAATGAATTTATGATTTTTTTTAAGCCGAATCGACAAACAATTTTCTTTGAGTGTATTTTAATACGTGCAATAATGTATTTGTATAACCTGCAGCAATAATTAACAATTCATTAATATTTTAAAAAATGTTTTTTATTTGTTTGTTTATTTTGTCTTAAGTGACCGAATTTTTATTAAAAAAAATTAAATTCGATTAAAATTAAAACTCCAAAAAAAAAAAAAAAATTACGAATTGCACTACAAAATCTCTGTTACGATTTTGTTAAAAAGTTTTTTTTTTTTTTTAAATAACGAAAAATTAATTGCAATGATTGGATTCAAATTGTATACGTTTTATGAATTGTATTGGAAAAAAGTGTCATTTTCATTAGACTTAACGACGTCAACACTTAACAGCCACATAATGTTTTGTGTCATTACTGTCCATCATACTTGTACAAGTATATACAGTACAAATTTAAGTTTTGCACAGCTGCTTAAGTCAACTTTAAATAAATTAAGGTTTGTTGCGCGTCATAAGAGAGTATTACATATGCACTACATATCGTTAGCTAAAATTCAAAAAGACGTAACTAACAAAATATTCAAAATCGATTTTTTATTGATTGATTGCATTGATTGATTTCCAGTCTATTCCACCAGAAACAAATTATCAAGAGTACAGCGCCATCTTCTGGGAAAGATAACAGCTAATCTACTAACTGAAGACGCTCACCACTCGCAATCCGCATCCACCGACAGATGAAGGTATAACACTGGCCTTTGAGTAGACAAACTGACTGCAACTTGTCTCATCAACAAAAAAGGTACATAATATACCAATATATCTATACAAAAAAATCTATATACCTTTCTATCTATCTTCAAAATTCTAATACACGCACAGTATAGGTAGGGGTTTACCCCTGAGTATTGGTCTTAAAAAAAATCAAAAACGACGATTTTAAGACAACAATATGGACTGATTTTCTATATAAAACAACTACTTATTCAAAAGTTTTTTTTTTTTTTTCTCCTGCAAAATTATATTTTTGTTAGTTACGCCTTTTTGCATTTCGGCTAACGATACATAAGTAGCAGTTCATAAGTAGGTATAGTATAGGTTGTTTGTTCGTTTGGCAATTTTACAATTAAAATAATTAGAAAAACTCAGCAGGTATTTGATTAAAAATTACATGTGTTTGCTATTCTTTGAAAAGCTATTTTTTATGATTAAAAATTGTTTAAAAGTTGTTGAAAAAAAAAAAACAAGAAATGTTTTATTTGTTTGTAAAGTTTTAAATAAAATGCAAATTTATTTGTTTTTTTTTTTCATTATATTGAACATTTTAATTTTCATTTTTATAAATTTTTTTACTTTTTACATTTTCCTTTTTTGTTAGAAAGTTTCATTCAAATCCATCATCATGTTTGAAATTATAAATCCTTTAATGCCTCTCAATGTCGGCAATTGCTTTAGTGTTATTAATTTTTTAGCCATTCGCATTTGTGCAACATCAGAAAGAATTACTGCTGCATTTAAAAAATAATATTCATAATATTTCCTTAAATAGAAACACACAAAAAAGAAAAGCCTACACTCTTTTCCATAGCCAGAAAAGTGTACAGTGTAACGAAAATGGTATTAATTTTTTTTAAGTTTTATTAATTATTTTTTTATCACACATAACATACTATTGGACTACATACATACATAACTGGTCTTTACAACCCTGTGTCAGGATTACGGCCTAGCTTCTCGCAGCACTCATGTTGTGTGTGTCAATTTTTATCCATGAGTACCGGGACCTACAGTTTTTAATGTCGACTCCGAACGACAGACTTGAGAAGCTTGTTCATGGCAATTAGTTACTCTCAGAGCTTTTGCCAGAAGGCTGCTGAGAGGTAGTCGCCGAAAGAAATATTTTTTTTCATATCGGACTACGTTGTCAAAATTTTGAGCATCCTCTGAGTACTTATAAAATATGAAGATGTTGCCTTTTTGGCCTAATCAATGAGATAAAGTTTTTAAAATTTTCTTTGTGTTTGCTCAGATGTTACCAAAATCAATGGTATTTTAATGTCAGCTCACGTTAGTTAAAACAAATAAAATAATATTAAAATTTTATATAACCTCCTTCTGTTATTCAAGTTTGTATCGCATCGTATAGAGATTTTATGTAGTTTAACGTAATTGTATGCCAGGCCGATTTGTTTGCATGCCTTTTACCTTTATAAACTTTGCGTTTTAGCTATTCCCAAACGTTTATAACATAGTTAACCAAAACTCTCAATAAATGAAATGCGTCTGTAGCACAATTGTGTACCGAAAATGAAGATTTGGATTACATTGGTTTATAATAATGTTTAAATCAGGAAAATTTGGTGGGCACTATAGTATTTCCACTCGCTACTTCTGAAGCCGGCTCTTTAACACATTAAGTTCCATGGCTACACGTTTTCGTGTGACACTTAATCCTTTCTGGTGTGCCACGTCGTACGAAAACGTGCGACAGGCATTGTCTGGCCTTAGATATTGCCGTGAGGTTCTGTTTGACTCTACAGGGTTTTTTTTAATTTTGAAAATTTATTGGAATTCATTCGATATTTTGGAAAAAAAGTATAAAAAAGATACAAAAATATTAAAATTTAAATATGATAATTTCAATTTACATTTTTTAGATGTGCATATTTTGGAAAGCAATCAATGCATAATTGGGGAGTGTTGGGGCATTGCGGACAGTACGTAGTTGTCCTTTTGATATTCTTCGATTAAAAAAAGCAGACATATAAAAATAAAAAATAGCACAAAATAAAAATAAAAACGGATACAATAAAAAAATTAAATAAATGTAAAGAAAAATGCGTAAAAAGAAACAATAATTAAGAAATAGCAAAAAAATCGCGTCGCATATTTTCGTATGACAGTGGTTTTTACGCTTACAATTCCGTCGTGCAGTGCTACGTCGTACGAAAACGAGCGATATAAAAAACCAAAATAAACCACAAAATCATCCGGGATTGGCGCAGAACTGACTATTTTCTACTTTTACACCAGTTTATAGCAAAAAATGTGCTTGGCACCCGGGGAAGGTTTTCGTCAAAACCCCTTGGCACTCAATGTGTTAAAACACAAGCAGTAGGAATGGATACGTTATCATGTTGAAAAATAAAGGAAAGGGGTCTAAAAATGTTTGCGAATTCCATAAACGCAGTTTCAAGTAGGTTTTTGTAAACAATTCCCGATATTTGCTCATTGACAAAAACGAAACAGTGCCTCAGACCATTTCTTCAGCATGTTGGCTATGCTAATGGCTTACAAATTTTTCCTACTTCATGATATTGTGGAAATCATAATTAAATTATTCTGGACTATCGATGTTACAGATCTTTTCTTCGAAAAAAAAAAAACTTTTTCAGTCGTTTGTTTGACGATTCTGTTGCAGAATTCACGTCATGGCGCTGCACTCTAACCACCACGGCTGCAGTCGTACATGTCGTCGATGTCGACTAATGTGGATAAAATGAAATAAGAGGGCAAAAACAAAAATAAACTGTAATTCTGTTTCATCCAAATAAGATGACAATTGCAAAAACGGCAATGATGATGACAAAGGGAGAATGTGATAGAACCTATTGGTTGTCTTTACTTCAACTAACTCATATAAGCGTATGTACATATGGAAGAAAATAATTTCAGTATGTGATTTCTTGAAAAGTATAAGTTAAATAGTTCATATTTGGTCTTGAATATACACAGGACACAAAGAACTCTGATGAGACTACCGTAGCTGGAGTCGAAAACAATTGGTCAGTTTAGCTAGTGTACTATTCCTTGACGGACATCATTTTCAATTCAAAAATCTAAATTCTTTATGGAATTTAACTTTGATCTAATTAAAGCGTTTCTGACGAAATAAAATTAATTTAAAAAAATTGCAAAACGTTTATAAACTAATTTTTTACAGAATGAGGTTAAAATTTTCAACTTTGAAAAAACTTTTTACAAAGAAAAAATAAAAAAGAAAGAAGAATATATTTATTTCTTTACAACAGTCAACCACAGTGTTGCATTCATTTGACAATTGGCAATGAAACAGGGTTGCAAAACCACAGACATGCATGCCATTTCAAACTAGGACTACCTTATGATGTACTTACAAAAACAATTGTGAAAGAGCCATTAAATTGTTTTATAATCTGAGTCATGAACAAAATTGTTAAGACCGTGACTAAATGGAATATTTAAACGTTCGACATATCGAAATTTGTATGGGTATTCAGAAAATGTGGCGAATAGATTTGACAATTTTGCCCGACTTGATGATCTTTTCCAATATTACTCAGTGAGAAAAGTCCATTTTCTATAGAAAGATTTTAAATAAGAGTGTTTCTTAACTAAGAGTTGCTTGTTAGAATCTCTAGGATTAAAGTTACTTCTTTTATACGAAAGTGTGTCATTTAAACACAGATTTCGTTGCGTTTAAATTTTCTTTTGACACAATCGCAAGACTTTGTTAGTGACGGCCGTAAGAAAATTGTTAGCATCAGGGGCCCTTTTTTGTAATTCTCTTAAGCTAAAATGCTAAAATTTAGGGTTTTTGAAACAGGCTGGGCGTTAGAATATATATGTATATAAAATTTAAAAGTTTATAGGTAATAGTCTTGAAGCTTTTACATTGCAATAAGCGTTCAAGAATTGCATTCGTAGCCAGAAAGGCTTAAATTAAGTTTATAGATTTTTAGCGATAGAATTTTAGCTTAGGAGAGTTACAGAATAAGACCTCAGAAGTTTAATGTAAGTTTTTGTTGGCATTAAACAATATGTGACTTGTACCAACATTGAACGGTCCTCAACGGTTTGTTCTACTTACTCACTACCTTGCTTGGTAAATAGTAAAGTTTTTGCTCTTAAAGCCAGACTTTTTTAAAAAGTACTCGTATATCTTGTTTCAAAGTTTGCACGTATAAACATGGTGAAGTAATATTTCGAGATACTGTGCTAATTTAAAAAAAAGCAACGTTTTTGTCGAACTTTAAAATTTTTTCTACCAACACGTTTGTATCGTACTATTGCAATTGTTTATGCGAAAAAAACGAGATAAATTGGAAAAAAATAGTCGAAATGTATTTGAAAATTGCAATACTTTTGTTTTATTTTTATTCAGATTTTCTAAAAGAATTCTATTTTTTTGTATTCATATGCTGTGGGTAAAGACACCCTCCCTATTTCAAATAGATTGTATGTTGACAGCAATTTTGTTGCACTTTGTTGCCATTTATAGTGTGTATTTTTATTTTCTTGCTTGTTGCTGCTGTTGTTGCAAGTAAATAAAATTATGCTTTATTATTGTTGCTGTTGTTGTTGTTGCTGCTAGTTAAAGCCCTAATAGTTAAACAAATGTTGAGGGATTTTTCAAATATGCAATTTATTTTGTTGCTGTTTTTTTTTTTTTTTTCTTTTACTATTTGTTACAGCTTATGGCCTTTAACAAATAATTGTATTTTAGACTGTTTTTGTTTTTCGAGAATTTTTTGTATTATTGGCTCTGAGCCAATAGGCCCCCTGGGTATTATGTGTTTCTAAAGTATAGAATGGCATAAGTAATTGCTGATTGTTAGTGCGTTTAGGTGTGATGGATATTAAAAAAGTTGAAAAATTATTATGATTGCAAACTAATAAAAAAGAAATAAACGTTTTCAATTAAAAAACTAACAATTATATTCGTTTATAAAAATTTATTGCATTATTTGTAAAGCTTTACTGCGTTGCAAGTATGAGTACCTATAAATAGATTTTTTCTTTTTGTTAAACAATAAACATTAATAGAAAATATTTAACACTTTCTTTAATAAAATAAATCTGAAAATTTCTTAAGAATTTTTTGCCATAATCCTCTGCCATTTATGCATAATTAAGAAAAAGCCAACTTTTGAACACGCCGAAAACTCTCAATATATAAGTAAATAATCGCCATAAAACTCTTCTTAAAGTTGATAGGCTTTATTTTACTAAAAAAAAAAGATGAAGAAAAGAATAAAACAAAAATGAGTAGATAAGAATCTGCCATTAAAAAGACGGTAGAAAAGATCCTTCAATAGCTAACTTTACTACCAGATGATGATTATAAATAAAAACTTCTGCACAAAGGAATTAAAAATTCATAAAACAAAAAACAAAATTAAAAAAGTATTGTACATCTTTACAGTGAAAGCTACTAAGAAGGGAATAACAAAAATATTTCACACATACCAACTAAGCACTCATTTGTTTCAGACTTTCGCCTAAGAAAACAAAATTAAAATAAAAAATTCCAATACTAAGTATGTAATGTACGGGTTTAATCATTGTTTTTGACCTGACATTAGTAAGTATTTTAAGAGGATGATCATTTTAGAGTTGCTAATTCAGTGTGTAATTACACAAAATTGGGACAAACATTCTTTTCGGACCATAACAATTTTGTTTAATTTCGTTTCACCAACATTTCATTTATTTTGGTACAACTGGTATCTCTCACAGAGCAAATCCTCTAGAGAGAATTCGTCCTTTGGCACTGTTCATTTATGGAAGTATCTTCCTGTGAATGTGTTCCCTGTGAATTACAATATGCACAAATACAAATCAAATATTCACAAAAAATATTCCCTACTTCCTCCTCTACATAATATATTTTTCTAATACTAGTAATATGCATTGCATGAGTAGTAGTCATCCCCGTGACAAAAAAATTTTTTTAAATATTTTATGCCATAAATTAATAACCCACTTGAATTATTTTTAGGGTGACTCAGTGCAAGAAAATATTAAAGGAAAATATTTGCGTTTAAAGATATTATTGCAATTCTTTCAAAAAAGCGATAATTTATGTCTTTTTAACATAATAGGGTACGTAAAGTTACATTAGGTGCAGAGTTTCCAGTTTAAGGGTTTCCCCCCCTTATTAAAGGGGTTTTATTTCATTTAAAACGATATTTAAACTTCCCTTAACAATTGCCTTTCATAAAAATTTTGACAAAAATTTAATAACGAATGTTTTTTTTTTAATGATAGAGAACATAAAACTACAACAGGTGCAGAGTTACAAGTTAGGAGTTTCCTCCCTCTACGTGGGATAATCACCCTGCGAATCTGAGGGAGACATTACTGACTAAGAGTAATTCATGGGATAAAAAGGTTGCAGTATTTGAATATCTTTCTACTACAACATAATACTTTTCAATAAATACGGCCCTTTATTATAACTTTATAGGTTGTATTAATGAAGTTTAACTTTAACTAAAATAAACATTACAGTCACTTTTAAGTTCTTTGCATTATTCTAATAAACTTATAAAATAAACTTAACTTTTTTTAAAATATGACAGTATCAGAGCAAATTTAACAGCTTTTCCCTATAAGTGGGATAATCACCCTGTCGTGATATAAAAACTTACACTGCATGGACTCAATTGGCTAAGCTAGAGGGGAGCTATAGCTCTCTGACAGGATCTCCCATGCCAGAAAGGCAGTAACTAAGAATTATCCCAGGGGCTGGATGAAGGAGAATAACAACAACATCATCTCCAATATCATTATAATCTTTTATCCCTTCCCTAATTTTAGCTTTACTGTGATGGCTTCTTGGGGTTGATTGCTGTTGGATGATTTAGCCGTGAAGGTATAACAATGGCCATTGAATTATCAATCAACAGCAAGCGATTTCCTTGCGATTCGCATTTTTAAAGTAGGACCATTGTTTTTTTTTTCTGACCGATATCAGATGCAATATTAGTAAGTTTCAATCAAGGTCCCGGTACTCATGGATAAACATTAACATACACATACATGAGTGCTGCGAGAAGTTAGGCCGTTGTTGTTGTAATTGCAAATTATGTATAAATGTATGTAAGTATGTATGTATTCAAGGTGTATGTATTGAGTACGTAAAAGGATAAGGATTCCGAAGTATTCAAATTAAACATTTTTATTGTCATATTTATAAGTAGAACGACGTTAACCAGAAAATCACCATTAACTACGTGAGCTATAGGGCGATGATGACCAACTTTATTTGTCCTGAATTTGATAATATGCATGACAACGAAATGTGGTTTTAAGTGAACAGCTCTGTATGACAGATAATTGATAATGCCACGTTAGAAGTTCTCCACGAGCAATTTAAGATTCTGGCTATCTATTTCAAGTGAATGGGTACGTCTACAAATGTTTGTAGAATTTAGATCTTGAAAGTTCGTTGTATGTAAATATTTGTTAATAAATTTCTTAATAAGTTAAGTATTTAATTAAATAAATATGAAATAAAAATTAATAAAGAAAATAAATACTTCAGTGGTACAGGGGTATATGTGAACATATCTTAAGTTTTATGATTAAAGTCCAGTTTATGTTGTTTTTACGTTATGACTTATTCTATAAATATCATACTGAAACATATAAAACAACAATACAAATTAAATCGAATAAAGGATTTATACGCAAGACTTTAAATATGATTTCAAAACTGAATGGATATAAAAGACTTCTACTATATTTGTAGTAGAAAAAGTCGGCATAAAATCTCTTTATAAAAAATACACACAATATGGGTCATTTCATGTGACAACAATTTAAATAAAATATGTAAAAAATAATACAATTGTAAAACCAAAACATTCAGTGCTTTTTCTGGTTAAAAAACAAAAATACAAATCTTATTACCAAGATTCTTACTTAGCAGGTGAGAGTGATTTGAGGTAAATGCTTCTATCTCAAAAAGTACTCAAGATGCAGATCTCAGTTAGATTTCAAATAATAGGTAGTAAGGAAAAATGATTTTGTATGCAATAAGTACCACATTTTTCATATTTCTGGGTTCACTTCTGATTCATCTTTTTTAAAAAACAGAGCTTTTGCTCTTCTCTAATTAACGGTGGCTAAATGGTAAGCCAGATTGGCATTGCACTAATAGAAGACTTTGATCTTTAGCTAAACTGTGATGTACAATTTTTCATTACAATCCAAAAATTCGACACTCTCAAAGTATAAAACATACATAAGAACTCTTTTTTAGAGTAAAAACCTAGCTTCTCACAGTATCCATATATTCATGAGTATCGACACCTACAGTTAAAAATTGACTCCGAACGACAGAATTGAGAATCTTGTTCATGGCAATCAGTTACTCACAGAGTTTTTGCCAGAAGACTGCTGCTAAAGGCCGTGACACATTATCCTATGGAGTCGTACGATTTGTCAGAAAAATCGTGTGTGGAATAAAAACACATTTGTATGACAGATTTTTTGACAAGTCTGTCCGACTTCATAATCTTTTGAAAAAATTTATAAACATTTTTTTCTCCATGCGTTCAGGGTTGCATTTTATAAGATGTTAACAAAAAGCAACTCTCCACATACTTTGCATCTTATTTTGGGATGGTGTGACACTAATGTTGCCATTTTGATGCGACTTTTAAAAGCGTGACAGAAATCGATGTTTTTCTTGTGAATGAACCGTACTACTATGTATGGTAGTGTATCATGGCCTTTAGTGGTAGTCGCCGAAAGAAACATTTTTTCATATTTTTTTTCAAGTTGTTAGGGCTAGGATTTGAACCTGAAGCTCTTGTCTAGTAAACACACTAACCACTAGACTACGTGGACTACTATTATTTATTATTTTTTAAAACATTCTTTTAAAATTCAATCAGGTTTTTAAACATAATGAAATACAATATTTGCAATACCACAGATAAAAATTGTTTACATGTAAAATGACTCATATTCTCTTTTTATATTTAAAATCAAACAAAGAGATCTTGAGAGGTGATAAAGCATGGATATGGCTAAGCTGTGTTTTTTATTTTTTTATTTATTTTTTTTTTTATTGTATTGTTTGTTTTTGCCCCCACTGTGGTTTTATCATTTACACACACATTGATTGCATATAAAATTGTGGCAAGTAGAGAGTCATTTAAAATAAGCAGCGGTCAACTGCTAATGATGCAGTCTTTCTTTTCTGTAATTTTTACATTTATTCATCAGAGAATAAGACATTTAGTCACTCACTTACTACTGCTTAATTAAATAAAGTTTTGTACATATTTAATGAATACAGCTTTAAAAGTTCCTCTGCCCACCAGTTCATCTGTTAGGGGCTTATCCGTTCTATCTTTCAACACCGAGAATCTGTAACTCTCTTTTCTTTTTACGAGGAAAATGTCTTTAGGAAACTTGATTTCATTTTATAGTCTGTTTCGATTTTTTAATCTGCTTTCATTAATCGTTTCACAATCACTTTTTTTTATTTTAATTTTTGTTTTACGATAACAACAGATATTTCATGGCAGTTGTTGATTTTGTTTTGAATAATTTATGAAGGCTGTTTCACAAAAATCCTATCACTACGTAATCCACAAGCCTTAAATATGAAATCGTTAATTATTTAACAATTAAAGTGGGTCAGAATTTACTAATTTTGGTGTTAAAGAAATTATTAAACTTTTAAGAGTTTTAACAAGTTTGGAAATAATTCTTAAGAACATGAACGTAAATCTTTAATAAATTTTATTCTTTTTTCATTGCATTGCCATATTATCAGATGTTGGATTAAAAGGAAAATTAATTAATTATGAAAAAAATGCATGAATCATGATCAGATAAAAATACAAAAAAGTCGGAATTCGTATAGCTAAGCAGAAACTTTCTTTCCTTCAAGCTGGCATGCATGCGTCGCAGAATTATGCTTTGTGTACCAGCCTGCTACTCTTAAGTCTGTACTACCGGGGACACTGGTTAGGAGTATTGAGATTTTGTAATATATCTGCGCAAAATTAGTACAATAGCACCATAAATAAGAAATAAAAGCCTTTTACAGTCGCATGACATTTTTGGTTCGTAGAGATTTTTATAAATCATATTACTTTTTTTTATCAGAGTTTCAGGAAAATCTTTAACGTCAAGATTTTAATTAAATGTAAAAAAGAGTCTTTAGTCCTTTTTTATTTTTTATAGTAAAGTTCATACGACAGAATTATTTTCTGGCACAACGCACTCTTTCTTCATGACTTTTCTATATAACCAATTGTTGATGCAGCATTAAATTTTCTTTTATAATGCTGGTGTGATTGTGGGCTTTTTGATAAAGGCTTTTTATTTTAAATAACCCCATAAAAAGAAACTTAATGATGCTCAACAACATGATATAATGGGCCAACTCTGATCAATGAAAAGAGAGACTTTATTACGAGCAGGAAATGTCTCATACAGTGTCTTTCATTGGCTGTGTAGCATGTGATACCATTTTTTTGAAACCACACTTTGGCCACATCTAATTGCGGCAGAAAGAATTGTATTATCATGTCTAGATATTGAGTTCCAGCAACGGCTGCTACTTGACAAGTCTCATTTTCTTGGTGAACAGTGGCTAACGAGCTGCTAATTGGACTATCGATTTAATTTAGCAGCTCGTTGGCATAGCCTTTAGACTTAAAGAATTTTCCACAAACTTAATAGAAATCAACTCTGTAAGCAGTTACAGTGTAATCGCAATAGAGTGAACACTTGGTAATATGAACTACTCGATATTACGAACTCCCGTTTTTTTTCATTAGTTAATCTATAGAGTGAACAATTCCCAACTCAGTAGAGTGAACTTTTGTTTCTCTTATACAAAATTGACCACCGTCACCAAAGTTATCGGTCACTTCGGCAACAAAATTTGGAAGAACTAACCCCAATTTTAGATATGCTTCAAACTGCTAATCCAAACGTGGGTTTGTGTAGCATCCACTAAACCTAAATTTATGAAAAGCTTTATATTTGCAAGAAGTTTTTATTAATGATGACATTACGGAATAGAACAATGCTGTAAGACTGGCACTGGCATCGAAGAAGTACCAGTAGTAAAACCAGACATTTCAGCAACGCAAGCCGTGCAGTTTGACTATTGACTGGGCAGAAAATAACACAAAAAATTACGAAAATATTTTAGTTTTGCATAAATTCCGCGATCTAGCGGTGAAAAAGCTAAAAGTGCTTGTACAAAGCAAAAAACTCCTTAAAATTAAATAAAAGCATGTAATAAGTATAGATTTTTTTATATAAAAAAGTGTTTTTATAGACTCTTTAGAGTGAACATTTCCAATAGAGTGAACTGGCCTTGCACGAATTAGTTCACTCTATTGCGATTCCACTGTATGTCAAATTTGTGCTTTTAAAAGCAACTCCTATTATGATATTTTGCCATTGTCCCTTTATAAGACATTAAACATTTTTACAGCAATTTAAAAAATGATTAAATAAATAATTATTTTTATTAATTGTACCCATAATTATGAATGTGGTTTAAGTCTATATTTCTTGTTTCGGGATTTTTTTTTGAATTGCTTTTGAATAAATAAAAAGTTTGTCCATTATGCGACATTTTAATTTATAATTTCGTTAGTCTTGATTAATGGGAATTTAATATGAATAAAAAATTTTGTGTGAATTTTATACAAAAATATTGTTTTTGAAGTTTTGTTTGACTTAGACCATTTGCAAAATTAACTGAGTTTTATTTAAAACAAGAACTTGAATGAAATAATTCGTAAACATTTATTAATAATTTTTAAACAGTAATCCATATTTAAGATTCTTTGTTGTGCGTGGTATAAAGGTTAAAGCGCTCGCACAAAAACTCAAACAGCCCGGGTTCAAATCCCAGCAAATGTGAAAAAATTAAAAAGTTATTTTGCAAATTTTTCAAAGTTATTATTTAAAAATAAGAGGGTCCCCCCACCCATCTAGAAGTCCATCAACAAAGAAGCCTCTCCGTGACTATCCACTCTATTCCACCTTAACCATTACAACAAAAACCTATTGGGAAGTATATGATAATAGCTAAACATACTTAGCGAAGGCACACACCACAATCAACATGCAACGATGAGACAATTGCTGCTGATCATTCAAGGAGGAAGGTATAACACTGGCCTTTAAATGATCAATTCACAGCAATTTGTCTCATTCCTAAGGCGCTTAATAATAATATAAGAAAAAAATATTTACTGTCCTTTCCAAAAAGTTCCAATACAATGCATATCATCATTAGTAGGGGTTTATCCCTGAGTATTTGTCTCAGTTAAAAAAAAGATGTAAGTAGTAAACATATAAATTCCCGGTTTTGTTCTATCACCGTTTTAATGGTGGTGCATAATGGAAGTAATTTACTATTTAAGCATATTTTGAGTCTTCTTTATGTAAAAGATTCAAAAGGTGAAATTTAAAATTTTTCTAGAAAAGTTTTAAAGAATTTTTCCCAATAAATTTGCAGCCAAAAGACAGATTCGCCCGTGGTATTTTTTACTCTTTTAGTTGCTGATTCTGATTTAAAATCTGGCTACAACATTCCGTTTTTTGAAAATGTAATTTTTCTTCTACATATTCTTATCAATTCATAATAATGCTGAGGGTAGTACAAGTAATTTGTTGCTTTTTATTTTCAATTCTACCAACCAAAAATCACGGGCATTCAGTAGGAAAGAATAATGACGCGATACCAAACACTTGTGGTCTACCT
Organism: Metopia argyrocephala; assembly: GCA_963576795.1. Lineage (NCBI taxonomy): Eukaryota > Metazoa > Arthropoda > Insecta > Diptera > Sarcophagidae > Metopia > Metopia argyrocephala. The sequence goes on from OY756210.1 coordinate 100,406,685, forward strand.
TTTCAATATTATTTGATAACTAAATAATTTTAATTTATTTCAATCAATGTTACGATTTTAGCCTGAACAATAAAATTTTATTATCGCGACTCGACATCCAGATCAGCATTGCCATAGTTCTGAAGAGCCCAATTAAAATATATTAGTGCTGGCAAAGTATTAAGTAATGGGTACCGAGTATCGAGTATTTATACAAATTTTTGGGTACTTAATACTTAAAAGTAACTATTCAATACTTTCAGGGTTGCAATTTTCTTCGAAGTTGTATGGAAAATTTAAATTTTAACGGCCAAATAAAAAATACAATATTTTATGAAATTGTTTTCTTTTAAGCCCGTATGATACCTACCTTTTTTTGTATTAATTTGATTTGGAGAACAGTGCAAATATAATATAATAAGGAAGTATAAGGGGTGTAAAGACATTGACATCAATACAGAATTGCCAAAATATTTACAAATGTTATCGATTAAAAAGTGAAGTTTGTCAAAATCAAATTAAAATATTTTACATTGAAATTGTCATTTAGAATTTAAAATACTTTAGTGTTGCTAACTTTATAGTATTATTCTACATTTAAGCGATTTTACGGTATTTTTGCCTTCAAGGTAACGTTTTTTGTACAAAATAAAAAGTATCAGCATTAAAATAAATATAAACACAAAAACAAAAATAAATATTTTGTTTATATTTTTTATATTCCACTCTTTTCTAGCCTTTGCTGTTTCTTTCTATCAATTCTATAACAATTCAATACAAAAAACAGTAGGTGTCATACGGTCTTTAAATATAAAATCCGTTAAAAGTATTGAGTAGTATTGGGTACCCAAATGAAAGTACTCAATACTATCGAGTAATGAAAAGTAGTAGAATTTGACAGCACTAAAATATATCGTTAACTTAACCGCAATGAAATTGTCGTTACTGTTCTTATTCGATTCATTATTATGTAATTTAGAAACACATCAAAGACCATTTTCATAATTAATACTAAATAAATTCCATATATAAGTAATGTTGCTATTACAACCACTATCTATTTGGTTCATTTTTGCCAAAATATCTATTGAAAATATTCAGTTTAAAATAAAAAAATAAATAAATAAAATAAAAAATAACTGATAAGCTTAATTTTTAAAATTTTGACTTAGATCAGTTTCAAAATTAAGGGTACAATTGTTGTTTTATTTTAAATATTTTTTTTTACAAAATTTTAAATAATTTAAATTCTGAAGCTCATTTTTTTACTATTTCTGGCAAGCTAACATTTATGTTTTTGAACCATTTATGTTTGTGAATTGGCCATTAGAACCAATTTTCAAGATTACGGCCTAGCATTTCGCAGTATCCATGTTGTGTGCGTCAATTTTTATCTACGAGTACTGAAATCTACAGTTAAGTGTCGACTCCGAATAGCAAACTTGAGAAGCTTGTTTATGGCAAACAGTTACTCTTTGAGCGTTTGCCAGAAGACTGCTAAGAGGTAGTCGTCGAAAGACTAGGGTGAACGCAAAATCAAGTTTTGAGATCAGAAAACACCATAAAGATTAACTGCTATATTTATGAAAAATATTATTGATTTACTAAAAACTTATTTGTGAAATAAGCATTTAATAAAAGTATTTTATTTTTCATGAATATGGCAGTAACCATATGTGGAATAGGTAGTTTTATAAGGTTTGTTTGTCGAAAAGTAAAAAAGCAGCATTTTATACTAAACTCTTGCATTTACAAATACATTTCTAATAAAGCACTCACTTGCTATCTCTGATTATGTTTTTTACCGGCTTCAGTATAATTTTGAAGCAAAAACATAAAAACTTTATTAATCTCATATCGTTCATCTTAGTCACTGACTACTGACCGGTAAGCAATTTTTATTGGCTATGGTTTGCCAGCAAGAAAAACAGTTAAGTCGGACTAAAATAATTAAGAAACAAAAAAGAGTTTTAAAAACTAAGACTAATAGCCATACAATGACATACAGACAAGAATATTATATGCCAACAATAGTATTTGAAAAAATAATTTCCTGGTTAAGTAATAAAAAGAAAACTTTGATGGCATTATTGATAAAAAAAAGTGGGGAGGATTTTCAAGGAAAATTAATTCTTAAGTATGACTATTAAATATGCAAACAAGTACATACATATGAGCGTGTAGCTGATTAATTTAAACGATTTTTTTTTATTTTTATACAGAATTTTTTTTAACAATACTCGTAATTATCAGTTTGGTAATATAAAGCCAAAGCATAGTATACTTGTTGAAGAGAGGAGTTACTGTTTTATCTTTTAATTCCAAATATAAAAATCAACCATTAATAAGCAGACAAAGAAAATCATATAATTTTAACACATTTAGCCATTAATTTTAATATGATTAATTTTTTCTTTTTTTTTTTTTGCAAACTTATTATTAAAAAAATAATATTAACATTTAAATGGAAATAAAATACTACGTTGTCCTCATCATGTCAAGTTTGAGCCATTGTATGGAGTTTTTTTGTTTTTTTGTTTTTTGGTATTGTAATGCATTAAAAGCTGCAGGCTTGTTGACTGAATTGCTGACAATTAATTGCCATCTTTTGCAACAATAGCAGACAGTAGAAATAAACCCTGTAATCCGTTACGCCTCAAATCATTTTACATTAATACGAGTACACTTTTTTGATGATTTTTAAATTCATTTTCTTTTTTTTTTCAAAATTAAATATTCATATCGTTTGTTACTTGGCTTTAAGTAGAACTGTATAGTTACTAACTATATATATTTTTTTATCTATAGGGAATTTTTTTAGAACGATAGGACTTTAAATTGTAAAAGATAGCACAAAAACCAAAATTGTAGCCCAAATATTTATTTTTTTATTTCAGTTGTTAAAACTACAATACAATAGATATATTAGACTTAAATTACCTCAAACGCAGTGAACAGACTCGTATCATAGAGCAGTGATCTGATGCACTAGCAGTCTAGTACACTACCCATTAGACTATTGTGTGCATATTTGTTTAACATTCTCAAGCTCAATTCTTTTGACAGTTAACGAATTTATAGAACTTTTATTGAGCTTAAAAAACACCCTTTACATTTAAGTCTGTTTTGCAAATTAATACCACAAAGAGAAGACATGATCATCATGCCATCGTCATGGTGATCGTTAGCCTATATCGGCTTATTAAACACCTTTTCTTAATAGCAAAGCAAACAGAGCGACTAAATACCATTTCTAAGAACGGAAACTGAAAATATGAAATAAAATTTAATTGAATTTTTTTTTTTTGTATTTAAATTTTCTTGCCAAGTATTTGTTTTGTTTAAATTTAAAACTCAATTGAAAAAAAAAATTGCATTTATCACCTTTTTCACTGTAACCAGTTGATAAGCTGCCTCAACATTTTGCAATAGTTGTGACAAGGAATGAATTCTTTTTATATGTTTTAGACATGCGAAATATTTATCGTAAACGGTTTTTTTTTCAAATTATTACCTTGGACCGTCTACTCTAAACTGAAATTTCTCAAGCTACGTGTACCCGATTTGTGTTTTTTTTTATGTTGACACACTTGTCTCGAAGATATCGTCAATGGAATTAAAGAACGCTGTAACTGAAAAAAAAATCGAAAATACTTTTTTTGCATCATTTTTATCAGAAAAAAAACCACGTCGATTGGTCCAGGTCCCAGATTTCTATGATGAAAATAAATTCACTTGCACCGTCTGCGAAATGAAATATACCAGTGTATTTGTTCTACTTTTATTAAAGTTTTTTGACTCTGGTGAACATTTAAGGTTTTGTCAGTTACAGCGTTCTTTAATTCCATCGACGATATGTTTTTTTTTTTCTCTTTGAGTTTGCTTGTGAAACTCATAGCAATTATTCGTGTTTTGCTTGAATTCCATCAAATTTTGTGTAAAAAAATGGAAGTAAATGCCCAAAAGCACTTCAAATGTTCAGAGTTGCATAAGGTGATTGTACTTTGAGTCAGAAAAAGGTTTAAAAGTGGTTCGAGATTTTCAAAAAAGGTCGAGTAGATGTAAAAATCCATGCATCCAAAATCGTTTAAAATGTTGGGAAAATGAAGAAGATGGCTAAAGAGAATCGTCGCCTCAATATTAGAGCAGTAGCAGAGGATGCCGCGATAACGTTTGGCTCATGCCATACAATTTGCTCCAAATCTTGTGCATGAAAAGTGTGACAGTGAAGTTCGTTTCAAACTTGAACAATAAATGAATAATGAATAATAAAAACTCCTTAAATTTTTGATAGAAAAGAATACCATAATCACCTTATTCACCTTATTCAGTCACCTTATTCACTAGTTATGGTTCCTGCGAGTTTTTCCTATCCTTAAAATTGAAAAGTCGTATGAAAGAATGACTTTTTGCGATAATTGAGAAGATAGAAACCGAATAAATGAGAGAGCTCAATGAGGGGAAAACGCGCTGGCACAATTGTATTCTAAAAGAAGGCCGCGAAGATGTGAATGACTAAGCTTGTCCTGGAAGATTAGAAACATTAAAAATGGGTGATAATGCTGAGATTACCAGAACATAGTTCTTGCTACCAGGTCGTTAATGTGTAGTATTATCTTGAAGTTATGTGCTAGATGCATTAAGAAAAAAAAAAAACTCAGAAATTGTGTAAAAACATTTTATGCCTTTTGGATAACGATAACGCATCTGCTCACCTGTCATTTCTTGTACGAAATTTTTAGGACGAAAAGAATGCTTCAGCCACCATATTCACTAGATTTGGCTCCTTTTCCTGTTTTTTTTTACTAAATGCTGTGCATTTTATTGGAATATTTGTGGAAAGAACAGTACATTATTGGAACAGAACATATATTTTGTTTTTTTTTTTTCTTACATTATTAAACACCTTAGGAATGAGAAAAATTGCTGTGAATTGATCATTCAAAGGCCAGTGTTATACCCTCACCATTGAATGATCAACAACAATTGCCCCATCGTTGTATGTTGATTGCGGTGAGTGCCTTCGCTAAGTAGGTTTAGCTGTTATCTGCTACTTCCTAATAGGTGGCGCTTTTCTCCTGACCATTCGTTTTTGCTGCAATGGTTAAAATAGAATAGATTGTTTTGTCAGGGAGAGGCTTCTTTGCAGATGGACCTGTTCGGGGGGGGACCTCTTATTTTTAAATTATAATTTTGAAAAAACCTCAAACTAACTTTTTAATTTTTCACCTTTACTGGAATTCGAACCAGGGCCGTTTGAGTTTTTGTGAGAGCGCTCTTACCACTACAACCACAATGTAAATGTTCTTCCAAGGACATGCGCTTGGCGATGATAAAGGACATTACAACCGAATTGCTGAGGAAGCTCAAGCCGACATCAAAAAGTGCATATCAGAACTGCTTCAAGAGTTGGAAAAATCGCTGGAATAAGTGTCTTATATCTAAACGGAAATACTTTAAAGAGGACTGTTGCTAGCATCACAAGCGGTGCAATAATTACTGACTCGCTTCATATTCAGTTAATTTTTCGATATATTTCATTTGTCTATTCCTATTGCCTGACACTCATACTTCAATCAGATATGTGGCTTTTTCTTTTTTGTCTATTATTATAAGCATCTGTGGATACTAGAACATAAAGTCAAACATTAATTACTTTGGAATATCAAATTAAACTATTGATTCATTTAAGCATCTGTTTTCAAGGCTTAAATGCGCGCACTAAACTGTAGTTTTCTTTGTTCAAAAGGTTGGCATGAAAAAAAAAACAACAAACTGTTCCAATTAAAGTTTTTTTTTTCAATTGATGACTAATACAACAGAATAAAATAGTCAACAAGTCAATGGACGGACCTAAACATTTTTGAATTATTTAAAGTTAAGCGACCAGAAGAACTAAAAACCACAACGCAAAACTTTCTAAGGAATGCGGTAAAGGCAAGAAATAAATATATTTCCTAACAATCATTAAAGGGGTTGGCTGAATATAAAATTAAAATTATAAAATATTAAAAAAAAATAAAATGTCGAAAAAGAAATTGAAATACAAACAAATTTGTGTAAATGTTTTAACAAAATTTTCAAATAATTTTTAGATAATTTTCATAACCTAAGACACTCATATAAATAATGCGCGTGGATACTAAAACCACATACGAGTATAAAAATTATTCTATAATTCCACCACCACAACGTTTGCATGGTTTTCAAAGAATTTTTATGATAAAAACAAAAACAAAAACAAAATTTATTATTTATTTTTTGTAACAAATTTTTATGTATTTCACTCAAAAATACCACTTTTTTTAAATAATAATTCGAAATGAATTAATTCCCTTAAAAAGTTTTCTAAAGTAAACAAAGTTACTACAGATTTTTAAATTAAGCAAAAGTATTAAAGAAAAAAAAACATTTAAAACAATAGCAAGACAAAAAAGTTTTTGTTTTCGATATTAAAAAACTACCTCCTCTTAGAATGTGGCACAATTGCATAATGTCTTATATTTTTTATTATTGTTTGTGGGGAATAGTACCCACTTGACATAATCCATAAACGCTTTTTTGAAACAAAAACAGCACAGTGTACAGACAGAATCGAAATATAATTCAGAACCATTTTGGTAAGATTTAAATGAAAATTTCTCAACGAAAGCATAAAGTTCCCAAATATGTATCACTTTTGAAGGAATAGAAAGTTCTTAGTTTGAAGAAAAGTTTGCATGCAGGAAAGGAAGGTTGTTGCTACACGAAATTAAAAATTCATGATTTTTAAAAATAAGTGGTTTCTTCTAATTTCTACAATAGACCCTCGGAAATAAGAACTCGCGTTTTTGATTCTTTAGATTTCTTTAGATTTAAAGAAAATAATTCAAACAATTCCATCAGCACAGATAAAATTGAAAAATACGAGTAGAAGGAGAATCTGATTGAACACTTATCGGGATATGAACAAATTACGAATTCAAACAGCGACGACAGAAGTTTTTTTGAGGTCACATGAAATACTTCCAATGCTTTAACCACTGTGAGCGTAAACAATTTAATAAATTGGTGTCTACTCTATCAAAATCAAATTCGATACCTTGAATTTTCAGAGGTAGAGCGTTCTCAGTATTTAAATAGTGATACATACAGCCCGATTCTAAAGAAAAATTTCTCGAGAGTTTTTTTTCCTTCCCTACATTTTACAATTAAATTTATATGAAAAAAATTAAAAAGAAAAAACAAACCTCCCGGAGAATTTTTATTTAAAATTGAGCTGGATATGCAATTTTAAAAATAAAAACAAGGAATGAAATTTTTCGCAGGTTTCTATACAGCTTATTGTCAAATTTCTAATTTTATGATGGTGTCTTAAATATTGCGCCGCAGAAAATATATCATTGACAAGGTTTTTATTCTACTTTAAATGGAATACAACTGTCTTGTTTGGGTGAAGTACTTTTTACCTCATGAATGAATGAATAAAAAAATGGGTGAATTCATTTCAGAAATCTTTTTTTAAAATGGGAAGGGGCGTTCGAAACGGCATACTAAGAAAACAATAGGACAAAAAGAAACTGTTGCTCCTCTTGAATCAGACAAGTCTTAGACTTTTTAAATTTTTTCCAGCTAACTATGATGGAAAGAGATTTGAATCTTGCATTAGTTTTTTTTAGAAATAATCTATGGATATTGACGTGACTCGTAAGCTATCATTACAGAGTGAATGCTATTCTATTAATTTGTGCAGTTTTTGTGACGGAGCAATCGACTTCCAGAGCATATACTGGGCAATTGTGTAGCATCGCTGCATTGTAGTAAAAGGTATCTTGGTGATTATCAAATATCGGATAGGAAATTGTCAAGGTGGGCACTGGTCGAGATTTTGAAATTCGTTACAGCGTTGAACCTAAGGAGAATAATATAGAAACCCTACATAACTTGAGGGCTATACAATAGACTTACAGGTCTAGGTACTTTAGTATCTCTCTTGTATATGAATTGGTTAAAGTTTCAACATCTCTTGGTTGCTTATTAATAATGAGACGATATGCTATTCTATTATTAAAGCATCGACTCAATGTCGCATTTGCTTTATTGTTCAATCGATATTAAAATCGAAACAGCTAACAAGTAACAAAGCAATTATTCACCGAAAATTATATATTTTTAGGCCATATATCTCAAAGAGCTGTCCGCATTTTCTCTGCAAAATTTTTAAATCTAACTACCGAAAGAATAAATTCAAATAAAGAATAAAAATTTGCGGTCTTTCGAAATTTTAATTTAAAGAAAAGAAAGAAAAAACTAATGACCAGCAGAAAAGCGCCACCTACTGGGAAGTAGTAGATAAGAGCTACCTACTTAGCAAAGATCCTCCCCACAACAAGCATCCAACAATAAATGGGGCAATTGATGTTGATCATTTAAGGCGAATGTATAACACTGGCCTTTGGGTCAACAAATTAATTGACGGCAACTTGTCAGCATTTTGATTTTTCATTAACACTATTTCCTCTTTCTATAATTTTAATAGCCACCAACAGAACAAAACTTGTTAAGAATTAATTTCCATTATGTATGTTTAATGCATTAAATATTTCATAGTTGAACGCAGCCACGCCTACTCTATGTAACTATCACATGCCCTCTACAAATATGTAACTTTTTTCCAAACATTAAAAAGACTGTAAAATTTCTGGAAATTATGGAATTAAAAAAAATTCGACAAGTTATAGAAATTTGAAAAGTGCAGCATTAAGTTTTCAAAAACTGTAAATTAAGCATTTCAATTAAGCAGATTAATTTTCAAATGGAGGTTAAAAAACCGCTAAATATGCCACATTTCTCACCATCATTTCGTGTGAGGAATACAATTTTTATGCTTTAAGCACAACAAATATTGCGTAAAACTTTTAAATAATAAATATTTTTCTCAAATATTATTTTATTTGTTCTTGTTTGCACCGATTCCTCCTTTTTTTTTTTTTCTTTGTTTTACACAGTTTTTCTACTAAAAGCCTGAGCGCACTGGAGGAGAATGTGTGTCAAAGTATTTATTTATTATTAAATGTGGTGTTTGTTTAATAATTTTGGTTTTTTGTTTTTGTCTTCATACGAGTATTTGTTTGATTTGAATAATTTTCTTGATTTCTTAAGATTTGTTGTTATGCCTGCCCGGTGTGTGCGTATAGTCTCACTCAGTTTCATATAAAACTTAATACTTTTGTGTTGAATGAAACAACTGAATATATAAATTTTTGTTATTTTTATTTAATTTTTTTTTCTTTTTAAATAAATAATGTGTCATGTTTTATGAGTGTCTCGACACTTGTTTTTGATTTAAATTAATTTACAAAAAAGAAAAAGAAAAAGAAAAAAAATATTGAAAATAAAACAAAAATAAAATACGAGACAACAACAACTCATTTTTAATGGCATTTTATGGAAGTACTCGAAAATACTTGTCATATTGAAATTATTTCTCTTTCATTCAAAAGTAATTCATTGTTTATTGTCTTTTATGATTAAGAAAATACAAAAACCGTTTTTTAATTGATTTTTTAAGGCAATTTAAGGAAGAAAAACAAATATAGTACCATTAGGAAATACTCGTACTTGGCGTGATTTTTATATGTATGAGAGGTGTGACATCTCTTAAAGCGATTGAAACACTTGTTATAGAACAAGAAAAGAAAGAATTATTTGTTCGCTATAAGGGGTATTGCGAAAAATTAAATTTTATTTTTATAAAAATATATAAAATACTGCATGACAAAAATGTTATAAATACACGGCTTCAACATAAGATGGCCCACTTTGTACTTTAGCTATCAACGGTCCAAAATTTGTACAAACTAATCAGATTTCGCACCCTAATGACTGACTTCTGCACACCATAAATAACTCGGTCTTTCCCCGTTTTTTTTTTTTTAATTTAATGAGCAAGAAAAGTAATTTGTAGTGAAAAAAAAAAGAATACAAATCATCCAAAAATTATATATATACGTACTGACCTTGCCCTCCGGAAGTTGAATTTTGGGGGGTGTGCCAAGGTTGTCTTCCCCAGTAGGGAAGAATGGGCATTAGGAAGGGTTGGTATGGGTCCCGGTTTTTCGATCTTCACGGATGGCTCTAAGATGGATTCCGGCGTGGGGGCTGGTATTTACTCCGAGTCTGCCAAACTGGCAGAGTCTTTTAGATTGCCGGACACATGCAGTGTTTTCCAGGCCGAGGTGTTTGCAATCATGCAAGCACTGAGGATTCTAGGGGAACGGTGTATAGGGGGTGAAGTTAGGGTTTTTTCTGATAGCCAGGCTGCTATCAGAGCCCTGGCTTCGCCCATGGGAAACTCTTCCCTCGTCCTTCGTTGTAAGGAGGAGCTGAAGCGTCTTGGGGACGTTTGTGGCATCTCCTTGGTCTGGGTTCCTGGTCATAGGGATATCCTGGGAAATGAGAGGGCAGATGAGCTCGCTAGGGGAGCTTCTGCCGGAGGGGAGCATGTTGCTTCCTACCTGGATGTCCCCTGCCCTATGACCACCATTAAGGAAAGGATATCCAAGTTTTTCCTTGGGAAAGCACAGGGCAGGTGGAATTCCATCACTACCTGTGCTGTTTCTAGGACACTTTGGCTACGGTATAACCGGGGTAAGACTCTGGGAATCTTGGGGATTCCCCGTCAGTCCTTGTCCAGATTCATAGCGGTGTATACGGGTCACTGGCTGATCGGTAGACACGCAGAGAGGCTGGGCCTCCCCTTTAATCCGCACTGCAGAAGTTGCGGGGATTCTTCTAAGGGGGAGACTGTGGAACATTTTCTTTGTGACTGTCCAGGTCTGGCGGTCAGACGTTTGAAGTTTTTTGGGGTGCCCTTTTTCGACGGCTTGGCGCAATGTGCGAACCTGGACCCCCTTGCTTTACTTCACTTTATAGACAGCTCTGGTTGGCTGTAGTTATATTCTCTTCTTTTTCTACTTTTAGGTAACTTTAGTTTGGTCCTGCAATGGTATCAAAACGGCATCTTGTGCTAATTGTAGTTGATCGGAGTTTCGGATCAACTGGCCATTTGACCTACCTACCTACCTACCTACCTCTAATTTTAGAGTATCCAATACATTGAAATGGACGGTTCGAATTTGTGAGATTCTACTGTAATACTTAAATTAGATATTTTCAATATATATGCAAGTATATACAGACATAGATCATAATATAAAAAATTATTTCTAAAGCGATTTTATATACATTTTTTAGTTATTAATTTAAATAAAACATAAAAATGTTGCATTGAATTCAATTATTTGGAGATCCGACCTCTATTATTAAGCGATATCGAGTCAATACGAGTATTAAAACATAACCTATGATTTAGCATTTTAACAGATTATTTGCGTTAAAATTATTCGAATTTTAGCAAAAGATCTTAAAAATACAATAAACAAATGCATTAACTTGTTTTCTTAACTAATTTTTTTACAATATGAACTTTTTTCTTTTATTATAGATTTGAGGTAAATTACACGTCATGGTTAATCAGTTGCCAACATCAATAGCAATAAGATAGAGAGAGATAGAGAGAGCAAAAAAATTTACAATTTTACAATGGCAGTAACAAGAACTGCAACAATAATAGCAACTCTAATAATATAGAGACTGACGGTAATAAAAATTAATCATGTACACACTTAATTTGACACTTGATCGTAAAAAAATAGAGAGAAAAAAAAACATTGTTAAAGTCTCTATGGTTGGTGCTGGTATGAATAAAAGAAAAAAAAAACTTACAACGTTAGAACACTGACATTCCAGCATATGTAACGTACAAATAACAGGGCAAAAATTCATAAAAAAAACAGAACAGAACAGAACAACAATGTAAAGCAAAACATACAAACAACAGCAACAACAACTAAACACCAAATAGCTAAAAGGCAATAACTAATCATCAAAAATAGCCACCTGCTTTACGCAATTATTACTTATGCGACTGTGTTTACACATAATTTTTATAGCTTTTTACGACTATTCGTATAAGACAAACAGTACAAACTTAAATTCATTGCCATTAAGAAATCAAACAACATTTATTTTGTTTACAGACATTATGTCTCCTAAAGTGAGGTTCTACTGTACTAAAGCAATAGTTAATTGTACATCAAACCAAGCAAGTAGTTAACTTAACAGCCTAGTTTTTTTCCGATCTATTGATTTGACTATTACATGGAGGAGATCATAAAAAACAAACCGTACCCTGACTTGTAAAACAAAAATATCTTTTTTTAAGGCACTAAAAAATCAGAAAAAAAAATTGATCACAAACTCTAATAACATGACACATAGAAACGAATGAATAGACAAACAGAAAGATATTTAAACAAAGAAACAGTTCGATAAATTATAACATTTGGTGTATGTAGTTGTTGTTGGCGTTGTTGGTATAGTAAACCCCACTTAAGTAATAAATTATTAAAATATTTTTTCTATTTTTATTTTTTTTATGACCGTCCAAACAAATTCATTTATAAGGTTTCTGTGTTATTTTTTTTAGTTTTTCGTTTACGTAAATGTGGTAGCAAAATATTACTGGAAGAATAATAAAAGATAATTATAATCTATGGCTTTTTAAGCTAACAATTTAAACAACAATAAAATCTGAGTTAAAAATTAAAAAGCCTTTTGTATTTATTTTTTTTTTTCTTTTTTTTTTTTTAAGATGATGAAACACAAAGAATGTTACTTTAAACTGAAGTAAAACTTTTTTAAGTATTTAAACCACCATTACAATCATTAACCTTTTCAGGTCACTTTTATATTTAACTTTTTCAAGCTATATGAAATTTTTTTACAGACACTATTTTTGAAAATTAATATTTTAATCAAGAATTCAATTAACCTTCCTTCTTCTTCTTATTGCCATATTATTCAAAGAGTAGTCAATGAGTTGCAAATGGGTGTTGAAATCTCTACACAATCTTTTTCTTCTAAACGGCTTAAAATTAGTGTAATTATAGCGAATGAATTAATTTTAGGGGAATGTAGTGTTGTCTTCTCGGGCGTTTCGTTACTTATAACTTATAGTTCTAGCTTACTCAGAAAAGTTTCGGAATCAATAAATTATTCACGAAAGAAATGCTTATAGAAGCTCTTCTGATCTTTAAAGATAGCAGTAAAATAAGTACAAGACGGAATTCACATTTTTATTTTGTGCGAGATGACGAACACAAATAAGGAGAAATTGCTTCTAAACGTACATCTGATTCTGTTTTTATGCGATAGATACATTCTTAAAAAAATTACGCAAAAAAGATGGGGATTAAACCCCATCTCTGACATTGTGAGAGAAAGGAATATGAAAGAATATTTCATTCGGCTACTACCTCTGAGCAGTCTTCTGGCAAAAGCTCTGAGAGTAACTGATTGCCATGAACAAGTTTCTTAAGTCTGTCGTTCGCAATCGACCTTAAACTGTAGGTAAAAATTGGCACACACACCATGGGTGCTGCGAGAAGCAAGGTCGTAACCCTGAAACAGGGTTATAATGGCTAATTACGTTTGTATCAATATAAAAAGATAGCATTGGTTCCACGTGAGAACCCTTAGCAAAATCAGACAAATTTATAACGAAAGAATTTATGGTGCTTCAAGCATTTATTTTATTAAACAAAAAACAATAAAAAAGTAGTTATTGAATAAAGCATTCATATAGAAAAATTAAACCAAAAACTTAACACCAAAAAAATCAAATTTTAATGAGTATCACTTTCTGACAATCGCTTTCGGTTACGACAAATACACTTTAATTGCTGGAATCATCTTCAATTGCTGACACTGGTTGAGTGATCGTAATCAATCATTGAATTCCAAATTTGATTCCGCTGTTATATAATTCGCAGGTATTATTCTTTAAAAATTTCAAATCACGTTGAAACTTGGCGGCTTTTTCCACATTACAATCGTGTTTGCAAAAATTATCACTCAATTTAGCTACCATTTGGAGACCTTCTGAAACTACAATATGAATGTAGTTAGAGCGGTAAGGACAAATTCAATGATTTCATTATGGGTTCTCTAAAATTAATTTTTCTATATCTGCAGACGATAAAAAACCTTTGCTCTAACATTGTAAGCCTTTTGATCATGCGTTAATAGAAGCTAGACGGCCATTTAAATGCACTCTGGCAAGGGAAATGCGCATTTTTATTATGGAAACTTTTCATACCACACGATTTTCAGTGCTGCCAACTATAAATGTATTAAATTTACAATTTTATAAATTCAATATAAAAATATGTTTTTCTGATCACTATATTATTAAATTTTAAGGCCAGGTGATAGCTAAAATCATTACTTTTGTAAACATTACTTATTGATTTACATATACATATCTCAGATGTATTGAGATATATGTATATATATATACATATATATGGCTGGTTACAAATTTGGGATGGATGTGGTACTTCGGACAAGGTAAAGTCTCTGATTGGGGTCAATCTGGCGGCCTCCAGAAGAATCTTTGTTGCCGTTGTATTCAAGCCGACATACAAACTCCCCGTGGCCCTACAAGATAGCATGCTTACACCCTTTAGCGTGTTAACTAATGTATGCGGGGTTGTCCAATCCCTTGTACTTTATGTTTTTGTTGCGTTTCAAAAACTATAATTTAAGCATATGCACCTGGAATATGAGAACCCTTTATAGGGAAGGTGCCTCTATCCAATTGGCGGATGATTGCACGAAATATTAGGCTGACATCACGACCATTCCGGAAATGCGATGAATAGGACAAGGTTGTACGAGGCAAGCAACATGTGACATCAACTACAGCTGCCATGAGAAGAAACACGAAATATTTTCATTGCAATATACATAAATAAATAAATTTATACCATGTTTATCATAATTAAAAAATTTTATTATATAAATAATACTAGAGTGCCCGATTTAGGGACATTGTATTTAGACTTAAGAAAAAAAAAATATGTTCTTATTAACTAGTGTTTATTATAGTATGTAATTTATTATTTTCTTAACAAATAAACAATAAAAAAAAATGAGAAGAAACACGAATTCGCCATCTTGTCTCGGAGTGAATACATATTTTTGTTCGCAAATGATATTAGTTTTTATAGAGTGATTTAGAGAAGTAGACGAGTTTTCTTTGTCTTTTTTTATTTTTTTAGAGTAGATCACGACAGATTTTCGTGCGGATATTAAGAATGTTTGGATGTGCATCGCTATTGTCTTTAATGCTTTAGATTGCTAAATATCTTGTTCAACAACTGAGCTCTCATAATTATTGGATACATGGGAATCTTTCATCTATCGATCTTTTTTTGGCATAAATTAAAATAATCATATTAGAGCTTTTAATTTTTGCTTATTTAACGGCTGTGGATTGTAAATGAATTAAAAAAGAAAATAATCAAATTGTCAACAGCCACACCCTACGCCCACTAAAAGGGAAGGTATTCAAATTGAAATTAATGATTTTTTCAAATATACAAAGATGATACAGAAAATACAATAAATCTATCTAAGTTATTCGATTTGTTTATGAATTTTTAGGTTTTTGTTGATTTTTTAACGAACCTACTTACTCTATTTGCACATCATTTTGGTGCCGGTTTGCTTTTCAAACTGAAAGCATTTCGTTACGGTTAATCAAAAATTGTATTCGAATAAAATTACAATTGTGGGAGTTTGCTGAAAAATACTGGCGAGGTATAAATATGCACTTAAACTACACACTTTGACGAACATTTTCCCATTTAAACTTCCATGCAAGTTCTTGCCCTTGGTCTTCAGAACTAATAGGTTATGTTGAGACTACAAAACTACACAATCATAATATTAAAAATTACGACAAGGGCACAACAAAAAGTACAAAGAATTAGACGCAGTTTATTAAAATTTAATAGGAACTGATAGACGCTTTTCGACAACAATTGTATTGCTTTTTGCTAAGGCTCGGAAAATTCAAAACTTTATAGACTTTTTGACCTGTTTTACTATTTAAAATGAATATGAAAGATATCTAATGAAAAATCAGATTGTAACTGAGCCTCATATCAAGTTCTGGTTTGTTCAGCTCAAATATAGGCTTACTGGCACCTAAAGTAAAAGTTTCTTTTGTATAATGAATAGTAAACAGTTCAGGAGAAAAAAAAACACACCCACAAACACACCACAGTTGTTGTTTAAAGAAAAATAAACAAATGTTGGACTAAAAATTTTTAAACATTGTCGCTTGAATTAAGTTCTTCTGAATGGCTCTTATATAAAATTTTAGTTGCTTTGTAATTATAGTTCTTCATGTAGAATTAACTTTTACCAAATATGGTATTACCGTATAATAATCCCTAATTATTTAACTGTATTGGCGATTAAATGAAATACATATTTCATTAAAAAGCCATTAAAATATTTTCATTGTCTGGCCTGGTTTTTAAGTGTTTTTAATATGACACCTTCAATTTTTTTTTAATGCCAAAATAAAGGCAGAAGGGAAGCCATAATAAAAGCAATGCAATTTCTGAACTTCTGACTACTGAGGCGGCTTACAGAAACTGACAATTATGGCAATACAACATTTATGCATTAATAATATCAACAATTTGTTGCCTGTTATTGTTGTCTGTAGACAAGCGATTGTTTGATTATGGTGTGGCTCTTGTCTTATTGGCAAATGAATCATATTTTTATTTTTTTTGTAAAAATTTAGAAATTTCATTAAGTGAAAAAAAGAGGAAAAGTATTGTATATATGAAATGATTTCAGTTGAAATAAACCCAGAAGATGCAACGGTTTCCTTTTACAAACAAAAAAAAAAAAAATAAAATAAAAAATAACAGTGAAAAAATTAGGTCACCGGAGATAAATGTGTTACCGACACGTTTCAACGATTTATGAAACAAAGAAAAGTTTTATACATGAAATTAAACAACAAAAACGATATTTTATTTTACACATCATGACAACATGTCAATTTAATTAAACGTAAATATGTAACATGACAATGATGAGAGGGAGGTCCTCTTTCATTTTAAACAAATAATGATTTTATAATAAAGCAGATCAAGATAATTATGACGATCATCATTGTAAGGAAGTCTTTCAAATTTTATGAAAACAAATACAAAGAAAAGTGTAGTATGTAAACTTTCGTATTACATTTACTAGAATATAAAACACTGCACAAAAACAGAAGAAAAAAAATAGAAAGTCGATTCCAGTTAAGAAACAACCCTCTACGTGAGATAATCAAACCTTGCTTACACTGCAAGGACTAAATTGGCTAAGCTATAGCTTTCTGTCAGGGTCTCCCATGCAAGATAGGCAGGGTTTGGATCAAGCAGAACAACAACCACATCATCTCCAATATCACAATGAACTTTTATTCCTCCCTTAAATTAAACTTTATTGTGCGTTCTTCTGGAGATTGATTGCTGTTGGATTATTTAGTGGTGAAGGTATAACACTGGTCATTGAATAATCAATCAAGAGAAAGTGATTTCCTTGCGGTTCGTATTCTTAAGTTTGACCTTTGTTTTTTTCGAGCTGATATTAGATATGTTTAAATCAAAGTTCCACATTCTTTTTACCCTTCCCCGCATATTTTCCTAGGCCAACACAATCTACTGCATAAGCAGAGGCTGTGCACTGAGTGCTGGACTCACTCAAAAAGAAAACAGGAACGTATATATGTAACTTGTTTATTGGTTGGCTCTTAGAAACAATATAAATAATCTCAATTAACAAATTAGTAGTGTCGAGGTTTTTACTAAAAAAATAAAGTCAATTAAAATTTTAATTGTATTCACAAAAAAAATCAATCGACTTATAAACTTCCTAAATCGCAGTGACTGCATATAGTTATTTGCTGATAATTGTTCCTGGTATTAAGTTCATTATATACTACCCTTCTCAAAGTGCTCACTGTGTAACCACCAATAACATCGTTTGTCAACCAACTTACATCTTGAAAGATGTAAGAGGGAGCCACCCTTCTTAGCAGTGTTCTGGCGAAACCTGTGACAGCAACTGATTGTCATGAACAACCTTCTTAACCCTCTAATTCGCAAACTTTTAAAAGCTAAAAAAAAGTTTTTGAATAATTTTTTTCGGGGTAATTATGACCCAATAAACTCAAAAAAGCCATCAGAAAGTAATTTTCAAATTAAGTTTAGTAGCCAGATGCATAAAGGTAAAGAGTACCTCATGGCGTTTTTAACACAGTTCTTTTTAATTTTTTAACATTTACAAATGCATAAACTGAAAAAAGAATGTCTTGCTAAATAATTCACCACAAATACTATTAATTCTTTGTTTGCTTTAGTTATAAATTCGAATATTATTAGTTTTTTATTTGCTTCATTTGACGCAAATATATTAAATTTACTACAATATTTCCTTATGCACATATGTATGTATTTATGTAATTTTCAAGTCAGCACTGATTTTACTAACAAAATTTTTGAAATGGGTGAATCGTGGTGCAGAAAACTCTCAGTAAACAAAAAATTCGTTTGGACAAAAAATGTTTCAGAAACTTATGGGTGAATCCGCCTTTACCATCACTCTCTCTTCCACTTAAGGCTGTATCCTCCTATGTCATGTCGAGTGTAAGAAAGAAAGTTGTGCAAAGCCGTTATCTACTTTAATATAATCTTGAACAGTAGTATTGTCAGTTATTTTGTTTACTTCTGACTAGGCTTAGTAATCATCTTCAAATACAAATTACAATTTATTATGAAATACATGATGTCCTAAAAGGGATTTCCCTTAAATTAATGAATACAAAATATACAGGCCAATAAAATAGAAAAAACAAAGCAAAATAAGCAAGATAAAACAAAATCAACAAACCGAACAAACAAAATACTTCGAGTTATAGAATTCCATACATGTATCTCGTTTGAGTTATGGAGAACTTCGACTTATGGAAGTTCGAGTAAGGGAAGGAAAATGTTACATAATTTATTCTCTTGATTTGAGTTGGAGAAAATTCGAGTTAGAGAAGTTCGACTGTAGCTTAATAGTCATTTTAAATAATCAGTTAAAAAATGAGAGGAATTGCACAAGTGGACATGTCACTACCCTTACAAACTAAATATTCTAATTTTAGTTCAAATAGATTTTCGTTAGGGGGCGACCCCTTCTCATGCAGTACATTGTGTTGGTCTAGGAAAACATGTTATGGGAAGGGGAAAAGATGCTTGTGGACATTTGATTTAAACTAACTTATTTTATATCTCTGCTGAAAGATTGTTCCATAAACGACCGGTGCCGGCTATAAAACGAATTGTCTCTATAATGCATTGTTCGATTCACTGGACAATCAACTAAAAAACGATGTGCTCTTACTAACAAATGGGCTGATGGGGGGATGGCACCTTTCTATTCAAACCATTCAAAGGAAATGTTGACTTTTATTTTGAAATTTGTTCCAATAATTTAATGGTCAATACAAATAATTAATTAAAATGTGAACTATGTTTGATTTACATTAAACTTATTATTTAATTCAAGAAACACCCTCTGTGTAATGAAGTTGGTTATTTAGTTTTTTGACCTCTTTATTTAATAACAATTTTAATAAATAATCAAGCAATGGGTCTTCTATAAATTAATATTTTTATATTTCGCAACTCCTTTGTGAGCTTACGTTCCTCAAAATATCGAAATTTTAAATCTAAATTTTATTTATAACAACCGTAGTTTTGTTTTAGCAAATAACACTTTGTCTCCCGGTTAACATGTGTTAATAAAAATCTATGGTTTTCATAGGAAACATAAATTATTTTATAGTTTTTTTTTTATATTTTATTCACTATTCAAGCTGCCAAACAAAATGCCTTTATTTTTTATGTTTTTGTTAACTGTTTGAAAATCTTGTCAAGACGCCCAACAGTCTGTTGCAAAAAAAGATTTTTAATCTCGTATAGCAAAAATAACAAATTTTTTTGCAAAATAAAAAAATGAAATTTTATTTAATTTTGTTTTCCAGTTGCTTATTTTAAAACTTCAAAACATTACGTTGATGAAGAGTTTGTGTTTTGAGTCATTTATAAAAATAGAATAGAATTGCAATAAAAAAAACCTCTACCTCTAAACAATGAAAATAGCATAGGGGAATATACATATGATAGTAATAAATGGAATTGAAAATAATGTAAAACAACAATAAAATTGTATAAATATAGACTGTATTATTATTTAAAATTCTACCAAATCCGCTGCACACTTATCATATGAGAAGTTGTACAAGCGAATGTCTGTCTATTTATAACGACATTGACAATTTTAAAATTTATTGCTGCTAAAACAACAAACTATTGTTATCTCTTAATGCACATCTTAAGAATTAAAAATGTTGTGCTTTTTAAATGCAGGAAAATGCACAAAAATATAGTAGAGTCTTAACGAAATTGAAAGCTGCTACCCTTTAGTCGGCACATTAAGTTTAAAATACACACAACAAACCAATAAAATATATACTTGTCTGTTGATAACAGCTGATTTTAATATTTCAGTGTTAACTTGGATTACCGTCAGTGGGGTACAGAATTTTTTAGTAAAATTTTAGCTGCTGCTGGAGTCACAGTAACTAAAACAACGATTTTTATATTTACCATATTGTTACGTGCTCCACCCTTCATGAGAATCTGATCAGCTATCATCAGGGATCTCGGGTAAGGATTCATCCCATTACATGACAAAGGACAAGTACCAATCAAATAAGAGTAACATACAAAAAAAAAAACCCACCCACCCATACAAATATTGGACCACTGTAAGTGAGGTTCAGATGGTACACCTCCACAGTACCCCACCCAACTTGGGTAATATCAATACCCATCCAGCCTAATAATGGGTTTATGACCCTCACAATTCATCACGTGACTTTATCTACTCGGAATATCTAAAGCGTCAAAAATTTAAAAAAGAAGCCACTATTGAAAGCAGACAGAAATTGAAATTTGGAAAAGTTCATATGACGTGAATAGGCCAATAAAGTTATCAATCAAAAGATTGCAAGGGGGGTTAGTTTTTCCGAAGAAAAGTATTTTAAAATCGATGGTTGAGACGAATATAATTATTATGATTATTATAATTATGATGATTGTCACGATATTAGGAAGATGGAAGCATTTTTAAGCCATCACCCTTGCAGAGAGAGTAAGGAAATAATCTGGGGCGCTACCAGTTAACTTTTTGTCAACGAGCGAATGGCCAAACATTTTTAGACTCCTTCCTTTAATTTTTCAATATGACATCCCTACTGCACGTGTTGTTTCGTGTTGGCTTTAGTAGCAGAGAGTTGAAATACTATCGTGGGCACCCTATTCTCCTCATTTAAACACACAGCAGAACGACATGCAATAAAAGTCGGCATGACAGAAATTTCGTTAAACTACATAAAATCTCATTACGAGTACGCTTCCATACAAACCCGAGTAAACAAAGAAAGTTATACAAATATTATATACCTACTGTTTGTGTTGTTAAGTAGTTGCTGTGGTCTAGTGGTTACTATGATGGCTTACTAAAACGATAGCGCCGGGTTCAAATCTCTGACATCTTGAAAAAAAAAATATGAAAAAATTATTTATTTCGGCGACTACCTCTCAGCAGTGTTCTGGTAAAAGTTCTGGCAATTACTCCCTTGCCATGAAAAAGCTTCTCAAATCTGTCGTTCGGTGTCGACTTTAAACTGTAGGTCCCGGTACTCATGAATGAATTAATGATTTACACACACAACATGAGTGCTTCGAGAATCTAGGCCGTAACCCTGACACAGGGTTGTAATGGCTAATTATGTCTGTACATATGTATGTTGTGTTGTTAAAATCTGGCTGCAGAAGCAGGGAGTTGAAATACTATCGTTGCAAACAAAGCAGGCTATACAAAATATTAAATATTAAAAAACAAATAAAATAACTAATTTGCGTTTTATTTTTTTTTTTAACTGAGGTGAGGGTAATCTAAATTAACAGTAAAAAAACACACACACATACGTTTGCGCAAACATATAAGCAAATGCTATTAACTTTAACTAATTAATGAAATGTGTTCGGCAGATAAGGCTTGGTGATATTTCTATATTTTATAAAGTACTGTAGCACCCTATTGGCCTATATACAGCGGCGTAATTGGTCTTCTGGCAGAAATTTATGTATCAACTGAATTTTAAACGGAAACATGTGCAAAATTGTGGCTAAAGTTGTTCTTTTAAGACCAAGTTCCTGAGCACAGCGTCGAATTGAGGTTGATGGATTGTTTTAAACACTTTCTTAAACAGCAATAATGTTGTCATCCGATCTTGCAGTACGTTGTGGTCAATGCTTGGGAGTATTAGCTACAGTCCCTCCTTCTTCAAAATTATTCACTACACGACAAAGAGTGCATCTTGTTGGTACGTTGTTTCACCCAAAAATATCACGTAACTTTCCCATTTTGATAGAATGTTTTAACGATTAAAACACATTGGTGTACCGGATATTTTTCATTAATAAATTTGCCAAGTATCTATTTCACAGCTGCCAAATATGACTAGGCTTAAAACTAATGTTTACCAAAATGGCGGCAAAGCAAAGCAGTATACCTTTCCGGCGGAATAAGTATGTATAAGCCTCGTTCCAAATTTATGCTTCCCCCCTGGAATACAGTAAAGGTTGCTGGTGATTACTCACACCAGAGGCCTGTGTTCTCCGGGGAACATGGAGTTCACCTAGCTCTAGGTGGCCTGGCACTCCCTATAGGCAGAGAGGTTGGTAATTTTTATTTAATGACCATCTCAGGGACTGACCAGAGACGCCTAATCTAATCTGGTACTACGGGCATCAGGAAGCTTCGGGTTATATCTGTGCTCCATTGTCATTCGGGAGTCAGGCAAACAGGTCTGATGGTTTGGGTGCGGGTTGTAGCACAACTACTCATAGTGGTTGTGCTGGTGCTAGATAGAAACCCCTCAACAAGGGGGGTATCACTACCCAGGCAGTGGTTGGTACCAAATTGCTAACTTGTTACTTGTGTTATTGGGCCTTCTTCTGAGCGGGGTGTCTTTGACATCTCCGAAACTAGAGGGTACCGGCATCGGATGGCGGTGGTTGGACACATTGTATTTAACTACCGCCCTGGCAACGGGCGGCGTGTGGTATGTCTATGGACGATATGCACGTTAAACCCCTACATAGTTGTTCCAAATTTATGCTTTAAACACATAATTGTTACCAAATCGACTTCCAATTCACATGTACTTGATTTCATATACAGCCCTTAAATGCATACGCTTATAAATAAATGCATAAATTAGCAAAGAAAAAAAATTATCTTTAGTTGTATCGCAAAGATCTTGACTATAAGATACACTATAAAATAATTAAAAAAACCAAATTCATAGTAACAGAGAGTGAGTGGTTTTAACAAGTAATTTATTCAAAATGGAACAAAAAAAAAAATAAATAAAACTGAAATCTGAATGGCTACTTCAACTATTATTAACTCGTAATTATTACGTTTTACAAACAAATTTAGAATAAAAAAAATAATACGAATTTAATCATATTATAGTATAGATATCATTATATATCAAGAAAATAAATTTTAAAGTACTTGTTCAGTTGCTTATTCGAAAAAAAAAATATTTTTTTTATTCAATTTAAAATTATACCCCCAACGCTAATGTGTAATGACGAAACGTTTTACTGCAGCTCATTAGCATAGATTAGAAATAAATTACAGTAAAAAATGATATTATTAAAGTGTATAGATATGTATGTAAACATATGTATAGAGAAAAAAACAAAAAAAATCAATTAAATCAATTAAATAAATTTCATTTAAATTTACAATTGAAATACAAAAATTCTTTAACCCAGCAAATGTTTTCATTTTATGAATCAAGTGCCTTTAGAATTCAACAACCCAGTGCTTTTTAGAATTTTCATAAACAGAGGCCATAAACAAAACTTCAGAATTCATATGATAAGTCATTTATTGTACTCTTAACGTTGAAAGTGATTTAAAGATAATACTATTCATATTCAACTGTACAGTGTACACCTTATCAATTAATTGAATTGTGCTGCAGTATTCAGTATTTATAACCTGCTTTTGCACACTTACTTATGTATATGAAGTTCTTTAATTTTCTTTTTTTATACACAATATTTGTTTTTCCTTGAAATCCATAGTTTATTTCTATTAAACACTTAAAAATTATTTTAAATTCTTATAAATTAATTGTATATTTATGTGGAATTAAAAGAAAATCCTTTATTTATTTAAGAAATTATGAATAACAACCATGTCAACCACAAAAACCAAAAATAAAAAAAAAACATTCGTTGATAAGAGTATTATAGTTTTCTTTATTGTTATAGAAATAAAATTTCCATAACTTTATTTACAATTCCCATCATTATAATTTAAATTACCTCTTAAACTTGTCAATCGATTTTGAAGTTTCTGAAAATAAATAAAAAGAAAAAAGAGAAGAAGTTAAAAAAAATATTACAATGAAATGGACAGTAAAAAAAGTAAAATATAATGTTTATTTAAAGAAAACTAAATAATATATAAAACACTAGGGCCTCTGCAAACGGGCACAAGTAGCTTGACAAATTAAAAAAAAACAATATGAAAACTCTACTGTATTTATAAAAAATACATTCTAAATTCATTTTAAGTGTGTTTGAAATTATCAGTTTGAGATATAAAGACATTATTTTTCTATATTTTACAGGTGCCAAAACCCTAAAAAACCTTTCTTAGGGATTTTTGATGAAATAAAGGGTAGTTGAACCCAAACGAACGATTTATTGTATGATTATCACTTTATTTTGTATTGTATTGTATTGTATGATTATCATCATTTATCTTTAATGGAAATTATTATCCGCTACGGAATATGTACAACACTAGCGGAACTGACCTTTTGCACCCGTTACGAAGGTCTCATCAGAGTTCTTTGTGTTATACTACATACTCATTTTCTATAATATCTATGCAATTTACAATGTAGTGAATAAATAAGATTATGTATAGGAATTTTAGTGGATAGTGTTTTGGTTTACTAGGGTTCAAACCCCAGCTCTGACATCTTGAAAAAAGAAATTTGAAAAAATATTTTTTTCGGCGACTACCTCTTAGCAGTCTGCTAGCAAAAGCTATGAGAGTAACTGATTGTCATGAGCAAGCCTTTCAAGTCTGTCGTTCGAATTCAACATTAAACTGCAGGTAGTTGGAGAACATAGGCCTTAGCCCTGAAACAGGGCTATGTATGAATGTGATGATGTATTTTTCCCTGTAGAATAAAATTCTCCCCAGTTTTTTTTTTTTTTGAAATATTTCTAAATTCAACTTCATCATCGATGAATGATTCATATTTTTCTTTTCTCAATGTTGTTCGTTGGTCATCGCATCAGTTGAAAACGGCTAGAAAGATTTTGACGACTTTTACTGTCTAATTATCGTCGTGATCCAACTTAGGTTTTAACGTAAAAAAAAATTTGCCCCGCCCACTTTTTTTTATTTACCTAAAATCAGAAAACGGCTCCATCGATTTGACTAATTTTTCTTTCAAATGTTTGTTATAATCCATTTTAAGTTTTCATCGAGAGAAAAATTTGACACGCCTACTTTACGCCCACTTTTTTCTATTTGTCTCTAAATACTGACTTTTGTATACCTTCACAACGGTTACAGCTAAAGTTTCGGAATTGGGTCTGAATGACTTCATGGGCAAGGCAAATCATCAGCCAGAAAGTGGGCGAAATTGGGCAAGAGGGCGTGACACCTCCCGTACAAGTAAAAATTGATTTCTTTATACCTACGTATCTTTAGAAGTGTTGAAGCTAAAGTTTCTGAATTTGGTGTGATTGATTTCGTAGTCAGTAAAAATTACCAGTAGAAAAAAGGGCGGACAAGTAGACGTGGTAGCTTCCAGAAAAACTAACTATTAAGTTCAGTATATCTTGAAGTTAAAGTTAAAGTTTTTGAATTTGGTCTAAATTACATCATCAGTCGAAAAATGTTGCCAAATGATAGTGGTAGGTGTAGCGAAGCACGCCATGTTTAAGCTAGTTGTAAATAAAACACAAAGTTTTCTGAGAAGAGTTTTAATATATTTTAGTACAAGTATGATACTTAGAATACTACACAACAATTTTGTGTGGAACAAAATATCGGCGAAATGCTAGCCACGGCTTCGGTGGCATACATTTATCTGATGGTACATATTTTCAATAACTCTGAGACATAGTTGAGGTTCAATGTTGTTAATGTGCCTTTAGCTCTTGAATTTTTCTTGGCTTATTGATGTACGTCACTAACATCACCACGACATGGGATAACATGGTCATTAAACATTTGGCGCAAAAGAGTCATTGTTTCCGTTTCCTTTTAAAACACCATATTGATCAGGTCCATACTCCCAATTTCTGGCCACAGGAAGTACGTTATCTTTTTGCACGAAAACAGGTAGAGGTTGATAGTATGAGGTCTGCAATACTATCGCGAACAATAATATTTTCCGCAGTACAAACTGGGCGGGCTGGTATTGCCCACAGATTTGTTAAAATTTGTGCACAATTATCTCGCTTTCGCACACATTTGGTCGACTATGCTGAGGAAAAAAATTATAAAATGCACGAAATACATGTTGATTTAAACGCTCATAATCACTTAAAGGCTTCAAAAATCTTAACGAGTTGCTCAATTGTGTACTTCTTTATGGCTGAATTATGTGAAACAAGGAAATTTCAAATTATGTTGGGCATTTCCATAAAAGGCTTCAACAATCTTAACGAGCTGCTCAATTGTTTACTTCTTCACTGAACAAAACTGAAACAAAAAACTGTCAAATAAATTTGGTCAAAAAACTTGATGTTAAACTGTGAATCACAATTAACATCATGCGCTATGGTTGGACTATCATATTTTATAACGCAACTAGTGTTTGTTTCATTAATTTTTCAGTAATATTTTTTAACTACTGAATTCTCTTAGAACTCAATCTTCTACATACTTCTTCTGTCTCATCTTAAAAGTGTAATAAAAAAAATTTAAATATTTTGCAAATTCTTTTTATAGCCGTCATTAGGGGTTTTGCTGTAACAGACTATGTGCTGTGTGTTATAACAACTTCGTCTGCTAAAGGCTAATTTGTTAAATACACCACTACCATCGGTAATATTCTTTAAAAGTGTTGTACAGAATAATAATAACAATTAAAAATTACAAAACATTGTTCGATTTACATATTTATTTATTCATAAATACATACATACATATATACTCCTACATACATACATATGTATGTAAATAAAATGAATAAAACAAGAAACAAAATACGATTACAAAAACAAAAAACTACGTGAAAATGATCAACTGACCATAAGCCAGGCCTCAGGTATTCAAAATTATTATAGTTTTCATTAAAATCTCAATATTCAATGTACATACATACATATGTAAATACACATGCGTTTATATGCATATTTATATGTAATCGGTATATTTATGAAGACAACAACGTCAAATTGACTGACTGAAAGCAATCAATGTTATACGACAAGTAAGCAAATGTTTCAATATGAGTTGCACTTTTACGAGTATCAAGGAAGGCATTGGAACGGTACCCAGAACACAAAAAACAAAACAAAAACTTAATACTTTTGAACTACAACAAGAAATGACTACATATGTACGTAAGTAAGTACAAGTACACCCCATGTACAGTTATAAAACGTTATCGTCTTTTACTTTACATTGTGTGGAGACAGCACTCGAATGCGATATTCATGTGCAACACCAACAATGTTTAGCATACGACGTTATGACATTTTAAGCATACTAAATGACATTTATAAACAAAAATGGCGATAAATTTAATTGAAAACATAATAAAAATACATACTCATGAATGTGTTGTACGTTTATAATTTTTAATTTTATTTTTTTTTTCTTTTCTTTTCGCCTCTTTAATAAGACCCATATTCGGTTTTGGTTTATGGGTTACATAAGGATCTTATATGGCAAACTTTTTTCAGGTGGGGTCTTATAAGTTTATATTTTTTATATCTAAAGTGGCAAATAAGCAATTTAATAACAATTTCTAAAATAAGCAAAAATACCATTAGAAGATAATGTAGAGGCTCGGCCAATAATGAAATAGAAAAGAAAAGATAGTGTTTGAGTTTGAAAAGGGTTGACGTAACTAATAATTGTTGATGGTTTATGTTTGCTGACCAGAGATTCAAGTAGGCTTTGGCTTTATTCTTGAGTTCAAGCTTTTGTTGATTGCAGCGGCTTTCTGCGGCGTATACACGATATTTCGTCTTATTTGATAGTTTTGTTGATATTTATTGAAATTAATAAATGTTCTTTTAATTTTGAGAGTTTAGTTCCCCTTATAAAAATTATTTTATTTTAATATTTTGCTCTTATTTTACTTATGCTCTGACATGGTTGGTTGGTTTTCGTTTTGACCAAAGCGACCTGCTGATTCTACAAGTCGTCGGACCAGTCTCCTTTGCAACACCCAATCGTGGGATGACAAATTCTGCATGCGATATGTTTATGGCACTGTGCGTGGCTCTAAGGCAAATCTATTAAACAGTAATGTTATGCTCACACATTACAATGCAGACACTCCGTTTACCTTAAAAAAAACTGGTATTTATTATTGATTTATGAAGAAAAGATTTCTGGAAAACTGCACCCAATGCTTTCTATCTTTAAAGAGACTTCAAGAGAAAATCATTTTCTTTAAAAAAAAATTGTGAATCAAACCTTGAACACAGAAGATTTATTACAATAAAATTGTTAGAGGGCTGATAAACTCTGACTTAATCAGATCTATTTCTCTTTGTTATTTTGATAATGTAGAATCTGTGATTTGAGCAGTTGTGGTTTTGTGTTATATTTGATTAAAAAACAAATATAAATTTTATTATTTTTTTTTGTTTCCCTTTCCATTTCCAGCTTTAGTTCTTCAATTTTAAAAATGAGGGCTTTTAACCGAATTTGAACAGCGGCCGTTTATATATTTTTTTATTATAAAGGCCAGTACTCAGGGGACGGCTCCTGCTTATGCAGTACATTGTGCTGGTCTAGGTGAATATGTTAAGGAAAGGGGGGAAAGATGGTGTACTCAGGGGTAAACCCCTACTCATGCAGTTCATTGTATTGGAATTTTAGGATATACATATAGATAGATTTATTTTTTTATCATACGCCTTTTAGTTGATGAGATAAGTTGCTGTCAATTTGAGCACTCAAAGGCCAGTGTTATACTTTATCGTAATTGGTAGGAAAAGCATTCGCTGGAAGATTGTTCCATAAACGAGCGGTGCGGCTAAAGAACAAATTCTCTCTATAATGCATTGTGCGAGTAGTTCGCAAGAATATGCAACCATCCGAAATGAATTCCTTTATTTCATCAAAGCACTCCCACGGTAATACCAATAGAACAGTTAAACACACGCTACATTGCACCGATGCTTCAATGAATCGATGGGATTGGATACCCTACCGTTTCTGATAAGCACCTTCATTCTTTTCTGTACGCGGTAGAGAAGCCCCAATATAGACTTTGAAACGCCGGTCGCATACATGAGAGTTGTATTCCATCCTAGCTCAGATATTTTTGGGTCTTGTAAATATTGAGAGGGTCAAATGGAGTGAAGGATTTCTTTCTACAACAATTATTTTAAAGTATTTAAATTTAATTTAAATTTAATTTGTAGTCGCCGTGGTCTAGTGGTTAGTGTGTTGGCTTACTAAGACATGAGCCCTGGGTTCGACACCCAGCTCCGACATCTTAAAAAAAAAAAGAAATATGAAAAAAAATATTTCTTTCGGCGACTACCTCTCAGCAGTCTTCTGGCAAAAGCTCTGAGAGTAACTAATTGCCATGAACAAGCTTCTCAAGTCTGTCGTTCGGAGTCGACAATAAACTGTAGGTCCCGGTACTCATGGATAAAAATTTACACACACAACATGAGTTCTGCGAGAAGCCGTAATCCTGACACAGGATTGTAAAGGCCAGTTATGTATGTATGTATGTATGTACATATTTAAATTTAATTTAAAATAAATTTCTAAAATCTCATACTTGGGTGATATAAGTCAATGATTTCATACTTAAATTTTACAAAAATTACCATTTCCCTACAATTACAGAAGGAAAAAAGGGTTTTGTTGATTAATGGTGTCAACTGTTAAGTTCTATGACTACCAGGTACAGCTATTAGCATGACAGTTTGAGTTGTAAACCTTTAATATAAATACGATTTCTTCTTCATCATTTACACTGAATGTTTTTTATTTAGTTATTTAAGACGCTGAATCCAAGTCTGCATTTGGTTTTATCCAACAGCTAAGATTTTTGCGATATACTGTTTTGCCCAAAATTAAGGCACTTCTAATATATACACTTCTACTATGTATGCATGCCCGTATGTATATTGGAGTAACTTTAAAACGCTGCACCATATTCAGTGAAAGAAAAAACAAAGTCCAAGACTCGTTAATGTACTGGAAAATTGTTTTACTCCGCTGTTGTGTTACTGCAAATACTTTTCACAACATTATTGTAGGATATCTTTTGAAATTGTATACACAAAGGACAGTGAAATTTGAAAGACATCTGGAAATTTTACAAACCTATTTGTGACTTTAAATATAGATTTTCATACAATGTTTCAATTCTTAAATGTCACTTTGGAAATTTCTTAAAACAAAAACAGAAAAAATCAATAATGCATAAAATGCATATTCTTTTCTTTTAAATGGTATATTGTAACATGATCTCTTTATGTATGTATTTAACCTGTATGTATGTATATATGTTTATTTCGACATACATACATATGTAATACAGAGGATTTAAACAATTTCAAGTACAAATTTATAGAACTCGAGTGTTTTGTTTTGCTTTTTTTTATAGAAATACTTACAAAAAAAAAAAAAAAAACAAGACAAACATAATAAAATCAATTGTTAAAAACAACAACAACAACAATATAAAGATAACGATCAAATTAAAGTGCATTGAAGCACCACAGTTCAGTTCAATTGTTCAATAAATAGGTGCCTTAAAAAAGAGAAGTGAAGTAAAGAAAAAAAAAATAACACAACACGATCATTAAACAAAAACTAAAAGATAATTTATTATTGAATATATTTGTATGTGTAAACGTAGTATGTGTAGGTAATATGCTATATGGGCATGAGTTTGTGTGTATGTACTTTATAATGCATCCAATGATCTTTATAAACAACAACAGTCAACCTCCATAAAATTATGGTTGAAAGCAGAAAAAAAAAACAAAAAGATCGTATTTTAGGGTTCTTATTGAGACAGAGAGAAAACCAGAGACGGGTTTTCCAATTTTCAATGCAAAGAAGTATAAGAACAACAACAACAATACAACAAAAGCTGATCATTTTTGTTCCAACAACAAAAGCAAAAACCATAAGAACGTCTAAAAAAAAAACATTAAAAAGTAAAAAAAAACATCAAAAAGGAGAGAGCAAGAGTTTTTTTTTGTTTAAGATGCTGTTAAAATGGAGCTGTTGTTATTGTTTTTGTTTTGCTGCATTAACTCTGTACACAAATGCACACACACGCAGGCATACATATAAACCCAAACATACAACCAAGCAGAGCAACAAATATGAACAATTTTATACAGTTTATGCCACGATCATGGCCAGACAAACTGGCGACGCCTGTGAATTTTTCGTTGTCGTTTATAGTTGCTTTTATTGATGTTTTGTTTCTGTTGTTGTTTTTGCCGTTTTTGTAGTTGCTGATGTTTTGTTTGTATGCCTGCATACATACATACATACATAAATATATAATATGTACATACATATGTACATACGTATGTATACGAAAGTTGTTGTCGAGTTACTTTCATACAATTTTTGTTTTTTTTTTATTTATATTGATCATGTTGTTTGTTGTTGTTGTTGATTTTTTTCTTTCATTATTATGAGCATGAACAACAAATTCAAACATCATTAAAAACAAAACCAAATAATACTAAAAAAAATAAAAAAAATCTCAGAAAACAAATTCGTTTTTGTTGGCTACAGAGGAAAGTTCATTTCTTTTTAGATTTTAAAAAAAGAAGCAATTTTTAGGGTTTTTGGGGTGTTGTTTGAATCAAAATAATGAAAAATATACTGCCATTTACAATTCTCTCGAATTCAAATCAAATGATGCTGCTGGCAACCATCTGACATTTGAATAATTTTTCTTCTGATGTTTGCATACACATACATACATATGTATGTACATCTATACATATACAATGTACATACTTATATAAAAATGGAGGCTATTTTTGGCTTACATACGAACATATGTCACCAGATCACACTTGAATGCGTGGACCGATTTTAATCAAACGTCTGAAAAGAATAGCTACTGAGGTCTATAGGGTTTATACTCATGTTTGTTATAAATCCGAATATACATGCATGCGATAAGTAAGCCTAAAATCACGTCTCAGTTGCCCTTGATTTTTTTTTTTTATCTTTAGAACGTTCAAAGGTAATTTTCCGAACAAAAAAAAAATTATCAAAAAAATTTGCATACAATTATGTATAAAAAAGGGAATTAAGTGCTCCAAAGCACTTGAAAGAATGAAAATGAGTCCGAAAAGTGTTTATACGTGGTACAAGTTTTCGCAGAAGGTCGAGAACGCATACGAGAATGACTATGGTTGTTCTGGGTAGGTTTATCACATTAAAAACCGATGAAAATGTTGAAATTACCGCAAAGTTGTATGGTTAATACATTCTCGTTTACGAGAAGCAATAAGAAAAAACTTCGACTTCGAACGACAGACTTGAAAAGCTTGTTCGTGAAAATCAGTCAATCTCAGAGCTTTCGCCAGAAGATTACTAAGAGGTAGTCGCGATAGAAATATTTTTTTCAAATACCTTTCTTTCAAGACGTCAGAGTTGAGGTTTGAACCCGAAGCTCTTGTCTAGTAAGCTAGAACACTAACAACTAGACTTCTGCATCATATTGTAATATGCACCTGCCTTGGGGATGCTCGATGTTTTCGATTTGTTTTTTTTTATTTGATGCATCGTTAAAATATCGAAAAATAAGAATTTCTAATTATCGAGTAAGTAAGTAAGAAATATATACAATGTACATTAGGGTGGGTCAATTTGTTCGGGACCGAAAAACATGACAAAGCGTATAGCAATATCGTAATCTACGAGAAATTCTAAGAACTTTTCCCAAATAAACCATGGTTCTAAAATCAAAATCGAGCTTCCGGTTTTTTAAGAGAAAATTTGGTGCTCAAGTCATCCGAAAATAATGCTATTTTTTTTGGAAATATTCATTGCAATTCATTGCAATTCATTGCAATTGATGAATGGTTGACCTGTAACGCTGGAAGAGGGCTTATTTTAAAGAAAATTTTCTCAGCTTTCTATATCTGTGCTCATAGAAAATAGAAAATTATTTACCTAAATAATGGTTTTGGAGGTTTATGTCCATCAAGTTAATTCATTTTTTTGTTTGCTTTGTTTCTAATTTTTTTTTTAACTATTTAATTTAAAAAAATATACGAAAAATATTAATGTCATCTATTTTATGTTAAAATGTAATTAAAAAAATTAATTGTAAAAAAATTTAATTAAATAATTCGTATGTAAGTCTGGATTTACACGTTGAAATAATTTCATTGAAATTTTCATTTTGTGGGTGAGAGAAAGAGACAGGAATAGTAAGTGGTACGAGCTTTCATGTACTCTGAAATTCTCTTTTGTACTATAATTCGTAATAGTCAACTGCAGTTTTTTTCACATTTTCTTTTATTTTTATATTATTTTAAATGGCTAACAAGTGCGCTTAAAAATATTAAATTAAAAATATTAAATGGATTGAAAAATTTAAGTTTAGAAAAAAAAATTATTAAAGAATCGAAAAATAAGCAATCTTTAATTTCATTAAAAAAATTTCATTGTGTACATTCCAATGAAAGTTCAAACGAAATTAAACTAAAATTTCAATGAAATTATTTCAACGTGTAAATCCAGACTAAGTAGTTGAATAAAAAAAAATAAACAAAAAAAAATAATAAATATTGGCCCAGACGGGATTTGGACCTTGGGGTCCACGGCGTACATTGTACGCCGTACAACGACATATCCACTATACCACAACACCACTTATTAACTTATGAGCTTAATACGAGTTTTGGGCACGCGCTCTAACCACTATATCACGACCCCCCAATGTATTAATAATTTATTTATCGATATTTCTCTATGTTTTTAGAGGAGCACAAGGTTAATGCAATTTTAAAACTTCGATCAATATCAAATGCCGTAATTTGCTCTCAGGTCTTTAGTTTTCTACACAATACAGCACAATTGAAGGAAACTGAGACTTATAAGACCTATTGTGTCCACTTGATTCTACTGTTAGTTTAGCAGAACAACTGCTTTCCTTATGAATACCAGCAGGTCCGAAACTTTAGTGGTAAATATGATGTACAAAAAAAATATGTTTGTTTTGTAAAATGTCTGTGTTTTAAATGAAAAGTGTACGAAATTTTTTTCTAGAGTAGGCTTGAGTACTTCTTCAGTTTTTATTGCATCTATTTAAATATTAAGCATGTTACATAATAAATGATTATTTGATATTTTAGGCTAAATAGTAGCCATTAAGTGTAGAGTGCAGGCAAAACCATAACAAAAGGAAGACAAAAATACGAATTATTAAAGCGAATACTCTACTCAGTCGTTGGCATAATTTTGTTGTTTTTTTCTTTTCTACAAAATAAAATATGTATTCATGTATGGCTGTATGTAAACTTAAGATGTTCTTTCCAATACTCGTATAAAATTTTAAAATAAAAATAAAAATTTTTTTTGAAAACCCTATGCTGCTGCGTGCGCATGTTGCGCATGCGTACTATTTACGGTGTGTAAAAAACACAACATTATTTACAACTGATAGTTTTTGTTGTTTTCTTTTCTCGTATTATTGTTTTCAGATTTTTTTTGCCAAATGCGTGTGAGCTGCACGAGATGTACCATTTAAGGGATTTTCGAAATGTTTGGCCATCATTGCACACAAAGATGTCGTTTATGTTCTGATGCCATATTTAATGGTTTTAGGAGTATCATCTGTATAGTTTTTGTTAAGACCCTAAAACAATAATCATACTACGGTATAAATAAATGCAGAGACCTTTTCAATTATAATTTTTTTATTTAATTTTTTGCCTTGTTTTGTTTTGTCTTGTTTTGTCTTAAAGAGTACAATCTTTGAAAATGTATTTCAGTTTTTTTATAAATTCTTAAAATGTGAGTAATGCACTTGCTTTATTCGTACGATTGTATGTATGTATGTATGTATGTAGTACGAGTATGTTAGCCTTCTAAAATAATGTTGTGCTTTTTTAGCCTTCTTTTTTTTCTTATTTTCTTAACATTATAATATGATTACTGTTGACTCATTTTTAATGAATTTTTTTTTTTTTTTTGTATGAAAGTAGGTAGTGGTGGTGGCAGTTTCCAATTTTAGTTTTATATTTTTTCTTTATGGTACAAAATTTAAAAATTTGTTTATAAATTATTTAGACCTGTTTACGAGTATTATGTATTTACATCCACAAACAACTTACGGGTATTTATGAATTTTGTGTTTTTTTTTTTTGCTTCTTTTCTAGTGTCAATAAAATGTTTTTAAATATGAATCATGATTGAAATTTTTGTAGAAATACTCACTTCATTATAGAAAATATATTAAAATATGTGAATGTAATAATAACACTCTAATTGGCAATGAAGCTTAAATTTAGAAATTTTAGTTTTTAATTTGCTTTTAAAGTAATTTGCTTTCGGAGTAACAAGTAATTTAGGGATTTAGAAATTAAATATAAAATCCAGTAATAGCACATGACATCTTAAAAGCAATTTATTAATTCTATTAGAAAACCATTTTCATATTTTAAGGTAATTATGTCCGAGTTAATTGACTGTGCAAATTGGCTTTCATGTTATATTTTCTAAGCTTTTAGTTTCTTGAAGTTGAATAATCTATTTTTTGGGGCCCATTACAACTTAATGAAGAATCGTTTCTTAACATCGCATTAGGCCGAGGTAACGCAATGAGCGGTAAAGAGGTGAGCGGCAAGTGGCTTATTACTGATCATCATTTGAGAGCGGTTAGTGCGGTTAGTTGTTAAAATGTCATATTTTTAAAATTTGGTAATCTATCTGGCCATAATAGCCGTCAGCTTTGAACAGATGAAATTATAAGCGCCGCATTCACTTTTGCCATGTTTATACTTCGCCGCTCAGAAATCAACTAAAAATTAGAACAAGTTATATTCCTGAGCCGCTCAGAAATTGCTCATTGCGTGGCCTCGGCCTTAGACAAGGCATTATAGACGTCAATTCAACTCGATATTAAAGAATTAGTCCATGTGTAGTCAATACCTTGTTAACAATTGACTTCAATTAATACGCTCTTATTTGATTAAAAAAGAAGCGAAAAAAAAACCATTTTTGTATGGCAGCACTGAAATTAATTAAATGTGTGTTCGCAACATTAATAATTTCGAACATTTCTAACATGAACCGTTATAAGTTTATTTGTTCGTCGGTCAATCACTGATAAGGCAAATCATCAAGTAGAAACTGAACGGAATTGGTCAAGGGGACGTGATACCTCCCATACCAACTAAATACTGATTTGTGAACATCTTGAGAAGGTTAGAACTAAAGATTCTGAATTTGGTATGAATGACTGCATGGCAGAGTTGTAAACGAATCATTCATTTTTGAATTAATTCGTGAATCATTCATGCAATGAATTGGAAAAATTTTGAATTAATTCTTTTCTCCAAAAAACGAATTGAATTAAATTTGAATCAATTCATTTGAATTAAGCGAACATGAATTGCAATTCATTTTCAATTCAAATGAATTGGTAAAAAGAATTGTAATTCATTTCTAATTCATTTGAATTGAATTGATTTTGAATTAATATAAATGAGTTAGAAAAAATGAATTGCAATTCATTCCCAATTCATTTGAATTGATTTTGAATTAATTCAAATGAGTTAAAATATGAATTGAAATTCATTTTACCAATTCATTTAAATTAACTCGAAAAATGATTTTGTTATACATTTCCAATTAATTTACTTGAATTGAATTGATTCTGAAAAAAAGACTGCAATGCAAAAGCATCACCCTTTTTCCAAGTACTTCTATTCTGTACTTTATAATAAAAATATATCCACTACTAATAACACAGGTTTACAAATTTTTAATTTGGAAAAATACCAAGAACGCCACATGCCTAGATAAGTTAATTGGGACCTCCTGAACACGAAAAGGGAAATGAAAGAAATCGAGAGACGTTACAAAGACTGGTGCGATGAATAAATGATGGCGGACTATTGTTGGTTCCTCATTCGCTCGTCATTTTAATTAAAATTTTTTGAATTTACGACGAATATACTGTGTGAGCCAAGAAAATGAAAATATTGTCGTGCCACAAAATCCTTAATAAAAACTTTATTTTTCATTCGATTTTTTTCAAAATACGCTTAAAATATTTTTAATTAAATAAGCTATTTGGTAAAAGAATAAAACATTCGAGATATTCAATATAGCGTAGGAAAAAATTGAAATGAAAATGAAAAATTTTGAAAAAAACGTAAAAAATAGGAAAATTTTGAAATTTGAGGTGCCATATCTCAGCGATTTCTTATCAGATAGAATGTTCCAGCGTATCGACGGAAAAGGCATTCAATTACCTTTCCATCGATATGCCACTTATCTCGATCGAACTTTTTGGTTGGACTCCACAAGGGTTTGAGTGGGGTCATACACCGAAAAACACAAAAGTACCGTTATCTAAAAAACGGTACTTAGAAAAAAATAATAATTGCGTTTTTCGTGTTCAGGAGGTCCGAATTAATTTATCTAGGCATGGGGCGTTCTTGGTATTTTTTGGCTGTAAACCAGTGTAATGAATCACCCATTTTCTATTACTTTTAATCCAAGTATTTATTACTTATTTATAATAATTCTCTTAATAATATAATAATTATAATAATTCTCATAAGTATTACTAAAGTGTTTGTCCTTTAATGTTCGTGCGTCACAAAATTTCATAAATTATTAATAGGTTTTAAATACTGAATGTCTTGTTATTCAGCGTATACCAAAAGCGACATAAGTAGTACTTGAAGGACCAAACTCCAAACACCAAGTTTATTTCAATTGAATGCAATTCATTTTTGATTTGATAAATTTGAATTACATGTTACTTTTCTAATTCATTTGAATTAATTCCAAATCATTTCAATTCAAATGAATTAGAAATGAATTGCGATTCTTTTTACCAATTCTTTTGAATTAAAAAATGAATTGCAATTCATTTTGCCTAATTCAAATGAATTGCAACTCATTTTGCCTAATTCATTTGAATTGGAAATGAATTGCAATTCATGTTCGCTAAATTCAAATGAATTGATTCAAATTTAATTCAATTCTTTTTTTTGTTGAAAAGAATTAATTCAAAATTTAGATAATTCAAATGAATTGAAATCAAAAAAGAATGATTCATTTACAACTCTGCTGCATGGCCACTGCATATCATCATACAAATTAAAAACTGTTGTATACATATCTTTAGAACGGTTAAAGCTTTTGAGTTTTTTTGAATTACTTCATGGGTAAGGCAAATCATCAGTCAGAAATTAGTTGAAATTGGATAAGTGGACGTGGTAATCCCCACCTGATATTTGTACATCTTAAGAACAGTTGGGGGTGTTTAGAGCAAGCGACCCCTCAAAAACTCCAACGACCCAGGTTCAAACCAAAGCAAAGTTAGCTTTTTCAAAATTATAATTTAAAAATAATGGGTTCTCCTCCCCCCTCCCGCCAAGAATGCCATATGCCATCTACACAGAAATTGCTCCCTGACATTCCACTCTATTCCACCTTAATCAGTGTCAACAGAAACAAATGATCAGGAGAAAAGTGACACCTATTGGGAAGTAGCAGATAACAGCTAAACCTACTTAGCGAAGGCACTCACCACACAATCAACATGCAACGATGAGGCAATTGCTGTTAATCATTCAAGGGTGAAGGTATAACACTGGCATTTGAATGATCAATTCACAGCAATTTGTCTCATTGCTAAGGCGCTTAATAATAATATAAGAAAAAATTGAAAAATTCCAATACAAAAACCTTATGGTGCTAAATCTGAGTAAATGCAAATCTATATCGTTTTATATCACTCAATCTTTCCTCATGACTATTCTATTAATGGTGAGGCATGAAAAATGGAAGACACGATTTTGGATCTTGGAGTACTGTTCGATAAAAAATTAAATTTTAATTTACATGTACTTATGACTGTAAGTAAGTCTAATTGTGTGCTAGGTTTCATTAAGCGCTGCGCCAAATAATTTGATGATCCTTATGTTACAAAAAATCTTTACAGGTCAGTAGTGAGACCAACACTTGAATATGCGTCTGTAATTTGGGATCCCCAGTACACTTTTTTTATAAGGAAATTATAATCTGTTCAAAAACAGTTCTTACTATTTTGTCTTCGAAACCTTAGATGGAGTCCTAATGAAAATCTACCACCATATCGCAGCCGACTTGCTCTTATAAATTTACATACTCAAAAGAGTCGGAATTGAGAATTGCATCTAACATATCATTCTTTTTGAATCTGATACAGAGCAATATAAATTCTAGTAATCTTTTGGAAAAGTTACAAATCAATGTACCTAACAGGCACCTTCGATTTTATGAACCAATTTATTTGAAACCGCATAGAATTAACTTCATCGATAGTGACCCTCTACGTAGAACATGTATAGAAATTAATAAATTTTATAATCTTATTGACTTTTCTGCCAACTGCGCTACAACAAAGAAATCAATACTAATTTATCTTAAATCAAATACATATCAATATGATTGTTTTTAATATACATATGTTCAACTTTGTTATTTGTTTTATATTAAGTGTATTACTTTATATTCTAAGCTGTTAAATTCAGTTTATTAAATAAAAAAATAAAATGCAACAACAACAAGAAACAATTGCCGCTGTAGAGCAAAGTGTTGAAGAGAACCCGAATGAATCGATTCGCCACCGCGCACAGCAATTGGAGCTTTGTCCATCAACTTTATGGAAGATTTTGCGCAAAGATCTTGGCTTGCGACCTTACAAGATCCAGCTTGTGCAAGAATTAAAACCGCGAGACCATGCAATGCGTCGTGATTTTGGTGTATGGGCCGAAAATGAGATTGATCTCGATGCTGATTTTCATCGCAAAATTTTGTTCAGTGATAAGGCTCATTTTTGGTTGAATGGCTACGTCAACAAGCAAAATTGCCGCATTTGGTGTGAAGAGAATCCACATGAGACCCTTGAGACGCCATTACATCCAGAAAAACTGACTGTTTGGTGTGCTCTATGGGCTGGTGGAGTCATTGGGCCATACTTCTTCCGAAATAATGCTGGAGAGTCAGTTACCGTTAATGGAGACCGGTATAGAGCCATGATAACCGACTATTTTGTTCCCGAATTGGATGGCATGAATGTGGATGAGTTCTGGTTCCAACAAGACGGCGCTACATGCCACACAGCACACGTCACAATCGATTTATTGAAGGAAACATTCGATGAGCGCATAATTTCGCGGAATGCACCTGTCAATTGGCCACCAAGATCGTGTGATTTGACACCATTGGATTATTTTCTTTGGGGATATGTGAAGTCGCTCGTCTACGCCAAGAAACCAGAAACGTTAGGGGACTTGGAAGCCAACATTCGTGGCGTTATTGCCAACATACGTCCCATATGCTCGAAAAAGTGGTTGAAAATTGGACCTGTAGAATTGGCTTTATTCGAGCTAGCCGCGGCGGCCACATGCCCGAAATCATATTTAAACATTAATGGCATAAAATTATCCTTCCAATAAAGCCAAATTGATGGACACTAAAACGATTTTCTTGTATTTTATTTCAATTCGAAGTTCTATACCTCTAAAAAAAACACCCTATACTTTAAAAATACTTTGCATTGAAGAACAAATTCATAATATATATTGCTAAGAATGCCATGATGATTGAGAAAGTAAAACCGAGTGAATTAATACAATAATAATATTGATTTAACATTTTATAAAAATCTTTTTCTTCTTCTTTACATATTTTACCAGTTGTTAAAAGACATTTTTAAAATTTTCTAGCGGCTATATGATTTTTTTAATAGATTAACCCCTAAAATTTTCTTAAACAAAATTTATTCAAAATTTTTTATAAATAAATAATAAAAAACTATTAATTAATGATTGAATAAATATCACTGGTGTTGGGTAAATAAAATGAGTGTTTAAGGAAAATTATGAGTCGCTTTTATATCGAAAAGTCATATAAAATAAACAATAAAATAACAACAACAGCAGAATTATTTAAAATAAATCTGTGACTGATTAAAAAAGCACACTCACACACAAAGTTATTCAAAAATATTTGAAAACATTAGAAAAGAAAAGGAAAAACTTTAGGGCCCTTATGTGTGACTGTGTTGGGGTAAAAGAAATTGGAAATATGTTTTCTAAAGCAGTTCAGTTAATTAAATTAAGAGCAGCATATGGCTTAGGTGTCTGCTTTCAAAATGATTTTTAATACCAATTTTTTTCGTTTTTCAAAATAAACTTGCCTGCTGTAATGTTTTTAAAAACATTTTCAAGTTCTTGTTTGGGTGTTGTTTTAGCTGCCAGACTGTAGCTTTTTTTTTCGAAAAAACTAAAATATATAATAATAGCAACAATGATAAAAAACTAAAACAAAACAATACAATATATTTGTTATATATGGGCCAAACCAAGCTGGGGGTCAATTATTTCAAATTACAGCCCAAATCACAAACAAAACACACAAGTTTCTGTTTCTTTTTTTTATTTTTTCTAAATCATAGAAATGGTGGATCGTATTGGTTTCATCCATTCATTTACACACTGACATACATGCAACATTAAAAAAAATCTTTTTTTTTTCTTCTAAAACTTTTTTAAGTTCTTTCTTCATTATTTAATTTTATGATTTTTTTTAAAGGTTTATTTTGTTTCAGCATTTTGATTGACAGCTGCACTGTTGGAATAAATTTATCTGGTTCGTATGTCTGTCTCCATATTTTTCTGTCCATAGATTTGTGTTGCAAGAACAGCAACAAAAACGAAAAAAAAAACATTTCTAATGACATTCATTATTATTACAGAACGAGTACAATGCACACACTTCTGGAGGCAATGTATTCGCTGTTACATTAGCGAGTACACTGTGTCTTTGTAAGACAAAAATAAAAAAAAAAACTAAAAAGAATGGCTCTGAAAATGCCTTCTCCGTTTTTTATTTTTTTTATTTTATAATTTTATTATTTGGACAAAAATTTAGGTCGTTCATTATCTAAATGTAATAAAAAAAAATGAAAACAGAAAATTATTAAATTTTTCTTCAAGTAGTTATGCTGTCTTGTACGTATTGTTGTTGTTGTTGTTGTTGTTGGTAGCAAGCAAAAGTAGACAACAGAGAATACAATACTTCATAAGTAGAAGCAGTAAATTATGATCATGAAGAGTATCGCGTACTTTATGTCAAGTTTGTCAAGAGTCTTATTATTCTATTTTATATTGTTGTACTTATTGTTGGTTTTCCTAAATACAATTGAAGATACAAAACTATTTACAAAAGATCGGTGGTGCAATGTTAAGCTGTTCTCAATAGTATCAGACACGTACATTTATTTCACTTTCCATAGATCCTCTAAATACTTACTTCATCACAGGCGTATGACATGAATGTTGGAAACAAAATATTTTTAATTGTTTTGTCTACAGATAAGAAAAATTATTATTATTGTTTTTTTTTTTTTTTTGTAAATCAAGAAAAATTGAGAAATTGGGTCAGAAAAACAAATAAACACTAAGCAAAACAAGGATCAAAGGAAGAGTTAGTTTTAATAACATACTCGTGATATTTAAGAATTTGAAATAATTCGACGACAGCCTTATGTTCCATTAGCAGTCTTTATTTAAATTAACTTATGAATTATTCCCATTCTAATGGGCATTAACTGTCATCTAAATGCACAAAATCTAACTGAATTTAAACTGCATTTCTATTATTAAATATGGCAACATTATGGACAATAAGTCAGCTGTTGGCAAATTGTTTATAGTTGACAAAATTAAAAGGCATTTAAAGTCAGCAAATTAGGCTTTGGTTTCAAATCCCAGCTCTGACATCTTTAAGAAAAATAATACGAAAAAAGTATTTCTTTCGGCGACATCCTGTTTACTACTTAAATACCAAAGATCTTGTCTGTAAGATTAAAAATTAAAGTGTGTATAGCGCATACTATCTTTCAATAATTCCCAGGCTTATACAGAATTTATGCGACTAATCGCCGTAGTCTAGGGGTTAGTTTGTTGGTTAACTAGACAAGAGCTCAGAGTTCAAACCTCAGCTCTGGCATCTTAAAAAAAGAAATATAGAAAAAAATATTTCTTTCAGCGACTACCTCTTAGCAGTCTTCTGGCAAAAATTCTAAAAGAAACTAATTAGCATGAACAAGGTTCTCAAGTCTGTTGTGCGGATTTTACGTTAAACTGTAGGTCACTATACTCATGGACAAAAATTGACGTCCACATTATTAGTGCTCTAATTACAAAAACGGATAATCTGGCCAAGGGAAATTATAATAACAGGCCTAAATATACAGCCCAATTAGAAATAAAATCGCTCGAGAAATATTTTCAATTTACGCTTGTACCTAGTGGGAACTTAAGTATTGTTACTACTTTGAACATACCCATTCGAATAGTAAAATTGAACATACCCTTTTATTATTACATGTTTTTTTGAAAGGTAACCTCTATAGTGTTAGTCAGTTATGGGAATTTCAACTTGTGTTAACCTTAACCATGGAGTGATTATATCAGAGTAGGAAAATAAACAAAACGATATGTGTGATATCATTTTGTTTTGTTATTTACAATGAGTAAAACAAAAACAAAACAAAAACAGTGAGAGCTATTGTCCCATTTAGTTTTATATATTGTTTTTGTTTTGAGCACTACAAATATACTATACTATACTCAAATGCGCGTAGGTAGAACAAGAAATGAATGCGAAGAAAAGGAAAAGAAGAAGAGAAAAAAGAGGAAATTATACGAATTTAACGGAATAACAAAGCAAGCACAAGAGCAAAAAGCGAATTTTTTTCGTTTGCGCTCTTTCTCATTTAGAATGTATTTGTTTTGGTTTTGCTCATATACAATACGATTAAAAAAAAAATTTTAAAGTTTATGACTTTGTGGTAACGTTTGCGAAATGTTTTCTTTGTTTGCCTACTCTGGATTATATAAACAAAAACGTGTCGCAGTTATAGCACTTTTAAAGTGTAGAAAGAAAAAAAAAATTATATTTTCAAAACGCTCCGCCGCCTGGTGCATTCGAGGAGACCGGAGATATAAAAGACCGCTACTGTACGGACACAGCAAATAATTAAAGCCATCAAAGCAAGAATTCAATGAAATCCTCTCTGGAAACAGAAAATCATAGCCGATGAGATAAAAATCACAGAA
The DNA here is from genome assembly GCA_963576795.1 of Metopia argyrocephala. Taxonomy (NCBI): domain Eukaryota; kingdom Metazoa; phylum Arthropoda; class Insecta; order Diptera; family Sarcophagidae; genus Metopia; species Metopia argyrocephala. Next base: position 100,451,333 of record OY756210.1, read on the forward strand.
AAGTCCATGAGTCATATTATTAAAAAAGTTTTGGCGTACAGTACATTTGTTTACTGCAGCTTTAAAAAAATTATGATAGAAAAATCCAAACGTCTACTGGTGAAGTACGCTGATAACTTGCATACAAAAATCTTGTTGACGAATGAAAAAATGTTTACCGTACAGGACAAGTTTAGCAAACAGAATACAGGGTTTATGCAAGGTCATCTAAAGAAGCTTTAGAACTCTTTACACTGGTCGAAAAGGATTGTCAACCAGCTGCAGTCATGGTTTAGTGGGGTGTCTCATACGATGGGGTAACTGACTTGCACTTTTGTGAATAAGGGTCAAAACATCGGCTAAAGTTTAAAAAGAAACCGTTTTAAAAACAGTTGTAAAGCCGCCAAACAATTCCCTGTTCCAACACTACCCTTTTACTTTCCAACAAGATTCTGCACCAGCTTATAAGGCTAAGAAGACACAGACCTGGCTTCGAAACAATTTGTCAGCTTTTATATCGTCGGTTGACAGGTAAAACTCACTAAGTGCTAAGTGGTCTGACTACACTTAGTGAGTTTTACTTGTCAAACGACGATATATAATATACACATATGATGCTCTGAAGACTGGGCATTGGGCAGGCACGATTTGATTGCTTTGGACTATTGTGGACGGTTTCAGAAAATACCCTAACATTTATTCCCTTAAGACAGCTGTGGTTCGTGCTGTAGCCAATTTTCCAATGGCTAAAATGCGTGCAGCTCTTGCTGACTGGCCAATGCGACTTAAGGCGTATGTAAAGGCCCAGTGCGGCCATTTTTAATAAAACTAAGATATTTGTATGCAATACATATCAATAATTATAATATAATAAAAAAATTTGTTCCAAAACTATATATTAGTTTTTGTTTTATAGCCCAACATATTAGCAACAGTATTTTTGTCCCTATTAAAAATATTTCTTGTTTTTTTTTCCATTTTTTTATTTATAGCAAATATGCGCTATAATAACATCGATAGGCATCGATACATGTCTTCTATTTAAATTTAAAGACAGGAAGCCTTTAACGAAAGGCATTTCACATCTCATGAGTTTTTCAGTCAAGTTTTGTTTGTATATCTTTTATGATAGTTTTTAGATTTTATTATCATTCTAAAGATAGTGTTCTGGGTTATTTAGTATGTATGTACTTCTTACCTGCTTGTCGATAAATTTTCTTTTTTTATTTACGTTTTCATTGTTTTCTATTTCTTGTTTTTTTAGATAAATTTAAGCAATTTTCTGTCACAATGCAATATTTTTTTTTGAAACAATAAACAAAAAACAAAAATACCTTGTCCATGTTAGTTATCGTTAAAAAAATCATGTTTTATTATTAACAAACAATTGTCCAAAACAAAATCCTCTATTTGAAAAGGATCTCATCAAAATCGATCGAAAACAGGGATTAAAATTTTCTTTAAGCGATAATTATGAACAGGTACGAGTATACCCTTGCAATCATCAATCAATGAAATTGATAAAACAGACTATAAAAGAAGAAATCAAACAAAGAAGATTCATTTTTGCTTTGCAAGTGTCATTTCACAAAAAAGAAAAATTTTAATGCCAATTTTGATGATCAACACATACAAGTGATCACTGATGATAAGAAAGTGATTTGTAAAAAGGAGGGAATTAAAATTTTGTTTAATTAGGCTTGAATTTTATTTTAAATTTCGTGTAACAACAATTAAGGTAGAAAACAACAAGACCCAATTTATTTTTGTTAATTGACCTAAATTTTCAACAAAATGATTTAATGCTGATGATGTTTTTAAACATTCTGGAACAGTATGACAAATACGAACTGCAGTTTCAGTGTTAAATAATTTCTGGGTCAAGCTGCTGTAATGATGTTAATGATTACAGAAATTAAAAACAATAACATATATAAAAGTGATTAATTAGGAACATTAATTAAGTGGCCTCAATTAAAAAGGAAAGTCCTCTCAACAACAAAGAAATAAACAAAAACGAAAAGATTTTACTTTGAAATGGAAACATGATTTAACTGTTAAAATTTTAATTCATTCAGATAAAACACAACAATGCAAAAGGCTTTAAGTCTTAACAACCATAAAGGCCATAAATCAATTATCTTTCCAATAAGTGTAACCAGCTACAAACACATACTCGTATGTATGTATGTCTGACTGAAATAAAACCACCAAAATGAACGATGTTGTGTGATAATCCTTTAAAATATGTGGGTCATATTGACATACATATTTAACAAAACGGAAATTGCAAATGATCATATTACCCCTACCATTTAAAACTAATAATGAAAAAACAAAACAAAACAAGACGACAGCAACACTAACAGCACTAACAAAATAAAAGTCCTTAACAAGACTATAAAAGTAAAAGAACACATTAAAAGCCACCAAAAACTTCAAAATAAAGAAAAACAAACGACCACATGTAGCTCAAGTTGTCAAGGCGCGTAAAATGGGTGGGTTTATATAATATTGACCTGGCTTTATAACAGAATAAAAGTCAACAACAACAAAAAAAATTAAGCCAAAAATGTAGGTTTCTTGTCAGTTTTTTTTGTTTTTCATTTTGGTTTTTGGCATATTTTGTTTTATTGTGGCTGATTTAAGTTAAACAAAGAATTGCGACTCATAGTCGAACAGCCTGAGCCAGGTGTGATTACAAAGGTCGTTTTCTTTGCATTTTTTTTTTCTTAATTTATTTATTTTTTCTTTAATTTTTAAAATTTTTACTTCAGTTGTTCTTTTAATTAATCAAAAGGTTTTTTTTTCTGTTTATTTGTTTAATTCGCTTATCTTAAGGTTTTTATAAACATTTTAAGATTAAAAGATTTAAACAACAATTTTTGCCAACTGACATTAAGAATAATTTATGACTTGAATTGACTTTGCTGGAAGGACATGCACAACAACAGAACTTTAGATTTTGAACTTAAAAGAAAAAAACTTAAAATGTGTAGTTTTTATTCGAAAAAATTACTCATAATTTGTGCCAAATTAAATTTTTAATTTCAACATAACAAATGACTGCAATTGAACTCTAAATTTAATGAAATTTTTTGTTAATCCTTCTTTTCATAATAGTTAGCAAAGTCACAAAGTCCTGAGTTAAATGAGTCTTCTTAAGGTATGGTAGCGCTTAGGCAAATATTTCACGAAAAATGCGTAACCACTCTTTTATGCAATCACTTAATTATTTATCGCTCGAAATTTGTTACTAATATGTTGGGCTATAAAACAAAAACTAATGAATGGTTTTGGAAAAATTTTTATTTATATATGTATTGATATGCATTGTATACAAATACTTCGTTTTATTCAAAATGGCCGCTCTTGACCTTTACACACGCCTCAACTCGTATTGGCCAGTCATCAATAGCTGCACTCACCTTATGCATTGAAAAATTGGCTACAGCACGAACCAGGACTTAAGAGAACCAGAGCTCTTAAGAGAATCAATATTATGGTATCTGTTATGGGAGACCATGTCCTCTAAAATCGTTTACAATTTGTAAACCAAAGTATTCAAATCAGGGCTGCATATGGCCAATCTTTAGAATATATAAAAACTCCTAAACTAAAAAATTGTTTCGAAGCCAGGTCTGTTTTGTTTTAGTCTTATGAGCTGGTGCAAAATCCAGATGGTAAGTCCAAGGCTGAATCCAAAACAGTTTTTGACCACTTTTTCATAGAAATGCAAGTCATTCACCTCATCGTAAAAGCCACCCCACCAAACTATGACTGCACCGAAATTCCCGCAACTGACTAACGCTGTAGATGTTACCTTCCAAAAACATTTGAAAATAAAAGGGAGTGTTTAATTTTACTATTCTAATGGGTATGTTCAAAGTGATAACAATGTTTAGGTCTCCACTAAGTATAACACTACCGGAACCGAACTAGAACCCCGCTCCCCATATTTATTTTTTATATTATCTCTTTGATACACATTCTATTGAAATTAGATTATCAGAATCAGTGATGCCAACTTTTTAGAAAAAAAAGGAGCCAAGAGCACATTAAAAAAAGGCTGAAAAGAGCTAAATTTAGATTTAATGTTTTTAAAGTAATTGTACAGTCGGGTCTCGATTATCTGTGCTGCAGATTATGGAGGTTCTTTATTTAATATTTTTATTATTTAACAATTGAACTTTGGTATACATACGAGTACATATTTATATTAAAAAAATTAATTTAAGATAGCAATGTCATAAACGGTCTGTATCCCAACTTCGTATTTTTCACACACGATATTATTATTATTTATATGCTCGTTGGTTATATTAACTTTATCTACCTTTTACCACTGGTAAAGATGCCATATTAAATATATTTAGATCTAACCATCCGCACTTCTCAAATTTCAAAATTAAACTAATCACCTGTAAATGCTTCTGACTCATCGTATGAAAACAAGGGAATTCCCCGTTTTCATCACGGATAATAGAGGTTATCACGATTAATCGAAGCAAACAATTTGAAAACATTGCAAACAAAAAACCATGGTGAAATTACGTACAAGGTGGTGTTGTCAACCCAGCTGGTTTTTTTTTGTCATACCGCTCCTGTCAAAAGTTTTGTTTATATTTTGCTTTATGTGTATTCGTGCTTATGTTTTGGTGTAGAGATATACATATACACTTCTGAGATGTGCTTTTTTAATTCATCAGACCTGCTTTTGACATTAAAGAGCTAAAAAAACAAAAAACAAATTCCCTGTTGTTTTTGTACTATATTCAACTGCCACCACCTTGTAAGTAATTTCACCATGCAAAAAACAATAGACTGATCTTTGGCCATCACGGTTAATCGGGGTTACCGTTTTACCGGATCACGGATAATCGAGGCCTGACTGCATTTGTATTTTCGAGGTAAAATTAATTTCTGTCCACAAAACAGATTTAATTTAATATTTTGACTTCTTAAATGCTTCGTTTGAATAATTGTTAAGCAGAATTTTTCTTATATTTCGTTATCCGAACAACCCATTGTTTATGTGAATTAAGCTATTCGATGTATTAAAAGTCATTCTGTTTCGCATGTACTTTATTTAAAAATAAAAATAAACTTAATAAAACTGAATGTGCGTTCTACTTCTACATTTGAATAAGGTAGTGTGAAAAATTTTAAAACAAAGAATGATAGTTTATAAAATGGTTTTTAAAATGATGGACTTTGATCTAAACTGCCTCACTTCTATCCACGTGTTCCTATTTACATATCGTCGGTTGACAAGTATAATTCACTGACTGTAGTCATATCATATAGCACTTAGTGAGTTTTACCTGTCAACCGACGATATATAGTTTTAAATTTTTTATGCAATTTTTAAGTGCCACAATTTCTTTACAAATTCTTCAATTACAGCTCTAGTATCCTCCATATTTAGTTACAGTAAAAGCAGAAATACTTTCCAATATTTTAAAGTTTGTGGTAAATTTTATCAAGTTCTTCTTAATTTATTTCTTTTTTGAGTAAAATTCTGCACAAGCTTTCTCGAAACCATAACCAAGATAGCAGTTTTCATCTATATTTTTCGCAAATAGGGGGATAAAAGTGCTAAAAATCTTCTTTAAGAATAATATTGATCCTCCTCTTTTTACCATAATTTTAACAAATCCGGTATTCGTAAAAACTTGATTTTCATTATTAGTGGTGAAATATTTGCCTAATATGACCGTACCTTTACAGAAATCAAAGTTGTCATAATTCCTTTAAGAAATAAATGATTTCTTTTATTAAAATGATTGATTTGCAAGAAGTTGCTTTTAATATTGCAACTGATACTTTTGTTTTTTTTTTTTAAAGTAAAAGAAAAACAAAATAATTACCAACGGCAATATGAAACCTTAGAATTAGCAATTGGGTTGCATTTTTGTTTTTTGCTTTGATTCTTTGATTCATAAGAGATTTAAAACCCTAATATTCAATAAAAAATTCCCACGCAATTGCACATGCATACACACACACACAGCAATACATACAATCGTAACGAAAACGAATATTATAATCAATTTAAACTACTTTAACTACTGACACAACTGTCAGGAGAACGGACAAATCCAACGATGACATATTGTCTTATACAAACTATTGTTATTGTTGTAATGCGTATAAAGAGCAACAAAATAAAAATGTTCATTCTAAAATACCCGTAAAGAATACATTTTACAAAATAAAACCCCTTTCAAACTGTTGTAAAATCAAATTAGAAATACTCACGTAGAATTTTAGAATAGAACCAAATCCCCTTTTACTACTTACAACTGCAACAACAACAACAGCAACAATAACAGTATAATAGAGGCGTCAATTCACAATACGTTTACAATTCTTTAGAGCAGCTGTCAAATAATGTACGAGTAATACATAATAGAGCTGGCTGCAGCAAAATAAAACCTTACACACTTGTTCTTTTTCCAAACCCAAAGACAGAGAGAGAAAAAGAGGACTTACTGCGTAAACGCATTTAAATTATTTAGATGATCGTTTCAAAAGTCTATACAAAAACTATAAAAAATTATTTATAGACTTTATTATTGTTATTGTTGCTGATATTGTTGCCTCATGTGCAAGTGTTACAGAAACCTGTAATTACGCGTTCATGATCGTTTAACAAAAACAGAAAAAACAAAAAAAAAAAAAATTCACGATCGATTGAATACCTTCTCTTTGTAGACAACATTTGCACTAGAAATGGGGGGATTCAAGCTGCTGCATTAACAACTTTTATAATCAGGATCTATAATTTTATTTAGAAAATTCAAATCTTTGATTGATTCCCACGTTATAAATAGAGGAAGAGGTAAATTAAAAAGAGAAAAGAAACACTTTTTAACGCGCAATTTTGTTGCGTTTTCCCCTTTATTGTTCTGTATTGGTTCTGCTGTTTCTAAAGTATTTCGCTTTAATCGCTATAAGAAAAGATTTGAATTTTCACACGCCTTTTTTCCCTTTTTCTTCACGTTCATTTTATTTTTGAAAAAAAAACCAACAACAGAATAATTGATCGGTATTGTATTGAAATTAAATAGAGAGGAGTAGGCAGGCATGTGATTCCTATTATCACTGAATATTTTTGCTGCAGGGTGGTTCAAAATAATCAAAAATTCTATTTTACTTCAAAATTAAGAAGCAAAAGATTATAAGAACAAATAAACAAAAAAATCAGCTGGGATTAGAAATCTATTTTTTTCCATTGAAATTAGGTGGGTTATTGAACTTATACTACCGATCTCTTGTCTGCTACTGTTTTAACAAGCCTATCGGTGGATCAAACATCCATGTTCCGTGATTCAGATATCAGAATATTGAATAAAATGTAAGCCACCAACTATGTACATATAAAACACTACTTCTATATGTTCTGCACTAAAAAAAATAATCACAATTGGGCTCAAAATAGATTATGACTGATCTCGCAAATCATCATGACTAGACTTAAGCCTTACAACCCTACCAAATTGTTCAGATTTACTATAAAAATTATTCAACAATTGGTGCAACCTATAGACTATTTTGTTATTTAGTAAAATTGCGTTCAGAAACAAAGGGATCTCATTTTTGGTTAAGAAGTTTAATAACCAAATTGTCGCATATAGAAGAAGATGCTACATTAAATCCATAAGAATGGACTGCTTGCTTAGTGAGCTTCGAACTTTGAAGGTCTCATTGAACCTTAAGTTTTCAGAAATTAAGCCGTAGCTCGGGGTTTACGATCAATAAAGATCGTTACTTTAAAATGATCTCTCATTTCTATTCTAGTAGTCATAAGTCGTTGCAGAATGACGTTGTTTATTTTCGTCTGCATTTATTTCTTGTTTCGGAAACCAAAATCGTTTTTTATTGGTATTCGTAAGTGTTTATTTATATTTGGCATTTTATAAAAATATGTGATGGACGACGATATTGTTATGAAACGAAACAATAATGCATTAACGGCAACGTGTTATATTGTCCGTAACGGTAAAAAAAATGGCCAATTACTTTAGGTTCTAAAAGCTGGACGTCAAAAATAGCCACAATGATTATAAGTCGGAAATGTTTTTAAAATCGTTCTGTAATCTTTTTTTTTTTCATTAAGGCCAGCACTCAGGCGATGGCGGCTCTTCATGCAGTACATTGCGCTGATCTAAGATAACATGTTATGAGAAAGGGGAAAAGAGGGTGTAGTACTTGTGGACATTTGATTTAAACTTACTAATATTGCAAGTGAGTGGAAAAACATTCACTGGAAGCCTATTCCATAAACGAACGGCACGACTAAAGAACGAATTTTCTCTATAATGCATTGTGCGGTTCACTGGACAATTAACTACAAAAGGATGTGCTCTGAGAGAGATATGAGTAGTCCGCAAAAATATGCGATTATATGGAATCAAGCCTTTATTTCATCAGAACACCCCTATGGTAGTACCGATGAAACAAAGAATCGCACGCCAGAGCAGATGCTCCAATGAATCGATAGATTTGGATACCCTACCGTCGCTGATAAGCACCTTCGCCAAGGTTGTGAAGTCCCAAAATAGACTTTGAAGCACCATCCTAGGTCAGATAAAGGAGCAGTGAAGTATTTCTTGTACCATTTTAAAAAACCGAGACACTTGAATGCTTCTTTCGACACTGGAAATATGTGATCATTCCAACGGACATCACAATTAATTCTCATGCCTAGAACTTCAGGAGCGTTCGCCTCCTCAATATTTACCTTTCCCATAGTTACAGACGACAAGATTGCATCATCACCACCACGCTTATGCGTGATGAAACAACATTGAGTCAGTTTTACTAAACGCTGAAGGCTCGGGTTGGAGCAACAGGAAAAGTGATCAATTTTTTTTTTAATTAATTTTTGTTCCGTCAGAAACCCTTTAGATAGATCAAAGTTAACTGCAATGAATTTTTTGGTAATCAAAGGAGAAATGATATCCGTGAAGGAATAGTCCATTAGACAAACTGAACAATTGTTTACGACTTTAGCTACGGTAGTCTCATCAGAGTTCTTTGTGTCCTTTGCATATTCAAGACAACTCACACTTTTCAAGAAGTCACATACTGAAATTACACTTGTATGAGTTGGTCGAAGTAAAGTCACACAACCGTTTATTTTAATTTTCGGAGCAAAAGTTTGTTTAAAATAAAACTAAATATTCTGTGATACTTTCTTCTACAATTTACAGTTCTATCAGTCTTAAAAACACCCTATATTAACATTTACTATAAAATATCCCTTATCGTTCACATCTAGTAAAAAACATATTATTCTTCTTGACAAAAAAGCTGAGGCAGATTCTTTTTGGACTCCCCTAGGAGCAAAATAAATCATTTCTGTAACAGAAATCTATGAAACAAATTAAGAAAACAAAGTAAATTCCTTTAAAATATTTAATTTCACTTCTAAAATGATTGACACAATTCCCACCACAACAGGCAATAACAACATTAATTTTAATTCTTTACGAGTAAAACACAAAAACATCAAGAAAATAAATAAGAAATCCATTACAAAGAACAACAAAATTAAATCTTGTCTTGAGTCATTACACAGCCATTGAAGAAGTCATATTTCATATACAAAAAGTACGAGTTCATAATAATAATAAAAGTTCACTAGACCTTAACCAAAACGCAGTATTACAAATCAATGAAGCATTAAAACATCTTCACAAATATTTGTCTGGGCAAGAGACATCAGACAAATTGCCTGATTGTAGGACGAAAAACAGACAGACTTGACTTTCATCACAAACAAATTTTGCGTGAGAAATTAAAACAAATTTACAAGATTTTTAACAAGTTTATTATGATGGTCATAATCATTAGCCTAAAATAAAACAAAAGAAGGGTAACATTTGTTTACCCCTTCAGCCGGCTTCCTCTGCCTCACTAACCATAATCGACCGAGCATGTAAGTGCAAAAATTAAAATGTTTAATTTTAAATTGATCGCGTATTCGAATGTTAATGGTTGGCCATTATCAACAATAAAAACAAAGCGTTGGTTTTCATGTCAGTAATTGAGGTTTAAAAGAGTTTTAGAAAAACAAAAAAAAAAGTAGACAAAAAATAAAGAAACGAATTATAAAAAGTAGGGAATTGTATTGTCTTACGCTTGGCTGCTTAGAATCTTTAAGATTTTCTTTAACTTAAGGTGAGGTTTTTCTGAAAAAAAAAGAAAAAAGCCATTACCAACCACTCCCTGCATATACTTATAATAGAAAAAGGCTTCTTTCTTAAGGGAGAGTGTGAGAAATTCAATGTTTAACATGCTGTTAACAGAAATATTATAACCAAGTTAGTAATTAATCTGAAATTAGTTTTTCTCGGATTGGTATTTTGTAATTAAATGGCTTTTAAATGTTTGGAATAATTTTACATCTCACAAAGCAATATTTTCTCACAGTAAATAAGCTGATCAACAAAGTTTTTCTTTTCAATTTTTATTTATTAAAAATAAAATAATAAATAAAATAAAAGCTATAAAGTTCTTAAGAACCGCAGTTGTGTTGCCGAAAACAACATGAGTTGATTCTTCTAAAACAACTGGTGAGTCTAATGTTCTGCCTGTCATGCGTAATCAACTTATGAGTAACAACATTATAACGAAACCAATATTTTGTTTTATGGGGGGTTTAGTTTTTGCACCAGTTCATCCTTACATACATAATTGTCCATTACAACCCTGTTTTAAGGTCACGGCCTACCGCAGCACTCATGTTGTGCATGTCAATTCTATCCATGAATACTGGGACCTACAGCGAAACTTCGAATCCGAACAACAGACTTGAGAAGCTTTCTCATGGCAATCAGTTATTCTCAGAGCTTTTGCCAAAAGACTGCAAAGAGGCAAACGCCGTGAGAAATATTTTTTTCATATTTATTTCTTTCAAGATTTAAGGGCAGAAATTTCAACCTGGAGCTCTTGTATATATTACGGCGACTACAATGTAAGTAAAATGTTCAACTGTCAACGCATTTAAAGGTTAAAAATTGCCCAATTTCTACACGTTAGATACGTTGCCAATTATCCGAGTAACTTGCTTTATGAAAATAAGTACATAATTTTAACTTTTTTTGAGAGACGTGTCGAACGTACCATTTCTGCAACGCAAAACCAGACGACTGCTAAGATGTGGTCGCCGAAAGAAATAATTGTTTCATATTTTCCTTTTTCAAGATTCATCATAATAAAAATTCTATCAAATTTATTCATTGCGGTAAATGTGTGATTTAACAGAGTACAGTTTTGACGCTGCCAGTATATATTACGCCTTAGTTACCCATTTAGTACGCTGGTTGGTAAATAAATTGTTAACATATTGGTTAAATGGTTTTATTTTCAATTCCTGACGTACCAAATTAGAATATACAATCAGCCTTATTCTTATTAAAAAATTAGCTGGTCTTTGTACAAAGTGGCTAAGTTTGTCATTCCTATACGTCGACATTCTTACTAAAACGTACAAGGTATTTAATTTTTTGGATACTCTGACTAATTATCTATAGCGGGTGATAAACTTGCCAGTTTTTTGTCCCATAGAGTGTTGCTAACTTTTCATTATACATACGGCCGAATGTAACTAAAACCATTCTCAACGAAAATGGTTAAAATAAGTCTAATACGGATCTGAAAGAAAGACACCTGAATGCGTAGCAGTGAGAGTATACTCCTTTTACAAGTTTTTTGAATGGGCACTGCAGACTTAATGGACATTTAAATAAAATAGAAAAAATCTCGAGTAGTTTATGCAGATTCTGTGATGTCGAGTCGTCAGAGCATATACTGGGCACTGGACTGCAACATTCATGCTAAGTAGAAAAACGCAAGTTGGTGATTATCAAGTATTCGATAAGGTTGGCACCGGCCGACATTTTAAGATTCGACAGAGTCTATATTCTATATTAAATATAGAAGGTCGAACTTCTATAGTTCCTCATGAATGAATACCTTAACGTGGACAGTTTCTTCTGACGCTGACAATATATGATAGGCATTAGTGCACATTTAGTAGGCTGGTTGATAAGTAAATTGGTAGCATGTTGGTCAAATGGTTTTATTTTCAAGTCCTGGCACATCAAACATACAATATAACTAAAATTTTCAATTTCTTTTTATAGATGGATGTATGACCAATGCTTATTCAGGACATTAATTATGCTGGCCTAGGTTGATATAAGCGGAATGGGGGAAGAAGTGTGGGGACATTTGATTTAAACTTTGTAATATCTTATAAATCAGTTAAGCTTGATAATTGCTTTTTATTTTTATTTTTACAGAACGAACAACTTATATTAAAAACAAATAAGATTTCTTATATTTGAAATAAAATATATTAATGCACTCTCACCATCAAGTATATTAAATTGCTCGGCTGGTGGCAAATAAAACAAATGTTAAGAAATTGTGTCCTCTTCTGTTTTTGTTTCAAATAGTGAGAAGCACGTGTTAAACAAATGTTTTTGGTTGAGTTAAAATTTTACACCATTTTGCTGAACCATTAGCTACTTAAGGGCGCCTATTAGTAGGGTTCTATAAAATTATCATAAAATATATAGAAAACACATATTTCTTTCATTTCTAATGACCCAAGTCAAGTGGTTTACAAAAATATTGTCACATTTTATTTTAAAGAAAATAAAAAAAATAAAAAAATAAATAAAACGATTTGTTTCTGTAACAAATTTCAAGAGTGCCACATAAATTTTCTCAAGGTTAAGTATTGAAAACAAGAAAAAAACAAAAAGAACTAAATTTATGAGACAAAGAAAAGATAAGAAGAGTTTTTGTTACAAAATAAAAAAAAAACAAAATACGGAATAACAAAAATAAAAACATTTTTTAATAAAAAGATTTGCAGTGGTTTAGCATTATTTTAATCAATTTTAGCACTTTAATGACAATTACTTCAGCAAATATGATTACAATCACGACGAGAGCATTTGCACTGCACTGTCATCATCAAATCGTCGTCATCGTTATTATAGGCATTTAACCATAACCGAGTTAATGTAAAGAAATATCTTAATAGAGTAGTTTTAGTTTAATATGCTGCACTACTAATATCTGCACATGTGACTTGACTTACTAACAGAGTGATTGACTGACTGACTGACTTCTCTGGCTGTTTAATTTTTGTAGTAAATATTTTTTTTTTAATTTTAAAATAAAAGTGCGCAGTAAAGTTTGATTTTTCTTTTTGCATTGTTAACATAATTGCCATAGCCATTGCATATGTGCAATAATTGTGTATCAAATGCAGCTGCATATGGCATTGTACTGCAACAAGTGTTTATTTATTACTTAGAGGAGGCTTCCAGTGCAAACATTTACACATGCAAACACATATGGTATTACAAGTGGGGGAGTTATAAGCTGAATAGAGAGCTAAAGTTAGCTTTAAAGCTTTTAAAATTTTATAAATTTTTTGACCTGTTTTGAAAAGAAATTTTTTTTTATTAGAAACTAGTCAAGGACCCGATGCGCTTTGCTAACACAAAGAAAAGAAATAAAGGTTTTCAATTTATCAACATGAAAAACGTATAATAAAAAAGACAAACAAGTTTGTTAAAATCGGAGTATGAGAGTTTGGGTTTATCGCATATGCGATTAATAATTTGGTTTTTTTTTTTAAGTAAAATAAAAACGGTTTTGGATATCAATGAATGACTATGTACAACGACCTGCTAATTTTTTATTATAAATAAGGCTGATTATTTCTTTTAGTATGTCTTAATTAAGTTTTTCTCTTAATTTAATAAAAAAGAAAGGAAAAAGAACTTTGCGATATACATATGTATAATAAATGGGCCTGTCATGTCGTTAGTTATACCGGCATTTGCCTGTATTTCTTAAATTTACTACTATTATTTTTTTAGTTATTTGTCAACATTTTTCATACTGATGGTAAAACTTTATTCACCTCAAAACGGTAAAAAAATTTGCTTATAAGAGAACTTACTACTCAGCTATCATCCAAACTAGCATGAAAAAAAAGCACTAACAAATTCCACAAACAATAATAATTCTCTTACACAAAAACAAAGTAAAGAAATCTAGGAACATGTAAATTCTTGTTCAATTACCTTCTGGAAATTTGCAATAAAAGTGATGACATCATTACGCGACACACGCACGAACATGCACTTATTTTTATAAATTGAACTTATTTGTAATACAAATTTTGAACCATTTATTGCTTTAGAAAAAACACTAAAATAACTTACACTGATATTACTACTTTAAAAAACAAAAACTAAACTTTTATTAATTATTTACAAGTTTTTAATTTTATTTTATTTTAAAAACACATACGGCACTTAATTTTTGCGACTTTAGTTTCCACGCTATAATGCAAACTAAATTAAAGGTCACCACAAGTGAGAGAATATAACCGTTTAAAGGTGAAAAAAAAAACAAATTGTCTCACTGTTACGAGCATAGATTTAACTTTTTTGTGACGTCATGTCTCAGAAAATTTAAATGTTGTGAGCATAATTAATGATAGAACTAAAGATTACGATATGGGCATGTTTTCCCCTTAAATGAAGTAGATTCTACTATACTTAAGAGAAAATAAAGAGAGAGGTAAAAAAATTGCCTCACTATTAGTTCTATCATTCTTGATGACCAGTTACATATATTTTCTATAAAATAATGTCATTTTAGCATTTTCACTGTTAGATTAAGCAGTTATTTGGTTAACGCTTTTTTTAGTTAAATTTACTTATAGAATTGCTTCAACTTTTTTTTTCGTTGTAAAAACTGCGAACTATTGTTTAGAGTAATTGTTTACAATTATGTGTTTTCTGCGTAGCATACCTCTGTTTACATTTAGCGGCAATCAATCTCTATTGCAAAGGCCCTTGTAAGTCTTGCAAGTGTAGAAAACTTAGCATACATCCAAGCCATATTTATGATGGCGTGCTTTGAGATTACAAGAGGTAAAACCATGGTGAAATTACGTACAAGGTGGTGTTGCCAACCCAGCTTGTTTTTTTTTGTCATACCGCTCTTGTTAAAAGTTTTGTTTATATTTATGTTTTGTTTATATTTTGCTTTCTGTGTTTTTCGTGTTTTTGTGTTGGTGCAGTGACATATATGTTGTTAAAAATACACACACACACTTATGAAATGTGCGTTTTTAATTCACCATACCTGCTTTTGACATTAAAGAGCTGAAAAAACAAAAACAAATTCCCTGTTGTTTTTTTACTACATTCACCTGCCACCACCTACAATGTAATTTCACCATGGGTAATACGTTAACAAGCACAATATAGCCTTCTGTTCATGGTGAAATTACTTACAAGGTGGTGGCAGGTGAATATAGTACAAAAACAACAGGGAATTTGTTTTTGTTTTTTCAGCTCTTTAATGTCAAAAGGAGGTATGGTGAATTAAAAACGCACATTTCATAAGTGTGTGTGTGTATTTTGAACAACATACATGTCTCTACACCAAAACAAAAACACGAATACACACAAAGCAAAATGTAAACAAAACATAAATTTCAACAAAACTTTTGACAGGAGCGGTATGACCAAAAAAAAAAAAACCCAGCTGGGTTGGTAACACCACCTTGTAAGTAATTCCACCATGCTTCTGTTGTTGGTTAGTATGGCTGTGTTTGAACCGGTAGCAAAGTTCTATGGTAAAAATAAATTTTTGTGTGGTAAAAAATTTTTCTCTTTCTGCTGTGTGAAATGAAAACTTTTTTGACAGCATACAATTTTGACATTTATTATTAAAAAAACTCTTGTTGCTATTAAATTTGTTAATTAAAAAATTATATAAAAATAAATAAATTAACAATATATATTCCACTACTCATTCCAATCTTTCTGCAGATCAGAAAATCGCATTTATGTTTTAGTTTTGATGTTTTAGTTCTTATTTTACTCTATTATATTTATTTTACGGTTTCTCCTTCCATTTTATTTTTTTTATAATTTTAGTAAACTTTGTATATTTCTTTACTTTTATGCAATATTTTAATAATTATTTTATATTTGTTTTAGTTTGTTCTCTTTTTCTTCCATTGTCAAATATTTCTATGCTAAGGCTAGTAAAAAAATTCTCTTCATAATTTGTACATATCTCAGCTGGTATTTCAAATACATTTCTTCTCTCTACTCATTACGCCATCATACAGTACATACTACCACTTGATAACTTGTTATCGTATGACATTTGTATGAAGCTTTAAATTTATTTGTTGTAATTACTCCTGGCCAAAGAAATAACGATAGAGATTGTGTTTTAAATCATGGCCTTTTTTTATTTACTAGAGGTCGGTCATTTGGGTCATTGTTTTTAACCTTTCCCATATAAATATTTACATTGAACGAAACAGAAACCCTTTCACTGATTTAAGCAAATAAGTGAGACTCCATTAATAATTCTATTGAATTCTTTAAACATTTCTAATCAAATAAGCACAACAAGAACAAGAGTAACATGAAAAATAATAGCAAACAACACCTGATCAGTTATGAAAATATCAAATTTCATTAAAAAAAAAAATTCTTTTACAACATTGATATAAAAATACCCTCTTTTAAAGAAATTATTAAAAAAAATTTCAAAACGAAAAATATTTTACAAAATTTCCACTTGAAGTAGTGAAATTTGAATTCAAAATTCAAACAATAGCGTTTGACAAACAAGTGTTATTTTTTTTTTCGAAATAAATTAAATTGAAAACTAAAAAAAAAAATAGAGAAAAATTTTAAATTGAAAGAGAATTTAATAGAAACTGGCAGGTGTAACCTGTCATTATATGAACCCTTATTTAGCAGATACACTCAACTATCCTTTTCATAATTGCAAGGACCACAACCAACATACTGAGGGAGACCTTTTTATACAGACAAGTGTTATAGAAAAAAAAAATCAAAATCCAAATCGTAAATGTTAAGAAATAATGATGCAAAGAAGACGTGTTTAGGAGAAGGATTTTGAATTTGAAATGGGTTTGCTTTTGAGTTTGCATGTGTTCTCTGAAAATGCGTTTAAATTACAACAACACCACAATAACAATAAAAATTAAACTACAAAATATACCCTCTTAAGATTGTCTGTTTTTCTTCTTCTTCTTTTTCTTCTTCTTCTTTTATCTTCTTCTTGATGTCTCTTATACACACAATTAAAATGTATCACAGGAGGGTTTATCTGCTCTGGTTGCTGGTAGAAAATTATAAAAATTGCTGATAAGGACAATGATCACCAGCCAATCAGCACTTGCCCTCGTTTGCTTAAAGCAAAGATCTAGAGCAGTGAAAACCTTCCCCTAATACAGCCACACTTTGAGAGCACGTAGGGCACATGTAATTGTAAATCTATAGAAAAAAACTGGTAATTAATAAAATGAAAAATGAATTTGCAAAGAGATTTGTGTTCCAATATTAGTATTCCTTTCTTTAGGGCAAAATACGGATTTATATTCTCAAAACATTATCAGAAAAGTGAAAATACAAATTGAATTTAAAGGAAGCAAATAGTAGTAATACGAAAGCAAAAAAAAAACACTGCAATTTCGACCAGTGTTGGCAATTTCTGCTACTCGTCATGGAATATCAATGATTTAATTGAATAAAAATTTTATTAAAGCAAGGCTTACGAGGCAATACCATAGCAACCCTGAACAGGATACTTTGGAATCTCTCCTTTAATTTCTAAATTTACCGAACCCTTAAACTTCTCTATTTCATTTAATGCCTGGGAAAAGTCTATTTTTAATTTTAGTTATAAGACTATTCCTATGGCTAAACTACTTTTCTACTAAATTTGAGCGAAATCCATCGGTTTTAACAGCCTCAGGAATAATATTTCTCATCTTTCAAGTGCATAACTTCTATAGGAACAGTTAATGCATATAAGAAATCTTTCGATCTAAGTTTACATTCCTCGATTAGTCATACTCAGACTGTAGGAGAGTGTCATTGTCTAATAAAGTAATTCGTCTGCTTATCATTGAATCCTTAACTTGATCAGCTATTTTACAATTAGTTGCACAGATAAGAATAAACTTTTTTGTTTAACACGTTCACGCCGGCACACATTGGGGATTTTGAGGAAAAAAGTCAAATTTTCAACATACTCTTCATGCAATATTCAGTGATATTTTGACATTTTAGACTAAATGGTACAATCAAATCACAAAGAATTACTCCGATCTGACTGCAAATTTTTTTTTATAGCCGTCTCAAACTCAGTACTTGTATGTTTTACCGAACCAACTTAATTTAAACCTAAGAATTGCAAAGCGGATATTCTTTTATTACGTGAGCTAAAGTTTTTCTTTTTATTTTTTACTTAAAGTAGGATATTTCAGCATACCAAAATTGGGAAAATAAATCTTGCAGAGATTTAAGTTTTATTTGTGTGTTTATTTTTATGAACATATAACAAAAATCCTTTTTTTCTCCAAACATTTGGACCTGCAATTTTAGCAATACTTCCCTACAGTTGGAAATCACTACTAATACATTGTCTCATATGTGTTTTAACATTTTAAATCAATTTCAAGTGCCACCAGGTGCCACCTCTCAATTTGTTGCATTACACAGTACAACATTTTTCAGCAGATTGATTCACGACTCAATTCTGATAAAGCTATTTTGTTTAACATAACTCAAAAACCACTAGTCGGATTTTGCTGAAATAAATATAGAAAAATCAAGAATTACAATTACTTTCATCTGTTTATATAACGTTTCGCTACATAAGCAACAGTTTCGCAGCTATAAATAAATGTATGAAGGAAAACAAATTTTTTTTTTGCCTAAAAAATTAATTTTTTTTTTTTAATTCATTAAAAACCCGAAACGGTAAGAACGTATCAAGTTCTACTACTTTCGCGTAAAGTCGCATAACCTATGAACAAAATGAGACATAAATCATGAAAATCGATGAACGCGTTTCGCTTTTATTCACAATTAAGTAAAGGTATGAATATAAAAAATTTTCTCGAGATATGAACAAAATTCTTTTGGAAAAACATTGAGGGCTCTTTTATGATATGCAGAATTATAAAAAAAGTAGTAAACAAAAGATTATTTGATTTTTATGATTACAGTAGCAAAGTAATAAGCGATAATAAATTTCACATGGGGTTTTACGCCCGAAGTTTCTGGAGTTTGACAAAGACAGAACAAAATTAAAACAGTTTTTGCAACAATCGCACATTGGCTTAAATGTAACTAAAGCATGTGAAATTTTGGATACAATATATAAAGGCTTTTACTCTAACTTCAAACAAAGATGGCAAAATACTAATCGTGCGAAGTCGCGATTTGAAAAAAATGCAAATTGGCTTGAACGCACGTTTACAATAAAGTTTACTTAGACTGAATGTCCTACCAGTTCTGCACTTGGTCGGCCACGTCAATCGTTTGAGGAGTGTACCTCTGCAAAATCTGTTAAATCATACTGCTAAAAGAGTCCTAGAGACCAAGTCAGTAAAGGCTCAAGAAAGTCGTAACAAAGACTATCAAAAATATGGCCTTAGACACTTCAGAAAATGCATTTAGCCAGAAAAGGCATACTGTCATAAGCTCTTTTAGAATAATAATTTAAAAATAGATTTAAAATAAATAATAAATTCAAAATTAAAAAAAATCATTTAAATTTTTTTGTTAGTTATGGCTTTTTACATTGTAAGTAACGATTTACATTTCTCTAACTTTCTTTATTTTGATTACTTTTGGGTATTACTATATAAAAAAAACTAAATTTGTGATAAAATCACTACATTTTTTGAGAAATATATTTTTTTCCTCACCTTCATACAAAAATCCCCAGTGTGCGGCACTGCAATTCATGTTTCTTGCCCATAGGCGGTTGCACTGAAAGCTTTTCGTTCTATCAGGCGAGCGCGAGCCACCGGTGGTACGCGCCGCCCTATCAGGCAGACATGTTCGAGCCACCGGTGGTACGCGCCGGCGTGAACGTGTTAAAAACTTTTTAGATGCAGTGTAGAGATGGCAATGATGGTCATGATCAATGAACGCCGTAGTAGTGAAGGGTCGTATGTAGTGTATCGCCTTACTCAGAATCGAGCTCCGGGTTTAAGCCTCAGCTCTGGCATCTTGAAAGATAGAAATATGAAAAGAATATATCTTTCGGCAACTACCTATAAGCGGTCGTCTGACAAAAGCTCTGAGGGTAACTGATTGCCATGAAAAAACTTCTCAAGTCTGTTGTACGCAGTCGACATTAAGAAACACAATTCAACAGCGCGTTAAAAGCCGTTTACGAAAACGGGCGTTCAAATCAAACCGTATTTCATGCATTGGGTAACTTTTTTGGTTAATGTAATCGACCTAATGAGTAGATAAGCGGAAGAATTGTGCCCTACATTTCAGCAAGCCGCTGTTTAGAAATGTCAAAAAACCTGCTTGCTCTGTTCATTCTGCGGAAAACATTACATCAGGCCATAGTTGTTGGAGACTGAGAACTACCAAGAAGTTACCGTCATCGAAGTTCCATATTGCAAGAAGATAATATACTTCTTATAGCCAGAAATATAGAATATGGATTTTGACGATATGTGGTTCTAATAGAATAGTGTCACATAGCCAAAAAACTAATGACTCTTTTGCGCGAGAAATTCAATAGCCGTGATGTCTTTTGTCGTGACGTCGATAATTGGCCGCCACGATGATATGATATGATACTCACCTATAGGGCAATAGTTTGGTGGAGAAAGACTGAGGCATAAGAAAATTGGGCAACAGACAAAGGCTTGCCTGCCTTGGTATAACCGGGACAATGAGAACATGACCAACAGTGGCTTTAAAGGCTCGGGTTAGATTTACACCACTGTATATACATATATGTGATGAGGGTGGCTGCGTGTTCGGCGGCAAGAATATTCGTGAGGACACCTCGAAATGACGTGAGGAACCTGGTCAATTCTCTAAACGGTGGTCAGGAATCCAATTTAGGTCTTGGATGCCATGCCTTCGGAACTGTGCTTTGGCAAGAGGTTCAGGGTGGAGGTACCAGACCGGGAGTGCTGGTCTACTGGATATTTGGTTCGAAGTGAGTTCGACCTAAACTGGTACACCGGTGGTTCCAATATGGACAGTGGAGTAAGGGTTGGCTTCTATGGACTCAATTCCACTAGGGAAGTCTTTGAGTGTTTTCAGGTTGAGATCCTGGCCATAACCGTATGCGCTGAGATCAAGCTGCATATTTAGCTCAAGGCCAAGACGATTAATATACTCTCGGATAATCAGGCTGCCTTAAAGCCGCTTGTCTCTCAACGTATGACATCTAGGCTTGTCATATAGAACTACGACACGTTGCAAAGATTATCGCTAGGAAACAGAATGCATCTGTTCTGGGTACCCGGACACTGAGGCATAAGAGAGAACGAGGAAGCGGATGCATTGACCAGGAGGAGGTCTTCGACGCCTTATATTAGTCCGGAGCCTTGCTGAGCAGTTCCGCTGTCTACTATTCTCAATCTAATTGGTGAGTGGGAAATTGGCAAATGTTTGGAATACTGGAACGCCCAGTCGGGTCTGAGGCACGCCAATGCTGCGATTCGTCCCCGATTTGGGGTTAAGTCTGATGTTCTGAAATGTAGAAGCCCAGACCTGAAAATCCTAACGGATTTCCTGTCGGGTCACTGTAGTGTGAGAGCGCAACTGATGAGAATGGCGACCACATATGTAGATATTTGTAGACTTTGCTCACAAGCCTTGGAAAGGACAGAGCACATATTGTGTTAATATGTGGCTCTTGATAGATGTAGATGGATGTGTCTGGACAGACATATGGTCTCATTGATGGACATATCCACCACTAAGATTTCGGACCTGCTTGTGTTCATAAGAAAGGCAGTAAGTCTTTTGAACAGACAATAGACTCAAGGGGACACAATAGATCTTATAGTTCGCAGTTTCCTGGGTCTGAACTGATATGACACTGTTGGAGTTTTTCTTTGGGGATATATAAAATAAAAACTACGCTAATAAGTCTACAAAAGATAAATTCATTAACGACACTAAACATTAATTTCGTTTCAGAGTCAATGAATATATGCATCAAGGGATAGAAGTATTCCACCGAAGCTGTGGCGAGGATTTCGCAGATATTTTGTTTCCAACATAATGGTCACAGATTCTTCTGTCATAATAAGAAATTTAAAAATAAGCCTCTAGAAACCTTTTGTTCTATTTCCAATTAACACTGTGCTCTTTTGGACAAGCTTTTATAATAAACAATGATCGTTCGTTGAAATTTTGTGGTAATTGCAACAGGTCAGAGTTTTTATAGTTGCGGAATAAAACCCTGCAATATCAAAATCAGGCATTTGTAAAGTTAAAAAATCTTGTGAATTAAATAAATGTAGGGTGACAAAGCTACCGAATTATTTATTAATCGTTTGTTTAGTTTTTATTTTTTCTATTAGTCAGTTAAAGTTGAATTTTTTTCCGTGGACAAGCCTTATTTATAGAGCAAATGCTCCTTTTTTTTACGACTGACCTGACAAACATAAGAAAGTAAAAAGGTTTCTTTCTTCTTATGCTCACAAATGCAAAATAAATAAATTTTAAAAAGTCATGGTTGGCAGAAGATACGATTTTAAACAACAACAACGACTTTATTATTCTTTTTTTTTTTTTTTTTCTTACTTTTTTTTGTGAAATGGCACAGATGTTTGATTTTTAGTATTATTGTGTAGAAACTGAGTCCCGCACAGTTACGAAAAAAAGATAAATAAATAAATAAAAAAAAGAGGGATAATGTACAATGATGCCCTATCAGTTAATATCGTTTTGCCTTCGATTTTATATTCCTTCCCTACTCTAAATGAAAAAAAACAACAATGACGATGATGATGATGTTGACTCGTTTGCAGTTTAACCACGACCTGAAACACATTAACGAGTCCTAGAGAAGCAACATGAAAACAACATACAGTCATACCTGCCTACTCTCAAATAAATCCATGCCATAAATAAAGAGAGTGAAGAGACAAGAAAATAAAAAATATGGCTCGAGAGGATCATTTAGTTGCACAAAAAACTCCTGTTGGTTAAATGGGGAACACGTGAAATAAATAGAAGAAACACAACACAAACAAATAAAGGAAAGTGAGCTAAAATACGAGCTGTAAACGAAACGAAACTTCATATGCTCCAAAAAAAAAAGTGAGGTGAGTGTGTGTAGATAAGGTCTTGGCTCGATCTCTAAATAATAGAAAGACTCAGCCAAATGTCCAGTCTTTGCTGTGATAGAACTAAACAAGACTCTACAACCAAAACACACTACACACACATCTACAACGCAGCATGACAACAATGCTAGTGTTGTTCTGTGTTATGTGTTCTGTGTGCTGTAAGCAGAGAGTGAATCAGACAGCAATAACGTTTGAAACTAAAACCGAATCAAAAAAAAAAAAAAAATAAGAAACCAACTCAAGACAACCATTACGAGTACCAACCAACAAGCAAGCAAAGGCAATAGCGATAGCAAAAACCAATGAAGTTTCAAAATACAATGATTGCAATGAACTTCTTCTCGAAGGAGACTGTTTCTGCTTCTTTCGTTATATCTATTTTTGTTCGTCTTCTTCTATTTATTTCTGTTTTACTATTTTGCTAAATATACAACAACAAACTGACGGCAACAAAAACTACTATTAAAAGTCAATGAACTTATCCTTCACGACTTGAAAAAGTAAAAGAAGTAGAAGAAGAAAAAAAAAAAAAAACATAAAAACATCATTATGACTATAGGCTGACTATTCCTTTATACTCGTAACTTACAAAAACGAAAATAAAACAAAAAAATCACACAAATAAAGTAGAAATAGTAAAATAATAAGAAACTTGGTTTTTGTGGTTTAAAATCTAAAACAGCCTATTAAAACACTGAAAGAAAAACTTAAGAGAATAATAAGTTTAAGAATTTCCATCCACGTACACGTACACGTACTACCCGTCATACTTACAGCGCACATTCTTTCTCTCAGAGAGACTTCGTTCTTTAATAGACTTTTCTAAGTACATAACTACGATAGGACAAGTTTAAATCAAAAGTATGCAAACCCCGGGGATACATAAAAAGGCTACTGGTGATTGTCTCCATCAGTGGCCTGTATTCTCCAGGGAATATGGAGTTCAATCTAGCTCTAAGTGGCCTGGCGCTTGCTATAGGTAGAGTATGGTTGGTGATGCATGGCGCCGCGTGTGCTATCGGAGACTCGACTGGCATCAATGCAGGGGGCTGTTGTACGGGTGACAACAGTTTGTTCCTGGTGGTGTTGGCCTTGTCTCTGTAAGTGTGCGTGGCTGGCATTTCCTGGCGTTTTCAAGAACTGACCAGAGATGCCTTAATCTGGTACTACGGGCATCAGGGCAGCCCCGGTTTGCTTGTGCTCCCCTGTCATTCGGGGAGTGAGGTAAATCGGCCTGATGGTTGGGTGCGGTCCTTCGGGAAGTACACATAGTGGCAGTGGTATATGCTGGGTAGTAGTTTAACCTCCTCAACAAGGGGGTTTCCGGCTATCCAGGAAATGGTAGTGACGAAATTGTTAACCCAATGTCCATGGGCTCTCCTCTGACCGGTGTTTCTTGTAAATATCCAAAATTGGAGGGTACCGGCTTTGGGTGGCGCTGATTGGACGCTTAAATTCGACTACCGTCCGGACACGGGCGGCATGTGATATGTCTAAGGACGGTGAGCACGATAAATCACCTATTCGTATGCAAACCATCATCTTTCTTCGTTCCTATGATATATTTTCCTAATACTAATAGTGCGCTGCATGAGTGCGACTCATTCACTGTGTATTGGTCTGACGAAAAATTAATATGAGAAAACTCCGAAACCTCTTCACAAAGTTGAACGATATACGAGTACAAACATATTTCAAAATTAGTTTCAAATTTGGATGACATATTACGGGAAAATATCCTTTCGAAATCCCGAAATTTTTACTTAAAAAAAAAGCTAAAAATAAACAAAAATTTTTTTAAATTGCCGGTTAAGGAGAATATATCGACCATTAGACTATTTGTTAGTGTCCAAAAATCTGCTTGCAATGCGCAGCTGCTAATACGAGACTTCTAATGTGCTGCTGGATTTACCCCCGAAGTGTTGGGACTTTAATCTCTGAAAGCCTGGACATCTAGAGCATATGCTCATGCTTGATTTCTTGCGAAACTTCCGACAGAACTACATGCCGCCTTTGTTAACTGCATTTTCAGACTTGTATTCGATAGGTATTTTTTGTTAAGGAGTCCTAAAAGATCGAACTGTGGTATTGGAATTGGTGTTTTCTCTGTTACTACTACAGTCCTTCCCCCAGCTCTAGCGTTTTTCAGGCGTGGAACTTTGCTACTAGAAAAGCCTGCTCGTTGCTTTCCTTTTGGGACATCTGAGGCCTCATTTGCCTTTGCGTGGATAGTCAAGCGGTTTTTCTTGCACTTGGATCGTGCACTACTACCTCTCAACTTATGGGCAGTGTACTGAACGCTCTCTTTCCTTCTACTACTCTAGTTTTCATTCTGGCGACTGGAGGATTTGAGGGAATGAGTTGACTCAGAAAAGTTCTGCCTCAAATTTATCCTGCTTGCTCCGACAGCATCTCCAATAGGATCATTAATAAGAGGTATCCTTAACTACTTACTTAGGGAGACAAACACCAGGTGGATAGTAATTGACTACTACAGGAGTTCGCGGCAGACTTGTCCTGCTTTTGATAAAAGAAGTACTAGATCTATGCTATATCACAGTAGCAAGGACGTTTCCGGATTTGTGGCTGTACCTACTGGGCACTGGGCATTTGGAAAGCATGCTCGCCGGATGTGTATTTTACACTGTCCACAGCTGTGGTGATACGAAGGAGGAGAAGATAGTTGAACATTTCTTAGAGGAAGTCATAATGCACAAGATTTACGTTTAATATAGGATATTTTTTGGTTATTTGTGACAAATACTCAGGGGTAAACCTCTACTAAATGCTGTGCATTGTATTGGAAAGGACAGTACATATAAATTTTCTAATATATTATTATTAATTAAGCGCCTTAGGAATGAAAGAAATTGCTGTAAATTGATCATTTAAAGGCCAGTCTTATACCTTCACCCTTGACTGATCAACAGCAATTGCTTCATCGTTACTTCTTGATCGTGTGGTGAGTGCCTTCGCTAAGTAGGTTTAGCTGTTATATGCTACTTTCCAATAGGTGGCGCTTTTTTCCTGATCATCGTTTTTTGTTGACATTGGTTAAGGTGGAATAGAGTGGAATGTCGGGGGTGGTTTTTTTTGTACATGGTCTTCTTGGAGGGGAGGACCTCTTATTTTTTAATTACAATTTTGAAAAAACCGCAGTCTAACTAACATTTTCATTTTTCAACTTTGCTGGAATTTGAACCTGGGTCGTTGGAGTTTTTGTGCGAGCGCTCTAACCAAAATACCACGGATATTTCGGAGATATCTGGTATTGATTGGGGAGACCACATCAAATAGCACAATGCCAGAAGCTAGATCATAACCCTGAAATAGTGTTGCAATGGCCAATTAAGTATGTATGCAAATGGGATTAATAAAATGTAAAATTCACCTTTCATGCTTATGAAGCTATTCTAGTTCCTCAAAAGCAAACACAAAATTTTGTGGAATGAAATTACAAGACACGAAATCTGTCAATTTCTTTAATAAAATCAGATATGATTTCATGACGAACGGTATTGAATTCGGTGACATGGCTGGCTGATATTATTCTAAACCAACTTTCTTTTAATAATCTGTTTTTTTTAGTGTAATTCTTTAAGTAGATTTGTTTGTTTGTTTTTTTTTTTCTTCTTTCATTCGAACATTAACAGGATGAACAAATAATGCTCATAATGAAGTTTTTCGTTTAAAATGATTTTTTTTCTTCCTTCGATTTTGCGCTGTTACGTATTCTTAGTTTTGTACTTCTTTTTTTTGTTTCAGCTAAAATCAACGATGATCGTGATGTTAGCAACTGCATGCAACACTGTATGCAATTTAGAAAAATAAAAGCAAAAACACAAGAAAAGTAGAAGAGCCCTTTGTGGTACAAAAACTGAAAAAAAGAAAAAAATCGAAATAAAAGCTTAAGAGTGAGTGTAAAAAGTTGTTGCATTGAAGAGTTGAAGAACCTTTAGTTTGATTTTTTTTTTGTTTTGTTCTTTTGCTGGGGCAATCCTGAAGATGGAGGGGTTGATTTTATTGTTATTATTTGTGTTCATCATCATCATCATCATCATCATCATCACCATACGTATTAAGAAAGAAAAAAAAAGCCCTCTTGATGTCAGTGTGATCTTTTACAGTATGATTTGAACTTTTAATGTCTAGTGATGTAGCTATTCCTTTATTATTATTATTGTTGTTGTTGTTGTTGTTGCTGTTGCAGCTTCTGCCTTATGCTCGCTGCAATTTTGCTTCTGATATTGATGTTGCATGCATAAAATATAAAATTTTAATGCTTCATGTAGAAGAAACAAACAAAAAGAGCCATAAGTTTTTTTTTATTTACTTAACAGAACATGTTTAATATTATAAAAAAATGTATATGTACATATAGTATGTACATATGTATGTATGTGCATATGCATACAAAAGGAAGACTTGCATCTTCATGAGGGCAATTAGTTGACAACTTAAGTCACAAAAAGAAAACAAAACAAAAAAAAAAAAAAAATCGTAAAAAACTTAAGAAAATCGACTATCAAATTACATCATTGGTTTTTGCAATTTTCTTTAGTATTCTTTCCATTTCTTTGTCTTCTTCCAATAATAGTCGCTCTTCTATTTGAAAGTGACATAAGTCGTGTTGCTTAAACCATACATGGTATTGGTTAGAATAGATACGATTTCTCATTTGTGTGTCATTAATTTCTTTTTTTTCTTCTTCTTTGTTTTGTTTCGATTATTCAAGTAATCATATGTTGGTGGAAAAAGTTGAAAAATTATCTTTTAAATACAAAATTCAAAGAACTATTTCATAAGAAACATATCGATTTGGTTTCTAAAGTTAGACGATATAATCAAAAATAGAGATTTTCACAAAGTTTTTGTTTCAGTGTAAAAAAATTTTTTTTTTTTTTAAACCCAACACTGATCACATGGAGAGGAAGATGTGTATAAAGTTTTCCAAAAGACTATAAAGAAATCAGACAGACTTGTCAAAAATCTGCCACACAAATGCAATATTAGGCCAGGCTGTCATATACTTCGTTTATACGTCCGAGTTATTTGCAAATAAAGGTGTAAAATGTTGCCACATGTTTTTATTGTTTTCAAAAATCTGGTAGGCTTATATAAATATGGCGGAAAAACATAAGATATTTAACTTAAAGCAACAATTAAGAAAATATTGTATTCTGTAAAATAAAAAGTTAAAATTTTTTTTAATTTTAAAATAAAATATTTTTAAACTGAATATTGGTGGTATACTTGCAAAAAAAATATTAAAAATTAAAGCAGAAAATGTTCACACTTTTTTGTAAACAATGTTATAATTTTATGGTGTTACCATACAATTTACTGGCAGCGAATTTGTTTCCCAGTACTTTTACATATAAACAGTGAGTTAAGTATATTGCAAATAGCTTTATTTGCAAATAGGACGTGCGTATAAACGTAGTAATACTTATTGAACTCACGAGATTTCCTTTGGCAAATCGTACGAGGCTTTGAAGACTACCCGGCGTATCTAAGCATTATTTAAAATTTCCGGTCGGCTAACATCCGGAAAATTTTCTGATTTTTTTTTATAGTACTCGTGTTATGGCTTCTTATATTATAAATCTCATGTTCCAAAAGTTTTCTGCTTCAGTGTAAAATTTTATCAAAAGTATAGAGGGTCTACCCCGTAATTCGATTAGAAAAACAAAAGCATTCGTCTGTTACTTATGTAGTTTATGCCTGTTTTGAAATCATTTCGACACAAAACGTTTTCTCTCATAACGATATCTCCATATGCGTTTATGCCTATGTCGTGGCATAGTGGTTAGAGCGTTCGCTCAGAAACTCCAACTACCGAGGTTCAATCCCAGCAAAGGACAAAAATTATAAAATCAAATTTGCGGTTCTTCTAAATTATAATTTAAAAAAATTAGAGGTCCCCCCTCCGCCCTCCAAGATATCCTTCTGCAAGAAAACCCGCTTCCTGATATATTCAGTCTATTTCTCCAGAAACAAATGATCAGGAGTAGAGCGCTACCTCCTGAGAAGATAACAGCTAACCTAATTGAAGCGAAGACGGGCATCCACCGACAAATGGGGTAATTGCTGTTGATCATTCAAGGGTGAAGTTATAACACTGGCCTTTGAGTGATCAACTGATAGCAACTTGTCTCATTGATATCAATAAAATTACAAAAAAATAATCTATGTATCTCTCTTTTATCTTCAATATTCCAATACATGTGTAGGGGTTTACTCCTGAGTATTGGTCTTAAAAAAAAAAGTAATAATTTTAAAGCTGTTTTAACAAACAGCTGATTCTAAATAATTATAATTCTAATTGTTTCATATTTTCTATAATAATACCCATAGAATAATAAAAACAACCAATGGAAGAAATTGGCAATCCTAACAAATTTGACGGAACATTCTTTACAGCTGATTTTCATAAAGGTTTCAATTTTGAAAACGCTAGGTCTGACTCAAGCAGTTTTGAAAAGCAGTGTCAGTGAAAACGTTTCGAAATTTCAAAACTCTTTTTATAGCTATTTATGCCATGGGTTTGAGCGAATGAAAACGTTTTCAAAACGGGCATAAACAACACATGTCTTCTTAGGTTAGGTTAAAATTGGCAGCCGCCTCTGGGCAAAACACACTTGGGTCCAATAAGGTCCCGTTGTGATACCATTATATCCACCAAAAACATGTCTATGACCGTTGACCACTCTCCAACCAACCCGATAATCTTACGAAGGTGTGAATTTTGTTCAAATCACCTTCAGTTAAACAGGATCTGTCGATAAATTCAGGGAGTCCAACGATTTTCGTTCTCAGAACCTCCAGTGCGGGACAATGACAGAGAAAATGTTCCGTTGTTTCCTCTTCCTCTTCGTCATTACAGCTTCTACCGAAGTCATTGTGAGGTATTTTCAACCTGCGGTCGTGAGTGCCAATGGTCCGTTATCACTGATATAAGATTTCTGAGATGGACTCTGTTCATATTCAGCACGAATCTCGTTCTACTCGCATCCATATTGGGCCAGATTTGTCTGGTCATTAAGCAAGTAGGTTCATTCGTCCATCTTTCCTCCGCGGACAAGTGGAGTTTGTGCGAGATTAGCTGTTTTCCCCTCAAAAGGGGAATGCCAATCGAAAGAAAATTTGTACTCTGCAGTTCATTTGAAAGGAACACAGAGTGGTATTTACAACAACTAAGGGGGAAATATGGTAAAAAACTAGGTAGCACTTGACTCAATAGACCAACCAACATAATTTTGTGCTTATCATTAGCACTGTAATGAGTAGAGTTAGAAGAACATAAGATGCGTTGTGCAAATTGGGTGTTTCGCCCAAGAAATTTTTATAAAGTAAGTTATTGGCGAAATTGGCAACTCTTCTAACGTATAGAAATTAAACAAATTTTAACTTTTAGATGCGTTAACAGTTCACTTACATTGTATTGATTTTGCTGTTAACGCCGTAACGCATACTGTGTATTTCTACCTTAAGGGTAACATGCGTTACGTCGTTAATAGCGGTTACAATATATGTACAATGTAAGTGAAATGTTCAACTGCCCACAGATCTAATGGTAAAAAATTGTCCAGTTTCTATACAAGTTTTCCGAGTAACTTGCTTTATAAAAATACACTATTTGAACTTTGTTTGACAGTTGTTTTGCAACTAACTTCACTTCTTTACGCGCTGTTAAAATTAAATTTTCCAACTGGAAAGCGTTAGGCCTGTGCTATTTATTTGGGTTGGTCTCATAAATTTTGTAGGAGCATGAGACTTTTTGACAGAAAGTTTGCGCTTTACACTCTAATTTAGGTTGGTCTGGGGCCCTATTCTGTAATTCTCTTAAGCTAAAATGCTAAAATTTTGGGTTTTTGAAACAGGCTGGGCGTTAGACTATATAAAATTAAAAATAGGCAATAGGCATGAAGCTTTTAATAACAATAAGCGTTTAAGAATTGTATTCGTAGCCAAAAAGTCCTAAATCAAGCTTAGGAGAGTTGCAGCATAAGCCCCCCCCACCCCCCCCTGTAAGGCGTTAAATCTTAACAAACTCCTATTATACCTATTTTGTATCCAGAAGAAAACTGTCACAAATCGTTTGATAAACTTGATATTCTGATTAAAGTTTGCTTTAAGAACTTAACAGAGACAGCGAAAACCAGCGAAGCCTCTTCAAAACTCATCTTTTAAATATCAAATCATCTTAAAACATTGAATTCAAACTTCAACTTGAAATATAAAAAAGAGAAAATGAATTAAAAAAATAGTATTTTTTTGTTATTGTTGTTGGCTTTGCTTTTGCCACTCCAAGACTTCAACAGCAGCCACCACCATCATCAGCATTAGCAGCAGTTTATGGCATAAAATTTAGCTCTTGAAGACAACAAATGAAATGAAACAAAAAAATAAAACTCTTGTATAAGAATATTTAACAAATGCAATACAATAAAATCAGCAACAACAACAACTAATAATAATAATACGATAATATTAAATAACAAAAGTTGTCTGTCTTGCTGCATCATAATCAACAAATAAAACGCTTTACAATCGAAAAACAAAATTACGATCCAAACAACGTAGTTTAGTTGTACGGTGGAGACATACATACAAACACATATGCACACATGCTTGGGTAGAAATGTAGTAACTGACCGACTCATAGTATTTTAATTCTTAAAGTAGTTGTTATTGTTGCTTTATAGGTAGAATGTATGTATGTATGTATGCAGTTTTAAATCGTAAATGAAAACAAAGCGAGCCCACAATCATATTTTTTTTTATTTTCGTTTTTGAACAAGTAGCGTTAAGATTCGTTACATATGCATACTGCTACCGGTTTTTAGCGTTTTTTTCTTTTTGTCTTTTGTTTGATTGTTTGTTCTTTTAAAGAAGTAGGTACCTATGCCTATAAGAAATATTAAATTGAAAATACTACGATTTTCTTGTTATTCTTGTAGTTGTTGCTGTATTTGTAGCGGTAATAGTAGTTGGATTTACTCCAAAACAAACAAAAAACAAAACGAAAAATTAAAATGAAAACCAAAACATTTGCTTTAAAAATTATCAAAATAGTGAAAAAATAGTAAAATTTTGGAAAATAAGAGAAAAAATAATAAGTTTTTTAAAATTTCCATCATTAATCCTATATTAGAAAAAACTAGCTACTCTTTTATTACCAAACGAATCTACTACTTTTTTACAACAACTCTGCATACAAAATTTAAATCTTTTTCCATAGTCTCTTAATTGTATAAAGAAAAGAAAGTTTCTCTTTTAAAGTGTTTCCCTTTATTTTTTTTCCTGAGATCTCTGTTATGTACTCTTATTTCTAGCATATGCTAAGTAGTAAGAGAAAAATTGAATGCTTATAAGCATGTGTGTGTCTATGAGTGCTTTTGGCTGTGTGGGTTATTTTTACCGCCAAATCCCAAACAGGTTCTTTCCAACAACTTGTATTTTTTTTTCATAGCTTTACAAACAAATCTTTTCTGATTACGTTGTTGTTGTTTGAATTTTTATTATTGGTGTTGTTATTTTATTTATTGTTGATTGTGTTTTTACGTTTTTGTTTTGTTCGTCATATTCGTTTTTTGGGCTGGGGGTACAGTATCCCGCCAAAAAATTTCATCATATGGACTTGTGAGTTGTTTAAATAAAAAAATAATAAAAAAAAACTTGTATAGCGATTGTTGTTGTTGTAGTTGTTGTTGTTTTCCTAATACTTGTTATTGTAGTTTATTGTACGTGCGGTGAGTGACAAGGCACCCTACTTACTATTTACCAGTTATGATGAAATTAAGAGACAATTAAGCCGTTGACCGTTATATATACATAAACGTTTTATACCTAGCTTTTTTTCAAAATTACAAAATAAACATAAATTTGATTGGATTATTATTAAGAAGACAAAGTCCCAGACAAACTGTGATAAAAAATATTTTATGAGAAAATTTTTATAGCATAGGCCCTCGTCTCTTGAGTATGTCAAAGCAGCTGTACACACTAAACTTGTTAATAATTCTAAAGCAAGTGATACATGCATGCATACATACCCATACAGAAAAAAACTGAAAATCTGATTTCAATTACGTAAACAACACATTCATTTAATTTTTGTTTGTTATTCTCCTGAGGCACGCCAATTGTTGAAACAATTAAAAAGTTGATTGCAGTTTTTTTTAACATTAAGAGAATTGTTAGTTTGATCAAAGCAATTTCATAACAATTAAATTATTTGATTAATTTCTTTAGTAGTGGATTTTTCAATTTAAGTGTCACTTCTCACACTTTCACTGTAAAAAAAAGTTCTGTAAATGGAAAATTACCCGGTTGCATAGAAAATTACACAAATTAGATTCAAGGACTGATGCTTCAGACCTATGAAATAATCCAGCACAATAGTACATGGCAAAAATGTAACGAAACCACAATACCTACATGACGAAATTGTACAGTTTAGATAAATAACGCATGTTTTTAACATTAATGTGCCATTAAAGATCTTGTTTTCTTAAGAGAATTTAAAGTATATGATTATGTATGACTTTTGACAAGTGAAATTACAGAATTATTAAAAAATTGAAACTCTTCTGAAATAAAAAAAAAACTGAAAGAATATGTACAGAACACAATAATACAATTCGTTACTTGTGCTGTGATTTATGTGACACACCGTTTTGTGCAAACCACATGACGGGAAAAATTTAGATCTTCTATATATCGTCGTAAGAATTAAAGAACGCTGTAAATGACAAAACCTTAAATCTTCAACAGAGCCAAAAAATCTGTATAAAAGTAGAACAAAGACACTGGTATTTTTCAAAACGCAGACGGGGTAAGTGAATTTATTTTCATCGCAGAAATCTGGGACCGGGACCAATCGACGCGTATTTTTTTTCTGATAAAAATGATGTAAAAAACGTATTTTCGATTTTTTGTCAGTTACAGGGTTCTTTAATTCTTACGACGATATATATTTTTTTTAAGACCAATACTCAGCGATAAACCCCTACTCATGCAGTGCATTGTATTGGAATTGACACGCCTTTTTCTTTTCTTGATGAGGCAAGTTGCTGTCAATTTGACTACTCAAAAGCCAGTGTTATACCTTCGCACTTGAATGATCAACATCAAGTAGCCCATCTGTCGATGGCTGTTGAATGTAAGTGGGGAGTGTCTTCAGTAGGTTAGCTCTTATTTTCCCACAAGATGGCGCAGTACTCGTTTATTGTGAAATAGACTGGAAATGTCAGAGAGCGGTTTCTTGAAGATGGACTTCTTGGAGGGTTGCAAAAAAAAGAACAAAACTTGAAAGCACTCGTCATTTACATTATCGTTTCTGTCTTTATCGTCTTTGAAAAACAACCATCCAATGATGCCACCAGGTTTATAAACCACACCAAACAATGCATTTTTCTGTATATATTCTTTTTTTCTACGAGATCAATACTCATGAGATGAGCGGTGTTAGGAAACTATGTTATGGGAAGGAGGTAGGAGGGAGTAGCGTTTGTCTACATTTATGTAAGTAGTTTGAACTCTTTCACATCGTAAACTGGTACGAAAAATGTTGGCAGTAACACTGGCGTATACAGATGGAACATTTTCTTTCCTCGGCCTGTTGTTAGTTTAATATAAATTTGAAATAAATTTGGTGCGAAATTTAGTCAAGAGATTTATTTGATAAACAAACTTTTTACGGCTGGTTTTATTACCAAATACGGCAATTCTTCAACCAGAACTGAGCTTTGTAGCTGAACAAAATTATACGATAAAAAAAGAGTGTATCATCATGTAAATTTGCCAGCTCCCAGTCACCAAAAGTTAGCCGCTGTAGTAGATCGCGTGGCTTTATTTATTGCACGAACTGTTTTTAAAAGGTTTTATACCCAAATCCTGCTATTTTGCAGTAACACTGGTGGCTACATCTACAATACTTGTTCTCTGTAAACGCTCTACGTATACATGTTGATGGTTTAATGTCCAGTAGAAAAATTTGACCGCCTTAGGCCGAGGCCACGCAATGAGCGGCAAAAAATTAAAACATATGGAATACTACTGAAGTGGCCGCGCAAGGAGCGGTATTTTTGAGCGGCTAAGCGGCGCCGCTCAGGAATAGAACTTGTTCTAATTTATTGTTGATTACTGAGCGGCGAAGTATAAACATGGCCGAAGTGAATGCGGAGTTTATAATTTCATCTGTACAAAGCCGACCCCCCCGGGGATACAGAAAAGGCTGCTGGTGATTGTCTCCATCAGTGGCCTGTTTTCTCCGGGGAATATCGAGTTCAACCTAGCTCTGAGTGGTCTGGCGCTTGATATAGGCAGAGAATGTTGGTAATATTGGTGGTTGTGTGGTGCATGGGCGTAATGCCACGCGTGCTTGGGGTGCTTGTCCCTTTAAGTGCGCGTGGCTGGCATTTCTGGCGTTCTCAAGGACTAACCAGAGATGCCGCAATCTGGTACTACGGGCATCAGAAGCCCCCGGTTAACCTGGGACTCCTAGTCATTCGGGAAGTGAGGTTAACCGGCCTGATGGTTTGGGTGCGGTCCCTCGGGAAGTACACGTAGTGGTTGTGGTAGTGCTAGATAGAAACCCCTCAGCAAGGGGGTGTCACTACCCAGACAGTGGTGGTGCTAAATTGCCAACTCGGTGTTATGGGCTCTCTTCTGAGCGCCATGCCCTCGTGCATGGTGAGATTAGAGGGTACCGGCATCGGGTGGCGGTGGTTGGACGCATTGAATTCGACTACCGCTCCGGCAACGGGCGGCGTGTGATTGAGTCTACGGACAGGTGCGCACGTTAAATCAACATACAGTTTTACAAAGCCGACCGCTATTATGGACAGATGGATTACCAAATTTTAAAAATAAAAATATGACATTTTAGCAACTAACCACACTAACCGCTCAGAAATGACGCTCAGTAATAAAGCACTTGCCGCTCATTGCGTGGCCTCGGTCTTAGAAGGTCGCCCAAACTGAACCAATAAAATGAAAGAAATATATGTATAGGTCAGAGTTGTAAATGAATCATTCTTTTTTGATTTCAATTCATTATGAATTAGCTAAATTTTGAATTAATTCTTTTCAACAAAAAAAAGAATTGAATTAAATATGAATCAATTCATTTGAATTTAACGAACATGAATTGCAATTCATTTCCAATTCAAATGAATTGGGCAAAATGAGTTGCAATTCATTTGAATTAGGCAAAATGAATTGCAATTCATTTTTCAATTCAAAAGAATTGGTAAAAAGAATCGCAATTCATTTCTAATTCATTTGAATTGAAATGATTTGGAATTAATTCAAATGAATTAGAAAAGTAACTTGTAATTCAAATTTTTCAAATCAAAAATGAATTGCATTCAATTGAAGTAAACTTGGTGTTTGGAGTTTGGTTCTTCAAGTTCTGCTTATGAAATAAATGTAACAAAGAGAATTATTATAAATAAGTAATAAATACTTGGATTAAAAGTAATAGACATAGATAAAGTACAGAATAGAACTACTTGGAAAAAGGGTGATGCTTTTGCATTATTGCAATTGGAAATGTATAAAAAATTCATTTTTCGAGTTAATTCAAATGAATTGGTAAAATGAATTGCAATTCATATTTTAACTCATTTGAATTAATTCAAAATCAAATGGGAATGAATTGCAATTCATTTTTTCTAACTCATTTATATTAATTCAAAATCAACTCAATTCAAATGAATTGGAAATGAATTTCAATTCATGTTCGCTTAATTCAAATGAATTGATTCAAATTTAATTCAATTCGTTTTTTGGAGAAAAGAATTAATTCAAAATTTTACCAATTCATTGCATGAATGATTCACGAATTAATTCAAAAATGAATGATTCGTTTACAACTCTGGTATAGGTAAAAAATCAGTTATCGTTTGTAAGTCTATTGATGGTTCCATAATAGAGCAAACTGATTATGTTTAATAGTAACATGGTACACACAAACAGCTGAGTTGCTAAAAACAGTATTGCCATTAAAAAATTTGCTAAAAAATCAACCGATAGTTTAAATTCTACAACATTTCCTTATGTACCTCTTGACGACAAACAAAACTAAGTATTGCATAGTTAACTGTTCTTAACATGTACTGCAGTACTAGAAATGTGTCAAAATAGCTTTAGAAATAAAAGAAAAATGTTGCCTTCATCGAGTTTGTGAAATGCCAAGATGATATTTTTGATGAATTTAATACATAATTTATGCAAATATTATGCTGATCATTATATTTTAATTAATTTTGTTTTTAATATAGAAATATATCTATTACAATAATTAAAGTTTAGAAAACTTATATAACAAACCAGCATTAATATGTTCTTTAATTGGTAACAGGAAATTAAATTCTATACCAATTGACTTGAAGCGAAATCTGTCAATTTTTGTATTTTTATGATTAATTTATACGAGTAACTAAAAATTAAATAAATTAATTAAGAATTTTATTTTCAATATAGAGTTAACGAATCAATATGTAACGGATAGTTTTACTTTTTGAATTTTTTTATTTTTATAACGATCATAACTAATGGCTTAATTACCTTAATTTGTAACGAATATTGATTTCAACAAATTAAATATTAAAAATAATTTTAATCATGTAGACACAGCACACTCGTTCGTACGGATCATAAATTATTAATAAATTCAAAACAAATATACTCGTTCTGACTGACAGTGAGCGAGCAAGTGTGTAAGTTTGAATGCTTAAGACTTTTGGCTTTGGGGTTAAATAGAAAATTTCAAAGCCAAAAGGGTTAATGAAATTAATTGGTAGTCATAGCCACAGGCAGGCAGGCAGGCGTACACAATAACAGCCAGACATACATATATATAGAGATATATGAAAAGGTTTTGGTGGCAAACAGCCAACAAAACTACCACAAGATCAGGCGATTATCAAAATCAATGACAACTACACAGATACTCGTAAAAAAAAAAAGAAAACAATAATGCGGAGCAGAAAAAACCATCAGAAATGTTTAAAAATTACGAAAAAAAATATTGAAATTCTATAAAAATAATAAAGGGGGACCAGGCCCATACATAAACCAGCTGCTTTTTAAAGCAGCCTGAACATGTTTGAACACGTTTATAGTTTTTAAAAGAAACACAAAAAAAAGGGGGAGACTACTCTCTTAATAAAACAAAAAAGGGCGTATTTTGATTTGAAACTGAAACCAGAAACTTTAAATTTTAATTCAAATTCAAATAAAATCTTTGGCAAAAAGACAAAAAAAAAAAAACACACAAACAAACTCCAGACTCAACACTTCTTATCATCATCACTACTATGGCAAGACAACGTAGTGATCGAGCACACAAATAAACGAAGAAACAAACTAAACCAAACCGATCAGAACCGAACCTACACAACTGCTTAACTTCTGTTTAAAATAAAGAACACAGGTGTTCAATTTAAAGATCAGCTTCAGAAAAAAAAAAATTACAACAACAACAACACAACACTAACAACAATAATTATAATAAAAGTAATAATACCATGATCATCATTATAATGTTGTTATTGTTGCTTTTGTTGCTGTAACTTTTGTTGTTGTTGCAACTTTTTAAACATCAACCCAATCTCAGTAGCGTTATTGTACTCGTATCTTGTGGCAGAGTGTACAAATTCGTATGTTTGTTTAATGAATATTTGTTATACAAAAACAACAAGAAATTTTCAAAATTATGTATGAAAAGATCCATTAAATGTTTTTTTATTTTTCTTCTGTTTTCAGTTAAAAATAAAACGTAAAACAAGTACTATGATTGACATTATGTTTCAAGTTAAGTTTGAGAGAAGAGAAAAAAAAATACATGCACTCTACACCATGACATTAAAGCCAACGAAGTGGTTGGTATGTTTTTGTCCACAGGTGCAATAAAACAAAGGCTTCAGTTCTACACACAATTTGAGTTTCTGTTTTGGAAATATTATTTCATCTAAGTACACCGTACAATGTAAAATTTAGCCAGTGAAAATAGACAAAAGCAGTATTTTTAAAAAAGAACAAGAGTTTTGAGTTTGCGTTAGTTAGACCAACGTGCATTTTTGTAGAAAATTTTACAGACATTTGACAGGTGAGTGATATAGTGGCTAGAGAGCTCGCTCAAAAACTCAAACGGCCCAGGTTTTAATCCCAGCAAAGGTGAAAAATGAAAAAGTTAGTTTGCGGTTTTTTCAAAATGAGAAATTAAAAATAAGAGGTTCCCTCCCCTCTCCAAGAAGTCCATCTACAAAGTAACCGCTCCCTGACATTCCACTCTATTCCATCGAAATCATTGACAACAAAAAAGGAATGATCAAGAGAAAAGCGCCACTTATTGGGAAGTAGCAGATAACACCTAAACCTACTAAAACCTACTTAGCGAGGGCACTCACCACTCAATCAACATGCAACGATGAGGGAACTGCTGTTCAAGGTGAAGGTATAACACTGGCCTTTAAATGATCAATTCACAGCAATTTGTCTCATTTGCCGTAGAGACGCTTAATAATATAAGAAAACAAAATCTAAGTTCTGTCATAAATGTACTGTCCTTTCCACAAAAATTCCAATACAATGCACAGCATTAAGAACATATGTTTTAGCGTGTTAATTATCCATATTGAAGTGTACAAATAAATTTAACTCCAACATATTTTGCATTGTCTTAATATGTCTTTGTCGAAAATGATCGAACGACATAACATGGGACGTCATTTGCATGATGTAACACTTGTTGTATAAATAAACATGTGCAGAGCTTTGATATACATTTACTTACTTATTTATATGGCCATAACAACCCGCTAACGGGTTCCAACCTGCCTTAACACTAGTCTCCTGGCATCTCAGCTAAGCCCGCGCCTTCTCTAGTTGGTCACACCAATTGATGACAAGGCTTCATCAACTTGATCATTCCAACGTAAACATGGTCATTCTCTACGTCGACGTTCAGTGACCTTCGCATCGAAAACTTTTCTTGCTGGAGCAGATTCTTCCATCCGAATAATACAGCCGAGCCAGCGTAGCCGCTGGATGTTAATGCGCCGAACAACGCTCACATCTCCGAGGCGCTCGTACAGCTCATGGTTGGTTCTTATGCGAAACTCAACTTAGAGGACCAAAGATCTTACGAAGAACTTTTCTCTTGAACACTCCCAGGACCGCTGCATCGGCACAAGACAGCGTCCATACTTCCGCACCATAGAGAAGCACCGGAAGAATAAGCGAATTATAGATTGTTAATTTCGTCGCACGAGAGAGGTCTCTGTTACTAAACTGCCTACTGAGACCGTAGTAGCACCTTTTGGTCATTGTGATTATTACTTTGATCTCCAGACTGACATCATTTTTGCTGTTAATGGCAGTGCCAAGGTAGATGAACTCTTTGACCATATCGAATATATAGTTGTTGGCTGTAACCTGGGAGCCGTACGTTCAACAGCCCTACCCGTCGTTATATGTGGTCGCCGTAGATACTATACTACGGCCAAGTGTGTTGGCTTATCAGACGAGAGCTCCGGGTTCAAACCCCATCCTTGATATCTTTAAAGAAAGAAATATGGCGAAATATTTCTTTCGTCCGCCACCTTTTAATAGTTATCTGGAAAAACTCTGAAAATAAGTGATTACCATGAAGAAGGTAAGTCTGTTGTTCGAATTCGATGTTAAACTGTAGTTTGCGGTGCTTTTGGATACAAATTGACGCTCACGATATGGTTGGTTTTTGTTTTGAGTACTACAAATACACTAACTCAAATGTGCGTAGGTACAACAAAAAATGAATGAGAAGAAAAAGAAAAGAAGATGAGAAAAAGAAAAGAAGAAGAGAAAAAAGAGCAAATTATACGAATGTAACGGAATAACAAAGCAAGCACAAGAGCGAAAAGCTAATTGTTTCGTTTGCGCTCTTTCTCATTTAGAAAGTAATTGTTTTAGTTTTGCTCATGTTCAATACCATTAAAAAATTTTGAAAAGTGTATGACTTTGTTGTAACATTTGCGAAATGTTTTGCTTGTTTGCCCACTCTACTTTAAACTGTATGGACCCGGTACACATGGATAAACATTAACACACAAAATATGGATACTGCCAGAAGCTAGGCCGTAACCCTGAAACAGGGTTGTAATGGCCAACTATGTATGTACATATGTTCCGCCTAGTGTTTAAGTGATTATTTGTATTGACTATGGATTCTTTCAGACTTAAATTGAAAAACTTTATCTTTAACCAAAGAAATACAAACATCAAGGACAACTTAAAGGCAATGTAGGGCTTACCTATCCAACACCTGCTATTTCGGATTTGAGCCAAATATTACTACTACTCTCTTGTAATCCAGTTTTTTTATAATACAAAATAATTTCTAGAATCGTTTAGGAAGAGCAAAATCAGTTTATTTTCCAGCATATATTTGAATTTGAATTGGAATTCAAAATTAATTTGGACAGTTAGCCTTCGTTACATACATGCATACATACATACATTAGTATTTAGTTTATGTTGCTTGAATTTAATTTAATTTCCTGATAAATACTCGTAAATATGATATGATGTGATCCCGTAAAAACCAACTATTAAAACAAATATTTTCATAGATTTTCTTATGATCCACAAAGAAAGAAAAACAAATTTATGCTGGTTGCTCTTCATAATACGAGTAGTAATAATGATCGTAATCATACATGGAAATATATTTCTTTTTTATTTTTAAGAAATCAAATTAAGACTCTTATTGCTGCTGATGGTTGGTTGGCAAAGTTACCAAAAGAGATTCATTCCGCTTTAGCTGGAAGTATTAAATTAAAGATTTAAAATCAAAATGATGATCAGCAAGAATATGAACAGCGAAAATGTACTGCAAATGATGCAAGAGAAAGAAAGAGATAGATAGAGGGAGGGAGGGAGGGAGTGAAGTAGAAAAAAGAACGTAAAACATATTCTAAATGTCCAAACAAAGCTGACAATAATATCAAAAAAACATAAATTGGAATTATGATGATCATAATAATGGTGATGGTGGTGGCTGGTGGTGGTGATGATCGTTCGTGACATTTGGATTTTTATTTCATTTTCTTTACTTTTCATTTTCTTTTTTATTACTCTCTAAGCCTACTTTGACTGCTGCCACTTACAATAATTGTGTCAAACCATCCGTAGAGTATTGTAAGCTTTATGAAGTTGGTGTAGACTCGAGTAGAGTCTATCCTATTAGAGAGCAATTGTTAAACTACGGCTACACTCATCATCACCATTAGAATGGTTTTTAAGTGTTTAAAAGAAGCCTACAAAGTCATAAATATTTGATTTTTATTTCTATTTTTCTTTCTTTTCTCCTTCTCATTTTATATTTAAATTTCCATTTGTTTGGTATTTTGTTTGTTGTCGACTACTCTTTGAAAATGTCATGTAAGTGTACGTTTTAGTGTTTAACAGAAAATTTATGGCCACGTTAAGTACACCAACATAAGGACGTGGGACAC
The DNA here is from genome assembly GCA_963576795.1 of Metopia argyrocephala. NCBI lineage: Eukaryota > Metazoa > Arthropoda > Insecta > Diptera > Sarcophagidae > Metopia > Metopia argyrocephala. Next base: position 100,494,050 of record OY756210.1, read on the forward strand.
ACACTTAGCACAACTACTATATGATTTCAGGTAAATGGGGCCATAAAAAGCTTTTACTGTGGTGCTGTTGTTTTACACATTTTTAGTTACTTTTTGGTTTTTGTTTTTTATTTTTTATTTTCAAGGATAATGACCCATGGCCATTAGATTTATAAATAGAAAAAGACCTTCTGATTATAAATAATTTGAAAGGTTAAGTGGTTTTGTGTGAAAAATCAAAACAAACCAAGAATAATAATTTCAGCAATTTAATAAATAAATGAGTGCTACTTGACATACTGCAACCTTTTTTTTCTTTTTCTTCTTTTTTTATTAATTAAACTGCTTTGCTTAGACCTTAACCAACCCATCCCATAATTTTTATTCCATATTTGGTAAAACATGCCCGCACTGTTTAATTCAAAATTATCTGTTTTTTTCTCTCTCTCTCTCTCTCTTACTGATAATTTCTTACGATTTTTGCATCTCTACCAAGGTTGTCAATTTATAAGCAGTTGCTCAATAGTAATTATTTTATAAGTAATGCTGTTGCAGCAGTCACATTTGCAACAAAACTAAACAAATATATTGAAAATGAAAGCTTTACCAGGCTGAGAGGGAGAGGGAGGTGGAGAAAAATGAAATAGAAAAATAAAAAAAACGAAAATGAAAACTGTCATGATAAGACAATTATTGACAGAACAGAAGACTTTGTTTAGAAATCGTGCCTGATTGTCTTGTAATGACACGCCCTCGGGCAATAAACGGACAATAATTGTGAAAAACCAAAAAAACAAAAATTGCAATCAGCCAAAAACAATTGCAACAACAATAATTTTGCATATGCAACTAAACAACTATAACATTTGGGGGCAACATTGAAAACAAAACAGAACATGATTAATGACACTATGGGCTCTATCAAACATGAACACCAACAATAACCAACAATCTACTGACCAATACCCACACCAACACCACTAACAAACAATCAAGCAAAGCCATTCAAGTTGCTGGCTGGTTAATACAACAAACAATTTTCAGTAACAAAACGTACAACAACAAAAATTAAAATTTTGTTGTTTTTTTATTCAGTTTTTGTTTTTGTTTTAATCGCAATAAATGCTTATTTTAGAAATATAGAAATAAAATTCAACAAAAAAAAATTAAGTTGAATGTGAAATCAATTGTCATATCACGTGCGATGAAAAATTGTTATTCTACAATAGGAACAATGCATGCAGCAATAGCAACAGCCACAGCAACAGCAACAACAACTGCCAATAACAACAATTATTGCATTAAATGAAAAGAATTATAAAACAAAAATACACTTTTTCATAAAAAAAAAGGTTCAAACATTTCATATCATACGAGTACAGGATAGACTCATTTACAGTCTTTTTCGTATTGAATTGTAAAAGTAAAACAAAAAATATGGCAGAAAAAAAAAAACGAAAACGAAAACAACGCATACAGTCAAACACAAATATTTACGAATTAAAAAAATCTAATATTTGCCATTTACCCCTGAGTATTGATCTTAAAAAAATATTATGGAAAATTTGTTTGGCTTGTTGCCAACAACTAGATTGCGTTTATCGTGCGTACCCATCATAACACACACCAAACGCCACCCAGTTGCATGGGTGGTGGTCAAATACCCAAGCCGGTGCCTTCTAATCTTGGTCATGACAACAACACGTACTCGGAAGAAAATCCTTTGGACATGGGATTAGCAATTCGGCATACCATTGCTTGGGTAGTAATACACCCCTTGTTGAGGAGGTCTATCTAGCACTACCAAAACCACTACGTGTACTCCCCGAAGGGCCGCACTCAAACCATCAGGCCGATTTACCTCACTCCCCGAATGACAGGGGAGCACAGGCAAACCGGGGGCTCCTGACACAGCTTAAAATTTTCTCCAGACCATAAGGAATCTAAATTTAAAACAGCATTCATACTATGTAATAAAACTAATGATCGAACAAGAAGAGGCTCAGCCATAGCATAATTACTATTGCAAGTAGATACATAAAACAAACTTTCAGATCTTAGCTTTCTGAAAGGTATCTAAAAACAAATAAAATTAATTAGATTAACACAATCAGTAATACCAATAATTAGATTAAAAATTATCATTGTAAAATGGATTACTCTTCTCATATACTAAAGTTATCTTAAGACCAAAAGCAAGCAACGATCATAGTATGGCCAATGTGATACCACCCACTTGAGGGTTTTCTAAACTCTCTCAATTCGTTTCGAGTTCCCAAATTAATAAAAGTTTCAAACAAATGAACTTAATTTCACCTCAATATAGAACAACTAAAACTAATTTGTAATAATGTCAGTGCAGTAGCAGAAAAAGCCCATGGGAATCTGTAAGTGTAACCCAAATGAGCATTAAAATTTAATTCACTATTAAAAAGAATATCAAGATCTAGTGTACGACTAACAACCATAAAATTTTTATAATTTGATATTGAGAAATTTAAGGTTTTTTTTTATTTTGAGACCAATACTTGTATTGGAATGTTTTGGAAAGGACAGTACATATCGTCGATGGAATTAAAGAACGCTGTAACTGACAAAACCTTAAATGTTCACCAGAGCCAAAAAACTTTCATAAATGTAGAAGAAATACACTGGTATTTTTAATTTCGCAGACGGCGTAAGTGAATTTATTTTCATCCTAGAAATCTGGGACCTGGACCAATCGACACGTTTTTTTTTCTGATAAAAATTATGCAAAAAACGTATTTTCGATTTTTTTGTCATTTACAGCGTTCTTTAATTCCATTGACGATATATATTTTTCTTATATTGTTATTAAGCGCCTCAGGAATGAAACAAATTGCTGTGAATTGATCATTCAAACGATAGTGTTATACCTTCACCCTTGAGTGATCAACAGCAATTGCCTCATCGTTGCATGTTAATTGTGTGGTGAGTGTCTTCGGTAAGTAGATTTAGCTGTTATCTGCTACTTTAAAATAAGTGGCGCTTTTCTCCTGTTCATTCGTTTTTTGTTGACATTTGTTAAAGTGGAATAGAGTGGAATGTCGGGAAGCGGTTTCTTTGTAGATGGTCCTCTTGTATGGGGGGGGGGGGGGGGGGGGTGAGGAACCTCTTATTTTTCAAATTATAATTTTGAAAAAACCGCAAATTAACTTTTTAATTTTTCAGCTTTGCTGTGATTTGAACCTGGGACGTTTGAGTTTTGTTGCGAGCGCTCTAACCACTATACCACCCACCCCCCATTGTTTGTAGTGAAATTTTTTAATAGAAAAGTTGCTTTTATATAAAAAATAAATGCTTTGAAGTGTCTAGCTGTAGTCAAATTCCAGCTCAGACATCTTGAAGAAAAGAAATATGAAAAAATATTTCTTTCGGCGTCTACCTCTCAGCAGTCTTCTGACAAAAGCTCTAAGAGTAACTAATTGCCATGAACAAGCTTCTCAAGTCTGTTGTTCGGAGTCGACATTAAACTGTAGGTCCTGGTACTCATGGATACAAATTTTTTCGTCACCAACCAACAGCGTTGACTTCTAACCGAAATCATTTATAAAATTCTACTGCCATATATTGATCCTTTGAATACAAAAAAAAAACATTTTTATTTAGAAACTTGAAGTTCCATAGGACTTAAGAAAATAGCCGAAATTATAAAATCAAATCATCTGAGTGATATAATTCTATTGATTTTGTCATTAGGACATACAACAAACAACAAAGTAACTAAAAGAAAGAGTCTATTAAAGTGTTGCTAAACTTTTGTTTGCAACTATACATGACCAACATACTCGTAAAGCTTCATGCTATTATGTTTAACGCATACGAGTATGTACGTTTCTATGCCTTTATATTGTAGGAATTGTAATGAACAAACAATATTTGAAAATGTTTCGCCAACAATGGATCTTAAAAAACTTGACCAGCAAATGAATTTAAACAAACAAAAACCACTGACAGCCAAACAATCATCATATGAATTCTGTATTGCCGAAGACAGACAATTTATCCATAAGCCAAGTCAATAAGAAGTACCATTTGGAAGTGATCATGTCGATTGTTTATGCAATCAAATGCTTGGTGATCATACTCATATGAGGAAAATAACAACAACAGCAACAACAATTAAACTAAATGGACAGACAGAGTCAACATAAAAACCTATATGTACAGCACAAATAAAGAGAAACAAAAAAAGCAACCAAATAAAGTTTAAGCGCGTGCCTACACTTTAGGAGAAAACTTTTGATATATAAACGAATGGCTGATTGTTGGCTGTTGCTGGTGTTTGTAAAGCATTAAAAGAACAGAAAAAAAAAACTTTTCAAACCATTTGTCTTGCCCATAAATGCCCACTAGTAGTAATGCCAGGTTTTTGTTTTTCTTATTTTTTTTTTCTTTTCAAAAATAAATAAAAGCGACATTGACAATGATTGCAATAATCATACATACTCGTATATGCCAGTACATATGTATGTGATTACATATATAGTGCAACAAACAAAGAAATAAAAAAAAAATTGTTGCAACAAGCGAGCTTTTTTATTCAATAATAGGGTTTTTAAAAAATAAACCAAAAATCGTTTTTTTTTTGTGTGCCTTTTGATATAAAATTGAAAAGAAAATCAATGGAGTCTTAAACTTATACTGAAGACAACAGACAGAAGCTACCGAATGCGTAACGTTTACAACAATCAGCAGCAGTAACCAAGAAACAGTAGCACAATGACACACACAAAAAAGAAGTGCAGCCAGAATAACAACAGCAGCATAATCATCGTCAACATCTCATAGTCATCATCATCATCATCTCATCATAATCTGCAGCTGTATGTTACAAAAACAACAACAACAACAAAATACAGTCAAAAAAAGTTTAAATCTCTTCTTTACAGAAGTAGGCTTTTGTAAAGTAAATTCAAAGGGTAACCCCATCATCTTTCTATTTATGCAACAATCATTATAACTCTATAGTAGTATAGCAACCAGCCATTCAAAATCCAACTTTAAAATCTATGCCGTCAAGTTTCAGCAGCATCCTTTGAAATGTTTGTTGTTGCTGGTAAAACAAACCATTAAAAAGAAGGTGGGTACTTGGGTACTTGAACCTTTAGGAAATGTTAAAAACTGCCAGTTGTTGTATGTTTTTGAAAAACTGGTTTGAACCTGCTTATGTGCAACAACAGCAACAATAATAATTTGATCATCAACATCATCAGCAGCAATATTTTATAAACGAGAAGCCTTTTTCAGTTTTGGTTGCACTTGGCAAATAATAAACAGATACGCAACAACACAAGTCTTTAAACAACATACGGTGAAGGCAACAGCAACAATAGCAACAACATAAAGAACAAACAAATTTATTATTATTTTGGTTTTTTTTTCTTTCTTACTTTTAATTAAAAGCAGAGATTCTTAAACTGCTGAATTTGTAGAACGTTTGAAAGTGAAGCAATATTTAGTAGTTCGGCTTATTATTTAGAAATTAAGAAGCACTCCTTTTAATGGCAGCATTTAATTATTCGTTTTGTTTACTTTATACTCGTAGCAGAGATTCTTAAATGGCCAAACTAAAGTAAAGCATAAAGGAGATTAACATTTTAATACAATAGTTTGGCTTAAAGAAATAAGGAAAAAGTAATGTAGTCAAGTATGCAATATGCCCTGACATCTTGAAAGAAAGAAATTTGGAAAAAATATATCTTTCGGCGAATAAGTAAGTGTGTGAGAGGGGTACATCCCTATTCATGCAATGCATTGTATTGGAATTGAAAGATAGATAGATAGATAATTTTTCTATTAGGCGCCATTTTTTTTGTTGATGAGACAAGTTGCTCTCAATTTGACCACTCAAGGGCTAGTGTTATACCTTCACCCTTGAATGAACAACAGCAATTGCCCCATCTGTCGGTGGATGTTAAATGTGAGTGGTGAGCGTCTTTCAGTAGGTTAGCTGTTATCTTCCCAGAAGGTGGCGCTGCACAGTGGAAAATTTTAGTCCTTATCGGATCAAAAAGCTGTAACTTTTTTGTTCTTGGAGATAAAGTTCTGAAATTTTGCACGAATAATCTTAAGTATATTTTCTATTATTCTGTAAAATATGAACCAAATTAAATCAGAACTTATTACACAATTAAAGTAAGAAATTTATTTTTCGTATATAGAGATGACTTGTACATGTATTTGGTACAAAATCGCTATTTTGTGGTTACTTCATCAGTTTAAGCGTATCTTCATCCAAACCTTTTGCACGTTTGGCGGATGGCTTTCTTACATTTGTTAAGATGTTGAAATTATTTTCGTTAGGGGCTGATCACGAACATTTTGGAGAGTGATATAAACGATATTTTTGTAGTCTTTATTGCGCGACTCATGTGCGTCTTAGGACAGCTGACCAATAGGCAACACTACATGTATCAATATTTTGTGGAGAGATGATGGCATATGATACCAGTTGTATTTTATTATATACAACCCTGCTGTTTCTATTTCATATTCGAAAAATTTTCCAGGGTCTATTATTTGCTGGTTTCTCCTTGCAGAGTTCTATTGAAATGGGGCTACAATATCGAACAGATGAACAGACTGGATTTTCCTAAATAATATCACCTGTTTCTTCGCTTACAGCATCAGAAATTATATAAGATTCCTCTGGAAAAGATTTTTTATATTCTGAATGACCTGACAAGCCATCACAACCCGATTTACAGTAGAGGGTTAGGTTTATTAAGGTTTTGTTATCCACAGCATTAATCACTAAAATCCTGGATGAAGTGTGATCTTGTAAAGACTAAGCTCTAGCATAAGCATTTGTTACTTCTAGTAAAGCTGGTGAAAGGCAGCAACTTGTTTTGCTTCCTGAATTTTATAGTATGGAGGTATATTTTCCTCCATCATAAGATTTCTTAAGTATATGTATTGTGCTTTTGTTAGATCAAGATCAATAAATACACTTTAAGTCTCTAATCCATTAAAAGATTCACCTTTTTTGGAATCTTCTAGGTTTTTAAGAATCTCCTTCATTTCAAGTTCAGAAGAAGAAAACAATGCAAAGCTACTATATCAAAAATCATTTTTTCAATTATCTAAATAATTGAGTTTTTTAACATTATTGACTGTAACTTCTGTTTAGGCATGAATATGCAGCTAATATTTTTAAAGTATTTAATTAATATATTAAGCTTTAAAGTTTTATACATATGAGTGCAGAGCTAAGCAGAGCTGCTAATTAAAAGTCTTACCAAAGTTTTTACATGCAGCCAAAACAGCATTACATCATACAGGAGCTAAAATTTCAAATGTTTTCACTAAAACCTGATCTGCTATTAATAAAATCGGAATCTACATCAAATTACCTTTCGAATAAGGTATATAACTCCTTAATTGTAATATGAGTTAGATTAAAAATTTGCTCTTAAATATTTTTTATTCTTATAGTAATAAATCGTTGTCGTAAAAAGCTGTGAATACGGCCCTGATTTGCGAGTATTACTATTGACGAAACATCAAATATTTTCCTTAAATTATTAAGTTCAACATCTTAGCTTTTCGATAAAAATAAATTATGGTGCATTTCGAACCTTTTTAAAAATAAATTATGGGCTGGCCTTACTCTTCGATTTTCCACTGTGCGCTGTACTCCTGTTCATTCATTTCTGGTGGAATAGACTGTAAATGTCAGGGAGTTATTGGGGGCGGGGATTAACCTCTTATTTTTTAAGTTATAATTTAGAAAAACCGCAAATTTTTATTTTATAAGTTTTGTCCTTAACTGGGATTGAACCGCGATCGTTTGAGTTTCTTTGCGAGCGCTCTAACCACTATACCACGACCTTCCCAGTATTTTCTATGCGTCACATATTTTAACAACGGCTTGTAAATATCGAGTGTTTAAATTTTAAGGACCGATGTGAACCCCACCTAAACGTCAAGCTTATTTCCGGATTGTATTTGACAAACTCAATTTAAACCCATAGACCAAATCGTTAAAGTTATTTAGGCTTATTATGAAAATGGGCGTTCAAATTAAAATGCATATCGTGCACTTCGTGATTTTTTCGGTCAATTTAATTGTCCAAATGTGCGTACAATCGCAAGAATCGTGCAAGAATTTGAGCAAACCCGGTCTGTAGGAGATGAGAAAACACCAGTGTATGCTTGTACAGCTCGTACTGCAGAAAATATTGCTGCGATTTGCGATAGTGTGGCTGAAGAGCAGTCCACTGTTACTGTGAATGGTTTTCGCTATCGTGAGATGATAGCGAACGTGAGATGATGGCACGAATTGGAAGATATTAAGGTGGACGATATGTGCCACACAGCTAACGAAACAAAGGCTCTTTTGCGTAACAAATTCAATGGCTGTGTTATTTCACGTGGTGTCGATGTCAATTGGCCGCCAAGGTCATGTGATTTAACTCCGTTGGACTTCTTTATTTGGGGTTATTTGAAGGAAAAGGTGTACGTTGATAAGCCAGCAACAATTCAAGAGCTAAAGCATGAGATAATTCGGCACATTAACGGCATAGAACCTCAATTATGACTCCTCGTCATCGTAAATTTGGACCATTTGGCCGATATTTTGTTTCATAGATAATTGAACCATACCAAGTTATCATAATAAGAAGAAATGACAATAACTTTCTAAATAATTTGCGTTTTATTCAAAATCAACATCGGCCCTTAAAATTTAAACACCTTTAGCCCTTGAACTCTGCATTCAACTGCCAATTTGTGGCAAAACAATAAACATCACTTGCAACAATAACGAATATTTTAAACTATTTTGGAATATTTAGATATTATGACAGTACGACTTGCTAGGACACCATTTGAATACCCCAATTGATATGCTTGCTTTCAACAAACAAAATTTAAGAATCACTGTTTGGTAAAGATTACGAAAAAAAAAAGAAAAATATATTTTTACAAAATCTAGTCACACCACTTTTTATTACGTCTTTAGCTTTTAAATCGGGTTTTCTCAGTTTTGCAGTTTTATTAGTAGCATTCGGCAAAATAAAGTCGCTGCATGATGCCTGGTTTAAGAACCTTTCCTTTTACCCTTTAAGCTCTCTATAAAACGATTTAGATTCTCCCCTCTCTAATGTTAAAACTTTTGATAGGCATTGTTTACTACTATGCTGAGGAAAATAAAAAAAATAAAAAAAAAACCTCTTGAAATTATTGACAGCAGCAGTCAAACTGTCCATATCGTATTTATTTGTTCTTATTGCTGCTGTTGTTTTTGTTATTGTTAATCTTTGTGCAATATATTTATATTTCTTTTTTTATACAACTTTTGTTGGGCATATAACCATGTGCCTAGAAAGCATGAAACCAGCGGGTGTTTGTTGAAATTTGCGCGCACGCGTGTATACAGTAGCAACGGCATTATGTTTTTTAGTTATTGTCTTTGTTTTTATTGTAGTTTCTTTTTTGTCGCTGTAACTGGGTGTCTTTTGAACTTTTACAAAGTGAGAAAGAGATACGGCGAGAGATAGAGAGAGAGAGGGAGGGAAACAAAATAAATTATTACTTGTGCTACTGTTTACTTGCCGGCTTGCCAAAGAAGGTTTCATTTTTACTCCTCCTTTTTCTTTGTGTGTTCCATTATTCATGGCTTAGATAAGCTTTCGAATCCTTCACAATGATTGATTTAATATTTTGCCTCTGGAGTATTAATGATTAACTTTTTTTTTTCGAACATTGGAAATTAGTTTCGGTCAAAAATGTATTTTTAATTTTATGGAAATTAGTTTTTCTACAGTTAACAAAGAGAATGAATAGTTTAAAAGGAACTAAAGAGGATTTTATTGATTTTTAAAAATAGCAATAAAGTTTCTATGGATTGTATAACGAAAGAAAGAAGGTTGTCACAGAAAGTAGAGTGAATGTCACAATTTTCATTTAAATTACATTTGATTTTGGCGAATTGTTAAGATGGTTAAATGCACGTTATTCTTCAGAAAAAATTCCAGAAAATTTGAAGGGTTTCAAAGCAGCCTGAGAAGGAGTCATTGTAGAGAGTTAATTGGCTTTAAGCTACACTTTTTAAAAATTTTGGACATTTGCCGGAATAAATGCCATGAAAGATACTAAAAACTATATAATTGTAAGACAAATAGGAATTAAAGACATATTTGTGAAATAATGATTTTTAAATGGATTACGAAAGGAATAATTTTTTCAAAATTACTTTATGAGACATTATTATTATTACCCAGCACCATTGCAAGACATTGCGACCTATAAGATTTATTGTGTTAATTTGAGTCTATTGTTTATTCAGAAGATTGACTGCCTTCCTTATAAACACTAGCAGGTTTGAAACCTTAGTGAGTGAAACAATATGTTAGAGCTTGCAAACTATCGATAGTCGCGATATTCGATGATTTCGATAGTTGGTTCAAAAACTATCGATATTATCGAATTCCTTTAGAAATGTTAAATTTCACGTTCCTGTTAGCACATAGACAAAACAGATATACGAAGAACAAATTTGTCCTGATTGAACAATTGGGTCCTGAATTTTTTTCCAAAAGTATGAATAGGCATAGGTTTACAGAAAATTTACCGTTCATTCGGTTCGATAAAAGAAATGAAAGAAGTCAACGCTTACAAAATGATAAATTTGAGTTAGTGTCGACTGTTTGGGATAAATTTATTGCCAACAGTCAAAACCGTTTCAAACCGGAACCATATATTACAGTCGATGAGCAATTGTTTCCTACGAAAGCCAGATGTAGGTTCACACAGCATATGCCAAACAAACCACACAAGTTTGGGATCAAATTCTGGCTGGCGTCCGATGTTGAAACAAAGTATGTAGTAAATGGTTTTCCTTTTCTAGGAAAGGACGAGACACGAGATTTGCCAACACCTCTCAGCGAATATGTAGTAATCAGACTAATGCAGCCGTATACATGTCTTTCTTTACCCTCCAAATTATTAGAAAAAAATACTACGTTGGTGGGTACAGTACGTTGTAACAAACGGGAGTTGCCAAAAATTTGTAAAGATAAGAAAGATGGCATGGCTCGTTTTTCAACATTACTATATGCAACAAATGAATGTACACTAACAGTTTATAAGAGTAAGCCCAACAAAAAAGTCGTTTTATTGAGTCTAAGCACAAAGGCGTCAAAATTGATGCAGACAACAGCTGAAGAGCTTACTTTTGACTTTCAGTTTTAACCCAAGATATAGCAAGTGAAGTCGATCAATTTTCCAATCCAACACCCAATCTTCCAAAAAAACCCCGTCCAATACGTAAATGGTGCCAAGTCGGGTTCTGTAATAACAATAGGACTACGATAAATTGCGATGTCTGCAAAAAATATGTGTGCGGAAAATGCATAGAAAAAAAGTTTCTTTTTGTAAAAAATATGAAAATCCATAATTATTTTGAATAATAACTAAAATACAGCTCCTGACTTCTTATTTATTTTATATTTTATTAGTTCTGTTTATTAATTTATTATTTTTAATAGCAGATACAAATTCTACACATTGAAAACACTTATTTTTCAATTCCAGTCAAAATGACTGGTGTTGGTATAAATAGGTATACAAATTTGTTAGTAAATCTAGTGTTAAATAACGGCAAGTTGTAATAATGGACCTTAGACTCTTTGACAAAATATTGGATTGTGTTTGATTGTTTTGGCAGTTGGTTATGAGATGTATGGGCACGTTTTAGGTTGTCAAATAGATTTGATGTTTTGCCTCTAGTATTGTAAATTTTCGCACACAGCCGACATTGTGCATAAAGATAAAGAAAATCTTTTGTTTCTAGAAAAAATTTCCAAACTTCCCAATTACTTTTGCAAGTTTTTTTCAACGATATAGTTTCAGCATCAACGTCAGTAGTTTTGCTTTCTTTATCACGATTTTCCTTGGAGGATGCAATATAAGGAAGATGCAATTAAAAATATGTACACTGCGAGATAAGTGATTGCAAGTTTAAAACATTTGTCCTGTTGCAATTGTTGAACAGTAGCGATGATGGTTTTAATCTAGAGAAATCTGCATAAGTCAATTAAATACAACATTTAACGATAGTATCGCTGTCGAAAAACTAACATCGATAGTCTAATAGAAATAAAACTATCGATACTATTGATAGTACTATCTATTATTTGGCGGCTCTACCTAAACACATCCATCTAAATCTATCAAGAGCCGCATATTCACATAATATGTGATCTGCCGTCTCCAGTGCTTGTGAGCATAGTCATTCTCATCAAATACGCTATCACACTAAAATGACCCGTAAGGAAATCCCTTAGGATTTTTTGGTCTGGCTTTCTATACTACAGAACATCAGATTTACTTCCATATCGCCTTGGCGTGCGTAAGACCCGACTGAGCCTCCCAATGTTTCATAAATTCTCCAGTTTACCATTCTCTAATCAGATTGAGAATTCTCTAATCAGATAGAAAGCGATGCTGCACAGCAGAGCTTCGGACCAATAAAAGGCGTCACAGATCTCCTCCTAGTCAATGTATCCGTTTATACAACAGTATCTAAGTACCTAAAGCAAATGAACCTTGTTTCTAAGCGAAAATCTTTGCAAAGTGTTATAACAACTTTTCAAATGTCAAGATGTTATACGATGTAAAGCAAGCGTCCTTAAGGTAGCCTAATTATCCGAGCGGTATCACCCATGGTAGTAGTACGAAGAAATAACAAAATTAGAATTTGTATGGATGCCACAAGTGTAAATGAAAACATTAAACGTCGAAATTACGCAATGAACAGTTTAAAAGAAATTACTGCTCAACTGAAAGGAGCAACAATTTTTTCAATTATTTATTGTAAAAAAGGTTTTTGGAAAATTTCAGTCACAAGATCAGATAAACCTACGCTCTTAAGAAGGTCATCCAGGATAAAAGTCCAGCCGCAACGGCTTCAGTACAATTGATATTTTCCCAAAAGAAGGGGGATGTGAAGAGATTAATGTGTAATACGCATCTTAATCGCTAACAGAGACATCTAGAATCGGAGTATTTAAACCGGGTAGTAAATGTAAACACATTAATCTCTTCACAAATATGTTAATTGTTTTGCCCTTGAGCCCAATTTTCAGGTTAATATCATCACATATGATTACATGCGTACATACATACTTAACTGGCCATTACAACCCTCTGTCAGGATTACGCCCTAGTTTCTCGCAGCACTCATATTGTGTGTGTTAATTTTTATCCAGGAGTACCAGGACCTACAGTTTAATGTCGACTCCGAACGACAGACTTGAAAAGCTTGTTCATGGCAATCAGTTACTCTTAGAGCTTTTGCCAAAAGTCAGCTAAGAGGTAGTAGCCAAAAGAATTTTTATTTTTTAATATTTCTTTGCTTTAAGATGTCAGAAGCCGGGCTTGAACTGGAGCTCTCATCTTAGTAAGCCAAGATTTTGGCCTGGTAAACCCTCTACGACTTCCCTAGTGAAATGGACAGTTATTAGGCATGATAAATAGGCAATTTTATTCGCATGTTTTTAGGGCATCCACATGTTGGGTTGAAAAACTAAAATAAATAGGCGGACAAAACATGCTCCACTGCCACCACTTACAAACTCGTATTTCCAACCTGTGCTATCAAATTGATTTACAAAATCGTCAACAAACAAAAAAAAAACTGTCAACGTCAATAGCAAACAACAAGACCCTCGAGAAATCAAGTTTTTTTTCCTTTTTGTATTATTTTTTGGTTTGTTTGTTATCGTGGTGTGCCTTAAAAACTGCTATAACGTTGCGAATATAAATTGATAACAAAAACAGTAACTGAAGTATCAACAACTAAGCAAAGAATTAACCACCAAACCAAACATGTTGGCTCAGCTGTGGCATTAAGTAGCACAAGATCACCAAAAAGCCCACAGCAAACTGCAACAGCATGCAATTGCATAAATAGGAAATACAACACAAGTACTCGTACTACACCACGCAACACCCAAGCCAAACAAAAGCAACAACAGAGCGAAAAAAAAGACTAATTGTAAGACACAGTAAAAACTCTTCTAGAGTACAAAAACCGGGAAAACTGGAAAATAATTTTTATACGTGAAAAATCAACAACTACAAGAGTAAGAAAATAAAAACTGTACAAGAAGAACGTGCTGGCAACAACGCCTAATAGTGCGAATGGCAGCACATGCTCTTGTATCAATTACACTACAGGCTGATGCAACCAGCAATAGCAACAGCACTAAACGCTCAATGTGGCAAGTGTGGTTTTTGATCGAAAAAAAAAACAAAAATGAAAAGAATAAAAGGCAGAGTTTTCTTTAGTATTGACAACATTTAGTTTTAAATTAATAAATAATGCAATATTGTATTCCAACGGCCAACAACAACAGCATCCATTATATCCTCACATCCATTTTTGGGGTGTAAAACTGGAAAAAAAGAAAAAAGAAATTGCGCGCCAATTTATAGCAAAATTGTAGATAATAATGAAGAGTCTAAAGCAACATCTGGAGATGAACTGCTAAAGAAATAAACGTTAAAGAAAATACAAACAAATCATTATAAATTTACGAGCATTTAAAACATTAGCGGTAATCACTCTTCGTTGCAACCACAATTGTAAGCGTTGCAAACAGGCAATCGTACCAAGTAAGCCTATATTTTGTTATTGTTAGACATGGTTTTCTACGTTTGCAACGAAGAGTGATTACCACTATTTTGTTATCTAAACAAATGTAATAAGAACGTAGGAAGAAGAATAAAACTGGACATGTGATGAAAGTATAATAAAAGGAAACTTTTATCCATTTAGAACTACAAAAAGAGATACATAATTGGCCATTACAACAGTTTATCAGAGTAACGGCTTAGCTTTCTCATAGCGTATACTTATATATTGTGTGCGGAATTTTTAAACATTAGTACAGGGACCTACAGTTTAACATCGACTCCCAACGAAGGACTTAAGAAGCTTGATCTTCGAAATCAGTTACTCTCAAAGGTTTTGCCGGAAGGCTATTTAAAGTTAGAATCCGAAAAAAAGGAACACAACGTCCCATGGTGCATGAAATATAACCAATGGTACTTAATAGTGAGAGATAAGAATAGAGAGAAAAGTTCTTCGTAAGATCTTTGGTACTTTAAGGGATGGCGATGAGTTTCGCATTAGAACCAACCATGAGCTGTATGAGCTCCTCGGCGATGTGGGCGTTGTTCAGCGCATTAACATCCAGCGGCTACGCTGGCTCGGCTATATTGTTCGGGTGGATGAATCTGCTCCAGCGAGAAAAGTTTTCGATGCGAAGGTCACTGGACGTCGGCGTAGAGGACAACCGTGTTTACCTTGGCAGGACCAAGTTGATGAAGCCCTGTCGTCAATTGGTGTGACCAACTGGAGAAGGCGCGCGCTTAGCAGAGACGCCTGGAGACTCGTGGTAGGGCAGGCCGAAACCCGTTAACGGGTTGTTATGACCATCTAAGTAAGTAAGTAAGTAAGTAAGTAAGTACTTAATAGTAATGACTGCCTGTTCCAACAACACGAATTGCCTATAATTCAAGTATAAATACACACGTCAAGTAAATTTGCTTTCGTGGAAACCGAATGTTATTTTATGTGTAAAAAACGTAACAACTGACAGATTGTTTTGGTTTTTGCAAACCAAACTTTTCGTCAAAAACAAAATAAACAATGTGAACGGAAGTTAATATTTACTGCCGTATTAGGATCACCGTTAAAATTAACATTTTTTTATGAGCGTAAAACCAAAGAAATCAAGATTCATTTTAGAGTGGCAATACTGTGTATCTACACTACAACGACCTGTGCGCCCATACGTAAGGCGGACAAAAAATAAACTGAATGTGCTATAAAAACTCACCTTGTTAAGAATCCGTTCATGTACGATTTGTTCGTGCCTTTAGTCTCATGTTTCTTATGAACAGGCTATAAAATTGGTTTGTACCAGAGCATAATATCGATAACAAGTAAGTAAATAAATTTATACTTTATATTGTATTACTTTGGATTTTTCTTATATAATAGAAAACAAAAAATTTAAATTATTCAGATATATAATGAATGTTATAACTGTCGAATCTGGAAAAATATTCTTTTATTTTCATCACATACATCACCATCCAGATCGATTGTAGTCGCCGTAGTCTAGTGGTTAAATTAAACCCCAGATATATATTAAAAAAAATATATACGAGGCGGCCACCTCTTTTGGAAAAAGTTCTGAGAGTAACCAAATGCCATAAACAAGTTTCTCAAATCTGTCGTTCGGAGTCGACTGTACGTTCCGGCATCCCCCCGGGGATACAGTAAAGGTTGCTGGTGATTGCTCACACCAGGGGCATGTGTTCTCCGGGGAATATGGAGTTCACCTAGCTCTGGGTGGCCTGGCACTCGCTATAGGCAGAGAGGTGGGTAATTTTGAATTACTGACCATCTCAAGGACTGCCCAGAGAAACCTACTCTAATCTGGTACTACTGGCATCAGAAAGCCCCCGGTTATGTCTGTGCTCCTCTGTCATTCGGGGAGTGAGGCAAACCGGCGTGATGGTTTGGGTGCGGCCCTTAGGGGAGTACTCGTAGTGGTTGTGGTAGTGCTAAATAGAAACCCCTCAACAAGGGGTGTATCACTACCCAGGTTGGTGCCAAATTGTTAACTCGATTTTATTGGGCCTTCTTCTGAGCGGGGTGTCTTTGACATCTCCGAAACTAGAGGGTACCGGCATCGGGTGGCGGTGGTTGGACGCATGTATTTAACTACCGCCCTGGCCACGGGTGGCGTGTGGCATGTCTATGGACGATACGCAGTTCCGGCACTCGTGAAAAACAATTGATACACACAACACGGGTGTTGCGAGAAACTAGTCCCTAACCCTGAAACAGGGTTTTAATGGCCAGTTGTGTATGTATACAAAATCGAAAACACTGCACATCTGCACAAATTGTGCACAAATTGAAGGTATTGCTCAAACTTCTCTTTAATTAATGTATCTTTTGGAAGTTACTGTTCCCTAAATTCAAACTGCCAAGACGACTTGGTTACAAGCTGTGGGAAAATGTAAGAAAATAAAAACTGTACAAGAAGAACGTGCTGGCAACAACGCCTAATAGTGCGAATGGCAGCACATGCTCTTGTATCAATTGCACTACAGGCTGATGCAACCAGCAATAGCAACAGCACTAAATGCTCAATGTGGCAAGTGTGGTTTTTGATCGGAATAAAACAAAAATGAAAAGAATAAAAGGCAGAGTTTTCTTTAGTATTGACAACATTTAGTTTTAAATTAATAAATAATGCAATATTGTATTCGAACAGCCAACAACAACAGCATCCATTATATCCTCACATCCATTTTTGGGGTGTAAAACTGGAAAAAAAGAAAACAGAAATTGCGCGCCAATTTATAGCAAAATTGTAGATGATAATGATGAACAGGATAATAATGAAGAATCTAAAGCAACATCTGGAGAGGAACTGCTACAGAAATAAACGTTAAAAAAAATATTCAAACAAATCATTATAAATTTACGGTCCCTTGAAACAGTAGCGGTAGTCACTATTCGTTGCAACCGCCCTTGTAAGCGTTGCAAACAAGCAATCGTACCAAGTAAGCCTATATTTTCTTATTGTTAGACATGGTTTGCTACGTTTGCAACGAAGAGTGATTACCACTATTTTGTTACCTAAACAAATGCAATAAAAACGTAGGAAGTAGAATAAGACTGGACATGTGATGAAAGTATAATAAAAGGAAACTTTTATCCATTTAGAACTACAAACAGAGATACATTATTGGCCATTACAACAGTTTATCAGAGTTACGGCTTAGCCTTCTCATAGCATATACTTATATATTGTGTGCGGAAATTTTTAAAG
Organism: Metopia argyrocephala; assembly: GCA_963576795.1. Taxonomy (NCBI): domain Eukaryota; kingdom Metazoa; phylum Arthropoda; class Insecta; order Diptera; family Sarcophagidae; genus Metopia; species Metopia argyrocephala. Next base: position 100,511,914 of record OY756210.1, read on the forward strand.
ATTAGTAACGCAAGCCTTTAGAAGCTTGATCTTCGAAATCAGTTGCTCTCAAAGCTTTTGCCAGAAGACTATTTGAAGTTAGAATCCGAAAAAGAGGAACACAACGTCCCGTGGTGCATGGTACTTAATAGTGAGAGATAAGAATAGAGAGAAAAGTTCTTCGTAAGATCTTTGGTACTCTAAGGCATGGCGATGAGTTTCGCATTAGAACCAACCATGAGCTGTATGAGCTCCTCGGCGTTGTTCAGCGCATTAACATCCAGCGGCTACGCTGGCTCGGCGATATTGTTCGGATGGATGAATCTGCTCCAGCGAGAAAAGTTTTCGATGCGAAGGTCACTGGACGTCGGCGTAGAGGACGACCGTGTTTACCGTGTTTACCTCGTCAATTGGTGTGACCAACTGGAGAAGGCGCGCGCTTAGAAGAGACGCCTGGAGACTAGTGTTAAGGCAGGCCGAAACCCGTTAACGGGTTGTTATGACCATCTAAGTAAGTAAGTAAGTAAGTAAGTAAGTACTTAATAGTAATGACTGCCTATTCCAACAACACGAATTGCCTATAATGCAAATATAAATACACACGTCAAGTAAATTTGCTTTCGTGGAAACCGAATGTCATTTTATGTGTAAAAAACGTAACAACTGACAGATTGTTTTGGTTTTTGCAAACCAAACTTTTTGTCAAAAACAAAACAAACAATGTGAACGGAAGTAAATATTTATCGCCGTATTAGGATCACCATTTTCTGTGCTAAAATTAACATTTTTTTATGAGCGTAAAACTGAAGAAATCAAGATTCATTTCAGAGTGGCAATACTGTGTATCGACACTACAACGATCTGTGCGCCACATACGTAAGGCGGACGGAAAATAAACTGAAAGTGCTATAAAAACTCACCTTGTTAAGAATCCGTTCATGTACGATTTGTTCGTGCCTTTAGCCTCATGTTTTTTATGTACAGGCTATACAATTGGTTTGTACCAGTAGTGGCGTAGCTAGGTAACCAAGGGCGCTGGGGCAAATTAAAAAATGGGGCCCCACTGCTATGTAAACTGATTAGATTTTATCAAATATAAATATGAAATATACAAATACCTTAAAAATGCTAAGTTACTTAAGCTCTTTTTTATGCACAAATGTGACCATATCGGGCGGCAAGCTCTACAAAAGACAGAAAATTTCCGTGGTATCCTTCCTGACTTAAGTCTTCTTGATGTCCTCTCAAAGCCAAAGAACTCTTTGCTAGGATAAGTATGATAACGAATAATCTTTGAAGAACCATTTTCCAAAATGATGCTTCTTTGCGAATTTAATTTTCAAGTTCCTTGTCGATAGAATTAGTATCGTTTTTTTTTTCCAAAATTCATACACAGCACATGCCTTGGAATGGCCACTCGAATAACTGTGATGTTCAATTCTTTCTGATAAATGCTTCCAATCTCGAATTCCTGAACACCAAACATTATTCCTTTGTGAAGCATATAACCAGCAGGGTTGACAATAGGCAGCGTCTAGTATTTTGGAATAACACAACCAAAAACGATTAACTGAGCCACATTAAGAACACGAAACGTAGTACGATTTGGAAAAACATCTATTGTTCTGGTTGATGTCTGTTGGCCCCATATAAAGAATTTGATGTTTTTCGTTATCACTTAATATTTTGTTCCTGAAGATTCCCAAGTTATAAGAAGGTTTGTCGTACACATTTTCGAAAAATGTAGAGGCCTGGGGTTGCTCCAAACCCTCCGCTCTTATGTGTGTCATGCAAACATCATCCACGTTCACATAATCGGCGGCGGAGGCATCCCCAACTGCAATAATTGTCGAATCTTCTTCAGTAGACTTCTCAACCAACACTGCATTTACTAAAAACTTGTCAATTTTGTGCAATTTTTGTTCACTATCTTCTCTTTCTTGGCGTTTTTTGCGTTTAAAAGCACCACTGGGTATCGTCTTTTTATCCATAATTTTAGTTTTATAATTTATTTAAACCATACAATATTAGATTGTACTCGAGTAGGTAGGTAGCTATTGTTCAGTGACGACGTTAAAAGTAAAATAAAAGGAAAGAGAAACACAATGATACGCTACAAGTGTCGTTGAGGAATCCCCGAGAAAAAAATTATCATCGTTAGTCTTACCACATTTAACGGTTGAGACCATGAACGATCTCCTGCCCGCGGGCCTGAATTAATGTACCTACTGCAGGTGAATTGCATATTTTCACAACATTTCGCGTTATACAATGAGCTGTAGTGGAAATCTATAGATTTGACGAAATTTATTGACTTAACGGATATCAATATGAGTGGTAAAATCAAATAAAATTTAACCACTATATTGACCAGTACAAAAAAGGTTACTGACATTAGCTTACTTACTCCTGATACAGCATTAATTTTTAACCGTTCGCGAAAAATGGATTTTAACTCGAATTCACAATAAAACGCACATCGGTGAATAATAAAATGCACATATTACTATCCAACCTACAGGAAGAATTTAGGGGAATTCCTAGACATAACTTTTGAATTTCTCTCAGCTGAGTTGGCATGATTGCACCTTTCAACCTGCCATATTTATTTTGAAAATGGGAGAAATTTCCAAAATTTCAGTTCGATCTAGATTTCTGGTAAGGATTTGACGGCCCCCTGAGCTTGAGGCCCCGGGGCACTGCCCCGCTTAGCCCCTAGGTAGCTACGCCACTGTGTACCAGAGCATAATATCGATAACAAGTAAATAAATAAATTTTTACTTTATATTGTATTACTTTGGATTTTTTCTTAAATAATAGAAAACAAAAAATTAAAAGTATTCAGATATATAATGAATGTTATAACTGTCGAATCTGGAAAAATATTCTTTGATTTTCATCACATACATATCTGTTTATTTTAAACCATCCAGATTGATTGTAGTCGCCGTAGTCTAGTGGTTAAATCTGGGTTCAAACCCCAGATATATCTTTAAAAAAAAGGTATATGAGGCGGTCACCTCTCAACAGTCTTTTTGAAAAAGTTCTGAGAGTAACCAAAAGCTATAAACAAGTTTCTTAAGTCTGTCGTTCGGAGTCGACTGTAAGTTCTAGCATCCCCCCGGGGATATAGTAAAGGTTGCTGGTGATTACTCACACCAGGGGACTGTGTTTTTCGGGGAATATGGAGTTCACCTAGCTCTGGGTGGCCTGGCACTCGCTATAGGCAGAGAGGTTGGTAATTTTTAATTACTGACCATCTCAGGGACTGACCAGAGAAACCTACTCTAATCTGGTACTACTGGCATCAGAAAGCCCCCGGTTATGTCTGTGCTCCTCTGTCATTCGGGGAGTGAGGCAAACCGGCGTGATGGTTTGGGTGCGGCCCTTAGGGGAGTACTCGTAGTGGTTGTGGTAGTGCTAGATAGAAACCCCTTAACAAGGGGTGTATCACTACCCAGGTTGGTGCCAAATTGTTAATTGGGCCTTCTTATGAGCGGGGTGTCTTTGACATCTCCGAAACTAGAGGGTACCGGCATCGGGTGGCGGTGGTTGGACGCATTGTATTTAACTACCGCCCTGGCCACGGGCGGCGTGTGGCATGTCTATGGACGATACACAAGTTTATCCACTACATAGTTGTAAGTTCCGGCACTCATGAATAAAAATTGACACACACAATACGAGTGCTGCGATAAACTAGTCCCTAACCCTGAAACAGCGTTTTAATGGCCAGTTGTGTATGTATTCAAGATCGAAAACACTGCACATTTGCACAAATTGTGCACAAATTGAAGATTTTGCTCAAATGTATCCATTAGAACTTACTGTTCCCTAAATTAAAACCAGCAAGACGATTTGGTTACAAGATATGGACAATTTGACAACAAACACAATAATAAAAAAAGCTTTGGCAGATTGCACCTGCATACACTGATTGCCTAACCGAATTTTATAATCAATTTGTCTTAGAAACTGCCACACTGCTTTTGTCAGCAGGCATCTATCAGTTGGTTTCTGTCAAATTTTTAAAAAGTTAGGACATTTAGATTTTAGTCTAGTATGGAGTGTGATGACTTACTAGACGCAAGCTCCGGGTTCAAACCCCAAATCTTGAAAATAAAAAAATATGAAGAAATATTTCATTCGACCACTACTTCTTAGCACTCTTCTGGCAAAAGCTCTGAGAATAATTGATTGCCACGAACTGTCTGTAGGTCGGAATCCAAGTTAAACTATAGGTCCCAGTACTCGTGAATAAAAATTGACGCACACAATATGGGTGCTGTGAGATGCTCGGCCATAACTCTAAAAAAGCCAATAAGAAATAAATGAATGAGATATTTACTTTTCATTTGATAGTCATAGATAGCAGACTACCATGTTAAGCAGTTAAGCAATTCTTTTTTTTAGCATCTGGGGACAAATTACGGCATTCGATATCGAGCGATATTTCATACAATTTGGGGGGTGCGTGGTATAGTGGTAGAGCGCTCGCACAAAAACTCAAACGGCCCAGGTTCAAATCCCTGCGAAAGTGAAAAATGAAAAAGTTACTTTGCGGTTTTTTCAAAATTATAATTTAAAAATATGAGGACAATTAAATTAAAAACAATTTTCCTATAAATTTCGTTGGATATCGAATGCCATAATTTGCCCCCTGACCACTGTAATTAATTATCATTAATTTATCATCAATTTGAATGGTATAAAAGTCGTATGTTTTTGGGATCTCTGCAGTTAAAGCATTTAAAAAAATCCCGTATATACCTAGCTAGTGTTGGTCGATTGGAGATTGTAAATACGAACGATTATAGAAGCCATAGACAGCTTATACGATCCAATAGTTTTAATTTAAAGTGATTACTTGTGTAATCGGTATTTATTATCGTCTTATTGGTATTTAAATAGTTTTAGTTTTGTTGGTTTGGTTGTTGTAGGGTATTCCTAATTCACTTAAGACCATCATTGTTTTATTTGTTTTTTATTTTTTTTTAATTTATTTTGATATTTTTTTTTTTGTTTTTGCTTGTTAGTTGCATATGATATTTTGTATTGCTGCCACATAAACTCCAATGAAGTGGAAACCTACTATAACATTAGAAATACAACAACAACAATAGGAATAAATAACAAATCAAGAACTGGTTTGACCACATCACCTTACTTTGCTTGCTGTAGTAAACGGCAGATAGACAGGCGGACTATATGTATGTATGTATGTATGTATGTGCAGGAGTATTTTCGTAGTATTTTCGATCAGTGCCAAGAGTATTGCAGTATTTCAGGTTGTGTGCAGTGCAGGCAGTGTTTCTTCCACTAAGAACCATATCAACTTGCAACATGTTGAGGAAAAATAATAATATGTATGCATGTATGAGCAGCAACAGCAACAACAACAGCAAAATCAACAAATTATATAAATACATACAAAAACCTTTAAAATCAAGTTGTAACATGTTCAAAATGTAAACACAGCTGCAGCTGATTGCGTTTTTTTTTCTGGTTCTTAAAGATTTTAGTTTTTTTTTTGTTTTTCGTTAAGCATACGATTACACACTCGATCACTTTTTGTGTTGTGGTTGTCGTTTTTGTTGTTTCTTAACCAAGTTGTAGTACCACAATAGCAATAAAACGAAAACCTCAATAACAAGAAAGAGCAACAACGTCAACTAAACTTGGCACTTTATTTATCTATTGAGCCCGGGTTAGGGGCTTGGGCTAGAAAGAGACAAAACATAAACAAATCTACATATAAATACAACACCAACAACAACAGCAGCAGCAGCAGCAACAAAAATATATGAAAATAGTAAAAACAAAAACAAAAACAAAAAAACGGAATATTTAATTCAAACAGCCAACAACAATATGCGTTTAAATCCACCACAATAATATTTTTATTTTTTAAAATTGGTTAGAAAATATGATTGTATGTGTGCACTTGTGTACGAGTACATATTGTATGTGTGTGTGTAAATATGGGCTCAACACACCATCCATCCATCCATCCATTTATCCATACATCCATCTAAATGTAACCTAAACTTATCGAAATAAAAGAAAAACAGGTCATTGCCTTAATGGTTTGACAAGTACTACTCATTCTTGTTGTTGTATTTTTAGTTGTTGTTGGTTGTTGAGGTTCTACTACTACTACTTACTCTACTTGTTCATATGAGCTACACATCTCTATACAGTTCTAAATGCTCAAAAGTTAGCAGTAAGTAGAGCTGTAAAGTGCACGAGTGTTTGTATGAAACTACTCATTTACGGACATCGTATGCATACGAAAACAGTTTAGGGTTGATGATTTGAAACTACGACCTCTAATGACACCATTAATGATGATTTATTAAAATTTAGACAGTATGATACGATTTTGTATGGGGTCTTGAAATTCATTTCAATGATGGATTGTAAAACCGATAGTGCCGGGTTCAAATCTCAGCTCTGACAACTTGAAAAAAAGAAATATGAAAAAAGTATTTCTATCGGCGACTACCTCTCAGCAACCTTCTGGCATATAATATCTGTATGTATGTATGATGGCTTTAAAGATTTTTTAAAAATAAAACAAACTAAATAGTAGTTTTTGTATACGAGTATCTTGAGAATGGTTGAAGCTAGGGTTTATAGTTTGATCAAGGAAAATCATCATGAGAAAGTAAGCATAATCAAGCAAGTAGGCGTGGTACTTCCCATACAAACTAAATACTGATTTGCGTATCTCTTGAGAACGATTAAGGCTAAAGTTTCTTAATTTGGTCTGAACGACTACATGGTCAAGAAAAACCATCAGTTAAAAAGTGGCCGGAATTGCACATGTAGGAGTGGTACCTACTACACAAACTAGCTATTGACTTGTGTAGAGCTTGGGAAAGGTTACAGCCGAAGCTTCCAAATTTGTTCTTAATTACTTCGTAGTCACTAAAAATTATCAGTTGCAATAGAAGTACAAATTAAAATGGTAAGTTTAGCGAAACGCGCTTGCTTTAGGCTGGTTTAATAATAAATTATTTATACATTTAACTGAAATTCAAATGATAAAAAACAGTATTACATATTTCTATTACATCTTTTTCTATTTTTGAGGCTGAAAGTTATTTTATCCGCAATATTAAGTTCAGGGCAGACGGACAGCCAGAAATTCTTTTAATTGATTTTAAAATGTAAATTTCAATTACTCCATGGTATAGTAGACGCCGTAGTCTAGTGGTTAGTGTGTTGGTTTTCTAGACAAGAGATCCGGGTTTTTGATATCTTGAAAATAAAGAAATATAAAGATATATTTCATTCGACGACTACCTGATAGCAGTCTTCTCGAGTCTGTCGTTCGGTGTCGACTTTAAACTGTAGGTACCGATACTCATGGGTAAAAATTAACACAAACAACATGGGTGCTGCCAGAAGCTAGGCCGTAACCCTGACACAGAGTTGTAATGTTCAATTATGTATGTATGTATGTAGTTAATAAAAAGTAATAGCCGTTATTATAGTGTCAGGTATATTAAAAATTAAGCCTGTTTTATTTTTTATTTTATTGTTGTTTAATTTTTAATTTCATATAAAATATAGTATAAGTACTTAAATTCATTTACAATGCTAAGCAAATTACCCTACAATTATGAGTGGTACTAAAAGTTAATAATAACGATACTTTAAAACAACAATTTAGTGTCAAAGAAATAATTTTTTTTTCTTTTTAATGCAAGAATTTATTAAAGAATAGGATTTGTGGAGAATTACAGTCAAATATTTAATTCTATACTAAATTCGATCCGACTTTACTCAGTTTGCGTTTTTCAAAATTCACCTTGCTGAGACTTCTTCAAGAACGAGTACTTTTGGTTGACATAAAATGATTACTTATCCTATACTATTTTGTAGAAAATTTCGCAAAAAATCGAAGTTTTATTTAAAATAGAATAACATATTGTGTTATTATCGTAAATTGATCATCTACACGTTTTAACTGTGACCGTTCTTCTCATTATATTTTGCTCATCTCGAAGATTTAAACTTGGTTAATTAAAAACAGACTATACAGGCGTGTTTGAATTGTGCGCAATTTTATGATGATTAATAATATATAAATGCGCAGACATAGTTTTCTTTTATTTATTTCTTATATTCTAATTAATATAACGAGCGAAGTGACTAAGACCATATGTAGTGTCGCCGACCAGGGTCTGTAGTGGTAATAGATCCTTTAACCCACGCACTGGAAGAGTAGAACACAACCTTCTAAATTACTGGGGCACCCACAATTTACATTTAATAATAAAGAAATATCCAGTATAGAAATACATCATGTTTCAAGTCAGATGATCGAGGCTAAAAGCATTAATACTTTGTAAGTCACAATCAGTTCTGTTCCATTTATTGTTGTCGCCACTGGACTGGGGCACTCATTTTACATACATACATAATTGGCCATTACAACCCTGTGTCAGGGTTACGGCCTAGCCTTTCACTCATTTTAGGTTTTTAAAATGTGTTTGTTTTAAACAAAATCAAGGAAATAAATAATAAATTAAATTAATAAAAGTACCCAAAAAGTACTTTTTTATTTTAATGGAGAACGAACGTGTCAAAGTTATTACAGAGTGGAGCAAAAGTCACGAAGGTATTTCAAAATTTTATTACTTTTCTAATTTTATTTGTTTTTTATATTTTATTTTTTAGTTGAGGACTTGTGGACTAGATCTGGGAGATTAAATATGGAAAATTACATCGTACTCCGGCGAAGCAAAATCATAGAACTTTATTTGGAACATTATCTATCAAAAACTGACCCTCTAGTTGTCATTTTGATGTGCGGAATTTAGCCTTCGAACCAATGATTCAATGATAACACGTACTCAGGAACAAGGCTCAGTGAAGGATCTTCCATGCTACGTTCTGCAATTAGTGAAGCTAATATTTAATGCGTTCAGGAGAGTGTTGAGAAGAATTCTGAAACATCAACTCGAAGGCTCTCTAGAGAGCGGTATAGAGATATGTATGTTTCAAAATTTTTTAAAACCAGCTCTTTTTGACAATTCAGAGAGGTGGTTCCAACAAGATGAGGCCACTGCATACACTACTAACTCAGATTTTTGGTTAACGTTTAATTTCCGAAAATTCAGCATTCATTTGGACTACCCGTTTGCCGCCTAAACAGCACCTGATTATTTTCTTTGAAAGAGAGGGTGTATATCAATAAGCCAAGAACCTTTAAACAGCTGAAGGAGAATGTTCGAACCAAAATAAGAGCATTGCAGCTAGATACTCTGAATCGTGCCATGGAAAATGCTATTAAAAAAGTTTAACTTTGCGAGGCTGAAAATACTGGTCACTTACGTTCTGTAAACTTCTACAACCTAAATTTAAAAAATCTTGAAATGTAAAATTTTTCATTATGTACAACCTCGTTTTGAAGAATTACGACCTAGTTTTTTGCAGAGCCCATGTGGTATGTCTTAATATTTAGCCATAAGTACGGGGATCAACAGTTTAATGACGACTCCGAATAATAGACTTGAGAAGCTTGCTCATGGCAGTTAATTACTCTCAGAGCTTTAGCCAGCAGATTGCGAAAAAGTAGCCGCCGAAAAAAACAAATTGTTTTCATATTTCTTCTTTTTCAAGCTGGGGTTTGAACCCGGAGCTCTTGTCTTACTGAGTCAGCACACTACCACTGGACTACGGCGACTACATAATATTTTATTATTTTTTAAAAAGAAAAATTAAAATTAAAAAACTTAACACATTGCCATCGGGCGATTTTTGCTCAAACTTGTCTATAAATCGGGGTATTTTTATTTGGGACAATATCACTATCTGAATCGTCTTCAAATTCGTTATCTGTACTTCCATAATCGCTGGGTACGTCTGATAAATCATTATACATTTCACTTTCAAATATATCATCCATATTCATTATGGTAAAAAATGGAACTAAAATAAATGCTTAAAAACTACCAGCAAAGTACACAAATGAAATTTTTTCGTTTCCCGATGTCTAATTTTTTTTTAAACGAGATTTTTTCATTTTCCGATGACTACGTAAATTATCAGGAAAGTGCACAAACGACGTACGTAATTTTTTTAAAAACGAGAAATCTCGTTTCCCGATCGCAATGTGTTAAAATTGTTTTAAGCCCCTTCGTGAGTTTTGCCCCACTCCGTAGAAATGCTACCGATTACCCTTTACGTATTGAAGCAACAAACAATTAAAGACTTCATGAAAGGTTACACATCCCTGGGGTAACCAATTAAGCCTTTCTTTTATTGTAGCTCTCAGTAGTATTAAAACGATAAAGATTTAAGCAAATAATAAATAAACAAATGAAACGAAACTGAAAAAGATAAGAAAGGGGAGTAGACTCAGTCACTCCTAGTATTTTTTTTTTCCATAAATAAAGTAGTAGAATGTAATTGTAGTATTTCTACGAGTAGTAAAACAAAAATAAAAAATTTATAAAAAAAAAGAACTTCAATTCTTTATGATTTTTTTTTTCTTTTTGTTTTTAATTTAAAGGTTTGGGATCATTTGTTTGATATATTCGTACAAGTGGTCTTATTTTTTCTTTTCTGTTCTTTTCAAAATACTTGTAACACTGATTAAGTAGGAAAACGAATATGTATATGCATACTCGCCGTATCTGACTGATATACTCTGTCCGTCCATATTTGTATGTTGCTTCAGCTAGCTGTCTGTCCGCGTGTCTGTCTGTCTGTTCGTTTCAATCCCTCAATATGTTTAATAAGTATAGATAAAAATGGTTGTGATGATCAATTTTGTTGGTTTGCTAGTTGGTTGGTTATAACTGTGCTGTGCTGGTTATTTAAAATACTCGTATACGAGAGTATGGAGACGTATGGATGGATGGATGGATGGATAGATAGATGGCTTGTTGGGATGACTATAAAAGATATTATAATTTTGCTTGATTAAATGCTTATACTAATACAACAGTTCTGTATGTTGTTGTTGTTAGTTTGTGTTTTTTTTTGTATTGAAAGTGTATTAAATATAGTCCGTTTTTAAACGTCTAAATGTCTGTCTCATGTGTGTGTGTTTGTCTGTCTATGTTTTTGGTTTTGTTCTTTCTGCCTCATTTTTAGATTGATGATTGCTTTGGGAGTTGTTAATGCAGTTATGGCTTCTGCTGTGGCTATTCTTAACATATTGTTTTTTGTTGCTGTTGTTGGTTTTCTTTATCGTTCTCATTATTATGCGTATTTTATACGATTCAGTCACATTTAATTGATTGACATTTTCGTTTTCTTTCTTAAGGCGATAAGAGAAAAAAAAAAACAAAAGTGTTGTGTTTAGTTTTCGGTAAGACAACTCATAACAAGCCATTCGTATAACGAGGATATCACATCACAGCACATACATACTCGTACTCGTACTCGTAATACACAGATGAATATCATGACTGGCCTTTATAAATTTGTAAAATATATACTTACAAGTACTTACTCGTATACTGGCAAATAGAGTCGTTTGAATAAAACAGAATACAAATAATAAAAACAATAAAAAAAAACAACTTAAACCATAACAATATTACAATAGATAATTACAAGAAATTGTTCAATTGACGATGAATGCTGGATGAAATGCACAAAATTATAAATGAAAAATGAAATAATTTGTTTAGGTTTGAAAGAGTTTCTAGGACAATGGAAAAACTATTTTTCAGAGATTTAAACCAGCTTTTAAGCCATTTAATCAATTATATTCGAATACAGATTTGAAAAAAAAAATCTTTTTTGAGCTAGAAATACAGGGAAATAATGAATGGAATATGGATGGCAACCCAACCTTAATTGAGTTGCAGGTTGTTAAATAAAATTTTTAAATTTTTAATTGTAAAAAAATGTTTTCTTCGCAACTTAAATTTTTTTTTAATCAACTTCCTTCAAACTTGCTTTATTAATCTTTTATGAATTTCAAACTATTAATCAGTCAAATATGTAATGGGTGATCCATTTCGAGGTTCCCTACTTTTTTTAAATAAAAAAAAAACAGAAAATTCAAATTTAATGGGAAATGTTTATTATCATTTGAAAGAACATTCTTTGGCATTTATTTTTTGAAGTTTACGTCTATCAAATGTTGGCCGTTGCTACATCACTGATCCTCTAACCATTGAGTCCAATTTTCGAGGACTCGTTTGAGCATTTCGACTGGTAACTGGCGAATGACATGCGTGATGTTTCCCTTTAAGGCCTGAATAGAAGCGGATTTGTCCGCATAAACTTTAGACATTAGACGGTTTGGTGTGGTTTGTGGGCCTGTGGAATCATCGGTTCATATTTCTTTAAAAATGATGCCGTTGCGAATGTAACCGTCAATGGCGACCGTTGTCGTGCCATGATAACCGACTATTTGATACCTGAAATTGAATTAGGCGACACATCGCAGCAATCAATAAATTTATTGAGAAAAAACTTGGGTAAGCACATAATTTCACGTTTCGGGCCGGTGGATTGGCCACCATTGTGCTGATCTAGAAAAATACGTTATGGGAAGTTGGAAAGAGGAAGTAGTGTTGCTATATTATTTTGAAAAATAGTCGTGACAACGGTTAGCATGTCCTTCCTATCCAGTTCATCCAATTAAGATATTTGAGAATATCTCCCGGATGAATCTCCTCGATATTCTGTATTAATCCTAAAACAGAAGCATCATGTTGTTATTTAAGGAGGTGGTGAGATCAATTGCAAAATAAGTAGTGAAAAGGCACCTCCTACTCCTCATCAGCACAGCTGCAACAGTGATTGTTAAATGGAATTCTCTTGCTCTGAACATGATGTACAAATAAATAGCCAGTGTACAGTAGGTACAGCCAGCAATCTGGAAACGAACATCCTACTGTGAGACAACAGGGATCTAATTCGTCTAATAATAAAATCTGGGCAAGTTAGCCCAGAGATCCTGCAATAGTTAATTGCCATCCACATGGCATATCACTATTGAAATAGCTGAGGAAATCTCTCTTTAATGACGTATTAGAAGTGCTGCCTGAGACTGAAACTTTCCGAGCCAATTTATCTGCTCGTTCATTTTACACAAACCTATGATGTCCCGGAATCCAAATTAGAGTCGCCTTAGTGAGAACACAAAGAGCGTTCAGTGCATTTCTCACCTACTTCACTAGCCGAGAGTAAGTAATTTACGAATCAAGTGCTTGGTATTCCCGAGAGAACAGCAATGAGCAGACTTTTCCAATAGTGTAGATATTCGCCTGAAAAACGCTGGAGTTGGGAGGAGGACTGTAATAGTGATTCAAATTAATCTCAATAGAGGGAACACCACATACAACATCACCGTCCATCTTTAAAGATTACTTTTTTTCCTGTGCATTGTACTGGAAATTTATACATTAGATAGATTTTTTTTCTTATAACAGCTCCTTACGAATGGTGAGGGTCTTCGCTACATATGTTGCTGTTTTCTAGTACTTCCCAGTAGGTGGCGCTTTTTATTTTGATCATTCGTTTTTGATGACAATGCCAAAGGTGAAATAAAGTGGAATATAAGGGATCGGTATCTTGTGGATGGACTTCTTGGAGTGGGGTACCTCTTATTTATTATTTTTTCAAATTATAATTTCTAAAATAGCTTTAATTTTTCTCCTTTCCTGGTATTTGAACCTGGGCTGTATGAGTTTGTGTGCGAGCACTCAAACCACTATACCCACCCCATTGATTCCATTCCGATCTTGTAGGAATCTTAAACCTGAAATGCCTATCGAAATCTAGTCTGGAAATAGAATAACCAGATTGTGGCATGTGGTTTAATAGGAAATTTAGCTAGAATCCAAGCATGGCCCAAGCTCTAGGTGTCCTTACTCCCACCACAAGCCACTGTAGCCAGCATAAACATGCCGATTGGAAGTAAGTACAGCTTTACATTAAGTAACTCGAAGGGTCAAGTACGCATTATACCAGTGGTGCCTATGCAAGCGGATCTTTGAATCCTGGCAAATAGTCTAATGGTCATTACCATACTGTAACAAATGATTGCTGGGTTCGCAAAGAAACTTGATATTAATGGGTTTGTTTATTTTACGAAATGCTTTTACATTATTTTTATTGCGATTTTGCTTATTAATTTAATTTTACACACTATATGAAACATTATGGTGGCAAAGCCAGGATTGATACCAAGAAAGGCAATGCTATGTGTCTGGTTAGTCTGCAAGACAATTGTCCAATATCGGCTCCCAAACTCTGGTTAAACGATTGATTCTGATTTGATTTCAACAATAAATAAGATTGAAATATGCAATTCAATTAAAACAGACAGAATATATCAGCATAAAAGATATTTTATTCAATCGTGCCAATGCCAGACCACATACACCGCTGAAAAACTGGCAGCAATTGAAAGAATTTAGTCTGAGTAGAATCAATGTATTTACAATATAGATTACATTGAATTTCTCTAAAGGTCTGCAGAACCTCTCTAAATGGTGTAAATTTAACTTGTAGAAGTCTGCAAAATGCAATGGGATCAGTTTTTCGCTCAGAAATTACAGAATGTTTACGCCGGTGGAATAATGGCTTCAATTCAAAAATGCCAAAAGATTACACTGGTCAACACAACTCTTGTTTCTTTTAATTTTTTGTTCTAGTTCTGGCTACTTCTGTGGCAGGTTGAAAGCAGTTCTACTTTTTAAATATACAGCTTTATGATTTTGATGAAATAGTACAAAAAATTATTACACAGGTTAACAAAATTTCTATCGAATACTATCAAATTATAATATATCCTTGAATGAACGACTTTAGGTAGATCTCGTTGCAAACTCCAGCAGTATTTGTCTATCATATGTGAGTCCCAACTTCCCTGATATCGCTCTTCCATCGTCCGAAGATCCTTATGAAACCTTTCGCCCTGTTAATCACTAAAATTATCAAGATTTTGTCTAAATCGGTCCAAATGCGAATGCGTAAAGTGTAATTTTGTGCTTATCACTATAGAAATAGATGAATAGCTCTTGTAAGCTCGATAGCATGCGCTCTGTTGACGTATTGAAAGAATACACGTTATTCTGATATAGAAACAAAAGAAAATAGCAGGAAATAACGAATTTTTTGTCTTTTGTTGACCAGTGATATCGATCAAAACGTCACATGTTTAATTTAATAAACCTCGTATCAAATATAAAAAAGATGCTTAATTTCTGGTCAAATGTCTGCTTGGCTTTGTGTTTATAAAATAAAGTGATTAAAGCTTAAAATAAATGGATCTTGAGCTAAAGCTCCTCCATTTGAGTTAAAAGCTCTAGTTTAACCTGGGAATTGTCCACATTAACTAACTACTGCGTGTCTTATAATACTCTTTGTTTTAAAATAGTTTAGAGTATACGGATAGGAAGTTAAATAGCTCGAATTTGTTAAGTCCTATTAAGTAGCTCAACATAGACTAAATTTTATATTTCATTTATATTTTTATCTTTTTATAAATCTGGTTTTCATGTACTTTTTCTAAATGCCTGAACAATGACAAGTACGAGTATATTTCGCATATTCAAAGGAAAGAAAAAAAAAAAAAAAAAGAAACTGCTTTTATTTGACAGCAACAAATGTTTGTCAAATAGCATTGAAACTAAAATGACACATTTGAAATATTGAAATCATATTCAAAACAAATCACTGATCCCTATTAAATGCACGAAGAAAAAAACAACAGTTTGTGAAAAAATGGTTTTACAAAATTTAAATTCAACAAATGTATGTACTCGTATGTGTAATCCACCAATAGAGTAACTGTGACATAAATGCAACGAAGAAAAAAACCTGTCAAATGCAATATTTAAACTAATGTCGCATGCCACACTTGAATAACATCAGTACAAACTACAGCAGCGAGTAAATTGTAAATTTGTATGTAAATTCTAATGCAACAAAATGTCAAAAAAAAAAGAGAAAAAAAAAGAAGAGCAGCAAAACAAACGATATAAAGTGTCAAAAAGTCTTTAAATTTTGATTGACAGAAAAGAGCAGAATTTAAACTGACACTTTTACAGCATTAAAACCAACTACTTTATGTACGAGTGATACATACGTGTGGAGTACATATGTGTGGAGTAGCAACACGATAAAACACATGTTTGTAACTTCACTTTTTGTTTTTTTTTTACTTATATATGCCGAGGGCTTAAAAATTCTTGGTGTAAAAGAGGGCCGTGCATATTACAAACCGATACAATACGATAAATGAAAACTAAAAAAGAAGCGAAAAAGAAGCATCTAATGTCATAGAGCAGAGCTATAAAAAGCAAAATGCTACTGGAGTTTTGAACATATATTTTTTTTTTTTTTGCGTACACTCGGAAAATAAATGCTGGTAATAATTAAATATATTTATCAGGACCACATCGAAAAACGTTTTTAAAGCCTTAAAAAACTGGTGCATTAACTCTTATATCTACTCATAAAAAATTTCTCACATCATTTAGAGTTTTCCAAGTTCATAGTTTTTTTATTTTATCAGCGATCTGTTACACCTAAGACTGAAAATTTCGCAATATCTTGTCACGTTTATTTTAGGTAGTGTGTAAGTCCTCTCGTTCGAGGCTCGTGGGTTTGCATACAAAACATTCCCAAAGGCATTTAATAAAAATATTAAATATTTTTAAATCAGAACAGAACAGTTAATAGAATCAAAATCAGTTTGGATTTCAACCAGTTGGTTTCTCGTAGAAAAAGTTAATAGTACAATTAAACTCATTAACATACCATGAGTAAACTAATGGCGAATGTTGGAGGACTTAAGCAGAGCAGGCGAAAACTATTAATGGCCGTTACAAACTCAATTCTTCTCAATTGTAGAAGGAGGTTATTATCGGCGGTTCAAAGAAACGCAGCCCTCAGGATCTCATCGGCCTATAGGACTCTTTCTGGCCCGGGGGTGCTGGTGATTAGTGGTGAAATACCTATAGATTTGCAAGCCAGCGAGCGGAAAATTTTATGGAAGGCCAAGAATTCTAGTAGAGAGAGCGTAAGGCCGAATGATGAAAGAAGACGAACCCTTCAAAAATGGCAACAGAAGTGGAATGCAGAAGCTAGAGGTAGGTGGACGGCAAAACTCCTTCCGGAAAGCAGCTGCTGGGTGGAAAGAAAGTTTGGTGAGGTGAATTATTACCTGACGCAGCTTTTATCCGGACATGGATATTTCTGTCGGATGAGTAAAATAGCAGAGCCAATCTGAATATATGTGGATGCAGCTACAGATGACTCAGAGCATAGTTTCTTTTAATGTGAAAAGTGAAGCAGAGAAAGAGCTCAACTTGAGGCCACGATCGGTACCTGCACGGTTGAGAATTGGCACCGACGGATTCTGCATTCGGAGGACAACAACTGCTATGGCCAGATATACCGAATATGTCCTCAAAATCAAGAAGAGGGACTTGGATAAGAGAATCCATACAGTAGACTGATGAGTCCGATATGACACTTTGCTGCAGATGAGGAAAGTGGAAGGCCAATATGGCTAAATGTGAGGGAGCCTCCCCGAAGTAATACGAAAAGTGGTACCGGGGATGGGGAAATTCTCTCGGAATAGGGTAGTGGTTTTAGGTGGTAGGTAGGCATAGCCTAGAGCCCAACATAACCTAACGGTATGCATAACTGCATTTCCATCACCCGAAAAAAAAAGAAACATACCATGCACAGACGGAAAAATGATAGACATCTGGGGGCAAATTACGTCATTCGATATCGAACGAAATTTCATAAAATTTTAAAACAATTTACATAGAAATTTCGTTCGATAGCGAAGGCCGTAATTTTCCCCCTACTCGGATATAAACTCAGTTGATTAAAGAGCTTAATAAAGGAGCCTCTACGCGAACTGCTTAGGAGACATTTGACTACTACAGTCTACTATGTAGTGTGTTGGCTAACTAAGACGAGACATACATACATACATAACTGGCCTTTACAACCCTGTGACAGGATTACGGCCTAGCTTCTCGCAGCACTCATGTTGTGTGTGTCAATTTTTATCCATGAGTACCGGGACCTACAGTTTAATGTCGACTCCGAACGACAGATTTTGAGAAGCTTTTTCATGGCAATTAATTACTCCCAGAGCTTTTGCCAGAAGACTGCTGAGAGGTAGTCGCCGAAAGAAATATTTTTTTCATATTTCTTTTTTTTTTTAAAGATGTCGGAGCTGAGATTTGAACCCAGCACTATCGTCTTCGTAAGCCAACACACTAACCACTAGACCACGGCGACTACAAGACGAGAGCTCCACTTTTAAACCAAAGCTCTGACATCTTGAAAGAAAAAAATATGAATAGAATATATCTTTCGGCGAACACCCGCTTAATAATCTTATGGAAAATGCTCTGAGAATAACTAATTGCCAAAAATAAGCTGCTTAAGTCAGTCGCCTTGAAATGTAGTTCCCGGTACTCATGAACTGACACATAAAAGTCGTTGCTGTGAGATACTAGTCCGTCTGAAAGAGGATGTATGTAACAAAGGCAAGAAACAGGAATTCGACAGATAACTGTCGAACACTGGAATAAAATAATTTTCCATTAATTAAATTCTGTTTTTTTTCAGGATTGTTGATGAGATGAGTCAACCGTTAAAGTTCTAGACGACAAAAGCAACTTTGTCAGGCGAGGACCAGGTAAAAAATTTCACAACGATCGTATCACAGGAAAGGTTGAACAATCTATGAAGTTAATAGTACAGTCTGTAATAAGCGCTAAAGGTGTTGAACGTCTGTATATCGTAAAGGGGATAGTGCAACAAGACCAATACAGGCAGGTTTTGCAAAGTGGTCTATTATTAACTCTTAAGGAATGGTTCTCAGAAAGCGAAAAATTTGTTTCTGTGTGTGATTCTGCTCCATGTCATTAAGCTAGAAGTGTTACAAAGTTCTTTTAAGGACAAGTATTATTATAAAATTTAAACCCCGTACAATTGCAAGAAGCTACCATCTATTAGATCTATTGTATTCTTTCAAGTCTAACGTTTGTTTAGCTAACCTGCTGTCTTCCTAATAAACGACAGCAAGTCTAGGACCTTAGTTGTGCATATGTGCTTCAGAAATACCATTTCTCATTTTAAATATCTTCACCTGATTCTATTCAGAACACCACATTCATGGGTACTGCAAGAAGCTAGGCCGTAACACTGGTTGTAATGGCCAATTATGTATGTATAAGTATGTATGTGATAACAACCAAAGGAAAATTGATTAAACTACTTTCTGGCAGTCTTCTGACATAAAACTGTATATCCCGGTACTAATGGATAATATAACTGCAGCGAGAAGCTAGGCTAAAACAGGGTTGTAATGTTTAATTGCGTAGTTATGTATGTATGATTAAGAGCTTGACATCACAATTTAAATATAAAAATTTGTCCTAAAATTATATCGAAGAAAGTACAAGGCTACTACTATTTTTAGCGGAATCTGTGTTTTCTCTTACCCTTTTTTTATATAAAGCATTATTTAATATATTAAAAAAAATAAATTAAACACATTTTATTGATCTTTATGGAGAAATTTGAGGCTAAAGCATTAAATATATATTTCTCATTTCTGTCCATAATAAATAATTTGGAAACCGGCTGAAGTATATTAAAGAGACATCCCTAAATAAAAGCGGTAAGCGGAACGTTTTTGAACTTCCATCCCTAAATAAAAACGGTAACGTTTTGTCAAAATATTAAAAACAGAGTAATATCGGGTGGTTAAATTTCAAGGGCCGATGTTAAATGTGGACCACACCTAAACGTCAAGTTTTTTTCTGCATTTCATTTGACATTTCTCAATTCCAGACGAACTCAATTTGAACCAAGGAAAGATATACAATCGAACAACGCGTTATGAGTTATTCAGGCTTATTATGAAAATGGGCGTTCAAAATGTATTGAGAAATTTTGACAGTTAGAAAATGCTTGCCGCTTTTATTTAGAGATGACAGAAAGAAACGTTTACTCATATTTTTCCTTGAGTGTACACATTGTAAATATTTTTATTTTCATTGCAATAACTTTTGGAGTATAATTTTTATTTTTAAATGTAATTGGGGATCCCTATACAAAAATTTTGTGTTTTCCCCCATTCATAATGAAAACATTTATTTTTTTATATGGAATTTAAAAACAAAAAACAAAAATTAGGAAGAGGGATCCTTTAAGAAAAACAGCAACAACTACTACACTTTTTACTTACAAGAGCAACAACACAAAATATCAAAGTTTGTTGACAACATATGGTCTTGATCTTGATTTTTGCTCTTGCATTTCTAAACCCTGCACTAGAAGTCACACCAAAAATATCTTTCTTAACGTTTAACCTTAAAAATAGACCGACGCATAAAAATTGGGGAGAAGGCACGTGTTAGTGTCACGGGAAATCCCCTTCAAAATAAGTAATAAATGCGAACGCAAGAAAAAATGTTTTTTTTTCTTTTTGCTTAAGCGTGTGCCTGCCAGTATGATACTGCCGTATAGTATTTTTCTTTAATTTTTTGTTGTTGTTTTGTATTGTATTGTTAAAAATAAATGAAAATTGTTGGAAAATATTGGGGGAAAATTTTTATAGAATTTTGTTTAGTTTGTTTATGCTTTTAGCTTGCTTTTGGTTGGGAGTTTTAAAGACCAAATTAGATCTCCTGCTGAGTTTTTCGTAATTAAAGACAAAAAAAAAGTGAAAAATCATCTAAACTATCAAAAAAGTTTTTATGGGGCTGGTAGCTGGTGCTTTGGAGTTTTTTTTCCTTTACGGAATTTGTTTGTTGTACAGAAGTGTAAATTTTTAAAAAAAAATTATTTGTTTATTTCAAAACACATTATACTCGTAATTCCAAAGAAAATATAAAAAAAGCCTTTAATGCAGGCAGTAATTTGTTGCACAACAGGCAAACACGAATTTCAAGTTAACACTACATAAACGAAAATAAACGAATTAATTGAAATTCAAGTTTAGACTTTAACAAACAATTACGCACAATTTTGGATTTTATAAGTCACCAAATTTAAGATTTTTTGTTGAAAATAAATGTTTTTGATTAAAATATTAAAAGATATGAAATCGTATCGCATCATATCCTTCATAAAGGGGAAGCATAAAAAGTAATTCATTGAAATATATATTTTGGTTGAAAATTGTCAGGGTTATAGGACGGTCAGGGCACATATATATGTATGTAGGTAGGTAGGCCATCACAGAAAAAATAAAAAATCGATTTCAATTAAAAAATTTGTACTACCAATTAAATTGTTTACTAGTTTTGCCCCTACAAACAATATTAATAATATCAATTAAAAAATTAATAGTGTCGAGGTTTTTGAAAAAAAAAATTTTCAATTAAATATTTAATTGGGCCAATTAATCTTTTAATTAAAAATTCAGGCGTATTTTAATCAAATAAATTGATTGGTGTAATTAAAAAATTAATTGACGCAGAAATTTTAAACCGATTAAAATATTAATTAATAGAACTAAACTTTTATTTGATCCCGCTGATTTAAAATGAAAAAGATATTTTAAATGCAACCCTTTACAAACATTTCAAATTATAACAATTTATTTATTAAAAATATACAAATAAAAACAAAAATACGATAAATACAGAGATGAGTACATATGTATGTAACCAATACGACAAAAAAGAAATGAACAACTTATTATTATTCTTTATACTAGAGCATATAATAATTGGAAATATTATTTATGTAAATATTTAATTATTGCCAATTCGTCATGTGAGAGTTTATGTGCTCTATCCGTCACTTCATATTTTTATATATCTCGAGTAAATGAAGCCACTTTAGGTTTCTGACACCAAAATTATTAAAATCTGCAATCTTTTTTCTGCTATTTATATCCTAAACTAGACGAGGTATCCGAAAACGGATTGCAGATTTGAGAAATTTGGGGTCGAAAACCCAAAGCATCATTTACTCGAGATATATGTATAAAAAATATGAAATGACGGATAGAGCACATAAACTCCCGTACGACGAATTGAATAACGAATAATTAACAAAATTTTAAAAAGACAGATTAAAAAAATAACAATATAAATACATATTTATTTTAACACACACCACAATTGCTTAAATTTTTTTTTTTTTATTTACTCTAAAACATATGACCAGCGTTCATCTATTTTTCTTGCCATTTGAAACTTTAATGTAAAATCCATGTTAATCTAAAATACAATTTTTTTTTATATACATGCATAACATAACAGACGTTTATAACCCTGTGTCAGGATTACGACTTACCTTCTCGCAGTACTCACGTTGTGTGTCAGCTCCGAACGCCAGACCTTAGAATCAGTTACTCTCAGAGATTTCGCCAGAAGCGGTAGTCGCGGAAAGAAACATATTTTTTTTTAATATTTCTTTGCTTCAAGATGTCAGAGCTAGGGGCTTGAACCGGAGCTCTCGTCTTAGTAAGCCAACATACTAACAACTAGACCACGCCGACCACATAACATATGTATGTATATTATATGTATTAAATATATTCATATGTATATTATATATATACATATATGTACATAAAAAAAAAATAAAAAACAGACACATAAAACAAAAAAATAAAAAAATTTACGAATACATATTTTTTTTTCTTTTCATGCTAGTGATATTAGATTTTTTATCGAACAAATTTTCATGGTTAATTACATATTTTTAATTACTTAAAAAATTTTATTATGTGTCTTTTAATACAAGATGTTGTTTTTTTATGCGGACTATTTTTATGCTATTTTATTATTATTCGACTTATTTTTAAGACGCCTAAGTTCTTTTTTGTGCTATGTTTATTTTTATAAAAGGAATATACAGAATTACGAAATATTTCCGAAATTTTTAATAGAACGTATGTATGTTGTGGATAAAAATATTGTTTACTTTTCTTTATATCGATTACTGATATGTTGTTCGTCAAAATATGTAATGGTTTGTTCACACGATAATATGAACCAGTCGGTTTACTCTCTGAATCAGGGTTGAAAATCATAACGATAATAAAATCATAAATCATAATAAAATCGCATAAAAAAAATAATTTTTATTTTGTTGCGAAAACTATTTTTAATACCGTTTTGTGAAGTTTTGTGTAATTTTTTTTTATGCGATTTTATTTATACGATCCCTATCTACCGCATTAAAACAGGCTTCTCTGTATAAAATATGTCTTCTTTATATTTTAATGCTAACATTTATTTAAATTACATAAATAACAATACGTATTCGAATTTTCAATTAAAAAGTAATCATATATTGATTTTTTATATAACATATTACACAACACTAAGACAAAAGAAAAAAAAACATACGCACAAACATTTTTATTTTTGTTATTATATTAAAAAATTAATTGTAATTATTAAAAATTTAATTGGAAATATTGAATGATACTAAATAATTTGTTAATTGAAATTATTTCAACAAAAATTTTTTCTGTGATATGGCTGGTTAACCATATCGAGATCAACTACAATTACCACAAGGTGCCGTTTTGATACCATTATAGGACCGATCTTAACTCATCAAAGTCGGAAAAAGAACTACACCCAACCAGAGCTGTCTGTCTATAAAGTGGAGTAAAACTAGGGGATCCAGGCTTGAGCACTGTGCCAAGCTATTAAAAAGGCACCCCAAAAAACTTCAAACTTCTGACTGCTAGACCTAGGAAATCATAAAGAAAGTGACGTATTGTCTTCCTCTACGAAGAACTCCTTTCAGCGTTTTCATCGATCATCTAATGACCCGTATACACCGCTATAAGCTTAGACAAAGATTGACGAGGGATTGACAAAGTTTTCAGAGTTCTGCACCGATTATATTGAGTTTTAGAAACGGCACAGTAAGTAATGGAACTCCATCTGTTTTGTGCTTTTTCACGAAAAAAAAAACTGGTTATCTTATCCAATTCAGGGCACATAACAAGAGAGTAATTAAACAGTCATCAATTGCCATTTAAGATGCCAACGATGAAGAATGAATTTCTAAAATTAATTTACAGTTTCTTGAAAGTCGAACAGAATGAATTTCTAAAATTAATTTATAGTTTCTAGAAAGTTGAACAGATCTTTTATAAAACTAAATATACCAACTTTTTATTCAACATTTTAGCTTTTCAAACATATGTAACTCGCCCATGCAATTGAAATCAAAGATTCTGTCACTATTAGTCGAGCATCAAATTGAATATTTAGAAATATAAAAAAAGAAGAAAAAACCTGGCTACCTTCTTTATTTTCATTTAGAACAAGTGAGGGAGTAATGTGTTGAAAACTTTAATAAAATGTCTCAAAATTTATCTAAGAAATTGTAAATAATTAAAGAAATAACAAAAGCATCTGTTTTATATCCTAAAAAATGTAAATAAAAGACAACATTGCAGGGGACCATTTCTCAGAACAGATTTTTTTTCAATGGAGAATTATAATTCAAAATCACCTGCCACCAAATATTTTTACACATAAGCTTTAAAATTATTTTAATTTTATATAGCGATAGATTAAACGAAATAGTGACAAAATTAACAAAAATTGTATGACAATTTCTATTGCAAATCTTTTATTATTTTTTATGCGGCGGCTTGGTATTCGAATGTTAATAATAAAGATAAACACGAAAGCATATCTGCTCCTGATAGCATAGACGAGGGTCCCGTTAAAGAATTTTAATTTCGACCTCTTATCGTAATACAGAAAAACCCGAGATTGTATGTACGTAGTCATCGATTGGTGTGACCAACTGGAGAAGGCGCGCTCTAAGCAGAAGAGCCTGGAGATTAGTGCGGAAGCAGGCCGAAACCCGTTAACGGGTAGTTATGGCCAGCTAAGTAAGTAAGTAAGTATGTACGTAGTCAGCTTACACAACAATTTTGTTACCAATGAAATTGTATCCTGCAAACGTTATGCAAAAGTTCACACGTTACCTTACAAATGGAACAAACATGGATGGCGTTGATCATATAACGTTTTTTATGATTTTTTATTAATCTCAAAATGCACTCTAAATTTTTGGCATTGTTGTTGGATGTAAAAAGCAAAGTTTTGTGCAAAAATGTAATTTAAAAAAAAAAACTATGCTATGCTATGTCATGTCGTCCCAAACACTGTGTCATGACATGTCAAGCAAAGTCATCATAATGTCTTAACCTGTTATTGCTGTTGTAGTTCGCTGTGTTGAATATCAATTTTCTATGGATGCATTTTGTGCATATTGTTTTCAATACTGTTGTACGTATAAATATTCTCTACATCACTCTGTTTTACAGGGTACATTTCCTTATACAAGTAGAAATTACAAAACTATATATACAAAAAAAAAAATGTTATTGCATTCAATATTCTGATCTTAAAAGTCTAATATATGTGAAATTTTGTTTTTCAAATAAATTATCACAATTCATCATTAAAATCATATATATGTCGCCTGTATTGACATGTTAATTTGCCATGTTGATGTATACAAAATGAGCACAAAAGCAATGCATAGATTTGACTGCATATTAATATATTTTACATTGTCTTAATATGTCACTGTCTAACATGTTTGAACGACATAACATGGCATGGCAATTGCATGATGTGACACTTGTTATCATGTTGTATCAACATTGCACGGCTTTACCTTTGAATGATGAAACGAAATTAATAAAAAAAAGTAAATTATCACCAATCCGTCAGCGATTTGAATTGGCATTTCCACATTTTATTTAGAATGAATGACAAATATAAAAAAGAAAATTGCAATGATGGAGGAGAAAAAAAAATATCACACAAGAAAAATGTTACGCGTCTAGTAAGTCTTCGACTAACTCAATACAAGCATAGAGATACAGACTATAATGCTAATATATTATTTCAATAGGAAAGTGGGATTAAATAGTCCATGAGTCTCATGAATATGTATAGAATGCAAAGAACTCTTATGGGACTACTGTAGTTGATGTCGAAAATATGTTCAGCTCGGCTGGTGTACAATTTCTTCACGTATGCATGTCATTTTTTCTTATTACTTTGTAAAGAAACTATTTTAATTCGTTTAATAGTTTTTGCTCTAATTAAGGCGTTTGATGAGTAATTTGATAATAATTTGGAGTATCTTCAAAATGGATTCGATTAATTTTTAGCAGCTCGGATATTCGTCATAATTGTGCTGCTGACCCTTTTTCCAGTTAACCTCCTAAACGTTATCTGGTTATATTATGTGAGTTGTTTTAATAAAATTATACAGCAACCAGGATATCCAACTCTGCGATTTATTTTTGATGTTATGCTTTTATTAAAAGATCAAATCGTTCTTCAAAAAAAAAAAGAAGATCAATACCCATCGGCAACTTTATTTTTTTTTTATATAAGTAATTTGTAAAGTACAAAATGCGAACATAACTATTCTGCTGCAGAAATTAAAAACTGAATCAAGTTTGCAGTATTTTTTAAGTAACTCTTGGTTTGAACATCTCGATACTATGGCTTATATGCCAAGGCAAATACGTTAAGTTTTTCATGTAGAAGAAATGTAAATATTCACCGAAAGAACCTTCTTGTGGACCAATTACGTTCAAGCAATAACAAAATTTTTCTTAAAAAATACCCAAAATATTTAAAAAAATCTTCAATCCTCAAATCATTTGTTCTTTTGCTTAAACAACCACCCACTTAGGTGGTCGTAGTGTAGTGGTTAGAGAGCTCGCACAAAAAACTCAAACGACCGTAGTTTAAATCCCAGCGAAGGAGAAAAACCTAAAAAATTAAATTTTCGGTTTTCAAAAAAATTATAATTTAAAAATAAGAAGTCCACACTCCCCCCTCTAAGCAGTCCATCTTCAGAAAACCGTTCACTAATATTTCCAGTCTAATCCACCAGAAACGAATGATCAGGAGTACACCGCCACTTTCTGGGAAGATAACAGCAAAACCTACTTAGTGAAGACGCTCATCACTTACAAACCAACATCCACCGACAGATGAGGCAATTGCTGTTGATCATTGTAGGGCAAAGGCGTAACACTGGCCTTTGAGTGGTCAAATTGACAGCAACTTATCTCATCAGCAAAAAGGCTTATAATTATATCTATATATAAACATATATAAAAAAAGTCTAAATATGTATGTATCTATCTATTTTCAAAATCCCAATACAATGCGCTACAAAATTAGGGGTTTACCCTTGAGTATTTATCTTAAAAAATGTTATTTTATTTTAAAATTGTGTCGTATTTTTAGTTACTGGGATGCAAGGAATTAATATTTAATTTTGCAGTAATAAAATTAAAAAAAAATCATTCATTTTAACTATCAAA
Source organism: Metopia argyrocephala (assembly GCA_963576795.1). NCBI lineage: Eukaryota > Metazoa > Arthropoda > Insecta > Diptera > Sarcophagidae > Metopia > Metopia argyrocephala. The sequence continues at coordinate 100,539,206 of OY756210.1, forward strand.
TAAATAACCAGTGGCGTTATAACAAACTGCTAATTTCGTTATGATGCAATTAAACTTATTAACAACAATTAATTGGTTTAATTAACTTTATTTGATTTCATGTTAGCTGCAGGCCTTAATTCTACGCTTCCATACAAGTACGAGTATTATTAATTATTAATACTCTGTAATAATCTTGGAGATTAAAAATCAATTAAAATGGATTACGAAATCAAAAAAAAAAAAAAAAAATAAAAGAAAACTGAAGCGTATAAAGAAGGACTTATAAAAATCTACAAAAAAAAAAAACTTGCAAACAGTGGTATGAATTTTATAAAGAAAAATTAAATTAAGGGTTAATAAAAATGCCCAACGAAAGAGTAAATTATTGCACTCCAATTTTCTATATGAGTAAATTCGTAAAAATATACAGTGACCGACAAAAGTTTAAAAATGTACGTAATTTTTGCAAAAAGTAAAATAAGAAAATAATGTTGCAGTTTTGTATCAAATCGATATTCAGTAATATCGGGTGGGTTATCTATCGGTTTAAATTTGAACAACCGGTTATTTCGAATTTGGCAATACTTATGTCCTTCTATTCTGTTTCATTTCATTCTAATTCAGTATATTATCTCCACTGAACGAAATGAATGGATTCAAGCTTGAGCAACGTGAGGAGTTAATGGATATTTATTCCCAAAATGAAAAAAAATTGGTCGGAATTTATATGAATCCAGCAGAAAAGAGTGCTTACCAGTAATTTAGATAGAAATTATGAAATTAAGAATAAAGACTTACTCATGCTCATCAATAAGTGAATAGTAAAAGAAATCTAAAATAATACCATGTCATGTAACATTTTTGAAGCTTCATAATATGAATAAACAATATAATGCCTGTATTATTGCTTACAACTTTATTTATTGCTTCAAGATTTTAAAAAATTTCTGCTGGGAAAATGTACAAAATGATGGCAGAGAAGGATCAACAGTGCCCGGTATATGCAAGTTTATTGCTAAAGTTTGTGAAACTTTATTGTTGATGCGCCCAGACGTGAGCGTGTGCCTGCAACCGTCAAATCCTCGATGCCTTTAACAAATTGTTTAATTCTAGGAGTGTAATGTTTTAATATTCTTCTTGAAGATTATATTTCAACATTTAGGCAATAGTAATTTGGTATTTACAAACATATTCTTTGTTGCAAAATATCCTAAGCGTGCGCAATAAGTATATTTAAATCTGAGCTTTTAGGTGGTTGTACAGCTGCCAGGGATCATAGTATAGCAATTAATTTTTCAATACTAAAGCCGTGCACTTGTTGATGTATAGTAACAAGTGTCATAACATCCAATTGTATGTTGGAGGCAAAATTATGCATTTTTTATACCCATTTTGTACCAGTCAGCATGGAGAATTAACATGTCAACGCATATAACATATATTCTGATTATTTGTTATCATACCTATACCGTAAAACACATATATTAGAAATTTTTTAGATCAGAGTTCTTAATGCAATAACATATATAGTAGAAAATGTTTTTATTTTTTCTTTTTAATTATATTTAAGTCAGTGCACATAGTTAAAAAATTTAACTTTTTGAAATTTTCCAGGAGTATTTCTCGATTTTCTTTTAGACTTTGATACAGCAATTTTAAATCCAGTAACCTTTTCTTTCTATCAGCTTTTGTTTTTTTGTATAGTGCATTTTTGTATTTAAGTGAAGTTAGAAGTACTTTTTTCATGTGCTATATAAACATGTTTATTAATAAACCTTGTATATATAATAAATATACCCTGTAACACAGAGTGACGTAACGAATATTTATACAACAGTATTAAAAACCGTATGCACAAAAAGCATTCATAGACATGGTATTTAACACAGCGAGCTACAACAGTTTGGTCGGTTTGCAACAACATGCTAAGACTTTGCATGACATGGCATGACACTGTGTTTGAGACGACATAACATAGCATAGCATAGTTTTTTTTAATGACATTTTTCAACAAAATTTTGTATTTTATAGTACTATGTTAACAACTTGCGCAGTGTGCTTCGGAGCATTATCTTGTTGGAAGATCCATGTTTAGCATATCGATGGAGGGTTTCAGATTATGTTCTACAATATTCGGATTCATTCTACAAACCAGTCCAGTCGATATTAAGCATGGTGGAGGTTGTGTAATGTTTTGGGTTACTGTGATTGCTTCTGTAGTAAGTAAGTTGGTATTCATAAATAGTAATTTGAATTCGAACCTATACAAATCAATTTTAGAGTATAATCTAAAAGTCTTGGTCGTCCTGTTAAACCTGGATCTTTCAATAATATAATAGCTAAAAGCTCACTGCCCAAATTGTTAAAAAATTAGATAGACAGACAATCCTAACTTTCTTCTTCCCATCTTGTTATTCAAGTAATTTTTATATAAAGAAAAAGAAATTAAAACATCAATCAATAGCTATAGAAACTGCGAAAGACATTTAATGAAGTGCTTGTAAGTGTATTTATTAAATTTTTATTTATTTGATACTCAAAAGTAACCATAAACTACAGTGCAATAAGATAAATCGGTTAATTAACAAGCAGTTCGGTTGTGGGTAATGGGAACATAAGATGTCCTTAAACCTTTACGAGAAATGTTAATTGGAATAGAAATATGCCATTTTCGTCTTACACGCAGAGTATGTTGGTCCACTTTCTTAGCAAAATTAAATTCAAATTCTCTAATAAGTAAATCGGAAATCAAAATAATAAAATTACAAATTACAGAAAAACCAACGCCATTTTAAAATAAAAACGAATTTGTAAAATTAAAATGTTATTTGAAAAATTTTCTTTAAAACGAACCACTGTTGTTATACTTAAAAAAAAACTTTGCCAAGATACAAAAAAAAAACAAATTGGTTACTTTTCGGCCTAAAATACAGCTGCTGTTCGTCGATATGGTTTTTTTCAAGTTCTTGTAAAGCTTTTAAGAAACCAATAATTTCTTTAAATAAACACGCAACAAGAATTGCAACAATTAATAGTAATTTTATTGAAAATTAGATAATATGTCTAGCAACAGTCAGTAAAACTTAAAGAAGATGCAGTAACAAGAGGAAAAACTACCAGTTGGAACACAGAAAAAAATTAAAACAAAAAGTTGTTGCAGCTTAAAAAAAATTATTTATTTTTTTTTTTGCTTTTGAAAAGAACACAAACGAGTTGCAACAACATGTCATAATATCAGAGCACAGACACATTGCAAAGCCTATAATAGTTGCAGTGCATGGAAAATGAAACAGACGCAGACTATTCTTTTGTGGTCTTTGGCGCATGCGCTCCAACGATCCATAAAGATTAAATATATAAAATGCCATGTGGCTTTTTCCTCTTGTCTTTTTAACTATTCTTGGATTATTTTTTAATGCCATATTGCGGTTGATTTATTTTTAAAATCTTAACAACATAATGGCAGATGAACAACAAACCAGCAGAAAAATGAAAATCAAAAATAAGAAAAAAAAAAAACTAGAAACTACATGATACGAGTAAGTATATAAAAGGAAAAACAAAAATTAAGTTCTAACCGGGTACAGTTTTCCCGCGCAAAATTTTATTTATTTTTTTTTTATTTTTTGCAAAAACAATATTACACTGTCTTATATATTTGAGCACTTACTTACTCACTTGTTCTTGGCTAAACTTGTTTAAGAAAGATTTCAAAGTCGCTGGCAGCAGCCTGCCAGGGAGAAAAGTAGCATGTAACGAAATAGAAGATTTTCTTTATTTTTTTTTTTTTTTGTCTTTTAAAAACAGTTTCCTTTTCTTGATGTGTTTGGCTCCCCTATTAAATTGGCATGTGCATTAAGTTTTTCTTAAAGTTGGTAACAAAATATATTTTTAAAATTCTAAGTCCCCGTTTGTTATTTAAAAGAAAACAAATAAATTTTTTTGTAAATCTAAAAATCTAATTAAAGATCTTGAGATACTATGAGCCCCCTATGCGACGTTAAAGCAATCAATAAATACTGCATTAAATTCAAACACTCATACGCCTTGTAGTGCGAGAATTGCTCATGAAATCGAAAAATGGAATGCAGAACTTGTTTAAATACTTACTTACAGTACGAGAACATGAAAAAAGTAAGAATGACGAAAATTGAAACCGCGGTGATAGAAGTATTGTTGAAAACACACAATTTACTTCTAATGCGCAAGCCACTGAAAGCGTAAGTAATTTAATAAATTGCTGAAGAATTATTTTCAACAAAGTACCTGACCACTATTTTGCCATCCGGCAACGATATTGTTTTGGAAAATTTCATAAAGCTAAAAAAGTAAGCAGATATTACTGAAATTTTGCTCAGTGAGAACTGTGAATTTAAAATCGTTCAACATATGTGTTTCTAAAATATTTTATTAGCGGTGTAAAATGGGGTAACGCATGTCGTCGTGGGGGAGTTTATGTGCTTTATCTGCCATGTTATATATCTCGAGTTAATGATGCCACTTTAAGCTTTCTACACCAAATTTTTAAAGTCTGCAATCCGTTTTCGGATATCTCGTTCAGTTTCGGAGATAAATAGCCGAAAACGGATTGTAGGTTTTAAAAAAGTCGGTGTCAAAAACTTAATTGCCCAGAATCGCCTATTCTGTTTATTCACATATCCATTCAAATGAAAATGTGCCTTGTCATAATCCGTGATTGATTTTGATTAAAAATGTTTTAACGATTAAAACAACACGTTGGTTTACCGAATATTTTTCCCCGTCTCTACTTCATGACTGCCAAATATGAACTGTCAAGACTAATGTTTACCAAAATGGCGGAAAACAAAATAGTATACATTTCCGGAGGACACCCTGTATGTATAATATTACTGATATCAGCTGTGGTGTTGTATCAATTCAGCAGAAAATAAAAATAAAAAAAATGTAAATCTTCTGTTTAATTCCAATAAAGTTCTCCAGAAGAAGCCACTGCGTAGTACAAAAATTTAAAGAATTTTTTAATTAAATAATTACATATCGTCAGATTAAAAGCTTTCTTTGTTTTACACTTTATAGCTCAATTGAAATTCGTGTCGAATATTATGTGCCCATGAATTATATCACTTGTACGAGTACATAGGCTGGCATTTATTGTCGTTATCGTGAAAACTTCATCACAATAGTGTTGTGTTGCATAAAAAAGTAAAAATAAAAACCAAAAAAAAAAACAAAAATATTATCAGAATCGAAATATTGTGGCAAGAAGAAATACTATACATATATTTAATGGATAGTACACAGATACAATACGAATACAAAGATGTAATTGCATAAGCATGTTAGAAATATTCGTATACTCGGTAGTACAATATATTCATAGAGAGGAAAGTTCTTTTCCAATTTATGCACTATTTTTTGTTGTTGTTGCTTTTTTTCTTCTATTCTGGTGCAATTTTTTTTTTGCTTCTACTAGTAATGGAATAAAACTGATGCTAAAAATACACACACACATTTAATAGTTTTGCTGACAGATGTTATAGAAACTACAGGAGGGTACTTAAAGGTTATAAGATTAGACTGAATAATAGGGCCTTGTTAAACTGGTTAAAAAAATTAAATAAAAAAGATTTATTAACAACCATTTAAAATTATATTTTCTAAAATAAAAAAAGAAACAAAAATTAAAGACAGACTAAAGGCCTGGTTAGCCTGGTTGATGTCGTAAAAACGGTACGTATGTTAACGAACGTACGTATGTGCAGTTATACAAACGTGTCATATGTCAACAGAAAATGTAAATAAAAACAAAACAAACCAAAAAACTATAAAGGCATTCATTTGCCTGTACCATTAATATTAATTTTTCGTCATCCACTAAAAACAAAATATAATAATTTTTTATTTTATTAATATTGATTATATGATTTATTATATTTTTCCACTTATTTTTCACAAAAAACAGCACAAATAAAAAATTTTAATTTTTAAATGGCAATATGAAGCCAGCTGTTTAGAGCAGTTATGAATGTTGTTGAATTAACACAAAGTTAAAAAAGGTACCAGAAGTACCAAAATAAGAGCATATTATAATTACTTCTTATATATTATGCTTCCTAAAAATTTATTCTTATACTACTACTGAATATTAAATTTTTGGTTCAAAACCATTATTTATTGAATCGGATCCATTGGTCCATTGTAAACCGGAAACGAAAAAAGTTAATTTTTAAGTAGAACTTTTTAAAAAAAATTTTAATTATCTCAGTAACTAGCCAGCACGTAAATCAATCATGCATCCCATATGCTTCTTTTTAGATAATCGAATAATTTTTCATTTGGTATGTATATAATTCGTCTGTCGAATATATGTTAAGTAAAACATGGGACTTTTAAATTAAAAACAAACTTTATATTCACATAAAAAATTAAATTATTCACATAAATACCATAATATCTATCTAAAGACTTCAAAAATTAGAAAGTCTTTTTGTACACTTATAAAAGAAAATGATTTGCAAATAAGTATGAAAGTACCAAAAAGGGCATTTGGGCCACATTGCCATTTAACATACAATAGTCCCATCACTCGCATTGAAATGTCACGCAAAAACGTTTAGAAATTCTATTTTATACAGATTGTTCTGTTCCGTCAACGTGACATTTATTTTGGATAACCATTTGCATTGTTTTCGTATGCTAGAAACCAACGTACGTTGCGTTACGTTACATGAACGTTCGGCTAATTCTACCTGAACAGGTGTCTGCAATTTTATTAATTTTTTCTTTAAAATCATTTTTTTTAAATCATTTTTTCATTGGTTAATATTTATTTATTACGTAAATTTAATTTGATTTTTTTATTTCTATTTTGCTATCAAAGCCAAATCAATGACTTGATTGAATTCTATGAAAATGAAAATCAAAAAACTTCATTTAATGCTTCTAAATTTAAACACCTACACGTCACGTTTAAAGTAGCAGTAGTTAAAATACGTTTTAATGTGTTGCTATTACTGCTTTTCGTTTAAAAAAAGCATACAATATGTAGTACGTACGTACATATGCTGATAGATTTGCCAACATTGATAAAAATTAAAGAAAAGCCTTCAAAAAAAAAAAAAAAACACACACACATAAAGCTTAGAAGATAGACTACAATAAAGCCACAATTGTTGTAAACGAGTATATGCATTAGGCCAACAGGTTGTTTTTCTTGTTAAAAAATACAGGCAATCATTTTTCTTTTTTGTTTTCTTTTAGTGCGAAGGTGGTATGTTTATGGCCATTTAAAAACCAACATACATATACTCTTGTAACACACCTACTCATAGCAAATACAGGTAAATCAGGTTGTTACAATGCAATGCAAACTAAGAAAGATAGATTTTAAAGCCTCAAGATAAATAAGCCATTAGACTACTTTTTGTCAAAATATCTAACAAAAGATACAGCAAATCAAGTATTAAAAAAATAACAAATTTTATAACAAAATACTTCGTCTTTTCATTTTTTATTTGCGTGTTAAACATGAGCCAATTAAATTAATTATCCTGCTTTTTTAGACAAAGTGGTGTCTACGATCTGTGCCACACACTAAACAACTTACATTTAAATCAGTACATACTCGTACTGTTGGAAACATATAAAGTTGTTTGCATACATACCCATTGTTGTCCTGCAAAGAAATAAGAAAAGAAAAAAACATCGAATTTAATAATAACGTTTGTAATTGATTATGGAAATTTAAAAATATAATGAAAATATAAGAAAAAAACCCAATTTTGGTACAATTTACTACTTAACCAACGTCTTAACATATTAACCACACTTGTACAGGTGAGTGGGTTTTAAATTTTTAATCATTTTTTATGCTTAAAATTAAATCAAATTAAATAAAATATAAATCTTGTTGTAATTGCAAATGCAATTAATTTTGATTTTTTTTTTCAATAATAAAAAACAAATTGTTTACGATTCATGCCACAAAAAGCAGCCGAAAACATAAAAAGTAAATTAAAAATATAAGAAAATTGAGGCTAAAGGTTAATAAAAATAGTAGTCATTAAACATAGCTTGTGATTGGCGGCATAAGTGATAAAAATATATATTATTAATAAAAATTTAGGCAAAAAAAGTTAAAGACACTTTTGATTGTTTTGATTAAATATGTGTTTTTTTAAATAAAATTTGAATGCGTATAAAATATGAGTCTCTGATATATAAAAAAAAAATAAACAAAGATAGAATTTCTATAAAAAAATTTATAGCATTGTGAAGAAACGATAAAATTTATTTTTGTTGTCAAAGAAGGTTCAATTTTTTTTTATTGAGACCAATACTCAGGGATAAACCCCTACCTAATTTTTGGAAAAGACAGTACATATATTATTATTAATTATATTATTATAAGGCGCCTTAGGTATAGGACAGATTGCTGTGAATTGATCATTCAAAGGCAAGTGTAATACCTTCACCCTTGAATGATCAAACGCAGTTGCCTCATCGGTCCATGTTGATTGTGTGGTGAGTGCCTTCGCTAATTAGGTTTTAGTAGGTTTAGCTGTTATCTGATACTTCCAAATAGGTGGGATCAAACTACTTTAAAGTACAATGCCTGCGATCTTATTAAATGCTGTCTCTTATATTTTTCCATTGGTGTTTTTTATCGCGTTTTAAAGCTAAATCGAAATATTTTGTTTTCTAAAAAAATTTTGACCTTATAAATAAGTCGCTTTGATGGGCATTTCTTCCCAAAAACCATAATGTTGTTAAAACTTGGAGGCTTTTATGGGAATGCGTAAGCTATTTGTACGTTGTTCGTCATCCACTAAACTTATTAAGAAATGTTTTGTTTCCTTATCAAATCTATACCTGCCAAAAATTCGCCATCATCTAGCTAAAAAGGCATAAACCTTTTCCTATAAATTTTGGGCTTTCTTTCATTTTGCAAATTCTCCAAAATAGCAAAGTATCTTATAATTCCATCAGTTGAGCACATTTTTATTTCGCTTTATACACACTTACCACAAAATTATTTAATGTTTTAAAAATTGTTAATTTATAATTTTAGTTTTTTAGTTTTAAGTTTGATGTTAAATAATTTAAAAACAACATCAGCATGTTTTAACTTAAAATATACTTTTTCATTTAAAGTATGTTTTAATTTGTCTATGGTTAACAAAAAGTGTACTTTAAAAAAAAGTCAACTTTATAACCATTAAAGTATACTTTTTTATTGACTATGACTATGGCCCATAGAGTTTAGTGCTGTGAAATTCTGCTACTTTTTGTTACTCGATACTATTGAGTACTTTCTTTTGGATATTCAATGCTACTCGATACTTTTAACGGATCTTATTTTTAAGAGAAAACAATTTCATAGTGTTGTTTTTTAGACGGATTTTCGGTTTGGCCGTTAATATTTAAATTTTTCATACAACTTTGAATAAAAAATGCAACTCTTAAAACATTGAGTAGTTACTTTTAAGTATTGAGTACCCAAAACTTAGTACAAATACTCGGTACTCGGTAACCATTACTCAATACTTTGCCAGCTTTAATAGAGTTTCCTGATTCTTTTTAATGAAAATTCAAGGCATGAGTTTAAACACAATCAGCTGGCCAAGTCAGTATACCTCCTTAGAAGTTTATAGTTCGACTTATCGCTCATAATCTGACTTTGACTGGATTCACAAAAAATTCATTTAATATTGAACTCTGTTATGCATAAATAAATAAATTAAATGCTGAATAGGTGGTGCGTACATTTTGTGTTGTGGGACAAGTATTTTTGTAGCACAACACATCATAACAAAACAGTGATTAAATACTTTTTTGACTTGATTTAGAATAACGTTCCATCCACAAATAATTTATTGACTAATTTCTTTAAAATCTTGAAAGACATTAATAATTATTACATTAAAATAATACTTGACTTCGAATTGGGTCAAATCGAAATCAATTTATAGCCTCTCTAAATTGTCATCAATATAAATTAAAATTTATTCCCCCTCATATTTGTACAATTTTAATGGGCAATTCTGTTTTTTTTTTTTCTAAAAACTACATCGAGTGCTTAAATGTTGATGACCCAGAAACAAAGAAAAATAAAAAAAAAACTTACAAATTTGTACGAGTACGAGTACGAGTATATGATAAAAGAAACATTAAATTGCACATTAAAGTGTCATGATTTAATAGTTTTGTTCGTTCTTTTTGTTTTTTTTTTGTTTTTTTTTATTAAATTTGAAAATAAAAAATTTAAAGGGTCTCGTCTTTATTATTATTTTCTTAATATTTTCTAATAAAGCAATTAAAACCAACTCATATAAGTGTTAAGAAAATATTTTAGTTTTTAATGTTCCTTTTAGGAGAATAAATTTCTGGCATTTTTCTTTAAAGTTAAAATGCATCTGGCTTGACTTAATACGAGTATTTTATTTACTTTTATAACGCACTTTTTTCTATATTATTAATGTAGAGTTTATGATTTTAATTATTTTCTTTGTTTTTTTTTCTGTAGAATAAAAAATCTCATACAACCACATCGAAGCCTTTATTTCATATTTTCAACACAAAAATCCTTTGATGGCTTTTTAAAGCTTAAACGAGTGTATGAGGACGGACACAGAAAAGAAAAGTTTATTTTATAGGCCTTTTAGATGTTCAACAACTTCCAAATTAACACTTTGAAAGCATTTAATTTCACACAAAACAGGGATTATATAAAAAAACCTTTAACCATATGGGAAATAAAAGCACATTTTGGTGCAGGCCAATTCAAACCCTTTGATCCTTTTATGAATAGTTAACAACGCGTAAATTTTCACGCTTTATTATTCGCTAGAAAAAAAAAACAAAGAAATCTTTAAAAGAAAAAGCAACTCTTTTATAGACATTTAATAGAAAAAAACAGAAATTATTATGATGGATTAATGAAAATGGATGGGTTCCCTTTGGAATAAACCATTATAATAATTTTAATTAACCACCCAAGCTGTCAACCTGCAATTGTCTTTTATAAGCATGCCTTTCAAACGATTCTATTAATTTTATATTTATGGTTTACATTTACGCACCCTACATGAGATATGTATGATAACTGAGGTGAGAAGACAGATGAGTACTTCCTTTGAAATTTCGTCAAAATGCTTTCGGTTTGGCGTTAATACAGGATATCGTGGAGATATTTGGCATTGATACCTAAATCTAGTGAACTGAATATGAGAAACATTCTGACCGTGATCATGACTGCTGTGGTATTGTTCATAATGGCGTAGTACGATGCTATCTGAAGCTTGTTTATCAGCGGCCACGTTAACCAACAGCTAAAGTGGGGCTTTATTTGGGCTTGAATTTATAACTCACTTTGGCTAACATCCAGCTCAAAACCTACATTAGGGAGCAAAACCGAGGGAGATATACAGTATATGTACGTTTACTTAAAATGTCTTAAATAAAAAACAAAATAAAAAAAATTGTAATTCTGTTTCATCCAAATAAGATGACAATTACAAGAACAGCAATGATGGTAAGAAAAGGAGAATATGATAAAAACTGTTGTGTGACTTTACTTCGACTAACTCATACAAGTGTATGTACATACATGTGAAAGAATATAATTTCAGTATGCGATTTCCAGAAAAGTGTGAGTTAAATAGTTGATGTTTGGTCTTGAATATGCACAGGACACAAAGAACTCTGATGAGACTACCGTAGCTGGAGTCGAAAACAATTGTTCAGTTTGGCTAGTGTACTGTTCCTTCACGGACATCATTTCTTCTTTAATTACCAAAAATATTCATTGCCGTTAACTTTGATCTTAAATAAAGCGTTTCTGACGAAACAAAAATTAAAATAATAAATTTTATAAAACTTTCGACAATTATTCTTTATTGTATTAGAAAATAAGCTATATACAGCCTGTTTCCAGAAGACGATTGTTTTCAGACGATCGTCGTATACAAAACAAAAAAGACGATCGTCTGCAAACAATCATCTTCTGAAAATAAGCTGTTAAAGGCAACCTAACTAACCCAGTGTTCGCGATTCTGTAAAGCAACTAAATAGGACTTTATGAATAATCCCTTGTTTTTTATGAACATTTTCGTAGGCCTAGAAATATTTTCTATTAAATTTTCTTTAAATTTATTGGGGATATTTTCCAATTTTAATTTTTTTATAATTATTTTATCAGAGCATCTGCCATGGTAGTACCGATAGAACAATGAAATGCACGCAACATTGCGCCGATGCTTCAACGAATCGATAGAGTTAGATACTTGACCGTCGCTGATAAGCACCTTGGCCCTTTCCTGTACACGGTCTACCTACATACATACATAACTGGCCTTTACAACCCTGTATCAGGATTACGGCCTAGCTTCTTGCAGTACTCCTGTTGTGTGTGAAAATTTTCTTCCATGAGTACCGAGACCTACAGTTTAATGTCGACTCCGAACGACAGACTTGAGAAGCTCGTTCATGGCAATTAGTTACTCTCAGAGCTTTTGCCAGAAGACTGCTGAGAGGTAGTCGCCGAAAGAAATATTTTTTTCATATTTCTTTTTTTTCAGATGTCGGAGCTGGGTGTCGAACCAAGGGTTCATGTCTTAGTAAGCCAACACACTAACCACTAGACCACGGCGGCTACACGGTCTACCTAAGTACGGTTTTAAAGCTATTTTATGCTAGTAGAAGATAGACTATTTATATAGACCAAAAATTGTCGATTTGGTGGAGTTTGGAACTTTGCGCTGGTCCCATGAAATTTCTGTTGGGATAACTAATTGAATACAATTTTTACCGTGTTCTTAGCGTTTTCTTTTTGTTAAAATACAGGTTTTTCGTCATTATAGGCGCTTTGGAATTTAATTTTTTCCACAAACTTTGTAATGACTTAGTCGAAAACTTATTAAAACACATCATGTTTTTCCTTCATTTCCGTTTTAAGCCCACTGCATATTGTAGTAGGGAACAAAGCCATAGAGATTGTGATTAGGATTATGGTGACAAGATTAAATGGTAGACTTTTAAGAAGGAATAGTGATCATTTTATGACTGTCCTTTCAATAGCAACGGAAAACTTTATGACGTTAAAAAGAGATTTAAGATTGAACTGAGTAATGAGAGTGGATGGAGCAGTGTAGAGGTTGCTTACTCTTTTGGGGAGAGTACACGGTTAGGTAAACGCAGGACGGGGACAATAGGGTCGGATTATATGGGTATACAGGGAAATGTAATAGCTTGGCATAATGAGGGCATCTATGCCACGGGTGGGGTCAGAACCTTCATATTGTATAAGAAGAGTTTGGAAGGGAATACCGAGGGAAAAAGAGTACAAAGAGAGAAAGTTACACTTCTTGGGGTAGACAGGTCCTACCCGTTAACCCGTTAACTATTATAGAAAGACATTTGAGTCATGCATTAGATTTTTTAGGGAGAACTTGGAAATATCTATGACACTACTAACCGGTTACTGCAAACTAAATGGAAATTTAAATAGGATAGAAATCGCTTCGAGGGATTTGTGCTTATTCTGTCACCGGATAATCAGCATTTATGCATAGTAATTATAAGATACTCGAATCCAACGTTTTTAAATTATTTAGCGCCACGAAACTGAGAAAATTACTCTAGAAACTCTAGATGAAAGCTCTACAATAGATCTACAATTCGATATGCAGTAAAAAAAATTGAATATCAAATAGACGCTTTGGTCTACAAACAAAATTGGGCAATTGTGATTGCAGACAGAAATCAGCCAATAACAAAACTATTGTCTAAAAGTAAAAAGTTACCAGCGACATACTTAGCCAGAGAAGTACAGGCTACTTATTTACTCTCACATTCTAAAGGGTGTTTTTTATTGAGGTATAGAACTTTAAGTTGGCATCACGTTTTTAACTGGCGGCCATTTTGTCAGCTGTCAAGTGATTAATATTTAGTTTGGTTTGCCATTTCATCATGAACAGGTTGACAAAAGAACAACGCTTGCAAATCGTGCACATTTATTTCGAAAATAATGGTTCAGTTCGCGAAGTTTACCGAAAGCTCCGTCCATTTTATGGTCGACATAATCGTCCATCAGAGCAATTAATTCGGTTAACCATGGATCGTTTTCGCACTACGTTTACTCTATGTGATAATACGCATCCGCAGAGACGTCGAACAGTGCGCACCGAAGAAACAATTGCCGCTGTAGAGCAAAGTGTTGAAGAGAACCCGAATGAATCAATTCGCCACCGTGCACAGCAATTGGAGCTTTGTCCATCAACTTTATAGAAGATTTTGCGCAAAGATCTTGGCTTGCGACCTTACAAGATCCAGCTTGTGCAAGAATTAAAGCCGCGAGACCATGCAATGCGTCGTGCTTTTGGTGTATGGGCCGAAAATGAGATTGATCTCGATGCTGATTTTCATCGCAAAATTTTGTTCAGTGATGAGGCTCATTTTTGGTTGAATGGCTACGTCAACAAGCAAAATTGCCGTATTTGGAGTGAAGAGAATCCACATGAGACCCTTGAGACGCCATTACATCCACAAAAACTGACTGTTTGGTGTGCTCTATGGGCTGGTGGAGTCATTGGGCCATACTTCTTCCGAAATAATGCTGGAGAGTCAGTTACCGTTAATGGAGACCGGTATAGAGCCATGATAACCGACTATTTTGTTCCCGAATTGGATGGCATGAATGTGGATGAGTTGTGGTTCCAACAAGACGGCGCTACATGCCACACAGCGCACGTCACAATCGATTTATTGAAGGCAACATTCAATGAGCGTATAATTTCGCGGAATGGACCTGTCAATTGGCCACCAAGATCGTGTGATTTGACACCATTGGATTATTTTCTTTGGGGATATGTGAAGTCGCTCATCTACGCCAACAAACCAGAAACGTTAGGGGACTTGGAAGCCAACATTCGTGGCGTTATTGCCAACATACGGCCCCATATGCTCGAAAAAGTGGTTGAAAATTGGACCTGTAGAATTGGCTTTATTCGAGCTAGCCGCGGCGGCCACATGCCCGAAATCATATTTAAACATTAATGGCATAAAATTATCCTTCCAATAAAGCCAAATTGATGGACATTTTCTTGTGTTTTATTTCAATTCGAAGTTCTATACCTCTATAAAAAACTCCCTGTACCAAAAAACTAAAATTGGGTAAATGGTCTTGGTGCCTTTTTTATGCTCTTTTAGTACCACATTGACAAGTAATAAATTTTTTTCTAATACAAACTTACATAATTAGCCATTACAACCCTGTTTTAGTGTTACAGTCTAGCTTCTCGCAGTACCCAAGATGTGTGCGTCAATTTTTATGCATGAGAACCGGGACCTACAATTTAAGGTCAACTCGGAACGACAGACTTGAGAAGCTTTTCCATGGCAATCAGTTAAAGCTTTTGCTAAAACACTGCTAAGTAGTGGTCAAATATTTTTTAATATTTCTTTCTTTTAAGATATTAGAGCTGGGGTTTCTCTCGCTTTGAGGGATTTCTACAGATTCTGTAACGGGGTAATCAAGTCAACATTCAAGCACATACTGAGAATTTATGCATAGTGAATATAAGATATTCGACGTTTTGAAATTTTTCAGCCCGAGGAGGAATCCCTATAGGGATCTACAGGTTGAAGAACTTTAAAAGTTTATAAAAAAAAAAAAAAGAAAAAAAAGAATATAAACTAAACGCACAAACTTGGTCGTTTTTCTTCATTAAACCACTAATTTTAACATTTAGCTGTTTTTGCTGGTAGGTACGTAAAAAATCTTTAATAAAAAAACTAATGTTTCAAAATTACCAGCCTCAAAGTAACCAGTTACCGGCTACATAATTCGCCAGAGAAGTACAGGCTACTTATTTACTCTCAAATTGTATCCAACAATTATAAATCGGATAAATGGCTTTAGATTTTTTAATTGCTCTTTTGTGCTCTTTTGTTATCACATTGCCTATTAATAATTTTTTTTTTAAATAAAGAAGAATAAATTGTTAGAAGTTTTATAACATCTGCTACATTATTTACAATTTTATGCACTCAGTCTTACCCCAACGTGTTTATAGCAATCAGCTGTGATAGAATCAAGTAACAATATTATGACCTCATAACTTAATTAACGTCTAAGTCTTGTAAGAATTATTAGCAATTGATAGTGTTAAAGTACAATTGAATGAGAATTTGGTATACGGTGCTAAATAGTCGGCCTTGACCGAACAAAATATGTATCTGCACTTGCTTTTATTTAACAACTAAATCACACTTTAATTTTAAGGTTTTGGCCAATTTACTTGTATTTGAATGATTTGTTAAAAATACTCGTATTTCATACAAATGATTTGTGTTTTCTCACCACCTTAAAACAACAAAAAAAAAAAAGAAAAACCATATGAATAATGAATGCATACAAGATGAATGTAATTGTTGAGATAAATATTTATTTATTTTTTCATTATTAACTTATACGAAAAGCCAAAGAAAACTATCCCTAAATGACCATTATGAATGATGTGGCTCTCTTACAACCATATGAAAAGACACATTATCAGAGGAAAACAGAAAGGAAATGCATTAAAATGAGTGTTCAATGATTTCATTAAAATGTTTTTAAAAATTAATTGAATTTTTCTTATTCTCTTCATTAATTCGTACATTATTTGTCATGATTCGGCATTAAATTATTCACCTTTATTACCCTCTTTTTTCAAACAAATGTCTCTTGCATGTTGGCTTTGTAAGGATCTTAATTAATTAGTGGAAAAATGGAAATGATAATGATGAACAAGGAGTTTTTTTTCCTTTAGCTATTTAATATCTGCACCTAAAAGTATGCTATGCTTTATTATTATTTATGTTTTGTCATCGTCTTTTCTAATCAATCATAGACAATGATGATGACTTTTCCTGTTCATGGATGGCAAAGTCATATGAATAAAGAATATTATTAGACAAGTGGATTGTTAAGTTAAAAGATTTTTTTTTATTATTTAAGACCTCTTAGAAAGAATTATGAAGAGATTTATTTTCAGTCACAGCTAATTTTTCAATTTTTCATGAAAATTTTATTGTTTTCAGCACATATGGTTAAAAATTCTATTAATTTTTAACTTTGTTTTCAGGTTTTGTGCTACAAACTTAACATATCGTCGATGGAATTAAAGAACGCTGTAAGTGACAAAACCTTAAATGTTCAGCAGAGCCAAAAAACCTGTATGAAAGTAAAACAAAGACACTGGCTTTTTTCAAAACGCAGACGGTGTAAGTGAATTTCTTTTCATCATAGAAATCTGGGACCGAGGCCAATCGACGCATATTTTTTTCTGATAAAAATGATGCAAAAAACGTATTTTCGGTTTTTTGTCAGTTACCGCGTTCTTTAATTCTTGCAACGATATAGTGTTAGCTCACTTTGTGGTAAATCCACATTTTTCTTGTTAAAAAATTTAAATTGAGGCCGGCAGTCAACTAACGACCCCTACTCATGTTGTACATGAGAGTAAACAAACAGTACGGCTAAAGAACGAATTTAATGCATTGTACGATTCCCTGGATAATCAACTATAATAGACTGTGCTCTGCGAGAGGGAAGAATAGTCCGTAAGAACATGTGTTTATCCGGAATCAATTCCGTTATTTCATCAGAGCACCTCGCATGGTAGTACCGATAGAACAATGAAACGCATGTCACATTGTGCCGATTCTCCAACGAATTGATAGAGTTGGATATCCTTTTGTCGTTGATAAACACCTTCGCTCTTTCCTGTAAGCTGTCGAAAAGCCACATAATATACTTTGAAGCACCAGCCAAATACATGAGAGTTGTATTCCATCTTGTTTTATAGATATGGGATATTCCAAGTCAATTCAACCAATGGATTTAACCCACCCCAGCCGAATTTTATGATTTTTTGTAGAAATATAGTATATCATAGAACTAAATTAAATACAAAGTTTGGGGGCACTGACGCTTCTGGATCCGGAAATATGAGGTCTTGAAAATCGGAAAATAGTACAAAAATGCACAAAGTTATACCTACTTAATTGTAATTTTCTTGAAAAGTATTATAGCTACGCATCT
Source organism: Metopia argyrocephala (assembly GCA_963576795.1). NCBI lineage: Eukaryota > Metazoa > Arthropoda > Insecta > Diptera > Sarcophagidae > Metopia > Metopia argyrocephala. Next base: position 100,557,255 of record OY756210.1, read on the forward strand.
CGTAAATGTCGCATTTAAAAGGGTATTAAATTACCTTTGATTTAATATGCAACATGATTTTTTGAAAAAGTCAAAGGTAAATTTTCTTTGTCTATAAGTCGGAAGCCTATATCTCCGAAAGCGACCTTTTTAAAAATTTGAAAAAAAAAAATTATGCCAAAGATAGTTTCGTTCTCTACAGTTGTGAAAAATTTCAGAGTGGAGGTCTTTTTGGATCAAGAAATAAAAATCAAATCGCAAAAGAATGAGATTAAAACTAGTCTAATAGTGGTGGAATGGTATACGATTTTTTGATTTCGATTAGATAGATTGGCTTATTTTGTGGCCATATAATTTTTATTTTATTTTCAACATATTTCGTATAATTAACTACTTCTTGAAGGTCAAAATGGCTCTCTACCCATTACATTGTACCCCAAAAGAAAGATGTCTAGTAATAAAACAAAGCACTAAAGAAAAATATCTGCGTATATTCTTTGGATACGCACATTAGCAGCCTGAACTACAATACTACTACTTCTGATAACAAAATTATTATTCTCGCTAAAAGAAAGAAGAAGAAGAAACCCATTAATGTCACCAATAAAAATTTCTGCTAATGTGGCATATCGGCTCGAACTGCTCGGTGAAAACTACAAGAACTTAAACTACTCGGCGCAGTCACTATTCAATTATTAATTTTTTCAACCAACAACTTGTGTAAAAATTTAATTTTTAAAATAAACCATACCATGCTATGCCATGTCGTCTCAAACACAGTGTCATGCCATGTCAAGCAAAGTCTTCATAGCATGTTATAGCAAATCGACTAAATTGTGAAAGCTCGTTGTGATTAATACGAGTACCATGTCTATTAATGTTTTTATCTAGTGCTTTATAGATATTCACTACATAACTCGGTATTACAGTGCATATTTATTTAGGTAACTAGAGTTTGTAAAACTATAAATACACTGTTTATATCGTCAATGGAATTAAAGAACGCTGTAAAAATCGAAAATTCGTTTTTTTGCATCATTTTTATCAGAAAAAAATACGCGTCGAATGCTCCCGGTCCCAGATTTCTATGATGAAAAGAAATTCGCTTACACCGTCTGCGTTTTGAAAAATACCAGTGTCTTTGTTCTACTCTCATATAGGTTTTTTGGCTCTGGTGAACATTTAAGGTTTTGTCAGTTACAGCGTTCTTTAGTTCCATCGACGATATTGTTTTATGTTGTTCCGCTACTCTGCTAGCGTTATTTTTTATTTTGTATTATTCATATTTTGCAAAAATATTATGATGTAGTCGCCGTGTTCAAGTGGTTACTGTGTTGGCTTATTGCTTGAAAAAAAAAAGAATATATAAAAAAAAAATATTTCTTACGGCGACTACTTCTTAGCAGTCTTCTGTCAAAACTTAAGGAGTTTTGATTGTCATGACAAAGCTTCTCAAGTCTGTCGTTCGGAATCGACTTTAAACTGTAGGTCCCGGTACTCATTAATTGAAATTAACACACACAACACGAGTGCTGCGAGCAGCTAGACTCTAACACTGAACCAGGGCTGTCAATTATGTGCAGTTTTATTTTAAAGGTACAATATTTCAAACAAGTGATCAGAATTCATATGTCGCATGTGTTGACATGCTAATTTCCCATGTTGATATGTACAAAATGAGTATAAAAGTAATGCATAGATTTGTCTACAACATATTTTACATTTTAATATCAGAGTGGGCAAACAAACAAAACATTTCGCAAAAGTTACAACAAAGTCATACACTTTTAAAAATTTTTTTAATGGTATTGTACATGAGCAAAACCAAAACAAATTCTTTCTAAATGAGAAAGAGCGCAAATGAAACAATTAGCTTTTCGCTCTTGTGTTTGCTTTGTTATTCCGTCACATTCGTATAATTTGCTCTTTTTTCTCTTCTTCTTTTCTTTTTCTCATCTTCCTTCCTTTTTCTTCTCATTCATTTTTTGTTGTACCTACACACATTTGAGATAGTGTATTTGTAGTACTCAAAACAAAAACAATGTACCAAATTAAATGGGAGAATCGTTCTCACTGTTTCTGTTTTATTTTTGTTTTACTCATTGTAAAGAATACAACAAAATGAGATCAAACGTTCAGTTTTGTTTATTTTCCTACTCTGCTTAATATGTCACTGTCGAACATTTTTGAACAGCATGACATGGCATGACAATTGCATGATATAGCACTTGGTACTAAGTACTTATATTGTATACTTATATATAGATCAACAGGTGCAGGTCTTTAGTTACTAATCAATTATTGATTGATTTTTAACACTAAGAGAATTATTGTTTTGACAACAGAAATGATTGATTTAATTACAAATTAATTAATAATAACTTAAACTAATGACTAAATATTTCATTGGCGAACTTTTTTCTGTATACGTATATTTAAATAGAGCAGATATTAAGTAGTTCGTAACATTAAAAACCAACAAAAATAAACATTTCTTTGGTCAATACGAGTACTCACTGTACAGTGGAAAGAAGAATGGTACTGGTGATTGTGGTACTTTGATTATGATAAACTTTTCGTTTTTTCTTTTTTCTTTATTGTTCTGTGCCAGACACTTGTTTTATTGTTCTTTCATTGTGTGTCCTGGCTGATTTTTAATCAACATTAAAAATCCTGCGACACCAAAAAACATTAACGCGAGCACAAAATCAGGAAAAAAAAATATTAATGAGTCTTTAGCGTTTTTTTTTCTGTTTCTGTTTTTGTTTTTTTATATTTATTTATTTGTTGTTGCTTTTATTATTTCATATTATCCATCATTTGGAAATTACGAGGAATTTGTTTTATATTTTCTTCTTCTCTGCCTTTTTTTTCTGCCAATATTGTGGTACTACACCAGCACCTTCTTTCTTGTATGTCATCCATAAAATGAAATAATTTTTTTTCGTCTTCTTTATTTTTTGTTTTTTTTTTTTTTCAACAAAAAGTCCTTGTGTTGGCTGTTTTTGTTTCAACGTGGCGTGAATTTTTACACGCCATATAAATAATGAGCTCAGCAAGCTCCTTTTTGTAAAAAAAAAACACAAAAAAAAAACAAACCAAGTCCAACTTTTATTTTAACATAAAAACTCTTTAAAAGCCAGTTAAGCTTAAAAAGGGGGTGGGCTGGTTGAGTGGAGGTGAGTAAATCAAGAGACTGGTTAATAAATGTCAAAATAAAAACCCACCTTTAGTGGACATAAAAACAACAGAATTATTTGGCAGTATTTCATCAAAAAAAAAAAAAAAAAAAAAAAAAAACTTTTTTTAAAGAGAGTGTGCGATTTTTTTTTAGCAAAACCTTTTTTTTTATGACGGTACTCGTGCTTAATTTTTTCTTTTTTTCCTTTGTGTTGCAAAAAAAATTTCGTTTTTTTTTTCTCTCATTTTTTAATTGCCACCCTTTAAGCTATTTAGCTGTATAATATTGCAGTTGTTGTTGTTGTTTTTGACATGATTTTTAATAAGGAAAACTCTGATTATCGTTAATAAGAGAGTGCTGTTGCAGAATGAAAATTTCCATTATTTTTTTTTCGTTTTAGTTTTATGGGTTCATTTCCCAGCGGTCAATTATTTTGACGTCTGTGATTTTTTTGTTTTTGTAATACTTTTTTGTCACGTTTCAAATTTCAGTTAAAAAAGTTTCAGTCTGTTCGTTCAGGTTGCATATTTTTTTCATTTTCTTTCTTTTTGGTTTTTTTCTAGTCGTCATTCTTTTGTTTTAATAATTTCATTTTAATTTCCGTTGAATTAAACAAATACTTTGAAAGCATGCATGCATGCATGTTCAAGAGGATGCAAAATGTTTCATTTAAACGATTTAAGTGACAGCAATAGTGGTACTTGAATAAATTTAAAGACTACAACTCTGCGGATCGTATCATTAGGAAACAATTTTTTGTTTTGTTTAAATAAACCTGCTCTTAACTTTCTTATGACGGTCTATTTTATGCTTAGTAGAGTGCTTCTAAAAGCAAAAAAAAGGTGCTAGAATTACAGATAATTTTTTCTTTGCCACCCCTATAAATACCGCCTTTTTAATTCACGGACATCAATTTCTGCTTTGACTATCAAAAAATTCATTGCATAAAAAGTCTAAATTCTTTATAGAACGTAACTTTGATCTAATTGATCACTCTTCGTGGTGCTCGAACTCAAGTCTCACTGTGTCGCCATATTTAGAGCGATCATAGAATTTTACTGGTGTTCATGGCGCAGAAAATCCACAAGCCAATGCACCCATTATAAAAGACTGTTATGTGCGGCTTATTAACCGGCCCATATTTCTTTGAAAATGAGGACGGCACAACCATTACGGTCAATTAAGACACCTATATGGTATTGATGCTACACTTTTCATGCCACAATCAATTTATTGTGCCAAACGATTGATAGCCCTTGAATTAGCCGAAATGATGATTTTAATAGGCCGCTAACATGCTGCGGTTTGATACCGTTGGAATATTTGTTTTATTTTTTGTGGGGCACCGTTAAAGACAAGTGTTATACCGACAAAGACAAATCACCGACAATTGAATAATTGAAAGCCAACATTCGTGATGCCATTGCCGACATACGATTCCATACACTCGGAAAAGTGCTCGAAAATTGCTGCCAACGAATGGTGTACTATGAGGCCAACCGCGGCAGCCATATGGATAAAATAATATTTCAGTTTCTACTTCATAATGAATTAGAAACTTGAAGACTGCTACTCTGCGGATCATGGAATTTTTTTGAATAAAGCCGTTCTTTAACTCTCTGATAACGGTCTATTATTAAGCAAAACAGAGTGCTTTGGAAAAAGGAAAAAAAACCTACTTGTCACCTCCTGGGATTATGTAGTATAGTGGTTAGGGAGCTCGCACAAAAACTCAAACAGCAATGGAGAAAAATGAAGAATAAAAACTTGAGGTTTTTCCAAATTTCAATTTAAAAAAATAAGGGGTTTCCCCCTTCCAAGCAGTTTATCCGCAAGAAATCTCTCCCTAACATTCCACTCTATTCCACCTTGTATATTGACATCAGAAAATTAATGATCAGAAGAAAATCTCCATCTACTAAGAAGTAGTAGACAATAGCTACTTACTTAGCGAAGATCCTCACCACAATTAACATCCAATGACAGATGGGGCAATTGCTATTGATCATTCAATTGTGAAGGTATAACACTGGTCTTTGAGAGATCAAAGCAACTGACAGCAACTTGCTTTAGTTGTAAGGCATTTATAATAAGAAAACTCTTAACCTTTCCAAAAAATTTCAATACAATGCCCAGCAAGAGTAGAGGTTTACTACCCTTTCTCCACAAAAAAAATTCTCAAAATTTCAAACAGTTTTTGTTTTATTGCATTTTTAAATGTAAACTTTTAAATGACCCATCCTTTATTAGACTTTTTCTGTAACTTAACGATGATAACATATTGATCAAAAGTCGTTGATGTTTACTCCGGAGTATCTCAAGGGAGTCATCTTGGTCCAGTTTTATTCTCATTAACGATCTTCCATCTGTTATTATTTATTCTAATATTCTCATGTATGTTGATTATGTTAAGATTTTTAATTCGTTTGATAGCATATCTGGTCAGTTAACACTTCAAGGAGATATTGAAAATTTTTCTCAATGGTGTAATGTCAACATATTGGATTTAAATCAGAGTAGGAAAATAAACAAAACGACACATTTGATCTCATTTTGGTTTGTTATTTACAGTGAGTAAAACAAACACAAAACAAAAACAGTGAGAGCGATTGTCCCATTTAGCTTTGTATATTGTTTTTGTTTTGAGCACTACAAATACACTAACTCAAATGTGCGTAGGTACAACAAAAAATTAATGAAAAGAAAAAGGAAAGAAGAAGAGAAAAAGAGCAAATTATACGAATTTAACAGAATAACAAAGCAAGCACAAGGGCAAAAAGCGATATTTTTTCATTAGCGCTCTTTCTCATTTAGAAAGTATTTGTTTTGGTTTTGCTCATGTACAATACGATAAAAAAATTTTTTAAAGTTTATGACTTTGTGGTGACGTTTGCGAAATGTTTTGTTTGTTTACCCACTCTGATTTAAATATTAATAAATGTAAACACATGCCATTTTATCATTCACTGAAACTTGATACCTCATATCATTTTAAGAATAAAATCGTGGACAAAGTGTTAAGCGTTAATGACCTTGGGATCTTATTAGATCATAGACTTAAGTTTTGTGAACATATTTCAATGATAGTGAATAAAGCAAAGCGTTGGTCAAAAGAATTTACTGACCTCTACGTAACAAAACAATTATACACATCTTTGTTACGTCCTTTTCTTGAGTATGACTCTATTATATGGGATCCATACTTCCTCACTTTTGTTAACTTAATTGAATCTGTACAGAAACGATTTTTTTTATATAGCTTGAGAGGTCTAGGATGGAACTCACCCGTTATCCTCCTCCATATGAGAACAGATAAGCACATACAATGAATTAAATATGAAATGCATTGCTTTGGGGATAAGCATGTCTCTATGGTCATTTCGCCTATGTTTAAGAGACTTTTTCCCAAACATGGTAATTACAACTATAAACTTTTATAATCAAAAACTTATAAACTAAATGAGAATCAAATCCCATTTAGTATATAAAAAACAAACAAAAGAGTTGTTCAAAAATTCAAATTCTATTTTTCTGTTCTAACACAATTAGCCATCCATCCATCGGCCATAGAGACATGCTCATCCCCATAAGCAAAACATTTCTTATCGTATTTAAACATTAGTTTGTTATTGTCCAGCCCACTGTAGTCCTAACGTTAATTAACTTTTTCAACTTGAATTCTAAGCCATGCATGACATTTAAAATTAACAAACACTTGCAAGCATACTTTTGCAAATGACATGTTTACTCGCTGAAATTTGTAAAAGCTGTAACACCTTTGAACAAACGAAAGTTTATGAAAAAAAAAAAAAACAAGCGCGGCTATAACAACGGCGGATTGTAATTAATTTTATATTTCTTTTAGTTTTTTTTTCAGAAATAATAAAACCCCATAACACATGGAATTTTATGAATTTCTTTGAAAATATATGTTGATAATGACCATAAATGGATGCGATGCCAAAATATAAAAAGTTCTTCATTAAAGTTTATAGATAAAAAAAAATCCACACTTTAATATGTAACTCATTAAAGGAGAAAAGTTTTATGATATTTTTCTTTAACGATTATTATGAAAAAAAAAATCTAAAATGTAATCCAACAAAAGAAAACTACATTGGTGGCTTTTTGGCCGCCAAGAAAACAAGTGATTTAATTACTTTCTTAAGATAATCACATTTTCCAGCTGCCCTAAAACATCAAAAGTCATTAAAGATTTTTTCTATTTTTTTTTTATTAAAAATTAATGTGCACATGTCGCCATTATCTCATCTAAAATACAAGACAAGTTGTAGTTTTATTGTTATTATTAAATAGAAAATGATATCAAATAAGTAGGAAAAATCATCATTTTTCGTTTCATCATGGTAATGAACATCATGATCATTTTTAATATGACTGCTGCTGCTGCTGTCTAATAAATTTTCACACGCCTATGACTCACATTGACCGACTTTTTCGTTTCCAATGATTGTACCAGTAAACACATATTTACTTGTAACTCTACTAATATTGTATTTTTTTTTAGGGTCTTATTGTGTTCCCTTCGACAGAATTGTGCCACATGATGCATCCATTACACAATTTGAAGTTGAAATTGATAATTTAAACAGTTAGAAAGGTAAATAATGTACACCGACAATCAACCATACAGGCAGGCCAATATGGTTACAACATTCCAGTTTAATTGTTTAGACAAATAAAACATTTATTACCTCAAATGATCGCTGATTACTTTGTTTTTGTTTTTGTGTTTTATAAAAGACGTCACTTTTCTTCTCATCTTTAGAAATGACAGTCAATTATTTTTATATTTCTATGAGAGCTCGTTATTTAATATATTTTTTTTCTCACTCCACATCTCATTGTCAAGCTTTGTGTTTGCATTTGTTTATTCGTGCTACGTCTATGGCAATAGTCTTCTGCTATAGTGGGTTAAATGTAAATTAAGTGAAAATGGGAGAAAAGTAAATTGGGTTACCGATTTTGTTTATTTTCTTATTCATCTTTTAAGTTTTGACAACAAGACAATACACAGAAAATAGAAAAATAAATGAACGAATTGTTTTTCTTTTTTTTTTTTTAAACAAATTAATGATGACTAATCGCTGCAATGTTTAATACTCGTAGATTCGATCATCAATCTTTAGTGCATGAAAACTAGAATCATAAAACATGGTTTTATTTTATTTTATACAAAAACAGTGAGACATCCAGAATAGGTGTGTGCTTTCAATGTCTCAAAAGTACAAATAATTGCTTTTGATTAAATTGAGGAAATGATTGCTTTCCAAAGACTTAAAGCCGAATATCATGTGGCAGTGAATGAGCAAAAAAGAAATACACTGGAGAACAATTTTGCTAACTTAACCCTCTGTGGTAGTCTATCAGACACCAACAAACACAAAATAGTATTTTGAAAATACATACCATGCCGATTAATAACAATAAACACGAATTTTCGCTATAAATTAGAAAACAAATTATATAAATAATACCTTATACTCATAAACAATAAAAAAATTGGTGTTATTAGTTTTAAAAATCGGAACTTTGGAAAATATAAGCCATGGAAATGGTGTCTGGTAGACTACCACGTCATTAGAATTTTAAGAACTATATCACGTCAGTCGCAGAGGGTTAAGCATGAAACATATGAGGTATGATAAAAAAATAACCGTTATTTTAATTTTTTTTCAAAAGGTATTTATTTATTCATCAATAACTATCTTGTCCCCTTCAATGTAATCCCCCTCAGATATATTACACTTATGCCAGCGTTTTTGCCAATCCTCGAAACATTTCCGAAACGCGCTTTTTGGTATCGCCAACAGTTCCTGCTTCGATTTTTCTTTTATCTCCTCGATCGCAGCAAAACGCTTTCCTTTCATCGGTGTCTTCGGTTTTGGGAAGAGGAAAAAGTAGGGGGGGGGGCAAGTCCGTTGAATACGGTGGTTGAGGCATGATCACGGTTTTGTTTTTGGCCAAAAAGTCACGCACAAGCATCGATGTGTGAGCTTGTGCGTTATCATGGTGCAAAATCCATCGTTATAGACATCTTCTCGGCCTTCCTTGTACCGTTCATACCACAATTAAACTTGTGTTCTGCTCGTAAAAGACTCGCCAAACGCCACAGTTAACATTTCAAAGGTACTTGCGCATTAAATTTCATTTTTTACACAAAACTTAATACGAGGGCTGTTCGGAAACTTCTTAGCCTAGCACAAAAAGCGCGGTATAAACAGAAAAAAGTTAAAGTGCTTTGGAAACTTCCAATCTCTGTTATGAAGAAATGTTAAATTTTGTTTCGATCTGGCAACTCCTTCATAAAGAAACAGGTGTTCAAAAAAGACGCATCCGCAATTTTTTTACAATGGAAAAATTATAAATGCGTGCTGTCTTTAAATATTTACATAAAAAAGGTTTATCGGGACAAGAAATTTATAATGATATGGTGAATGTGTTAGGTGAAAGTGCTCCTTCATATGCGACAGTAAAAAATTGGGTTGCTGAATGCAATTACAGTTGTAAACCAGTATTGTGAAGACCTTGAGGAAAACTATTTTAATTAAGGGATAGAATTGCTAGAAAAGCGTTGGACTAAGTGTATTGAAGTTTCAGGAGATTATATTGAAATATAAAAATATTTTTGAAAAACTAACTATTCTCTTTCATTGATAGGCTAAGACGTTTCCGAATCGCTTATGTACAGTTTCTTTGATCCATTTTTTCGAATAGTATTTAAAAAATCGAATCGAATCGTATACTGGCTTTATTGGACACATTTCTGTGCAATACTTCATTCATTCAAACAGGCCCGTAATAATAAATCTATAATTTTTTTAATAAATATGAGAGATAGACGGCAACAAGCAGCAAACAGCAAGGAAGCAAAGTAAAAGCCTAGAGAACAATGAAGTAGATCCTTTCTATGCACGTCTCAAACATCGGCTAATAAAGATTTGTAAACGTTGCAAGCACCACACAACACCACCGCACAAAAGTGTGGGCAGACATGTGTTTTTAATTGTTGCAACAAGTCAGAAGATTTCCACACATCCCTCAAAGAGTACATGACATGAAAGGCTATATTAATGTGTAAATATTGTACAACCCAGCTAGGAGAGACTTTCTACATCTTCTATGGCGTTGTTGATTTAATTGAGACTGGTAGTAATGGGAGTGTGCATTCTCCTTAGTTTTGTTTTGAGGAACTCGACCGAATTTCAGAGCATTTGTGTTGAGCTCCATTTATATGTCGTCGGAGTAGTCCAGGTCGTTTAGCTTTTAGAAGGCTGCCGATTGGAACGTTGATATTTGCAATTTTTTTGGCGTGTGATGTAGTAGCTTGCTTAGCAATCGACAAAAATGTGCCCGTCCACCAGCGTCCTATTGTAAATTTATAGTTTCCTGTGATTAACTAAATACTGTTCCTCCATCTGAACTCGCTCCGTCGGAAGAAATGCAGCTTTATGCTTCCATTTTATTATTGAAGTTTAAAATTAAGATGCGATATTTGACATGCTGAACGTTTGCCAGCACAGCGAGATGTTTGCACAGCGGAGGAATCACTGATACTTTGCTATCATTGTCACAACAGCTTGTACACAGCACATTAGAGGTAATTCTATGACGCTTGTCACACCTCTACAGTAGTTAGTACGGAGTATTGACAGTCATAATCAGAGAAAAGTTTCTTCTAAGAAGTTTTATGAGTATTCCTTTTCATTCTGTTGTAAAATTACCATGTTTGCCTTGAACTGAAACAAATAGATATTTACTTACATCTGCTTTCTGTTTTTTTTACAAACAGCAGCACATAGACAGCATGCTTGATATCATGCATTCGGGGCTAAGAATTATTGCATACTGAAAGTGGGACAAGTCTCTCCTCTCATAGGGGTTCTTCAACTTTACATCCCAGTAACCAGAAACCTAAGACAGAATCACCCGATTGTTCGCATCTATGTTTTAGGAATTTTCTGTATTGCCTGGAAAATCAGTAAAAGTTCATTTCTTATTTTCTGTTCGATGAAAATTTTGTGTCTTTATGAAGTCTGCTGAGGTAGCTGGCCTTCTGAGGACGATTTTTTGGTGAACATAGTAATATTCTGGAGCTACTTCCTCCCCTTTTGAAGGTATTTCGTGCAGATTTGGCCCTCGGAAAGTTAGATTTTGAGGGATGTGCCAGGGTATTCTTCCTTGTAGAATGGGAATCGGGCAGTGTTTGTATAGATTTCAGTATTACAGTCTTCACGGATGATTCTAAAATGGAATCCAGCGTGGGGGCTGGTGTTTTCTCCAAATCTGCCAAATTGGCAGAGTCATTTAGATTTTAGGACACGTATAATGTTCTTCAGGCTGGGGTATTTGCAATTATGCAAGCGTTGAGAATACACAGGGGGCGATGCTTTGTGGGTGAAATTGGTGGTTTTTTAATAGTTAGGCTGCTATCAGGGCCTTAGTGTCGCCTGGTGTTAACTCTTCCTTGGTTCTACACTGTAAAGAGGGGCTGGAGCTTCTTTGGGACGTTTGTAGCATTTCTTTGGTCTGGCTTCCGGGTCATAGGGACATCATGGGGAATGAGAAGGTGGATGGGCTTGCTACGAACGTTTCTTGGGGAGGGGAGTCTGCTACTTTCTACTCCGATGTTCGCCGCCTTATGACCGTTATTAAGGAGAAGATATCCCGTTTTTTCCGTGAAGAAGCACAGAACAGATGGAGTTCCATCACTTCCTGTGCTGTTTCTAAGACTCTTTGGCCTCAATATAATCTGAAAGTTTTGCGATCCCTCGTCAATTTTTGTCTAAGCTTAAAGCGATGTATACGGGTCACTGGATTATCAGTGAACACGCTAAAAAGTTGGGTCTGCCCATTTAAATCTCACTGCAAAAGTTGCGGGAATACTTCGTAGTGGAAGACAATTGTAATTTTCGTTGTGATTGCCCTGGTCTGCCAATCAGGCGTTTGAAGTTTTTTGGGGTGCCTTTTTTTGATAGTTTGGCACAGTGCTCAAGCCTGGATCCCCTCGTTTTACTCCACCTAATAGGCTGTAGTTCTTTTTCCGATTTAGATGAGTTTAGTTCGGTCCTATAATGGTATCAAAACGGCAACTTGTGGTAATTGAAGTTGATCATGGTTGAGTCAACTAGCCATCTGACCTACATATGAAGCCTTCAGAACTTGCTGAAGTTAAGTTGTTTGCAGTAAAAACTTGCCTTCACCCTTACATTCACTTTAGTCTTCTCCACGAAATTCTCAGAGGCATACAAGTATTGCAAACCGTTTCGAAATCATAAAATCTTCAGACTTGTCATGAAGGATGTACAGTGCCAACAACTCTGCTGTTGCGCTACAGTAAGATGTGTAATTTAAATATGATTTTCAAGTTTATATACAAAATTTTTAAATTTAAAATAATAATTGAATAAAATTTAATGACTTTAATGTACATAATTTTATTAAAATTTTATTCGAACTTGCTGGACAAGGCCAGTTCTTGTGTAAGATTAAATTGTTAACAATCTGTTTTTTTATTCTTCTTAATTGAACAAAAAAAAAGAAGCATTTAATTAGTGATTAGACTCTATAATTAAAGGCATTAGAATTTTAATCCAAGATTTCTATGCCACAGGTACGAGTATGTATGTATGTATGTACGTGTTAATGTTTCTGGCCATTCAAAAGCAATTTTCAATTTCAATTTTACATTTGTTTTCTTGCTTTTGTTTTCGCATTTAGTGGCACTTCTAGAATTAATGATGAGCATTTATGAAGTACTATTGTACGAGTACTACGTATGAGTACTTGCCACAGCCGCTTAGTTAAAACATCGTTTACATTTGCCACAACCAACTTACTAATATTTATTATAAATTGATTTTAAGCTGGCAAGAGTTGAAATTGAATAAAAAGAAAGACAAAAAACAGAAAAAAAAAATTCTATTCATACCGCGTAACTTGTAATTTGAAAACGTAGTGATTGTTTTGTTGTACGAGTATATCCACAAACAATATTCGCTCGCACGAGTGTTTAGAATATTGATTAGAAAAATTGCCATAAATATTTACACTCTACTATGAGTATTGTATTGTTGTATCTGTCTGTCTGCCTATCTGGCTCTCCATTATTTATAATCGTTACTAAAGTATTTTGTGTCTTTGCCAAATGCAATAAATTAAAACAGCTTCTATCAATCAAATCAAATCAAGTCAAATCAAATGGAATTGAATCGAAATGAAATGAAACAAAAATGAATTTCTATTTGTCTTTTAACTGTTCAAACAATAAAAATATGATTTATTTTGAAAATATAGTGGCCAGCTGACAGACGGACTAACTGATTAACTGACTGTTGTTTACACACTTAAAAAAAATATTTAATTTCTATACAGGCATGGTGTTGCTGCTGCTGCTGGTGTTTAGAGAAATATGAAGAAACACAAAAAAAAAAATACTTTATAAATAATTTATAAAAATTTTTAATTTAAAATCTAATACACGTTTAAACGTACAAATTGTAACTGTCAAAGAGTAGAACACAAAACTGAAGTGATTTTATATTGAAGTTTAAAACCAGTAAATGTGTCAAAAATCGTAAGAGAAAAAGATAAATAAAATTTATCATCTGACATTCGATAGTTTCGCATTTGATTGAAATTAAAATGACTTTTAAAATTTGTAATGAAATTCAATATGTAATTCAAATCAATTAATTAACTTCGATTTTTGATTGAGAGAACGAGAGATAGAGAGAGAGAACTGGTTTATATCACAGAAATGCTAATTTATACTTAAATGTCCTTGAGCCATATACGTGTACATGTGTATGTAAACGCAGCATTCAGAAAAAGTATAACTGAACACTTATGTGATACCTACTACGTATCTTTAGGGCTGATAACTATGCGACAGTTCAAGACATCGAAAAAATAAAATTTTCCTACTATGTACGAGTCTTAAACGTTTAATTTAGCTTTAAAGAGCTATACGGGTATGTTCTGTAAAACGAATTCGAGTGAAATTGAATGAAAATTTTAAAATGTGAAAGTCTTTTTGAATACTTTTTTTATTCATTGGCTTAATCACCAATTATATAATTTCTTTGAATATTATGTTTTTTTGAAAAACCTCTCCATTTGAAATTCATTAGTAGGGCAACCAAAAACATGCATTAGCATCTTTTTTTCTGAATGTTACTGACAAAACAACCAAAATATTATTTCTTTTTAGGAAAAACTACGACGTTTAACCCCTATTTGTTAGGGCATATTTTTGCATATTTCGTCATAAATGCATACTTTTGAATTTTTAAAATTTTTTCATATTTGTATGGCATATTTTACAAATTTTTACATATGCTAGAAGAATAATAACTACCTATTGACACATAACTTAAGTATAATCTATTAAATAATAAGTGTACTCATGAAAACGCTTAAAACTAACATTGGGAAAATGGGCGAAGCTCCTTTTTAAACTACTATGCAATAGTTAATGTTAATTTAATAAAAACGTCGAAGCAAAAAACAAATTAAATACAAAGCATACAAATTTTACATACATTTATGAGAATAAGAGTTTAAAAAATTGCTTAATAGTGAATTCTCAATTAAAAGTTACGTATTTTTCAACGTTGTATCTAATGAAGAAAAATTGCATTAATTGCATGATATAAAAAATTAAATTAAAAGTTGATTTTTAAATTAATTAAATTTTCGTAAGAATCTGGAGAAAATCAAGCAATCTGTGTCATTCAGACTAAATAATATATTAGCGAATACCGAGATTTTAAAAGTAATAGAAACACTCTGTTTTGTAAAGTTTGCAGTAAGCCAGTGTCAGCAAAGAAAACATTTATAATAAAACAACACCTCGGAAGTCGAAAGCATATTAAGCTCAACGCTGAGTTATGTCACTCTTCTCGCAAATGAGCGATATGTAAAAATAAAGTATATTTATTTTATCTGGTTGGTGGCTAATTGCTATTCTTCATGTTTTCAAATTTTTGAAAAAAAATATACGCAATTTTGCATCAACATATGTATGTATTATGAGTTTTATAGAGCATATTTTTAACGCTTAAAACTGTTTTTTCAATGCATATTTTAGGCGCTTAAAACTAATTTTATAAAGCATATTTTTGGTTGCCCTATTCATTAGTATTCCCTTTTCAGAACATAAAACGT
This sequence comes from Metopia argyrocephala, assembly GCA_963576795.1. Taxonomy (NCBI): domain Eukaryota; kingdom Metazoa; phylum Arthropoda; class Insecta; order Diptera; family Sarcophagidae; genus Metopia; species Metopia argyrocephala. Next base: position 100,572,604 of record OY756210.1, read on the forward strand.
TTGGAAAAACGAAATTTAAAATTCAGTAAATTTACTTTTGGATATTATTAAAAAAAATGGCTCCACCAATTCTCATAAAATTTTGTGTACATATCGGGTAGGTCTGAGAATACGTCAATTTCTATTTTTCATAACCCTAACTGTTAAGGTGATCCGCCCCAAGGGAAAATGTATGCCTCACCTAAATAACGCACCGACTTCGATGAAATTTTAAACTAGATAGATCTGCGTACCGTAGATCATATATGGTTTACGTTTTTTTTAAGTACTCAGAGGGGGTGGTACAGGGGCTATTTCTTCCTATCGCCAACTAAGAAACTGATTTTGATTAAATTTTGTTTCGTCAGAAACGCTTCAATAAGATCAAAGTTAACTGCAATGAATATTTTTTGGTAATTAAAGGAGAAATGATGATGATTTTGATTAAATTTTGTTGGTGTCTTAACACAACTTTATATTAACAAATGTAATTTTTCACATCTTTTTTTTATACCCGCCCCAAGGGTACATAAATAACGTACCGACGTCGATGAAATTTTAAACTAGATATGTATGCATGTATATCTCTGTACCGTTGAACACATATGGTTTACGTTTTTTTTTCTAAGACGTACTCAGAGGGGACAATACAGGTGATATTGCTCCCTATCCATAACTATCAAACTGAAGTACTGAAAATGGCGAATAATCAGTTATTAAAATTATTAGTAATGCTGACATTGATTGCTCATATCAAAGTTTACTTTTGCAGTTCGGTTAAGAGTATCAAATATATTTGAACTCAAAAAATGTTTCCTAAAGCAAATTTATATGGCACAACAACGTTTGTCATGTTAACTAGTAATGGTAATAATTTAGGGCAAAATTATAAAATTTTTTTATATTATATCACTTGCATACTGTAAGGCCCTTAGAATAGTGATACAAACATATATACATAATTGGTTATTACAACTCTGATTCTGGTTTACGGCCTAGCTTCTCGCAGCACTCATGTTGTGTGTGTCAATTTTAAGACATGAATACCGGGACCTACAGTTTGTTTTCGATTCCTAACGCCAAGCTTGAGAAGCTTGTTAATGGCAATCAGTTACTCTCAGAGCTTCTGCCAGAAATCTGCTAAAAGATAGTCGCCGTAAGAAATATAGAAATATTTTTTCATATTTCTTAGCTTCAAGATGTCAGAGGGTTGAACCGGAGTCCTAGACTTAGTTAACCAACACACTAACCACCAGACCACGGCGACTACAACTCCGGCGGCAACGCATATTATAACGCATATTATAATGCGCCTTGAAATAAGTATATGTTTATGTATATATATGTATATGTATATATATGCAATCCCAGGGTTGCAAAGGCTAATTATTTATGTATTATGAGTTGCATTTGACAAAGGATATTCTTTGGCTGTCGAATATCGTCTATTCAATGTAAAATTTCTATAATAAATTGGAATTACTGCCAAATTTTTTAGAATTTTGCTTTCGACGCTGCAAATAAAATTAAAATTAAATGTATTTGTAATTTTTTTTAACTAAAACATCACTAACTGAACTCTTTTTGTTAATTTTATGGATATCTGAGATTGTAAGCAGTAAGAAATAATTGGAAAAGCTGGGAGCTACAATTTTAATATGAGTACCATTAACACATCTAATCCCTGGTATTCTACTTTTATTAAAAAATACGATTTGGCTTGTTGTAGTTCAGCGGCTGTATAATTGTATTTGATCTGTCTTTGCAAATACTGTTTTCCAAAACTTCCAGAGCTTTTGACAGCACTACAAGAACTAAGGCTAAGTTCGTACGATCCCTTAGCACAAGTTGGTAAAACTTTTGCTGCAGGAGTTCATCTGTAGTGGATAGTAGCTCCACAAGCACCTACTTACACAGTCGAAAATTTGTTATAGATCTGTAAAGAAACATTCTATATGAATTCTATGTAAAAACCGCATCAATTTCCAACATTGGAGGCATATTTTATTTATTTATTTCTTCTAATTTGTAAACTAACATTTTTATTGGTAGTGCCAGCTGATAGAAAGGTACTACTATGAATAAACCAAATCCGTAAAATTCACAATAGTCTTTTTCTTCAACAAATGTGTATCATAATACCAAATGGCAATTCGTTCGATCAGCTATATCGACTACAGCCGAAAATTAAAATTCACTTTGTAATAGGCAACTAAATCCAATAAAATATTTAACTTCTACAACATATGTTCTTCTAATCATTGTGAATGGATATCTTTCATATTAAAACACAAGTTAAAACTCAGATTGTACGGAACCCATAAATAATAAATTATAAAGAATTTTAGGTAATAAACCAAAACAAAATTAAAAAATATAAAAAATAAAAAATAAATTTAGAACAATTAACGTTAATAAAGTCTGTTTTTTTAGAAGAAAAATGAAATAAAAAATTGGTCTCATTCTCGATAGACAAAAATAGTGTCACTTAAAGGGTAATAAAACATTTTTCATTTTCTGTTGCTTTTTGTGTTTTTCAAAAAAGAAAATATTTTTTTTTTTTTTTTAATAAAATCTTAAAAACACATGAAATCATTTTTAATGAGTTTTATTCTTTAATCAAAAAAGAGAAAGCCAAAATTCCATAAAAAATGGTTATAATACGAGGGCGGATCAATGAGTGCATGGCTTTTAAAATTAAAAAAAAATTTTTTTGCATTTTTTTAGTGAAATCTTCTTTTTTTCTAGACCAATACTCAGGGGCAAACCCCTACTCATGCTGTCCATTGTACTGGAATGTGAAAGGATGCAGATAGATTTTATTATTATGCGCCTTCTCTTGTCGATGTGATAAGTTGCTGGCATTTGATCACTCAAAGGCCAATGTTACACCTTCACCGTTGAATGATCAACTGCAATTGCCCCATTTGTCGTTGGATGTTAATTATAAGTGGTGAGCGTCTCCACTAAGTAAGTAGGTTAGCTGCTATTTTCCAGAAGGTTGCGCAGCCTGCAAAAGGTGGTGTGCCGAAAGAGAAATATATCACAGCTACATCACCCAGCAATTGGGCCTTTGTCACTCTATAACGTGGAAAATTTTGTGCAAGAATTTAGATGTAAAACCTTTTCAAACACAGCTGATGCAAGAATTGAGGCCACACAACATACTACAACAGCTAGCTTTCGGCATAGTTGTGTGAAGATTCTCTGTTTTTTATTGGAAAATGAGGTTCAGCCACAAAGGTCATATCTAGTTGCCTGCATATGTAAACAAGCCAAATCGCCGTATAGGAGAGCAGCCAGAATCAGAAAAAAATGGACTGATTGGTATGGATTACGGGCAGGTGCTATCATTGGATCGTAGATTTTCAAAGACGACGAAAGCAGGAACGCTACTGTGAATGGCAAGTTCTAACGTGAGATATTTTAAAATTATTATTAGAAACAGAAGAGCTGGGTTTGGCTGATATGTGATTTTAACAAAACGGTATCAGATGCCACACAGCACGCGAAGCATTGCCCCAATTAAAAGTTAGTCCAATGAACAGCTTATTTCACGTTTGGACCGGTCAAACGCGTGATTTAAGGCCTTTACAGTATTTTTTGAGGACTTTTGTCTGGAGGGACAAGCCCGCAACGTACGGACGTACTAGAATTTATTCGTGAGATACTGACCTACATGTTAAAGAGAGCATGCAAAAATTGGGCCCAACTTATGAACTTTTTGAGGCGTAGCCGCGGATAACATTTACATGAAATTATCTTTAAACATTGAATTTTATAGAGCAAAAAGCTTCAGAAAAAGATTTCATTACATTTCTCAAAACAATCTGTTTCTTTTTCTAAAAGCTCTTAAAAAAATTAACCATTATTTATTAAATCCACCCAATGAGTTGGCGTAATACTCGTATTCACCATTGAGTGAAATGGAAATTATACCGCGTGCATTCCAAAAATTGGTCACCCTGACTTTATTGACCACCACACCCAACTTGATATTCTCGGGGAAACCAGCTATTGCAGCTGTTGTTAGGTCTCTGTCGTGGTGTGATGGATTTACAATGCATTCTGATTACATTGTTCTGATTAACTGAACAATGTCGAGATGTACAATGTTTGCATTTGATCAAGAGTAACATCCATCGAGCAAAAATCTGTCTCATACCTAAAAGATCACTTGAATTTGAAACCAGTGAGCCATGTTGCATCTACAATTTCTTACAGTCACAATCAAAATCTGCAATTACCATATCGTGAATATTTTTCTAATATTTCGAGTAACAAAACCTCAACTAGTCTTCGGGTGGCTATTTCCATGCTTATACGACCACATCAAAATTCAATAAAAATCAAAATTCAATTCAAATCACTTGGTAATTCGCTATCAGCTGCTGTCATATATATATATAAACTAAAAAACGCATCATATTAGATTTTAAAAGAAGTCAACTGACAGTGTGTGGTATACTGGTTAGAGTGCTCGCATAGAAACTCAAACAGGCCATATTCAAATCCCAGCAAAGGAGAAAAATTAAAAAGTTAGTTTCGGTTTTTTTTTAGAAATTATGTATGATTTAAAAATAAGAGTTCACCCCACCCCCTCCCCTCCAAGAAGTTCATTTGCAAAGAAACCGCTCCCTGACATTCCACTCTATTCCACCTTAACAATTGTCAAAAAAAAAGCATGGTCAGAGGCCTTATTCTGTAACTCTTCTAAGCTAAAATTCTATCGTTAAAAATGTATAAACTTGATTTAGGACATTTTGGCTACGAATAGAATTCTTAAACGCTTATTGTAATTTAAAAACTTCATGCCTATTATCTCTAAACTTTTTAATTTTATATATTCTAATGCCCAGCCTGTTTCAAAAACACAAAATTTTAGCATTTTAGCTTAAGAGAATTACAGAATAAGGCCCCAGGAGACAAAACGCCATCTATTGGGAAGTAGATAGATAGATAACAGCCAAACCTGCATACTTAGCAAAGGCACTCACCACAATCCACATGCAACGATGGGGCAATTGCTTTGATCATTTAAGGGTGAATGTATAACACTGGCCTTTGAATGATAAATTCACAGCAATTTGTCCCATTCCTAAGGCGCTTAATAATATAAGAAAAACAAAAATATATGTTCTGTTGTCATAATGTACTGTCCTTTCTTTAAAAATTTCAATGCAATGCACAGCATTAGTAGGGGTTTACCCCTGAATATTGATCTCAATAAAAAAAATATGCCTGTTGAAAGGAGAAGTGTTGATACTTCTGTAAACAGTTGCAGAACTCAAAAAGCTCGAACTTGCTAAGCCACCCTCGTAAAATAATTAAACAAAATAACTCCAACACTTGATCTAAATTTCGTTTTTCTATTTAAGCTTCTAAATATTTTCAAAAAGGGACTATGCTATGCTATGCTGTAACATTTTTGTTGTACGAGTTTCTAAGGGTTCATACAAAAGGTGCTTTACGAATCTACTTATTTAACAACAAGTTAAGAATTTATTAGCTTTCCTTCAATTTTGTTATCATGAATTAAAAAATTAAAAAAGAAAAAAAAAATCCACATTTATTGTTTAAACATAAGAAGAAGAAGATCTCGAGAGATGACCATAAATTATTTTCTAAAGAATTTTTTGTATTTTTTTTTGTATGTTTTTTTTTTGTAAATTATTTCTTTAACCAAAAATTGTCTTTCTTATCTTTTAATTGTGTAATTTTTCTTATTGTAGTCAATTAACAAACCAAAATATGCTGTACGTGTTGGCATCCATTCAGAAAAAAAAAACTTCCCCAATAAAGAATAAAAAATTCTATTTTAAACGTTTATGGTTTATGGTTAAATAAAACTTTAAATAAAACCTTAAAAATATTGGATTTTTTTTTTCTTTGAATTACATTTTGTAGCTTCTTGTTTTGTTTGTATCCCACAGTTTCGAGGTAATGAAGATGACCAGCTTCACAACAAACAGTTGATTTATTTCAAAACACACAAAAAAAAAATATTTTGTTGTTGCTGTTGTTTTTTTTTTAAGAAAAGCTTAAATTTGTAAAGATTTTTATCAATTGTGTTTTAAATTGGTTATAAAATTTTAACAATAATTTCCAAGTAATTCATCAAGTTTCCAAATGAGTAAAAACTTACAAGAAGAAGTTTAAACAAATTTATGGCTTTTAAACAGGGCCCATAAATCTATCTTTTATGAAATTTGGAGAACAACTTTTCAAATATATTTTAAACTCTAAACAAAAACCAAAAAAGAAAAAATATTTTTGAGAAATACAAGGCCAACATTTGAAAAAAAAACAAAATTATTTGGAAGATGTAGAGCGATCAGTCAAAAATCAAAAGTTGGTCTGCCTTCAGACAAGGCAGGTTTTTTTTAAATATTTTTCCGTGAGGGAGATGAGGTGATGTCTTTTAGAGCCAAATGGCTTTCCAAACTTCTATTTGGTAATTATAATCGAGTGAGATTTAAGTCGCACATTAGATGATGTGGTCGACGTGGTCTAGTGGATAGTGTGTTGGCTTACTAAGACGATAGCGCCCTGTTCAAATCTCATCTCTGACATCTTGAAAAAAAAATATGAAAAAAGCCTCTCAGCAGTCTCCTGACAAAAGCTCTGAGAGTAATTGATTGTCATGAAAAAGCTTCTCAAGTCTGTCGTTCGGAGTCGACTTTAAACTGTAGGTCCCAGTACTCATGGATAAAAAGTAGCACGCACAACATGAGTGCTGCGAGAAGCTAAGCTGTAATCCTTACACAGGGTTGTAATGGCCAATTATGTATGTATTTGTGTATCAGATGACCGGGAACTGCAGATTTAATAGGCAGGCAAATAAAAAAGAAACCGTTTTGAGCCAGATTCTGTGATAAGGCAAGTCAAGTCATCAGGCGTACAGTGGTCATTTGTATAGAATTTATTTAAATTAGAAAGAGGTATCTTGGTGATTATCAAATATCGATAAGGCTGACACCGGCTGCCAGAGTGTCGAAACTGGAGGAGATACTTTAGAAACCCTAGTTAAGTTGAGGGCTGTATAATAATAGATCTAAAGGTCATCTAGTATGAATGAAAGTATGAAGGGGGCGAAGGAAGAAGAAACGAGAACTACATTTTCATTTCAAAACAATACTTGAACTGTGTGAAAATCAGACTCTTACCACGAAGATCTACATTAAACGCATACGGATTTGACAACAATATTTTGTTAAGAATGTTAACAATTGAAAACTCGTCCAAAAGTGGCGTCTAGTGGAGAGATTATTAAGACCTATAAATAAACATACTGAATAAAGTGTGACGAAATTCTCTTGATACTTTTATAAAGCGTTCTAGTGTACCCCATATATGAGTCCTTGGTTACAAGAACATACCGGGGAATTGCGCTGTAGATGAACTCGGTAAAGCAGTTGCAGTTCAGTCGGCTGTTTTTTTTTCTGTAAAAATGTTGAAGGCCTTATACAAATGATAGGCTTACAGAAATACAAATCAAATGATTGATGTCTTTTAATTGATAGCAATAAAAAAATGAACGACACACTCACAAATGACCTGCAAACAATCTCCGAGCAAGACCCAATGTTGTTTTATCACGCATAGGCGTTGTCGATGGGTAATGTAAATATTGAGTACGCGGACGCTCCTGATGTTCTGGGCATGAGAATTAATTGTGATGTCCGTTGAAATGATCTCATATTTCGAGTTCGAAAGAAGTATTCAAGTGTTATGGTTTTCTTAAACGGTGCAAGAAATACTTCACTCCATCTAATCTTGTCAATATTTACAAGACCTATGTGTATCCGACATAAGATGGTATACATCTTTCGTGTATGAACCAGTGCTTTAAAGCCTATTTTGGAGCTTCTCGACCGCATATAGAAAAGGGCGAAGGCGCTTACCAGCGACGGTAGTTTATCCAACTCTACCGATTCGTTGGATCATCGGCGCAATGTTTCGTGCGTTTCACAGTTCTATCGGTACAACCATGGGTGATGCTCTTATGAAATAAACGACTTGATTCCGATTGGTCGCATATTCTTAGGGACTACATGTACCTCTCTCAGATGACATCCTTTTATAGTCGATTGTCCAATGAACCGCACAATACATTGTAGAGTGAATTCGTTCTTTAGCAGCACCGTTTTTTTGTAGAACAGTCTTCCCGTGAATGTTTTTCTTGTCCATTACGATATTGGTAAGCTTAAATCAAACGTTCACAAGTACTACTCCCTCTTTCCTTTTTCCCATTTCATATTTTCATGGACCAGCACAATGTACTGCATGAGTAGGGGTCACCCCTTAGTTCTGGCCACAGTAAAAAAATAATTATAAGTAAATGTATAAGTTCAAAGTGTGTGTTACATCATGGAAATAGTACCTGCAGGACATTCAACTTCTATTGAAGAACAATAGGACCACAGTTCTTAAGTATTAGAAAAAATAAAAAATGATAATGGGAAGTGGTTGACGTTGTCTAGTATGTAGTGTTTTGGCTTACTTGACGAAAGCTCCGTGTTAAACCCCAGCTCTGACGTCTTGAAAGAAAATATTTGGACGAGCGACCACCTAATATCTGTCTTCTGGCAGAAGCCTTGAGAGTAACTGATTGCCATAAACAAGTTTTTATCTGTCGTTCGGATTTAACGTTCAACTGTAGATCCCGGTACTCATGAATAGAAACTTACACACACAATATGGGTGATGTGAGAAGCAAGTCCGCAACTCTCAAAAAGAGTTTTAATTATGTGCATATGTAGGATAAATGACCGAAATTTTGTCGAATCTAAGAACGAATTAGCAAAGGAGCCTGACAATGTTTCATTTCTGTGATTAAAATTTTTTTTTTTGGAAATCTAAAACATCTAGGAAACGATATGAGTGTTAAACTACATTATTTAATTCTCATTTGGATCAATTTTCTGAAAACCTTATAGTTTACAATGCAGAGAAAGGTAAAAAGTATCATCAAGATTTCGCAAAATAGAAGAATGTTACAATACCTATGACTGCTGATGACATCTGTGATCTTAGTCTTTTGTAATCCAAAGTAATCGGAATTATTTCGTAATTATTTCTAATCGTAATGAATTAGTAATCATAATACGGAGGGCTGAGGGTTGCACAGGTGCGTGTATATTTGGACTTGAGACGAAATATTCGGAACCCATGGGAAAACTCGTCAGCATTTCTAGTTTATGACATCGAAAGATGCGCTCAATTCAACCTCGATAAAGGAAACAAAGGACAGGAAATAGCCATACTATCTGACAGTCAGGCTGACATTGGAGTACTTGGCTCTTATGAAAGCGACTCAAAGCTAGTATGGGAATGTATAGAGAAACTGAACCGGCTGGGCTGGGACAATAAGGTCATCCTATGCTGGGTCCCTGGTCATATGGGCATTCAAGGAAATGAGTTGGCAGATGAATTTGCCAAGAAGGGCACAGCTATGCCATTAATGGGGCCAGAACCCTTTAGTGGAATAGGAAGGGGAGTTTGGAAAAGCATTCTGAAGGAAAAAGAAGACAGGGAGAGACATTTGTTCGTCTTGAGTCAGACTGGCTTTAGGCTTTCCAAAATTTTGCTTAGTAGTTATAATAAGGGAAGATTTAAGTCGGGCATTGGGTTTTCTAGGAATAATCTGATCATGCTAGCAGGCCTTCTGACCGGACATTGCAGACTCAATGGACACTTAAATAAGATAGGAGTCGCTTCGAGAGATATGTGCAGATTCTGTGGCGAGGCGATCGAGTCATCAGAGTACATACTGGGCAATTGTGCAGCATTGAGGCACAGTAGAAAGAGGTACAGATTATCAGATAGGGAATTCTCGGGGTTGGCACCGGCCGATATTTTAATGTTCGTCAGAGCGACGAGACAGAGGGAGATATTGTAGGAATTCTGGTCAAGTAGAAGGCTATACAATAGATCTACAAGTCAAAGTACTCTAGTACCTCACATATGAATAAATGAATCATAAAAAACTAAAAATAATTTCGTAACTTGATGTTTTCTTTCTCACTTTGAACAAAATAATCTAATTACTAATGCATACATTTACTAATTACTACTTAACAGGTCTGAGATTAATTTCCAATGCGTCTGTAGTTTGTTATTTTAAGTTAAACCTTCTTTTTTAATTTTTTGATATTTTATTTAATAAGTTTTAAATCATTTAACAAAATTAGACTTGTAGTTGCTACAATAGAATTATTTTTTTATTGTATTTTTATATTTAATAGAATATCATAAATACATGTACAGATCCTTTGTCTAACCATTAATATCCTTAATTTTGTTTTTTAAAATTTCTTTTACTGATGTTCATAGCTTTTCCATATACATACTTTTTTCCTTCAATTTATTTGTTTTCATAACAAATTTTCCGCACGGTAAACTTTTATTAGCGTATTTATGCTATATTTATGAAAACAACAACAGCAATAACAACAAACACAAAAACATTTTTTCAAATTGCATGCAACAAACATTTATTATTCATTTATAGGAGGAGTATTGTCTTATATGATATTCCTGCACAAGTAAGTATATATTTATGGCAGTTGCTAATATGAATGTACCGCCGTTAGTCAAATATGCCAACATATGTATTCGTTTTATTTTATTTTATTTTTCATTTTTATTTTTTATGTCGTTTTTTTGTTTAAAATAGATATCTACAACCAGGATAATCATATCGTCCTTATGTAGCTTTAACTACTGTCGAAAGACATGCATCAATAAATTTCTTAAAATAATGTTGGCAAATAAAGAAAAAAGAAAAAAAAAACTTGGTTAAGAAAAGAAAAGAAAGAAAAAATGCAAATATTATAATAAATACTTGAGGCCATTATGGCATTTGACATAAAGTGGGAGGGGGTATATGTAAGAATCTGTAAGTGGTTAAGCAAAAGTTTCCACTATGAGGACATATGTTTGTCTTATTTGCCTTTCTTATTGCATTTCTCTCAATTTAAGAAAAACAATTTTCAAATTCATTTGAATAATTTGCTTCAAAACCAAATACTGAATAACAAAAGTGCATACCAAAATGCTAACGTACTTGAGAAAGTGTCTCATAAAGCTAGGTGGTATAAACACCTTGTCGTGGTGTAGAGGCTCAATAGCTCTCTGACAGGGTCTACCATGCCAGAAAGTTAGTTAAGGAGTAACTACTGAGAATTATCCCAGAGGCTGGATCGAGGACAACAACAACATTATCTTTGATGTCATCTTTTATTCCTCCTCAAATTTTACTGTGCGGGCTTCTTGGGGTTGATTGCTGTTGGATTATTTAGTCTTGAAGGCATAACACTGGCTATTGAATAGTTAAACGACAGCCACTGTTCGCATTTTTAAAGTAGGGCCTTTGTTTTTTTCTGACTGATATAAGATGTGATATTAGTAAGATGTAAGTAATCAAGATTCATACACTATTTCTATTTCCCAACATATTTTCATAGACCAATATAATGTACTGCATGAGTTGGAGGGGTAATCCTCTGAGTGCTGGCCTCAATGAAAAAAAAAGCAATGGTTCTTAGCCAGAAATTTTTTTCTTTTTCGGTTATTGCATTTATTTTTCTGAAGAAAGTTCAACAGCAGTAGCGCAGTTCAGTAACATACTTGCCAGTAAACAGCAGACTTGTCGATTTTACTATTTATTTAGGCAATATTAGCTGTTGTAGTTAATTAGCAGAAAAAATTATAATTTAAGCATAAAGAAAATCAAAGTTGTCGACTATCGCTAAAGCGTAGTCAATAAATCGTTGGAAGCAACAGAAACGATCGACTGTTTTTCGCTAATGTCGTATAGTTAAAAGTTAATTAATCGCTCTACAGGGCTCCAAGGCTTGGTGGCGTCGAAGCTACTACCATCTCGCCAGCTTTATTCATTCATTTATATATTAGGTATTAGGGTACTTCGACAAAAAGATCTATGGTGAAGCCCTCAACTTGACCGGTATTCCTACAATATCTATTATAGTCTTGACGCTCTGACGAACTTTAAAATGTCGGCCGGTGCCAACCCCGAGAATTCCCTATCTAATAACTGATAGTCGTCAAGGTACCTTTTCCTACTGTGCATTAATGCTGCACAATTGCCCAGTATGTATTCGGATGACTCGATTGCCTCGTCACAGAATCTGCACATATTGCTCGAAGCGATTCCTATCTTAGTTAAGTGTCCATTGAGTATGCAGTGCCCGGTCAGCAGGCTCGCTAGTAGTCTCAGATTACTCCTAGAGAACCCAATGCACGACATAAATCTTCTCTTATTATAGTTACCGCCACCAGCTTACTGATATAATATTCTCTACTGCTATAGCCTACTAAGCATAGTTGGGTGCATTGCACTCGGCAATAATTTCTAAATGCGAATTCTTTATGATTGCAAGTATTTCTAGGATTTTGATTGGTAATTGCAAACAGCAATCAACATGATAGCGAAGAGTTTAAGAATAAAAAAATGATGCCCCAAGAGAAACGTAATCCTTCATTAATTTAAAATTAATTAAAAATTACAAAATTAAAGCATTAGCGGTAATTACTTTTTTTTGCCAACGCCTTTGCAAACACAGCAAAACAAGTCAAATAATAGCCAAATATAGTCAGATAGGGTAAAAAAAATGTAGTCACAAGTGATACAAAATGTAGTCACATATGCCAGATTTGAAAAGTCGTTTGCAACAAAGATTGATTATCGCAATTGGTTTGAGTTTTTACAACAATCTATTTCGATTTTGATTGCACAATTACTAGCCAATCTATTTGTTTGATTGCAGTTAGCAATCATATGTCCATTTTGCAATAAATTGGTTAAAAAAAACAATTGCAATCGTTACCTACCTCAACTACTACTACGACAACAAAAACTACCAGTACTGCATTGAGCTAGACTTCATCCAATAAACTAGGTGGCAAGACACCTACAAAGTCTATAACTGTCGCCAGGGCTTCAAAATCTAAAACTCCCGTCTCTAAAAATGCAGCTCCTGTTGACAAGAAATTAAATAGTGATTTGGAGGTTGTACAGCAAACGGTAAAACAAGAACAACACAATGGTCATAGAGGCAGCAAAAAATGGGGAAATGGATGCTATCAATGCCTAAACGGACAAACTTTAGAAAGGAAAATATTTTTTTTCTTTTCATAAAGTCTGAGCCAAGACTTTTGAGAACTTGGTAAAAGTTACCTTTCTTTGAAAGGTAGTTCAGACCGCAAGGTCAAAACTAAAAAAAAAAAAAATTTTTTTTTTCCTAAGAAGGAGGGACTGTGACTTGACGTCACATAGCATGCCTATCTATGTTTACCTATTAACAACATGCCAGTATATTTACATATACTAACCTATTAACAATATCGTAGTGTATTATAATTCTCATCGAGTTGATGTAAAAAAATAAATAAGAGGTTGAGTTTTACTTAACGAAAAGCGAGTTGGTTGACGGTCAATAACCCGATACAGACTCCTTAGGGAACCGACACGTGTCGTAGTTAATTTTATTACCGTAGATTTGCCGAGTGTAAGAGCTCCCGAATTCTTCTTACATTCGTACTAACCGTAGCCGATGACAAGAGCTCCCGAATTATTATTATTTTTACCGTAGAGTTACCAAATAATTATCCGCTTTAACGGAAAACCCAATATCTTGTATTTTATTTAGAAGTACCAGCGGCCTACCGATTTTTGAAGGCAACCACCGTAATTCGACTTCCAACCGAACAATCACCCGAAGCCTGAACGCAAATGCGAATCCCGAGAACGTCAGTTATTGTAGTTAAGTAGATTTTAAATATAAGTTTTTAGTATAAGGTTTCGTAAATAAAGCTTTGTTTATTTAATTAACACAAAGTAGCCGATTGTGTTTCATTTCGAAGGAAGCAGAACTTTGACTCCGAACCTGGAGAAAAAAAATATATGAAAGAATCTTCGAGTAAAATTGTCTGAATAGAGTCGAATTTAACGCGTGCATTACAAGCTCAGTAGAAGATTAAAGTACAAAAAAATTATACATGGAGTCCAGACGAGGTAGTAAGTGCAGACCCCTATTTGGTTAATGTTTTGGGTAATCAGTCTTGTTGTAGTCGCCGTGGTCTTGTGGTTAGTGTGTTGGCTTACTAAGACGATAGCGCCGGGTTTAAATCTCAGCTCTGACATAAAAAAAATATTTCTTTCCGCGACTAACTCTTAGCAGTATTTTGGTAAAAGCTCTGAGAGTAACTGATTGCCATGAAAAAACTTCTCAAATCTGTCGTTCGGAGTCAACTTTAAAACTGTAGGTCCCGGTACTCATGAATAAAAGTTAACACACATGACATGGATGCTGCAAGAAGCTAGACCGTAATTCTGAAACAGGGTTGTAATGACCAATTGTATGTATGTATGTAATCAGTGTTGCTTGGTTTCTTTAGAACACACCAATATGGAAAGAAATGATTTCTTAGATGTTTGCTTTTTAAAAGTAGTTGGTGTACTTTTGTAGCCAACTGTAGTATTTAGAGATTATTTGCATTTATTTTTTTTTCTTTTTTTTTTTCTTTGTATAACAATTTTAAAACTATTTCAAAAAATATTTTTACACATGCCTGAAAAATTTCATTTTGATATTTATTTTTTGTCGTATTTTTTACTCATTTTAATATTAAAAGATTCTTCTCATTCATAAGAATATTTCAAAAGATAATTCAATTTTATATTTATTGTAGACTAAAATAAAGAAATATTCTTTTAAGAAAAATAATTTATTTATATTTCTCTCTTTTTGACAAAAATCTTTAAAGAGCATTGAAGAAGTGCATACATAGAGTTTGAAAAATAAATTGGATTATTCTTTGATTCATTTCATTTGTACATACAAGCCATGTTTGTAATGTTAACACAAACAATGCTGCCCAATATGAAGAAACACATACATATAAAGAAATTAGTAGCAGAGAGCTGTAGTATGGGTCTAATTTATCATTTGCTTTTGGGTTTTTAGATGATTAAGACTTTCATGGCTCACACATTCAGAGGCATGCCTTATGAATACAACAACCAAGGTGGTGTTAATTGCATTTACTCGTAGCCAGTATCATCTATAAATTGGTAAAGCTTTTTGTATTCAAGGATGAGTTTAAGTTGTACACACACTGTCTTTATATAGTGGCAGGCAATCACAGTAGACACCAATAGTATACCAATTACATTGCAAATTGCATTTAAAGTTTTAGTTCTCGTACTTCTCGTGCAAAGAAAGAGAATAAAATTTGTCTTTCATTTGCGATAAAATCTCCTTTATGAGCACAAATTTGTCAATTTTTGTTCACTGAAGTATCAAAATAATATCCCTTTTTGTATTGGCATGAGCAGCTCTGGGAAACACATCTTAAGTTTAAAACAATAAAAATGTATGAAAACATTCTTCTTTTTTCTGGGATTATAAATAAAAATATATTTTAAGTAGAATCTCTATAACAGCATTAATTTATTTCGTTGTAATAAATCTATTCATACGATTATAAGTAAGTGTTAAAGGGAGACATTTTAAAACTCATGCCGTTTTTAATTATTTATTGACTTAAGCCAAATGACAAGTGATGATTAATGAGTGTTGATATTTATTTACAATATAAGTACGGATTTCATATAACAATTTATGATTTGGCTTTAAGTAAATACACTCATAAAAAAAATTGGACACTTAAAAAATCTCTAAATTGCAGGTGAAAATGAAAACGATTGAAAAACTGGTTTGTATTGTAGCGGGCTTAGGGTATTCAAACGATTAATCGTTAATCGATTAATCGAAGAATTTTGTTCAAATAATTGTTCGAACAATTAAAAATAGTCAAATTTCGAATAACGAATAACTCGAATAATTTCCTACGATTAATCGATTAATCCATATAAAAAAATACTTTATTTATAGAAATAATAAATGGTATTAATAAACTTCCTAAGTGTTGTAAAATCTAAATCTAATGAAAAACAAAAGAAATTGCAAACATATGTTATACTGCAAGAAAAGAAGAAGAAATTCGTCTTGTACATGATGTAAAGCATCGATGGTCGTCTTTATCTACCATGATTGAAAATTCTCTTCGTATTTATAAATACGTAAATTACTCTCTATTTGATTTTGGTTTGAGGACTTTTACAGATATGGAAATTAAAGTTTTATCAAATTTGAATAAAACCCCTAAACCACTTGATGTCGCTATTAAGGAGCTCGGCAAGGATGTTGCTATATTGATAAATTTAGAAGGCATTATACAATTTGTTATTAATATAATGGAAAATGCAAACAATCCTTTTTCAAATTAGTTATTAGAAAGGCTTAAAATTCGAATAAATGAAAGACGTGTAAAACTACTTTGTACACCTATTTTATATTTAAATTCTGGTACATTTTCAGTTTTTTAAAATATTTCACAAAATCTGAAACAAAAGATTTTGCAAACAAATTGTTTTTGAGAATGTTTTCAGAAAATATGGAACAAAATGTGTCAGATGATGATACGATTGCAGAAGATTTAATTGAAATAAACAAAAATAATCTATTTTCACAATTCAATGAAGCAATTAAAAGTGTAACAAAAATTCAAAAAACCTAAAAGAGGCTGCAATGATTTAAGGGATGATTTCTTATATTTAGAAAAAACCAAAAACAGAACCGAAAAATTATATATTCTTTTCCATGCCTTCTCTCAATTTCCCCAACATCTACAATCAGCGAGAGAGTGTTCTCCAAATCGAGTTTTATTAAATTTAAAGAAAACAATCGGTTAAAAGCTAAACATATAAATTACATTACAAGACTACTTTAATAGAAGTGCATAATTTGTTTTAACTAATTTTTAACTCATAATATGAATTATTTTTAATTACTTATTTAATATTTTTATTGCATACGAAGTAGTAAATTATTACTTTTATATATTAAATCTTTATATACGAGTATATGATCTCAAATATTAAAATTAATTAATGAATTATTTATGGTTCAGTTTTTCAATAATATGTTTGAAAGTAAAATATACGATCTCATTACATTTTCTAAACTAAACATTACTATGTTTTTGGTTATTATTATTTGTTTTTTAGAATAAAATGTTTTAATAATACACAAAATTGGTATGTTATTTTATATAAAACAAAATACGATTAACCGAACAATTTTGAAATTTTATTCGATTAATCGATCAAGAAAAAAAACCCGAATAATTACTCACTCGATTAATCGACCAAAGAAAAAAGTCGAATAATTGAATACCCTAAGCGGGCTACACCTTATTGTACTAATGAATGCATGATCTGGAAATTCTATAATTATATATTAATACGTAAAGGAAAAACGTTGTACCCTTTTTGGAAATTAAGACACAATTAAATTTTGTATAAAAAATTAGTGCGAAAATTCGAATTTTTTTTTTTCATAGAAAATGCTTCAAATCCATAAAAAGGAAAATACACATGCTACCCCAAGTATAGAACACATACATATTGTATTTAATTTTTATTCATGACAATATTAGATACATACATATATAATTGACCATTACAATCCTAGCCTAGCTTCTCGCATGAGTGCTGTGAGTGTTGTGTGTGTCAATTTTTATGCGACTCCGAACGACAGACTCGAGAAGCGTGTTCACGGCAATCATATACTCTCAGTGCTTTTGACAGAAAACTGGTAAGAGGTAGTCGCTGAACGAAGTGTTTGTTTTTTATTTTAAGATATCAGAGCTGGATTTTGAGCCCGGAGCTTATGTCTAGTAAGCTAACGCGTTAACCACTGGACTGCGGCGACTACAGTACTATAATTTTAATTTTAATAATAATGGACCATATTGCGAGATGTACACTAAATGTTACTTTTCTAGATGTCTACTTTAGTGGCTCACACATCGAGACTTTTTGTAATAAAAGCTAAAGCTGTAACTAACTGTTAACTAACACATTCAAAGAACAGCTGATTGATTTCATTTTATATTTCTATTATATTACTTATATATTCTATTCGAAAAATGAGACAAGTACTCAAGAAATTAAAAAAAAAATTATATAAAACTTTTATATATTATCAAGTTAAAATATAAAAACATATGTAATTGGCCATTACAACCCTGTGTCAGGATTACGGCCTAGCTTCTCGCAGCACTCATGTTGTGTGTATAAATTTTTATCCATGAGTACCGGGACCTACAGCTTAATGTCGACTCCGAACGACAAACTTGAGAAGCTTGTTCATGGCATTTAATTACTCTCAGAGCTTTTGCCAGAAGACTGCTAAGAGGTAGTCGCCGAAAGAAATATTTTTTTTCATATTTCTTTTTTTGAAGATGTCGGAGCTGGGTGTCGAACCCAGGGCTCATGTCTTAGTAAGGCAACACACTAACCACTAGACCACGGCGACCAAGTTAAAATATGGTGAAAGAAATATAAAGCTTATACATACAAATATTGTCATTTCGACGACTACTCTGTCCAAAAAACTGGTCGTCCATTGGAAAAGCTTTATTTGACAAATTCTTGCCGTTTTCCATTTAAGCTTTGTTTTTCTTTAGCATTTCTATGGAAGCTAAACAATATTAAAAATAGTATTTTTAATGAAGAAGACAAAGTGTTTTGATGGTAATTTAGTTTTAATAAATTAAAATAATAATAACTAATAGAAGTAAAATTAAGTACAGGTGCCAAATCTTCGTATTTATTAAGAAACGATCTGGATAGAATCAATAGTTCGATCAAGAGCGAAACGTACTATAGATTTTGATAATACACTGATATGGCTTACAACGCTATCGATAAATTCATATACCAAATAAGGTAAACTTACAATCTAAACGGTTACATTATTTTTGTTACAAAATGGACACACCCTTTCTGATACTTTAAGGTTTAAAATGAAAAAGTTAAAAAACAGTGGTCAATGAAAAAACTGTCATAGTTCTGATTATCTGGAATAGATGACATTAAAAAAACTGCAATCATAGGGACAGAAATAATATGACAAGTGATGCCAAGATTATATGGACAAAAATCACTAAATGATGAAAAACCGATCCCTAAACTGTTATGGAATTGTAATATAAAAACCCCAAGACTTTACAACATAAATGTGACCTTAACTTATTGTATTAACTTATTATATTTTATAATTGAAATTTATTTTCTAACAATTTGTAAAATATTTTCATGTTTTTTATATGCAAATGATATACTACTGCATACATATTTGCGTAGATAACAAATTTAAGCAATTTTGAAGAGGCTGTAAAGAAAAATCACTCTCTTATAACTGATTTATCTGTCGAAATAGCCATTCGATTTCGTAATTTATTTCTGAGGTGTTACGAAAAAATACTTTCGAAATAGACTGGTATAGTGGTTAGAGTGCTGGCACATAAACTCAAATGGTTCAAATCTCAGCAAAGGTGAAAAATGAAAAAGTTTGTTCAAAATTATAATTTAAAATAAGAGGTCCCTACTCCCCCTCCTCCAAGAAGACCATCTAAATATAAACCGCTCGGGACATTCCACCCTATTCCACCTTAATTAATGTCAACAAAAAACGAATGAACAGGAGAAAAGCGCCACCTTTTGAGAAGTAGCAGATAACAGATAAACCGACTTAGCGAAGGCAATCACCATATAATCAACATGCAATAATGAGGCAATTGCTGTTGATCACTCAAGCTTGAAGGTATAACACTGGCCTCTGAATGATCAATTCACAGCAATTTGTCTCACTCCTAAGGCGCTTAATAATAATTGTATCGTATGTACTGTTCCTTCCAAAATATTCCAATACAATACACAGCATTTAGTAGGGGCTTACCCCTGAGTATTGGTCTCAAATAAGAAGAAAAAAATATTTGTTATATCAGTGCTCTTGTACTTTAAAGAATTTTTGTACGAAAAATTTTATCAAAATACAGAAAATATACTATTTTTGTTATCCCCATAGTCTTTCTTGTAGGCAGCAAGAACGCTTTTGCGTATGCAGCAAGTTTTTTCTTTATATTCAAAGCATGGAACTTTGAATTATATGAATTTGTTAACTTGAGGTATATGTAAAAACTATACCCCAAGAGAAATTGTAGCTGCTATTAGGAAATTCGAATCATTGTTTGTAAATAAAAATAGTTGCTAATTTCAGGCCACTGTGGCAATCAACGCTAATATTGTTGATATCTCTTTTACATATTCCTGTCCTACGAACTTTCTCTGAAAATATCATTCGTGTTTGACCTTTGTCGACCAAAGTCACTAAACTTTGTATTGTTTTACTTCAATACTAATCAAAGTGTTTGACCCCCGCTAAAAGCACAAAAAAGTACTCCAAAACTAAGGGAAAATCTCCAACTTGACAACACTGAATACGACAGCGAAAACGTGACATGTTTAATAAGTTTTCGACTAACTCATAATATATAGAGAAACAAAAAATATTATTTTAATCAATCATTTCTATAGAAAAGTATGATTTAAATAGTTGATGATTGTCAAGAATACAGGACTTATGGAATTGCTGAGACTTCTATAGCTGTAGCCGAAAATATGTTCAATTTGGCTAATGCATACTTCCTTCATGGATGACATTTTTTTACTTTTATTAAGAAATCATTGCAAAAAACGAATTAAAATCTTAATAGGTTTTAGTTTTAGATCTAATTAAAGCGTTTCAAGACGAAATAAAATTTAAAAAAATATATATCATCACAGCATGTCTGGGATTCGAACTCCCCTCTCCAAAGCATGTTTTTAAATTTACGAATGTGTACTTGAGATTCGTTGCCAGCTGCTAAAGTGTCATTACAGATGCCAACTGTCAACTCAAAGCTGGCAACTCAATTGCTAAATAGGGAATATTATGACAACTGCATATGGGCATTTCCTCAAAATGGTAAACCAGGATCGAAAAAAATAT
The DNA here is from genome assembly GCA_963576795.1 of Metopia argyrocephala. Lineage (NCBI taxonomy): Eukaryota > Metazoa > Arthropoda > Insecta > Diptera > Sarcophagidae > Metopia > Metopia argyrocephala. The sequence continues at coordinate 100,593,507 of OY756210.1, forward strand.
GTTGATAATCATAGCATTTTATTGCTTATAATTATAAAAAAGAGTCTATATTTTTATAATAAATTGGATTCTTAGCATTATTAAATATTAAAAATTTCATTTTTAAACTACTTCTAAAGACATTTTTATATTTATTTATTTTACATGCAAAAAATGTATTATGTTTGCACTTTTTCTTCAAAATCTTTCTTTTACAAACAATTAAGAAGGGAAATGTGTAGAGAGAAAAAAAGAAAGTTCGATTAAGGCTTAATTTTTGCTTTGTTTCTTGTCTAGGTTTTAATCGTACGTTCGCGACCGAAAACATCATTTTATTGTTATTGCTTTGCATAAAACGTCAATAGGTGCAAAGACAAACCACATTTTAATTAATATCGGTGTCAATAATTTGTAAATAATTAAAAAAAAACTTCTGGGTTACCATTAAATAGATTTTTTTTTTGCAAAGTTTCGTACGTTCGTTCGTTCGTTTTTCTATAAGCAATGAGTTTATAATTGATAAGATGTCTCCAACTTTACTTTAAAAGTGAAATTATGTATCAGAATGATGCATTGGGTTTTCTGTGATGAGGACCTAAAATAACCACAATTTTAACGGCCTGTTGAATAAAAGCAATAATATCATAAATATTGTTAAAATTTCATTATTTCATATTGAATAATGTTATTAATAAAACAAATATTAAAAAAAACGCGGTAAGTGCTTTACTAAAATCTATTTATCAGAAGGATTACGTTCTCGAGAAATTGTCTAATTCTGTTATCAGTATCTGTAAACGAATAGTGCGCGCTAACTTAATTATATTACAAAAAGATCATATGTATGTGTCACCCCTTAAAAAAAGGAAAAATTATTCTTTGTAAGTGAATTTTTGCACAAATTTTTTATTTAGCTTGTTGATCATTAACTTTACTGTAATAACGCCGAATATCGCTCTTTCTTTCTATTTTTAGACGGAGTTTTGTTTTGCTCGTTAAAATTTAAATTTTCCATACAACTTTAATGTAAAAGTACAAGTACCCAAAAATTAGTAAAAATACTCGATACTTGGTACTCATTACTCAATACTTTCCCAGCACTAGTTACCACACACTATAAATAGAGGATTAAGGAAATTTGACGATATTTATAGGATTAAGCATGGTGATAATAATAAAAAAAACATATGGAAATATCATACGTTCGAGACCGATACTTAAGCCAATTAAACGAAAACCAATAGAGATATTTTGTTGTATAAATACTGGATAGAGACCTACATTAGTATACTTTAAAAATTATTTAATCGCTTTTGAATATTTCTTTGCATTTCGCAGAATTTTACATTTCACTACTGTCAGCAAAAGTTGACTTCTATTTTACGTACGGTCGTGACCACGTGTTTATAACAATTATTATGAAAACATCAACTCGATGAAGTCCATCTTTTGCACTACATATAGAGCTACTAAAATGCTATCAAATCGCAAAAATAAAATACTAGGAAAAGTTTTTTTTTTCTATATTCTTTCTACATCAAAAGCGTACGAACGTACGTTCGTTACCCCAGGAAATGCCCATTTTTGTGTTGGTGGTTTTAGTCATTAGACCTCAAAATGTAAAAGGTAAGTACCTTTATTTTTTATTTAATTTATGAAATTATACCACAGACAACGTGGTTTGAGCCTTTCTCAAATTAAAATCGTTGCCGTGGGATATTCTCAAGTTAGGTTGCCATCCATGATCCACCTATAAATTTATTTAAAAATGTTTTTGTACAAAATCTTGTTTTTCTAAATAACATTTTATTTTTTGCCGGTGTAATTATTTTATATTTGGGCATGTCAGTTGAATTATGTATCAAAAACGCTTTAGATAAATAATATGCACAATCATGTTTAACACAATATTCCAAATGATGATAACAATGGTGGTGGTGGTCATGGTATTGGTTAGCCAATATTAAATATGCAATAGCCAAGAAAGGACAATCATGTCCTTTTTAAAACTGATAGAAGGCGTTTGAGGAGTGGAGTATTCATACATACTCGTATAATGCAGTAAATGCACTTAAAATTTTGGAGTTGTTTTGAAATGTATTTTCTTTAAACACAAACCCCCCCAGATTCTCAAGTTACTTTTACTCAAACCATTTGAAACTCTTTAAACTCATTTGGAAACTATAGAGAAATATAGAGGAAGAACATGTATGTGTGTGTGTGTGTGTATGAGGGTGTAAGAATTTTGTAAATATCATAGAAAAGGATAATCTGTCATTGCTGCAGCAACATAAATAAGTAAATAAATTGTTGGCAATGTTGCATGCATGATAAACTTAATTATCTTTTTGCTTAATTACAAACAAACAAACAAGCAAACAAACATACAAGAGAAGTTGTAAAACTTTACTTAAAAATTTAAAATGCATGTGTGGCATGATTATGGGCTTGTCCTGATGTTTGTATATCAATATAGTAATGGCAGGGGTTTTATTATAATTTTATGCGATAAGTAAAGTTTTATTTTTTTAATGCCATTTTATTAATTGCTTTTAAGTTGAAGATGAAAAAAAAAGAAGAAAACGAAATACTATAACAGCATAAATTTAAAATAAAGTAATATTCGTATAAGACAGAAGTAAAGAAAATTAAATTAAAAATAATAATTGCTTGAATCCTTTTTGATAGTTTTGTCTTTAAAAAAATGTTTAAATTGCATTTTGTTTCAAAGAGTTTCTTTAAAATAAATGTTGCATGCATGCAATAATGAGTTCTTTTTCTTTTTTCTTTTTTTTTGATATGAAAATATTTAAATCGAAAAAATAAAAAATAATCCCCATTAAAAAGTTTTTCCTCCTTTTTGAATGTTGCTAATAAAACGAGAAAATATTTGAAAATGTTTTTGACTTTTTGTTTAGATGTTCCTAAACGCTGCTCCTTTTTTGTTTTTTGTTTTGTTTTTCCACAAGTTTTCAAATTTTCCTTTTGAAATGTGATGGACATTAGAAAAGATTAAAATTTAGCTTATCAACCGAGTAAATGATACAACACAACGTGTGATGGCCAAAATGTGTGTGTGGATTTTGGATTTTCGTGTATTCAACTGACCAGCATATTAAATTAGAATACAGGGCAATGCAACTTTAATAAATAAATGGTATCGTACACCTTATAAAGCTAAAATGTCTTCAATTTATTTATATGAGCGGTGTTATGTTGTGCACTATCTTTTGGCGATGCCCTCTAGCCACCACGGCTGCTCATATGAGGGGTGCAATTTGTTGTAGTCGCCGTGATCTAGTGGTTGGTGTGTAGGCTTACTAAGACGATAGTGCCGGGTTCAAATCTCAGCTCTGACATCTTGAAAAAAAAGAAATATGAAAAAATTATTTCTTTCGGCGACTACCTCTCAGCAGTCTTCTGGCAAATGCTCTGGGAGTAATTGATTGATATGAAAAAGCTTCTCAAATCTGTCGTTCGGAGTCGACTTTAAACTGTTGGTCTCGGTACTCATGGATAAAGAACAACACGCACAACATGAGTGCTGTGAGATGCTAGGCCGTAACCCTGTCACATGGTTGTAGAGTCTAATTATGTATGCATGTATGTATGCTATTTATTGTATTTCGGGAATAGCAAATAATATCAAACATTTTAAAATAAAGATAGCTCTATTCTTCTTCAAAATATTCCCCTCGATGATCAATAGACTTTTGCATTCGTTCTGAGAAACCTTTTCATTCCTCTTGAGAAACCCTCTTGAACGCTTCATTTGCTTGTTTAGTGTTCGTAAGAACAACACGCACAACATGAGTGCTGTGAGATGCTAGGCCGTAACCCTGTCACATGGTTGTAGAGTCTAATTATGTATGCATGTATGTATGCTATTGATTATATTTCGGGAATAGCAATTATATCTAACATTTTAAAATAAAGATGGCTCTATTGTTTTTCAAAATATTCCCCTCGATGATCAAGAGACTTTTGCATTCGTTCTGAGAAACCTTTTCATTCTCCTTGAGAAACGCTTCATTTGCTTGTTTAGTGCTCGTAAATCGTTAGCCATGCAATTCACCTTTAATACTCAAGAACAAAAAGAAGTCATTGGGTGACAAGTCAGGACTATAAGGAGAATGATTAATTAATTCGATGTTTTAACTGCTAAAAAATACACCTGTTTGCTGATGTTTGTCATGGTTTTTGAACGCTTCAACTACTTTTGACTATGCAGTTCACCTTTGATATTAGAAATACAAAGAACTCATTGGGTGTAAGACCAAAACTCTATGAAGAATGAATCCTCAGTTTCATGTTTTAACTGCTAAAAAAATACTCCTGTTTGCTAATGTGTGCAAGAGCTCACTTTGTCATGGTTTTTGAACGCTTCAACTACTTTTTCGGCGCTCATTAATTGTTGACCATGCAGTTCACCTTTAAAATTCGGGAATAAGAAGAAAACGTTGGGTGCAAGACCAGAACTCGATGTTGAAATTGCTTAAAAATTCAACTGTTTGGCGGTGATTGGGACTGTGAGGAGGATGTTTAAATTGCTCAAAAATTCACCTGCATGACGAGATGTGTGAGAGTTCTCATTGTCATGATTATCGAACGCTTCAGATGCATCTTCGGCGCTCGTAGATAGTTTACGATGTAGTTTGCCTTTGGTATTAGGAATGAGAAGAAATAATTGTGATTGCAACTAGGATGAATAATTAGTTCGATATTTAAACTGCTTAAAAATTCACCTGTTTGACGTGATGTGTGAGAGCTCACAATGTCATGGTTTTCGAACGCTTCAACTGCTTCTTCTGCGCTCGTAGATCTTTGACCATGCAGTTCACCTTTGATATTAGAAATAAAAAGAAATCATAGGGTCTGTACGGCGGATGTTTAAATTGCTCAAAAATTTATCTACTTGACGAGATGTGCGAGATCTCCCATTATTGAACACTTTAAGTGCTTCTTCGGGAAAAAGAAAAATTCATTGAGTGCCAAACTAAGACTGTAAAGGGGATGCTTTGAGTGCTCAACGGTGTTCAACGTGAGTGCTGGCATTGTTTTTCTGTGCTGGCATTTTAATTTTCTTCAAAGACTTACGGCAAAACAAATGGCCGTGATTGCCTAAGAATTGACCATCCTGCATTGCTCAAGCGTAACAGTAGCCACATGACCTATTCGGTTGTGCTTTTTCTACGAACAAATTTTGTTCAATAAAGTTTGTATTGGAATATCCACATGGTCGATTGTATTTATATTTCCAGTTCAAAAGCATATCGTCGCAAGAATTTAAGAACGCTGTAACTGACAAAAAAATCGAAAGTACGTTTTTTGCATCATTTTTATCAGAAAAAAATACGCGTCGATTGATCCCGGTCCCAGATTTCTATGATGAAAAGAAATTCACTTAAGCCGTCTGCGAAATGAAAAATACCAGTGTATTTGTTCTACATTTATGAAAGTTTTTTGGCTCTGGTGAACATTAAATATTTTGTCAGTTACAGCGTTCTTTAATTCTTGCGACTATATATAAGTATGTGATTTGTTACAATATTTTATACGTCTTCTGAAGCACCACAGTTGATCGATGAGAGCCTTTTTTTAACCGCTTGATAAATTATAGGGTATCCAACGAAAATAAATTTTTTTAGAACTAAGTGTTTATGCAAAATCGAATATACGGAAGTGAATCTATTGTGCAATGAAGCCTTTATTGCACAATATGTCAGATGACGATCGTGCATTATCAGTTCATACACTGCTTCGATGTTTGGTAGCACAACAATCGACTTTAAACGACCTTTTGGGAGTTTGTCGGCAACCGAGCTACGATGTAGAATGAATTCACTACACCAGCGATGATGTTTCATCGTTAGGGTGTAAGCCGGGAAGGTATACTACTTTGTTTTGCCACCATTTTGGTAAACATTTGTCTTGACAGTTCACATTTGGAAAAATATTCGGTAAGCCAGCATTTTTAAATCATTAAAACATTTTATCAAAATCAATCATCGATTACTGTGACGATGAGAAGGTTATGTGAAATTTTTTGGGAGAAACAACGTGTCAAGATGTGATGTCGAAGTAAGAGGGACTCTAACTGAAGACTTAAGCATGGATCATAACGTTTTGCGAGATCAGCTGAAAATATTACTGCTATTAAAAAAAGTATTCAAAACAATCCATCAACCTCAATTCGACATCGTACTCAGCAGCTTGGTCTTCAAAGAACAACTTTGGCCACTAGTTTGCACAAATATTTGCATTTGTTTCCATTTAAGGTTCAGTTAACACAAGAGCTCTTTGTTTGTTTATCGCCACATTTTTGTTGAGAAAAATAATCCAACCAAAATCTTATCTTCAAGTTTCCATTTTTTTGACATATTTATTTTCTGAACTCAGTGTAAACAAGACCAATACCACTTGTTTACACACGTTATGAGTACGTTTATGCTAAAAAAATGTCAAACTTTATTATGATATTGCCAGATTTTAGCTATTGACATTAGTGTTGCCAGTAATCCAGTAGACTTACTAAGACATGAGCCTAGGGTTCAAATCTTAGCTCTGACATCTTGAAAAAATTATTTCTTTCGGCGATTACCTCTTAGCAGTCTTCTGGCAAAAGCTCTGAGAGTAAATAACGGAGTCAAGTTTAAACTGTAGGTCCCGTTAGTTATGTATAAAAATTAACAGACACAACATGGCTGCTGCGTGAAGCTAGGCCGTAACCCTGTCACAGGGTTGTAATGTCCAATTACGTATGTATGTATGTTGCAAGTTTTTAAAAAATAAAAATAGTATCTCTCGTAGAGAGACCCTAACCCTTTGACGACGAAGAATGTAAAATTGGAAATTTTCAAATTTTGTTTGCGGATTCTTAATCGGAAACATAACATTTCAAGACTAAAGTGTTGTAAAAAATTAAAAATTTTTACTCCTTATAGGAGAAAAATCATGGGACATATGTGTCCCATTCGTCGTCAAGTATAATTATTTGGGAATAAATACATTATAATTACAGCTCATTTTTGTCGCTATAAAAATAAACATGGGCATTATATAACAGTATAAATTAATTATATAAGAATATAACCAACAACGATTGTAATTGTGGCTTAATTTCTAATCAACTGTCGAACGGTTTACATGCCCTAATTTGTGATTTTATATACGGTTTGAAAATATGTTTTCCTCCAACATCTTTCAACATAATATAATTTTAAGAATGAGCAGATTGCGTAGGTTTTATAAAACTGAAAGTGAAATTCTACAGATTTTGAACGTATCGGATACTGAAAATAATAATAGTTTGATAGTTTAATTCACCAATAGAGTACTTTACAAAACTTTATTGTGAACAGAAAGGTATAATATTTTCCATAAGTAAAAAAGAGTTGAAAGTACTTTTTGGAATGATCTGCCGATACAGATTGTGAGTAATCTTTGATGGTCTACGATGGAAATATATTAAATTCCGTTTATTTCCACGGTTACCACTCGAGACCGTTTTCAAAAAATCCTTTCCCTACCAGTAATAAATCATTTTAACTTAGCTGTTGGAAATTCTTTGAGTCAAGCCAAATGCCAGTCCATAGAAGAGCATACCGTAAAATTTACCAGTCGAAATATACTGAAAAAAAAAAATATGAAGGACAAACCCATAAGTTAGGGGTTAAAATTGTAGTGCTGTTGCATACATACACGGGAAAAAGGGAAGAGAGAGAGAGAGAGAGTTTATCATTGGCGAATCTATTATTCTAGGTGTGGCAGCAGGGCTGGAAAATATGGGAAAAATCTTCGATATCTTTTTGAATAGTCTAATATTACTATATAAAATGATGACCAATGGAATACGAGCCTGTGAAACTTTGCGACAAAATTGTGAACAAATGCCAAAATTTTATGTCAATAAAACGTTTGAACGTGAAGACATCCAGATCATAATGTCAAATCGAATTTCATTTATAAAATGGGTGGATAATCGTGAGGTTCATATGGGATCAAATTTCATAAATCTAATAGAAACTGTAACTGTCAAATGACGCAAGGCTGGATCCGTAAATAAAATTACAGTGGCATGTCCAAAAATGATTTCGCAATATAATACAGCAGTGGGAGGCGTTGATATTATGGACTAAAAAATGATATAGTGTTATGTAACTCCTGATTAACTTTAGTAGGAAATTATTACTTACTTTAGATTTAGATTTACTTACTTTCAGTCGTATTACGAACATGATCGTAAATCGAAGATTATCTTCTAGATTTTGTTTTTGATTTACTGGATTCGAAATTCGTTGGATATTTTCAAACAAGAATGAAAGGATGAGGTAGGAACCGGTGTATTATTTGCACAAGAAATGGAATAAAATGTGCTTTACAGCGAACAGAAATTGTTTTGAAATTTATCACAATTGAGTTCGATATTGTTTTAGTTTATTTATAGGTATAAGATATCATAATTTTAATTATATCATAATATTAATTGCTCTTGCTTTCTTTGTTTTTCAAATATACAAGTTAATAAAATAGAAAACATGCACAAAAAAATATCCCTTATTTTTACCGTTGACGACGAATGGGACACATATGTCCCATACTATTTTCAACCTCCCAAAAAAAAGTATAGAACCGATTCAAAATCTATAAATTAATAAGTTTGTAAAAGGCATTGGTACATCTAATACTAAAAGTTTGTCCAACACTATCAATTCGAAACCGAGATATAAGTAAACAAAAATTGTAAAAAAAAGATACAAATTTTTAAGTTTGAGACCAGTTTAAGCCCAGTTGAAACAAAAATAACTTAATTTTAGTGCATATTCCAAAAAGTGCATTTGTTTTTTATCGAACAACATTGATTACATTACAATTCCTTGGAAAATGGGTCTTTAATGACGAAAAATCTAAATGGGACATATATGTCCCGTTCGTCGTCAAAGGGCTAAAGTGAATATAAGTGTTGATGTCAATCTCTCTACACAGGTATTCAATTGTATATTTCTAGTTTGAAATTCTTTTAAATATCATCCTTGAGCACCCTGTATTCTTTATTTAATATTGTCTGCTTAAATGTCGTTAAATTGCACACGATACTCATATTATGTCCGGTTACAGCGTTTGCATTAGCAATTCATGTAACTTTTTATTGCTAAGCAGCAGCAGCAGCAGCAGCACCAGCAAGCAAATAAAATAAAAGCTAAACAAGTAAAAAACTAATTTAATATGAACAAAACCAACTGTCTAAAGGACATGTAGTTTAAAATACCCCAGAGCAAATTAAAAACTAAACTGTGATATAAAAAATAGAGACAAAAAAAGTTAAGGTGGTCACAACAAAATACGACTTGAATTGAGATAATGAAACACACATTTAGATTAGAAAATATACGCCATTAATTATGTAATAAAAACTAAAATTATATATACTTATTTTGTTTTAATATTTAAAACAAAACAAAAAAAAACCCTAAAAGTAATCTATTGTGTCTGTTTCAAAATTTGAAATCGACTTTACATAAAAATCTTTTAATTTTTTAAAGTCAGCAAGTCAAGTTGGTTGTTAGTTTTGTAAATTGATGCGTTAATGATACCAAACAATCGTTAATTTTTGAAAATATTAATTTGTTTTCAATTTATGTAAATAAGCAAAGAAAGCCTTTTTGTACAAATGGGTTTTTTTTCTTCTATTAAATAAAAAAGGCGCTGCAACATATTTCTACCCTGTTTACAAGAACCTGAACATAATAAGAAATCCTTTAATTCCCATATAAATTTCAATAGAAGAGGAAGGAAGGGAATATAAAATGTAGATAAAAATCAAGTTTTTTAAAAATAATTTTCAACCAAAATATTAAAAAAAGGAGACAGGATTCCATAAAGAAAATAAGTTTGTAAGATTTCTTTTTCGTTTATTTAAAATCAGCATCATCAGTTGCCGACAAATGACAACTTAATCCCATGTTTCTTCACATAATTTAACACGAGGTTGAGTACGTGCATACTCAGTCTACCCCTTAAATAAAGGGATATGATTACTGGAAACAGAATATTGCAGATCGGTATTAAAAATACTCTAGAAAAAAAAAAAAAACATCGAAACGCTGTAAATTATGTAAAAAAATCTTCTTGTTTTTGCTGACGTTTACTATAGACAGAAGAAAATTTAAATATCAAAACGGAAAAAACACAATTGTATAGCAAACGAATAGATTTCGTTATAGTTGAGTGATTTTTATGGTTTACATTTATTTAAATCAGTTTTTTTTGTTCGTTTTGACTTTTACAAAAATTCCAAGATTTTTTGAATGTGGTTTTATATGGGCTTCGTTTTCCAAATCAGAAAGGGTTAAAAGTCTTTTCTCATTGGTTAAAAAAATGACCAATTTGTAAGAGACATTTAAATCCAAGATTTTTGAAATTGAATTTGAAAATTATTATTAGATCTAATCCTATTATTGCCTCTATTATGCTTCGTAACTGAACTAAGTAAATTGAGTTGTCAACTCAACTTTTTTTTGGTGTTATGATGCACAACCCTGCAAGAACACTGATGGTCATTAAACTGACAATATGACTGGCATTGCTGACTGGAATACCAATCAGAAGTGTCTGTAACTTTCTTAAAAACTGATGGAAATATATGGGCACATGTGATTTTGCATTCAACTTTAACTTTAATTCTGTGAGCTAGTGTACATATATCTGAACTCTTTACTCTAACGCGTTTGACAACTTAAGGATGATGTCAAAATTAGTCAGTACTGATGAGCATATCAGTCACAATTCACTAACAATCCTGATGAAAGCACAAGTTCAACGATAAGTCTATGCTTCTTATTTCTCTCAGAGGACGACCCCTACTCATGCAGTATATTATGCTGGTCTAGGAAAATATGTAATGGGAAGGGTTAGAGAGAGAGTAGTGCTTGTGCGCTTAATGATATCGTAATTGACAGGAAAAACAGTCGCTGGAAGATGGTTCCATAAATAAGTGGAGCGACTAAAGAGCGAATTTTCTCTATAATGCATTGTTCGATTCACTGAACAATCAATCAGAAAAGGATGTGCTTTGAAGAGATACGAGCCGTCAACAAAAATAAATAAAATTAGTAAGAAGATCGAGGGAAAAACAATATGGAATAATAATTTTGTATTTATTTTTTAGAACTAAATCTAATTTTATGAAATAAATACATACTTCAGCTTGTTTTAATCTCTATACACAGAACAAATTATTATCAATTAACTTGTTAATTGAAAACAAAAATTTGTTTTGATTAAATTATTTAATTGGTTTGATTAACTTTTTAATGTTTACCTTTAGTTAATTCTACAATTTTTTAATTGAAACACATTTTTAGTTTTTCTGTATAGTAGACAAAACTTATACACACACTTACACATAATTGGATATTGCAACCCTTTTTCAGAGTTACGGCCTAACTTCTCTCAGCACTCATTTTGTGTGTGTTAATTTTTATCTACAAGTACCGGAAGCTACAGTTTAACGTTGAAAGCGAACAACAGACTTGAAAAGCTTGTTCATGGTAATTGGTTACTCTCAGAGCTTTTGCCCAACGACTGCTATAAGGTGGTCAACGAAAGATATGTTTTTTAAAATTTCTTTCCTACAAGATAGTAGAACTGTGGTTTAAAACTGGAGCTCTCGTCTAGTTAGCCAAAGCACTATATACTAGAGCAATGACCAAAAAGTAGTTTCTTTTAACAAAAGTAAACTTGAGAAAGGTTATATCCATTTTCCATTACTATGACTATGAAATAATAAATTATATTTTTCTTGTGATATTATAGTCCCCGTGGTATAGTGGTTAGTTTGTTGGCTTACTAGGACGATAGTGTCGAATCCAAATCTCAGCTCTGACATCTTGAAAAAGAAATATGAAAAAATTATTTCTCTCGGGAGTAATTGCTTGCCATGAAAACGCTTCTCAAATCTGTCGTTCGGAGTCGACTTTAAACTGTATGTATGATATACAAATTCTATTCAATTGAGTCAAATTACAAAACAAAGATATACGTTTAACAAATAAAGTCAGAGTGTTATTCTAACAAAGTTCTATTAGTGACTGGCAACCTAAAAAATGTACTTTCCCAACCGAAAAAGTGTTTCACTGATATATGGCCAGCTTTTTCAAGCTCAAAAAATTATTTATTATTTCTTTATTTGTTTACTAAATTACAATACAATATTAAATTATATTTTAATTAATTACTACGAGCTGAGTCTCAGAGCAGAGTCTCTGCTGGGAATACAACCTACAAGCCTTGCACTAGCAGATTAGCACACTACCCTCTAGACTACTAGTTGTAATCGTTCTAATAGGAAAACCTTGAATTTTACGCCACCAAGGCTTCAACTATATTTGACTCTATGTCAATAACACTGTATAACAATTTCAAACTTTTTGCAAAATTACGGGGTACTGTATCTGATACAGAAGACTAAAAAAATATATACGTGTGTCTATCTACTATCCTTTTTGCATACTTTACATAACCAGACTACATTCCCTATTTCTATTTGTAGTGGAAAATGATGATAAAAATAAAATAACCAAGAAGGCTAGTACAAATTTTAAGTACAAAAGTACTTAGTACTTTAAAGTGACACCTTCCCGATAGGGATGGGTTGATCTACATTTTTGAAAAATAACTAAATTAAACCTAAATGGACAATCTTGAATTTGATTGTTTTTAGGTGTTTAAGTTAAGATTTGGGCTTTGGTGTGTTCTGACATATATAGTAAAATTTTATGGCAAACATTTCATCCCCGCCCCTCCCATTTTTCTGAGCGCTTTTTACGATTTGTTAAAATAAAGCCGAAAAACACAGTTATGCGGGGGAGTTAGAGGGTTAATATGTTCTACGAAAATATTTGCCGTAATATTTTCTACAAAGTTGCTAAACATACCATACACCTCAAATGTAAGGAAAACATAATATTATACACCGATATGCTGCAAGAGTTGGCCAAAGAAAATTTGAACCGCTTCTAAATCAAAATTCCGAAATGATCTGTCAAAACGCCCACACACGTATAAGTATATTTTTTAGTCTCCTATCCCAGGATCAATTGTCAGAACCCCATAGTTTTTTTTTGTGTTGAACAGTGTTATCTAAGCAAAAAATCAATTTCTTCTCCTCGACAGTTCTTAGAGCACTATTGAAGATTCTGTAAATTCTTGATAGTAGAGGTTTAAATAATGCCATTTTTTTTTTATTTGAGACCAATTCTCAGGGGTAAACCCCTACTAAATGCAGTGCATTGTATTGGAATTTTTAAGGAAAGGACAGTACATTATGACAACAGGACATATATTTTTTTCTTATATTATTAAGCGCCTTAGGAATGGGACAAATTGCTGTGAATTTATCATTCAAAGACCAGTGTTATACCTTCACCCCTGAATGATCAACAGCAATTGCCTCATCGTGGATTGTGGTGAGTGCCTTTGCTAAGTATGTAGGTACATTTATGTACAGTACATTTATGACAGAACATACATTTTTTTGTTTTTCTTATATTACTATTAAGCGCCGTAGGAATGAGAAAAGTTGCTGTGAATTGATCATTCAAAGGCCAGTGTTATACCTTCACCCTTGAATGATCAACAGCAATTGCGTCATCGTTGCATGTTGATTGTGTGGTGAGTGCCTTCGCTAAGTATATTTAGTAGGTTTAGCTGTTATCTACTACTTTCCAATAGGTGGCGTTTTTCTCCTGATCATTCGGTTTTTGTTGACATAGGTTAAGGTGGAATAGAGTAGAATATTGGGGAGCAGTTTCTTTGTAGATGGTCTTCTTGGAGGGGGCGGGTGAGGGACCTCTTATATTTAAATTATAATTTTGAAAAAACCGCAAACTAACTTTTTCATTTTTCACCTTTGCTGGGATTTGAACCTGGGCCTTTGGGGTTTTTGTGCGAGCGCTCTAACCACTATACCACGCACCCCCCACTCTAAACTAATCCAGCTATGAATCAGTAACAGAAATACAAGTAAAGTCTTAAATGCCTTTAAAAACATCGTTTCAGCTCTCTCGTTATATAAACTTAATGCCAACTTGTGGAAAGTCTAGTTCCTGAAAAGGAAGATAATAAAATCTATTGCCACCAGTCTGGTAATCGTGTAAAACCTAACAAACTTCACTGTCGGACTAAAGGCCAAAATTACTTAATTTTCCCAGAGATACCTCATTCTTTTTGAAATGACATTGCCAATGCTACTCTTGTCGCATATACATTTTTAGATAGTTGTGATCGTTTCAGAATAATGGCTAAACGGAAATACTACTCAAAGGCAATGCAGTATTTTGAAAACTTTTAGAAAGAATATCACCAGGTGCAGGTGCTTGATCTTTTTTTTCCCTTTTTGCAATAACAATCAACTGTCAACGTGACTAAGGTTTGATTACTATTGCTAACCATAATCGACCCCTAAAAGTTTACTTGTCAACCGACATTTATGTTCTGGCATCAAAAATTAGATTTAAGAGATAAGGCACGTACCATGTAAAACACTTGTAATTTTGTTTTTCACAATTAACAAAAATAACAATAAAAAATGATTTAAATTATTAATTTGTTTTTATTTTTAATTTTTTTTTATTATTTCATTTTGCATTAAAATTTAAAGAAAATGTGGTGGCGGAGTAGCTCTCTCTATCCAGCCAAGTGCTAAACATATAACCCAATGAACATTTTTTAAAGACAAGTGCTTTTGAAAAACCCACAGGGAATTTAAATGTGTAAACAACACAACGATTGAGATGGCAGCCTGCGTACATATAACACTTTGATGTGTCTCTCAGTAATAATACACGTACGAGTATACATAGTAGACGATGATGCCACAAATATGTATAAATGTGGCAGTAAGTGAGTGTAGCATTAAATTAATAAAACACTTAAAACAGATGTTAAACATTTTTTTTTGTTTTTCATTTTAAGAAGTTTTATGAATTGTTTTTAAAACAAAAGCGGCCTCTAATGAGTTGTGTGGTAGAGAAAAAATATTTAGAAAAAAAACAACATGTTTTTATGTGTTAAAATAACAATTTTCCAACATAAATGTCAGGGTAATAGCTTATGAGTTTGTTTATATTTTTTTCTTTTTTATTAAAAATTTTTCAATTCTTAAAATCATTTAAAACAAATTGAAGCAACAGAGAATAAAAGCCAAAGCAACACCATAAACAAATAATTGAATTATAAAAATAAAAATAAAAAATTGTTTATTTGTTTAGAAAAATGGCGCACGTGTTCAAAAAACACAATTCCACTACAAGATTTTTCTATGACATAAAAAATATAAATAAAAGACCCACCGATGATATATCAGAGACACTTCATAACGAACAACGCCGACTCATAAATATAATTTTTTTTTCTTTTAAGAAAAATCTTGAAATGAAGTGGCACATTGCTTGTAGATATTATTCTTACAGCATCAGTACAATTTTAATGTGCGGCTTAGTGCCGCAACAATTAAAAACTTTTAAAGAATTTTAATAAAAAATTAAACAAAAATCATAAAAAAAAGAAGAATAAAATATGAAAAATAATTAACTTTAATAGTTTCTTTTCTCTAGAATTTACGCGTATTTTAAAATAGTTTTTGTGATTTCATATTTTTGATCTTATCATCGGTTCATCTTTCTTTACTAGCTAACCACTATGTATCTCTTAAGCACCTCTTACCACGTGCTCACGCGTGCTTAAGTGTAGTGAAAGTTTGTGGCATTTCAAGCCACTGTAAAATTGCGTTGGTCGCTCAATTACAAGTGTAATAAAAAGCTTTTCTTGGTGTTTTTTTTTATTATTTGAAAAAGAAAATTAAAATAAAAGGCTTTAATTAGAAATTGATGGTGGGACATATGGATATGGGTCAAGTACTATAGTGGGCTTTAAGCCACTTACAAGTGTTTAACATGAAATGCATTTTATTTACATTGAAAGAAGTGCTACCGAATGAGAGTAACGGCAATGTAGTTTGTAAGAAGTCTTTATTAGAAAGAATATTTCTTTAAAAATAAAACAAAAATGTATGTACATTAGTGATGGAAATGTTGGCACCATCGTATATTTTTTAGTACTATTTGATTAAAAAAAAAAAAAAGAAATAACGTGGTACTCCTCTAACATATTTAATACTTTCAGACATCGTCATGTGGTAGTTTATGTGCTCTATCCGCCATTTCATATTTTTTGTATGTGTCGAGTTAATGATGCCATGAGTCGAGGTTTTCGACCCAAAATTTTTCAAGTCTGCAACTCCTTTTTGGATATCTTGTTCAGTTTCGGAGATAAATCGCCGAAAACGGATGGCAGACTTGAAGAATTTTTGGTTTCAAAAACCTAAAGTGGCATCATTAACTCGAGATATATAAATTGGCGGATAGAGCACATAAACTGCCGCATGACGACATGTTTAGAAACTTGAAAATAATTATTTCAAATGACTAATAATTTCGCCTATTTTTAATTACTTCTTATTAGATGACCCGAGTGAATATATCACAGCGCTAGTGGACATTTTCGTAATATAATAGAGTGAAAATGCCTATTTTCGTCTACTTGACTTATACAATTCAATGTTTAATGGTGACTTCATGTAAATGTTGACAGCGGCTACGCTTCATACGCTGAGTCCAATTTCGGCACACTCGGCCGGTATTTCACGAATTAATTCTTCAATATTAGCTAACAATGTGCCAACCGTAACAGACTTCTCCTTATAGAGCCTTAACATATCCCCATAAAAATAGTATAAAGGCATTAAATCGCATGATCTAGGCTGGCTACTGAATGGTACCAAACCTAAAATAAACAGTTTACCAAACTCGCCTCTTAATTGGGTAATTTTTCGTGTGCTGAAAGGCATGTGGCACTGTCTTGTTTAAAGCACATGTCAGCTAAGTTCAGCTCTTTCATTTTGGGCAAAAAGAAAAAAAAAACGTTTAATCATCGCATTTTAGCGCTCGCCTTTCGCAGTTATGGTCCTACCTTTGTCGTCTGTAAAAAAAAGTACCATTGGACCGTACCTTTTTAAAGACCACAAAGACCTGCCAAACACAAGGTTTTTTCGGAATATATTGAAAGTTCTTACAAATCCTACGGCTTTTCTTCACACCCAACACGGAAATTTTCTTGTTTACGTATTCTTTCAACTAAAAGGAAGTTTCATCGTTGAAAACAATTTTTTTATATAACTTTGTGGTAAACTGTGTGGCTTCACTTCTTGCTCTAACTTGCACCAAATTCTTTCACAAAATTTTCTTCAGGGGACCATTTACTTTGAACGGCACCGTTTCACTAATTCATGATCTTCAACAACGCTGGGGGACACAAGTGCGATATTTGCCTCAGTCCGTACTCTGTGTATGCGTGTTGGTGGTTCAATGTCCAATAATGTAAGTTTCGTGGGAAATCTAGTCACATGATTCCGAATAGCCGCCTCAGAAGTCCACGATGCAATTTCCTAAAAGAGCATGAGTTATGAATTTAATAATCTGCAAACGATATTCGTTTGTAAGTCGATTGTTTGTTCAGTGAAAACTGCAAGTGTATGTGTATAAAGAAAACAAGGGACAAAAGTATTTTTACACCGCAAATATCTTGAGATTGGAAATAAAAGCTGTACACTTATTGATTAACACCAATTGGAATTACGATATAATCAGAATGTCCAATATATTATTTTTAGATATTCCAAATTATAGAATTTTAAAATAAAAAAATGTTTTCTGTACTCTAGAGGTTAAAAAAAGTACTTTCAAAAACTTTTTGATACTCAAATAAAGATCTCATTTTCAATCGTTAATGTACTTTTACATATTGAACGGGAGTCCGCTGAAATGGGTGTGGCTGTAAATGAGAGCAAGACGAAGCGCATTTTATTGACGAGTAAGAACGTTGAACGTATCGGCTTCAAGTTTACAGCCGGCAATTATACATTTGATGTGGTCAAGAAGTTTATATGCCTGTGCACTGCTATTGCTAGCAAGAGTCATGTCATTCTGATTATCATGCGAAGAATCAGACTGGCCAACAGGAAGTTTTACGGTCTTGGTAGGCAAAGACCTCAGTTCCACGAAATTATTACTCTACAGGTCGCCTATTCTTCCTGTGCTTCTCTATGGTGCTTCTCTCGTTTGTATCAATTCAGGGGTTCTGGGAATGTTTGAAAGAAAATTTTTTGGCAAGATCTTTGGGTCATTAGAACCTATTACAGTATTTTTCGTTTAGCTGCACATTCAAGTTTGCATGAAAATTCGTGCACTTACGCAAAATGTTCTGCTACGCAGTATGCACTTAGCAGCATAAATAACGCTGCTAAGTGAATTCGCCTGCCTGAATAAAAGTGCTCTTACGTAAAAGTTTTTTCTCTTTGCAAAATGGATTTATATATGCATCTTTTAATAATCAATAATTTCAGAGTCATATGTAAAAATAG
Source organism: Metopia argyrocephala (assembly GCA_963576795.1). Lineage (NCBI taxonomy): Eukaryota > Metazoa > Arthropoda > Insecta > Diptera > Sarcophagidae > Metopia > Metopia argyrocephala. Next base: position 100,611,964 of record OY756210.1, read on the forward strand.
TTAAACAAGAAAAACAATTTATTTAAAAATAAAAGAGGTACATAAGTCATTTAAATTCAAATTTCATTAAAAGCAAAAAAAGAAACAAAAGTCAACAACTAATACGTACTACATATTAACCAAGTAAGTAATATGTGCTTTTGAAAAATATTTAGTAATACTTTTTTGCTTTAAAGCACGTACTGATTGCTTAAGAAATGCATTTTCTATTTCATCCAAAGTGCCATCAATATTATTTAAAAAGCAATATTTTTATAGCACATCTAAAACGGTTAAAGCCTCCTTCATCGTCAAAACATTTTTCAATTGTTCCTCTGTTTGGTTGTCTCGTACAGCATCAATCAACAATATCTACGTCATTTAAATTTCCATAGCATTCGAAGCTATCATCACATCTTATATAGCTTTCATAGTTAGAAAATAATTCAATTCGTTACTCTCTAATATTTATACCTCAGAACTTGACGCCTCATAGTTTCTGTTATGCATTTTTACATACTCGTACATATCTATAATTACCTTTTAAAAGCAAGTATATATTGTTTCAGGTCGGTTGGTAAGACCAAGCAATTTTTATAAAATACAGGGCATCCAAAAGCGAAATTGACTTGTATTTATATTTTTATACATATAATTTATAATTCAGTGAATTGAGTTACCACATAAACTACGTAATTTTTTTTCCTTTTTTTTTTGTTCTTAAAAATAGCGATTGCCATAATAATTTTTTTTTGTGTTTATAAGGCACTTAAGAATAATATTTTGTATTAAAAATAAACATTGCTGACAAAAAATCGAATGCTCTTATTCAAAATATGCACTTAAGCAAAATGCACGTAAACGATTTTTTTTCATACAACATTTAGCCATCATACACAATACTTTGTATTTTGTGCAGTTAGGCAGAAAATGCAGCTAAGCGAAATGCAGCTAAACGAAAAATACTGTACTTATGAGCTGTATGAGCTTCTCGTCCATGTAGGCTTTGTACAGTGCATTAAGACTATATTTTTCGAATGGAGAGATCACCTCTAGAGAAAAAAGTTTTCGATTTGAAGGTCACTGGACGTCTGCTTAAAAGACGAGCATGTTTATGTTGGATAGACCAGGTAGATGAAGCCCTGTAATCAATTGGTGTGAGAGAATTGGAGAAGGCGTGTACTTAGCAGAGGCGCTTTGAAACTAGTGTTGAGGCAGGCCGAAAGCCGTTAACGGTTTGCTATTGTATATATGTATGTACGACATAGGTCGGCATTTCATAGCTGAATTCAGCCGGGAGAGTTCGCATGTATTCTTACGCTCTTTCATTTTGTCCTCTCTATGCATTAGTTTTTTTGCAAAAACACTTAAAGAAATGTATCATGTTACGAGACAAATGTTGTTTTATGTTTTAGTCGTCAATGAACTGCTGACGAGTGCACATATGTATCGGATGTTTTAATTATTTTTTATGAAAATAAAATTATTTTTTAGATAAATTAAAAAAAAATTTATGAAACTCTAAATATATTAGATTATTATTATTAATTCAAGATATTTAAGTGCATTTTTTTTTCTTTTTAATAAACTCACACAAAATTTCTTAAATTATTATAATAAATGTGAGTTGTAAACTAAAAAACAAGATATTATAATTTTTTTTTAAGATCTTCCTTCAGCAAACGGTTAGAACTACTGAATTTCACGTACCTGAATTAGATATACCCGATATGTTTCCTTCAGATGTAAAAGCAAGTTCCTAGTTCACGCCTAGTGATATGTACGTTAATAACATACATACTTATATATGAATTCACACATTTTTTTGTTCAGTGCAGTTCTCTTCCATGCTCACTAACACAATTACAAATCAATTTTGCCGACCTATGATGTACGAGTAAATAGAAACTAAGTCAATGTCTGCTTAACTATTTTTTGATATATTGCAATAATAATTTGTTCATTTTGCATTTTTATTCTCATTAATTATTTATTCGGTTACTTTTTTTTATAAACGATTAAAAGATTATTACATTATTTATGAGCTAATTTGTGTATAAAAAAATAATAATTTGTTGAGCACATGTTGTCCTGCTGCTATTGAGTGTTTTCAACACCTTTTCTATGGCATATTAATACGAGTATTACGACGGCATAATTACTTATATTTTCTGAATGACAGAAACAATTTTATGCCCAATTAAATTTCTTGACTATTTTCTAGTTTTAGCCTTTTTTATTTTATTACACGAGTATCTTACCCCACAAACTAACCAGGTGAGAGGTTTATTCGTTGCATAGCATAAAACTTTTCTTTTTAATTCTATTAACACATTGAAACAAAACTTTTACTGGCAAAACTCATTAAGTTTACACTTTAAAAGAGCAGCCAATAAATTTAACTGAAAAAACTATGACTAGAAAACTTCAACACACAATAGTTATCCGTAATTAAATGCTAGAAATGAAAAAATAGATACACAAGGGCCACACATACAACACCCTTTGGATATAAAATTTGCATAATTTCTTCTTTAGTACACATTTTTTCATGTCATCGAATGTTAAAACGTTTTGAAAATGGTTTTAATTATAAGAAACACCTTTTTTTCTTTTTCTAGGATGTCTAATTTTAAATTAATATTTTTTTTAATTCTATTAAATTGGCTCAGAGAAAAAAAAAGGAGGAAGAAGTTCAGGGCCATGTATGTATTTTAAATAAATTTTTTAAGGCATTTTGTTCATTGCCGTTGCAAATAGTTTCGTTACATTTTTCTAGTTTTTTCTGAAAATTAAAACGCAAAATATGACATTTGCTTCAGAAATTTTAAATTGTTTCCAAGTAATTGTTGTGACTAAATAATAGAGAAAAAACAAATGAAATATTTTATTTTATATTTTAAGGCAAATAAAGAAATATGGAAAACCAGATGTTAAAGCTAACAAAACAAATATTATACGGGTAGGATGACTAATTGTGCAAGAATGGGGAGTTACTCGTATTGTGCAAACACAGTTCATGTAAAATTATTGTCAAAGAGTACAAGCATTTATTGTCTAGTGTGTCTAGTTAACTGAGGGTTTTTCACAGTTTATTTCATTGTTTTTTCAAATCATTTATACGAAGTGGAAGTTTTAGACTCTACTAAGCGCGTTTATATCACAAATACATATTTTTTAAACGTACTTTTTAGTTGGAATGGTCATAACTCCCACCAGAAACTAAAGTGCCAAAAAGAAATATTATTCAGTGAACCATTATTTTACTGGGGTTTCTAGATTACATACATAATTGGCCATTACAACCCTGTGTCAGGGTTACGGCCTAGCTTCTCGCAGCACTCATGTTGTGTGTGTGTTAATTTTATCTATGAGTACCGGAGACCTACAGTTTAAAGTCGACTCCGAACGACAGATTTGAGAAGCTTTTTCATGGAAATTAATTACTTCCAGAGCTTTTGCCAGAAGACTGCTGAGAGGTAGTCGCCGAAAGAAATAATTTTTTCATATTTCTTTTTTGCAAGATGTCGGAGTTGAGATTAGAATCCAGCGCTATAGTCTTAGTAAGCCAACACACTACCACACAGCGACTACAATAAAATTCTGGATTAAAATTACATTAATTTAAAGAATGGTGAACCAGTATTATGGCTAAAATTAAATCTATATGTTCCTCTATAACTGAAGCTATAAGTACATAATATACATACGAGCTTATCACGCAAAGATGGTAGTAAATACCGGCTACCTCACAAAACATATCGTTTTTTGTTTCAAAGCGCCACGTGGTTTATAATTCTTTTTTTTTTTTTTTGAAATTACAGCGAATTTCTTAACAAGGGAATAATTGGGCAATTCCATTCTTTCATTTTAAAGATTTCTTCAGTTAATTAAAAATTAAAACTGGGACAAATGCTTTTTGACAGAAAGTTTAATGATGAAAAAGTTGTGTTCAAGATGTACTCCGTATTTGCTCACAACAGAAGAAAAACAGTGTCTTGGGAATGTTTTGTGGGAGTGTTTTGCGATATTCCATACTAATAAAGACGAAGTTTAGTGAATAAGACATGGCTTTACCACTTCACACTTGTGACAAAGAAATTATTAAGGCAGAGAAGTGAAATAGGAGAGTCGAATTCCGCAATTCTCAATAAAGAAAGTGTTTTCAATGAACAAGTTCAGATATCCGCTAATACGGTCCCCAGAACCATAAAATTAAATTTCGCAGAGATTTAGCCCCTTCATTAAAGATTTACCAACAATGAGGAGGGGGAGTCTTCGACTGATGACCACTGAACATGGCTAAGAAATATATTTCTCGCTAAACAGGAAGTTGAGAAACAAAGAATTTTTTATTTTTCAAATTTATTAATTGTTTCTTTGATAGGACGGCTAGTTTTGGAAATGCTCTCGTATTAAATTACAATTAAACCTCACCGCTGATTAGAAGCTGAACTAAGCGGGGAAAAAATGGTGCATAAGATTTAAACGTGAATTTATTTTCTGTATCATCGGAATTTTAGAAGGGAGTAGGGCAAAATTTTTACTGCCAAACTGAAAAAAAATGGATTTGCTTTAAAAAATAGGTTGCAACTCCCACATTGATGCTATGCAGACTAATGGCCTGTTTCTGTATGACAAACAATTTTAGGCAATTTAAAATTTATATGAAAACTGCTTAAAATTATTTAAAACTTTAGTGTTTTTCATACAAATTTTCAATCGTTTGAAATTGTTTGTCATACAGAAACAGGTCATAAGGCGACTGGGCAATATAAGCAAATCGCTCATGTTATAGTAAGACATGGCGTCAATCATATTGTTCGACTTAAAATCACTTATACGGCAACAGCTTGGTGGAGAAGGCTAAAAAAGCTATCACCACAAAGAAATTAGGCAAGATATAGAGACTTGCCTGCCTCGGCAAAACCAGGGAAATGACATTTTTTTTCTTTTTCTTTGATTAACCCATTAACTCCCAAATGAAAACCAAGAACAATTTTTAATATTCAATATTTATAACTAGATTTAAACAACATTTTTTACAGTACAGTAAAAGAAAAAAACCAAAAAAAGTATTCTGAGTTGTGTTTTTTCCAGGGACCGGAAATAAGAGTTATTTTTCAATTTTTGAAGAAATAAATCATACATAAATGAACATTGTAGAAAACTTTTAATTACACCATCATGATTTTTAGGCGAAATGCATCCAACATATTGCATGATTTTTAAATTTTTAATTTTTATTTTAACAATCAAAAATAAGAGTTATTTTTGATTTTTATTTTTTTTTTAATGAAAAATAAAAGTTATTTTTGATTTTTATATTTTTATATCAATAATAAAAATCAATCCAAAACTCTTATTTATTTGTTGATGCCGTATGTATTATAGTATGCTATTTCATTCAAATTTCTATATGAATATAATATATTATGTGACTTATCCATTATCAGCTGTAAAAACATGAATGCATAGAAATAGCTTATAAGTTTTGGCTGCCATTCAAGTCAGTGTTAAGAGGTCGCTTTCAGGTGTTCAATTTTACCATCATAATTGATTTTAAATGTTCCTCAGATAAATTATATCTCCCAATATTAATCTGATTGCTGAAAATGACCTTTCTACACTGACTTGAGCGGCAGATACAGAATGAACAATTAAAGGTAATTTTCGAAGTCATGGAAACACAAATTTTTTGCTCTCCCAATATACTAATAAATTAGCAGAAGTATCTAAACGCTTTTCTTTGACATATTACCTATGTCACGAATTTTGAATTGATTTTTATTATTGATATAAAAATATAAAAATCACAAATAACTCTTATTTCTTGATTTTTTTGATAAAAGTCATAAGAGTTACGGTCCCTGGTTTTTTCAGGTGTACTAAGCTTAGTACAGCAGCACTTAGTATGCTATAGCTCAAAAAATTCTATACTAACTAAACCGTTTTATATTGCTTTTATTAGAATGTGATGTTATCAAGTAAATAAACTGCTATTTAACGTTCTTCAAAGTTAACTGATGTAAAATAAACTACATGACCATTCACAATCTCACAAGAAATAAGTCACCAAAATGGAGATTCCTAGATAACTAGCCAAAATGGAGATTCCCATAATTGATATTTTTCAACAACAGCTACGTGGATGTTGCATTTACTCTTATTGACTGATAAAAAGCGTTTCCCGGGTAAAAACTGCATTTTATAATTTTTACTTGAACTTTAAGTTGTGTACTATATATAGTACAGCGGGCGGAAATGGGTTAAGGCCAGCACTCAGTGGACGACCTCACTAACACAGTACATTGTGCTGATTTAGGAAAATATGTTATAGGAAGGAGGAAAGAGGCACTAGTGCTTGTGGACATTTGATTAAAACTTACCGATATCGTAATTGTCAGGAAAAACATTCTCTGGAATGGAATGTCCAACAATGGAGGCCCTGATTGGTTTAACACGACTTCACATTTATGTGAGGGCGGACGAACATGCAAATATTTTGCCATTTTTCATAGGGTGGTCAGTAACTGAACTAATCTCTTGGTTGCTTTGCCTTTAGAGTAAGATAGAATAGAGTTACCGAACCAGAAGCATTTATTTTTATTGTGTTTTATTTAAATGGGTACACCGATGCAATCAAAGTCGGCAGCGAAGTCGGTGCTGAGCCTGTGGTCATTACTATTTGTGCTGACATCAACCTGGACAGTGGGATCAAAGGCAAAACTATTAGTATTTTATAGGATAGCCAAACCAGTACTAGCTAGCACTTGGAAGGGAAAGGGAAGTTCTGTAACTACCACAAAAGATCCTTTGGGTCGCAGTGTCTGCCTTTGGGCATGTTTATTCCTTGATAGTAATAATAATAGCATTTGGAAATATAGTCTAATTGTTTTGGGTGGCTGAACATTGTGGTGTGAGCTGCAATCAGGCTGCGGTTGCATTGGCTGGGAAGGGAATAGTGACAATTTATATACAGTGCTCCGGAGCCATACTGTGCAGCACTGCTTTCTACTATTATCAGCCTGATTAAAGATTGGGAAGTTCGTAAGTTCTTTAAATGCTCGAACGTTTAAGTTGGTGTTAGACACGCTGAGGCAGTGATTATTTGACAACTTGGACGAATTTCTGATGTTCTGAAGTACAAAAGACTAAACCTGAAACTCTGTATGGAATTTCTTATGTCTTTGTTGATTGTGCTTCCAATTATCAGAAACAACGGAACACACATTGTGTGAATGTACTGTTCTTTAATGATTTAAATTTATCCACTACTGGATAAAAAACTGATGACGTTTATTAAGAAGGCAATAGGTCTGCTGAACAAACAGTAGACTCGAAAGGACAGAACAGAACTTATAAGTTGCAGTGATTTGCAATTATTCTGCGTCTAAATTGGATATTAATATGGCTCATACATAAGCATAAAAAATAGAATCATCTAGCACAAAGCACAAAACTTTTGAAGACCTGAATAATGGAAATATAATAACTTTTAAAGAAATCATACTCTTTAGAGCGATACAAAATTTTGAAATATTTTTTAATTTCTAATTGGGAGGACACTTTCAAGGCTGATGCTTCTATACAAATAACTATAAAAAGACCTATACCGAGTTGTTGCGAACTGAACTAAGTAGACTAGGTTGATAGTTGGTAAAGTAGCCTTTTCTATTTTTAAGGGACTAGCACTCTGTATTTGGCATACCTTCGAAACCAAAACAATATTTTTTTTTCTTCATTTTCATTTTCATTTCAGTTTTTATTTTTTAATGACATCCTATAAGTGAAGTTTTTGCAATACGAAAGGGAGATTAATATCAGCATTAATATTTATTCAAAGTCTTAAATCAAGCAGACCAGACCAGACCCTTTTGTGCTAATGCAACTTCAACCGCTTGCATTACATTTTAAATTTATTTATTCGTTTTTTTCAATGTGATGACATCTTAAATTCATACAACTTGATGTCTTTTTTTTTTGTTTGATTGTTTGTTTGTTTGTTTGTTTGTTTGTTTTTTACATGTAATGATGAATTGAAAACCTAAAAGTTTCATTAAAAATGCAACCATGTAGAAAAAACTCAATTAAGCCACAGAAATGCCCCTTCACATAAAACATATAAAACCATGTTGTAACTACGAGTTAAATTAAAACACGAAAGAGATGCACAAAAAATAAAAAAATTATTGAAAAAATAATAAAAAATTGAAATGCCAACAAAAAACATAAAATTATTAGAACAAAACCAAATAAAATAAAAAAAAGAACTACAATTTTGGTTAGATATTCAAATAGAAAAGAAATGACAGCGATGATGACTTTGATGGTTGAAAAAATTAAGGACAATAGAAACCTTCAGGGGGTTACAAATTACTGTTGAAAGTGCATTGGTAACCGTTGCGATGACCAGTCAGTCAGTCAAACAAAAGTGAAGCCCAAAATGCAGTTGGACGATTACAAATGAATGTGAAAATTTTGCAATGAAAACAAATTGGAAATCCTATTCATTGCATTTCAGCAAAAGAAAAAAAAAAACAAAAAATATTGGTTTTATTTGTACGAGTAAAGTATAGAAAACAGTAAAACAAAAGTGACAGTTTGACCGCAGTTGTTGTTCCTATTATTGTTGCAACACATTGAAAGAGAAACAACGAAAAACAAATATTGTTTTTAATGTTTTTGACACAAAGTACAGTTCACTTTACAAGTTTACTAAGAATCGGCGTAGAAAAAAGGCCGATGATGTTGTTTGATAAACGTAATCCAGCCGTAAAATCATTAACCTAAGAACGGAAAAATATTACAACATTAGGAATCGAAAATAATGCCTTATATAGACATTATTAATGAATAATACACAGAGATTTCATTTTTTTTTTGTAAGACCAATACTCAGGAGTAAACCCCTACTCATGCAATGCATTGTATTAGAATATTGAAGATAGAATATGGACAGAATAGATATTTTTTATATGTCAATGAGACAAGTTGCTATCAGTTGGTCACTCAAAGGCTAGAGTTATACCTTCACCCTTGAATGATCAACAGTAATTCCCTCATTTGCCGGTGGATGTGGATAATGAGTGGTGACCGTCTTCACTAAGTAGGGTAGCTGTTACTTTCTGATCATTCGCTTCTGGTGGAATAGACTGGATATGTCAGGGAGCGGTTCTTCTTGCAGATGGACATCTTTGAGGGGGGGAAGAACCTCTTATTTATTAATTATAATTTAGAAAAATCGCAAATTTTTAGTACTTCGGTGGGATCGAACCTCGGTCGTTTGAGTTACTGTTCGAACCCTCGAAACACTATGCCACGACCCTCCCTCCCCTCCCTCCCCTCACAATTCATGGTTAATTTCAATTATTGTACACAAAAACTAAATATTTCCGAAATAACAGAGGGTCGATTCTTGTTGTCTGAAACGGTAAAAGGAACAATTTTTTAATATTTGCATAGTATTTCTGATTCGCATTTAGCTAAATTATGAAAAAAGTTTTCAATGTTTTCATCTGTATAAAGAAAAACTTAAATGAAAGAGAAGTTTTTTAGAGTTGCAAAAAAATAGTTTATATATGAGTTGTATTTGCTCATACAATTTACATTCAAAAAATAATTGAGAAGGCATCCAGAGGCAATCGCGCAAGTGAGAATCAAAAAGAATTTTCAAAATCATACTTAGAGGCGAAATAATATTAAATAAAAATATAAAATAATAACATCGATACTGTTATACGATAAGCCCAAGATAATATATTTGCCTTTGCCATCCCGTAATTCTTAAGATAATTCATATAGAACAGTTAGTCCAGAGATTTTGTAGCTTTGTCGGACTGCAAACAACTTTGTTTTTGATCAGCACCCTACTTGTTGCTGTTTAACGACATCTCGGGTTGTCACATTAAATTTCTTAATTGCCTTAAAAGCTAAAATGAACTTTCTATATCTTTTGTCTCGCTTGGAATTTGAGTCTCTAGCATAGAAAGCACCATATTACGGAACATGAAAGGCTTTCATATCTATAATTGTATTGAGACCAGACTTACGGGTTCATTAGCCGATAATACAGGTGAGTATTGAGCGCTGTACTCAAATGATTGGACTTAATTTCCTATTAAATTAATTGGGCAGTGATCTTATTCTCTAAATACGTTACCCATCGCCGTGTTTACCAACATGCTTCATATTTAAGTGTTACTAACTTACCATGGTTACTCAATTCCTTTTTTTTGTGTTTTTTTGTTTTGTTTTTTGATTGATGCCGACAAATAAATTGTGGATACAATGTTGTTTGTCTTCATGCACTTGAATATTGAAATGCCAGTAATGCGTTTTATACACATTTTTTAGGGTTTCTTTCTGGGCATTTTTTAGCCCTGTTTTTTTGGTTTCCTTTTTTTTTAAATAAAATATTAAATGCAAATAAACCCCTCTGATACGAGTATATGGACTTCTTTTTTGTATTACTGTTTGTTGAACAACAATGCTAAACCCTTAGGTAACCCCTATTTTTGACTGTTGATATCAAGTGCTCTGCAATGTTGTTATTGCTGCTGTTGTTGTTATTGCTTTCATTTTTTATTATCCTCTATTTAGACAATAATGGTCAAAGCCTGATTAGTTTTTTTGCTGAAATTGTTTTTCTTTTTTACTTTTTCTACCAAATATTTGTTGCATTTAAGCAAATACTTAAGCATTTATGTACGAGTATGTACTCGTCTATACCCTCTTGAAAATTGCATTAAATCCATATTATCATCATGGTTTGTTTAGGGGGAATTAAGTCTGTCCGCCAGTACTCAAGTGCCCAATCATGTGTAAAATAATTGTAATATTTTTTTCATGTTCGTGTTCTTCATCAATTTAAGAAATTTTTTATTTTAAAAGTCGTGATGATTTTTGTTTTCTATAACATTTAATCCACTTGTAGTTTTTTGTTTTCCATTTTTTTTATTCTTTTTTCTCTTTTCTCTTTCAGCTTTTATACTGAAGATTTCCGTTCGTTGCATTTTTCTTTTCGTTTTTTTTTTTTCATTCTACACGAGCAATTTTGATGGACATTTTATTGACCACCACTTGATGAAGTGTTAAGGCATGTTGTAGACGCATTCGCTTACACATGTTATTCCCTTCGTAAATTTTGTATTTTATTTATTTTTTTTCGATTGATTCCCTCATTTAAACCCGGACTGGTGTTATTAATAGAGTCGTAAACGTGATGAACGAAAGCAATAAATTTTATTAAATTTGTTTTGTTTTGCTAAACAAAGTTTTGAGGTATTGTTGTTGGTTGGTATCAATTAATTTTAAAAGAAATTTCAATAAGAAACTGATAGAGAAAAATACAATCGTTGGTAGCCCCGTTGTCCTTTAAATACGAGTACGAGTATAATTAACTAGAAGAAGACGCGGTATAGAAAACAATTAATTAATAATAGGAATCTGGAGATCTTAACAATTCACAAAGGCTTGCATGTATTGCAAAATTGGGCAATTTTTCTCAGTTTTCAATTCTATTTTCTTTTCTTTTTTTTGACAAGAGGCTTTCTCGAATGAGTTGATGATCTGCCATTCCTTATTCCTAATTGGAATCGTTATGTAAATCTACATATACAATATGTTATCAGTCTTAAAATCATAAAGCTGGTATTCTGATGAGATTACTCCTTCTCATGCGGCATATTGTGCTGGTTTGGGAAAACAGGTCATGGGAATGGTGAAAGAGGGAATAGTGTTTGTGGACATTTGCTTAAAACTTACTTCAATTGGAATTCACAGGTAATACTTTTGCCGAAAGGTTATTCTACAAACTAAAGATTAAAGCAAGAATTCCCTTTCTGTAATGCTAATGAACGACTAACTCGGCAATCACATCAACAACTGTGTATGGGTTTAACGTGCGCATCGTCCGTAGACATATTACACGCCGCCCGTTGCCGGAGCGGTAGTTGAGTTCAATGCGCCCAACCACAGTCACTCGATGCGGGTACCCTCTAATCTCACTCAATCGCGAGGGCACGGCGCTCAAAAGAGAGCCTATAGCACCGAGTTGGCAATTTAGCACCACCACTGTCTGAGTAGTGATACCTCCCTTGCTGAGCGGTATCTACCTATACCTTCCCGAAGGACCGCACCCAAACCACCAGGACGGTTAACCTCACTTCCCGAATGACAAGGAGTCCCAGGTTAACCGGGGGCTCCTGATGCCCGTAGTACCAGATTAAGGCATCTCTGGTCAGTCCTTGAGAACACCCGAAATGCCAGCCACGCGCACCTAAAGGGACAAGCAGACCAAATATGCGTGGCATTACGGCCGTGCACCGCACAACAACCAACCTTACCGACATTCTCTGCCTACATCGAGGGCCAGACCACTCAGGGCTAGGTCGAACCCGATATTCCCCGGAGAAAACAGGCCACTGATGGAGACAAGCACCAGCAGCTTTTTCCGTATCCCCGAGGGGAACAATCACGTCAACAAAAGGATATGCTCTATGCGATTATTAGTAACTTTATTTTATCAGAGCACCTCCCATGGCTGTGTTTGTGCTCGCACAAAAACTCAAACGGCCCAGGTCTAAATCCCAGCAAAGGTGAAAAATTAAAAAGTTTGTTTGCGAAATTATAATATAAAAATAAGAAGTTCTCCCTCCCCCCCCCCCCCCCCCCCCCCTCCTCTAAGGGAGACCATTCACAAATACACCGGTCCCCGACATTCCACTCTATTCCACGCACAGAAAAAAAAAATAGTAATGGCAAATGATTTTAACCTTACCGCAAATAGAATTTACATTCGGATCGTTCCCAATAGCAGTTTCTATTTGTCGCAACTACAAAATTGCTGTTACATTAAATACAATTGAGCAAATGCAAAAATGGTTTTAACAAAAGCGATTGTCTTCGTCCCTAATGCAAATTGACAAATGCAAAAACTGTCCTACCAAATACAATTGTCTTTGCCCCAAATGCAATAGTCTTTGTCACAAATACAATTCGACAAATGTCAAAATTTTTTAAAATTTTTAGATTTTATTTACAAACAAAAATAAAATTAAAGATTTTTCAGGAATATATCCATACGTATGTACAATGAATTGGTAACTTAGTTGTAATTCTATCTAAAATATTAATATAGTACATAGTAAGTCAATTGAGAGCACAATATAATAATACAAACATACATATATATATAATATTATATAACATATAAATAATATAATATACATTCATTATAGTACATAATACATAAACTATATTTATATACAGTTTTTAAAGTCGACTCCGAACGACAGATTTGAGAAGCTTTTTTGCCAGCAGATTTTTAAATAGTAGTTGCCGAAAGGAATCATTTTTTCATATTTCTTTTTTTCAAGATGTTAGGGCTGAGATTTGAACCCGGCACTACCGTCTTAGTAAGCAAACTAAATACTAGACCACGGCGAAGATATACTCCTGTAAAAAACTCACACATATTTGCTTTTTTTTCACACGCACGTGTTTTTAATACCGCAAACAAAATTCAAACGAATGAAAGAAAATGTGTAAACAATAAAACAAAACTAACTGCGGATTGCATTTGAAAATACAAGACTACTGTTACCACAACAGTAATCCGTATTTGGCGTAAATAATTTTTCTCATGTAATCTCAAATAAGAAAACATTTGATTTTAATAAATTGCTGTTGACATGAATTTTTAACTGCAATTACATTTAACTTAAAGAAAATTCAATTTGGATAAAATAATTTTGCTCTTGATTTATGTCAACTGCAATTTTGTAGTTGCGACAAATACAGTGTATTCGCCGATATTCTTTGTGGCAAATAAAATATCATTTAAATCAAATACTTTTTATTTGGGCCAAATACAATTTCCTCAACTGCAAAAAGTATTTGCCATAACAACACTTTTTTTTCTGTGCGTTAATCAATGTCAAAAAGAAAAACGAATGATCAGAAGAAAAGCGCCACCTATTGGGAAGTAGCAGATAACAGCTAAACCTACTTAGCGAAGACATTCACCACACAATCAACATGCGGCTATGAGGCAATTGCTGTTGATAAGTCAAGGGTGAAGGCATAACACTGGCCTTTGAATGATCAATTCACAGCAATTTGTCTCATTCCTAAGGCGCTTAATAGTAATATAAGAATAACAAAATGTATCTTCTATCTAAATGTACTGTCCTCTCCAAAAATTCCAATGCAATGCACTTCATTGAGTAGGGGTGTACCTCTGAGTATTAGTCTCAAATAAAAAAAACATTGCGTCGAGGGCAATGAATTGATAGTGTTGGATACCCTACAGTGATTGATAAGCACCTGTACTCGGTTAAGAAGCCCCAAATTAATTTTTGAATTACTGGCCATACATGAGAATTGTATTTCGAGTTGGTTCGGATAAATAATTTGTAAATATTATGGTGTAGTCACCGATGTTAGTGTGTTGGCTTACTTAGACGGGTTCAAATCTCAGCTCTGACATCTTGAAAAAAAAAAGAAATATGAAAAATTATTTTTTTCGGTGACTACCTCTCAGCAGTCGTCCGGCAAAAGCTCTGGGAGTAATTGATTGCCATGAAAAAGCTTCTCAAATCTGTTGTTCGGAGTCGACATTAAACTGTAGGTCCCGGTACTCATGGATAAAATTTAACTCACACAACATGAGTGCTGCGAGAAGCTAGGCCGTAACCCTGACACAGGGTTGTTATGGCCAATTATGTATGTATGCATGTAAATATTATGATCAGTTGGAGTGAAGTTTTTTTTGTACCAATTGGAAAAGCCAAGGCGCTTGAATGCTACTTTCTACAGCCGAATTCTTGATTTTTCCAACTGGCATTACGAATAATTTTCATGCCCAGAACATGATCAAATCAATATGAACGATAAATGTTAATGTCATCTATGAGAGAGTAGAAATAATTTGAAGTAAAAAAAAAAAAAAAATTCTCTAAGAAACATCAAAAATATAGTAGTAATCCCGCATCTGATTTATACATTAAAGTTTTAGTCGAACCAAAATATTACTTTCTATAATGAACGTTGATGAAAAAAGGGCATAAAGTTTATATCGATGTTTTTCACTTACAATGATATTCGACACAGTGTTTGGACACTACGGATGTAGTTACAAAGGAAGAAATTCAAACGCTTCAAAACAAAACGAAAGGAAAATATCTTAATTTGGATGGCCCAATTAGCTACAATTATTATTGCTATGATATGAGCAAAGAGTAATTATCATTGAAACATGCTACTGAATCGCTTTAATCGTTTATTAAAAACAGAAATTTAGGTGGTTGGTGCTAATCACCTGATCCAGAATGTATATTCAAATGTTAAAAAAAAAACTCCATTAATATATAAAAATAAGATCAACACTCCATACAAAGAGAAGCGTGCAAAAGGGCTCTACACAACCCTTTAAAATAAAAAAAAGAAATAATTTTTTTTAACTCCATTATGATTTTCTTTTTTCCTTTCATTATCCTTAATAAGTGTGTCTGTTATAACGCTTCCTTAGTATGACGAAAAAATAAAAAAATGAAATTATTCAACAATTGTGTTAAACCATTCAAGGATGCATAAGCCATAACATATTTTTACACAAGTCAGGAGGAATATGAAGAGAAAAATGAAAGAATAAATCCCAAAAAAAAAAAAAAAAACAAAGAATCATATTAAGTGACAATATGTAAATTGGTCCTTTTAGCAGACACTTCATAATAGCCAACAAAAAAATGAAAGAAAAGAAAAAAAAAGAAAACATAATGAAATCTTCAAAACGTCTGAAAAAACACAAGAGAGGCTTAAAATCCAATACACACACTTAATGCAGTGGCGTTTTTGTAAAAGAAGATTTTCCAAAAATAAATATAATTCCTTTACAATAACTACAAATTACTTGTACATGATACACATTCAAATACAACAATCATTTGTAAAGTGAATAATAGTGAATAAAACAGGACACTGCCAATATTGCACGTGTTCAATGCACGAAAGACGTACATACAGAAAAAATAAAACAAGTTGTGAATTAAACTCAATATACCAGGCATTGTAATCACTTTACCCACATCAAAAACAACAACAAATACTACAACTACAACAGAAAATACACAAAAAAGAAGAACTAAAACCAAAAGAAGTTCACGCAAAACCACTACAAGCCAAGTTAGTTGATATGTTGTACGTGTGTATGAGAAAACACTTGTCCTTTTGCTTATGCTGTTGTTCTGTATTTATTGGTTATTTTACTACTTCGATGGCAGCACCAACTCAAAAGTTTGAACACCAACTCAACCCCCTCTGGTTAACAAGCAATGATGATAACAATAACAGCAACAAGAACAACTACAACAAGCATTTTATAAATGATTTTGTGGCCAAGTTCTCTGGGAGTATAACGTACATACAATGACTGGACTGAGTGGTGAGTGAGTGGTGTGTTTCTTACCATCACAACATACACATTTACATTAATAAAGTACAGTTACACACACTCAAATATTTTTCTATTTATTCGTGATTCGATAAAATTTTATTAAAAGGAATTATTTTTACAGGAACATGGGTTCTCAGTTAGAGAACGGTAGGAGTAGTGTGAGTGGTACACCAAATATGCTCAACGTACTATGACAGATGGTCA
The DNA here is from genome assembly GCA_963576795.1 of Metopia argyrocephala. Taxonomy (NCBI): domain Eukaryota; kingdom Metazoa; phylum Arthropoda; class Insecta; order Diptera; family Sarcophagidae; genus Metopia; species Metopia argyrocephala. Next base: position 100,628,603 of record OY756210.1, read on the forward strand.
GCTTGAAACCACACTCATCAATAAAAAACAAAATATAAATAAAAAAAAAAACAATAACAAAATTCAACGTCATCATCCAGAACAACAACAACAACAACAACGATAATATTATCATTATTATTGCTGACATAATAGTTGTTGCTGTTGTAATCATCATCGCCAACAGTACACAAGTTAAGAGGTGTATCGCAATCAACATTTGCTGTCATATATCGTTCAAAACATTGAAAGACATGATAGTTAAATATCTAAATATTACACTGTCCTTCTGCATATGCACAGTGGGATGTGAAATGTAAAGAAAGGAAAGTATTTAGTAAAGATTTAATTCGGATAACCCAAAATTATTAGGAAACAAAAATCTATAAAAATATTAGAATAGTTGCTCTAAGCATGTGGCAAGCTTGATGGAAAACTGAAAGAAGAGGACCGCTACATTAATCCCTGAAATTGGGAGGCGAAGTGAATTCTTAAGTGACACTAGTGGTCTCAGGACACAGGTACTTTAGGAAATATTTGCTCAGAAATAATAAGTGCAGTTCACCCAATTGAATAAACGACACAAAAGACCATATATGTGCAGAGCAAAACTTCTTTTAGTGTAGTAGAAGCCAGCTTGAGATTTGAGAACTGACAGTTTGAACAATACATATATACATACTTACATACATAATTGACCATTACAACCCTGCGTCAGGGTTACGGCCTAGCTTCTCGCAGCACTCATGTTATGTGTGTTAATTTTTAACCATGAGTGCCGGGATCTACAGTTTAAATTCGACACAGAACGACAGATTTGAGAAGCTTTTTCATGGCAATTAATTACTCCCAGCGCTTTTGCTAGAAGACTGCTGAGAGGTAGTCGCCGAAAGAAATAATTTGTTCATATATATTTTTTTAAGATGTCAGAGCTGAAATTTGAACCCACAGCCTTTGGCTTAGTAAGCCGGCACACTAATCACTAGACTACGGCGACTACAGAAAATATAATAGAGAAGATTATGGGGTTTCGTGATATAGTGGTTATAGTGCTCGCACAGAAACTCAAACGACCGAGGTTCAATCCCAGAGAAGGACAAAATGTATAACATAAAATTAGTGGTTTTTCTCAATTATAATTTAAAAACAAGATGTCCCCCCCTTCCCCCTTCCAAAAAGTTCACTTTCAAGAAACTGCTCTTTGACATTTGCAGTCTATTTTACCAAAAACAGCGCTGCCACCTTCTGGGAAGATAACAGCTAACCCTCTAAAGGCGTTCAATACTCACATTCAACATCTACCGACAGATGGGGCAATTGCTGTTGATCACTCAAGGGTGAAGGTATAACACTGGCCTTTGAGTGGTCAAATTGACTGCAACTTCTGTCATTAACAAAAAAGGCACATAATAAGAAAATGAAATAAAATCTATCTATGTATCTTCAAAGTCAAATAGAATGCACTGCATGAGTAGGGGTTTACCCCTGAGTATTGGTCTTAAAAAAAATAGAGAAGATGACAGCAAAAGAAAAGAATTGGCATAGAATTGGCATAGAGGTATTATAAGATAGTGTTGAGGACGAAAAAATAAATGTTGATAGAATGGAGGCGAGAATGGAGAATGGGGGCTAAATTGGCCACAGAGGCAACAACCTCGAAGCAATGCAAAGATTGGTTTCTAGTCATTATTGCCATGATGACTCGAACACATCGCAGTAGTGTCGAAAATCTGCCAATACATATATAGAATTTCCAGCTTCCCCAAGAAAATAAAATTACATACATTATGTATGAGAGTATGTGTGTAGATACTCTGTTAACATAGAATAGCCTCACATAACATACTACTGGATAACGTTGCTAATAACGTTGAAACTAGCGCTGAGCATCTCACGAGTATTTTTTAAAATATGAAAATTTTGTCAGCAACAGTGTTCTGTATTTATCAATTGCCGAAAGAGCATAATTAATTGAAGCTCAATAGTATTTTTCTATGTGTTTTCACAGCTATTTTCAAAATAAGTGGTTTTTGAAATGGTACGAGCTACTTAGATAACCACACCTCAGTTAAAAGAAATTAAATGCAAACTAGTCGTTTATATTATAACACAAAATTATTTATATTTTAATGTTTTAATTGTTTTACAATATTTAACATTTTGTATAACTTTCTTTGTTTGAAATAACGTACAAAATTCGAGTCTGCATCGAGTGATTTAACGAAATTTCATGGCATGCCGAATTTATTGCATCCTTTTAGCTCCTCTTTTGAAGAGAACTACCTTTCTCTTTCATAAACTTTCGCGTTACTCATCACCAAATGTGTTCAATAATATGTAAGTCAGGATAATATGATGGCCACGGTAGTATTTCAATTGTTTTCTATTAAAGTCAGCCTGTAATAGCACAACCAGTATGGAAGAGTGCTTTTTCATGTTGAAAAATAAAAGGAAGGGACCAAAAAAGTCCTCAAATTAGACAAATTATTAGCTCAGTAGCAAAAACTAAACTTACAACACCCTAAAACGTTACAGTGCCCCAGAGAATTACGCCACCTTCTCGTCTAAGGTGACGGCTTGTAAATGTTTCCACTTTCAAGATATCGTGAAAAAAATTATTTTATCCATCGGAACTATCAATATTAAAAACAGTAAACAGTGCAACAGGATTAAGATATTCCGGGCTTTTTATAACAGTGAATAGTGTTGTTTTTTATGGTGACTCCGACAGTAGCTTCAGTTTTATTTAAACTTATGGATGAATTTAAAGCTATTTGAAGAATTTTACGTTTTATCACGGAGTAAAACCTTTTGATGGGTCCTTTCCTTTGTATCGTTGGCGTATTTTGATTGATTTGCAAAATATTTGTTTATTACTTTAGAAATTCAGCCAAGTTTTCCGGCTATAGATTGTCCTCGATCATACTCGTAGAGTAAAAAATCGTTAAAGCAAAAACAATTATTCTCTATAACTATTGGAGATAAAGTGATTTTTTTTTATTTGAGACAAACTCTCATGGGTAAAACCCCACTAAATGCAGTGCATTGTATTGGAATTTTTGGAAAGGACAGTGCATTTATAACATAAGATACATTTTGTTTTTCTTATATTATTACTAAGCGCCTTAAGAATGAGACAAATTGCTGTGAATTGTTATACCCTCACCCTTGAATGATCAACAGCAATTGCCTCATCGCTGAATGTTGATTGTGTGGTGAGTGTCTTCGCTAAGTAGGTGAAGCTGTTATCTGCTACTTCCCAATAAGTGGCGCTTTTCTTCTGATCATTCGTTTTTTGTTGACATTGGTTAAGGTGGAATAGAGTGGAATGTCGGGAAGCGGTTTCTTTGTATATGGTTTTCGTGGAGAGGGGGGACCTCTTATTTTTAAATTATAATTTTGAAAAAACCGCAAACTTACTTCTTCATTTTTTACCTTTGCTGGGATTTAACCCCTGGGCCATTGGACTATTTATGCGAGCGCTATAACCCCTATACCACGCTGACATAGCAATCAAAGAGTTATTGGAAATTCTGCACCTACTGAGGCTAATCCAAGTTAACACTGAAATATTTTAATTTTTGCTACTGCTTATGAAAGCAATTATAAATGACCCGTTGGCATTTACTGATCTATTATTTGGAATTTTTGTTTATAAAACAACAGAGAACCCTCTTGCCAACGATTTATTATACATTTTTGCTAGTTATAAAGGAAACACAAAAGTTCTTCATTTTCCCTAAAATTCTTATGTTAACGGAGTGTATGTTTCCTAATACAATATTACTTACTGGTCCACTGTAATTTTACGCCTTTGCTATTGTCTTATGTTGTCATATAGCAAAAGTTTATTTGTTTGGCTCTGTATTTACGAATTATTCTATATTTCCTTTGCTTTTCCTCTTATTTATCAGAAATTTATTTAAAGAAAAAAAAAAATATGAAAGAAATGAATGAACAATTGACTGTACGTATGGAATTTATTCCTTTTGGCTTAACATCAACCCCGCTTTTGGCCTAAATGTGATAGTCTCTGGCCTATGTGCGGTTATTTTTCGCTTTTTTTACATTTACCGTCACATGTTAAAAGAAAAGAAACAACACTTCATAACTCAGTTGTCGTCAACAACAACATTATCACAATAATCATCATCATCGTCGTTAAAATCAACGTCATTATTATGTTTGTAAATACATTGGTGTTGGCATTGGGGTGGATTTGTTTACAGTTTTTTATTCCATAATTCTTTAACTCTCTGACCACTTTCCATCCTTTATTTTACTTCTAAGAAACAGAAAACTGTATAAATAAGTGGTGCTGAGACTGATGATGATGATGACGATGATGATAATAATGACTGTGTTACTCTACTGCTACTTCACCAAAAACTTATTTTACATTTAAGTCCGATTCCCTTTTACAAATTCACTCACTTACTCACTCACTTCCTCACCCTTTAATATAAAACAGTTTAAGTGACTGACTGACAAGGCGACTCTTTGCCATTCAGCCATTTAGTCACTGTTGATTCAGTTTCACTTACGTTTGACTTCCCTGCCTTTTTGCTTTGCTTTAACTGACGAATATAAAAAGGGTACAGTTTGTACTTTGATACTGTTGTCAATGTAAACCTATATGCCGCCTCTCTACCACCATTGCAACAATATACACACACAAACATACACATATTCTGACTACCACTACAAACTACTACTGTTGCTCATCTGCTGTTACGTTCCTGCTTGCTTGTATTGTCTCTATGGCGTACCAAAGGGGGGAGGTAACTTACAATTTTTACAAGTATTCATATGCCTCCTTAATGGGTTTTTAGTTTCTTAGAGAAGGAAATGTAGTGTATGCGTATATGTTTTTACATTTAAATGACAACTGAAAATCATCCAATTTGAAATTTTTAGAACAGAAAAAAAAACAACAACTACAAATGTAGGTATTGGCATATGAAGGGGGATGTATGGTGGTAAAGTAAAGAATAATTTTCTTCCATGTTTTCATTCCTGTTTTATTTTTTTTTTATTTATTAAGTGGGGCATTTTGGTATGAGTCCATAAATGTAAAAAACGAAAAAAACACAAGAGTGGAATTTAAACCCGTAAAGTGATTATATAGTCAGTGTAAAATATACAATTAAATAAGAGAAAAAGTAAGCTACGGGTAGAGAGGAACGGCGGTAGGTTATAAGGATATCATTCATATTCATATGTGAGCTAAAAAGTTTTTCCATTTCGTGTTTATTGATGTGAAAAATGTGACTAATAGGAAATATATATATTATTGAAAAGCGTACTCGTATATTTATGCATTATGTTTATCGAAATGTGTGTGACACGAACGAGTGTCATTGAGGAAAACTACCAGGAATATAAATACAAAGTTAAATTAACAAATTGTAGGAAATTTTTCAAAATTTAGTAAAAGTTGTAGGGTAAAGTACTAGCAGTAGATGTGTCATGGTTGGATACCTTAAACCACAAGTGAATTAAAATTGTTCTTTAAATTTTTCGCAAAATTTTGTGCAGCAACTTTAAACGCTATTATAGTTGTATATAGACGATATATCGGAATTAGAATTCCGGTAAAACTGCTGACAATTTTCAATTATCAAATCATTCAAAATAAAAGTTGTTTGTCGCATGGCTCTAGCGATGCCCTCTAACCACCTCGGTTTGGGTGACACATATTGTCGGTGTCGGTAAATGGCACAGGAGTTATACAAAACAGATGACATTTGCAAAACTGCAATGATGGTAAGGAAAGGAAAATATGATAGAATGTGTTGTGACAAGACTTTGACCAACTTATTATTTTTTTTTTTTATTTGAGACCAATACTCAGGGGTAAACCCCTACTAAATGCTGTGCATTGTATTGGAATTTTTTTTGGAAAGGACAGTGCATATATATTTTTCTTATATTATAATTAAGCGCCTTAGGCATGAGACAAATTGCTGTGAATTGATCATTCAAAGGCCAGTGTTATAACTTTACCCTTGAATGATCAACAGCAATTGCCTCATCGTTGCATGTTGATTGTGTGGTGAGTGTGCCTTCGCAAAGTAGGTTTAGCTGTTTTCTGCTACTTCCCAATAGGTGGCGCTTTTTTCCCTGATCATTCGTTTTACGTTGACACTGGTTAAGGTGGAATAGAATGGAATGTCGGGGAGCGGTATCTTTGTAGATGGTCTTCCTGGAGGGGGGGGGGGAACCTCTTATTTTTAAATTATAATTTTGAAAAAACCGCAAGCTAACTTTTTCATTTTTCACCTCTTCTGGGATTTGAACCTGGGTCCTTTGAGTTTTTGTGCGAGCGCTCTAACCACTATATCACGCACCTCCCCCAAATTTGTAGAAAAAATATAATTCCAATATATGATTTCTAGAAAAAACTAAGAGTAAAACAGGTGACGATTGTCATTATTGTGTGCAGAACATAAAGAACTCTAATGAGTCTAGCGTAGCTGAAGACGAAAACAGCTTTAATTCGGCTGGTATTGGAATTGGAAATTTTCATCTTTGATTGAGAAATCATTGCAAAAAACAATATAAATTCTTAATAGAATTTAGTTTCTAAATTATTTAGGGCATTTCTAGCAAAACAACTATAGAGACTAATTTATTGGTTCGTGGTAGAAAAATGTGGAACTGGTATGCTTACAAACGATGGGACCAACAAGCCGCATGATGTTAATTGTAAACAAAAAAAAACTTTCAAAGAATATCTTAATATTTTTCAGTATGATTACGGTGACTATTCGTCCTTATTTTTAGAGGACAGTCCTTTTTTTTGACACGCTGTCCTTAAAAATTAAACAAAAAGAATTTGTCCTTCTTTTCAATTAAATTGTCCTTTTTTTAATTAAATTGTCCTTTTTTAGTCGCTATTTCATTATTTCTTTAAACTTCAAATTATAAGTGTTATTTTCTCCAAATTCCCAAAACTTAAACATCAAATGCAATAGAAATTATAATCAGCGTGAACTACCTGGCAACACCGAATGAGGTATGTTCAATGCTTTAATTTGTCAGCAATTTTCAAATGAACTGTGCCGAATTTAATAAAACTGATATATTAAAAGAAATACATTCTACAGAAAAGTATCAATCATAGTTTTTAAAATAATTTAATTAACTATTTTTAAATATAGACAATTTTTTTAAAGCTGTGTGAATTTCTGAGCATATTTTATTTTTATAAACATTAAAATAAGTATGTTAAAACTTATACTAGTCACTAGCAATTTTATATTATATAATATTATATAACTTATGTGTAATATATAAAATAAAACGTAAACTTAGTGTAAATACTAAAAATTTTTATTTATTTTCTAAATGTCCTTACTTTTTCGTTTAAAAATATGGTCACCGTAAGTATGTTAGAAGAATCCATAACAATTATGTTTAAAACAAAATATCACGCAAATGTTCGTCAGAGCTTCGGCCCGATGGCCCACATTTCTTATGAGTCTGTATAATGTATAATGTTGTTAATGTACCGATTATCTCATTCTTTAAGTCCTAAATTACTGTTGGCTTATTGACTTATATCTTTTCTTTTAAATATATCCAAAGAGAGAAGTGCAGCGGTGTCAATTCTACACAACATTTCCATAATACGTCCATTAAATTTCTCGCTCAAAAGAGCAATTATTTCATTGGTTGTGAGGCAAGAGTCATAATCCTGTTAGAGCCACATTTCGTCCATGTCTATATCTTAATTTTTTCTTTCTGACAACAAGAAGTGTGTTATCATACCACGGTAGCGAAAGCTATTTACCGCAACTGCGTGGCCGATTTCATTTTCCAAGGAGTACAGCCGGATAAGAGTCCATACACAGATGTTTCAGATTTCCTGTAGATTATTTCGATAAAAAAAACACGAGTCGCCCGACATGCATTTTTATTTGTTATTTATCAACAAGTTGTAAACCTGAGACACTATCCAAAGACTGATTCAAAAAGAAATATGAAAAAAATTATTTCTTTCGGCGACTACCTCTCAGCAGTCTTCTGGCAAAAGCTCTGGGAGTAATTGATTGCCATGAACAAGCTTCTCAACTCTTTCGGAGTCGACTTTAAACTGTAGGCCCCGGTATTCATGGATAAAAATTAACACACACAACATGAGTGCTGCGAGAAGCTAGCCCGTAACCCTGATACAGGGTTGTAATGGACAATTATGTATATCAGACATGTCAGAACGATAGATTTAAGAAGCTTTTTCATGGCAATCAATTACTCCCAAAGCTTTTGCCAGAAGACTGCTGAGAGGTAGTCGCCGAAAGAAATAATTTTTTATATTTCTTCTTTCAAGATGTCAGAGCTGAGATTTGAACCTGGGGCTATCGTCTTAGTATGCCAACGCACTAACCACTAGACCACGGCAATCTCAAAAATGCTATCACAATAAAGAAATTAGGCAAAATACAAAGACTTGCCTGCTTCGGCAATATCAGGGCAATGACACATTTTTGTTTGTTTTTAATTGAGGTCAGCACTTAGGGGACGACCTCTATTCATGCAGTACATTGTGCTGGTCTAGGAAAATATGTTATCTGAAAGAGGGAGCAGTGTGTGTGAACATTCGATTAAAACTTACCTATATCGTAATTGGCAGGAAAACATTCTCGGGAATGGAATGGTTGGTCCAACAACGGCAGTCGAGTTCCTGATTGGTTTTACACGACTTCACATTTATGTGAGGACGGACGAACATGCACAGTTCGGCAGCAAATATTTGGCCATTTTTCATAGGGTGGTCAGTAACTCAATTAATCTCTTGGTTGCTTTGCCTTAGGAACGTTGTAATCGTCGTTTTAAGAACAGCTCGTGTTCTTTAAAAAAAATAGTTTAATATTACCTTTTGTTTTAGATTGCGATTGCAAACCACCCAATATTATGCAGCCAACTTCTTGGGAAAGATCAGTTTTACGAACATATTCTTAAAGTAGTAAAGATATATCATATATATCTTTCTTCATTCGCTTATTATTTGGCTGTAATTTAATTATCCAAATGTACAATATTTAATTTAATTTAGAAATACTACTTGAACGAAATTAAAGGTGACAAACAAAACATGACCTGAGACAATATCATTTGTTTTCTATTATTAAAACATTTCATTATTTATTTATTTTCAGAACACCACTTTACAAGTTTCATATTAAATTGTAAATCTTTAATCGAAATCAATTTTCTTTATCTACACTTATAACAGAAAATGACTAAATTTATGATTATTTTTTGTCATCATCATAAAATTTCAAATAGAAATTCAAAAGTAAATGAATATTTCGTTGCATACCATCATAAAGGTTCAATAAACCTAAACGGTTGCATGCGATTTCTAGGGTATCTTGTTTGAATGCTTTTGTCTCTGTGATTGCAACATAAATAAACTATAAAATAACAAATCGAGTCAATTTAGCGGAAATCAAATATCAAAACGACAAACTCCTATGACAAAAGCTAAATGCCAGGAAGAATGCATTTCGATTTCACAAAACACAACAAGGATTCCAACAATTCGTTGGTATGCGAAGGTAAACGTATAGTTATGTTATAAGAAACTGTATAGTGCAAAGCAAAATGAGTAAAGTAAAGTAATCTTATGGAAATATTATGTTTTACAGATTTCTATACAAGATTTCCACACATATTTCTCTTGTTTTTTTTTCAAATAAACGTTTGACAATAGCGGCAGCAGCTAAACCGCAGGACTCTTTATCAATTTATTTCTTTTTTTTTTTCATTTTTGTTCATTTCTGTTTAGTGTGTAAAAGGATACACTTTTGGTTACACGAGTAGATGAAAGTGTTCTCATATACAACGACAACAAGACAAGAAACATAAATAAATACCCTGATAAATAATACCGAGTTTAAGGTAACAAAAGACTTTTCTTCTTTTTTTTTTGTGCACAAGTAATAGCACACAGACGTGTCACGCAGATACCAACAATGGCAGAAATGAAAAAGAGGAATGACTGAATAGAGTTGATGATGGTGATATTTGTCATCAAGACAAAACAACAAAACCCAGATCTAATCAAACAGAGATGTATGCTCATATATGTTAACCCTTTACCTCTATTTCTTTAAATTCTTTGCCTTTCTCTTGTAATGCTTCAATATGTTTGCATTACACTTTTGGCAGCATAAAAGATTGAATGACTGAATGAAACGAATAAATAGAATGGAAAAAGTCAACAAATCTTTTGAAACCATAGAAAAATTCCATGGTTTGTGTTTAAAGGAATTCTTGTAAGGAGTACGATTAATATTTCATAATGGGAGGAAATCAATTTAAAACTACTTTTGGAAATAAGAATACAAAGCCAAACAAAATGAACAATTTTGTGGTTTTTATCTGGAATAAAAACAGAACGAAATAAATAAAATAAATAAGAAAGAACAATATAATTTTTCATTCACAAAAAGTACTTCAACTTGAAGATCTACTGTACAGCCTTCAACTTAACCAATAGTATCTCCACCATTTTTGTCACTCTGAAGAACCTTAAACTATCGGCCGTGCCTTGACAGTTCCTTGTCAGATATTTGATGATCCTCAAGGTGCCTCTTTTTACTTGAATGCCTCATCACAGAATCTGCGAAAACTACTCGAGACGATTGCTATTCTATTTAACCCTCTATAACATTTAGTATACTACAGGCAATATACTGGTCATTTTGCATAAATTCCCATAGGTAACAATTGCTGCAACCTATCATCTAATATAGGTTGTTGTATACACTATTTTCTAACTGTCGACTGCAAAAAGCACAAGTTAGCTGTTTTTTTTTTGTTGTAAATTTAGCGATCACATCAGTCGGTTGAAAACTTTCAAAGAGTGCGTAAGTGTTAAAAAGAAGTAATTAATAAAAAATAGTTTTGCTGTAGCTGCTTCGTTTTTTGTAGAAAAGTTTGTAAGGCAAGTGTCTCAAAATCAATTATTACTTTAGTACTTTTAAAATTTTATGACCATTTGTGTAGAAAATGAAATTTAGGGTTTGTATGTTATGGGCTACATTATCAAAAAAGGGATGTATTTTGTGTACACACTAAAAAAATTTGTGGGAATATTATAATTTGTTTTAGAATGGCCTGCTGACACCAGCTTAGTGATGAGAAGATCGCTTGCATACTCCAAACAGGTGAAGAAAGTGAAGATGGTATTGACTTTGATGATGACAGTTTGGCTGATCCGGACTTTGATCCGGATCTCGAGGAATTTATTGAAGAGTCCTTGGAAAATTATATTAATCTCTCTATACTGAACAACTTAGAAGATGACGACCTTAACTCTATCCTTGACGAAGAATCAACACTATCCAATGAAAATCTTCCGAGTTCGACAGGCGCATCCGAAAAACAACAAAAGCTTGAAAAGAAGACATTGCAGTGGAAAAAAAGAAATCTTGACCTCAATTCACAGCAGTTAGCGTTCAGCGGCAATGAGTTACTGAGTTCTGAAATCTCAGATCCGGAAACGCCAATACAATTCTTTTTTTACATATTTCCAAAAGATCTATTGAAGAGAATTTCTGGAGAGACAAATCTATATTTGGTACAGAAAGATCCTAACAATACCTTCAATGTATCTGAGATGGAAATATAACAATTAATTGGTATGGTATACATTATGTCTCTGAGACAAGTGCCTAGAGTAACCAACCATTGGAATTTCATCCTCGGTACTCCCCTCATACAACAAACCATGCCAGCCAATAAATTTGAAAACATCAGACAGTATCTGCACTTCAATGACAACGGCAAATGCCTTCTAAAAAATAATCCTGATGTTGATAGAATATTCAAAATTAGGCCAGTTGTTGAAGCTTTAAACGAAGTTTACGCCAAGGTTCCGCTAGAAATACGGTTATGTGTACTACGAAAGGGCGGAATATGCTGAAGAGATATGACCCCAAAAAAGCCCATAAGTGGGGCTATAAATTATATGTTTTGAGTGGGCTTTCCGGATTTGCTTATAAGACAGGGGTAGAAACTGGTAAGGAAAATGTTGTCAGAGCTGAAGAGCCAGATTTAGGAGCTTCTTCTAACGTCGTAGTTCGACTGTAGCATATGATTCCACGACGAAAAAATTACAAGCGTCTTTGCGAGTACCTAGCTAAAGAGGAAATTTTTGGGCTAGGTACAATTAGAAAAAATAGAATTCCGAATTGCAAATTTTCCTCTGAAAAGGAACTCTTAAAAAAAAATCGAGGATATTCCAAAGAGTATGATGCTAATGTTGGCGGCATAGACGTATCAACGGTAGTATGGAAGGACAACAAAATAGTTACATTGGCTTCTACATTTGCGGGCCAAAATCCTATATCTGATGTCCGTAGGTGTGACAGAAAGAATTAAAAATATATAACGATCTTTCGACCACACGTTGTAGGCGAATATAACCAGCATATGGGCGGTGTTGACTTAATTTACAGCATAATGGGTACCTACAAGACAAGACTGAGGAGCAAACGTTGGCAAGTGCGAATGTTTTATCACTACTTGGACCTTACAATGTCTATCTCATGGTTGATTTATAAAATAGTATGTAAATATAAAAAGATACCAACCAAGGCCATTATTTAATCGGCAAATTTTCGCTTGGAAGTTGGTGAAACTCTTTGTAAGATAGGGACAACCCAACCAATTTAATAACACGAAGATTTTTGGAAGATGAAATTATTCTTCCTTAACTATGTATTCAAAAATTATTCCGTATAGTCAGTTAGTGGCACTATTTAGTAAAGGTTTTTGTGAACTTTCCTTTTGGAATAGGCGGTTAAGTTTATTAATGTCATTTAATATACAGTACAAACTCGATTACTGCAACTAATAGAAAATCGCGCAGTTGCGATAACCGCGGTAGTTGCGTTAACCGAATCATTAATTTTAACCTTGTGCAAACCAGATGCGTTGGTGCAGGCTAAAAATGTAATGCGTTCCTTGCTTACTTTTCGAATACCACGACGTTTTTTTAAAATTTGAGCACCATCCGTTGCTTGCATGAAAATCACCACGACTTTCATTAATTTTGTTATGTAGCTGAATAGCGTTTGACTTTAAGATTTCAGACGAAATAGGCAAATTTAATTCTCTTTGTTTTAAAAACCATTTACACAGAGCTTTTTCCATTACTGGATACTCAGATTCTAATTACTATACGCTTTCCTGGGCCGGATTCAGCATTTGTAGCAAATTTAATTAATTTTGATTTATTTTGCTTAATTCTGGTTATTGTTGATTTACGAACATTGTATTCCTGGCATAATGCTTTGACCGATATATTTTTTTCAAGTTTATTCAAAATTTCACTCTTTTGTTGAATGGTTAATTTACTGCACTTTGTCACCTTCTCCATTTTTATGCGTTTTTAAAACTGTGACTGATCGCGAAAATCTTTTTACCAAACAGATAAAAAACATCAGACACGTGCTGCTTGTCTGTTTTTATGAAAACTATTCCACGAAATAACTGTAAACTAATGCAAAAACTATCCAGAGGACAAAAAAAAATATAGAGTTAAAACAAATAGTTGAGGTAAGTTTTTTAAAAAGTTGCGTTGACTGAGTCTACAATGCATTTGATTCAGGTGTTGCGTTAATCGAGTTGTTGCGCATAACGAGAGTTGCAGTGATCGAGTTCGCACTGTACATTTTAAAAAACCGTATACATAATTAAAATAAAAACGAAAAACTGCAATATCTGCACGATTAAAAGAAAAACTGAGTTCTGAAGCAAAAAACTTCAAAGCTGATCAATGCTTAGAAAAAGTGCAAAATCCCGATAAATCTGCACACTTGACAAGGCTGCTCAGTAGTAGCCAATTATTTGAATTAAATTGGAATATGGGAAAAGCTAAAAAGCTGCTTATTAAAGAACAAAATATTTTAGACCCTTGAAATTCTTTTTCCTTTTAATCAATTTAGTCTTTAAATGTTTTAGACTGAATTCTAATGATTTATTAAAAGAACGAACAAAAAAAAAAATAATAATATTTGCATGGCACTCAATTACCCTTTTACCCATTAATTTATGGTAAGAGTAAAAGTACTTAAGTAGTTAAAAACAAATTTAAATTTCGTTAACCATGTTAATAATTACAAACTAAACAATGAAGACTAAACATGTTATTCTAACAAAAAGCGAAACCGAGGCAAGATAACACAATATGGCGACAAAACAGCAACAGTAACACAACACTTGAGACATCAATGTCTTGTCTTTTAAGATTCATACCAAAAATAAAAGTGTCTTGTTACCCATCTTTACTTGTGTAAAGTAAAGTATAGCAGAAGCTTGCTTGAAAGTTCAAGTGGGAGGTGAGCCATTACCACAGATTGTGTCATTGTCACACCACGACAGCAACGACAGATACAACAATAAACATTGAACAAATTTCTACTTCAATTAGCAACGTAAATACATTTTTAGAGTTATGCCATCGTCAAGTAAATCTTAGGCAAATAGTTCGTTTACATTTATAAAATATGCAAACAATACCAACACCACCAACAACAACAACAACAACAACAACAACAACATGCACAGCAGAAATACAAGAAAAGCAACAATATTGTAATAAGAAGAAAGGCTTTTTCTGCGTAAATTTTGCATAACGAAATATGAGACCGCAATTAATTTAACGTTAAATAAACAAAAATGACAACGAAAATAAAATCCATTGAATGTTTGTTGTTCATAATCACTGACACACACAAATACACACACTCTACTTCAGCAGGAGTAGTCTAAATTCCTGCCGCCATTCTAAAGCATTCAAACCATTTCCTCATTTAATAAACAGGGTGTTTGCTAAGTATACATCTATATATGAGAAGTATGTAGTAGTGAAGCAATAAGCTCAGCTAATTGCAAAAAAATATTTTTAGAAATAAAATTGTATTTGTAAATAGATTTTAGATTTTAAAATAAACTCTGGTTAATTGAATCATTTGATTTGAATTTTCTGTTGTTGTCTAAAAGCAAAAAAAAAATACAAAAAATGTCCTTGTTGGTGGTAGTCTGTATAAGCCTGTTGTATTTGATTTCAAATATTGTTCAATTCAAATTCAAATTCAAACAATAAAAAATGTTGGTGACATTTGAGAAGCTTTACCAATTTGTAATTGTACCACCACCGCCATCACCACCACCAGCAGCTGCATAGAGAGTCAGCAACAGTAATAATGTTGGTGTTGCAAAGTATTGTTTCAATTTTAGCCAAAATAACAAACAATTGTAAAGTGATTATTAAAAGTTTTGACAGCTGTCATAAGCAATATATTATTTTTTTTTCTATTCTGTATGTTTTGATTCGGTTACCCAAATCCTTTTTAAAGTGTATTTAATAAAAAGGGATACGTTTTAAGTTTCAAGAGGAAAACAAAATATTTTTTTTGTTTTATTTAAAACGTAACTCCCTTACTCTTAAGTGGCCAACCCAAATTATGATTTATTGCTTAGAGATTACAATTAAAACATACGAGTACATATAAAAAAAATTATTTTAAATAGTCCTTTAATTACTGGATAAGTAAAGAAGCCATTACCGAACATTAAGTCAATCTATTCAGGTAATAAACAAAGCGTTATGTTTTAATATTCAAAGTCTCATCTATATACGGATGGCTTAACAATTGAAATGTTTTTGTTCGACATAGATCTAACGAAAGTTAACAATTTTGATTTGTTTTAGTCCCACCTGATGTACAGGATCGTCGGCTCAATCTGACACTCTCTTGGAATTTCAATCAATTTCAGTTTGAGTAAGGGATCGTTTTCCTAAAGTGTACTCGTATTTGATCCATTTGTGTATTATCTCTGTACAATTTCAGCTTATAAATGTTTTTTGAAAAATTTTCCTTGACTCTTAAATATTTGGGAGTTTAAGTGCTCTATCCGCCATTTCATATTTTTTATATATCTCGAGTTATTGATGCCACTTTAGGTTTTCGACCCCAAATTTTTTAAATCTGTAATCCGTTTTAAGATACCTCGTCAAATTTCGGAGATAAATAGCCGAAAACGGATCGCAGATTTTAAAAATGTTTGTGTCAAAAACCTAAATTAATATCATTAATTCGAGAATTAAAAAATGGCGTATAGAGCACTTAAACTCTCGCACGACGATTTGTCAATTATAAAAACGTTGTATTATATATTGTAGTGGAAAAGGATCCAATCCTAACCTCTTAATTAATTTAATTATAAAATATTGTACTTAAAATGTTACATGAATAAAAATTTACAGTATAATTCATAATGAGATAAAACGTGCTTATAAGAGCCTTATAAGCAAAATCTCTTTATTTTTTATTCATAATCAAGAAACAGTGTCATAACGCTCTGATAAACCATTTATAAATAAGACATTTTTATTGTAGGTTTCTAGGTACTTTAACCGTACAATAACACGACATTTGTGAGTAAATTTGGATATTGTATAAATAAAAGTGGAATAATATTATTACAATGAATAAAACTTATATAGTTGCAAGTATAGATACATATGTATGTACATACATATTAAATAGCTGCATCAAGACATTCATTTATGCGTCTCCGCATTTGTTTTATTTCATTGCACTCCATTACGTAGTACTTTTTGCAATGACTAATAAAATAATGAGTATTCTAACAAGAAAACCAAGCACAATACTCTACTTGATATGTAGCAAACGAACATAATACTCTTCCTGCTATTTCGCAATGAATTATAAACTCTGTTTGCTTTCTGGAAATGTTTTGAAGTACACCAAGTATACCAAGCCAAAAATACTTTTTTTATTTCATCACATCGCCACTGCATTGTCATTGTTTAAACGGCAACCTGTTCTGTAGCTTTCAATCAATTCAGTAGCTAATGAGTTTTTAACGAAGAAGCATCGTGGCAATTTTTTTCGTTTGCTAATACAACAACAATTTGAGTTTCGCTATGACTGAATACACCGTAATTTTTTTTCTTTTGAGATAAAAAACATTTATTAGGGCACTGCACAAAAATTGTTTTACCTTGCATATGTGTTTATGTTTATATAGATGATTTATTGAAAAATAAATATTTTTTTGTTGCAAAAAGTTTAATTAATTTCTTTTGCTTCTGGCCTGTAAATATATTTCATATCAAAAAAAATTTAAAGGTTTTCTTAAATTTGTAATGCAAATCCATGTAAATGTAAGTACTTTAAAATGTGTGAGGCACCCTATTGTATGTACGCAACTAGCCTATTCACACACAAACATAACCAAAGAGTTTTTTTTCATTTAAAACAGCAATGAGTACTCATTTTAATGTACTCTAAAAGGTAGTACTTTTGTTTTGCTTATAAAATGTTTTGATGTCTTGATGTTTTGTTTCGAAATGAATGATCGTAAAAGTACTAGTTTGTTTTATTGGTAGCGAATGTAATATTTTACGCATTCACTATTAAAGTGAATGTCTTGGTATGCCATTTAAGACATTCATTGCAGATATTTAATACATATTTAAATTCATATAATTAAACATTTTCGTATAATAGCAAATGATTGCAGTCTCTGTACAAAATTAAATTTCTAAATGGCCAAGAAATTGTTTTTATTTTTTATTACATATCCCATCTCTTTCCTTTACAGACTCTGTCATCAGTGCCTGTAGAAATTACGAATGTAAAACTCTCTTTCTCTTTCTCTACAGTTTACAATTTCATTTTACAAAATTTTGATATAAACAAATGTAAACAGAGTAGTGATGCACAAACCAAAAAGAGAGAATGGTAGTATTCGATTACTTTATACATGAATTAAAAAAATTTGTTTCAAAGGAATTTTTTTTTTATTTTTTCAGTTTATTTTAGTTATTTTTTTAACAGCAGTAAATATTATTTCAATCACATATATTTTATGTATAATTGTGTTACTATAACATTATTTTTATAAATATTGAAAAATTACCGAAGTAACCGATAGCTTTTATTGAGCATCTTACTTACTTACTTAGCTGGCCATAACAACCCGTTAACGGGTTTCGGCCTGCCTCAACACTAGTCTCCAGGCGTCTCTGCTAAGCGCACGCCTTCTCCAGTTGGTCACACCAATTGATGACAGGGCTCCATCTACCTGGTCTTTCCAACGTAAACATGGACGTCCTCTACGCCGACGTCCAGTGACCTTCGCATCGAAAACCTTTTTCGCTGGAGCAGATTCTTCCATCCGAACAACATGGCCGAGCCAGCGCAGCCGCTGGATGTTAATGCGCTGGACAACATCTACGTCGCCGAGGAGCTCATACAGCTCATGGTTGGTCCTAATGCGAAACTCATCGCCTTGCTTCAGTGGACCAAAGATCTTGCGAAGAATTTTTCTCTCAAACACTCCCAGGACCGCTGCATCGGCACAAGACAGCGTCCATGCTTCCGCACCATAGAGAAGCACCGGAAGAATAAGCGACTTGTAGAGTGTTAACTTCGTCGCACGAGAGAGGTCTCTGTTACTAAACTGCCTACCGAGACCGTAGTAGCACCTGTTGGCCAGTGTAATTCTTCGCTTGATCTCCAGACTGACATCATTCTTGCTGGTAATGGCGGTGCCAAGGTAGATGAACTCCTTGACAACATCGAATGTATAGTTGCCGGCTGTAACCTGGGAGCCGATACGATCAATGTCCCTACTCGTCGACAACATGTACTTCGTCTTGCTCTCATTTACCGTCAGACCCATTTTTGCAGACTCTCGTTCAATAGCATTAAAGGCTGCGGTGACATCTCGCTTGGTATGCCCAATGATGTCTATGTCGTCGGCATACGCAAGGAGCTGGACACTTTTATTAAAAATAGTGCCATTACGATGCACACCTGCCTTTCGCAAAACGCTCTCCATGACGAAGTTGAAGAGGTCGCAGGATAAGGGATCGCCTTGTCTGAAACCTCGCACGGTATTAAAAGGTTCGGAGAGGTCTCTTCCTACCTTGACGGAGCTGCAGGAGTTGCTCAGCGTCATTCTGCATAGCCTTATCAGCTTAGCAGGAATACCGAGCTCAGACATTGCGGCATAAACGCGATCCCTTATTGGGCTATCGAAGGCTGCCTTATAGTCGACAAAAAGATGGTGTGTGTCGACTTGACTTTCATGGGTCTTCTCCAGGATTTGGCGCAGTGTGAATATCTGGTCAATGGTGGACTTACCAGGTCTGAAGCCGCACTGATAAGGTCCAATCAGTGAGATGGCGAATGGCTTCAGTCGTTCACACAATACGCTCGTAAGAACCTTATATGCGATAGGGAGGAGGCTTATACCCCTGTAGTTGGTGCATATCGTGGGATCTCCCTATTATTATTGAGCATCACTATGCTGAAATAACATCATGGTATTGCCAGCATGACATTAAAATCGTTTATTAGTTAATTTGCTCATATGAAAGGCTTATGAATAAAATTTTTTATTTTGAGCTTATAAGACAGATAACGTCTCATAACATATGGATAAAACCTAAATTAAGGAGTTGTTATGAATTAGACTGTTACTATACTACTACTATAAATGTCGTTGTTTTGTAGTAACCCATAGAAAGAAAAACAAATCGATTTTAGTTAACAAATTTAACCTCCGTTTATACTAAAAATTACATTGTACGCTGGTGTTGCCCTTACAAACAATATTACGGTAATAATAAAATTACTGCAATTTGCAACATTTTCTGTAAAAGTGTTATTAAAAAAAAACATGCTATGCTATGTCATGTCGCCTCAAACACTATATCATGCCTTGCCATGCATGGTCGTCATATTGCCTTAGCATATTACTGGAAAGCGGCTAAGCTATTGTAATTAAATACCATGTCTATGAAGGTTTATTGTGCAAAATGTTTTTAATACTGTTGTATAAATATTCGCTATGTCATTCGGTGTAGCAGGGTACACATACATATTTATACAAGTGGAATTTATAATACTTTATTACAATGTAAAATTTGCATTAAAAAGTAGGATCTAAAAAACGTATAATTTATGTGCAGTTTTGTTTTATAGGTATAACTATTCAAATAACGAATTAGAATTTATCATTAAGAAAATATGTCTCATGTGTTGACATGTTAATTTGCCATGTTGATATGTACAAAATGATTCACAAATTTGATTACAAGATATTTTACATTAACTTAATACACTGCCGAATAGGTTCACTATTTTCATTTCATTCAAATTAATTCTTTTCAAAATTGTAAAATAGTGGATTTTGTGAGTTTATAATAAAATAAAATTGTTTCAATAATTAAAAACTGAATTTTAGTAATTTTTTTCCCAAAACGAATATGATTTTTAACACAATTTTTTGTGCCATTTGAATAGGTTCACTATTATTCATTTAAAAAACTTAAGAAGAAAATGATTTTTTTGTAAAACTTTTTTTATTTTTTAAGATTTCTTATAATGTTTTGATGATTTATTAATGAGCATATCCTCCTTTGTTCGATATAACTTCAAGAATACTATTTGGGAGGGAGTTAAAAGATTTTCAATTAATGATAATGAAATTTCGGACAAGGCTTTTTTAATTCCTCCAATTAAAGCTTCCTTTGTTTCGTATTGTCTGCTGAAGTCGCAGACTTTGCGAGAAAGCAATCCCCATACATTTTCTATAATATTTAAGTCAGGGGAATATGGTGGCTAATCCAACATATTGACATTCTGGCTTGGAATCCACGCCTTTACAACCCTGGTATTATGTATCGGGGCATTATCTTGTTGAAATATCCACAGAATCGGTATAAAAATAGTAGAAAAATATGAAAACGCCGTTTCAAGTACTGTTTTGTAGTTACTCGCGTTTATTTTTGATGTGAGGAATTGAAGCTCACATATACCATAATATGAAATCGTCCCCTCCACACCATTACATTTCCCTCACAGTTATTGAGACGACTAAGGTAGCGTTCATCCTTACGTAGGTCGTGGAAATATTAGTCGTATCCATCCGAAACTTCCAAATTAAACTTTTTTTCGTCTAAGAAGACAACACGATACCATTCATTTTTATCGCTCATGTGTTCTCGTGCAAACTGAAGACGTTTCGCATTACGAGCAGCATTAAGAAATGGTTTTTTTAATTTTCAATCTCTTTAAATGTTTAGAACTTCGAATAACATATCTTACAGTGTTTATGATAGCTGTGATACCCAAGTTTTGCCTAATTTTTGCGGCAGAATTGCTCGAATTTCAAGCAGCTCTTATAATAGCTATTTTGTCCGCTTCTCTTGTGGCTTTTTTCGTCCGACCTCGCTTTTTCCGTAATCGGTCAGGTTTCTTAAAAAATTACTTACAACTTTCTTACTGCGACCAATTTTTTGGCGATATTTTTATGGCTTAAGCCAGTTTCTTTGAATGCTTTAATTTTACCTTTTTCTTCTTCAGTTAATCGCTTGCTGCGCCCCATTTTACATAAAAAATGTCAAAAAGTAGTGTAGTAACTCACAAATATTTAAAATTTTAATTATACTGTCGATGCTCAAAAGCAAACGAATTTTATTAATAGTGAACCTATTGTAGTCGCCGTGGTCTAGTGGTTAGTGTGTTGGCTTACTAAGACATGGGCCCTGGGTTCGACTCCAGGCTCTGACATCTTCAAAAAAAAGAAATATGAAAAAAATATTTCTTTCGGCGACTACCTCTCAGCATTGCCATGAACAAGCTTCTCAAGTCTGTCGTTAGGAGTCGACATTAAACTGTAGGTTCCGGTACTCATGGATAAAAATTGACACACACAACATGAGTGCTGCGAGAAGCTAGGCCGTAATCCTGACACAGGGTTGTAAAGGCCAGTTATGTATGAACCTATTCAAGTGACCCAAAATCTACACCTGTTTTCGCAGCATTTTAAAGTAGAAGCAGAAAAAAAAATTTTTATTTATTGTACCGTTATTCTTTTTTCCTAAATTAATCATTCATAAGAAAAAAAAATTGTTCTCCTAAAGTTTATATGTAGAGAAATTAAAATATAAGAGTAAAAATTAATGAACCTATTTAAGTGATCGGCAGTGTATGTCATTGTCCAACATGTTTGAACGGCATAGCAATTGCATGGTATAACACTTGTTACAATGTTGTATAGATCAACATGTGCAAAGCTTTAGTATCAATTATCGGTAAACCACATACAATTGACCACCAGGAAATCAACATTCGAAGAGTTATCGACGAAATACGGCCGTAAATGCTGTTGAAAATTTTGTGTTCCAGATTGAGCTTTCTACGCGCCAGCCGTGGCGGCCACATGCCTGTAATTATATTTAAACATGAATTTCATAAAATGTTCTTTTCTATAAAGTCCGTTATATTCAGTGTTGTCAGATTAGGGGATTTATCCCCAAAATGGGGATTTTTTTTCTGAAATGGGGATAAAAAAATTCATTTGGGGATGGGGATTTTATTGGGGATGATCGACATGTTTTCGGCGATTTTTAAAATTTGTTTGCTTGCTTAATTATATACATATTATAAACTTCTTACGTTCGAAACACACGATGAAAGAATTTCAATTTTCAAGACTGGCTTGCTTATAAACTTGTTTAAAACTCATACTATCATATAAAATTTTTGCAGCGTGTGCTCTTGGTTTTAGTTTGATTTATTTTCTCATATCATTATGTTTACCCCACACACTAATTTTAGGTTCGTCCGACCCTAATTACTTCTCAACTTGTACTTGATGGTATTTGAATGTTTTCCATAATATGGTACAGGACATCTATTTAGAATTGAGGTAAAATAGATGCCGTATACTATACACAAATTTCAAACGACATCATGATGTCTTATGATGAATATGAAATGGCACAGCGATCAGTATTTCAACAAAATAACAACCCGAAACACACATCGAAACGACAAGAGGTCAGTTTAAAAAGAATGTCCTCAAGATTTGAAATTGAACTGCACAGTGTCCAAATTTAAAATTCACATATTAAATAAAAGCTATGTACATAGCAGCAAAATTATTGATACGGTTTATGTGGGGATTTTTGGGGATGTGAATTTCGAAATTGGGGATAAAAATTGAAAACTATCTGACAACCCTGGTTATATTGTTATTAAAAATATATTTCATTGCTTTGTTATGATTTAAATTTGTGTGACATTAGCTACTAAGCAATCAGCTGTTCTGTTGTCCGATTTTAAAGGATCAGAATTGGTAACAAAAGTTTACGCAGCTGATGTGGTCTTTTAAAACAATTTATAAAAGTGCTGTAACAAACCGTTTTATTCCCTATTAACTTCTTACATTAAGTATATCAAGCCGATTATGATTACAGGACACACAATTTGCTCTACTTTTAACAAAAGATAAGAAATTTCGATATTTTTTTTATTTCAAAATTTTCTGTCTAAAGCAATTTCATTTCTCCAAAACATTTAAATTAAAAATGCGAATGAAACAAATGTCTGTTATTTTAGTTTTTTTAAGGAAATTTATGCATTTTTATTTTGACAACCCAAAATGATTTATTAACCGTAAGTAATTTGTTGTAAAAACGAGTGTATTGTAATAAAGACTGAATAAATAAAATCTTATTAAAATAGACAGAAAAAAAGAAATGAAGAAAAAAAAAGAAAAAAAGATTATAAATTTAATCATAAAAAATAAATCTTCAACACAAGATGTAGAAAAAAAAGAAAAGAAAACCCTTTAGGAAAAACTAATGATGAAAAAAGCAAAACAATTTGTTTTACTTGACAAGTGGTCAAGTGTGTTGATACTGAAGAGTTGTTGGTTGGTCTGGTTTGGCAAAGAAACCGCAACGAATTTTTTATTTATTTTTTTCCTTCTACCATTTATTTATTTATTTTTTCTTAAATTTATGCCATAAAAATGTTAATTTGATCAAATTTTGTTTTAAAAAATGTCTATAGAAAAGTTGAGAAGAAAATGAAAAACGACTTAAGGGTCGTTGCGTATGGTTTAGTACGAATTTTAACCCTTTTTTTTGAAAAACATTGATGAGCTGCTGACCATTAGTTACTATTGAAGGAATTATTACAGTAATAAATGATGTAAAACGTAATAACTTCCATACAAACTATACATATACGTCGAGTATTACTAAAACAAGGGGAGGCTGTGGCCATTGTAATTCCCTTAAGGACTCTTTATTTGTTAGATGACTGAAGTTATTTGGTCTTAAACTCTCTTGTATTGTCGTTTTCAATATGTTTTATATATATTTAATTTCTTTCTTTTTCTTTTTATTTTCAGTTAAAAATTTGATAAATTTGATGGTGGCAATTTGTTTTGTGGTTTTTATATTGGTTGCATGCATGTGCCAGTTTTGTTTGTAATCCATGATACTAAAGGATATGAACTTAAACCTCAACAATCAAGGAATTAACCAAAGAATTGTTGGAAAATAAAAAAAAGAGGGAAAATTATAAACAAATCTGGTTATAAAAGAAAATACGTTTCAATGTATTTTTAGATGCAAAATTTTATTGTGGGTATTCCACTGATAAACACAATGCAGTCATATTTCATGTTTTTCTTTTTAAGTTTATAAAGCGTAAACCATTTCAAAGTTTCTTACCTTTTTAAAGAAAAAAAACACAGAAAATTAAAATTTAATGGGGCCTGAATCGAAGCGAGTTTATTCGCATAAACTTCAGACTTTACATATCCCCACAGGAAACGGTCTAAGGGTGTGATATCACACGATCTTGGTGGCCTAACGTCCGGCCCAAAACATGAAATTATGTGCTCATCGAAGTATTCTTTCAATAAATCCATTGATTGATGCGATGTGTGGGAAGTGCCGCCATATTGCTGAAACCGAATGTCGCCGAGATCACGAGCTTCAATTTCAAGTATCATTACACGACAACGGTCGCCAGTGACGGTTGTGTTCGCACCGGCATCATTTTTTAAGAAATATGGACCGATGATTCCACCGGCTCACAAACCACACCAAACCATTGGTTTTTCGGGATAAAGTAGCAGTTCTCTTCAGGTTGATCTTCGTTCCAAATGCTTCAATTTTGTTTGTTTACATACCCATTGAGCCCGAAATGAGCCTAATCGCTGAACAAAATTTGCCTTGAAAACGTCGGATCTTTTTGGAACTTTTCAAGATCCCATAGAGCGAAGCGATGTCGCTTGGGAAGGTTGAGCGGCTTCAGTTGTCGCACAAGCTGTATTTTGTACGCTTTCAATTTAGGATCTCAACTTAAAATGCGCCAAGTCGTTCCATACGTCAGTCCGAGTTGTTGCGAATGGCGCCAAATCGACTCTCTACGGTCTTCGTGTATACTCTTAGCTACGGCCGCTATATTTTCTTCACAGCGTGCTGGACGTGGTCGATTCGGTCGAATGTTATCCAGTAATGAATGCTGAGTCTCAAATTGGGTGATGGTGTTGCGAACAGTACGCTCAGTAGGCCGATTATGTTGAGCAAAGTGCACAAAACACATTCCTCACAGAATTTTTTGAATTTTCGTAATAAAGTTGACCGATTTGTAAACGTTGTTTAGGCGGAAGTCTTTCTATTATGAAATGTCAAACAATACTAAACAAAAATAATATGACAGCATGACACGACTCTCACGTGATCTGTCAAAAATAGGCTATTGAAAAAAGTGTCTCTACTTGAACCACCCATTATTTCTGGTATATTTCTGCCACATATTTTATTTAAAATATTTTTTAGCAATCAAAAGAAATTCTCTTTTAAAGAACAGTTTAAAGAAGAAAACACGTTTGGAAGAATTTTATTTTGGAAAGATAAGTCTGCTCAGAGAGAAACGTTTTGAAAAATACAAAACTGTGGGTAACGAAACAGTTTATTTTAAAGGTTCTTCTTTTTCTTATTTTATGAATAAGGGAATAAATACCCCTATTGAATAAATCTTTAATAATGTGATGCATAATTTATTTTTATTTTTTTTTTTAAGATTAAAAACCACAAAATTTGGCTTCTGAATTTAAACAAATTTACGGTATTGCAATTATTACAGCTTTATACGAATATTGTAATTTAGCAAAAAAGCAAATAATTCCATAAACAATTACTGATATACGAGTATTTTGCTTTCACAACTAATTTGTGTAAAAACTGATTTCAACAATAATCAGAAGTGTTGGTCATAATTTATACAACAAATCATTGCGGTTAAGAGGTTTTTGTTTTTTGTTTCATTGTTTTAACACGTTTTTATAAAAGCATTCCAAAAAGGAGTACAAAAAAATTAAAAAGAAAAAACTTTTTTTTTTTTGCTGCTACTTTACCATTTTGGATTATAGACCGTTTAACAGTTGAAGAACGCGTTCAAAAAATTAAATTTTACTATCAAAATGCTGTTTCTGCTGTACGAGTATATACCTATACGTTTAGGGCTTTACGAGCCGATTATGGTCGACATAATCGACCCACACAGCGAAAAATTTTGAGGACAGTGGTAAACTCCGAAGAGACTCGATCGGCTACTAATATTATAAGGCATGTGCATGCATCACCGTATTATTAGTTCAGCTGAAAATATCGAGATTTTTTTTTAATATTTAGAATTATCTTATGGCTCATTGTGACGAATTTTGCATTTGAATATGAATCTCCATCGCTATAAATCCAAGTCATATAAGAACGGAAGCCACAAAATCATGGACAACACAGAACATATGAAAATTGAATAACTGATTCTGATTTTTCGACCACTATGAAGCTCTTTTTTTTCGCTCTGTGATGACGTGACTAAGCAGAACTGGGGTTCACCCTCAGGTGATCACTAAAAGGCCTTTGCATCCTGAAAGAGTAACTGTGTGGTGTGCTTTGAGGTCCGGTGGTCTTATTGGTGCTTATTTAAAAAAAAAACGCTCAATTCTGAGAAATAATTTTTTTTTTATTTCTGACTTAGACCACTTACATTATTATGGGCAAATATAAACGTAAACAAATTTTAAATTATTTTTGATTCCAAAAATTAAAAAACAAAAAATCAGGATGCGATATATTTTCGTGTAGTTTTCATACACGTGTACATACAGTACCAGCTCGATTTTCGCAACTTGAAAAATTCCATTAAGGCGTAAATCTGTCAGAGAGGTCATATGTGTCTGAAAAGTATGATAGTGTGGCCTAAAAATTTATGTGTATGTCAAATTTTTTGGCAAGCTTGTCTAACTTCATACAGCCTGTTTTTAGAACACGAATGGTTTTTGACATTCATCTTCTTATATGTGAAACAACAACAAAACACTCAAATTTGTCAGTGTTTCTCATATAAAAAGAGCAATGCCAAAAACCATTCGTGTTCTAAAAACAGGCTGATAGTCTTCTGAGAAAGTTCAAGGGTTGCATTTTGTAACAGGTTAACCAAAAACAACTTTGAATGCATCATGGTATGGTGGTGTGGCACTAATATTGCCATTTTGATGCAATGGTGGTGGTATAGTGGTTAGAGCGCTCGCACAAAAAACTCAAATGGCCCAGGTTCAAATCCCAGTAGAGACGAAAAATTAAAAAATTAGTTTGCGGTTTTTCAAAATTATAATTTAGAAGTCCATATACAAAAACACCGCTCCCTGACATTCCACACTATTCCACCTTGAGAAAAAAAAAAACGTATGATCCGGAGAAAAAGCGCCACCTATTGCGAAGTAGCAGTTAACAGCTAAAACCTACTTAGAGAAGGCACTCACCTTAATCAACATGTAACGTCGTTGGGGCAATTGCTGTGGATCATTCAAGGGTGAAGGTATAACACTGGCCTTTGAATGATCAATTCACAGCAATGTGTCTCATTTCTGTAGTCGCCGTGGTCTACCAGTTAGTATTTTGGCTTACTAAGACATAGTGCCGGGTTCAAACCTCAACTCTGACATCTTGAAGAAAAAGGAAAAAGGAACAATTACTTCTTTCGGCAATTACCTCTCAGCAATTTTCTAGCAAAAGCTTCTAAAATCTGTAGGTCCCGGTACTAATGGATAAAAATTAACACACACAACATGAGTGCTGCGAGAAGCTAGGCCGTAACCCTGACACATGGTTGTAATGGCCAATTATGTAAGTATGTTTTTATGTGTCTCATTCCTAAGGCGCTTAATAGTATAAGAAAAAAAAAAGTCTGTATTCATAATGTCCTGTCCTTTCCACAAAAATTCCAATACAATGCACAGTATTAGTAGGGGTTTACCTCTGATTATTGGTCTCAATAAAAAACAAAACAAAAAAGTGAAACGTAAATCGATAAAATTTTCTTGTAAATGAATCGTACAACTGACTATGCTAGTGTAGAACGGTCTTAGGCGACCATTATATGTATGTTACACTTAAACAACAAAAAATATACCTCATATGGCATATATTTCTTTCCTCGTGTAGCTGCTTTGGCCTAGCAATTACTTACTTATTAATTATTGTGGATATTGAATGTGAATGGTGAGCGTTTTCAATCGATAAACTGAAGGTGGCGTTGGTTTCTGGTGGAATAGAATGGAAATGCTAGGGAGCGGTTTCTTCACATTCCAATACAATGTATTGCATGAGTAGGGGTTTGCACCTGATTATTGGTTTTAAAAAAAAATACTAGGAGCCACTGTGTTAGTGTGCGCCTTCCCCACTTAATCACACCAATTGATGACAGCGCTTTATCAACCTGGACCATCCAACTTTAACATGGAGAAGATTCTCATAATACAGCTCATAGTTGGTTCTTATCTAGCAGTTAACTTTTATAAAAAATAATATAATTGTCCTATTATTTGGACCTACGCTTCAGTGTAAAAAACACGCATATTGTACTGTAGAAGCAGTCAAAGGTATTTTGCGACTTTACTAACGCGTAAGAAATGTTGTTGAAATGGGATTCTTTCGATAATGTGATCGCTTTGAGAAAACTACGTGTCTGAATAAGAATTCCAAGAAGAGTAATGTGTTGCAAATGAATAAAAAAGAAAATTATGTTGCACTGATTGAGACTAGTTTTGAAAAACAGTTGCAAAAACCGCGATGTTGCCATAATCGAGCTCTCACTGTACATATATATTTTGTTTTGTCATTTCATCTCATTTCATTCGTTGTTTACTGGCAAATTGCAATTTTACGCCTAATCCGTTAACTGTCCCTTTAGTTTTCATTTAAATGTTTCCTTTTTAGATTTTTATCAATAAAATGGTAGTTTTTGTTGTTGTTTTTTTCCTTACAAGGCATAAATAATTTTTACAATTTGTTCTACTTAAATGAAATTAAACGTGTTCTGCTTATTTACCCTTTAACTAATACTCGTATTTGATTGACCAGTTTAGAAATGTTTTGTATCGAAAATGTATGAAAAGGGAAATTCCCTGGAGAATATGGTATTGCTGGCAAACTGGCCATTTCTTAAAGGAATAACACAGCACACACATATAAGAAAATAAAAATGACATGTAAAGATAAAAGATTAAGAAAATAAATGATTGATTACCCGGTGTATATGGTTTTCCCCCCAAGGAAACCAGGCAAAAGGCAAAACAAAGAGACAATAAATAAACGATAAAAAGGGTTTTATTTACACAGTTTTGCTATACTTGTAGATAGATGGTTTAGCAAGGCAAAATATGAACTTAAAATTCCAAAATATTTTCTTTATTTACAAAAGACTATCGACGAACAGGATTAAAACAGTAGCTACTGTGACTTATAAACGCTAAACGCTTGTGGCATAAAAATCTTTTTTTGTTTTTTCTAAATGACTAAACAAATTTCAGTGTGTTGTTGATTTGTTTTTCAAATTGTTGAAGAATTTGATAATGATTTGTAAGAAATTATGGACAAAAAACAAATAAATGAATAAAACGAACAAAGAAGAAACAAAACCAGTAGCTACGAAAACAATTAGAGAAGAAAAAAAAACAATTTTGTTTTATATGTTTGAACGTATGTACTCACTCGTACTACACTTCTATAATTTATAATTAAAGGTCTGAATGAAAAAAAACTGACAAGACCTGTAAATGCATTTTCAGCATTTTAATGCATTTTTAGTATTTATCTTCATCACAGTCAATTATACCAGAATTGAAGCAATAGACGACGAAACAAATGCTCATTTTAAATTACAAACTGAAAACTGAAAAAAAACGTCATCTCTCGTTTTATTTGTTGATTTTGATTTAATTTTACTGGCAACGTAAAAAATTATATTTAAAAATAAATACAAATTAGAAGCGTCATTAGAACCTTTTTCTCTATAATTTCCTTTTTTATTTCACGAGTTGTGTGTACATTTGGTTAAATTACTTTGAATCACGTAAAATGAAGGGACAGACCACGAGATTTTGGTGGACAGACAATCACAGAAGAAAAACAAATTATAACAAATTAACTAAAAATAAGACGAAAAAAAAAGTGCAGAAGATAAAAACCAAAGATTTTCTTTGGGTAACAACAACAACAACACAACACAAATTAACATACATTTACGACAGAAGAATAGAATAGAGAAACAGCGAATTATAAAAAATAGGGACTCATCATCATCATCATCATCATCAGATCTTAATTTAATACTTTAACCACAATTGCAACTGTAACCAGACCATGTCATGCCAGACTGGGCCAGACTAAACCAGGCAAAATATTGCAAAGTCATGACGCCGTTTACGTATATTTGTTTTCCTTTTTTTTCTTGATTTTTGTAAGAATACCCTACACTCTAGCGAATAATGCGGGCACCGTTACTAACAAACTAAATATGTGGCCTATTTGAATCGTCCTGATTTAT
This sequence comes from Metopia argyrocephala, assembly GCA_963576795.1. Lineage (NCBI taxonomy): Eukaryota > Metazoa > Arthropoda > Insecta > Diptera > Sarcophagidae > Metopia > Metopia argyrocephala. The sequence continues at coordinate 100,659,337 of OY756210.1, forward strand.
TGTAAAGAAATTTATAAGAAAAAACCCTCATTAGGCAGGTCGTTGAGTGGTTTTCAGGCTGAAATCTTAGCCATAAATGTATGTGCCGAGATTACCCTGGATATTGGGCTCCAAGGCAAAATAATTAATATATTCACAGATATTCAGGCTGTCTAATGACATCTATTCTTGACAAATAAGAGGTCCCCCACCGCCCCCTCCAAGAAACCGCTTCATGACATTTCCAATCTAAGCCATCAGAAACGAATGATCAGGAGTGCAGCGCCACCTTCTGCGAAGATAACAGATAATCCACTGAAGACGCTTCACCATTCACATTCAACATCCAGGGTGAAGGTATAGAACTGTCTCTTGAGTGGTCAAATTGACAGCAACTTGTCTCATCAACAAACAAACAAAATAAAAAAGGCGCGTAATATACAAATAAGTACCTATCAAAAAATCTCTATCTATCAATCATCTTCACATTCCAATACAATGCACTGCATGAGTAGGGGTATACCCCTGAGTATTGGTCTTAAAAAAATTTTTTGATACGACACTTTGCAAAGATTCTAGCTTGGAAATAGGGTACAGCTGTTTTGGGTACCTGGACACTGTGGAATAATCGGAAACGAGGGTGCGATCGCCGTGGTCTAGTGGTTAGTGTGTTGGCTAACTAAGACGATAACGCCGGGTTCAAACCTTAGCTCTGACATCTTGAAAAAAAAAAGAAATATGAAAAAATTATTTCTTTCAGCGACTACCTCTCAGCAGTCTTCTGGCAAAAGCTCTGGGAGTAATTGATGGCCATGAAAAAGCTTCTCAAATCTGTAGCTCCCAGTTCTCATGGATAAAAATTAACACACACAACATGAGTCCTGCGAGAAGCTAGGCCGTAACCCTGACACAGGGTTGTAGTGGTCAATTATGTATGTATGTGTGTGTTGCAGTATGTGCTGAGACTAACCTGGATATTGAGCTCAAGAGCAAGACAATTGATATATTCTCAGATAGTCAGGCTGCCTTATGACATCAAATCTTATCAAATGTTGTTACGATACGTTGCAAAGATTATCGCCTGGAAATAGGGTTCAACTATTTTGGCATAAGAGGAAACGAGGAAGAAGCTGATGTATTGGCTCTGCGACATCATATATTGTTCCGGAGGGGATAAATCTGATGTTCTAAAGTATAGAAGGACAGACCTAAAAAAACTAACGGATTTTCGTACATGTCATTGTAGTGTTACAGCACATTTTTTTTAATAAGGCCTGCACACAGGGATGATCCCTACTCTTGCAGTACATTGTGCTGGCCTAGGAAAATAGGTGGGGAAGGGGAAAAAAGAGTGTGGCCTTTGATTTAAACTCACTAATATCATATCTGGTATTAGTTCGACGAAAACAAAGGTTCTACTTTAAGAATGCGAACCGCAAGGAAATCGGTTGCTGTTGGTTGATTATTTAATGGCCAGTGTTAAACCTGTACTACTGAATAATCCAACAGCTATCAACCCCAAGAAGCCCGCACAACAAAGTTTAAATTAGGGGAGGAACAAAAGATTATAATGATATTGGAGATGATGTTGTTGTTGTTCTCCTTGATCCAACACCTGAAATAATTCTTAGCTACTGCTCTTCAACTGTCTTTCTTCAATGGAAAACCCTGCTTGCAGTGTAAGCCTCTACACCACGACAAGGTGATGGCGAGCACAGATGTAGATGCTTGTAGACTATGTTCACAGGCATCAAAAACTGCAGAGCACATATTATGTGGCTTTTCGGTGGATGTGTATAGATACCTCCCTGCTGGTGTTCAAATGGAAGGCGGTTGGTCCACTAAACAGAAAATACATATTATAGGTCGCAGTGTCTTGCAATTGTGCTATGTCTACATTAAATAATAACAGCCTTATTTATAATAGAAAATTAGCAGGTCATTGTACACAATGGCTAAGTTTGTCATTCCTATACGTGAAAATTCTTACTTGAAGTTACAAGGTATTTAATTTTTTGGATTCTCTAGTTATCAAATAGATGGTATGGAAATTTGAATAATATCAGTCTATAGCAGGTGATAAACTTGACAGCTTATTATCCCATATGCTAACGAGTTGCTAACTTTTCATTATACATACGGCAGTAAGTAAATAGGACACCCATAAAACAGTTTGATCCTCTATTTCAAAGAAATTTTCCTATAAAAATTTACCAAAAGTGTACTCTCACATTCTTGGTAAATAGAGAATGGCAACTTTATCCCCAAGTTTTTTATACAACTTATTTGCCCCTCTAAATTAGTGAGTACCGTGACATCTTTGCTACCAGGGACTTAGAGACTTTGGTTAGAAAGAAAATACAGTAGATTCAAAACGTTTTTTTTAAGTTACTTTTAGAGTCCTTAAACTGAATGTTCTTCTTTCTTTCAAAGGTAAATTACAAATTAAACGCTTTTGAAAGTGAACAGTGTCTTTTGCGGATATTTAACCAACGACCAGAAGATTTAAGGATTGTATTAAGATTATACATACATAATTGACCATATCAACTTTTTTTCAGAGTTACGGCCTATCTTCTTCCCTGCAAAGATTTATTAAAATTTTGAAGCAATAAATAAAATTATAAGCAATAATGGAAGCATTATATTGTTTATTTTTATCTTAAAGCTTCCAAAAATGCAACACAGTAAGTTATTATTTTTGATTTTCTATACTATTTGCTTACTGGTTGCAAAATCAATTGCTTTTTAGCGGCTCATTTCATATAAAAGTCATGCATTACTGATGCACATGAGTAAGTGATTGTTCACAATATCTCCCTTACAAAATAACTTACTGGTAAGCACTATTTTCTGCTGAGATATAGACCTATATCATAAGCGTCAATTTTTATCCATAAGTTTCGGGAACTACTGTTTAACATCGAATCCTTGGGATGTTTGTTCATGGCAATCAGTTAATCTCAGAGTTTTTGCCAGAAGAGGTGGTTGCCAAAAGAGATATTTTTCTCATATTTCTTTCGCTCAGGATGTCAAAGCTGTGAGGTCGAACCAGCAGCTCACGTCTTAGTTAGCCAACCTACTACATACTAGACTACGACGATGGACTTGTAAGTAGGGACTGACATTTTCAGCACAACGTATTTCGTTGTGTCGGAATTTGTTTTGTTTCTTGCTCAATTTTATTTTAAGGCATTAAATCGTCGTTACTTTCTAACTTTTAAGAGTTTTTTATTATTTTTCTTTATTTTTAATTTCATTACCCACATTATATTACCAACCAACCCAACCAAGTTAGCTGTGGTCTTTTGTTAAATATAACATATACTGTTTTTCTGTCCATCTGTCTGCCTTTCTTTAATGGCTTATGTGGTAGAGGAGAGTAAATGAAAACCAAATCAAGTTTAAGTTCTTGGCATAAGATTTACAACAGCTAACAGGGTTCTTTTGTTTAATTTGTTGGATTTTTTTCTCATCAATTTTTCTGTTTTGTCTCCACTTTTTTTTTTGTTTTTTGTCTTCGGTACTATTTAGTATATATGGCGCGACGTCAGCGTGTGTCGTCTTGGCGTTCTTGAATCCGACAAGAAAATTAAGGAAAACTCTAAAGCAATTACACGTTGCTAAGACTAGGCGACTATAGCCTGTAAAAACACTGTTGCCTCTCTGCAATGCACAGAAAGAAGAGACGGACAAATGGGGATTCAGTTTCAATGACTTGCATTACAAATGCATTGCAATGATATGAAGATTATCAACCGAAAAACAAAAAAAACTAAAAAAAATATAATGAATCCACACAAAAACACATTATTGAAGGGTCACTTCTTGGGTTTTTTATTTTTTTTTCTTTTTGCTTTATTACTCACATTTTCATATAATTTTTTATTTGTTTTAAAATCTTAATTTGTTTGAATAATTCGTTGTTTTGAGATCTTTTTTATAGTTTTTTCCTTAAACCCTATAAAAAAAGCGTTAGAAATTCGTATGATATTCATTTGAAAATGTTATGAATGCAATAGTTTTTACGATCAAGTGCCTGGAGTTTGTATTTCAATATAGAAAATTATTTAAAATTTAAAAAAAAAATTATGTTCTCTTTTAATTATCTTGAAATAATTGAAAGTTTGGTACGCAATCGGCTATTTCTTTTATGTGTCGGCTAAGTTTTTTTTCTTTTCTATGGGCGGTACAAAATAATTTTTATTTATTTTGTCGGCTTATTAAGTCATATTTTTGTGTTAAACTACTGTAATAGTTAAAGATGTTAAATAATCATCTACGAGTAAAGATTATTATAAACGAATATGTAATTAACGATCTGTAATAATTCAAAGAAAAAGGAAACAGCTATACAATAAAAAAAAATTAATTAGTGGTTATGGACAATTAGAATGAAGATGTTAAAAAAAAGTTTTATCAAATTATTCAGCAGAAGTTTAAAAGTAAAAAAGCGATCTCGAAATCCTAAACTGAGTATTGATTTTTTGACTACTGACGCAGGAAATCACCGGGACATTTGTTAATGCTCTTAACTCAGCAATTCCCAGTGTCACCTACAGATGATAAAGAATAACGCAATTTTTAAACTTAAATAAAGACATCACTGAATAATATAAATATTAATATTATACAGACAATATCCTGTTTGTATCTGATTTTATTTTGGCAACGCTGGCAAAAAATCGGGAAGTTTTAAAAATTTTTAAGCAGTGGTTTTGATTTTTACTTACAAGTGTGTCTGGTGATAAATAAATTTTTATAAAAATGTCAAAAGGTTAAGAATTAAAAATTTTGTTGTTCTTTATTGTTGTGAAATGTTCAAGTTAATTATCTAATATGAATTCACTAAAAAAACTAAATTAGGTCTCCTAAAAATGGCAATCCTTACCAGAGTGGGAGAAAAAACAAAACATTTCGCAAACGTTACCACAAAATCATAAACTTTTCAAAAATTTTTTAATGGTATTGTACATGAGCAAAACCAAAACAAATACTTTCTAAATGAGAAAGAGCGCAAACGAAAAAAATTCGCTTTTTGCTCTTATGCTTGCTTTGTTATTCCGCTAAATTCGTATAATTTGCTTTTTTTCTCTTCTTCTTTTCTTTTCCTTCTCATTAATGTTTTGTTGTACCTACGCACATTTGAGTTAGTGTACTTGTAGTGCTCAAAATAAAAACAATATACAAAACTAAATGGGACAATCGCTCTCACTGTTTTTGTTTTGTTTTTGTTTTACTCATTGTAAAGAACAAAACAAAATGAGATCAAATGTGTCGGTTTGTTTATTTTTCTACTCTGATCCATACTAAGTGTCACTTGTACGTGACACTGGGTATTATAGTACTCAATTTATTTACACTATAAATAAATTTTGTATGCTCATATGCAAAATAGTTTGACATTAGATGAGATTGCCGATATGTTGAATGTCTGTTAAGACATAAATGATATTTTATTTCCACCTGATGATGGCGATGTGACTAATGAAGACAGTGGGGATGAAAATGAAGGTAGTATTAGTCATCTTCCTGGTCGTGTGCTTCGATTTAAAGTAGAACTCCAAAATGCTCCTACATGTACTTATACAGTGTACATAAAGAAATTATCGAAACTTTGCCCAAGAAGAAAAAGAAGACCAACTGCACTATCAAAAAATTAAAAAGCACTGTCAATACGACTAATTTATTTGCTTCCTGTGGTAAAGGAGACTGTGACGAAGAAACTTTTACTATCTTACAGGAAGAAATGACTGCCGTCGAATGCTTTGAATTACTTTATAGTGATATGAGTAATTTGTATGCTTTACATAGAAATCATACACTGAATGTGCCTGTTAATGAAATGAGAGTTTACATCGCAATACTGTTGCTGAGAGGATATTTGACGCCAAAGTATATTACAATATTTTTTGCCTGCAAAAAATATGACAAACCTCCAATCCGTAATTCTGCTTGTGACATTTCTATGGAGCTAAGAGTGCTTTTCGAGGTAAAAAGCGAAGGAATTGTGGATGAACAGTTGCTAGTCAAATGCTCTCAATGAAGATGTGGATATTGCCATCAACGCGCTAGAAAATTGTGTGCTAAGTGTAGAATCGGTTTGCATTTAAAATGTTGATACAGCTTCCACAATAAATAAATTTTAATGTTTTCTTCTAAATATATATACATACATACATACATACATACATAACTGGCCTTTACAACCCTGTGTCAGGATTACGGCCTAGCTTCTCGCAGCACTCATGTTGTGTGTGTCAATTTTTATCCATGAGTACCGGGACCTACAGTTTAATGTTGACTCCGAACGACAGACTTGAGAAGCTTGTTCATGGCAATTAATTACTCTCAGAGCTTTTGCCAGAAGACTGCTGAGAGGTAGTCGCCGACAGAAATATTTTTTTCATATTTCTTTTTATGAAGATGTCAGAGCCTGGAGTCGAACCCAGGACCCATGTCTTAGTAACCCAACACACTAACCACTAGACCACGGCGACTACATATATGATAAATATAGTTGAATTATTAAAAAAATAATGTTTTATTTCCACGTAAAGATTGAGAAAAAAAACAGATATTTCAAACCATTAACTTTACACAGTGCCCAGTGCCACCTGTAGGTGACTGCCCTTAAAAAGAAAATTGGGCGGGTTTATTTAGCAATTTTTTTTTTCTTCTTTTTTATAAAACATATCTATGCTATTGCAGCCGAAAAGATAATCCAAATTTTTTTACTTTCAGTATGGGAATTGTAGAGTAAAGGGAGTAGATGTTCCTGTACCATTAACATAAATGAAATACTACAGCTAAACAATTGAACTTTTTTCCTCGAAACTGCAATTCGCAGCCGTCTTATAAAGCACTATGCATTTTTGAAGACATTTACTCACTTCTTTTTTCGACAAAAAAGTTAAAATAAGGTTTATTATTAAATTTAACAAAACATTTAAATTTAAATTTAACAAACAACTTATAGAAATTTGAAACGTTCTTCCCAATTTTAAAATTTTATGGAATATACAACGACTTTAAAGTGGTGGGGTAAAATTAGAAACACTTGTAAACAGTGACGTTTAATGTGTTGTAAAGAAATTTCGCCAAAAAATTACACCAAAATGGTATAAAAATAACCAAATTTTTAAATTATAATGTGCCCATCATTATGAATACGGTTTAAGTCACATATTTCTTTTTTAGATATTCATATGTACTCAATTATATTTTTACATTTTACGACATTTTAATTTATAATTTAATTAATTTTGAATAATGGAAATTCATTATGAATAAACAATTTTATGTGGATTTCATGCGAAAATATTGTTATTAAGGTTAAAATTGACTTAGACCTTTGTCAGAATTAACTGAATGTCCTATAAATAACTTAAAGTGGTCTAATGGTGTTGTAAAATGGATATAATTTAATATTTTCATATATTTCTGGTCTTCGTATTTTCGGTAAAAAGTCCAGAACGTAAAATTTAGCAACATTTAGAGAAGTTTTTTCGAGGTTCATTGTTTTCATTGAATTTGCAGCCAAGAAGCAGAATCGCTTGCAAGAAATAATACCAAACACAGTCATTTAATATAATAATTGCTTAACATCTAGATCAGCATTGAAATAAAACTAGAGGATCCAGGCTCACGCTCTGTTGCAATCTAAATACATGTGGACTCCTAGAAAATTTATTTTGATCGTAAAGCATTATTGCGGAACAATGATGGACTTTAGTTTCTATCAGTGTCTTATATAATAAGCCATTATATGGACGGGTTTTATCTAAAATCTGAGCAAAAGCAGATGTATTTTGTTTTTCTTTGTTTTTTTCCATATTAAGTTACGAACTTTCGAAATTGTTCGTTTAACAGACTGTAAGTTAAAAGTTTTAAATCAAAACAGCATAATGCCAAAGATAGGTTTAATTTGAAGCAGATAATAAAGTTTTCAAATAGCATACAGTCGTTTACCCAATTCAATAGCTAGAATGCAAATTTTAGAAGAAAACCAAAAACAAAAAAAAAAACAAAATCCGTTTGAAATAAAGATAATAAAGGGTCGTCCAACCATAATGTAGGATGTTTAACTGTGAGCCCCACTTTAAGACCAAGTGTTTAGCCCAACTAAGTTTGCCATGGAGAGGTACACAATTGACCAGAGCGTTAAGATTGTTGAATGGGCGTTCAAATCAAAATACATTTCGTGAACCTCGTGATTTTTTCTGAAAACATAATCTGTCAAATTCGTCTATAATCGGGAGAATCGTGCGCCATTGTCAGCAAACTGGATTTGTAGGAAATCTGGAAACACCTGTGCATGCTTGCCGAGATCATTCTGCGAAAAACATTGCTGTTGTTTAAGACAGAGTAGCAGAAAAGCTGACAACCTCGACTGGTCGACGTAACCAACAATTGAATACTGATGACATACTTCTATTGGCCAGAAATTTAAAATATGGACCTGGTCGATATGTGGTTCCAACTAAATGACTCCACTTGCCACACAGCCAACAAACCAAGGACTCTTTTTCACGGGATATTCAATGCTTGTGTTTTCTCATGTCATGGCGATGTTAATTGGCAGCCACGATAATGGGATTTGACATCGTTAGACCTCGTTATTTGAGGATATTTAAATGAAAAAGTATACGCCAATAAGCTAAGTACAGTTCAGGAGATGAAAAATTATAAATGAACGACCCCAGTTTTTTCTTAAAGACATTAATAATATGGACTATCGGATAGAGGTATGCTACCGAAACCATAGCGATTATTATTTATTACTTTTGGATTATTTACAGTAAACATTGTGCATTTTGGTTAGACTCAATTTAGATTGTTTTATCTTAAGTAGTACAGAGTGTCCGCCAGGAAGGTATACTGCTATGTTTTGCAACCATTTTGGTAAACATAAGTCTTGACAGTTCATGAAGTAGAAATGTGGAAAAATATTCGGTTAACCAACGTCTTTTAATCGTTAAAAGATTTTATCAAAATCTGTCATCGATTACTGTAACGACGAGAAAGTTACGTAAAATTTGAATAAATATGTGAATAAATAGAATAGTTGGTTCTGGGCAACGGAAAACCCTCAAATTATTCATCAGTCAACCTTACATACATACATTCATAACTGGCCTTTACAACCCTGTATCAGGATTACAGCCTAGCTTCTCGCAGCACTCATGTTTAATGTCGACTCCGAAAGACAGACTTGAGAAGCTTGTACATGGCAATTAGTTACTCTCAGAGCTTTTGCCAGAAGACTGCTAAGAGGTAATCGCCGAAAGAAATATTTTTTTCATATTTCTTTTTTTTTCAGATGTCGAAACTGGGTGTCGAACCCAGGGCTCATGTCTTAGTAGGCCAACACACTAACCACTAGACCACGGCGACTACAACTCAGTCAATTTTGCATCCATTAAAAGTGACAGTCTGGTGTGCAATGTGGTCAGGAGGAATCACTGGACTTTATTCCTTTGAAACTAAAAACGGCGTAACGGTAACTGTCAATGGGGAGCGATACAGTGATATGATTGAACATTTTTTTGCGCCGCAACTACATGCTTTGGGCCTGACATACAGTCAGGATTGCAATGGACTTACTGCGAGAATTCTTTCCACAACAAGCTATTTCAAGGAAATGTGATGTAGATTGGCCTCCACGGTCGTCTGATTTGACTGCTTCGGAATTCTTTTTGTGGGGATATCTGAAAGGAAAAATTTATGCAAAAAAACCAGAAACGCAGGAGCAACTTAAACAAAATATTCGTGATGAAACTAATGAAATACTACATGAAATGTGTGAGAATGTAATGAAAAATGTGCTCAAAAGGACTCGCATTTGTGAAGCTACCAGAGACGAACATTTATTTGATATTGTATTCCATACATAGATGCCGACATTAAATAAAATATTTATCAATATAAGACCCATTCCAAACAAAGTAGTATACCTTCCCGGCGGACACCCGGATTTTCTTGATGAAAGGTTTTCATTCAAAATTTTTCCGAATTCTGTAAAGTTTACTGCACTTTACTAATTCTAAAATTTATATCTTAATAATTACCTTCATAGTGAACACTACCTTCCATATTAGAAAATATTAGAAATTAAAGAAAATTGATAATGTAAATATAATAAATAATAATCTCAAGAATCGCTGGACCGATTGACACCAAACTTGGACAATGTATAAGTTCAGTCAGGAGCCAAGTTTCTCTTAAGTTTAACAACGATAGGTGGCGTTATTGTCATAATATTTCAATTTTTTTTACTAATGGTACGATTTGGCTCAAACTCACAAAATATATTTATTAAATAAAAATAAGTATCCTTTTCTTTTATGGGCATTCAAAAATAAAAAAATTGTCAATAAGTATATTAAAATATTTCTTAAAACAACTTGTAAAAGAATTTAAGTTTCAATAAAAAATAATAATAATTCAAAATTCCGGAAAATCCTATTTGTTTTAAAATAATGCCGACCGGATCTAGAGGAGGAAACGCATTTTAAAAATCGAATGCAAACATTTTTTCTAATTTGGACAAAACAGCGTCTGTCGGGTCAGCTAGTATACTAAATATAAGTATAGTAAAGAAAAATGTGCCTTTTTGTTTTTCTCCCGTTCAAACCCCAGCTCTGAGATCTTCCTAAAAAGAAATATGAAAAAAAAAATTCTTTCGGCGACTACCTTTTAGCAGTCTTCTGGCAAAAGCTCTGAGAGTAACTGATTGCCATCAACAATCTGCTCAACTCTGTTGTTCGGAGTCGACTTTAAACTGTAAGTCACGGTACTCTTGAATAAAAATTAACACAAACAACATGGGTTCTGTATGAAGCTAGGCCTTAACCCTAAAACAAGGCTGTAATGACGATGCTACGATATTGCAAATAGTTAAGAAATAATTACATTTTTATTTGGAATACAAATCTTCTTTTGCCTTAAGGGCAAAACTAACCGAAACCCACATATATACTGCAGAAATGCCAACAATGATTGTAAAGCTTAATTTTAAGTCACTGCTATATCCTTTTAATACAAAAAATTTCCGTTAATTTTTTTTATTCCTAACCAGGTGTTTAAATCTATAAATATTTGCTGCCAACAATTCAATTTAACAAAATTGTGATCTTCTTAATGTTTTGTTTAACATCGTAAATTAAAAAGAAAATCTAGAAAAAATAAAAAAACTCACCACAAATGTCCACACATGGTTACAATATAGGAATTAAAAAAGAAAAATTATTTTTCACAAATACTTGCACCCTTTGGAAGAAGAATAGTGACTAAAAATAGAATTGTAATATCCCGTGGCTTTTTATTCTGATTAAAAAGCAGTGAGTGGCTATAGTTTAGGCAATAAATGTCTAATAAAAAAATTATTTCGTTAATTATTGTTCCATTTTTTTGTTGTTGTGCATTTTCGGCTTTTTTCGGTGCGACACCTTCACCTTTTAATATCCTTTTTGAATTACAGTTTTTTTTCAACAGGAAGATAATAATAAATTTATTTGTTTAAGTTGATTTCCTCACTATTAAGTTATTTTGTTATCTGGGAAAATATTTTAATTTTTTCTATTTTTTTTTTTTTTTAATTTTAATTCTTATCGTCTCATTAATCTAAAATCAACAGCCCTCATGTGTTGCTTTGCAATTATCCTGTTACAGTTTGTATGTAGATTTTTATGTACAAAAAAAAGGCCATAAATTTTCTTAAGTGTTCTTTATTTTTTCGTTTTTTTCTTTTTTTGTGGTTTTTATGTCGTTTTTTCAGTTTTTTCAGTTTTTCACATTTCCATTTTTGGGTGTGGAAAATTGTAATTTTATGTGTAAATTTGTTTATTAAATAGTTCATTCGTTTCTTAATTCTTTCTGTTTTAAAAAGACATTCTTCCCCCAAAAAAATATATGTTTACCGTGTACTCGTACGTCACACAAAAATTAAAAATATTTGTACTTTGAAAGTTTCAAAAGGTAAAAGTATAGGCAATTTATTATTTTAAGTGGATTTTTATTGGCTTATCATTAAGAAAAAATAATTATCTGGGAGTGTCTTTGGCAAAGAATTAATTTTAATTTATTAGTTTACAAACTACTTTTGTGTATTTCAACTACATATTAGGGAATCCCTGGTATGCTATAAAAAAGAAACATAAATTAGTTTCTACTTTTATGGGAAATATATTTGATTTGTTTTTAAATACAGAGAATATTTTCTTAATATACTCGTACATACAATAAGAAGGGAAATATAGGAAAACAATATAATTTTTATAGATTTATTTTCATTGAAATGCTTTTATTCTACCCCACCTACCTTTAGGAATCTTTTAAATTCAACGCATGGAAATACGTTAAAAAAATTTTACAAATAAATTTGAAATGGCAAAAGAAACTGGTACGCAAATATATTTGCAAAGGTTTTAAGTGAATTTTAAAGGATATCTGATGCAAACCTAATTATTCAGTATTGGCTGTGTCGCCAGTGCTATTGACAAATTGTAGCCCAGACAACATGTGCTTATAATTTAGAATCCAATGCTGATGTTGGAACTATTGAAAGATAAGGAAATGTTTTGACAGGACTTTGAAGGATTACTAAAGCAAAAGAAGTTATTCGCTCGTAACCATGTCACCAGTACTACTGACAAATTGTAGCCCAGACAACATGTGCTTGTTATTGAGAATATAATGCTGATGTTGGAAATATTGACATTCAGAAAGGGTTTAAAAGAATTTTACTCAGACAACATGTGCTTATTATTGAGAATTCATGTTGGAACTATTGAAAGGTAACGAACGGTTTTAACAAGACTTTGAAAGATTTCTAAAGCAAAAGTAGTTCTTAGCTCTCGACTATGCCGCCCGCCATTGCTACTGACAAATGGTACCCTAGAAAACATTTGCTTGTTATTGGGAATCCAATACTGATATTGTAACTATTAATATATCGTCGATGGAATTAAAGAACGCTGTAACTGACAAAACCTAAATGTTCACCAGTGAAAAAAAACCTGCATGACAGTAGAACAAAGTCACTGGTATTTATTTTCATAGCAGAAATCTGTGACCGGGACCAATCGACGCGTATATTTTTTCTGATAAAAATTATGCAAAAAACGTATTTTCGATTTTTTGTCAATTACAGCGTTCTTTAATTCTTGCGACGATATAAAAAGGTTTAACCATGATTTTAAAGGACTCCTGAAGCAAAAGTAATTATTCGCTGTTGACTATGTCGCCATTGCTACTGATAAATTGTACCCCAGACAGCATGTGATTGCTATTGAGAATCCAACGCTGATGTAGGAACTATTGATACCTGAAAAGGTTTTAACATGATTTTAAAAGATTTCTGGATGAAGAATCTCATACTGATATGGGAACTACTGATGCAGGGAGTCCGCCGGGAAGGTATACTACTTTTTTTGCTTATAACTTTTGAAAAAATTACTTCCATCACGAATATTTTGTTTGAGTTGACCCAGCGATTCAGGTTTGTTTGCATAAACCTTGCTTTTCAGATAAAATCAGGCAACCGTGGAGGCCAATCAACATCACCATTGCTTGAAATAACTTGTTGTGGAACGAGGTCTCACAGTAATTAAATTGTAATCCTGGACATATGCGATGTGGCACCGTCTTATTGAAACCACATGCAGTTTTGGCGTTATAAATGTGGGATTGGAGCAGTGATTACCATTTCATAGCACAATTGTGCAGAGAGCATTCACACGTATTGCTTACGCTCGTTAATTTTTTTCAGGTTTACTCAAAAAAACTGATCGATTACACTCAAAAAATATTTTATATTAAAAAACCAAATTATGAACCAAAATTAGATCCTAAATTGAAAATCGCGATTACAAGCTTAATAAGCTTAAAAATTGTTAGAAAGGGTAGATCATTTAGTGATGATGTTTTTATTAAGCAATTGTTGAAAAAAATTTGGAAAAGGCCTAATTATTGTATAATACAAATATTTTCCGACTTAAAATATATTTGTTCAAGCAACGTAACAAATTACTTCTACAATTACGAAACTGTCAAATAAAAATAAATGTAGAAGATTTTATCTTGTAAAAGTCGTATTTTATCCCAGTTATATATATACTTGTACTTTTAAAGAATTTTTTTAAGAAGAATAAATAGAGTCAAACATTTATAACTTTATGTATGCATATTGATGAAATGAATGTCAAAATAGCGTATATTACTAAAACTTTTCTATGATTGTAAACAAATAAATTCTCTCAACTTTTTTTTCTCTCTTACTCACTAATACACAACCAAAAAAATTTTGGTAACCCCTGGATTGGAGTCCAACCGTACCACTGTATATTAAAGTTGTCCGTTACTGTAGATCTTTCTGGATGTCGCATGATTTCATGAGACAGATAGATATTTTATTTTCCTTTGCAAACAATCCTTTGAAAGAAGAAAACAGACATATTTTTATTAACGATTAGTTAATTTTAACAAACAAAGGAGTAACGAATAGATTGAATAGTATAAATAGAGAGATCTTTTCATTCGATAATATAGTTGATAGTTGGTTCTAAAGCTGATTTCAAGTTGGTGTCATAGTTGATTTTAAGTCGTTTAGAAGTTGATCCCGCGGCAATCACCATAGTTTTTATTAAATATTATATTGTGCATCTTGTTGAAAATATATATAATGAATTTAATATTATGAACTCTAAATATACATTTTTATATATAATAATAAAATCTAAAACTTGTGTTTTGTGTTGCTGTTTTAAACATATTCCTGCATAAAGTTTTCAATTATATCACTATATCGCTCCCCATTGACATGTTATCGTTACGCTGTTTTAAGTTTCAAAGAATTAACTTCCAATGATTTTTCCTGACCAAATTGCACACCAGACTGTCACTTTTAATGGATGCAAAGTTAACTGATGAATAATTTGAGGGTTTTCGATTGCCTAGAACCCACTATTCTGTTTACTCACATATTCATTCAAATGAAAACGTGCCTCGTCACTCATTCTGATTTTTTCCTGAAAAAAATTATTGATTTTGATCAAATGTTTTAACGATAAAAACACGTGGGCTTACGGAATATATTTCCATAATAAATTTGCCACGTCTCTAGTTCACGACTGCCAAATATGAACTGTAAAGGCTAATGTTTACCAAAATGGCGGCAAAACAAATTAGTATACCGTAGTAAAGCGTTTCTGACGAAACAAAATAAATTTTAAAAAAATTGATCACCTTTCCTGGGGCTTGAACTGAGAGTCTTCAGAATATCGAAAGAAGTATACCTTCCCGGCGGACACCCTCTATATGAAAAGGTTTTAACATGATTTTAAAAGATTTCTGAAGGTTAATGTAGGTGTTTACTATTGACAATTTCGCTAGTGCTACTGACAAATTGTACCCCAGCAAATATAGGTTCGTTATTGAAAATCCAATACTGATGTGCAACTATTGATTTTGTGGTGCTACTTATGGTAGCATATCGTCGTGCGGGAGTTTATGTGCTCTATCCGCCATTTCGTATTTTTTATATATCTCGAGTTAATGATGCCACTTTAGGTTTTTGACCCCAAATTTTGCAAGTCTGCAATCTGTTTTCGGATATCTTGACCAGTTTCGGAAATAAATAGCCGAAAACGGATTATAGATTTTAAAAATTTTGGTGTCAAAAACTTAAAGTAGCATCATTAACTCGAGATTTAAAAAATGGCGGATAGAGCACATAAACTCCCGCACGACGATATGCAAACGATGGAACCAAATATTCTTTACTTCATTTTTGTAATTCTTGTTTACTTTTTCAGAATCATTTCTAGATTTCTTCGGACTTGCGCTATCAGAATTTTGTAAAAAAACAAACATTTTAAAAATCTTTTATAATTAGAAAACATTACAACACTTCTTGGAAATGAATGAAATGTTTTAACAATTAGAAATTCATACTTTCAAAATCGGTTAAAAATTAAAAAAAATTCCTTAAAAAGTTGCCAAAACAAAAAAGATTTTTTTTTCCTCTTTTTAATTCTCATGAAAAGCTATTTTTGCTGCCAAAAAAACTATTTGACAAAAGACATCAATGAATAATTTGATGATTAATCAAAAAAACAAAAAAAAATGTCCAAAGAAAAGAAAATGCTTGACCACTTTTCATGGCAAAAGAAAGGAAATTTTCTTAATTTAAAACAGAAAAGATTAATGATTTTTAATAAATCACTAAATCATCTCTCTATGCCATCACACCAACTGAATAGCAAAGAATAAAACAAATATCTCTCATATGACATTTAAGCGCAAAGAAAAAGAAGCTGGGCAGACTGACAGGCACAGACAGCATCACTTTTCACATGATTTACAAAAAAAAATAAAAAATCAAACTCACCTTTGTAGAGGAAAAGTTCTTTTGTTTGGTTAGAAGCATTTGGTCATTTTTAAATTTTCGCTTTTAATTTTTTATTAAAATTCAAAACAAGGGGTGTTAAGAAATAATAAATCTTTTGGGCAGAAAAGCCTAAGAAAAAATGCAATAATAATTCATGTTTCAATTATTAAACATTTTGTTGCGTTTTTATCGACTTTTTAGAGACTTTTTTGTGCTTTATTTTGAAACGAAACAAAAACTAGAATTTCTTGTAAATTTCAAGTATTTGAAAAGAAAAACAACATGTTTTTCCCTTTTTTTTAAACTGAAAAAAGAAAAAAAGAATTCAAAATCATCAATTACCATTAAAATTAAGCAACGACTTTATAAAAATTCCTTTAAAAATAATTTGCGTGAGATTGCTAGTCTTGTGTTTTTTGTTTTTTTTTTTAGCAGAAATCGTTTCAAAATATTCATGACTTTTTACTATAAAAAGAGATTTAAAAGCTTAAGAGTTTAAAAATATGTTTCATGTGACAAATCAAAGCACCAAAGTTCAATGCCAGTTTGAATTGTTTTTTATGATTTTAAAGATTAATTCCATTAAATACTTGAAGTTCAAGTTGATATTTTTCATTCCTAAATTGTGTTTTAAGTATTTCTGTATGTATGTGTTTAATTATATTCAAAAGTTAATCATATTCATACATACATATGTAAATGACCTTCAAAAAAAATAAATGCTTTTCCATACTTAACCGTTAATGCATAACTTTTTATCATCCGAGGCATTAGCACTTGTCAGTATAAATTATGAATTCCATTGAATCTGTGTATGTACTTTAAAGTTTTTAAAAAGCTTTAGTCATTGACAATGTAGAAATATTCTTAAAAGTAATATATTTTATGTGATTATTGTGTAATCAAATGTTCTGACATGTGTCAAAAAAAAAAAAATCTTTTAAAAGTTTTTCAATACAAACATTGTATGTGTTCCACTACAAAATTTCAGGGCCTTTCATTACCATAGTGTTGCAATTTGTAACACTTGATTGCCAGACATTTTTAAAAAGAGTATGGTTTTGAGAAACTCTAAATCATATACAGAAAATCAGTTTGTGCGAGAATGATTTCAAGTCGTAAGAATAAGAGTTCTTCTCTAAGCTGAATTATAAAATTTATGTGATTTAATATCCCAATAAAAAATTCATCTGCAAACGAAGCAGTTTTGTAAGAAAGAAATGTACATATTTCGTTTACCATTAGGTAGTCGCCGTGGTCTAGTGGTTAGTGTGTTGGCTAACTAAGACTATAGCGCCGGGTTCAATACTCAGCTCTGACATCTTAAAAAAAAAAAAAATAAGAAAAAATTTCTTCTTTTGGCGACTACCTGTCAGCAGCCTTTTGGCAAAAGCTCTGACAGTAATTGATTGCCATGAAAAAGCTTCTCAAATCTGTCGTTCGGAGTCGACCTTAAACTGTAAGTAATCGTGTCGATCAGTTTTACACTGTGAATTTGTTGTTGTTGTAAGAGCTCTGCTGTTGTTTGAAATTCCTCTCTGGGGAAAAACCCTCCGGTATGTACAGCTTTCGCTGAGTTCACAATCCTTGGCCGAGAGGGAGTCGAGTCTGGAGCGAAGATCCGATTGTCGTGGGAAGACTGTGGTTTTTTTTGTCGTTCTTGGTGTTATTCGTTCACATTCTCTCTTGCAAACTTGCTCTCAAGTAATGGAATAGAGTAGTACCCAAAATGTTACGTATTTTAAAAAAGTTCATTCACTTACTTAACTATTTTACCGTGTCTTATTGCAGAGCGCATACTCGTAAGTGCGCACCTAACCTTAAAACTATACAATTAATGCTTCGTAAAATATATATTTTATTGGGTGCAACATACAGTAAGGGACAAAATCGTTCACAAAACTCCATGTAGAATTTACATGTATGAAAAAGGTTAAAATTCATAAATATGGTAACTCTGTGACTTTCTTAGATCATATGGTATTGAGTTATCTTTTGTGTGGCAACTTCTTTCCTAAAGTACCGTTAGCTTTTTTTTTAATATTTAAACAAATTTAAAACCACGTGTGTGAATAATTTTGTCCCTGTTTAATTAAAATATTAAATTCTTTTGTTAATTTCAATAAATAAAAATTTTTGTTGGCGGATTTTTTTTCAGAAGTTTGTATAATTTTTCTGTAAAAGTGTATTAAAAAAATTTTCTAAAAAATATGATTTTGTGGCAAATGATTTGGTGGTAAGAGTTATATATCTTAAGATTGCTCAAAAGTATAACATATCGTTTGGATTTCTCAACAAAATAAAAAACGGTCCCATTTGGAGATCAAAAGCAATGCAGCAGTTCGACCAAAAAGCTTTCACCGGCGAATGCTCGTGAAGCTAAGCGATTAATTGTGACTGGTACAGCTAATACTGCAGTTAAGGCTAAGCAATCTTTTAAATAAGGAACATAATCTATCTGTAAGTACCAAAACTGTACCTAGAAGCCTAAAAATTAGTGGATTAGTAACGAGAGCGAAGCCCAAAAACCGTTTTTAAGTGAGAATAACTGGAAAAGACGACTCGAGTTTGCGAAAAGTACCGGAATTTTACGACTGAAGACTGGATGCGTGTTTCATGGTCAGATGAGACCAAAATTAACCGAATCGGTTCAGATGGGCGCCAATGGACATGGGTTGACGAAAGTGTTGGGCCGAAGAAACGAAACATATGCCAGACGATGAAATTTGGAGGTGGATCTTTGATGGCTTGGGGATGTTTTCGTAGAAATCAACTTGGGGTACTTCTACGTATAAGGGGCAATATGTGTGCGAAGGACTACATTACCATTTTGGAAGACTCATAACCACCAAGTCTCGATATATTTGGTTTGGAACCGGGTCAAAATGATATATTTATGCAAGACAACTACCCGAAACATACAGCAAGAATAACAAAGAAGTGGTTCGAAGAAAATAGTATTAAAGTTTTAGATTGGCCACCCCAGTCCCCGGACCTCAACCCAATTGAATATCTGTGGTCCATCCTAAAAAGGAAGATTTTTTCAACAAAAGAACCACCTATAACCGTGGACGATCTTTGGGACCGTTGTATTGAAGCCTGGGAGATAATCGATTTGGAAACTCTCAATAACCTTGTAAAAAGCATGCCTAAGAGGATCAAAGAAGTAAAAAAGGCACGCGGAGGGCACACAAAATATTAGAGCCCGCAAAAAGCGAGTTTTACCTTCAGTGTACATAATTGTTCACACTTGAATTTTCGTATAAATGTATTTTAAATCAACAAGTTTCTTTATTTATTTAAAGTCTTTTTTTTAATTTTAAAATAAGGATAAATAATATGTTAAATTTAATTAAAAATTTTGTCTGAACATGTAAATTGAATTTCGTGAACGATTTTGTCCCTTACTGTATGTCAATGGCATTTATTTATGTATTTAACATATGAATTTAATGTTATTCAGGTTATTTTGCACACATAATTGGCCATTACAATCCTTTTTCAGAGCTATGGCATAGCTTCTACCAGCAGCCATGTTGTGTGAGTCAATTTTTATCCATGAGTACCGAGACCTACAGTTTAACGTAAATTCCTAACGATAGTCTAAAAAAGCTTATTCATGACAATCAGCAACTCTCACACATTTTTCCAGAAGGCTGCTAAGAGAATCGTGGAAAAAAAATATTTTTTCGTATTTCTTTTTTTTTAAGATCCCCCAGTGTTGGGGGTTTGAACCCGGAGCTCCCGTCTAATAAATTAACACACTACATACTAGACTACATAGATGAGAATTTTTCAGTACCAGTACGAATTAAATAATATTCATCATCAATGAATCAATGGAATCACATAAATTTGAACTATTCGAGGACTCAATTAGGCGTCTCCTAATTGTCAAAGACTAATCACTGAAGCAGAAATGTTTCTTCAAACCAGCACATCACACTTATCAAAATAAGCGCAATTAAAAAGAAAATATTGATCTTTATAGTTAAAGACGTTGTCACCGACGTCAACAATTCTTATAGCCGCAGTCTTGTTTGAGCAACGTCGCAATGTGATGTGGAGGCAGCCAAAAATAAAAAAAAATCAAATATCCAATTAAAAAAATTTTAATATGGTTTTAACTCAGTACATTTCACATTAAAAATAAATTAGAAAGAATTTTAAAAAAAGTTATTGTATAAGGTAGTTCTGAGCATTCAAAGTTAAAACTTATAAGTAAAAGAGAAAAAAAAAATACGACTGATCCTTAATTATTACCAAAAAAAAAAAAGTTGTTTGATTTTACTTTTTAGTTACGTTTCAAAACAAAATACTACCTAATTTAAAATCAAAAGAAAAATGTTGTCCAAACCGAAAAAATTAATTGACTTTTTTAATCACACAAAGACTTGTGCTTTACAGAAAAGCATAAAACGACAACTGAATTTGAAAACCACACTTGATTCAAATCGCTGTTTTCTTTTTTTTGGAAACAGTTTATCAACGAAATTATGATCCAAATTTGGTTATAGGGTACAATAAGAATTTGCTAATATTCAATTCTAGCTTTTTTGTTTAAATTTAGAAAAAAAAATCCTGCAACTAAAATGTTCTCATTTATCCTTGAAATTGATAAATTCCTACATTTTTGTCTATGACTGCTGCTACTCAAAGTCAGAAAATGCAATTTTTCTCGTTCGTTTTTGCAAATAGAAAAAACCAAAAAATCTTTAAAAGGGAAAATTTTTTGACACTCCTTTTTTATATTTATTTTTAGTTTTTGACAAAAACTTGCGTATATGAAGTTATTGTCTGTCAATCAATTGTGTCATAAGCAAAATACTGATACAAAAGAAATCAAAATATTTCAAGACAAAAAGCATTGTTTTCGTTTACGTTGCATACAAAGTGCATTTGTACGAAACCATTTGCTGAATGATTTTTTTTTTTGCAATATCTACCTTTTGTTTTAGATTTCCGTCTTCTTTTATGTTTAAGAGGTTGGTAATTTGATAAATTTAACACTTTTTTTGAATGCAAAATTAGAAAGGAAAAAATGGTTTCTCGTTTATTTTTATAACAAATCCATATGTTTTTTTCTCTATTTTTGTATTTTTTTCCTGTACGTAAACTTCAAAGTATTTTAAAATTATTTATCACAGTAAAACAAAATAGGGAACATTTTTTATACCCCCTAGAGCGTATGCATGTTTCATTGCATATGACATTTGGCATCATGTTGTTGGTATTCTAATGCTGTTGGTTGCTTTGTAAAGAGGGGAAATCAACAATATTTTAATTATTGCAGCACTTTTTAATGTTATCATTTATTTTGTCATTGAACATTAATAATTCTAGAAAGTTTTTTTTTTTTAACTGAAATTAAATTCTAAGAATATGCTACAAAAAAAAAAAAAAAAAAAAAACAAAAACAAAAAGACCAGAAAACTATTTTGTGGAATTTTTAAATAAACAAAATAGTACATGTGGTGTAGGGAGTTATTCTTTTTAAAAATATTTTTATTAAAAATATCGCTTAAGATTCATGTTTATTTATTTGTATGGAAAAAAAGAGTTTTAAATTTTCTACATTCATTTTACGATATAAATACAGTAAATCTCTAAAGAAATCGGACAAACATTAAATTTTGACATAATTTTTTTATACAAGTTTTTAAATCTTAACAATGCCCTATAAGCTAAATCGCGATTTTAGAAAAATACTTCCCGAACAGTTAGCTTCACCTAATTTGTTATGTAGACTGCTAATGACAAAAAGTTCGACTTGAGAAAAATTTGCGTGCCACGCCCCCTTTTTCCAAAGTAATGGCAAATAGTACTCCTTGGCAAGCTAGCCTCACAAAAATAGTTATATGGATTTCCACTGACAAAAAAGCAATTTGAGAAAGAAAATTTGTGGTCCACGGCCCTTTTTTCTTTTTCCTATACCCAAAACTCAAAACTTACCAAAACGTTAGCTCCAACGAATTTTGTATACGGACTTCTACTGACAAAAAAAAAAAATTAGGAGAGAACAATTAAGATTATGTGTAAGTATAATTAAAAAAATCAATATTTATACCAATAATAGAGGATAAAAGATCTGTGCGAGAAAATACTCTTCTAGCTGTGTTGCCATCGTTGGTGTTGCCGCTGCAATTTGCTTTTCCCTTTTCTAACTAAAACATTAGAGCTTCATCAGGTGAAACTGATGTAACTTTTTTATGGCTAGTATTAAGCACTCCTCGAACTTTGGACAGCCGATTTGGAGATATAGCAACTTGTTGTAGGATGTTTAAAATACATTGAGTGGGATTTTTTGGCAGATATAAAGGCAGCATGAACTAATAATTGCGCATTGTCTCCTTACTGGGAAACTAATTCGAAAGCTAATTTTCTTTTATTTCTTTCGCAGCTATCATCATGTTATTTTTGGTCGCCCGCTAACATTAATTTTTTTCGGTACAACAAAAATTATTTTCAACCCAACCATTTCTTATTATATTTTCAAAATGCTTTTTAATTTTTGGATTTTTTATCCCATTTTAGTTTAATAAAATTGGAAAAGTTTCGAGCTTTAGTGCATATTAACTTATTTAATTTACTGTCAATTTCGTATGGAATTTTTCCTTTTATGTAATTCGAAACATTCCTATTGTTTCTCAAATTTTTTAACCTCAATGTTTCTTCAAAAGTAGTCAAAATTCGTTCATTAGCAGTCGAATGCATACAGTTTTACCATGACATAACACTTGAGTTTTCTGCAAACAATCAATAGTTTCAATGACACTTCTTGGCATTTTAAGTTTTACTTCACTAAAACAATAAAACTGTTCAGAATTTCACGAAAAATACATAAAAAAACCAAATATTTATCAAACTATATTTGTATATAGTAAAAATACTCGCCTCAAAGTTTAGAATGTTATAAAAATTTTGCTGCTTCACTTGTATAACCACGCACTAAAAAATTTTTAGATATTAACAGCTCTTTGTCCGTAAACAGGTTTGCCAAGAGTAAACATTTTTTAGTTTTTCCTTATCATACGTATTGAACGCCGTCAAAAACATTTAAAAAAATTAAAGTTGGAAAATTGACTTTTTACCGCTGAAATCGCAATTTTGCCCATAGTCCAATGCAAAAACATTTTTCAGTTATCTTGGAACCTTCTTTTTGTAATTTTTAGTTTTTTAAGTGAAAAAAAAAAAACAAAAAAAAAAGTCGGACATACTACGTCAATACTCCTGTTTTTGTCAAAACAAAGCTGGGGGAAATCCCCTGGTTTTTGGTTGTAAAATATTTTCCATCATATTGATGGTGTTTTTTATTATTTTTGTTTAAGAAGATTATAAAGAAGATGATCAGACAGTTCGAGAGATGTGAGAAATATTTGGAACACCTAAATCAAATGTACATACAATAAGGAAACTAAATCCATTGAAAATAAACCAAAATCTAGAAATTGGAATCGTTGTTATTTCAAAATAAAAATATGTCAAATATTTTCTTTTTTATTTAAAATTTTTGTTTTTTACTTAATTTTAATATTTGTTCGACAAAACTTTTGAGCCACTGTACATACATACATACATACATAACTGGCCTTTACAACCCTGTGTCAGGATTACGGCCTAGCTTCTGGCAGCACTCATGTTGTGTGTGTCAATTTTTATCCATGAGTACCGGGACCTACAGTTTAATGTCGACTCCGAACGACAGACTTGAGAAGCTTGTTCATGGCATTTAGTTACTCTCAGAGCTTTTGCCAGAAGACTGCTGAGAGGTAGTCGCCGAAAGAAATATTTTTTTTATATTTCTTTTTTTGAAGACGTCAGGGCCTGGAGTCGAACCCAGGACCTATGTCATAGTAAGCCAACACACTAACCACTAGACCACGGCGACTATGTACCACTGTATGTACCATAAAACGAATTCAAATAAAATTAAAATCGTGTCTTTTTAAAAAAGCCAAACAAAACTTAATTGCGCCAATTAATCTATAGTTTTGATAAATAAAGATGTTACAGTAATGAGGTTAAAATTAAGCGAAAAAAAATTTAAAAATTTTATTCGATTTCAATTTCACTCGAATTCGTTTGTCTTCTATATTGTTTTAAATTTTTTTTTTTTAATTTAACAATTTTGTTTAGATTTTGTTATTAAAACTGTAAAATATACTTTAAGAAGAAAATTAAAACAATCAATAATTGCCTTAAAAAGCATTGTTTAGTGAAAGCCAACGTGATTTAAATAAAAAATCTTTATATTTCTACGCCAGTTTAGTGACAGACTCAATGACGCTGAAAAACTTGAACGACAAGAAAAAGTCAACATGAATGAGTTGCTATTGGCAATGACATATTTTGACATTGAAGCGAACAAGAACCCAACAAACAAACAAAAAAAAAAAAAAAAAATTAATTAATTTTTAATTGAATTAACAAAAATGGAATACATTTTAAATGCATTTCTAAGTTCAAATTCATCATTATTGTTAGCTCTGAAAATTCCTTTCTAAAACAGCATTTCAATAATATTTTCTTTAAAAAAGAAACGTTATGATAGCAAAGAAAGCAATTCGTTCACATTTTAATCTAAATTGTATGAGTTGTATTGTAAATTGTAGTCGCCGTTGGGTTACTACATTAGAGCTTCGAGTTCAAACCCAAGTTCTGACATCTTGAAAAAATATTTTTTTCGGCCACTAACTATTAGCAGTCTTCTGCTCTGAAAGTAACTGATTGCCATGAAAAAGCTTCTCAAGTCTGTCTGGACTACGCGTACGTCTCTCAGAGCACATCCTTTTGAGGTTGATTGTCAAGTGAATGGCACAATGCATTATAGACAGAATTCATTCTTTGGCCGCACCGTTGGTTTTTCCTGTCAATTACGATGTTAGCAAGTTTAAATCAAATGTTCACAAGCACTAATCCCTCTTTCCTCCTTTCCATACTTTCCTACACCAGCACAATGTACCGCATAAGTAGGGGTCATACCCTAGCATAAATGCAAAAGTCTGTCGTTCGGAGTCGACTGTATGCAGTAGTACCGGTTCCGGTACTCATGGATAAAAATTGCGAACACAACATGTATGCTGTGAGAAGCTAGGCTGTAACTCTGAATCAGGATTGTAATGGCCAATTATGTATGTATGTAGGCATGAGTTCGAGCTAAGCATACGATAACACGTCATTTATTTAATTTTTTTTTTTCAAATAATATGTCGCTGGGAAATGCTGTACTTTTTTTGTAAATATTTTTAAAGATCTACGCTATTAGCAATGACAAAGTAAATGTTTTTAATGTAGAAATAACATGAACAAAATTAAAGATTTTTTTGCTTGAAATTAATATTTTTCCAAAATATATATAAAAAACCCTCTTTAAGGGAAATAAATAAAAATCATTTATAAAAAAGAAACAAAAACGCAGCTTAACTTAACAAGTCATTAAATGTCAAATGACCGAAACGAAATAAAAATTGCAGACTGCATGTTTTCTTTCAGATAAAGTGCATAGAAGACATGACAGACGAAATCATTTTTTATTTTTGATTTCTTTTTTTTAGTTAATTTTCCTTTTTAGTATAAAAATGGTACGTATTTCGAGCTATACTATAATTTCCTACAATATTTCTCTTTAATGTTTGATTTGTTTCATCATTTTCATTTCAGTTCTACGCTGTTGTCCATGATTAGTTTTATTTTTATTATTTTCGTATATATCGTTTCCATTTTCCAAAAAGGATATTGCATTAATTTATTGATGGCAGACAATTGATAAGGCAAGTAATATGCTGTTGAATAAAATAGAAAAATCATTAGTCAGTCATAAAGAAGAAAATTGTAGGTGCCGGTTAATTGCATTGAATACACCTGAATACAAGACAAATGTCGTGACATGTCAACAATACAAGACACATTAAGGGAAATAAAAGAAATGAATGTTTTATAAATCCATATAATGTAGTAAGTAATGCTATTAAAAGGACAATGAACTCCTGTTGATGGAATTTGTAAAAAAAAATTAAGGCAATTAAAGAGGTAAGATAATAAGAATCTGTGATTACTTTAAACGGATTTAAATGTAATTTAATGCTTTACCTTTAAAATCAATACCCGGTAGTTAGAAATATATTTCAAAAGAGGATCTTCTCATTATATGTTTTATTTTGTAGAAAAATTAAAGGGTCGTTTATGGATAGCAATTGAGCCTCTTACCACCATCATTCGTTATACATTTTTAGGCAACTGGCAATAAAATTTTTAAATTTTGAATAAAAAAATTATGTTTTTCGGCAACAATAATGGTTTTTGTTTGCTAGACAATAACACAACCAAAGTTCAGTTGCAATCGGCGCAATGTGGCATGCGTTTCATTGTTCTATCGATACTACCATGGGAGGTGCTCTGATGAGATAAGGGATTTGAATCCGGGTGGTCGTGTATTCTTGCGGACGCACCTCTCTCAGAGCGCACCCATTTGTGGTTGATTATTCAGCGAATCGTACAATGCATTATAGAGAGAATTCGTTCTTTGGCCGCACCGCTCGTTTGTGGAACAATCTTCCGGCGAATGTTTTTCCTGCCAATTACGATATCTATAGATTTAAATCAAATGTCCACAAACAGTACTCCCTCTTTCCCCCTTCCCATAACATATTTTCCTAGACCAGCACAATGTACTGCATGAGTAGGGGCCGTCCCCTGAGTGCTGGCCTTAAAAATAAAAAAAAAATAAAAAAAAAATTCATAACATTTTTAATTGAGAATAAAATTAAACTTCGTCATGTATAAACCAATTACTTTTAAATACATAAAAGTGGCAAGAGGTGGCTAAATGCTTATGAAAGTTAATGTATGTATGGGGCGTTTATATTGAAATCAAAATCGTTTTCAAGTTTACAGATTAATTGCATAATGCTGCGATGTAAAAAATCGATATAAAATAAAAATATATTTATTAAAAATAACACTGTCCGCTGAAAACTTTTGATTAATCGCTGCTTGATGTAGCATGCGCGTGGTACAAACAAGTCCTAGCATGCCGCCGCTTATACGTTTACGACCATATCGAAAGCTGAAAATTCGAGTGCGGGTTGAAATAATCACCATAGCGTGACAAACGCCTACGACGGAAAATTTTTCTGTATACAAAACATGAAAAAACAATTTATTTTATTGTAATTCAATTTTTAAAATATTAAATTTAAAGAGAGAGTATATAAATGGACTTTTGGACTATCAAAAAAAGAATGGGTAGAGAATTAAAAATTAAGAAGTCCATCTACTAAGCAACCGTTCCCTGACATTGCACTACACTATTCCACCTTAACCTTTAACAACGAAAAACGAATGATCAGGAGAAAAGCGCCACCTAT
Source organism: Metopia argyrocephala (assembly GCA_963576795.1). NCBI lineage: Eukaryota > Metazoa > Arthropoda > Insecta > Diptera > Sarcophagidae > Metopia > Metopia argyrocephala. The sequence goes on from OY756210.1 coordinate 100,687,072, forward strand.
TGGGAAGTAGCAGATAACAGCTAAACCTACTTAGCGAAGGCACACTCACCACACAATCAACATGCAACGATGAGGCAATTGCTGTTGATCATTCAAGGGTGAAGGTACAACTCTGGCCTTTGAATGATCAATTCACAGCAATTTGTCTCATTCCTAAGGCGCTTAATAGTAATATAAGATAAACAAAAATGTATGTTCTGTAATAAGTGTACTGTCCTTTCCACAAAAATTCCAATACAATGCCCAGCAGTTAGTAAGGGTTTGCCTCTGAGTATTGGTCTCAATAAAAAAAAAAACGAAAAAAGGGCGTGGCAAAATTAATTTTTTATATATATATATATATTTTTTTTTTATCGAATTACACTATATATATATGCATGAAAATATATATATAGTAGACACTCGTAAATAAAAAATCGCGGAAATTTTAATCTTTCAGGTCAACGTTTTAGAAAAAAAAAAAAACAACACGAACTGACGGCTCTAATTTCAAAAAATGGAATGAGAATATTTTTAGCATGATAAGTCGATTTCATTCATCTGGTTTCGTAGTAACATTACATGCTGGACAATGACCGAGGGAAACATCACAATTTTCAGATAAAGCAAAAATTCGTAAAATCAAAGAGAAACCCTTTTTTACTTCAACTGAATTGGAAAGTTGTAAGTTCAAAAGCCATCCAACCGATTAGATTTTAGATACTCCGTTTCTCGAAAACATTGCAAAGCTAGTTTAGCTTTTGAAAAGACTCATGCATTACACTCGGGCGAATATAAAATTTATATAAAAAAAGCATCAGTCATAAAAAATTCTTACTGTAAGCAGGCTGAAAAATTAACGCCTTAAGCCTAAAGGCGAATTCACCCATAAGTTTCTGAAACATTTTTTGTGCAAACGAATTTTTTGTTTAATGATTAAACATAATACGACCGCAACTTCAGGCAAAAACGACTCTCAGAAAAAACGTGCCCAAAATTAAAACGACGGCCGCAACTTCACGAATTGTCATTTATTGTTTTTACATTTCTTGCATGTAAAGCTATTAAAATTAAATTTATGAGAGTTTTTACAAAGAATTGAATTTATATTTTATAATTTAATCATCCTCACGTATTTTTTTATTTATTTTTGCTAAAATATCACTCATTTTATTTAACAAATTCCAAAATTCATTAATTTATTTGAACTTTAAAATGTTTTTTCGATTTTCTTTTGTTCTTATTTTTCTTTCCGCCAACAACAAAACACCAATGGGTTTGTTTACAAAATGTATGAAATTTAATAAAAGTCTGGTAACATTCTTGAAAGAATTAGTTTCTAAAAATAAGAGCCTGAGAAAAATCGCTGTCAAAATAAAATAGATTCTATTTCACGACTGCATTCTTCAGCGTTTTTATCTGTCAATTTGTATAGAAAAAAACGTCATGTCCCAGTTCTGTTTAATAATTTACTGAGAGTATTCTGTACCACGATTCACCCATTTCAGATATTTTGTTCGTAAAATCAGTGCTGCCATATTCAATTAAAAATTACATAAATACATATGTGCATAACGAAATAGAAAATTAATTATATAAAAAGCTAATAATATTCGAATTTATTGCTAAAGTAAATAAAGAATTAATAGTATTTGTGACGACTTATTTAGCAAGAATAAAAAGATTTTTTTGTGTGATGAATGAAATGGATAAAAATAATTTGTAACAATTATACAGTAAATTTATTTAATACTAATACCTCCTGATATATTTTTTAATATAAAATTTTTTTATTTTTGCCGCCAATATTTTTTTTTTCTAATAAGTTTACTTCTCATTTGCTTTTTCTTTACCATACTAATTTTTTAATACAAATGCCAAGCAATATGGCATGACTCTTGTTTAAATTTTGTATGATGTGGCAACCTTTTTCAGTGTGGTTCGGACCAAATTTAAAATTAATTTAAATCAAGCTGAGAGCACTTCGCACAAAATCATTTCTCTCGCTCTCTGATAGAAACGCCAAACTACATATGAAAAAAATTTGCTCCGAACCAAAAATGTTTCAGAAACTCATGGGTGAATCCGCCTTAATACTCTAAAACTACTGGCACATTGTAGGTATGGGGTTGTTTGTCGTACGCTGGAGTTAAATCGATTAGGCAAATAACATAGAAGATGGATCGAGTTCTTTATAAAAGTGTGGTTTCGAAAATATGTTCATAAAAATCAAGCGTAAATGTTTTCAAATGACCAGCTCGGCTCAATCGTCATACTTAATTTTATTGAAAACCTCTGAAGTATAGTAGATCACAGAATAAAATGGGGCTTCTAAGAAAAACAAAAACAGATATGATGCCATTATTACTCGTAAGAATAAAAATAACGCTACAAACTACTAATTTTAGTTTTAAGTTAAATAAGGAGGAATTCAAAGGTTGCTTTCCTTTTGGCCAATCATATTGTATACTTGTTATGTAATTTTAACAAAATATTTACTTTAATACTAAGAAATATACTTTCCTTAAGTTAGCGTGTACTGTAAAGACAGAGTTAATGTTGAAACAGAAAATATTTTCCCTCAGAGTTTTTTAATGGGGCATTGTAATCTCAGTATTTCCAATAACATCGCTGTGTAATGTCAATTGTTTAGTTTTGAGAATCAGTGTATAGTCGAAATATTACTCTCTGCTGTATTCATAAAAACTATTTGAAATTTATTGAAAATTTATTTGACAAGTTGTGGGAGTTTATCAATAATTTAGACGGTTGTGTTTTGGAAGTTACATGACCCCACTAGGCCACATACTCACTAATAAAGTTTCAGACCTGTTGACGTTCATTGAACAAATATTAGATTTGAAGGGCTACTCTAGATTTCACAAGACGCAGTGTCTTGCAACTTTTTTCTTTCTGAATTGAATTATAAGAATACTAATATTGTAACTAATCGGTTTACCGATGATTAAAAGTTTAGCAATACAGTACAATCTCACAAATTAAAACAACTTTGTGCACCGGGTAATTCGAATTTCTAAACATTTTTTTAAGAAAATGACAAAATTATAATAAAACTTGTTGTGTAAGCCTTTCTTATACACAAAAAAATTTTTAATTTGTTACGATTTAATTAATTGAATATATTTAAATCATAGAAAAACTTTCAAACAGTTTTTAATTATTAGGTTTTAACCGTAACATCAGTATATAGGTATCAAGTATTAACACTTTACTTTCAGCTTCAATTATCAACGGACCCAAATTTGTACAAATTTATCAAATTTTATACGCTTTTGACCGGCCACCACGAATAAATCGGTGATTCCCCGTTTTATTTTTTTATATTAATAAGAGAGAAAAGAATTTATGGTAAAAATACAAAAAAAAATAAAAACACAAAACATCCAGAAATTAGCCAATACATCGCCGTGGTCTAGTGGTTAGTGTATTGGCTTACTAAGACATGAGCCCTGGGTTCGACACCCATCTCCGATATCTTGAAAAAAAAAAGAAATATGAAAAAAAATATTTATTTCGGCGACTACCTCTCAGCAGTCTTCTGGCAAAAGCTCTGAGAATAAATAATTGCCATGAACAAGCTTCTCAAGTCTGTGGTTCGGAGTCGACATTAAACTGTAGGTCCCGATACTCATAGAAAAAAAATTGACACACACAACATGAGTGCTGCAAGAAGCTAGGCCGTAATCCTGACACAGGGTTGTAAAGGCCAGTTATGTATGTATGTATGTATGTATGTATGTAATACATTGAAATGGCAGGTTCTAATGTCTGGACGGTTCGAATTTGTGAGATTCTACTGTATGACTATTTGCGAGCTAAAGTTCCGACGAATTTACTGAACTCTGCTCAGTCTTAGCATAAGAAAGACTTTTCTTCTCCGGAATTATTTATATAGACCAACTTGTACAACAATTTTCTTACTCCCTAGGGTAGATCCCATCACGAGTGGTTCAACTTTATTTACTCTTGCATATAATTAAAAAAAAAGAATGTAAAAACGCAAAAAAAAAGCAGTTGTTTAGTGTTAATTTTGAAATGCATCACATTTTTATGGAGTTTCCAGTACATTTAAATTTGTTTTAGAGACAAAAAAAAAATTAAAAGGAAATACATACATATTTACAAACTCATGAATATTTTTGGAAACATTAAAAACCGGTTATTTTAACCTAATTTTTTTTACACAGACAACCAAATGGCAACAATAACAAAGAAAAGTAATAATTTCCGCTTCATATGACCGATGGTCATAAATATTCAAATATTTGTTGACACATTTAACATTCATTCAAATATCCCAAAACGAAAAAGCATAGAAAAAAATCCAGTTTTGTCTTATAGAGCAGAAGCATGCAACAGGATGCTGCAAGACGCAACCAATGTGGCAAGCATCAATCATAATAAAGAGAATTCTTTAAAGAAAAAGGAAAGGAAAAATGGTAACATGTTTTATTGTTGAAATTTGTTTTCTTTTAAAATTCTTTTGGTTGGTTTTTTTTTTTTTTTGATTTTTTTTTTTTTCTTAATGGCCAGAGACAAATTTGCATAAAACAGATAAAAATGTTCGAAAGTATTTTAATTTTAAAAATAAACACTACTAATTATGTTAAAATGTATAACGATTACATAAATTTAAAATATGAGTCCCTTTAGGGTTGTCCTAAATTATACCCTTTCCTTGTATGTACTGGTCATGTTTTTTCATAAATGCCACATCCGTTTGTGTCTATCCGTCCAACTATTTCTCTATTACTGTGTTGTATCCTCCTTTCAGCACAATTGTCATTGTGTATCTTTGTCATCGTCATCATTATCATCATTATTGTACCAGAATGTCATTATCCCAGTTTAGATGTGTTAATGCCTAAAAATAGTGTGAGATTTTAGGTACCCCCTGAGTTGAGTTTATTTATTACGAGTATTTTGTTTTTTGTTTCCTTTTTTATCCTTTTCTATCCCAGCCAAAGGGTTGGTTATTAATGTTTCAAATTACCAAACTGTTGAATAGTCATTTAATTTAATGTTCTTCTCTGCTTTTACGTTTTGCTATTGGGATGCGTACATAAGTAAGTAAAAAAGAAGATTTATTTATTGTAGTTTAAGACTATTTTGCACATAAAAGGGTTAAATTTTTTTTAGTAATTTTGCTGTTTTAGAATTCTATTAAGAGACCATTTATATGGTTAATGGACTTTAAGTCTATCACCGATGATATTTATGATCCTGGTTTTGGTTGGCATTAATGAGTTGAATTTAAATGAGTAACAGTGTTTCGTTATGGTTTCTTCGACAGGAATGAAACAAAAAATAAAAAGGATTTATTTCAACAAATCCTGTCACTTTAACGCTTTTGTACGATTTAAAGAAATTCCATCAATTTAACAAAATTTGCTTTATCAAGTCTTGCACCACAAATTATTGCCAATATTGTGTGCTTTTAACCCTAACCGTACTGACAACATTTTTATACGTAGACTACTGACAAGGGTACCCGGGTACCCGTAGATGGCCCTTCGTAAGGGCTATATTGTCACTAAGCTAGAAAGACTGCAGAGGACTACGTGTATAGGCATCACTGGGACCTACAGGACTTGCCCAAAAACTGCTCTAAGCGTCATTCTGCACCTACTGCCTGTAGATCTTCAGGCTATGTCGATTTCGACTCAGATTGCGATCAGATTGAAGGAACTAGGCCTCTGGGGACAATTTTCAGGTGGCCATAATAATATTTTAGGGCTACTCCCTGCTCATATAAGAGATTTATGTACTGACCTGGCCCTCCGGAAGTTGGATTTTTCTTCCCAGTAGGGAAGAATGGCCATTGGGAAGGATTGGTATGGGTCTTTCTGTTACAGTCTTAACGGATGGCTCTAAGATGAATTCCGGCGTGGGGGCTGGTATTTTCTCCGAGTCTGCAAAACTGGCAGAACTTTTTAGTTTTCCGGACACAGGCAATGTTTTCCAGGCCGAGGTGTTTGCGATCATGCAAGCCTTGAGGATACTTAGGTTGCTATCAGAGCGTTGGCGTCGCCTATGTGAAACTCCTTCCCTCGTTCTTTGCTGTATAGAGAAGCTGAAGCGCCGTGGAGACGTCTGTGGCATATCCTTGGTCTGGGTACCTGGTCATAGGTATATCCTGGGAAATGAGAAGGCAGATGAGCTCTATAGGGGAGCTTCTGCTGGAGGGGAGTCTGTGGCTTCCTACCTGGATGTCCACTGCCCTATGACTGTCATTAAGTAAAGCATACCCAAGATTTTCCTTGGGAAAATACAGTTTATGTGCAATTCCATCACTAGGACACTTTGGCCTCGGTATTACCTAGGCAAGACTCTAGGAATCTTGGGGATTCCTCGTCAACCCTTGTCCAAACTTATAGCGGTGTATACCGGTCACTGGCTGATCAGTAGACACGCAGAGAGGTTGGGCCTTTCCTTTAATCCGCACTGCAGAAGTTGCGGGAATTCTTCTGAGAGAAAGACTGTGGAACATTTTCTTTGTGATTGCCCAAGTGTGGCAGTCAGACGTTTGAAGTTTTTTGGGGTGACCTTTTTCGATGGCTTGGAGCAATGTGCGAACCTGGGGTCTTGTTCTGTAATACTCTTAAGCTAAAATGCTAAAATTTTGGGTTTTTGAAACAGGCTGGTCGTTAGAATATATAAAATTAAAAAGTTTAGAGGTAATAGGCATGAAGTTTTTAAATTACAATAAGCGTATTGGTAGCCAAAAAGTCCTAAATCAAGTTTATAAATTTTTAGCGATAGAGTTTTAGCTTAGGAGAGCTACAGAATAAGGCCTCTGGACCACCTTGCAGCTCTGGTTGGCTATAGTTCTTTTCCTATTTTTAGGTAACTTCAGTTTGGTCCTGCAATGCAATACGGCGCCTTGTGCTAACTGCAGTTGATCACATTTTTGATTAATTGGCCATTTGCCTACCTACCCACCTACCCGTAGGTGTTTAAACTTTATTTAATTTATTAAATAATTTAAATTTGGGTTATAATATTATGTTTTAATATTAAACTTGTTAGTTAAATGTAAATTAGAAATTTATGGGTTTCCCGTTTTGAAATTTTCTTTTTATAATCCGTGATCTGGCATACTAAATAGTTTCCCCAAGAGATATTAAACACCACAACTACAACAAACCGGTTTACAGTATTCCCTGGGTAATTTCCCCATACTTAATTGGTTTTTACTCTTATTTACTTCAATTTCTAAGTCCCCATACTTTTGTTTACCATTTTCTAATAAAATTCCACGGTGTATATGGGCAATTAAGCCTATTCGTTTAATTGCCTAAAGGAGACTAATAACCGTATTCGTTTAAATAACTTCCACGCGTAATTTTCCAAAAAATTGAGGCAATTATCCGTGGAATGCTGTACCAATAATAAATATATTTCTTCAAAACCTGTGACTATCGCCATATTAGTGTAAGAGGAAAAATTATTTTCGCTTAGGTTGATGTCTACAATTAATCTGGAATTAGTTTAATAACGTACTGTTTTTAGCTTCAAGTCTAGTCGTTATCTATCAATGTGTATTCAAAAGAAACTACGACCAAAGCACATGGTTAATATATGTACACCCTGCTATAGTATTAACCAAAACGACTCTTTTTTAGGTTCTGAGCAAAAAGATGAAGACTGTGTACTCTCAACAATGCGCTATCCTCGAGGATAGACAATTGTTAGAGAGGTTTATTGAACCATATGGTACCAAAATGAAGCCCCAAAAGCATTAGCAAAATGGCTAATGGCCATCTACTATATTTTAGGCATAATTCACTTGTGTGTTTTAGCCGCAATCTTAGCGCCAAAATTTGTTAACTCTCATGGAGGATTACTTGGCGTAGAGATTGACGAATGAAAGCATACACATATAGACACTCATTATCCAATATATTTAGAGCTTATACAACAAAAAGCCATGTCTAAGGCTGTGTTCAAACCTAGAAAGCCGTACTTCGAAGAATACTAGTTTGTAGGCGAAATAGAGGATAAGTATACCAACGCGATCATTCTTTCTAGTACTGGCGATTCGTTTTACTTTCTCATTCATAATTGTATTGTGAATGCCCATGATAGTTTAGAGAAGAATAAGTCAAAATCTTAAACATAAGACTCTCGTGCGAACACATGCGAAATAAATTTTTGACAGCATGGTGCAGGCCTATAAAAACAGATGAGCGGGGGAAAAAATTGTCGTTTTCTACTAAAGGGTACTCTCTACCCCTTTGTTACTGATGATTCCAGTTCTAGACCAAAAATACTTAAATTACATACGTATGTATATACTGGGTATGAGCGATCAATTTACAGTATTTCTCTTCGCTTCACTGAGTCTTGATTTCTTTTGCAGTTCGTATGTATTAAAAGTAAAATATGTGTTTATTTTATACTTTTTTCACACAAACTGGTACCCGGGTACCCTTATCAGGGGGTAAGGACTACAGTATTCCCCGGATAATTGTCACGCGCTTAGTTGACTTCACGGTAATTTACCTCAATTTCTAAATCCCCATATTTTTCCTTACCATTTTTTAATAAAATTCCGCGGTTAATTAACTTTCGCTTAATTGCGTTATTCGCTTAATTACCTCAAATATATTTTCCCCGAAGAAAAATTTCTAAAAACTGCAGCTTAACCCTTAATTGCATTGTGATGGAAATTTCCACCATAAATTTTTTTGAAGAAAAAGAAAAGAAATGTACAAAAACTTTAGTGTAAATTGGTCGCTGCTGAAATATTTCGGCATTCGATTGTACCCATTGGACTGTAGTTTAAGATATTTATAATAAAATATTTTTAAATATTTTTCCTTAAAACTGTGCATGAATTTTATCAGTGGCTTATTTTAGAAAAATAAAAAAAATTCATGCAATTAAGGGTTAACTCAACGATGTTTATATAGGCATAAAATGTCCCTTTCTAACTACTTTTTGATACAACTTTGCAATTAAAACCTACCAAGTTTATGTATATGTATAAATTTACTTGCTTTTCAATATGTATTGACGGCAGTGTATACAGGCATTTAAGCATATTCGTTTAATTACCCCAAAGAGGCAATTAACCATATTCGTTTAAATGTCTTCCATGCATAATTGCCCAAAAATTTTGACATTTTTGTTAAGGCAATTATCCGTGGAATACTGTATATTACTTTAAGAGGCTACTTAGTCAATCTAAATAAATCAGGAGGGTTACGAATGAAAATAGCTTATAAGAAGTGTTAAGCTAAAAGAACTTGAGCAACTTTAAATTTGTATTTTGCTTTGCTTATCAAATATTTAACTTTAAAAAACGCTCGGGTACGCGAGTACCCGTGTCCGTAGGGTTAGGGTTAAAAGAAAAAGTTTCTTATAATTTTGATATACCAAATAATTAATAAAATTTGTTCTCCTTGTTCTACATTTTGTTTTTTGTGCATTTCTGTAGACTTTTAAACCATGAAAAACCATCATTTGTTTGCATTTATTTTATTTTTTTCAAAACAAAATTTGTTCAGTGCTTCAAAAGCATTCGTATAAAATTAATCCTTTTAGTCTTTCATAATGCCAGTATAATACTTTTACAGAAAAAAAATTTTTTTTTATTAATAATTTTACCAACTGACTGACAAAACTAATCATGAAACGTGACATGATTTGTAACGCCTTCATTTATGATTTTTATTAATGATTTGACTGCCAAGATAAATGAAACTGGTATTGATGACAAAAGTGGCAATTTAATTTGTGGCATTTTATTTAAGACCATACGTCTATATGATATTCGTATCCCATTACAATAAAGTGAACTTTTTGCAATTAGAAGAGTAGAACAAATAAATTAGCTGCTCAAGTTATTTCATTTTCATTGCTGTACTTTATTTTAAAGAAAATATTAAATTTTATTTTCGAAATAATATTTCACAATTATTACAAGACATTGCCAAACTTTATTTATGTTTTACATTTAAAAGAAATTCAAATTTATGTGGCAACTAAAAACCATTAAATTTGTGTGTGTTTCTCAAAATTGTCTATAAATGTACAATAAACAATTAATATTCGGCAATAATTACAAAAAAAAATCTAGAAAAATAATTAAAAACTTTATAATTAACACCATATTTTCCAATGACACGCTTTTCTTAAGTTTTGAAAGCAAAAACAGGCACATGTGTGCACTGTGGCCTATACGAGTACAAAATAGGGGGCGACATGCCTAACAAATGATGATTGTGACAGCCCACAATGCAGAAGCGGAAAACGAGACAGCAGCATGTCATGGCTAAAATCAAACAATTTAATTTGCTGTAACCCCAACTTCAACAAATAATAAAAATGTCATACTAATCATTATACAAATGGTAGCTGTTCTTTAAAATTTCTTAGAAGATGCTCGTCTTCAAAAAATTTTATAACACGTGTCGTAAGTCATCTAAGATTTAAAAAAAATGTTTTTAAATATTTGAACTTAAAATTTAAAAAGAGGGGAAAACCCTTCTGTTATGTTAAAGGTTATTTAGGGGTCCAGTGTGTGTGCTCACTGATAACATTTAAATGTCTGTCCCAAGTATGACACTTAATTAACGAATCTTATGCTTTGATTTTCTATTTCTTGTATAATAAAATATCTATTTTGTTTGGTATTCTGTTAAGATTGAAATTCCAAAACTGTCAAGTATTACTCGCTTTTGGTGACACGTGATTTTCTTTTTCAATCTTAAGGTTTCTTGCATTTGCTTAAATGATTACAAACAAAGATAAATGATTGTTGAAGAGATAATAAATTTAGTTTTAGTGAAAATCTTTGGTAATTATTCATAAAATTAATTATTTTTATAATATAAAGTGCAGTGGAAATGGAAAATGGGAAATCTATAACATGCACAACTGCCCTTGTAACTTTCAAATTTTAAATAAATTTTCCACAAACTTATGCGAAAAAAATAAATCTTCTGTTTTATTTTTCTTTTTTTTTTTGTATTAAATCTTTAACCATTATAATGGCCTCTAATAATAAAATAATTTTGAAAAATTATTGTCTTCTAATATGATGAATTTTATCTCGTACGTCATAAATATGGCCATAAAGTAAAACTAAAATAAATAAAACCAATAATTCTAAATATATTATCGGAATGACATCACAATTTGAAATAAATGTTTGGCAATTTATTAAACAATAAATGATAAAAAAAACTTAAAAAAAGATGAAAAGAAAACAATACATCTCTTTTTATTGAAATTACTAAAAAAAGGAAAAAAAAATATATAAAATACGAGCCAAATAATAGGGTGCTTTTGCTACGATATTAACGAATATCGAAACACTCTATTCTTGAGTTCAGTTGTGTAAGCGGTAAAGAATTTTAACTCTTTTAAACAAGGAAAAAGTGTAATATTATAGGCATTTAATTAGGTGAAGAAATATTCACAATTTTAGTGGAGGCACACCAATGTTACCAAAAATGTTAGCTAAGTGTAGTCGCCGTGGTCTAGTGGTTAGTGTGTTGGCTTACTAAGACGATAGTGCCGGGTTCAAATCTTAGCTCTGACATCTTTAAAAAAAGAAATGTGAAAAAATTATTTCTTTCGGGGACTACCTCTCAGTAGTCTTCTGGCAAAAGCTCTGAGAGTAACTGATTGCCATGAAAAAGCTTCTCAAATCTGTCGTTCGGATTCGACTTTAAACTGTCCCGGTACTCATGAATAAAAATTGATACACACAACATGAGTGCTGCGAGAAGCTAGGCCGTAACCTGACATAGGGTTGTAAAGGCCAGTGATGTATGTATGTATGTAAGTGTAGAAAAGTCACAAAGAAAGTCCTCTGAGCTATTAGTATCACGTTAAAAAAACCGAGAGACATTGGTCAGGTTGCAGTGACATATAAAATATCCTGTTAAAAAGGTGTATGCCTGCTGTACTTAGTGAGAATATCTTTTTGAAATTAATCTGATAGGAAATTATTTATTTATTTTATTTACTTAAAAATCATAAGCTCTTAAGGCCTAATTGATCTAGATATTATACTAAATAAGAAAAATATTGGATCATTAAAAACAAAACCAATATTTAGATATTCCTTTAGTAATATACCTTTTCTACACTGATACTAAAAACAAACTAAAAGAAAAATATTAAACAAAATACTGGTACTGTGGTATATGGCAGCAACTCACAGGTTATTTAAAATAATTCTCAACAGACCAATTGGGCACTCGATCTTTACCTGGAATTATTTGGTTCCAGAGTCTGGTTACGTGAACTACAAAAGATCTATTCATGATTAAGGACAAATATCTAAGAAAACTATGTGAATGGGTTCTATTTGAGTAACCAAAATTGGATCAATTTACAAAGTAGGATGGTGCTCCAATCATATAAAACTGAAGAACAAGTCTTAATCTTATAAAGTCATGAAAGTTACATCCTAGGACGTTAACCATATAAGGTGTTGTATGGGTCCAATCCCGATATCTCAAACCGAAAATAAATCTAGCTACTCTGTTAAAGCAAGGTTTCAACCTCCTAATATCGGGTTTTTCAATAAAAGCGCTACAAACGTTTTTTTTTTAAATAAAACAAAAACGGTTTTGGATATCAATAAAATTCTTGAATTCTTTTGCATGGTCACCACGGGCATGCTTGCAGAAGTCCAGACACTGCACCCAATTTTCTGTAGTTTTCAAGCATAAATCGGCCGATACTGCTGCAATTTCACGTTCGATATTTATACGAAGTGCATCAATCGTCGCTGGCCTGTTGGCATAGACCATTGACTTGAAGTAGCCACAGAGTAAATAGTCTAACGGCGTCAAATCGCATGACCAAGGCGGCCAATCGACTGGACTATTTCATGAGACAACACGTTCTCTAAACTTGGTTTCCCATAAATTAATTGTGACATTCCCTGTATCGCTTGTGGCGTCGTCTATATCATCCATTTGTGGCGAAAAGTATTCGGTTATCATTGAACGATAGCGATTCCCATTCACAGTAACGTGCCGGTCTTGATCATCACGGAAGAAGTACGGCTCAATGACGCGGCCGGCCCATAAACCGCACCAAATCGTTATTTTTTCACTATGCAATGATGACTCATGGAATACGTGCGGATTGCTGCCTGACCGATAATGCATATTTTGTTTATTGACGAAGCCATTCAGCCAAAAATGAGCCTCATCGCTGAAGATGATTTTTCGATGAAAATCCAAATCATTTTCAATTAATGAACATACAACGCTTCTGGTCGTCAATCGGCTTCAGTTCTTGCATGAATTTGATCTTGTAAGGATACAGGCCAAGATCTTTTCGCAAAATTCCCCACAACGATGTTAGAGAGATGCCCATCGCTTGAGAACGACGTGTGAGAGGCACATTTGGGCTTTCTTCAACTGAAGCCTCAGCGGCAGCAATATTCTCGACATTACGAGCACTTCTTTGTCTTACTCGCACGGGAACATTTTGTACTATGCCTGTGGATTCAAATTTTTCTACTACACGCTCAATTGATGATCTGCTAGGACGATTATGACGACCATAAATTGGCCACTGACTCTGAATTTCGGTAGTAAATTTTAATAATTTCGACTCGTTGAGTGCTTAGAAAATTTTTATATTATCCCTTGCGTGTACATGAGAAACTTTTCTGCAAGACTAGTGAAGCGTATTATTACATCAGATAGGTGGGATTCCACGCTTATATGTGTATATATTTATAACGAACAAATGTGGCACGTACATATATAGATTTTGTGCAGAAGTTTTATACTTTAGATTAATATTAGAAAGCGTGATAAAAAGGGAGCTTGGCAATTATTAAAAAGTAAAAAACTCGATTATTAATCATTTAAAATGAATTCATTCGGTGGCTTCTTTTTTTAGTGTATATAGAAAGGGTAGAATAGAATATTTTTTTAGAAAAAGAACTATATTTCATCGGAAAAGTCAAAACATATTGACTCGTCCTCATAGCAATAGCAAACTCTTACTTTTTACAAGAGTAGGAAAATAAACTAACTCAAATGTGCGTAGGTAGAACAAAAACTGAATGAGAAGAAAAAAAAAGACGAAGAGAAAAAGAGCAAATTATACGAATATAACGGAATAACAAGTACAAGAGCGAAAAGCGAATTGTTTCGTTTGCGCTCTTTCTCATTTAGAAAGTATTTGTTTTGGTTTTGCTCATGTTCAATACGATTAAAAAAAATTTGAAAAGTTTGTGATTTTGTGGTAACGTTTGCGAAATGTTTTGTTTGTTTGCTAACTCTTACTTTTTACACACAAAATTAACAAAAAAATTCTTAAAATAAGTACTATATTTCAATAATTCTAGCAAAATAACTTACATTTCTAAAAACTTACATTTTGAATTACACCATTTGTACAGAAAATTGCAGATTATAAGAGAAATCTGAAACAAAAAAGAATATACAATTATTCATAAGGTACTATTAATTTACAAAAAGGTACGAGAACTTTGCGCATTAAATCATAAATTTTAAAGCCACTGTTGTAAAATGAAATATGAAAAAATATTTTTTTTTGGTGACCACACACCTTTTAGTAGTCTTCTGGCAAAAGTCTGTCGTTCGGAGTCGTCTTTAAACTGTAGGCCCTGGTACTCATGGATAAAAATTAAGACACATCACATGAGTGCTGCTAAAAGCTAAGTTATAACTCTGAAAAAGACTTGTTATAAGCAATTATGTATGTACTAGATTATAATAAGCCCCTAGCTTTACTGTCTAAATATGTATGTACAATACATTGCAGTTATGTATCACTGTAGGGTACTTTATCGAACTATTCAAAACGTGTCTCATAAAAAGTACACAAATAATGTACCCTTAGAAGCTTATAATAAATGTGCTCGTATATGTTATAATTTTTTTAAATATTTATAAAAAACAGAAAGAAACATTAGCTTAATAGTTTACCACCAACAAACAAAACAAAAAAGTATAAAAAAAAGAACGTTCAATACGAGTACTGATAAGGCAGTAAAGACTTTAACTATCTCTGTATATCTTACAAAAGACCCTTTTACTTGGAATACAAAAAAAATTCTCCTGTTGTTTGCAAACAACAAAAAAAATAGTTTTTAATGTTTTTTCAGAAAGCATAAGAAATCTAAAAAAATAGTTCTCAAGATTATGTAAATTTTGAATTAATTTAGTCAAAAGTCATGGGTAATTCACACCTCATCAGGCATTTCTATGAATAACAATGAAAGAAGGAAACTAAGAAAGAAAGTTTTTCACTGCTTACATTGTTACCAATAATATTTCATTTTCTATTATGCGGGCTCTTTAAAGTACGAGCATTTAATATTTATAGTTTTTTCCCAAATACTCAACCCCTTTCCTTTATTTTTTATTTTTTTGGTTAAATATTCTTTTTCGTCAATTTATTTAACCCCTTCAAAGTTAATCTGATGCCTTTTTAAAGGAATTCATCATTTGGCCTCATAATTGATGGTTTATCAGGGTGAAAATAATCTTCCAATAACAAGCAATCAAAAAGAAATATTTGATTTGCGTGTTGATTTTTTACGCCATAAAGAAAATACATCACTGGTTCTCGTACATATTGTGTTGTTGCCAGAAACCCGCATAAATAATTTATAAAAAAGTATTTCTTTATTTTATTAATGAAGTTTTTTGTTTTTGTTTTCCTTTTTTTAATTGGATTTCTGGCTAAAAAAAAATATTCTTGACGACCTAATGTCTGTCTAAGCCAAGGCAGGTGTTGATTTTCTTGTCTGGAATGCCTTAAGCTTCCCTCACATATCTCACATACAATCTTATCTCGTAATAGAAAAATGGTCATTTTAAAACATTTTAGATATTTATTTCATTCAAAAGGACATTTTACAGCCAATTTTATTAAACATTTATGGCGGTATTTATTTTTAAATTTACGATCTTTAACGAATGCATTTAGTAAAGCTTCATTAAATTAACAAGACTTGCACAATTGAAAGGGTCTCTCTTCAAAAATCAAAAACGAGTCAAAAACTATCATAAGTTTTTATTACATTTTGAAAACTAAACAATGCTGGACATACAAAAAGGATATCCATTTTATAATGAAATCGTTAAAATAAGGGTTGCCTTTAAAGGCATAAAGTGTGAAATAAACAACAACACAGCACCCACCACTGGCTACACAGGCCACAAAAGTAAGCAAACAAAAAGGTACCAAAACAAAATCCCTTTACTTACATACTCGTATCCGTTTAAATAATTTTGTTTTAAAAGTTGAAAAGAAAGAAATAATGATTTAATCAATAATTAATCTGTAAATGAACCATTTACTGAAGATATTTTTAAAAATTCCATAAAAGGTTATGTAAACCTTTTTAGCCCTATTTTAAATGACAGCAGCTCTTAACACAATAATTACAAATTTTTTTGTTTCTTTTGGGGTGTAAATTTGTTGCGCTTGAACTCTACGCTTTCTATTCCATTTCTAGTTTATGCTACTTTTACCACACAGGTCATGTTTATTTTGTGTCGAAGAGAACAGAGCCGGGGGTTTTGTTTTTTTTTTTTTCTTTTTTTGTCACTTTAAATGCCATTTGTCTGTTATACCTTTGCAGAAGAGCACTCATATTGCAGAACCTTAAAACTTAAATATGTCAACGAAAATAATCGATTTTAATAGAGTGTAACAAATTATAATCGTTTAGGGAAACTAAAAATTATTTTTAAAATGATGGTTGTTTTAGATTTTGCAATTTTTAAAAAGCAAACATTAACACTTGATTGAATATTTTGATTTTCCATACCTAAAGCTAGACGAGTTTGAAACCAAATAAGGATTGTAACATTGTAGAGCTAGAGTTTTTCAATTGGTGCAGTTTATTACAGGGCCCAATAGTGCATATAGAGCAGTGATGTCCAAAATTCTCTTTCCCTATAACGCGTGATAGGAAAACAAATTCTGCTTACGTCGAAGTCAAACACGTACATAATAAAAAGAAATATTGTTACTCTTGCTCTTTTAAGATTTTAGCTTCTCTCCAACATAGTGCAGGGATGGATAGTGCATATTTTTTGTATCATTTTTATTTAACTGAAATAATTATTCATTATTTCCTCCAAATTTATTTGACCTCGGTACTCCATTATTCTTAATAGGTCGGTCCCATGTCTATGGGACAATCGATTACGCACTTTACTCAGAATTATGAAGAAATATTTATGAAGTTATAAACAGAAAGTAATTCGAACATTCCCATTTCTGGTAGAAGTAAGCAGAGTCTTTTCTCTGCTTCATACACAAGCGCAAGTGTGTTTATGTAGTAGTGGACATCACTGATATAGAGCCTAATTGAAATTTCTATAGTAAAATAAAAAGAGTTGCTTATGAGAATAAGCATGTCTCGATGGCTCTTACGTCTTTGCTAAAGAAGACTTTCTCATTTATCTCAAAGATGCAATAAAAACATTGATGCCCAAGTTAGTAGTATTGGTGAGATAAAAAAAAATAAGACACAGAAGTTCTGCAAGTGTAGTTTGTCTCTCCCACTCAACATGCAGATTTCCTATTGGTTGATTGACGATCAAACAAAAGAGCGTAAGTATACGTGTGAGTTTAATTTACTGATATCAGCCACTACTGGGCATCTTTGAATTAAAACTAAAAATTTTTATGTTCAAAATTTTACATACTCAATGAGAATTATTTAGTCAATATATAAAAGCACAAACAAAAGAATTAAAAGTTTACAAGCAATACATTTTTGTTTTTTAAATTAAAATTCCATTTTTCTGTTCTACCACAATAGGCCATCGATTGTTTGGCACAAATGCCTCTAGAAAAGGAATAAAAAAAACGAAAATTGCTCAGTGGATGCATTTGGCTATATGACATAAGACACTTCTTGGTTTTTGTAAAAAAAAAACAGAACACAAAAAATTGCAATATGTAGTAGCCGTAGTTCAGTCATTAGTGTGTTGACTTACTAGAGCAGAGCAGCGTTACCGCTGTGATTTTTCAAATAGTGGCACAAAGAGAGGATTTTAAAAAAAAAGTCGCACAATTTTTTTTAACGTTTTCATTTACACAAAAATTCATAGTACAAAAACAAATTAAATTAAATTTACAGTCCCATTAGGGGGGGTCGTGGCATAGTGGTTAGAGCGTTCGCACAGTAACTCAA
The DNA here is from genome assembly GCA_963576795.1 of Metopia argyrocephala. Classification (NCBI taxonomy): domain Eukaryota; kingdom Metazoa; phylum Arthropoda; class Insecta; order Diptera; family Sarcophagidae; genus Metopia; species Metopia argyrocephala. The sequence continues at coordinate 100,705,238 of OY756210.1, forward strand.
ACGACCGAGGTTCAATCCCAGCGAAGGACAAAAAAATTATAAAATAAAAATTTCCGGTTTTTCTGAATTATAATTCAAAAAAAAAAATAAGAGGTTGCCCCCCGCCACCAAGATGTCCATCTGTAAGAAAAACCGCTCCCTGACATATCCAGTCTATTTCACCAGAAACGAATGATCAAAAGTACAGCGCCACCTTCTGGGAAGATAACAGCTAACCTAATTAGTGAAGACGGTCACCACTCACTATCAACTTGTCTCGTTGACATATGGCGATCAATAAAATTAGAAAAAAAAAGTTATCTGTCTATGTTCTATTTTCAATATAGCAATACAATGTTTACTCCTGAGTACTGGTTAAAAAAAATTAACTTATGGCCCAATTTTTTGTTTTTGAAACCACATCTTAATGTCATCCGTTCATTCCAACAAAAAATAATTGATAAAGTTGCGAGGACGCTCTCTACAGGTATTGTTGAGTTAAAAGTAAAAGAAAAACACACTCAAATTACAGCAACCAGCCTGTAAACCTCACAAAATAATAAATTTTTCGGGTAATAATGCCATTAAACCAATAATGAGCCTCAGTTTTTAAACACAATTTTGCAATATGGGCATAGCCAGTGGCATTCTTATAAAGTTGAAATCCGAATTCGAATTCCAGGATAAGAAGAAAACAAAATGTTGATAAAAATTGATTTTATTTTTCAACATATAACACAACGATACATCGTGTGTAACGAATTTCAAACTTTTCGATACCACTTTTATATTACATTTTCTCTTTCTCTTAAAATATGCCTCAGTTTCAGCAATTACTTACATACTGGGGGTGGTGTAGTGTAGTGGTTAAAGCATTCGCTTTTACAACACAATACAGCTCAGATTCAAATCCCATCACAGGAGAAAAATGAAGAACAAAAATGGGCGATCTTTTAAAGTTTTAATTAAAAAACACAGAAAAAGAAGTCCAACCTTCCACCCTACCCACCTTTGCTATCAAATGAATGATCAGGAGAAAGCGCCATCTACTGGCAATTAATACGGAGAAATAAGCAAGGAACGTAACCCACCAACTTAGCAATGATCCTCACTACTTCACAATACAAAATTAACATTGAAAGATGGAGCAATTGCTGTTGATCATTTCAAGAGTGGCCTTGGAGTGATAAACTGACAGTAATTTGTGTCATTGTCATAAGGCGCTTAATATAATGGAGAATATGGTAGGTAAGCAATTCAAAGCCCAATGCATTAAATTTTCCCATTGTTTTCATCCATTTGTGAAACAGTACTTTGTTGATAGTGTTTCCTTTCTGGAGAAAGTCGATAAATATTATTCCGTTCGCATCGCTATCAGCTTACTGGCTTACTCTTGCGTCTTTGCTCGTTACGGATTGAGTTCGTCGAATGCAATCGATTGTCTTTTTTACTCTGGCATTATTACATACTGCCAATAAAATATATTATAGAATATAATAATAGCTTTTCTCTGAAGCCTGAATTTGCTGTTGGTTTCGGTCGAGCGTGAGTTCACGCGGCATCCACTTTTCACATAGCTTTCGCATACCCAAACGTTCTCGTAAAATGATAAAAACGATCTGATATCTATACAAAGTCAGCGATTTTATTGATGCTTTCTTAAATATCACCCTCATTTGGGCTTCCACTGCACTCTGCATAATATGTGCTGCTACAACCACGTTGAGATTCAACAATCCACCTCTCTAACATTTGTTTGGATGTAACAGAGTACTGATCACGTTTATCAAGCCATCTAACAATGGCTCTTAACGCTCACTCAGTGTTGTGAGATTAGGGGATTTATATCCAAAATGGGGTTATTTTTTCTGAAATGGGGATAAAAAAATTCATTTGGCGATGGGGATTTTATTGGGGATGATCGAAAAATTTTCGGCGATTTTTAAAATTTGTTTGCTTGTTTAGTTATACGTATATTATAGACTTCTTACACTCGGAACACACGATGAAAGAATTTCAATAGAATTTAAAATTTCAAGACTTGCTTATAAACCTGTTTAAAACTCATACTTTCATATAAAATTTTTGAAACGTGTGCTGTGTTCTTGGCTTTAGTTTGATTTATTTTTCATATAAATAAAAACATCTCCATATCATTATGTTTCTGCCACAGTTTTAAATGGCTTTTATTGAGGAGAAATAATAGAGAATAGAGGATCTTCTTACAGTTAAATTACTTCTTTCGGAGATAAACAAACTAATTTTAGTTTCGTCCGATCACAAATTACCTCACCACTTATACTTTATGGTATGGGAATGTTTTCCATGCTATGGCACAGGACATCTATTTAGAATTGAGGTACTATAGACGCCGTATATACATATTCAACAAAATAACGATCCGAAACACACATTGAAGCGAGCAAGAGGTTGGTTTAAAAAGAATGTCCTCAAGATTTTAAGTTGATCTGCATAGTCTCCAAACTTAAAATTTACATATCAAATAAAACATGCATGCAAAATTATTGATTCAGTTTATGTGGGGATTTTTGGGGATATGAATTTCGAAATTAGGGATAAAAATTAAAATCTATCTGACAACCCTGCGCCCACTGTATGTTAAATGAATTTAGATTGTTTTTATTATTTTTTTGTCTTTCTGGCAAAAGTTCTGATATTAACTAGTTGACATGGAAAAGGTTCTCAAGACCGTCGTTCGAACTCGAAGATAATTTCTCGATCATGGGCTCGGTAAGAAGCTGAGATGAAGCCCTCAAAAAGATTGTTAATTTTTAACGGCAATAGTTTTGCTTTTTAAAGCGAAAACTTTCTTAAGATAGCTTGAGTTTTTAATTTTAAAGTTTTTCGACTCTCAGAGAGTAACTATTATGATTACTAAAAGGAATTTGTAAAGCTCATATTAAACAAACATTATCAAGAATTTTCTTGAGAATATTTTAAAACTTGTTTTTTTTTAACAGTTAACAGGATCCTATGAAATTTTCAAAATAAATTGGTTTTTGTTTTTTTATTTATAAATATGTGCGTCTGTAATATAAATGATTTGAAAACAAATGAATTTTGAAAAGTTTGTAAAAGAGAAAAAAAAAGTGAAATTTTATTAAAATTAATTGAGTGTAAGTGAGATTTCTTTATGTGGATGCGGTAAATAATATGATTATTTTGATTTGAAATGCACAAAAAAATTAAAATCCAACAAAATTTGCATAAAAAAATCATGAGAATTTCATATACAGTAGTGAAGAAACAAAAAAAAAAACATTTATTATTTTCAAAATATTTAAATAAATACGAGTAGAGAGAATGGAAATAGAAAATGGAATGTTTTTCAAATGGGGAGGGTTTTTGATTTAAATTCTTCACTTACGTATGCTCGTAACACTACTGATGGCCAGAGAAAGACAAAAAGGTAACCAAAAATAAACTCATTAATTTTCAAAAGAGAAATATGTCACAGCATCATTTGTTTTTTCTTTGTAATTCCAATAAGAAATTATAACAGACTAACAGGCATTGCTGTTGTGATGTGTTGAAATGAGTGATGGGCTGGCTGGTTGGTTGCTAGGAAAGAAGAAGGAATTCCTCGTTTTTTTTCTAATTTTTAATTCTTGTCAAGGTGAGTAAGAAAGAAAAAATATCATTTTAAATGTCATTTCAATGAATTTATAATTGGAAATTAAGTTTGTGTGTGTGTGTATGTGTGCGTGTGTGTATGCTTAAAGCAATGATGGTGAAACTGATGATGATGATGATTCTTTTTGCCACATTGGTTATGGTAAATTGCCTTTTTGATGCGGCAACATAAAATTCATAACAAATTTGCATAATTTTTATTTTTATTTAACAAAACGCAATTTTATGTTGTTTTAATTTTTACATACACTGTATATATGTAGAGCGAGTGTATGCTTATGCTTATGTTTTTTTATTTCATTTCATTTTTTTTTTCTTTTTTTGTAAATATTTTGCATATGGTAATGAAATTTCTTAGCGCTTCACTTTAATCATTTTAATTAATGATTTTATGTGAAGCTATTTTATTTTTTTCACTTCTTACGGTGTTATTGAGTCTGAAAAGGATTTTTATTTGTTTTTCACAGAGACTCATAAAAATTTGCATACCTTTGCCAGTAAAGTTTGTTATTTTTAACCCCCCTTCTCTGACTGATTTTGATGTCAAACAAGTTACTGCATGGCATTTGATTTTGTTTTCTATTAAACATCATTAATCAAAGGAGTTAATTTGTTTATTTTTGTTTCGTTTTTATGTTTTTTTTTCTTCTTTAGATCCTTGATTTTAACTTTTATTTGTATTTTTTGTCTATTTGAGTCATTAACCCTTTTGTTCTTTTATTTGTTTTTAACAAACAACAAACAAAAAAATCGATATAAATATTTGTAAAACTGCGTAACTTATTGTTTTTGTTAAAATTTTTATTATTTTTTATGTGATTTGTTTAATTTAAATATCCTGGGAATTATTTCTTCTACGATTACGCTGTTTTTTTAAGTCTTATTAATGATTGTTTTGGTGTCAGTTACGGTTTTTTGATTTTTACCGAAATGATTTTTGATTTTAATTAAATTGAATTTTTTTGTTTAACAAAACCCCTCTATATGTTATTTAGATTCTAACAAAACCGTTAATTATTTTTAAACTTCTTTTATAGGGAGACCGAGTCACAGGGTTAAGCATTTAAAGAATTTGAATTTTTAAAAACAACCATTAGATTAATTGTGTAATCATTGACTTTTGGTATAGAGATATGTATGTTGTGATGTTTGATTTACATAAAAAAATCTGTGTGGTAATTTGGAAGAATAGTATAAGTCAATATGTATACTACCATAGAATTCATTTACTATTTTAACACTAGACATACCAATAATTTTTTCTATAAATCTTTATATCAAAACCAGGCAGTTTATATATACGTGAAATATATTTTGGGGCATAATGATATGTTTTATAATAATAGCATGAGAAAATACGACTGTAGTCAACTGCTCCTCTAAATTTAGTGCATTACAGCGATGCCAACTTTTTAGAAGCAAAAAGAGCAAAGAGCACATTAAAAAAGGGCTAAAAAATGGCTAAATTTACATTTAATGTGTTTTGAATTAATTTAATTTGTACTTTCGAGGTAAAATTAATTTTATGAGAATAGTACGCAAAAATTAAAATAACAAAACTGTTATTTAAGAGCAATTCGTTATATTTGTATGACATTGCATTGTCGTCTTCTTCTTCTTTATTCCACAAAACGGATTAAGTAAAATATTTTGACTTCTTATATGTTTCGTTTGAAATATTTTCAAACAGACTGTTATCGCAACTCACAAAAACCGCTAAATTAACCACATTTTTCTTAGACTAATCTATTACATTTTATGTTTGATTATTTTTACCGCGCTTTATATGTAACTCCATCGTTTTTCTATATAATTGTCTTACTTAGCTGCCGTAGTATTTTTTCTTAAGTCTGTATACTCGTATATATAAATATAATATATACAATTAAACATTAAGTTTTCTAATGGTTTTCATACCAAAAAGTAAGTAGTCTAATCACTAAATATTGTATGAATTTTATTAATATTAATTAAAAAATTTATATGAATTTTAATATGAGAAAATTTAGCTAATAAACCTGAAGTAAATCAAGCGCTAGTTTTCTTTATTCAAAATTCAAGTGGAAACCATTAGTGAGGCAATTACCTCTTTTAACACAGACTTTTTCTGGTATTTCGTATTCCTTTTTTTCTTTTTAACCTATACTTTATGTTAATTAAGCTATTGGATGTATTAAAAAACATTCTGTTTTATTATTTTATTTTTGAAAAAAATTCTTAACACTAAATGTTCGTTCTACTGCATTTGCATTTGGTAGTGATAGTCTATGAAATGGATTCTCGTTGGTTGAATTTTTAAAATGATGGACTTCGATCTAAAATGCGTGACTTCTATCCAGATTTTTCCACTTATGTATATACTAGTCTTAAATTGTTTATAAAAGTTCCACAAATTCTTTAATTAGAGCTTTAGTGTCCTCCATATTTGTTACACTGAATGGAGAAATGGTTTCGAATATTTTAAAGTTCGTGGGTAATTAAGCTCTTATTTCATAAATTAAATTTTTAGTAAATTTTACCAATTTCTCCTCAATTCATTTCTTTTCTTAGTAAGATATTTTTGATTCTGCACAAACTTTTTCAAAATTAAACCAAGATAGCAGTTTTAATCTATGTACATATATATTTTGCAAAAAGGGGCTAAAAGTACTAAAAATGAAATCAAAAGGGGCCATTACAGCTCTAAATAAAAAATAAACGCGAAGCAGGCATCGCTGGAGTATTATTTAAGCTTAAGTTAGCTAAAGTGAAAAAAAAAACTAAAACAATAGCCTGTTTTTGCAAAAAATACATTTTAGATATACGTGATGACATAATAAAAGAAATTAAAAAACACTATGAGCCCGAATATGGTTCACAACAGTTGTACATTTTTTTATACATTCTTTTAAAATTGCGATTATGATTTACAACATTTATTCTTAGTGTTGTACTTTTTGTTGTCTATGTTTACGTGCCACGACTATCATTAACAATAGTTGTTTTTTGGCTGCCATTAACACTGACAGCAGCTCTCTAACTGTTGTGCTGTTGCAACTTGCAAGGCAAGTTGGAAAAAGAAAATAGAGAAAATCACCTTGTCGTAGTGTAAAATTGCAATGCCTTAGGCTAGTACATTACATAAGATAATCTAAAAACTAGTTTATGTTACTACTCCATGGAGTATACACAGAGAGTTAGCATCGTAACTATTTTTTTTGCATTTTTTTATAAAATCTGCGCTCGTAAACAAACGAAAGATCCTCGCCCAAGCAATTTCTACTTGTGACATGGTCCATGTCTGCATTACAATGGACTATGTTCTAACTACTCCCCATAAACTTAAATGAATTACATACTCCAATATTTTCTGCAGGAATTATGCAGCTATTTGATAACCCTCCAACGACTCTTTTTTCTTCTTTCTTTTCCAAATTGTAATGAGAGCGGGAAAATAAAGTTTAAGTGTATGCGGTACAGAAAAACAGTTTAAAATCGAATGTTTTAAAAATTACATTAAGCCTAGTTATTTGGGCTATCTGTTTAAAACTGAAATACTAAAATACAAAATCAATGGCATAATTATGTCTGGAAAAGATTTAGAAATAAGACAACGATGTGTGCATTTTTTTTTATATCGGTATTGAGACAATAAATTCAAAGGTATTTACAAAGTATTATTTCTATACTTCTACAACTAATTAATCATTATTATGATTACCATAAAACAGAGATATTTTGTCAGTAATGGATATTTTTTTGCTGAATAACGTATTTCAATCAAAAAGAGAAGATGTTATTCAATAAATGGAACAATTTAGTAGTACTCCAGAAAAAATTGAAAAAATTTTATTACAGGTTAGTAACATCAACATCACAAGATGGAAAAATATTTCAAATATTAAATTGTTTTGGTTCGACATGTCGATGTTGAGCCAGTTTTTAAACATCTTAATGTTGTTAATAGCCTTTTGACAGTAAATTATTTTATTATGTTTTTAATTAACATCTTTTGTAGATATGGCCTTCGTCGACATGAAAAGTGCTGCTATGATTATGAGGTTCCAGAAGAGTTTTTTTAATTTAGTATTGTACCCCAAAATGATAATTTTGAATGGGTAGATATAAATTAATTACTAATATATAAATTAGCTTTTACATAAAACGTAAATAAAATTTAGAATCAAAAATATAATGTGACATTATTACTTAAAGTTAAGTTCTTTTTCTTTTTTAAACAATTTTGCCGAATTAATTGTTAAATGAAAATTTAGCGATTTAAAAAAGCGGTTTTAGTTAAAGATTTAGTGGTTTTAGGCGGTTTTTTAAGTGAAATCTGGTGGAATATTTGTTAAAGTTTTGGCAACACTGACCATTTGGTTTGTATATTATTTGCACTTTCGGTGATGGAAGTAAACTATGTTCCAAATTCCAACAAAACCGGTTCAATCGGTCGTTTAGGCGTGATTGACCGCCAAACATACAGACATACAAAGAAATATATAAATAAGGTGTGGTTAAATTTTAAAAGCCGATGTTGATTGTGAATAAAACACAAATTATTTAGAAAATTGTTGTCATTTCTTCTTGGTATGATAATCTGGTATGGTTCAACTATGTATAGAACAAAATATCGGCCAAATAGCTGCCGTACCTCGGTGGTACACCTCCATCCGATGGTCCAAATTTTCGATGACGCTGAGGCATAATTGAGGTTCTATGCCTTTAATGTGCTTAATTATCTCATCCTTTAGCTCTTGAATTATTGCTGGCTTATCGAGGTACACTTTTTTCCTTAAATAACTCCAAAGAAAAAAGTCCAACGGTTTTAAATCACATGATCTTGGCGGCCAATTGACATTGCCACCACATAAGATACCACGGCCATTGAATTTGTCGCGCAAAAGAGCCATTGTTTTGTTAGCTGTGTGGCAAGTGGCACCGTCCAGTTGAAACCACATATCATCAACATCCATATCTTCTAATTCGGGAAGTTTGTTATCATCTCACGATAGCGAACTGCCGGACCGGCCTGACCGAACAGCAGCAATATTTTCTGCAGTACGAACTGTACGAGTATGCACTGGCCTTTTCACATCTCCTACAGACCCGGTTTGCTCAATTTTTTGCACGATTGTACTTACATTTGGACGATTAAATTGACCGAAACAATCACAAAGTGCACGATATGTACTTTAATTTGAACGCCTACTTTTATAAGAAGCCTGAATAACTTAAACGCGTTGCTCGATTGTATATCTTTCCATCGCTCAAATTGAGTTAGTCTGATATTGAGAAATGACAAATGAAATGCAGAAAAAAACTTGCAGCCTTATGTATAATAAAAAATTAGCAGGTCGTTGTACACAGTGGCTAAGTTTGTCATTTCAATACGTGGAAATTCTTACTTAAAGGTACAAAGTATTTAATTGTTTGGATTATCTGACTAGTTATCAAATAGAGGGTATGATAAGTTTTAATAATATCAGTCTATAGCGGGTAGTAAACTTGTCAATTTTTTGTCTTATATGATAACGAGTTACTAATTTTTTATTATACATACGGCCGTTGATGTTTAGGTGTGATTCACATTCAACATCGGCCCTTAAAAATTTAACCATCCGATACATACATACATATTTATGGATTATTATTAACCAATATTTACTTGTAAACTTTTAAAAATCACACATGTATTTTGTTATTTTACCAAATAAGTATCTAGTTTGCTGAACAATCTCAACAATTACTAAATCCTCCTTAGAATATTTATGAATTTTTTTTTTGTGCGGTCTTGTTAATAAGAAAATAGTAAAAACATAATTTTATTTCTCTTATCCACTCACTCCATTCAAAAAAATGGGGGCAAAAATATTGGTTTTTATTAAAAAATAAAAAAGCAAAAAAAAAAAAATTGAAACCAAATTATGCATGAGGTTGCGGTTGCTGTTGCTACTGCTACTGCTACTGCGTCTACTAAATATCTACTACTGTGCTAACGCCATGAAATTCCAAAGAATATCGTGAGCCCTGTTAGTAACAAAAAATAAAAAAAAATAGTATTTGACAGGAATGGAAAATTTACTTGCAAGTGGGTGGGTAACATTGACTTAAATGTCTAATTTAAATGCATGCAATTTTTTCCAAAAAAAAAAAAATAAAAAAAAAAAATAAAAGAAAAAACTAGAAAAAAAAATTCATACTCAATTTGATATTTTTTGCTTTCCCTAAAAATGAATTCTGTTGTACTGACTTGTATTATTATTTTTTGGTAGACAACAAATAGCGACAGAGATTGATGATTACCAGGGGTATTGAACAAATAAATGCAAACAAATATTAGAAAAAAAGAAAGAAAAGAAATGAATAATAGGAAAATTAAAAAAAAAAAAAAACTAAAGACTTTAAAAGTTACGTTTTTTATTTAAAATCTTTTTTTTTTATTTCATTTTTCCATTTACTTACAGCTGTTTTATTAAATAACTTAAAAGAGAAATACTTTATGACTGGCAAAGGTAAAGGAAAAAAAATCAAAATCGTAAAAAACTAAAAAACCTATAAAAAAGTGAAACTCGTAAAATATTTTGGCTACAAACGTTTAATATTTCTGCCAAATCAATGCTATGAATTCAAAACCCAAATCCGTTGTGGCAATAAAAATCTTTTTGTTTTTTGCATGTTACAAAACAATTGAAATCAATCATTGCCGTTTCAAAACAAATCAAAATAAAGTCAAAACACATATACGCGAGTCGCAGGCAATGAAAACAAATTCTTTACGAAACAAAAGAATTTGCAAAAATATTTCTTTTTCTTTATTCTCAACTGCCGTGGTGCGGTGTGCAGCAATAAAACTGCAATAAAATGCACTCAAATACTATAAACAAAATTAAATGAAAAACAAAAAGTAAAAAATTCCCAGGCTTCTTTTCCTTTAAAGGGTAGTTTTTTTCTCCACAATTAAAACTTTTATATCACAATCGATACACAACAAATAAGAAATATTTTATAGAAATTAATAAAAATAAATCGCAAATATTTAAGAAACCAATAAAAAGCCTTTTTAAGTGGTACTTTCATATTAATTTTTGTTTTTTTTTTTTTTTTGTATTTTTGCCTTCTTTGTCATTCATTGCCATTATAAAAATATTCCTTTTTTTTTGTTGCTTTTAAATTTTAAAATTACAGAAGAGTTTGTGTATTTACAACTAAATAACCATAAATTAAAGGAAAGTGAAGGGTTCCTTAACGCTGCCACATTCAATAATACACTTTTTTCTTCAGTTAATTCATTCAACCATTCATATGTGTTTTAAAATTTGTTTTCTTTTTTTTTATATAAACTTTTTGTAACCCTTTTTTGGTGGTATTTTTGTTTTTTTTTCTTCTTTTTGCTTTTTGTGTAAATATGGGTGCTAACAAGGCATTCAAGCATCAAGTAGTCGAGTACGCCACCGAAAAGTATAAATAAATCATTTCTCTTCGATTAATTCGTTTGCTGACATGTGTTACCCATACACATGAGTATGAGTATGTGAGTAAAATGGTAGATATGTTAGTGAAGTGAACAAAATTATGTGGCAGAACTAAATGATTTTCAGAAATAATTGCAACATAAAAATAATAAAATATTAACTAATAACTAAGAGAAAAGGGTTAAAGGGTTATTCTTCTATTTATAATTCAATACAGTAGCGCTAATTCTGATCGTCGTGTTTGAAAAAAATCCAACGGTTTGAGATTTCCTAATTCTGTTACTTGTTACGAGTATAAATCAAATTGAATTAATGTTTTAGTGTTGTAAAATGACTCTAATAAATATACTTTACAACACTGAAAAAACATCGGACAAATCAATATGTGATTAGTGTGTATCTAAGCCAGTGATGTCCACTACTATAAACATACTTGCCCATGTGTATGAAGCAGAGAAAAGACTCTGCTTACTTCTACCAGAAATGGGAATGTTAGAATTACTTTCTGTTTATAACTTCATAATTATTTCTTCATAATTCTAAGTAAAGTACATAATCGATTGTCCGATAGACATGTGACCGATCTATTAAGAATAAAGGAGTACCGAGGTCACATAAATTTGGAGGAAATAATAAATAATTATTTCAGTTAAATAAAAATTATACAAAAAATATGCACTATCCATCCCTGCACTATGTTCGAGAGAAGCTCATATCTAATCTAATCTCCCAGAGCTTTTGCAAGAAAACTGCTGAGAGGTAGTCGCCGAAAGAAAAATTTTTTTCATATTTCTTTTTTTCAAGATGTCACAGCTGAGATGTGAACCCAGCGCAATCGTCTGAGTAAGCCAACACACTAACCACTAGATCACGGCGACTACAATATAATTATAATCTTTAATTCCTTCCCTAATTTAGAATTTACTGTTCCGTCTTTTTGGTTTTGATTGCTGTTGGATTATTAAGTGGTGAAGATATAACACTGGCCATTGAATGCTCAATCAACAGCAACCGATTTCCTTCCGATTCACATTCTTAAAGTAGGACCTTTGTTGTTGTCGAACTGATATCAGATATGGTATTAGTAGTTATATATCAAAGGTCCACATTCTTTTTCCCCCTTCCCTGCTTATTTTTCTAGGCCAGCAAAATGCACTGCATGAGTAGGGATCATCCCCTGAGTGCTGGCCTCAATAAGAAAAAAGAAGTTGACGTAACAATCCAAGAATAATTGCAAATTCAGTACTTGTTCTAATCCAAGTTAACATTGATAAATAGAAATTTGTCTAAAGCTTACAAAAACAATTACAGTTACAATTATAACCGCAAAAGAAAAATTTTCCTAAGCGCTACTTGAACGGAGTTAAGAATCATTCCTAGGAAGTTCATATGTTTCAGAAAGTTGTTTATTGAGATCTTAGATCAATTTTTGTAGCTCATTGTATCCTCAAATTTCAAACGGTTTGCTACCAATGGACCTAAACAGAAAAAAGGTAAACAAGTTCGAATTTATTAAAGTTTTTTACTATTTTGGTCCTGAAAGTAAAATTTTTTTATTTTTTTTTTCTTTACAGGTTTTCTTCATGACAAGAGCTACAACTTAAATTAAAATTAAATAAAAATTCAGAACGGTTTGCAAGAAAATTCCTGAGGAAATGATCACTTTTTTGGAAAAATGATACCGAGGCCTCAAATGTTTGGGAGCCCATAAAAAAAATTTCATGAAATTGGGTAAAACTGGGAGACACGGGTCTTCTTTTTTTGGTCTTTTATCACCTAAAATATTACACACAGTGTTATGAAAGGCTCATGTTAACTTTTACTTTTTGGAATGTTTGTCAAAAAAACAACAGTGTACTCTCCTGGCAACGACTTATAATACATTTTTACTAGTTACGGGTATTAAGTAAGCTCGGTTTGTATAAGCAAACTCCCAGCAGAAAATAGTGCTTACCAATAAGCTATTTTGTAGGGGAAAAATTGTAAATAATCACTTACTCGTGCGCATCATAAATGCATGATTTTTATATGAAATAAGCCGCTAAAATGCAACAGAAATGCAAATTTATTGCAACCAGTAAGCAAATATTATAAAAAATCAAAAATAATACCTTATCCTATAGCATTTTTGGAAGCTTTAAGGCATGAATAAACAATATAATGCTTCAATTATTGCTTACAATTCTATTTATTGCTTCCAAATTTGAAAAATTTTCTGCTGGGCTATGTGGCATTCCTGGAGCTGAGATGAGACATCATATCCTCCTTTGCTGCAAGTGCAATAATTATACTGAGCAAATTTTCAATAAAAGTTCCACAATTTTCTTACGTAGCACAGATATGTTATCAGATTTTAATTTTTGCTTGTTATTTCTCTACACTTTAGCATTTTAACATTCATTCATTTATTAACGACATTCTAAAAGTACTTCAACCTGAAAACTTATTGTAGAACTCTCAACTAAACCAGTCTTTTTCAGCATCTCCTCCAGTTTCGTCGCTTTGATAATTCTTAAAATGTTGGCTCTTGCCAACCGTAACAGTTCCTTATACGATATTTGATAGTTCGAGGTTTTTTCAAAATTATAATTTAAAAATAAGTGGTCCCCCACTTAAAGAAGACCATCTATAAACAAACAGCTCCCCGACATTCCACTCTATTCCATCATAAACTTTTACAACGAAAAAGGAATGATCAGTAGAACAGCGCCACCTATTGGGAAGTAGCAGATAACAGCTAAAAACCTACTTAGCGAAGGCACTCACCACACAATCAACATGCAACGATGGTGCAATTGCTGTTGATCATTTAAGGGTAAAGGTATAACACTGGCCTTTGAATGATCAATTCACAGTAATTTGTTTTAATTATTAATTTAATTTAATTATAATTTAAGAAAAACAAAATGTACATATGTTCTGTCATAAAGGTACTGTCGTCTTCAAAAAATTCCAATACAATGCACTGCATTTAGTAGGGGTTTACCCCTGAGTATTGGCCTCAAATAAAAAAAAAAATGTACCGTTTCTTAACTACTCCGTTCACTATTATTACTCAGTGCAATCTTAAATCCGATTTCAAGGTTATACAATTTCCCAATTCTATCTAATGGTCAGTCAAAGCATCCATTTCCAACTAATCGTTTTATCGTACCAAATGAAAATATTGTGTCAATATGATTAATTAAGAGGTATAACACAAATGATGTCATTAATTATCACAATTAGCATGACACGTGACTAATCAGTTACTTTTTTTTCACTTACCATGCTCTTCTTCTTTTGTTTTATAAGGCCCTCGAAAATTTATAATTTTAAAATTAATGCCCAAATTTCTAGACTCGGTATCCAATTTCGTACAATTACTGCCTTTAAAGCCTTTGAAGATAACAGCAATATTTTCTACAAACTATTCCCTAATTTAGTTCAAAAAGAATTTTAATTTCTGGCTTCAAACATATGTACATCCACTATTCACAGAAAAGCGTAAGTAAAACCTGATTTTACGGCAATTTAAATGCGGAATACAAATTTTTATTGAATAGGCAATTGTGTACAGATTTGTTTTTGATATCCTGCTGACATACTTTAAGCCGGACACGGTACAGCTTCAATTGATGAATTAATTATTAGCAGGAAACAATATAAGAGACACGTGTAGTGCCAAACAAATTTTAAAGAAATCTTTTAAAAATTAAAAAAAAACAAATATTTTTTAAACACGCGTTATAAAACGCTGTTGAATGTTTTGAAATAAAACAGAAGTTACATAAAAACAAATAAAAAACTTCATGTAACGCAATAATAATTTTGTGTAACTCTTTGACAAATAAGAAGAAAAAAAAAAAAACAATCAAATCCTTTATGAAGAAGTCTTTAAAACAAAGGAAATACAAATTTCTATAGAAAAGAAGTATTGCTTGAAAATTTATTAAAATTGTTAATGTTGGAAAAACAAGTTCGAATATGAGAAAATATAACTCTTTTTCTTTTTCTTCTGCTAAATCCTTTCTCAGCAAACTAATTGACAACTTTATTTAATTTTCCCAGCCTTTATGGTCTGGCATTGTATTGTAAAAGATAACAAACACACTTTTCATTTAGTTGTGCTCAATATTTCATTTTCATTCATTCCATTCAATAACAAATACTCGTTGATTTGTTTTTGATTTTCAATGGTAACGATGGCTTATATTGTTATTGCTATTGATTTTAACAAAATAAAGACAAAGAAAGTGTAACAAATTATGGGCCGCTAAAATGATCCTCTTAAACATACAAAACAATTACCAAATATGAGTACTTGTGTACAATCCTACAAGTACAAGACTTAAGGCAGGATTAAATATTATAAACACAGGCCAACAAACACTAACACGTGCCTGGTACGGGTAATACTTGTGTTTAGTACCTAAAATACTAACAAATACATATAGACGTGTGTGGTGCCATAGTTATAGACAAATAAACAATCAATGAAAAATCAAAATGTCACATGGTTACTTTTTCATTTACATTTATTGATGACAGACAACATGAAGATAATTTTTCATTTTCAGCATTCGTTTATAGATTACGAGTATTATTAGTGCTCGTAATACTTGACTACTGGTTATTAAAGAGAATGAAAATGTAGTGATTTCGTCATGCTATTGCTTTTCACATGTTAATTAAAATAAACTACTTTTTGAGTGTTATAAGCACTATATCCCTCTCCTTCCTCTATTCCATTAACTTTTTATGCATACAAATCTATGCTAAGTTGCTATAGTTTAAGCATAAAATCAATTTTTATTTGAGCGTTTTAACGTACGAAATGTAAGTATCCTGTCAATATTATCAATTAAGTGGCACTGCACACATCATGTCATCATTGATTATCACAATTAGCATGACGCGTGACTGACCAGTTTCATTAATACTGTACTGTACTGCTGACCAGTAAGTATGCTACTTCCCTTTTTTTGTGTGTGCAAATACGAGTACACATACATGCATATGCAAATAATTCATTCAAATGAGGGCATTTAAGCGTTACTCAATTTTTAGATGCAAATTTTTTGTGCTATAGAGATCAAAAAGTTCAATTTGAATGACCACTACTTGGTCTCAAGTACGTTATTTAATTAATAATGATTAATTTTTATTTTTATTTTTTGTGGGAATTAATATTTCGTTTTTTGTTAAAAAAATTCTTATGGGAATATGGCATAAGCTAAAAAAAAACAAGTAAAATAAATCATATGAAGCAGTTTCTGCAAGCCGTGACTGACTATTCTGCAAAGCCATACGAATTTATACAAAAAAAAGCAATAAATTTAAGTTCTTTAGGGCCTCAACTGACTACTGTCGAACAAATGTGCGTTGGGTTACTACACTGCCTGACAAAAAAGAAAGCAATTCGTCGTGCGGGAGTTTAAGTGCTCTATATGCCATTTTATATTTTTTTATATTTCTCGAGTTAATGAGCCCACCACTTTAGGCTTTTGGCATCAACATTTTTAAAATCTGCAATACGTTCTCGGCTATTTATCTTCGAAACTGGATGAGCTATCCGACAACAGATTGCAGACTTAAAAAATTTGGGGTCGTAAACGGGGTGGGGTGGCATCATTAACTCGAGTTATATAAAAATATAAAATGGAGTATAGAGCACTTAAACTCCCGCATGACGAATACTGATTGCACATGAAAATTTTTTTTAATTTGCTAAATACGATTATTATCACATTTATTCTGGACAAACTATAATTTTTTTTATTTATTTATTTATTAATTGTGTAACCTTCAGCAACCAAACATAACTTTTATAATAGCAAATGTATATAATAGTAATTTTCACAATTAAAATTTATACATAAATACACCAAATAGCTAAGAATAATAGTGAATAATTTTCCTTTTGAAAAGTAATGCATTGGTAATTCCCCTAATGTCCAGTGGGTGAGTATTTCAAAGACGTAAGGTGGATATGAAAAATTGCCAATTATAAATTGGTGTTTTAGTTCTTAGTAGTATTGATCACTTTGTTTCTATCAATCCGACTGAAACAGAGTCGCTTATATAGCGAAATTACTGTTTTATGCAGAATCATCAAGACTCTTATTCTCATTAAATCATCAAGTATAGTAGCTTATATGATATTGGTTTCCATAGGACTTCAACCCAAAAACATATCTTTCTATGTTATTAAACGTTTTAGCAAGTATTAATCTAATCCTAAAGGGCGTAAAATATTGAGTAGGCCATAGGGTTTGGAGCATCGAAAATGTTCTCACACAAACGATAGAGATGTGATCAGACCAAGTAAAGTGTTATTAAAGACAATTTCTAAATTCTTCAATTTTTTAATTGCCAACAATAATGTTTGGTCTATATATTATATTTTGGAGTCGTTTATGAACTGAAAGGCATTTTTATATCTAAGGTTAAGACTAAGGCCGTTAACCGCAGCCCATGAACATTTTTCCTTCAAATCATTATTTAATTTACTTTCGAAGTCTTCACTTCTGTTACATACATACTTACATAATTGGCCATTACAACCCTGTGTCAGGGTTACCGTTACCATGAGTACTGGGACCTACAACTAGTAGAGGGTTTAACGTGCGTACCTGACATGAGACTTACCACACGCCGCCCGTTGCCGGGGCGGTAGTTGAATACAATGCGTCCAACTACCGCCACCCGATGCCGGTACCTTCTAATTTCGGAGATGTCAAAGACACCCCGGTCAGAAGAAGGCCCATAGTCATCGCATTAGCAATTTAGTACCACCACTGCCTGGGTAATAATACCCCCCTTGTTGAGGGTTTTCTATCTAGCACTACCACAACCACTACGAGTACTCCACGAAGGGCCGCACCCAAACCATCAGACCGGTTTGCCTCACTCCTCGAATGACAGGGGAGCACAGACATAACCGGGGGCTTCCTAATGCCTGTAGTACCAGATTAGAGTAGGTTTCTCTGGTCAGTCCCTGAGATGGTCAGTAATTAAAAGTTACCAACCTCTCTGCCTATAGCGAGTGCCAGGCCACCCAGAGCTAGGTTAACTCCATATTCCCCGGAGAAAACAGGCCTCTAGTGGTACGTAATCACCAGAAGCCTTTAATGTATCCCCGGGTGGGTACCGGGATCTATAGCTTAAGGTTGACTCCGAACGACAGATTTTCATGGCACTCAACTACTCCCAGAGCTTTTGCCAGAAGACTGCTGAGAGGTAGTCGCCGAAAAAAATAATTTTTTCATATTTCTTTTTTTTTTCAAGATGTCAGAGCTGTTGCTAATATATATTGGGACATTGTCAGCATACATTCTAATGTTGCACCTCATTATCTGATTTGGTAAATCATTTGTATATACAGAGGAAATTAAAGGCACCAAAATTGAACCCTGACTGATGCCCCTGATTACAGGCAGTAAAGTTGATGTAGCTGACGGATTGATCTCTACATATTGTTCTCAACCACTGAGATAAGTGCATATCAACTTAGAAGATGAGAAAGAGAAGTGCATCATATTTTCTAACTTTGGCGTAGGACGGTATGATCAACAGTATCAAAAGCCTTGGAATAGTCCAGCAAGACCATCATATCGTCTAGCTCCTTTCCAATGTATTCTGTGTCCGACGCGAAATCCAGATTGTTTGCTAGTCAAAACTTTTTGTTTGTGTTAGATATTTTCAAATACTTTTGATAAATACGAAGGTATAGTTATAAGGCGATATTCTGAGGATGATTTTAATATAGAACGGACTTTTGCCCGCTTCCTAATTTCTGGGTAATGACGTCAGAATGAAAATGACGATTGATGGATGTTGTTGTTGTAACAGCTCTGCTGTTGTTGGAAGTTCCTCTCTGTGGACAATAAAAAAGAAAACAATATATAAAATAATACACAAAATTTATTTCTGTATGTCAGGTGGTGGGCAACTGGAGAAATTGAACCACCTGAGTTGGCCATTGGACGTAAAGCGGTGGGTTTAAACAAATGCACCGTGCCATGAAGGTGACAGGTAGGGCAGCGGTGGTAGCACATCGTTAGCCGAACAATTGTTTTACCAAAATGACATGGATTTAGATTTAGAGACTCTTCTCTTTTCTTCATCGAAATCGATAACTGAACCAACATTTATTCATGAAATACCAAATCTATGGCTCTTGTAGACTGGGAGTAACAATTGTAAATTTACACTTTTCCATTTCTTACAACACAGTTGAAATTTTTAAAAAATAGAAAGGTGAAACCAGCCAAGTTCCTTGACGAGACAATTGCAGACCGTCTCTAATAAACAGATATCAGAAGCTTGAATTCATTGATTTATTTCAAATTCCTGCATTCATTAATTACTTTTGTACATATTTGTTTAAAAAAGATGAATGTGAAAACGTAATTAAAATTTTTTTGTGATGCATTTGAAAATCCTTTTCAATTTCCATTAAATATCTTTCAACTGTTTTCTGCTTTCCATGACTCACTTGAAAATATCACGCATTAACAACCACATGTCCCATATAATAGCATTTGCAGAAATCTAAAGTATTATTATTCTAACCCATAGAAGTTGGTTTCTTGTTTTAGTGTAATTAAGACTCTTCTTTATTGATTTTATCCAGATATGTGTAGTACGTTTAACTATAATACGACTGAGTGGTGTAATTATCAACTTCCGTGTTTCAATAATAATACTACTGACCTCAATTCGCAACTCAAATAAACAAATCCACACCTCCTATTTAAGAAAATTTATTTCATTAAAAGTGCTAAAACAATATAAAGGAATAGTGATTGTGGCATGGAATAAACAAAAAAAAATTACAATTTGAAATTCCATATGGCAAAAAAGTAAAAGTGAAACGCAATATCTGAGCAAGACAATACCAGACAGACAGACAACAGTTACAACAATGCAAACAACAATTAGTTGGAAATCAAATATCAAAGTGGAAAACATGTAAATGGCATTTCTTTGTATTCACAATAGAACAGTAACTCAGGGAAAAACCAGGCGAAGATGGAGGACAACGTTTAACTAATAAAGAAATTCTTCAAGTGGGGTTGTCTTGCCGTAATTAAATTCCTGATTAGCCCATAGACATTCTCACATACCTCCATACATACAAACTGTTTTAGAGTGTTTCTTTAAACCTTTAAAAAGTTCTCTTAACAAAAACACAAATTGCCAAGAACACATGTGGTGGCAGAAAAAATATTTGTTTTCCTTCTTGTTAAAGAAATCAAAACAGAAATTAATCAATTGAAAATATTGAGTAATTCGTAAAGCCTTTAAAACCCTACTCGCGTTTTAACAGTTTAAAAATAAATTTTTTAAAAACTTTTCCACTTCAACGATTACAAAAAAAATTAAATAAAAAAGGAAACCCTTCAAATAGTAAAAGATGTTTTAACAAATTTTTTGTGTTCCATAACAATAAAAAACAAGAGAAACACTTAAAAATTAACTTTAACTTACGATTTTACAATTGTCGCTATAAAATCAATAAAAACAAGAAAACTGTAATTTATAGCCTCTACCGACTGGCAAATAAAAATTTTCAAATTGAAAACAGCGAAAAACACATTTTCAACATAATCGTAGAAATCAAATCAATTGCGCCTAATGGTGGTACAAATATTGAACACTTAAAGGGTTACTGTGAGACACATTTAATGAAGTAGTCTCGTTCAGGATACTCATTTTACTTTATAAATAGTCAGTCAGTCAGTCAAGCAGTCACTCGTGTGAGTGATAAAAAGTCATAAAAA
The DNA here is from genome assembly GCA_963576795.1 of Metopia argyrocephala. Taxonomy (NCBI): domain Eukaryota; kingdom Metazoa; phylum Arthropoda; class Insecta; order Diptera; family Sarcophagidae; genus Metopia; species Metopia argyrocephala. Next base: position 100,726,092 of record OY756210.1, read on the forward strand.
ACAATTTTCTACGCCACTACAAAGCAGAACATACGACCAAAATTTGATAAAAGTAATGTTGTAACAACGACTCACAACATCATTTGGGTGTAGAGCATGTTAGAAGATACATACATGCATATATACATATGTACTTGAGAATGGGTGTCTATGTATATAATAGGATAACCCTTTTTGTATCCTTTTGATCATCCCATAAACAGCAGGATTTCAAATAAAAAGGCAAAGCGATAATATAGAATTTTTATTTACTTTTACCAGTGGCACTTATTGGTAATATTGGTTTTTAAGGAAAAGTACCTTTTTGGTAGAGTAGTCTAGTGTTTAGTGTGTTGCCTTACCAGACAAGAGCTCTAGGTTCAAACCCAGCACTTGATGGAATCAACAGCAATGAATTGGTTTTTTTAACCGCTTGACAAGAGCTTCGGATTCAAACTCCAGCTCTTGATCTCTTGAAAAAAAAGGATATATGTGCCCATAATTATGAAAGTGGTCTAAGTCATATATTTTTTGTTTCGAGATATTTAATGAATTGCATTTAAATAAATTAAAAAATATTTTACATTATGCAACATTTTTATTTATAATTTTATTAGTCTCAAGTAATGGAAATTTATTATGAATATGAAATTTTGTGCGAATTTCATACGATAATATTGTTTTTAAAGTTTGCATTGACTTAGACCATTTTCAAAATTAGCTGAATGTCCTATAAATTACTTAAAGCAATAAAGAACTTTAAGTTTTATTTAAAACAATAATTTGATAGAAATAATTCGTGAACATTAATTAATTATTTTTAAAAAGTAATTCATTTTTATCATTATTTCGAGTATTTAAGATTCTTAAAATGTTACTGAAAAACTGCTGGGATGTACGGTAGTAAACTTTATGTTTTTCTTTATTCTTACTGGTCTAATGGTGGTGTATAATAGAAGTAATTTAATATTTTTGGTCTTCCTCTTTTAGGTGAAAGATCCAAAACGTGAAATTTAGAATCATCTAAAGAAGTTTTATAAAACATTTTATAAGGTTCATTTTTCAAGAATCTCATCTATTGAATTTGTATCCAAAGAGACAGATTCGCCCGCGGTATTTTTTTTTTTTTTTCTCTTCTTGTTATTGACTCTTCTAGTGATTTCGTTGAAATAAAATCCGGCTGCGACATTCGCTTTATCGAAAATGTATTTCTTGTTCTGCACTTTTCTATCAATTCATAATAATGCGCAGGGTTGTATAAGTAATTTGCTTTTTTTATCGGTCATTAGGTAGAAAGGAATGACTCGATACCAAAAATTCGTGGTATAATTTTTGACTTAGACCACTTTCAAAATTAACACTAAATGAATTCCATATAATGTTGAAATTACAACCACTATCTAATGGTTCATTTTTGACAATTTCGTAAAAATTACATTGAATTCATTTAGTTTAAACTAATGTGGTATGAAATAACTGATAAACTCATTTTTTTTAAATTTTGACTTAGACCACTTTCATAATTATGAGCTCATATGAAAAAATATTTCTTTTGGCGACTACCACTTAGCAATATTCAGGCAAAAGCTCTGCGAGTAACTGGTCTTTAATGTGGTTTCAGATATGAAAGAGTAATCGGAATATATTGAAATTTTCAATGTAGAGACATAGATAGCGAGGTTGTTAGTTGATTTCTTGCAAAAAATAAACTTTTAAACATTTTTAGTTAATTCCCTTATTGTTGATCAATTGCGATATGCATGTATGTTCATACGTAATAAAGCTTTAAAGCTTTTAAGTAAATATCTATAGAATATTTAGTATTTTTTTAAGCTTTCAATATATTACATTTTTTCCTCTCTACAAAACATTTCAGCAAAATTAAAGCATCCAGTGTGTCATCTGAAAGGTTGTTTTGATTTAATTACCAGAGTGGGCAAACAAACAAAACATTTCACAAACGTTATCACAAAGTCATAAACTTTTCAATTTTTTTTTAATCGTATTGTACATGAGCAAAACCAAAACAAATACTTTCTAAATGAGAAAGAGCGCAAACGAAGCAATTCGCTTTTTGCTCTTGTGCTTGCTTTGTTATTCCGTTACATTCGAATAAATTGCTCTTTTTTCTCTACTTCTTTTCTTTTTCTTCTCATTTGAGTTAGTGTATTTGTAGTGCTCAAAACAAAAACAATATACAAAACTAAATGGAACGATATCTCTCTGTTTTTGTTTTGTTTTTCTTTTACTCATTGTAAAGAAGAAAACAAAATTAGATCAAACGTTTCGTTTTGTTTATTTTCCTACTCTGTTAATTACCAATATCTGTCACAAAAGAAAAACAACCTATAAAGTCAACGTTGTTGAACGAGTTGTCAACAATTTGTTGTATGCTGTTTCGAAATACTTCTCTGCACAATTTCCACTAAGCCGTAGAGTATTAACATAAACTACTTATAGTTTTAAAACTAACAACCGAGTGTATCCCATTAAGTACTAACTAGCGAGAAATAGCTATGAACCTAACTCTCTGTGTATACTCCATGGAGTTTTTAGATTACTCTTATGTAAGGAATACCTGGATTACGCAGTCCTCGTCTAGGACATTGCAATGTTACATGGAACACGTTTTTTCATACATTTGCGTTATGTTTGGACTAGTCATAGTCTTTTACGTTCTATTCTTTACACGCCTGTACAGAGTAGCTGTATTTTCTGCAGTGTTGCTTTAAGACAAGTGTTCGTGTTTAACATTCTCATACATTAATGGAACAACTACTCCTCTAGTGTTATTTAAGGAGTAGTTTTTGGTTTAGTCCGATGGGTTACATGGTCCAGTCCTAGGACATTGCAATGTTAAATAGACTAGGTTTTCTATATACATTTAGGTTAGTTTTACATGCATGTATGGAGTACTCGCTATATCTGTAGGGATGTGAAAATTATTACGACTTCAAATTACTCGAAATATAGTGTAAAATTAATGAATAAGGCGAAACACCAGTTTTAGATTTAATTTGAAATTCACTTGACGTTGAATAATGAATGGCACCGTGTCGTTTTGTCAGATGAAAAAAATTTAATTTAAACGGCAATGATGGTAGTCTCAATTAACAATTTTCTCGATACTCAAAAAGAAAACCATCAATTGGATCATTTGCATAGCAGAGTGAGGGGGTTTATTGTGTGGGTAGCCATATCATATTGTGGTACCTGCGAGCTGAAATGTTTGTCCAGCACCATTGGGGGTGCGTGGAATAGTGGTTATAGAGCTCGTACAAAAACTCAAACGACCCAGGGTCGAATCCTAGCAAAGGTGTAAAATGAAAAAGTGAGTTTGCTGTTTTTTTCAAAATTATAGAGGTCACCCCCTTCAAGATGTCCAAATACAAAGTATCCGCCCCCTGACATTCCAGTCTATTCCACCTTAACCTTTAACAACGATAAACGAATGATCAGGAGAAAAGCGCCATCTAATGAGAAGTAGAAGATAAAAAGATAAGCGAAGGCACTCACCGCATTCAACACCTAACGATGTGGCAATTACTGTTGATCATTTAAGGGTGAAGGTATAACACTGGCCTTTGAATAATCAATTCACAGCTATTTGTCTCATTTCTAAGGCGCTAAATAGTAATATAAGAAAACCAAAATATATGTTCTGTTATCAGAATGTAATATCCTTTCCACAAAAATTCCAATACAATGCACAGCATTTAGTAGGGGTTTACCCCTGAGTATTGGTCTATAATTGCTATATTGAAGTGCTACAAGAAGCATTTCCTCACTTTCAGAAGACTTTTCCGGCATGATAATGCATTAATTGATAGTGTCCGGATGGTAAAGTCATGGTTACGCCATAAGACTATTAACATGCTTGATTGGCTGACCCTCTAACTCGCCGGACATTAACATCATTGAAAATATTAGAGAATGTCTAAGTCGTAAAGTATATGATCTTGGAAAGCAGTATATAACCAAAGAGGATTGTAGTGAAGGCTTAAAATTAGCTTGGTCGACCATTTGGCTCGATTACATTGCATGATTCTTTTCTCAATCGAATTTACGAAACAGTCTATAAAAATAGAGGCTTCACGCGTTATTGAAAAGACAGTGTATAAATTGAGCCAATTTTTGTAGTGCTCAATAACAACTAAATTAAGTTTGTGAAATTTTTTTTTTCCGTAAAAGCTATAACCTTTTAAAGAAATCGTGTTAGGGCGTCCTATTCATGTGGCAGGGATTGTATAAATAAAAAATATAAAAATTAATCTATTTTTATAAATATAAATGCAGTCATACGTAATATATGAAATAAACAAACAAGCAAATGAGATTAAAGAAATACATCTCGATATACTAAAATTTCATTAATAATTTTTTATTCTTTCTAGATTAATTAATAAAAAAAGAAATTGTATTTACAAATTCTAAATTTTCTTTTTGAGGAATAAAATAATGACGTCAAGTGGTGTTTGTTAACACCCAGCAAAACATTTCATATCCCCTCTATTATTCAATCATTTGATTTCATTTCATGTGACTTGTGTTATCAAAAAGCACAAAAATAATAATTTTTTTTTTTCAGCAACGAAAAAAGGAAATAAGTTTTTGTTTTTTGGGGGAAAAAATTAATGATTTTTTTTTTTTTTTTGTAAAAGAAAATTTATTAAAACACATAAAATTAGTAGACGATTTGTGAAGATATCAATGCATTAGGAATTTTAAAAACTAAAAACCATTGGGTAAGACGAGCTAAAATGTTTAAAAGAAAAATGAATTGGTAACGCCTTTAAGTTAAAGGGCAAACTTGTATCTGTTGAACAGAAAACATATCACAGCACCATCACTATGGAAATGTTTTCGTATATTGCGATGATTAATTGTGTTTCTCCAGTTTTCTTTTTTTTCTGGCTTCAAACGATGCAGTTGCATTAAACGAACCAAATTGTTAACAATTGCTGTGTTTGGTTTTTTGACTGTTAAGAAATATAGCTAGAAAGTAGGAACAAGAAAATTGTGTTGCTATTTGAGTATCCCATTCCCTCTTTAATTTTAGTTTTCGTTTTTTCGTTTCGTTTTGGTAACAAAGATATGCTGAAAGACAAAGTTACCAATGACTATGGCGACATACAATTGAGTCAATTATTACTCTTCTAATGTTTTTCTAAACGCACATAGACACTGTGATGATAAATATTGGAGGTCTTTCTTATAGTTTCTCTAAGAGTTAAAGGTATAGAGGTATAGAGACCTCCAAACAAAAGATATGATGATGTTCTTCATTGTCAATGTCCTGCTGTGCCATTATTTGTCTTTTTTTTTTGTTCTATCGTTTATCGCTGTTTTACCCTACACCTAGTATGTTGGCAATTTTGTTTCATTAGAATTAATAAAACAATAATTTTATTGGTTTCCGAAAAAAAAAACCAAAATTGTTTAATTCTAAGAAACATGCAATTAGACATTTTTTATTGTCTTTAAGAGCTGCTTCTCTTTTATTGAGGCCAGCACTCAGGGGATGACCCCTACTCAAGCTGTACATTGTGCTGGCTTAGGAAAATATGTTATGGAAAGAAGGAAAGAGAGAGTACTGCGCATGGCATTTGATTTAAACGTATTAATATCGTAACTGATAGAAAAAAACCTTTACGGGTAGATTGTTCCCCAAACGAAGGGAGCGGCCAAAGAACGAATTCTCTCTATCATGCATTGTGCGATTCACTAGACAAGCAACTACAAATGGATGTGCTCTGAGAGAGGTACGAAAAGGTGATTTATCGTGCGCACCGTCTTTAGACACATCACACGCCGCCCGTGTCCGGACGGTAGTCAGAATATAAGCGTCCAACCAGCGCCACCCAAAGCTGGTATTCGGATAGTTCCAAGAAACACCGGTCAGAGGAGAGCCCATGGACATTGGGTTAACAATTTCGTCACTACCATTTTATGGATAGCAGCAACCCCCCTTGTTGAGGAGTTTAAACTACTACGCAGCATATACCACTGCCACTACGTGTACTTCCCGAAGGACCGCACCCAATCATCAGGCCGATTTACCTCACTCCCCTAATGACAGGGGAGCACAAGCAAACCGGGGCTGCCTTGATGCCCGTAGTACCATATTAAGGTATCTCTGGTCAGTCCTTGAGAACGCCAGAAAATGCCAGCCACGCACACTTACAGAGACAAGGCCAACACCACCAGGAACAAACTGTTGTCACCCGTACAACAGCCCCCTGGACTGATGCCAGCCGAGTCTCCGATAGCACACGTGGCGCTATGCACCACCAACCATACTCTACCTATAGCAAGCGCCAGGCCACTCAGAGCTAGGTTGAACTCCATATTCCCCGGAGAATACAGGTCACTGACGGAATACTTCGTCAGTAACCTTTTTATGTATCCCCTCTGAGAGAGGTACCTATAGTCCGCAAGAATTCGGATTCAAATCCTTTATTTCATCAGAGCATCTTCCATGGTAGTACAGATAGAACAATGCAACGAACGCCACATTGCGCCGATGCTCTAACGAATCGCTTGAGTTGGATACTCTACCGTCCCTGATAAGCACCTTCGCCCTTTCCTGTACACGGTCGAGAAGCCCCAAAATAAACTGTGACACACCGGTCCTTATATGAGAGTTGTAATCCATTCTGGGTCGGATAAATGTCTTGGAAATATAGAAAAGGTCAGATAAAGTGACACCGTTTTAAAAACTTAGAACTTGAATGCTTGAAATATGTGGTCATTACAACGGACATCACAATTAATCTCATGCCCAGAACATCAAGAGCGTCCGCCTCCTCAATATTCACACTATCAATAGTCACAAATGGCAGGTTTAAATCATCACAACGTCTATGAGTGAGACAACAATATTGGGTCTTGCGCGCATTAAGTTTGACCCTGTTAGCTAGACCCCACTTGGAGATATTTTGCAGATCATTTGAGAGTGTGCCCTTCATATTCAGCCTTCTCACCCCGATCGTCGAAAAAATCGGCCTACGAATTAAGGAGTATGAGTGACAAATGTTACTGTTTTTGGTTTGAAAAACATTTTCTCTTTTCATAAAAAAAAGGAAATAGAATTTAAATTTTTTGAAAAACAGAAATGTATTGCTTTGTAAATACTTTTGTTTGGTTTTTATACATTAAATGGGATATGATTCGCATTTAGTCTATAACTATTTTAACATAAGTATTTATATTAAGTGCCGAAGACTCGGGTTCGAATCTCCGGAGAGGTGTGATCACTTTAATTTTTGGTTTTTATCAGAAAACGCTTTAATTAGATCAAATTTAACTGCAATGTTATTTTTTGGTAATTAAAGAAGAAATGATGTCCGTGAAGGAATAGTACACTAGCCAAACTGAACAATTGTTTTCGACTCCAGCTACGGTAGTCTCATCAGAGTTCTTTGTGTCCTAATTAAAGCGTTTTCTGATAAAAAATAAGTATTTATAGTTTTGAATAACACCTTTGGGAAAAAGTCTCCTGACGAGTCTCTTAAGCAGAGACGAAATGGCCATAGAGACATGCTTATCCCCAAAAGCATACATTTCAAATTATAAAAGGAAATATCTTTAATAAGGCATTAGAAAGTCAACTATTTCCTTAAAAATTTTGTTTTTTCACGTGCTCTTTGCTCAACATCACTTGCCATAACCGTAAGCTGTCATTTGTCCATTGGGTATGAGCAGACAAATAGACGAAATGCTTCAATGGTTAGTCGAAGAACATTGTCCATACAGTTGTCGTCCACTTTGTTGTTGCTGTTTGTTGTTTTCTAATGATGACTGGATGTTTTAATGTTGCCTCAATGGTTGCTTGGGTGATTCTATTTTTCTATTTGTTTTGGTTGAACTATAAATTGCTTTACGGCGTTTGGGTCATTAACGAAATTGAAAATAGACAGTGAGTTTTTGTTTCTTTTTTTGTTCAATTTGGTTTTTGTCTAACAATGTAACTTTTAGACTTAAAAAAAAACAAAAAAACAAAAAAAAAAAACGGTGTTAAAAGTCTTATCGGAAGTAATAATGTAAACGTAATACGTTGCTACGCAGTTTAGGAGGTATCATCATTATCGTGGCAGCAGTGTTACACTCTGCTTAGGTAGTTATTGAAGTTGCAGTAGACAACAATGTTGTTGCTACGTGTGGCCATTAAATCAGTGCCACTTATTAGTAGTTGCAAGATAATTTATCCAACTGAGTGTATCATCTGTTTAGGGCTGTCTTGTAAGTTTTAAAATATTATTTAAGTGAGTGTGTGTGCCTCATTAGTTACCCACCGAGTTAAGGAGTGTTTTGTTTTTTACAGGGATATTTATTTCTGTCCTGTCCTGTTTTTTTTTTCTCGTTTGCCTTTTAAAATAATCAATTTAAGAATATTAATATTTTCTAAAGCCATAATTTAATGCTTTAAGAAAAAAAGAAAAAAAAAAACAGACAAAATCTGCATTTTGTTTAAACAACAACAACAAAAACAACAAGTAAATGAAAAAGTGTCCTTGTCTAGTTGAGCGTTGTTCACACTTCCTTCCTCTACGAGTACTTCACACGCCTTACCATTCAAATGTGGTAAATTCTTTGTAGTTGTACATAAGGAATGTGTGTTTGTTGGTTGCCGCTCTACGAGAAGGCGGTGGTTAAGGAGTGAACATTACTAATTAATTTTCTAAATGTTGCAAATTCCATATAAAAAAGTGACATCCGTCAGAGACTACGTTAGACAAAAATACCATTTCACCGCCACCATTGATTTAGAAGAGTGATATGCCAGTCATTTCATTTGAACGACGCCTGTTGACCATTTATTAACATTTTTGTGGCCTTTTGTTTAAAGCAGATTAGACAGACACTAAATGTAATTAATCAAAGTTGAATGTTTTACATTTATTTGAAAATAAAAAAAAATGGTTTTAAATAAATATTTCATCTGATTTAAAATTGAAAAAAAAAAAAATTAAAAAGTTTAAATAAAAAACGAAAACTTTTGTCGTCCTCTAATACACGAAACTCTACGTGGGATTATCACCTTGTGGTGGTGTAGAGGCTTACACTGCAAGGGCTCAGGTGGCTAAACTGGCGGAGAGCAATAGCTCTCAGGCAGAGTCTCCCATGCCAGAAAGGCAGTTGAGGAGCAGTAACTATAAGAATTATCTCAGGGGCCGGAGAGAGGACAATAACAGCAGTATCATCTTCATTGTCATCTTTTATTCCTCCCCTAATTTAAAATTTTTTGTACGGGTTTTTTGTGATTGATTGCTGTTGAATTATTTAGTGGTGAAGGTGTAACACTGGCCAACCGATTTCCTTGCGGTTCGCATTTTTAAAGTAGAACCTTTTTTTTTCTGACTAATATCAGATACAATATTAGTGAGTTAAAACATAGGTCCGCACAGTCTTTTCCCCTTTCCCCTTCCCCTCATATTTACCTAGACCAGCACAATGTACTGCATGAGTAGAAGTCATCCGCTGGGTGCTGGCCTTAATAAAAAAGAAATTGAACGAAAAATGTACTTTTATGAAGAACAACCACATTTTTAGTAGGTGCATTACGGACCACCCCTATAAAGTCACTCTTTGCTATGCTAGGATGGCTTCCGTCTAGGATTCTTGCCAGGCAGCAGGCTAAACTGGTGGCGGTAAGATGCAATGCAAAAAACACGGTGGAATATTGTCACCTAGAGGCACTCCTCTATTATTTTAGAGGAACCTTGGATACGGGACAATATTGATTACACCTCATCGAGACTGGAATTATACAGAGACACACTACACGAGGATCCCAAATAGGGATGACTGGTCCTCTCAGTGGATCAGTGAAAGTCTACACTGATGGTTCTAGGATTGAAGATAGAGTAGGATGTGGGATCTATTCGAAGATGATAGCCCTCTCCATATCCCTTCGTCTCCCTGATTATTGTAGCGTTTTACAGGCCGAAATAATGGGTATATGTATGTAACGCTGCAAAAGTGATACTTCAGAGTGGTACTCTCACTGCTAGTATCACCATATTATCTGACAACCAGGCGGCGATCAGATCCCTGTCGAGTTTGACCTCAAACTCTAAAATTGTCAGCGACTGTCGCGATGCTCTTGTGATACTCTCGAGACAGTGCAACGTTAATCTGATTTGGGTTCCTGGTCACAGGAACATTGCGGGTAATTCTACTGCAGACGAATTGGCTAGGGCGGGTACGTCTCTGCCGAACGTTCATCCTCATGTGGAAGTGGGTATACCTCTTTCCTCCGTTAGACTTCTTATTAGAAAGAAATATTTATTGGACGCGGACCTGTCCTAGTAGGGCTAGGAGTCTTCTCAAGTTGCTAGACTTACCTGGTCTAAGCTGGACTTGAGGCGTACCAATCAACTCTTTAAACTGGACTGCAAGGATATCTCTTCCGTTATATCTTCAGGCATGCGGAGAGACTGCGCTTACCCGCGAATGACTTCTGTCGTGGCTGTGAGTCGATTGAGGACACTGTGGTTCACTATATTTGCCAGTACTCATCTCTGGCTCGACACATATTTCTGACATTGGGATCTCCTTTTCTCGATGACTTGACTGACCTATCGATCCTTACAGATTAAGTATATTCAAAAATTAAATGAATCAAACAAATACTATTATAGTAAAAGCAAAAAATGTTAATGTAGCTGCTATGTTATTATGAAAACAAAATCTCACTAAATGTCAAACAAAAAGTAATGTTAACGCAATATGTTCTGCCCAATATTTCCAATTGATGAGATTTTGCGCAGATGCAAAAATGCTATTACGTGCGTTTTTTTTTTTAGTACTAAATTAGAAAACAGAGTTGCATCATAAAACCTGCTAAATTTTAATGAAATAGCGTAGTGAAATAGATTTTGTTTTATAAGAAAATCTTATAGTAACCTGCTATAAATAAAATCGAAAGATTAAAAACTCGTAAGTAGTAGATTTCAGATTTTATGTAGATATAACATACAAACATAAATACATACATAATTGGCCATTACAAGTCTTTTTCATAGTTACCTCCTAGAACCCAAGTTGTCTGTGTCAATTTTAATCTATGAATACCGGGACCTACATTGTAAAGTCGAATCCGAACGAAAGACTTGAAAAGGTTGTTTATGGAAATCAGTTACTCGCAGAGCTTTTGCCGGAAGACCGTTAAGAGGTGGTCGCCGAAAGAAATATTTTTTTTATATTTCTCTTTTTTTAGAATGTCAGAGCTGAGGTTTGAACTCGGAGTTCTCATCTAGTAAGGCGAGTAGATGTAAACGTATTACGATTTTGGCCTGAAAAACCCATCACAAAATTTTTATCGTTTCGTCAGAAACACCTTGATTCCCCAGATTAGAGCTAAATTCTGTGTAAATTTATTTAGATATTTTGAACCGAGTTCTTAACTAAACGAGAAAACAATATTCGGAAAGGGAATTTACACCAGCAGAAGTAAACATGTTTTCGACTCCACTCCTTTGTGGTCTGTATTTATTCTCGACAATGATCTACTGTTTAACTCGTACTTTTCTCTAAAAATCATAGATTGGCATTACATTTTTCTCCACGAAATTTGCAGTGTCCTAGTCGAAGTCTTGTCACAATACATTCTATGACATTTTAAATTTCACTACATTATAGCATCTTTTAAATTGAAATATTGTTTCATATTTCTCTTTTCTTTAGAATGTCAGAGCTAAGGTTTGAACTCGGAGTTCTCTTCTAGTAACACAAGTAGATGTGTACTCACTATTACTTTTAATAAGCAGATTTGAAATACAAATTTTATATTCATTGTTTTCCAAGAATGTGATTTGATTGCATATTTTGGCTTTAAGTTACGCCCATTTTATTTAATTACATTTAACCTTCAATTAGTAAAAATTTCTATCCGCAATTTTAATGATTATTGTTCTGAAAAATGTTTATCGCTAATTTGATTGCATGAAAATAACAACTGTTACCATAAAATTTAATTAATGCCCCTGCATATGTTGAGCTATTTTAGAGAGAAATTATGGAATTAAACCTTTTCCCAAAAAAAAAAAAGAGAAAAAACGTTTATGAAAATATTTCATTTTATTTCTCTTTTGGTTTTTGTAAAAAAATTGTAGGCGTTAAAAATTGCTGACCACTTAGGCCAGACTGCAAGCAAGCAAGACATTTGATCAACAATTAAAAGGAATGGGTGGGGAGACACTGGCAACAGTAACAACAAGTCGCGACATATTTAGAGACTGTAATTTGCCTGTAACTTTGCTTTTTAACCAGAGGGTTTCTTTTGTTATCTTGACCAATAAATCTAACACTCTTTTTTCCATTTTAATTGTAATTGTTTGAAAATGTTTGCGGTTGCATTTAAGGTTTTCAGTTTAAACGAACAGGTAAAAGGAGTACTTCAATTAAATTTAACCAAAATTCTGGTTTTTTTGATTTTATTACCAAGATAACCAACAAATTAGCGCTTATGCGAGTTATATGATCAAAAAAAAAAAGAAAAAGGAAAAATTCTTTTCTAAAATGTTTGCATAATTATTTTTTCAAAAAAAAAAACATATTTTTATTGAACTAAACCAACCAACACTAGAGTGGTGCTTTAGCAGGGTGGCAAATTGTTGGCCACCATACACAAGAATTTAAGTGACAATGAAAATGTTAAGCGTGTTATCTTTTCAAATAGATCATTTGTCACAGATGTTTAGTTTATTAGTTTTATCATTTCATTTTATTTTTTAAGCGAAATCATTTAGATTTTCAAAAGCTTTTTGCTTTCTCCTTTCTTTTTTCTGTGTTTCTTTAGCGGGTGATAGTGGTGTTGCACCACCACCAATGCATGGTGTTTAGGTTACAGTTGAGTTTTAGTATCTTTTGTCTTTGACTTTTTGCCTGGCAACGAAAAGTTATGATGACTTAACATTAAATGATTGTGGTTAAACCAAATGGTGTATTTAACCGTAACCTTTTCAAACACTTTTAACCCTTTAAATTCCTATCATACCATTTATTTATTCTATTCTATTCTATTCAGTTGAACTCTTTAGAAAGTTTGTTTTTCATATTTTTGTGAGTGTTTTCTGTTTTTTGTTTTTTTTTTTTGGTTTTTGTTTGCGGTTATTGTTTGCGGAATGATTTCATTGTCTGAAGCATGACTTTGTAGAATTTGTAAAGTTTAATTGTGATGACATATTGGACTTTGATGTCTATCTATTAATGCCAAATATATATATTTTTGTATGTGTTCCCATTGTGGTAAAAAAAATTAGCAGTTAATTTTTTAAAATTTATAAAAAGGGTGGCAGTGTCAGTGTAGACACAATTAGCTGAACAGCTTTGGAGATTTTTATTCGTTTTAAAGCATCCTGCTAATTAAAAAATATTGATTAATGAAGGCTAATTTGAGATTTTATACGAATAAAATAAAGCAATATTGCAAGCACTTACAGAATTCTAAACAAAATTCAAAATGTTCACTTTTTTCTTTTTGAATAAACAGCTTGCAGGTATGGTCCATTTTGCATACATTTTTCTAAGAGTAGTGAAATCTTGCATTAGATTCTCTAGGGACAACCTGAGGGTTTTAATGGGTCTTTTGACAGAGCACTGCAGACTCAGTGATTATTTAAATAAAATAGGAATCATTCTGAGTAGTTTGTGTAGATTATGTGATGCGACAATCTAGTCACATAGAGCATATACTGGGCTCTTGTACAGCAGAAAAAGGCAAATATGCGATAAGGAAATATCCCATACCGAACTATCAAAGTTGGCACCGGCCGACATTTTAAGATTCATCAAAGTGAAGAAACTGGGGGAGATACTATGTAGTTTAGTGGAGAGCTGTACAATAGATTTTCAGGTTGTTCCCTCCGGGAGGTAGGGACATAACGCTGCTGGCGATAATCACGCCAGTGTCACAAAACTCCCTGAGCATATGGAGTTCAACCAAGCTCTGAGTGGCCTGGCGCCCGCTAAAACAGAGAGTGGTTGGTGATGCATGGCGCCGTGTGTGCTATTGGAGACTTGGTTGGCATCAGTCTAGGGGGCTGTTGTACCTGAGACAACAGTTTGTTCCTGGTGGTGTTGGTCTTGTCTCTGTAAGTGTGAGTGGCAGACATTTTCTGGTGTTCTCAAGGAGTGACCAGAGATGCCTTAGTCTGGTAGTACTACGGGCATCAGGAAGCCCCCAGTTTGCTTGTGCTATCTGTCATCCAGGGAGTGAGGCAAATCGGCCTGATGGTTTGGGTGCGGCCCCTCGGGGAGTACACGTAGTGGCAGTGGTAATGACAAAATTGTTAACCCAATGTCCATGGGCTCTTCTCTAACCGGTATGTCTTAGACATATTCGAAATTGGAGGGTACCGGCTTTGGGTGGCGCTGGTTGGACGCTTAAGTTCAACTACCGTCCGGAAACGGGCGGCATGTGATATGTCTAAGCACGGTGCGCATGTAAAATCTACCTATTCGTGTAGTACTTTTAGTACCTCATGAATGCGTAAATGATAAAGAAGATAATTTAATTGACTTTTTAGTTTTATGAAATTAGGCTTGAGGGGTTTAAACTATACAAATGTAACGATATTTCGCTATTCTCTGTATGACTTCATCAGGAATTACTTATTTTTGTAAAAACGAATAAATATATTTAAACCAAAATGAGCAGTGTCGTAACCTTTAATTTCTTGTAATCAAACTGAAATAAATAGAATCGAATTAATTCCAACAGAAACTATTAAATTTATTGCAATAAGTTCTAATATAATGTAATTCTAATATAGTCAAATATAATTTTACAATAAATATTGCTCCCTTCTTGTGGTGTATATAATTATGAAATATGAACGTCTACATAACACAATGGTGAAAGCTAAACTGAGCTTAACATCACCTAACATAGAAAAAAATATCACCAAAATTCAATCAACAAAGTGAGTTGTTAATGTGAAATTTTATTTTTAATATGTGTTTTATAAATACAATCAAATATTTTTTTGATATTACAAATATTACGATTTATTTTCAACAAATTATGCTAATTAAAATTCTTGTTATTATTTAAGCAATATTTTCAAAAATTATAAGACTTAATTATAAAAAAAAACAACAACAAAATATGAGATTTATAAAGAAGTTTAACAAAAATATTTATTGAAAGTGTTGAAATTTTTCCAACAATTGGGTTGTTAACCACAATAATTGAATAAAGTTGGTACCGTTACATTTTTTTCTTTTTCTCAAAGTAAACTTTGACAAAAAAAAAATAAAATCAATTATTACGGTAAATTTTCAATAAAAACGATTAAATAAATTTTTTGTTGAATTCTTTGGTTTAAGTTACTTGCGCATTTTTGTACAAAGACAACATTATAAAAATTAGGAGTGACGTGGTGTAATGGTTAGAGAGCTTGCATACAACACACAACAGCCCAGGTTCAAATCCCAGCAAAGGAGAAAATTAAGAGGATTTAATTTAAAAAAAAAAAGATTGATAAAATAGTGCAACAAAAACATTTACTAAAAGTCTTGTAATCGTTTCAACAATTAGTTTGTTAACCACAATAATTGAAAAAACATGGTACCGTTGTATTTTTTTTTTCTTTTCTTAAGGAAACCTACAATTGTCGTATTTGTATTTACAAAAGCCGTTGTTGGCGCAAAATTGAATAATATTTTAATTGTATATACAAAAAAATTATTGTATTTACAATCTAGTTTTTTCTGTGTAACCAAGATGACGCACATTAAAAGTGGTAGCGAGACCTTTGCTCCACCCGTTACATATAATTTTTATCTAAATTTTACGAAATGGGTTTTGTTTATTATTTTTGGAGAGTTTTTGAATGTTCCATTGATTGTATGATTTGGCGAAATCTAAATTAGTCAAGTAGTTGGGGATGGAGTTTATTTATTAGCCGTTTATTTAACCATCCTAATGTGTTATGAACCATAATGCGTACGTTACCCTACAACACGCCTTAATTGCTTAGACAATAGTGAAACCGTTTGAAGAAAACCACATTTATGTCAATTAAAATTCAGAAATTTTATTTTTATTTATATTTTTTGTTTGTTTTTTGTTTCTTGATACGATTAAAAGTGAAGAGATATTTTTGTTAAAAGTTTATTTTATTTTTATAAATCAGCATAAAATTGTATCAAAAATGTTTATTGATAGAGTATATTAATATTTGAGAGTGTTTTTTTGGTGAATATTTGTAAGTATAGGTATGTATCGGTAGGATTAATTAAATATTTAGTTGTTTAAGACTTAATTTTTTTTTACTTTTAAATGCTTTTTATCTATTTTCATTCTGTTACTGTTTAGTATAATATTTAGTTGCTTATAATATAGTTTGTACACTATTTTTTTATTTTATTTTTAGTTTATTTGTAACGGTTGTTGGTCTTTGTAAAGTATGTATTTTTTTATATATAATATTGGTTGGATTTTGTTTTAAGTTTTTATTTTACTTGTACGTTACGTTTACAGAGTTTGCATTGGTTTCGTTAAGCAGTAGTATATCAATATTATTTTTAGTTTATTTTAAAATATCTACTTATAGCTTTAAATATTTTAATTAATCTTAAAATATTCCTTAAAATTATTTTCAAGTTTTTTTTACTTTATTTACGGATTTTGTAATTTAAACAAAAATTTTATGTTTTAATTGCCCGTATTTATAAAAAATATAAGGGCCTATGAATAATTTTTATTTATAAGTAGTTCTGATCAAATAAGTCCTGTATTTTTTTGTAAATACGGCGGTTGGTTTATAAAACAAAACAAAAAAAAAAAAACAATAAAAAATCCTTGTAAACTAATCTTAAAACAATAAAATAAATATGAAAAAAATTTCATGGAGAACGTTTAATAATTTCATTTATTTTTTGTGTTTTTTTATATATAAAATATTTAGTTTTTTTCCGGAAACCATGATTTTAATTAAATATAACTTGTTGAATTCTTTATAATATGCTATTAGTTAGAATTGCAATAGAGTATAATATCATATATTGAGTTTTAAATTTATTAGGACCAATTAAATAATTTTTTTTGTAAATGTTACCTAAACTGCTTTATCAATAATATGCTGTTGCTTAAGCACTTATGTATGTAAATCAGTCTTCCCAAACTTTCCATAATTTTTTTTCAACAATTTCTTTTTACAAATTTCACCAGTAGTAAGTAGTAAGTTTTAAAACAATTTCGTTTTATTTATTTTTTATAAGTGGAAAGTTGTTTGCCATTCTTTTTTTTATCTTAAAAACCATTCATTAGTTTTGTTTAGAATTTATAACAACAAGAAAAATCTTCTTTTTTTTAAATTTTCATTTTAAAAAATTAATAATAAATTTTCGCCCATATTCGTAAAAAAAAAAAAAAAATTTTAAGAAATTTAAAATTTATTTTAGAAAAAAAAAGATTATATGGACAATTTGATTTAAAACTCGTTTTTAATATATTTTATTTTTTTTATGGATACGAGCATGGGAAAATGAAACAAAATTTTAAAATTATTTGCCTAACTTTGAAGCTAAATGAAAAAAAAGAAATAAAAATATTTTTTCGTTGTGGGCAATTATTTTTTTAAGGAAAAAACTTTAATTGTTTACTTTACTTAACAAAAAAAAATTTAAATAAAAAAATTTTTTTTATTTTTTTTTTTTCAAAAGTTTACCAAAATAAAAAAAAATAAAATTGTTTTTTTTTCAAGAAAAAACTTTCTATACGTTAAAACAGGAAAAAAAAACAAAAAAAAAACTAAGAAATTAAAACAAAATGTTTTCAGGTTTTATTCCCAGAGATTAATGCCAAATTAAAAAAAAAAAATATTTCTGCGTTATTGCCAAATATATATTTTTTTTTTTCATAAATAAAATAACCAAAATTTTACAATTATTTCCAGGGACCGTAATCATTATGAGTTTTATAATAAAAATTACACAATAATGATTATATTGTGATTATTTTTATGGCTGATTTTTATTAATATTACTCAAAAATAATCATTACCATTGAAGAAAACTTTAAAAATAAAAAATTTAAAAATCATGACGGATATGCAAAGATTGTTAAAAAATAATAATAATGGTGCAAAAAATTTTTGTTTATGTCTGTTCTAATTGATTGATTTTTTGATTTAAAAAAACGAACAATAATCATTATTTACGGTCCCTGATTATTTCCTCATTTATTCAAAACTTAAAAAAAGAGTATTTTTCCGTTGCTGCCAAGTTTTTCTTTTTTCAAAATTTATTTTTTTTTTTTAATTTCTATACCAAAAAATTAGAACTTTTCTTTTTTTTTTGAACACAACAAAAGAAATTAATACGGATTTCAATTGAAAATGCAATTTTCTGTATCTTCAAAGTCATTAAATAGTTAGTCATCCGTTTTAATTATTTTCAAATTTTAATAATCAAGTCAGCAATGGCAATAGTCATTAAAGTGATGAGGATAAGTAAAAAGGGAATTTTAAATCTTTTCTAATCTGAAAGTTATAGCAATTTGAAATTGCCGTCAATTTTAATTTTAATCGAAATTAATTTCAATCACATACCAAACTAGACAAAATAAACAAAAAAAAGCAAAAACCAAAATTCCTAAATTATTTTCTAAAGTTTAAAATTAAACTTAAAAAAAAATATGTATTTTCTTTGTTACCCAATATTTTTTTGTTTCATGATTTTTCTAAAAATCGAATATTTAAAAATTTATAAATTATCGTTCTATTTAACAAAAAACTAAGACAAACCAAGAATATAAGCCGAAATTCTTAATTTACTAAAAAAAGAAAATTAAAAAATAAAAATATTTGTTCTTTCTTACCAATTCTTTTATTGGATTAAAAATAATAATTAATAGAAAAAAATAAGCCAATTTTCATATATTTTTCTCAAAATGTTTATTTATTTTTTTATTTTCCAAATTATAATTAAAAAAAATTAAATTTTGCTTTTAAAACGAAACCTTTATAATTTACATTTACTAGGCATCTCTGATTTACATCTTTTTTAGAATTTTTTTTTTATTTTTTCTTATTTTTGTGATAAAAATTTCTTTAAAAAAATATTTAAAAATTTCCAAAAAAGTAAAAATAAAACAAATATTTAAAAAACTCTTATAGAAAAAGAAGTAGAAAAAAAAAACAATTTACATATAAAAAAAAGTTATCACTAGATAGCTGTTATTGTTAATTTTTTTTTATTTTAATTTTTTTCTCTCTATACTTAGAAAAATATAAGTTTTTTTGTTTTAAATATTTTCTTTTTATTTTATTTTTTATTTACTTTTTTGGAATCACAATACGCTTTGATTGAGCTGCTAAAAGCTACAAAAACATACCAATTCTTATAACCCTGGCTGGACAACAAACAATTCCTTTTGTTATTAGAATTGAATATAAAGAAACTAAAACTTAAAATAAAAATAAATTAAAAAAAAATTTAAATATCGTTGTTTTTGTTGAATGAGTAGAATTTTTTTTTTACAGCGAACTTAAAAAATTAATTTTTTCGTTTTGAGAATTTCTGTGGCTTATGGTTTGCATTTGGTGTGTTTGTGGCAGCCGTCGCTAAATTGTTGCTGCTTTCGTTCGCACTTAATGACTCGTTTGCTGAATCGTTTGCCGTTGTTGTAGTTGTTGTGGGTATTGTGGTTTCTTCTGTGGCATTTGTTTGTGCATTGAAATTGACCGATATTTGGATAACCGTTGGCTGTAACTGTGATGATTCATGATAAAATCTCAGTGCATAGCAAAAGACTTGAGTCAAAAAATCCCAACATCCCAAAGTTTCCTGTGGTGCAGCATTAAAAGTAGGCACTGATATATTTATGGTGGTTCCATAGCCTCTATTAGTGTTTGTATTTAATGGACTAGTACCAGAACCACGACTAGTTGTAGTCGATTCTCTTGGGGCAGTTGTTGTAGCTGCTTGGTTAGATGATCTATTTCGGTTATTATTGGTTGAGGTGCCATTACGTTGTCCCGCCAATAATTTGGTCTGATCGGGTATAAAATACGCTATAGCCATATTTTCGGTGTTTTTTTTTTTTTTTTTCAAATAAGTTTTAAATAAAATACTTTTTTTTAATATTTTCTTAATTACTTTGAATGTTCACTTTTAAATCTTCACTTTTTCTAGTGTCTTTAACAGCTCTTTTAAAA
Source organism: Metopia argyrocephala (assembly GCA_963576795.1). NCBI lineage: Eukaryota > Metazoa > Arthropoda > Insecta > Diptera > Sarcophagidae > Metopia > Metopia argyrocephala. The sequence continues at coordinate 100,746,239 of OY756210.1, forward strand.
TTTTGGCGCCAAAAAATATCTACTTTATTACGTAGTATATTACGTCAAAATTTGTATTTACTGTTGTTTGAATTTATTTCAGTTTTACGTAGAATATCCTTCACTACAAGGTTACAAGTTGTCTTTAGCTTGGTTCGTAATAGACTGACTGTGCATATCCTTGTATCACACGATTTTATAATATTTCCTACTTCAAATGCATTTCATGGTTTACCATACAACGGTATTGTATTGTATTTGTTTTTCTTATTGAAAAGCAACAGTCCTTCTGTACAAACAATACCATAAAACACCATTAAGTTTAGCAAAGAAAACAAAAAACACCCTCCCATTGAACCACTAATTTAAAAAGTTCAAAACCACCACAATTGAATCTATCGCAGTATTAAAACTCTCTTTCTGGTTATGTGTTACCTTCCCCTTATTATGGTTTTACTACGAGTACTAAACAACTTGAATTGCATTGAATTCTGAGAGAGTATATTCCTCTCTCATATTATTATTCTTCTCTCTTATTTGCTATTAAGCATTGTAACGGTAATAGGATTAAAATTATTGAGAAAATATATTGAAAAATCACCCTTTTAGAGTATTCGAACTTTACTGGTAGACAAATATTACAGCAATAGGGGAGTTTATTGTGTGTTGCATTTGAAAAGGGGAATTTCGATATGAAATATTCAAGAAGAGTTTACTCATGATGTAGCAACAACACATGCTCTTTTGAAAGGAGAAATTTTCTTATTTTCGAAAGTAAAACTTACATTTGAAAATTTAATTTAAGGGTCTACACATAGAGTCAAGGAGAGGAAGTGAAATATAAATTATGATTTTGAATTACAAAAAATTGTAAAACTACAATAAAAAAATATTTTTATAAATTTTTTAACTGATATCTATCTGTTCCTTCTATAATTTATAACATAAGATTTTACGGTTACTGTTGTTGAACCAGCTGTGCTGTTAGAAGTTCCTCTTTGGGGAGTTGCAAATCCTTAGCCGACTAGGAGTAGGGTCGTTCCGGAGCGTAGTTCCGATTGTCGTGGGTACGACTATTGGCATTAGTCACTTTTCGTTCCAAACGCCCTTGCAAGTGGATTAAATGTAGTAAACCAAGTCAAACAACAACAAAAAATAGGAAGACATGCTAGAACCGCTACGTTGGCTGGACTTGCAAGGAGGTTTGCAGCAAAGAGTGATTACCATTATTGATTTTAAATAAAATGGAAAAATAGTTTTCACTATTTAAAATATTGAAAAGCAAAAATATTAATTCGTTCTTATGAAAAATGTTTATTTTTTAAGTTTTTTTTTCAAACAGTGACAGTCCTACGACCGTTAAATTTTTGATTTTTCGATATTGTATTTCGGTTACAAACTATGTTTAGAATGTCACACTGTAGTCTACTATAGAAATATTTTACAAATGGTATGATTTGTTGGATTATCTAAAACTTTCTTTAAATAAAAAAAATAACATCTATTAAACGAATTACGACAATGTTTGCAATGATTTCTCACTCAATGGACAAGATGACACCCAATTACGTATGCAAACTTACTCGGATGAAGAGGACGGTTTACAAAACTTTTATAAAATCTATTTACCTTTCTACTATCTTTAATAAAAACGCAAAGAGACTAATAGGCCTGTAAAACCTACTCGCTTTAGGTATAGATACAACCGTAACCTCCTGCCAATTTTGTGCAGCATAACCCAAGATAAAGCTGGCCTTTGACAAGATTATGTCTAAACTTCTTTGTAAAAAAGCGGGAAAAATTCCATCTCTACCTGGAACTTTGTAAGGTTTAAAGAAGCTAATAGCTTGCAAAACTTCGTCCTCAGTGAATATTCCATTGGCGAGACTTTTGGCCCTTTGGTGATACATAACGGTGTGAGAATATCCCAGCATTTATTTATAGGTGTAACTATCCGAAGGATGTGTGTTTCAACAAGGAATCCAAAGTCTATCTTTTAGGTTTAGTATAGCCTTGGCCTAGTGGTTAGTGTGTTGGCTTACTAAGACATTGATCCTGGGTTCGACTCCAGGCTCCGACATCTTCAAAAAAAGAAATATGAATAAAATATTCCTTTCGGCGACTACCTCTCAGCAGTCTTCTGGCAAAAGCTCTGAGAGTAACTAATTGCCATGAACAAGCTTCTCAAGTCTGTCGTTCGGAGTCGACATTAAACTGTAGGTCCCGGTAATCATGGATAAAAAAAATTGACACACACAACATGAGTGCTGCGAGAAGCTAGGCCGTAATCCTGACACAGGGTTGTAAAGGCCAGTTATGTATGTATAGCCTTTGGAAACATGAAAAAAATATTTCTTTCATCGACTACCTCTCAGCAGTCTTCTGCCGAAAGTTCTGAGAATAGCTGACTGCCATAACTGGCTTCTCAATTCTGTCGTTCATGGGTGCTGCGAGAAGCTATGCTATAACCCTGACAGAGGGTTGTAATGGCCAATTATGTATGTATGTGTGTGGCCTTTGATACCAAAACTATAAAAGTGAGCTATGGTGAGAGATTTTTGAAGACGGGTAAATGCCGGCAATTCTTCAATGTATTGACAAAATTCCCTTCCTGTCTTCCTTTTAGACCTTCTAATCTTCCTATTGTAGGTATATTAAGAGTTGACAAGATTGTATAGAAATTTTTCCAAGATTACGGGAAACAAGCATACAATATTTTTTATGAATTATTTTTTACGGGCATAACTCTGTAAGCCTGCTAATCATCTGCGTGCCTGACCTTATCAAATTCTACTAAATGTATTAAAATTAATTTTCCAATGATTTCTTAATTAAATGAGAATATAGAAGGTGCGTTGTATAGTGGTTAGAGCGCTCGCAAAAAACTCAAACGGCTCACGTTCAAATCCCAGCAAAGGTAAAAAATGAAAAAGTTAGTTTACGATTTATTAAAAATTATAATTTAAAAATAAGAGGTTCCCCTCCCCCTCCTCCGCACACACCAAGAAGACAAAGAAACCGCTCCCCGACATTTCACTTTATTCCACCTTAACCAATGTCAACAAAAAACGAATGATCAAAAGAAAAGCGCCACATATTGGGAAGTAGCAGATAAAAGCTAAACCTACTTAGCAAAGGCACTTACCACACAATTAACATGCAACGATGAGGCAATTGCTTTTGATCATTCAAAGGTGAAGGTATGGCCTTTGAATGATCAATTCACAGCAATTTGTCTTATTCCTAAGGCGCTTAATAATAATATACGAAAAAATAAATATATGTACAGTCCTTTCCAAAAATTCCAATACAATGCACAGCATTTAGTAGGGCTTTACCCCTGAGCATTGGTCTCAAAATAAAACAAAAAATACAACTTCCATGAAGAAACATGTTTTCAACTTCAGCTATAGTAGTTTCATCAGAATTCATGCATGACAATCATCAAAGCACACTTTTCACTCCATAGACATACTTTGTACTGAGTTTGTCAAAATCTTGCCAAAAACATAACGTTTTATTTTTAATAGTATACTTTTCACTTCATTATTGCATTACTAACTTTAGACTTTAAACATCATTAATGCAAATACTCGTATTAAAAACATACTTTAAAAATTTTTACAAGTGTTACTTATACTTAAAAACTAATCTCTTATAATCATGGCATTTCCATTACTGTCATATTAATAAAACAAAAATATATCGTCGCAAGAATTAAAGAACGCTGTAACTGACAAAAAATCGAAAATACGTTTTTTTGCATCATTTTTATCAAAAAAAAAAAAAAAAAAAAAAATACGCGTCGATTGGTGCCGATCCCAGATTTCTATGATGAAAAGAAATTCACTTATGCCTTCTGCGTTTTGAAAAATACCAGTGTCTTTGTTCTACTTTCATACAGGTTTTTTGGCTCTGGTGAACATTTAGGGTTTTGTCAGTTACAGCGTTCTTTAATTCTTGCGACGATATGTATGTACCACTCGTATTTGTCGCCATATCTTGTTTTATATTTAAAAATACTAATCAAGTCATTTCTTTTTAATTACACTGATTAAAAAATGTAATTAAGAAGCAATAGAAAACTTTTATGATAGTTTTTCACAGTATGTACTGTCATTTGAAAATGTATTCGTAACTTTTCTGGAATTTTCCCAATCTTTGATGGTATTCATTGTTAACAAACAAGAGAAGCAAATCCTTAAACTTGACACATTTTGTATTTAGATTTTTATAAAAAAAATTGCAACAGTGACAGCTGTTTGGAAAGGACTTTAAACTGTTGTAAAGTGGATAACTTCAAATAGAAAGTGTTTGACTGTATTTTTGTAAATACTTAACGCACATAATGAAACAACAAATACTTTAAATGACCTTCAAGTACATTTACCAACATTGTTTTACACAATACGACCGACCTTGATATTTTCTTTTATTTTATCGTTTATTAACTTAAACTCCCCAATATAATTTTTTTGTTTTTATAAATTGCAAACTAAAAAAAACAAAAAAACTAATACAGGGAGCTTAGTTTAACACACACACACACAAATAAATAGAAGTTTTCTTTCTTTTTGAACTCTGTTGCTAAGCGCAAATATAAAACACTTGTACAGCAAAATGTTTTTCATTGTCAAGGTCATTTATAGCTGTTTAAATGGTAAAACTGGGTTAGCAACATGAATGGATTTAAAACATGTTTTAGTGAAAGAAATCCCAAAGCAAAAGGGATTGTGAGGATTTAATGTGGTAGAGATTCTATAACTAAATCCTTTGGTGGCATTTACATGAATTGTTACATTTGTTTTTAAAAGTGTTGTTTGTGAGAAACGGAAACCAGTAAGAGCGTAGCACTGTAGCACGGTAGCAAGTGGCAAATGGAGTCCTTGATAATGAAATTACTTTGAAGCATTAGCTCATAATAAGAATAGGGAGTGTTTGTACGGTAAGAAGGAAATATATATCGATTGTTTCGGGAACATTTCAAGGTTAATGCGATATTTGCTAAATTCACACAAGCATTGCAAAAAAAAAAACTCGTTTAAACATTTTTAAATAAAAAAAAAAAATAATAATAAAAATGACTTTATTTCTGAATGTTATACGAGTACATACACATGTACAGACATTTGTGTAAAACACCACAAATCTCCAAGGAGTGAATTAAATGTGACATGTTTTGTACTCGTAGAAGGAATTAAAAGTTAACATGTTAGGAAATGTATAAGTTTTGTACGACTATACATTAAATTAAACATGCATGAGCAGGCAATTATTTAATTTATTTTAAAGTCACTCAAGAAAATAGAAAACGAAAATTTTTAAAATTATTTTTAAAGATATTCTTTTTAAATAGTTCACAGACGAGTATATACCACACGCGTACTCGTATGTACGTTCATGAATTTTCTTTACTAAATGCTCATACGCTCTCATGCACTTGCCACACTATGCCCCATATAGAGATACTTACATACACATGTTAGAGTACTTGCTTGTAAAGGGGTAAGCGTTAAAGCATTTATAAATTTCATAAAAATATACATAAAAATTAATTTTTGACAGCCCTAAGATTAACTATTTCTATAGAGCATAACATAATAAATATGTGCTCGTATATGGTGTGGCAAAAAAAGTGTTGCAAGTTCATGATATATGAAGTCATATGTAAAATTAATTTTATGCAGTTGACATCTCTTTTAAAACAATTTATTTTTTGCCCAGCTTCATGTGTTAGTTTTCTTGTAAACATAATTATGACAAATGATAGTAGATAGAATATTTTGTTGCCAAGTTTTTAGGAAAAGAAATACTAAAAGGGTTTGAAGAAATATTTATTAAAATTGTTTTTTAAATTCATTTAAGCTATTCTAAAATAAAAATGTATGCATGTAGTAACACTATTATATACTCGTAGCATGTTGTGTTCAGTTCAATGTTAAAAGTTAAATATTTAGAGTGTTTTATGATCTAAATGTTTTGAAAATTGTTAAACACTGCGTGTAACGTACTGCTAAATAGAATTTAGCGTAGTAGCTTCTTGGCCTAGAGTTTATGCACACACATAATTAAGTCAACTTAATTACCTCTGAAATTTAATGATGCCAAATTCTATTTTTAATTTTATTTCATTGTACTTTGGCGTTTCTACACTGAACTCATCTTTTGACATACATAAAAACATAATTGGCCATTACAACCCTATGTCAGGGTTACGGCATAGCTTCTGGTAGCACCCATGTTGTGTGTGTTAATTTTTATCCATGAGTACCGGGACCTCCAGTTTAAAGTCTATTCCTAACGACTGATTTGAGAATATTTTTCATGGCAATCAATTACTTCCAGAGCTTTTGCCAGAAGACTGCTGAGAGGTAGTCGCCGAAAAAAATAATTTTTTTTTGTACATATTCCTTAACGGATGTTAATTCTCATAAGAATACCAGTATTAGGATCTTAGACTATTAAAATTCATACAATAAGAAATAATTTTTTCATATTTCTTTTTTTTCAAGATGTCAGAGCTGAGATTTGAACCCGCCGCTATCGTCTTAGTAAGCCTTTTTTGACAACAACACAAAATATTCTTGATCAATAACAAACTGTTCGTTGTATGCTATAGATCACACATTTATTTTTACAAACCTACACAAATCGGTTTTTCTTTAAATGCTTGGGCAGTTAACTGTCTCCAGAAAGTTTGTTTTCCATAAACTACATGCCAACAAGCTGCTGACTTTTCATTATGCATAACAGACCAACATAAATTAGAGCGTAAATGATTAAACAGAACTGGGGCATGACGTTTTTTTCCATACAAATTGACAAATAAAAACGCCGGAGAATGCAGTCGTGAAATAGAATCTATTTTATTTTGACAGCGATTTTTCTTATGCTCTCATTTTTAGAAATAAATTCTCTCAACAATGTTACTACACTTTTATTAAATTTCATACATTTTGTAAACAAGCCCATTTGTTTTTTGTTGTTGGCGGAAAGAAAAATAAGAACAAAAGAAAATCGAAAAAACATTTGAAAGTTTAAATAAATTAATAAATTTTGGAATTTGTTAAATATAAAATGCGTAATATTATAGAAAAAATAACTGAAAATATGCGTAAAGATGATTAAATTATAAAATTAAAATTCAATTCTTTGCAAAAACTCTCATAAACTTAATTTTTAATAGCTTTACATACAAGAAATGCAAAAACAATAAATGAGAGTTCGTGAGAGTCGTTTTTGCCTGAAGTTGCGGTCGTATTTTGTTTAATCATTAAAACGCCAACTATCTGCCAAAAATTTTCATGGCTATACAAAATGTACGAGACCAGCACAAATACTACGGCGCTAACATTTTGCAATTGGAAAATCCAATAATGACAGCACGTATGGAAGTGAAGTTAGTTGCAAAACAAATGTTGTCTTTTTTTTCTTTTACAATTTGCTCTGCCATTTTGTTATGTAATGACATTTTAGCTATTTTTAGGCTAATTGTGTAATTTTATTTCTTTCTATTATGGTTATTTAGCGTTTTTATCAATCAGGGGCGGCGTAGTGTAGTAGTTAGAGAGCTCGCTTACAACACCAAACAGCCCAGAATCGAGCCCCAGTACTAAAAAATATGAAAAACAAAAAATTTTGTGCGGCATTTTCAAGGTTTAAAATTAAAGTAAAATATATAAGAACTTATCCCACCCCACTTCCGAGAAGTCAAACCCAAGGAAAGCCGCCCCCTGACATTCCACTCTAACCATCTTTAAGGTATCAAATGAATTATCAGGAGCTAGGGCTACCTGCTGGGATCGAAATCTATCAACAACAACTTAGCCAAGATCCTTACCACTTCCCAGCAGACAATAATTAACACCAACAGAAGGGGCACTTGTTCATTTTCAAGGGTGAAGGTATAACCCTGGCCTTTGAGTAATCAACTGACAGCAACTTTTCCCATATAAGGCGCTTAAAAAAACTCCTTTTCTAAATTCGGATACAATACCCTGAGTATTGGCCTTATAAAAAAAAATCAAAGTAGTTAAGTAAACATTACTGTTCTTCCCACAACGTTGATGTTTTCATTTAAGTTACTTATTACGGCGTTAAGAACAAATTTACGTTGCCCATTATAATCTAATTCAGGTTTTTTTTTATTTAAGACCAATACTCAGAGGCAAACCCCTACTAAATGCAGTCCATTTTATTGGAATGTTGAATATGTAGATATAGTTAGATAGATGTTAAGCGCTTTATGTCAATGGGACAAATTGCTGTCAATGTGATCACTCAAAGGCCAGTGTTATACCTTCACCTTTAAATGATCAACAGCAATTGCCCCATCTGGATGTTGAGTGCTGAGCATCTTTCTATGTAGATTAGCTGGTTACTAAATTTCAAAAATATAAGCCAATACAAATAATAATTTAAAAGATCCGTTAATTATGGATTGAACGGCTCCTACAGCGGCATTATATTTTGTCATCTTCTTGTTAGAAGTTAGGCAAGCATTTATGACTTCAACAAGTAAACAAGAAATACTATGCTCGGATTGGATGGTTAAAAAAGAATGAAAATAATAAATATCAATATTAGATATTCTCATCATCATTACAGCCATTTGTATAACGAAAAGATATCATCTGCTTAGTCTACGTGGGATAATCACCTTGTACTGATGTAGAGGCTTACATTCAAGAACTCAACTGGCTAAGCTGACGGAGAGCAATAGCCCTTTGGCAGGGCCTCCAATGCCAGAAAGGTAGTTGAGGAGCACTAACTAAAAATTATCTCAGCAGCTGGATCGAGGAAAACAACGTCAATATGATCTTCAATATCGTTGTCAATTTTGATTTCACCCCAATTTCAACTTTACTGTGCCGGCTTCTTGGAGTTGATTGCTGTTGGATTATTTAGTTAGTTGTGAGGGTATAACACTGGCCATTCAATAATCAATCACCAGCAACCGATTCCCTTGCGGTCCGCATTTTTAAAGTAGGACCTTTGTTAAAGATGTCAGATGTTAGTAAGTTTAAATTAAGGTCCTCACACTCTTTCCTCTTCCCCTCTTACTTTTCTAGACCAGCACAGTGTAGGAGTCATCTCCTGAATGCTGGTCTTAATAAAAAAAACGTAAACCGATTTGTGTGAGCAGCCCATTGGCATAGAGTTTATGTCTAAAAATCTTGTTTACGGTCTGCTAGGTTAATAGAAATCAACTCTGAAAACAGTGATGCCAAGCAACACTGCATCAGAAACCTTGAACGTTTTTCCATCAAATAATTTATTTATTTATTGAATTACAATACCATATTATACTTATTACGAGCGAAGTGACTACAGAACGCTGTAACTGACAAAACCTTAAATGTTCACCAGAGCCAAAAAACCTGTATGAAAGTAGAACAAAGTTACTGGTATTTTTCGAAACGCAGACGGCGTAAGTGAATTTATTTTCATCATTGCCATCTGGTACCGGGACCAATCGAAGCGTATTTTTTTTCTGATAAAAATGATGTAAAAAACGTATTTTCCATTTTTGTCAGTTACAGCGTTCTTTAATTCTTGCGACAATATTCTCGGTGTAGTGCCACACAGAAGGTCTCTAATAAGAGTCCCACAAACCACAACCCTTGCACTAGCAGTGTAGCACACTACCTATTAGACTACTGGGGCCCTCTTGTATAAAAATAACAAAAGAACAAATAAGTGAAATTAAAATAAAATAATCTTTCCAAACGTCCGTAAATCGTAAAAATCGTAAAGAAAACGATTAAGAAATCGTAAGCAACAGTTTAGCGCTAATTGTCAGGAGTTTGGCAACTGTTTTATATCTAAACTCTACGATAACAAGCTGCTTATTTTGACTTATACGAGTATACAAAGTTGTAAGTCTCGTACCCCTAAAAACAAAGCACCAAATTTATGTATGAAATGTGCTGATCAAAATTTGTAAAACTTCTCACAACTTACGCTTTCTTTTCTTCTAGTATTTCTCCAGAATCTTTATATCTTCATCGTATACTGAAAATATGAATATTCTTATAATCATTTGTCAAAGCGGTGGTTTTCTTTCCTTTTTAACTTTATGTCTGTGCCATATAGTCCTTGCAATGACTATAAAGAAGGACTTTTAACTTTCATAAATAAAGTGTTTTTGTTGTTGTTGCATAATTTATAACGAAACCATTCATGGACACTCTTAAAGCCATTAACACCTACAGTAGAGACATAAAGATATCAAGTAAAGGAGTTGCATTAAAAGAATATAAATCATGATTTCTGGAATGTTATAAAGAAGATGAAATTGATTTCTTTTATAAAGAATTAAATTTTTAAATTATTCAATAAAATAAAGGATTGGTGTAGCTTGAGAAAATATTAAAGTTGTAAAAAGTTAAAAAGTATGTAAATTCTTACATATGCGATGAAAAAACTTTTTACTTTTAAGCGGTAATAAAAGTAGTGTGTAATTAAAAAATAAAAAAGAGAGCAAAATAATCATTAACCGGTATATGGGAAGTAATGAAATACTGTTGAGTAATTTAAACTCTTATTATCTCAACAGATTTCAACAAGTTTTCTTCTCTAGTTATTAAAATTTATTGCATTCAATTAAATATTCATCATCCGCACAACATAAAATTTTCCAGCAACACAAAGAGACAAAAAGAAATTCATCAAAAATTTTTATTTCAAAATCCCCATCGTCACCTGTCATCAGACTGCTGTGCAATTTTTGTTTTTTTTTTTTTTTTGTTTTATTTTCTTTATTGAAAACTTTTAAATTTTTCATCATGTTTAGTCGTCATAAAATGCTATGAAAAGATGTAATGTAACAACTACTTAAAATTTTCTTCTTTTCTTCTGGCATGAGTTTCTTTGGAATTTCAGGTAATTTTACAACTAGTTTAGAAGAGACTTTTATTACTTAATACCACCTCTAAAATAAGACATCAAATGGTTGTTACTCGTATTTGTTTTTCCTGTTTTTTTTATATTTTATCCTCAGGTTGCATTTCAGTTGCTTTAGTGCGAGTGCATTAAATTTGTAAGCCAGCAGTGGAAATGGAGTATAACTTGGCAAAGCCAACACACAACCACTAACTTTATTAAATATTCCACAAAATGCATATTAAATGCATCTTGTAATACGGTAACACAGCATCTGAGCTAAAACGTGAAAATTTCTACGTGAGGTGAGAGAGTCGTAACGAATATTTGAAATAGTAAATTAGTTTTTGTTTAATGGAAAGGGTATGCTTGCTGGTATTATTTTTGCTATTTTAGGGCATGATACTCTTACACAAGACACAAATTGTAAGTAAATGTTTGATATGGCGATCATGCCCACCTGGTTTAGCAAGGGAAGGTAAACGATTGTATGTAAAAGAGACACTAAAAGCTTAATTGTAGTCGCCGTGGTCTAGTGGTTAGTGTGTTGGTTTAATAAGACATGAGCCCTGTGTTCGATACCCAGCTCTGACATTTAAAAAAAAAATAATATAAAAAAATATTTCTCTCAGCAATCTTCTGGCAAAAGCTCTGAGAGTAATTAATTGCCATGAATACGCTTCTCAAGTCTGTTGTTCGGAGTCGACATTAAACTGTAGGTCCCGGTACTCATGGATAAAAATTGACACACACTACATGAGTGCTGCGAGAAGCTAGGCCGTAATCCTGACACAGGGTTGTAAAGGATAGTTATGTATGTATGTATGTAAAAGCCAAATCGCTTATGTATTTACTACTCTTTTCTATTTGATCTCTATAATCTTATGATAACAGAAGTTTTTAGATGTTTGCAAAAGCCAAAAACATTATTTAAAAACGACAGAAATGATCACCGCCACCAAAAGCAACTAAGAGCCTCATGCCAGACTCTACCAAATGCCTTTGAGATATCTAGAGCAACAACTTTACTTTCACCAAAGCTCACCTTTTAGAGAGCAGTGCCAAAAAGTCACTAGTGGAGCGGCCACTACGAAAGCCATACTGACGATCGTTTAGCAAGCTATTGGACTCTTAATACCTTATAAGGAGATGGCTTATTATTCCATAACTTTGGAGAGTATTGAACATACTGCTATTGGGCGGTAATTTTCGGGATTAGTATTCTCTCACTTTTTAGGGATTGGCGTTACATTAGCAAACTTCCAGTTAGATGGAAACATACCGGAACGATAAGCCGCACTGGAAAAGTTAACTAATGGACTACTTAAGCAGGAGCTATTTGCGATCAAACTTAGTTGAAAAAAATTTAAAAATTATAATGAAGAAACGAAAAAACTACAGTAATAGGGCTTTTTATAAACGCTTTTGGGATAAAGTAATTGTCTAAAAAGATGTGTATCTGATGAGAATTACTAAAATTAGGGAACATTTTCTGCACAATTACAGAAAATAAAAGAATTTCTTATAACTTCCCAGCAAAAAAAAAAAACTACTTTTGAAAGCTCTAAATGCCAATATTGAATGGAATGATTTTTATGGAATGATTTTGTCTAAAATCTGTCTTTGAGTTGATAGAACGATCTATAAAATTCAATGTTTAAAGACGATTTCATGTAAATGTTAACGGCTGTAGTCAATTTTAACATTCTCTCTCCAAAAAATCGGCCTTTATCCCAAGAATACATTTTTCAATTAAAGCTTTCAGTGTTTCAACCTTTGCGGGTTTGTCCCTATAGACAACACAGTTAAGATGCCCTCATAAAAAAGTAGTCTAAAAGCACTGAATCTTACAATCGCACCGGCCATTTATCGGCCACAAACGTGGAATTAACTGTTTCCTAAACTTGATTCTTACTTGGGTCATTGTGTTACTTGGCTGATACATAGCCAAGTTCAGCTTCGAACGACGTCGAATCGATAATTCATGGTCATTAACAACATTGACAAATAAATTTGACAAATATATTGTATTTCAGTTCGTACTTTACAAATGCGTGCTGGTGGTGCGAATTTCAGTCACCAGATTCCGAATAGCCGCCTCAGAAAGTCACCCAAGCTGATCATAAACTGGAAGAAGTGCACTGAGCATGAATTTTGATAGTTAAGTGTTATAATCTGCAAGCGCTGTTCGTTTGTAAGTCGTTTTATGGTTCAATGATAGACAAAACTGAATATGGTTGACAGTTTGACAGTACACAAAAACAGCTGAGCTGCTAAAAACAATGCTGTCAGAAAGAAATTTGCTAGAATATCACACGATATTAAGGCGTACCGAAAGCTGAACATTGTTTTTTATTTAATGGTAAGCGAAACTAAATAAACTCCTTTACGTAGAAGCACTTTCTAATTAATATTGTCTGCTGTATTCATAGAAAATAAAATACCTTTATTAGAGGGCTTTTTTGACAAATTTTTACGCAATAATTAACAAATACGCCCCTAATACATATTTTATGTTTTATGAACACGGCAGTGTGTTTCATAGTTTTATCTATTCTATATGGTATTAAAATATTTAAACCTGAAGATCTGTTGTACAAATTTGAACTTAACCAGGGTTCCCAGAGTATCTTCCCCAGTTTAGTCGCTTTGACGAATTTTAAAATGTCAGCTGGTGCCAATTTTGACAAATCCCTATGCGGTTTTTGATATTCACCAAGGTGCCTGTTACTTCTTTGAAGCAATGCTGTACAAATACCCCGTAGAAACGATTTTTATTTTATTTAAGTGCCCATTAAATCAGCAGTGCCTGGTTTACGAATCAAATCTACCTCGATCATAAATGTTTATTTTTACTTTTTTTCTTTCTCATTCAATATATTGTTATGGAAAGGGGAAAAGAGGCAGTAGTGTTTGTGAACATTTGTTTTAAATCTACTTATATCGTAACCGGCAGGAAAAACATTTGCTGGAAGATTGTTATATTAACGAGCGATGAGGCAAAAAGAGAAATTCTCTCTATAATGCATTGTGCGACTCACTAAACTATCAACAACAAATGGATGTGCTCTGAGAGAGGTACGTGTAGTCCGCAAAAATTTGAATTCAAATCCTTTATTTCATCAGAGCACCTCCCATGGTAGTATCGATAGCACATGGAAACGAACGCCAGATTGACCAAGATAATAGATAGGGAAAACAATAGATTGATTATATACCGTCCGTAGACATATCTCATGCCACCCGTTATGAGAGTGGGTTTAAAAAAAAAAAGAGACGTACTAGTAAATATGCGATTTTCGGGAAACAAGTCCTTTATTTCATCAGAGCACCTCCCATGGTAGTACAGATAGAACAATGAAACGTACCCCACATTCCGGCGATGCTCTAGCGATAGAGTTGGATACCCTACCGTCGCTGATAAGCACCTTCGCTCTTACTTGTATACAGTCGAGAAGCCCCAAAACAGAACTTGAAGAACCGGCTCATACATGAGAGTTGTATTCCATCTTAGGTTCGATACAGATCTTGTAAATATAGAGAAGGTAAGATGGAATGAAATATTTCTTGCACAGTTTTAAAAAACCCCGGCACTTGAATACTCTTTTCCACACTCGAAATATGTGATTATTCCAACGGACGTCACAATTAATTCTCATGCCCAGACCACCGAGACCGTACGCCTCCTTGATATTTACATTACCCATAGTCACAGATTAGTGTGCTGGTTTACTAAGACGACAGCGCCGGGTTCAAATCTCAGCTCTGACATCTTAAAAAAAAAAAATTATTTCTTTGGCTACTACCTCTCAGCAGTCTTCTGGCAAAAGCTCTGGCAGTAATTGATTGCCATGAAAAAGCTTCTTAAATCTGTCGTTTGGAGTCGACTTTAAACTGTAGGTCCCGGTACTCATGGATAAGAATTAACACACACAGCTAGAAGGTAGGCCGTAACCCTGACACAGGGTTGTAATGGCCACTTATGTATGTATGTATGTATGTATAGTCATAGATGACAAGTAGATGTTTTGAAAGTCTTTTATTAGAAAGCCTAACATGCAGGTTGTAAAGCTGGAGCTACTTCCTAGTGGTAATTCGCCTGTATTTTATCTTTTGTGTTTATCAGTAAAGCTGGGTTCAAACTGTGTAGCCGCAAACACAGTTCGCTGTTGTTCTAGTTTTAATTCTGTGGTATGTTGCCTGGATTTTCATTTTTTATTCATTTTTTTTATGATCTGGTTTTAAATATTTCTTTTTTTTTTCTTTGTTAAATTGTTCTTTGTTTTGTATTGTTGTTTTTTAACATTTTTATTTTTTATTTTTTTATTTTCATTTGTAAATTATTTCGCTTAAGTATTCATCAGCGTAAACATATTTTTCATGCTTTTGGGAAATTTCATTTAAATTTTTTTCTTGTTCTTCTCTAACGTTACCTTTGACCCGCTATTACTCGGATACTGTCGAATAGTTTTTTTTTTTTTTTTTTGTTCGTTTTCATTATTTTAAAGGTTCCTACTTTTGGTTTATTTAGCAAAAGTTTTTCATGGCTTTTTGATTAGTTTAACCAAGAAAGAAAATGAGAGAAAAGTTATGCAGTTCAAGTGAGAACGAAACTACCGCAGATGATGAATTTCTTTAGCTACTGCTGTTGTTTTACCATTGGGAAGTCAATTTAAATTAAAATGCTTTGCCAAATTGCCAAAGAAACAATTCGAAAGAAAGAAAAAATTGCATAAAACAAGCCAGTGGTGGTATTGAAATTAACTGACTTTATTTCCCTAGACGCTAAGCGGAAGATGTCGAGGGAAGGAGGGAAGGTAGTCTTAGCTATAAAAATTTTTTTTGTTTTTTTTTTTTATTATTTTCAAGGAACCATTCATGGGGTTATTATTAAATTATAAAACAAAAAAGGCAAAGTTTTCAACAAGTTAAATTACAGGTATTTAAGTATTTTATTTAAAATTCATAATTTTCATCATTTAATTCTTTTGGTCTTGTGCAGAGCCGGAGAGTGTTGAAAACGTTTAAAATAACAGTCAAACAGTTGGTCCACCTTGAGAATTCGTAGCCAAGGCATTGAAATAAGATTTCCACGTTGATACGAGTATGACTGCAAAATTTATTAAACGGAACGTAATAAATTTATCATAAGAAAAGACAAAGAAAAACATCCTTTTTATTCATTTTGGCTATTTCCACAAGCAGTCAGTCTATCATTTCGTTCATTCTCTTTTTTGTTTTTTTTTTTTTGTTTTTTCTTAATTTGGTTTTTAGCTTTTAATGCTGAATGTTTAATGTTCATTTATGGTTTCGTAAAGCATATCTTTTCTTCAAAATAATGAAAAAACAAAAAATAAAGAAAACTGAGAAAAAGTTTAATTATAATTTTATAAATTCATCATCCCTGTTGTAGGTGGTGGTAGCGGTGGCGGTGTTGGTGGCTTTAACTCCCTCCGGTTAATGAATTCGTTAAAACGAGTTATGAGTTGAGCAAAGAAAACGCATCAAATCTTTTAATAACTTTTAGTTTAATTTCAAATTATTTTCTATATTCTGTTTTGTATTTTTTAAGTTTTACATTTGTTTTATGACTTGTCGTTAATTCTTGCCAAATGCTTAATGACTTGGGAAGTTATTCCGTGTTTTTTCTTTATTTTTTTTTTCTGTTTTGAAAGATTTTAGCCGTCAGCAGGAAAACAGATAATGAATGTGTAGCATTGATGATGAGTAGTTACTGAATTATGAATTTGATTAAATTAAACTAAAGAAATGCAATTCATTTCGAAGAGATAATTTATCACTAAAGGGAAGTAGTTGATAGAACTTAAGAGAATAAACCAACCAGCAGCAGTTTTAATCGCAAAACAAACTTCAACAGTTGTTCTTAGAAATTTGAAAATAAAAACTTTGTTATACAGTGGCCAGATATTTTTATAGAAGCTTTTTAAAATTAACATGCATAATTGGCCATAACAGGGTGAAGGGGGGTAAGTGATATAGTGGTTAGAGCGCTCGCACAAAAACTCCAACGACCCAGATTCAAATCTCAGCAAAGGTGAAAAATGAAAAAGTTAGTTTGCGGTTTTTTCAAAATTATAATTTAAAAATAAGAGGTCCCCCCCTCCCTCCAAAAAGACCATCTTTAAAGAAACCGCTCCCCAACATTCCACTCTATTCTACCTTAACTAGTGTGAACAAAAAAACGAATGATCAGGAAAAAAGCGCCACCTATTGGGAAGTAGCAGATAACAGCTAAACCTACTTAGCGAAGGCACACTCACCACACAATCAACATGCAACGATGAGGCAATTGTTGTTGATCATTCAAGGGTGAAGGTATAGCACTGGCCTTTGAATGATATATTCACAGCAATTTGTCTCTCCTTCCTAAGGCGTTTAATAGTAATATAAGAAAAACAAAATGTATGTTCAATCATAAATGTACTGTCCTTTCAGTGTTCACCCCTGAGTATTGGTCTCAAAAAAAAAAATAAAAAAACAACCCTATTTCAGGGTCACGGTCTAACTTTCCGCAACACCCTTGTTGTGTGTGTCAATTTTTATCCATGAGTAGCGAGACCTACAGTTTAGAGGCGACTTCAAACGACAGTCTTGAGTAGCGTTTTCATGACAATCAGTTACTCTCAGACCTTTGGCCAGAAGTCTGCTAAGAGTTAGTCGCGGAAAGAAATATTTTGTAAAAATTCTTAAATATTTCGTTCTTTTAGTTCAACCTTTAAAATTAAAGCAACTCTAGGAGCCTTGTCTCTTAAGTAGAATAAATCTTTTTTCAAACCCTATGCTTTCGTTACTACTCGTATTTCCAAGAAAACAATATTTTATTATCCTCTTTATTATCTCTTTTAATCCACACTACTTTACAGTAAATATCTTCTTTATAGCCTTTTTCCCTCTTCCAGCAACTGCCTAACTTCCTTTTCAACTTCATTTACAATTCACTTTCATTTTAATTAATACCTTTCTTTGCTTTTTAATGTATTTTCAACGCATAAACTTAAAATTAATTTCCTTAAATAAACATTAATATTAATGTTTCTTTGCAAATTCCAGGGATTCTATTCAGTTACGTTGTTGGCTGCAAGTGATATTACATTACGGCAGATTTGAAAGTTAAGTTAAACAGAGAAGGAAACAAAAAAATTCTATACCAGTTCTAATAATAATAAAATTTTACATTTATTTGCACCGCTTGACAATAATATTTCATCAAATAGACAAATAAAAATGAGAGTACCTTTTAAAAAAATAAAATAATGAATGAGGGTATAAATGTAATATGATGATGGAATGACTGACTTGACTGCTGCCCTGGCTGACTGACTGACAGTGAATGTTGTGATAATAAATGCAATCATCAGTATTTGCAGCGCCTTTGTAAATGTAAATATACTTTGGAAAATATGTATTCAAATGTTTGCAAATGCACATAAACATTAAAAAATATTTAAATTTATATGCTTCCCGGCAACAGTAGCATTTATAGCTGTAATTATCACATTAAAAGCTGCAACAATATTATTGCAATTGCAATCTTTATGAAGGGAAAGCAGAGCACTGTAAGTATTTGAAATGTAAGTGTTAAGGGATAAGATTTAGGGGTTTAGGTATAAATGCCAAACAAATCATTGCTTTAAATTTCATTGAAAATATATGCAATTACCAGCACCGCCGGCTATCCGTTGCGTCAATAAAATATTTTCTTAAATATTTGAAATATTGTCAGTTGAACACTGGATGGCAATATTGTTATGTTAACCACTTTGCAGAAAAAACTTTTAAGAAGAAAAAAAGATTTTTTTTCAGTTGGAAGCTGTATTGATCGTTATTAAACAAAAGTAATGATCTGTTAGTGAAAAGAATGAATCACTTTAATTAACATGTGAAATAGTTTAGAGCAAACCTCATGTACGAGCGCTTAAAAGTAGGAAAGTATTTCTGCGATTTTTTATGAATGAATATCTATACGGCAAAAGCTGACATGATGTATGATGTAAAGACATACGTAGCATACTTAATTGGCCATTACAACCCTGTGTCAGGATTACGGCTTAGCTTGTCGCAGCACCCATGTTGTAAGTGTCAATTTTTATCCATGAGTACCGAGACCTACACTTAAAAGCCGTCTCCGAACGACAGACTTGAGAAGCTTGTTAATGGCAATCAGTTACTCTGAGAGATTTTGTTAGAAGACTGCTAAGAGTTTCCTTTTTATTTTTTTCAATATGTTTAGTAAGCCAACACAATAACTACTAAACTGCGGCGAATATGATGTAAAGCTCGAATATTTTTTCTTTCTAGGACCAATACTCAGGGAAGTAAACCCCTACTTATGCTGTGCATTGTATTGGAATCGAATTGAAAGCACCTATTTTTACGTCACACAGTATGGCGATAAGACAAGTTGCTGCCAATTGATCACTTCAAAGGCCAGTGTTATACCCTCACCCTTGAATGATAAATAGCAATTACCCAAACTGTCGTTGTATAGATCCCCCCGGGGATACAGTAAAGGTTGCTGGTGGTTACTCACACCAGGGGCCTGTCTTCTCCGGGGAATATGGAGTTCACCTAGCTCTGGGTGGCCTGGCACTCTCAATAGGCAGAGAGGTTGGTAATTTTTAATTACTGACCATCTCAGGGACTGATTAGAGAAACCTACTCTAATCTGGTACTACAGGCATCAGGAAGCCCAGTTATATCTGTGCTATTCTATCATTCGGGGAGTGAGGCAAACCGGCCTGATGGTTTGGGTGCGGCCCTTCGGATAGTACTCGTAGTGGTTGTGGTAGTGCTAGATAGAAACCCCTCAACAAGGGGGGTATCACTACCCAGGCAGTGCACATTGGGGCCAAATGAATGAAAAGTGGCGATTAATTCAAAATATGAACTTTAAAATTCATGATCGTGTTTGGTACCGGGTGAAAGTGGATAAAATTCTGCATCACTAATTGCAAAAATTATACTTTTAAGTTGTTTGCTTTAGTTGAAGTGAGCACTTAAAGTTGAATAATTGTTATTTTTTTTTGTGCATATTGAAAAAAAGTGAAAATTTTGATATTTCAATTGATAATTTTTTCTATTAATACTTCTAAAAGTTAAATTTTTATAATGGAACCGTCAACTTCAGGTAGTTTACTATATAGTACATGTTTTTTTGTTTAAATAAATTTTTTAAAAATATTAAATGTTAATAAAATAAAATTAGCCCAAAAATGGGCTATTTTTGATTTATATATGGAGTTTCAACAACTTTGTTCGTGAGCTTGCGTAAAATCGTCTATATAGTGTTATAATATCAGATCTCAACTAATAAACCCCAAAATATTTTTTTGCGATTTTTTGCGATTTTTGAGTTATGCTTGTTTTTGTGAAATAACTCAAGATGCTCAAAATCCACAAATATGAAAAAAAAACAAAACAAAACATCAAGTTGTTTTTACTTTGTTTTGTCATTATTTTCGTTATAGTAGTTGTTATTGTAGCTAAAAAATGTGTTGTTAATTAGAGATGGGGGCGTGAGTAACTTTAATTCACGCATGCTCACGTGATTGCGTATGTTGGGTTTATTTACTATGAATAAAACTAATTAAATTATTTTACATGTGTTTATGATATTTCAATGAATTTTACTTAAACATTTGTTAATTTTAAATTATTAGAAAATTGTATATGGCACAAGTGCGCTATTTTTAAAAATTGAAGGAGGTCACGCTCCCATCCCTATTTATTATTGTCATTTATTTGAGTCCTACATAATAACTGTTGGTCATATTGGTCGAGAAAAAACAATGGAAGATATCTTTAATAGATTTCTCTTAAGTTCAGATCCGTTTATAACAAGCATGAACAATAGTTCTAAAAAGAAAAAAGAGCTAATGCCAAAATCTGCAATGGAGTTGCTTGTACTTCCCAGCCATCAAAATAGCAATGATGAAGATGGAGATGAAGATGGAGATGAAGATGGAGATGAAGATGGAGATGAAGATGAAGATGGAGATGAAGATGAAGATGAAGATGGAGATGAAGATTAAGATTATTGTAACGAATTAATTTATGATTATGAAATTGAATGTGAAGTAAATACTAACATTGAAGGTAATAATGATTATAATAAAAAATTGTTGTTTTCAAAAAAAAAAAAAAAAAAAAAAATAGAATAACCGAATTTAATTAAATTTTTTTTAAATAGTGTGCTTATGGTTATTTATCAATAAAAAAACAATTAGATTTTTAAATGTTTCATTTTTGAGCAAAATTTTAAAATTTCGAGAAAAAAGGTATGATTTTAATTTAAAAATTTTCTAATAGAAATACATATAAAATATTTATTCCTTATTATTTTTAAATATATTACTTATTTTTCTTAAAGTACATTTAGTATGCTTTAATTTGCAATTTAATTGAATAATTTATAGCGCATCGTTCCAAAGTTACAGCAAAAAATGTGAAAAAAGAGGACTTTTTACAGAACACAAAATGGCCCATAAAGGGTTAAAAAATGTGTTTTTTCACTCTGTTTTTTTTTTTAAATGTTGGTTTTTTATGTATTTATAAATATCCATTAATAAAAAATATTTTTTTTTTTTAAATTACGACTTCTATGAATTAATCGCCACTTTTCATGCATTTGGCCCCACTGTGCAGTGGTTGGTGCTAAATTGCTAACTCGGTGCTATGGGCTCTCTTCTGAACAACGTGTTCTCATGCATGATTGAGTTAAGAGGGCACCGGCATCGGGTGGCGGTGGTTGAACGCATTGTATTCAACTACCGCCCTGTCAACGGGCGAAGTGTGGCATATCTATGGACGATATGCACGTTAAACTCCTACATAGTTGTCGTTGGATAGGTACTTTATGGCTTCTAGACACTCTTCCCGCCAGGAGCCTGTTCTCTTGGGTTAAATGGAGTTCACCTAGATCTGGGTGACCTGGCACTCCATATAGCAAGAGAGTTGTTTTGTAGTTGCAGCTTACTGGCGCTCTCAAGAACTGACTAGAGTCGCCTTCATCTGGTACTATGGCCATCAGGAGCCCAAGGTTGACTGCAGAACTTTGGTTGGGTACCTTTCGGGGAGTATACGTAGTGGTTGTGGTAGTGCCGGATAATATGCATCAACTAAGCAAGGAGAGTTGCTACCATCCAGGTAGTGGTAGTACCAAGATTGCTAATCCTTTTCAATGTGAGCTGCGTAGCATGCTATGGTTGGGACTACGGCATTGGGTGGCGCTGGTTTGACGCGTGGTATCTCACGCCTACCTCTGGCAGCATGTGGTTGTGTCTACGGGTGGGTAAACATGAAAAACCAGACTTTGAATTTTGTTGGATAGACGACGCCTTCGTTGTTGACTGTGTATTGTAAAGTGGTGAGGATCTCTGCTTAAGTAGGTAATTGTCATCTATTACTTCCCGCATGAAAACCTTGGCTCTTTAAGTCAAGAGAATTGTATTGGAGCTATACCATACTGGTCATATCAATTATGACCTATGGAATCGTTGTATAGGCAAAAAAAAGAAACTTAAAGGAAGATTCAAGCAGAGTTGAACGAACGAGTTAAGTATGGATTTTTTAAGCGAATATTCATGCCATTAAGAAAAAGACATGCAATCTGATAGTAAAGCCAGCTAGTTTGGGACTTTTTGGCTAAATTAAAGCCAGTTGATACTGGAACGTGGGACCCTGGGCTGAATTGCTTGCTATGGGAGAACCTGGACGGGATCATTAGGCAAATCATTTTTTAAGGTTATGCATGTCTGAGACAGTTTGCTGGGAAATATAATAGAAAGAGATTTGACTCTTGCATCAGATAATCTAGAAACAAACTCAGGGTATTGACTGAGAGTTTAACTGGTCATTGTAGAATTAACAGGATAAAGTGCAGATCCTTTTGACAGCAAAACTTAGAACTTCTTTTAGTTTAATGTATTCTAGAAAGGCACACATTGGAGCTTATTGGGTATTAGATAGGGCTCTATAATGGATTGCATAGAGCAACATTTTAAGTTTCACAAACTAATCAACTTTGGAGATACATATTAAAGGGAAAATCGTATAAGAACAGCCTAGGACTGCACAATAGAGTATAAAGTCGCTGTATTTATATACCTTCATTAAGGCCAGCACTCAGGAGATGACGACCCCTACTTATGCAATACATTGTGCTGATCTAGGGAAGGGGGAAAGAGGGAGTAGTGCTTGTGGACATTTGATAAAAATAACAATAATTTATGAAAAAAAGTAAGAAAAAATTAAATGATGAAGAGACTGATTATAATGCAACTAAAAAAAATTAGAATTCTTGGCTCAAACTACGTACCACAATAGAGCAGTGCAAATACTGTTTTTAAAGTATAAAAATATGTTTTTTATACACTTTTTTTATTTGTCACCAATACCCAGGGGTAAGCCCCTACTAAGTACAGTGCATTGTATTGGAATGTTGAATATATAGATATACTTAGATAGATATAAAGATGTTAAGCGCTTTATGTCAATGGGACAAATTGCTGTCAATTTGATCACTTAAAGGCCAGTGCCCATCTGGATGTTGAATGTGAGTGATAAGCATCTTTTTTAATGTAGGTTAGCTGTTGCCTTCTCAGAGGGTGGCGCTGTACTCCTGATCATTCGTTTTATTGGTGGAATAAACTGGAAATGTCAGGGAGCGATTTCGTAAGGATTGACTTTTGAAGTGCAATAAAGAAAAATCTGTTTAAAATTAAAATTAAGCCTCGATTGAACATTTTTAATAATTATTTTTTAAATAAAAAGGAAAAATATATCTCACAAAATGCAAAAATTGACAACAAATTTTTTAAAGCTTTAAATTGAAAATTTCGTTGAATTTTCCCATTTGCTTTATTACGAATATAATAGAAACGCAGCAGGTTGTCTTTATTGTATGAATTGTGAATTTTCTATTTTTTATTCACTTTTTTTTCTCCATCTATTTAGGAGTTACATTTCATTTTAAGTTTTTCATGTTTCTTTGCTTGTTTTTTTTTTTTTTTTTGTAAATTGTAGTCGGTCGGTTACAAGTCAATTTCCACTAAATGACGGCCATTTATATATTTTTTTTGCATAATATTCGTTTTTTTTTTTTTTTGTAAGAGTTGTTTTGTATATTTGGCTACCAAACAAAGCAAAAAAAAAAAACGAAAAAAAGGAAAATATCTAAATTTTTTACTTTATTGTATTGTTTGATGCAGTTGTCGTACTCTTTTTTGCTAAAGATACAAAATGCAATCAATTTTCCCAGCAGGACAGGTAGTAAAAACTGAAGCTGAGCAAAAACATCTTGGGATTTTTTCACAGCAAAGCAAAAAAAAAGAAACGGAAAAGGAAAAACTATACAAAAAACACTTTTGTTCAAGTCTAAAATGTTACTTGACATTTCAATTTTAAGTAAAGGTTTTCAAACACACAATTTAAAATAAAAAAGTTTAAATTTTTTTCAAGAAATTTAAGTGGCTTTTTTTCTTAAAGGGAATCAGTCTTATGCAATTTTATATCCACAAAAAAAAAAATTCAAATAAACTATTGAACTTTTAACAAAACAAATATATCATTAAAAATTTAAAACTTATTTGCTACCCTCTCTGAAAAGGGGGAAAACGTACAGAAAATTATCCAGGCAAATTACCCTCTAATCAAATCACAAAACAAATAAAACTGACAGTTAAAAATCAACAATTCGTAAAATAATTACTTGAATACTGAAAACAAATTGAATTGTGAATGCAACAAAGTTCTTGTACACAGAACGTAAGAAATCCAAAGAATTTTCCACAGAAATCAACCACTTTAATATTCGGTCATGTAGAATAATGAAAATGCAAAAAAAAAGAGGAATTTGAATTAAAAAAAAAAATTGGAAAATAAGTCTGGAAAAATCAAAATTCAAATAAAAGAAATGATAAAAAGACAAAATGAGCGACGGACGTGATTTTTATGCTGAAAACCACTTGAGTGGGTTTTTTTGTATTTTTCTGTATGACCACTAACAACTCTGATGAGGTTAATTTAACTTAACGAATGTTATCAGATAGACAAAATGAATATTGAATAGCATTGAAATTAGCCATTAGTGTTATGAACAGTAACAAGGGTTTCCTACAATAATTGCAAGCAAAAAAAGAAATAAAAACAGTTCCTAAAGGAATTTCTTTTTTTAAATCAAAGTACTCATAAATTTTACATACAGTTGTGTTTTGGTGCAATAAACCTCAAATTCCTCTGGAATTTATCTACAATTTTATAAGTGTATGGATGTCAACCGAACTCGAGTTGCATGGCCAGTTGACCAAATGGTATTACAGATGGCAACTGAAAGTTGGCAACTCAGTTACTAAATGGTGAATATAATTATATTGGCAACTAAATATTTGTGGTTACTGTGTGGGTATTCTATGCCACAAGGCGCCTTAAGCTAAAAAGTAGGGTATTCAAACGATTAATCGTTAATCGATTAATCGAAAAATTGTGTTCAAATAATTGCTCGAACAATTAAAAATAGTCAAATTTCGAATAACGAATAACTCGAATAATTTCCTACGATTAATGGATTAATCCATATAAAAAAATACTTTATTTATAGAAATAATAAATGGTATTAATAAACTTCCTAAGTGTTGTAAAATATTTAATAAATCTAATGAAAAAGAGAAGAAATTACAAACATATATTATGCTGCAAGAAAAGAAAAAGAAATTCGTCTTGTACTACATGATGTAAAGCATCGATGGTTGTCTTTATCTACCATGATTGAAAATTTGCTTCGTATTTATAAATACGTAAATTATGCTCTATCTGATTTTGGTTTGACGACTTTTACAGATATGGAAATTAAAGTTTTATCAAATTTGAATAAAGCCCTTAAACCACTTGATGTCGCTATTACAGAGCTCGGCAAGGATTCTGCTACATTGATAGATTTAGAAGGCATTATACAATTTGTTATTAATACAATGGAAAATGCAAACAATCCTTTTCGAAATTATTTATTAGAAAGGCTTAAGATTCGAATAAATGAAAGACGTGTAAAACTACTTAGTACACTTATTTTATATCTAAATTCTGGTACATTTTCACTTTTTTAAAATATCGCACAAAATCTGAAACAAAAGAGTTTGCAAACAAATTGTTTTTGAGAATGTTTTTAGAAAATATGGAACAAAATGTGTCAGATGATGATATGATTGCAGAAGATTTAATTGAAATAAACGAAAATAATCTATTATCACAATTCAATGAAGCAATTAAAAGTGTACAAAAACAGACCCGAAAAATTTTATTTTCTTTTCCATGCACTTCTCTCAATTTCTCCAACATCTACAATCAGCGAGAGAGTGTTCTCAAAATCGAGTTTTATTAAAACGGTTGAAAGCTAAACATATAAATTACATCCTTTTTTTAAAAGACTACTTTAATAGAAGTGCATAATTTTTTAAACTAATTTTTAACTCATAATATGAATTATTTTTAATTACTTATTTAATATTTTTATTGCATTTACTACTTAAATTTTTACTTTTATATATTAAATCGTTATATATATGATCTCAAATATTAAAATTAGTTAATGAATTATTAATGGCTTAGTTTTTCAATAATATGTTTGGAAGAAAAATATACGATCTCATTACATTTTAGACACTATAGTTAACTATAATTAATGAATTTTTAAAAAGTTATTACATTACTATGTTTTTAGTTATTATTATTTTTTTTTTTTTTTTGAATAAAATGTTTTAAAAATACACAAAATTGGTATGTTATTTTATATAAAACAAAATGCGATTAATCGATCAATTTTGAAATTTTATTCGATTCGATCGATTAGATCAAGAAAAACACCGAATAATTACTCTCTCGATTAATCGACCAAAAAATGAAGTCGAATAATTGAATACCCTACTAAAAAGTGAGTATATTTTCTGATTTAATTTATGAATCTATACCACAGACAACGTTGAGTGAATGAGAAAAATTGCTGCGAAATGATCATTCAAAGGCCAGTATTATATCTTCACCCTTGCATGATCAATAACAATTGCCTCGTCGTTTTGTATATTGATTGTGTGGTGAGTGCCTTCGCTAAGTAGGTTAAGCTGTTATCTGCTACTTACCAATAGAAAATAATATATCTACCGAACTCGTCATATTCAATGTTTATTTATTAATTTTAAAAAAAAAGTCACAGCACAAAAGTCAACACAATTGTTTACTTTTTCATAGTTATCTACATATATGTTATATGTCTATATGAAGGCAGCTGTCCTACTCAAGTTTAGTTGCCACTCATAATAGACCTGTAAATTGTAAATAAAAATGTTCGTCTAATGCTTGTTATTTTAAATGGAACTTTAGTATTTTAAAACTGTTTTAATACAGTAATCCAGGGATAATTGGGTCGACAAAAATGTCAAAATTTTTGGGCAATTATGCGTGGAAGTTATTGAAACGAATAGGCTTAATATACGTATAATATAAATACATTTGAAAAACAAAACTTTATGCTTTTACTTATGCATAAACTTGGTAGACTTTTATTGCAAGGTTGTATTAGAAAAGTAGTTTGAAAGTAAATTTAATGGACATTTCATGCCTATATAACCATAATTCAGTTAAGCTGCACTTTTTAGAAAATATTATTTTGGGTAGTTAAACGAGAGAATTGTAAGTGAAATTTCTCTTTGGGGAAAATATATTTAAGGAAATTAAGCGAATAACGCAGTTAAGCGAATGTTAATTAATAGTGGAATTTTATTAGAAAATGGTAAGAAAACATATGGGGGTTTAGAAATTGAAGTAAATAAGCATGAAAGGCAATTAAGCGTGGGGCAATTATCCGGGGAATACTGTATCCCGAAACTTATTTTCCATACTAGAAACTCTATAAAAACTTTTAAAGGCAATTTACTTTTTGGGTTTTGTTAGGCAATAATTCAACAAAAAATCAATACGCAACTCAAAAAACAAAAAAAGGACAAACCAAACATTTTACTGAGCTTTTGATTACAGAAAAGTAAGTAAGTAAGTAAGTAAGTAATTATAAAATCAAGAAAAGCGTGCAAAATTGTCAATGAATGGAATGTAATTATAGAAATTCACAAAATAACTCAATACCAGAGACCAATAATTGATAAATTCAGGCAATTTACAGTTAAGCAAGGCAGGCAGGCAGCCAAGCAGACAGTGTCACCCAACAATAGTAACAAGAAAATTGCCTTTAATAACAGATATGGACACAATAAGAATTTGATTATATTCTTAACGATAGAATAGTTTAAAATGGTTTTAATTTGAAAGGAATTTTTTTTTTTTTTGAATATACGAGTACGTCTATACAAATGATGGATGGCTAAGCAACAGACAAAGAAAAGGGTTCCCCCTTCTTTAAGGTGTGTGAGGTTTGTTGTAAAACAAAGTTGATTGACTTTTTAGTTGAAACGTAATTTGTAATAGAAATAACTGGGTAAACCATATGGAAAATATTATTTATTTTATAAGTTTAGGGTTAAACAACAAAATAAAATTATAGAAATTAATAGGGATTATGAAAAACAAAACCAAAATGGTTGTATAATTAAATTATAGAGTACAGAACAGAACCTTAAAATCTAGACAAATGATTGAAAGAAGCACTGAAATCAATAACATTCAAGACAACTGAATGGTAAGAGTTGAAAAAAAGAGGCTCATTTGAATGAACTCTTGTGGTGTAAGCAACCCTTAAACATTTGTTGTATTTATTATTTGCAATATAACCCATTGATTTTTATGTTAACCCAGGTCATTCAACTTTTTTTTTTTTTTCATTTCGTACATTTTGCCTCATTACAAAACATTGCATTAAACTCAGGACATAATTTGTTTTTTTTTTATTTTTCTGTATTTTTCAGGACATGCATGCATGCCAAAGCCTAGAAGAAAAAGAGGGGATATTAAAAAAGAACAAATTTCAATTACATACTGGATTTTTTTTTCTTATATTTTAATGACATTTGTTGCAGTTTGTTACAGCAGCACACTGTTTGTTCCCCCGTGTTTGTTTTTTTTTTTTTTTTGTTCAAAATTACTTTTTACATGTTTTATTTGGTAGGATTGTCCCCCTGTAGGCTGTATTACGTTGACACTGTGTTAAGAAATTTTTTGCCAGGGGCCCAACATCTTCAACAAAAAAAAAAAAAGGAAAAAGAAAGTAAAAAAGGGTTACTTGACAACACTTTGTAAAATCTCATTTTATTTTTTTTTTCTCTCTCTCTCTCTTTTTTCTCTAGCAAGGCTGATATTTGCCAATGACAGCTGCTTTTAAAATGTAGGTGACAGCGGCATAAAAAATATTATTTATTTGTATATAAAACGAAACCAAGGATGTTAATAAAACTACAAGTATTTCTTCACAATTTTTCTGGGACTTTTAACATATTTTCCATTAAAATATTACCCTTAAAAATTGTCTTTTATATGGTCAGAATAGGGTGTACACAAAAAAAAAAAACTTCATAACAAATTATAAAAAAAAACCTATTGCCATATAAAATTGCATCATTTTAAATGGTTTTTCGATCATAAAATCAAAATAAAAGTTATTGTTACTTAAAGAATTAAATCTGTCAATCCAAAGAATATCCTGTGAAGCACGTTACAATAGATGATACATTTAATTACGCAATTTAACGCCAAAGAATTGAAATAAAATTTCAACCCAATTTCAATTATAATTCAGAAATTCATATGTACGAGTAAGAGCAATGAATATTTAAAGAAAGGCATAGTTTTCTTTGAATAGATTTATGACTTGGGAAAATAAGTAAAATATTTAAGGCCATAAAACAATGTTAAGATGCAATAAAAATAAAACTGCATAAAAATAAACCACAAAGAGAACTCACTCACAGAAAAAAAGAAGAATTTTCATAGACCATATAAAAAAAGGAATAATAAAAAACTTGATTTTGTTGAGAAAAACATTTGATATAGAAAACCATTGCTTTTTACATCAAAATGAAAGCAATAACACGAATGATTAATGTGCGTATTTTGCAATACAATAAACCAGAAATAAAAAACATAATATCCCTGTATAAAAAACAACAATTTTGATCTATTTTGCTATGCTTTCATAGAAAAAAAAAAAAAAAAACTATAAAAAATAGTAGACATAATAACTGGCAGTATCGGATTTGAAGATTTTACAAGACATGACAAACTTCTAATGTGCCCATAATTGCGAATAGAGTCTAAGTCAAATGTTTCTTGTTTCAAGATATTTATTGAATTGCATTTGAATAAATTAAGAAATATTTATAAATTAGTCACGGTTAATGAAAATGTACTAAGTAGGGACTGCTAGATGGCCAATCTTTAGTGAATATAACAGTTGGAAAATTCTTTCGAAGCCAGGCCTGTGTCGTTTTAGTCTTATAAGCATCTTGTTGGCTGGTTTTGGAACAGGAAATTGTTAAACGGCTTCACAACTGTTTGCAAAACGGTTGCTTGGTTAACTTTGGCCGATGTTTTGACCCCTTGTTCATAGAAATGCAAGTCAGTCACCCCATAGAAAGAGACACCCCACCAAACCATGACTGCAGCTGGATAATGACACTTTTTGACCCGTGCAATGAGTTCTGATGTTTTTTTAGACTACCGGGCATAAACTCTATCATTTTTTTGTTAAACTTTTCCTGTACGTTAAACATTTTTTCATCTGTAAACAGAATTTTTCTATACAAGTTATCAGCGTACTTCCCCAAAAGACGTTTGGATTTTTCTATTCTATTTTTATAAAGGCATACTGGCGTGGCATACTGGTAGAGCGCTTGCACAGAAACTCACACGACCTAGGTTCAATCCCAGCGAAGTACAAAATTATAAAAATAAATATTTGCGGTTTTCTAAAATTACAATTTAAATTAAAAATTAAATTTAAATAAAATAAGAGGTCCCCCCCCCCTCCAGCAAGACCATCTGCAAGAAACCGCCCCCTGACATTTCTAATCTATTCCACCAGAAAACAATGATCAGGAGTACAGCGCCACCTTCTGGGAAGATAACAGCTAATCTACTGAAGTCGCTCACCATTCACATTAAACATCCACCGACAGATGAGGCAGTCGCTGTTTGAACATTCGAGGGTGAAGGTATAACACTGGCTCTTGAGTGGACAAATTTACACCAACTTGTTTCATCAACAATAAAAGGCGCAAAAATATATAAACATCTATGAAAAAAAAAAAAAAAAAAAACCTATCAACCATCTTCACATTCCAATACAATGCACACTGCATGAGTAGGGGTCTACCCCTGAGTATTGGCCTTAAAAAAAAAAAAAAAAATCAAATGTCCTGTACGCTGTTTGAAAGCTCCAAGACCGAAGTTTTTTTTTATTAATACAACTCATGGACTTTTGTGGGATTTTCAACTCACGGGCCGTGATTTTCTGTTTCCAAAGAGGATTTCGTTGAATTCTTGCTTTGACGACTTTGATTACTTGCTGTGTCCGAACAGTACAGGGGCGGCCCGTCTCCGGTATCCTCGAATAATTGTAAGTACCTGTAGAAAAATATGCGACTAATGCAGAGCGGGCAGAGCCTTTTGAAAATATCATTTTTTTTCTTTTCACACTTAAAAAGTGCTGTAATGCGATATGGTTTTCTTTATCTGACCACTCCATGGTTTAAGTGAACAGGATTTCAAATTCCCGTAACTGACTAAAGCTATAGAAGTTACGTTTAAAATAAATAATTTTATTTTAAAAGGGTATGTTTAACTTTAATATTGTATTGGGTATGTTCAATGTAGTAACAATATTTAAGTGTATAAAATATGGGATTGTTTGCGATTTTTATAACCAAATATTGTTTCAAAAGTTCGAATTGATTTAGACTCTTTCCTGAAAAACTAAAGGGATATATGGTAGTAAATATATAGTCAATGGGATTAAAGAACGCTGTAACTGACAAAACCTTAAATGTTAATCAGAGCCAAAAAATATGTATGAAAGCACAACAAAGACACTGGTATTTTTCAAAAAGCAAACGGCGTAAGTGAATTTATTTTCATCGTAGAAATCTGGGAGCAGGATCAATCGACGAGTATTTTTTTTTTTTCTGATAAAAATAAAGCAGAAAACGTATTTTCGATTTTTTATCAGTTACAGCGTTCTTTAGTTCTTGCGACGATATAATATCTTCATGCTTTTGTTCCATTACTGGTCTAATGGCGGTGTATAATGGGAGAGTTTTAATTTCCATATATTTTTTGTTTTCCTCCTTTAGCCGAATGAAATAAAACGTGAAATTTGGAATCATCTAAAGAAGTTCTATAGACCAATTTATTATAGGGCCTCTCGTCCAGTAAGCCAACACTAAACAACGGCGACTGTGAAAGTTTTGGTTATTTTATTTAAAGATGGTAATTCGGCTATTTTCTTAGAAAAATTGTCAGATTGCTAGAATCTAGAGGTTTTTAATTAACCAGAAACAACTTTTAAAATATTAAACCAATCTAAATAATTAAGAGAATTCAGTTTTTGATCTAATTAAGGTATTTAAAGGTGAAACAAAGTTAACAAAAAATAGATCATCACGACCTGTCTGGGATTAGATCTCGGGTATTCAGGCCATGCAAATAAAACGTGTTATTGCTTAGTTATTGTGCACACCAACAAATACTGAAATTGCCTAAAAACTCTCTGAATGTAAAGTTATGCCCTCTAGAATTTTTGGCTAAGAATTTGTATTGAATGAAACAAATCCCTCTAAATCTGGGGGAGAAAACCCCTAACCTACTAACTCTGTTCGGGAAAAAACTTTAGTGCTATGATATCCAGTACTTTTGTTTACAAATACTTTTCCTTTTTTTTTAAATTGTCACTGCCAAAGTAGCCCCGGATTACAAATATTTAGAAATTATTCTGCTTAAGTTTCAGAAATTGGAAATCTCCGCTTTTTCTTTGTAAAAAATTACGGAGCGCTGGTTTATTCTAAAGCCTTTATATCAATTGAATTATTTCTCCAAATTGCTTAAATTACAATTACGTATGTATTGTAAAGTAATTAAGGCCGATTTACATTGAAGCATGCAACCGGCCTATCAGGAAATGCAATCACACACAGGACACTAAAAAATGTTGCGACAAACACACTTTATTACCTCTGGGAATCGAAGTTAATTAAGTGCCATTAACTCAGTTAAACATATGACAATTAGAAAATTAACTTTAATTCTCTTTGAAAGCGAAAAGGAAAAAAAGGACATGTAATATGATTGAAATCAAATAAAAAAAAAAAAAAACAAAAATTGGGATTTGACAACTAGCCACACTAATGATAATTATAGTTTTTGAAAATTGTAAATAAATTTTATGATTGTAGCACCTGTGTTCTCAAACCAACACAGTAAGGTGCTGACATGAAAGCGTAAAAATCAAGAAATCAACACATTCGGCAATAAAACAGCTGCGTTTTATTAATAAAAAAGAAAACAATAAAAGGACGTATTGACAGTTCATGAAATAACATTATTAGGCGGCTTGACATTTGTAAAGCCTTTAAAAAAAAGAGTTTTTTTTATAGAAAAAAAAGGTCATTAAATTTAACGCATGGCATGGAATGCCACGAACTTCTAAAAATTATTAATTATTAAGACAAATAACGGCTATAAAATCAATTTAATTTGAACAGACTGTGTATATATCTCTCTCTCTCTCTCACTGTCCCTGTCATTCTTAGTTTCTGTAGGTTTAATTAAGAGACACAGACTAGATAATTTAAATTACCCCTGTCTGTTAACATGTATGGCTAGTGGTTCTTGATCCTGTAAATTATGTGAATGATTTAACAAAAATTAAAAAAGAAAAGGTTGAAATATTTTTTTATGATATTTTTTCTTATAAATATTATCCTATCATCATATATTTCATATCTATTGTTTACTCGTATTTTAATTTTTGTTTTTTTTTTTGTTTTTATTTTTATGAACAAAATCTGATATTAAAATTAAGCTTCCCCCGTATGCAAACATCTGTTGTATTTAAATGACTTGAAAGAATTTTCATAAAAAAAAATGAAAATAAAACGGCAGCAACAGTAGAGGCAGTAGCACTTACACTCACCCACCCAACACTTAATAAATTACTTACAGCTTATAAAAAGTACAGTGCAAGCTAAAAGTTTTTATGTGATTTAATTTTTGCAATTTAAAATACAAATTAGAAGAAACTATTTTAAAAATTCTCTGTTGTTTATTTGTGGAACCACATAAAAAATTATTCACAAAAGATATATGCTTAAAAATTCTTTTGCCCGTAAGTGTTGGTAGTATAATAAATATTGTACAAGACGGCCTTCATATGATGATAAAGCAGTATTTGAATTTATGTAATTGAAAATAATGAAGATAATAAAAAAGAAATGGTTTCTGGACGGATTCCAATTTAGTTATATCAACATCATATTGAGGGCTGCAGACTAGTAATGAATACTCTATGTAGTATTGGGATTACGAGTAAAGTGAATAATTGTTTTAAAACATGTGGATCATTGAACTCCTTTGACCAGTGTTAAATAAAACTCAAAACTCCTTTCACCTTATTCATAATCTGAGTGATGTGTGAGTTAATAATTTATTATAAATCAAGTAATACCCTCAGAGTCTCAGAGTAGTCTGCGTGGTCTAGTAGTTAGTGTGTTGGCTTACTAAGACATGAGCCCTGGGTTTCGTACCCAGCTCTGACATCTTAAAAAAAAGAAATATGAAAAAAATATTTCTTTCGGCTACTACCTCTCAGCAGTCTTCTGGCAAAAGCTTTGAGAGTATCTGATTGCCATGAAAAAGCTTCTCAAATCTGTCTTATGAGTGCAGCGAGAAGATAGGCCGTAACCCTGACACAGGGTTGTAATGGTAAATTATGTATGTACTTAATACCCTCAGATCACAATATCTCATTCACAAATATATCATATAAAAGTCGTATTACTGTTGATAATTGGACTGTGTATGTAAAATTTTTCATTAAATTCTTATCACACCAGTGATAAAAGTTTTCTGAGTCCTAACTAAATCGAGAACAGTTGAGATTAAGGAAAAGCTTTATGTCATCGACATGCAATAATATGTTAGAATATATTATGCAACCTATTAAGCCGTTATTGTACAAAAAGGACAATAAAGGAGCCAAATGACTACCTTGAGGAAGTCCAGAAGGCACAGAAATAGTTTTTGACTTATGGTTTCTAAATATAATATAGAGAGATCTCTTATCAGATACGTAGAAATCTAATTGAGCATAGTATTAGAAAATTAAATTTTTAATTGATAATTAATAAATAAAAGGATCCTGGTAGACTGTTCTAAATGCTTCGATAAAAACTCGAATAGATATGAGCTAGTGTACTATTCCTTCACGGACATCATTTCTTCTTTAATTACCAAAAAAATAACATTGCAGTTAAATTTGATCTAATTAAAGCGTTTTCTGATAAAAACCAAAAATTAAATTGATCACACCTCTCCTGAGATTCGAACCCGAGTCTTAGGCTCTTAACTTAAGATATGAGCAGCTTTTTCTAAACACATATTGAAAACACTTGATGGAAAAGTATATCGTAATAGTAATAGTAAATTTTTATTCATGTAATATTTTAATGCCCGTAATTTCAATGATAGGATAACTATTGGTGTAAGTACCTAATAGATATTTTTAACTAGTCGGTAAAATGGCTTCGGTAATCTAAACATTTGTTTTGCCTACGTGTATGAACCAACTAGAATTGTTCAAAAACATGGCAACTATAACTTATTTTCAATGTTTTTTTATTTAAAAGCATACCTTGCGGCAATTTTAAATATCAGACGGTATATTTGATACAAAAAATATTTATCAAATAGTGATTTTACTTTAATTTTTTATTTCTTTTAATTTAAAAAAAAAATTTTAATGTTATTTTTTTAAATCTTCACTCCATATTTCGATTTGAATAAATCCTTCCCCTTTTTATAATACTGTCCAACAAATGTACTTTATAAACATATATCATCTATATATCATATTCGATGTATTTTTCAAAAATCACACTACTATTTGCGTAATAGATCTAGTTTTTGAGATTTTTTAAACTACCAACGCTTAAGGTAACGGTGTATGACAAGTCACTATCAACTGGTAGGTTAAAAGTAAAAATAACACAAAATTAAAATGGCTGCAAAGAGAAGACATTGTTTAAACGGTCCCGATGACAGTTTGTAATTTGTCGTGAATATAACCTTGGACTTCGTTAAATCTGCATATGTTATAAAAACTAAAGTATGACAAACGTCAGTGGAAAATATATTTTGTATCTTTTGAAAAAGTTTTCTCGTCTGAGGAAAGATGGACCACAAATTAGACAACGAATAAAAGACCCAAACTTTAAAATAAAAAACAAGACGAACCTGGCAATATTTCCTTTTTGTGTTTCAAATTTTTCTTGGAAATCATAAATCAGAATACTAAATACAATCTTTGTCGGGATCACGGGATACAGATAACTGATCCAAGAAAATTTTATAAAAATTATTTTATTCCTTAGTCCCAGTGACTGTTTCAAATAAAGTGAGTAAAATTATCACACCTTTGTAATAATTTTAAGCGTACGTGTATATTTAAAACTAAAAGAAAACTAGTGTTATTTTCATAATCAGCACAGTTAAATTAAGCGAAAAAAATTAAAAACACTCTGTAAAATTTGTATGTGTTGACTATGTAATCAATTTTAGCAAATAATGCAAATACTTCAGCTACTCTAATCCTATTTATTTGTTGTTTATAAAATTATTAATTTTTTTTTAATAAATTTAATATTTTTTTCCCTTTCTCAAAAATAAATGGCATTTTTTCAAAAGAAAAACATTTACCTAATGAATAAACCAACCGAAATTCATAGTGTAAGATACACCATATATTACCTATCGGATATGCCTTACCTAGAGGTTGAAATTACCAATTTTTGTTAACACCGTAGGTAACTATGCACTGATAGGTATCCCTTCCTTGAAATTACGGCCATAAGTACAATATTTTATAATCAAATTAATTAAGAGGTGTAATATGCGATTTTTAAATCTGAAATCATTTGTATTTATAAAGTGAAAATTTTTCTGAGCCTGAAATTATTTAAAGTTAACAGCAGTTTAGTTGATTTAATTTTTAAATTTTAACGGAATTGTTATAGTAAAAGTGCTGCCCAAATTGTGTAAGTAACTGCTAGAATAGAGTTTGTTTTGACATTTCATTTTATTCTGAACTTCATTAAGCTTAGAGTACACGTGTAAATTATTCTGACAGAACTTACTTAATTGCCTAGAAAGGAAATTTAAATCCTTTCCGTTCTAAACTGCAGTGGCATCAACACCTATCAGGAACCGCAGGTGAAACTTATTAAAATTTTATGTGAGTTAATCACATTAGGTTGAGTTTAACCGTAACCTAAAATTTTGGCAGAAGACCATTAAATTAGAATATTTGTACATTTTGAGGCAAGCAAACTGTAAGTAAATATTTGGATGAAAATTAATTTTATTATAGGTTAACTCTATGTTCTTATGATTTCATAGGCAGGTTAAAATTATTAAAACGGAAAGATAGGAAAACATTTCTGGAGTTAATTACATTTGGCAGAAATTGCAACTTATTATTTGATTCTTTCACAATTGGTTAAACCCTTCTGTGAAACTGAAATTATACCCGGCTGATAATCCTTCACAAATCAGTGCTCATCAGCGATGGAAGTTTAGAAAGGAGAGTAGAAAGAAAAAAGCCTTTCCAAACCAATTGACAGCTAGCAGAAAAAAAAAAAACCAAATCCTGATTACTGAAGCACATAAATAGTCAAACAAAACGAGTCAAACGGTGAACATCGGAAGAAACCAAATTTTTTAAAAAAGCAGTGATAAATTTAAAAAGAAGAAGAATTTTTGAAAAAGTAAAAAGTTAGATTAGTTCAAAAATAATAGAACTAAACAGATAGTGAGAAGAATTCGTGTGTGAAAAAAGGAAAATTAAATTTTAAGGAAAGGAAAGTTTATTAAAATATAATAAATTCATTAATTAAGAAATTGTAAAAAAAAAAAAAAGAAAAAAAAAATTACGGGAAAAAGAAGAAGAAAGAAAAAATTGAAATTTATCATTACGTACATATGTATATATGGTACAGTAATGAGCAAAATATATATATAAGTATGTAGAATAAAAAAAAATTATACCTATATACATATATTTGCACAGTCTTTTTTACTAAATAATAATTTGCCCAGAAAAAAAAACAAGAAATTTTTCCGGCTAACGGATAATTTTTAGAGGATACGGTATATATCACAGTGCTTAAAGAAAAAAATTGTATAGTTAAAAGTAACAAAAGTAATACAAAAAAAAAGAGGTTAAAAATTTAATATATAAAGAAAAAAAATTTAAATTCTATGCAAACACATATAAAGTAAAAGAAAAAATTTTTAGAAATAAAAGTAAAGTTGAACTACTGTGCTTAACAGAAGTTTTGATGTAAAATTAATGTAAGCTCAGTAAAAGCGAAAAGGAGAAAAACACTGGAAATTCAAAACAACAAAACAAGAAAAAAAAAAAAAAGAGAATTGTCACCGAACATCAGACAAAAACAACATTAAGTTATATACTGGAAGCAGCTTGGAAGGCCTTTCGAGATCTGTGAGTAAGTAAAATTATTTCCATTTTTTTATTGTTTATTTCTCTTGTGTTCGTTATGAGAATAATGTACAAAAGGAGTTGTAGATAAAGAAAAAAATATTGTTGTTATTCTCATATCGATTGCAAATTATTGAGCTTTGTAAATTTACATTAAATTGAATATTTTTTGGAATTTAAAGAAAAAAATATGTACATACATATATAATTCAAATTAAAAAAAAAAAGAAGAAAAGAACAAAAACAAAATTGTTCACCTCTATATAAAATTTTTTTCTAAATTTAATATTTACTCTCTTTCTAATAATTATCGATTGTTCTTAAAAAAAATTTATACACGTATATCGGTAATCCATATATTAAACAGTTACTTTTAAAGTAAATAATTCTTTTGATATTTATATGAACACCCTATAGAATTTTATTAATTTTTCGCGTTTATTTTTTTAACCTGTGCACATATGTATGTATATAGAGTTGTTTATTTTTTTTCATACAAATTTTCACGATCTAAGTTAAATTTTTTTGTAATATTATATTAGTGTAATTTTAATTATGCGATTAATATCAAATGTATAGTAAAGAGAATTTTATATGAAAAAAAAAGAAATTTTTTTAATAAATTATGAGTTATAATCATAATGTGTGATTAAACAAATTTTGACTTTTCTAAAAGGCTGAGAACATAATTCTTTTAGGGTTCTTCATCAAATATATGGATACGGAGAACATTGGTTAGGGTGGGTTATGATCCCGAGGAAATTACACCATTTTCCTCTTCTTTTTATTTTTCCCATATAAAATACCTCCAAGTAGACTTCCTAACAGTTTTTATAAGTAATATAATTTTTTATTCAAAATATTGGGGAACAATAGTTTAATTAGTCCATATTCCATTTTGCGAGCAAATTTTACATACTAAGGGACTCTGAAATAAATTATGTAATTGTAGGGTATGTTAGTCTAAGGTCAAGAACCACCCCAATACGGCTGAAGCTAGTGGAACGGATGGGTCCCGCCGACCTAAGAATTTCATACTAATAAGGTGTAAATTGAGAAGGAAACTTTATAGTACATGTCAAATGTTCATTTTACACCCAGTGCATACGTGCAGTATATAACACCACCGTATATTTAATAAAGATATACACAGAATACACATTACAGAGGTTAGGATTTGATCCTTTTCTACTACAATATATAATACAACGTTTTTATAATTGACAAATGTAGAATAACAACAATTTAAGAGTCAAGGAAAATTTTTCAAAAAACCTTAAAACCAGTTATTATTTGCTCAAAAAGTTTGGGAATAATGCTAAATTCATAATTTACAAAATTAGATTTGCTACCGGATTTGAACAAGAGGACAATAAACAATTTTTTTCACAGATTTGAAAAATTTACACAGACCTTATGTAAATTTTTTACAAATTTTAGGAATGAAATTATTAGATAAATCTTATACATTTTAATATCCCGTGATTAGAAAAAGTGAAATATCAATAAAATTCTAAGCAAATTCTTCTAATTGGATCAGCATTGGCATGATTGGTTGGAAAGCATTTTATTACGATGGGATGAAAGTAGCGTGTTGGACGTTGAAGTATATTTAAAAATATATCTCTCTAGAAGGAACTCACAGCATACATCACCATTTATAACATTCACTAAAAAAGTAACGAAGCTTAATTAGAGCCAATCTATGATGATAGGATGGTAGCCTCATAGATAGATTCCAACGTAGACTTCGAAACCAAATAGAAGAAACTGTTTTTGAATAGATTCAATACGATCGATATAAATGTTATATACAAGTTTTTACAATACAGAACCATATTCAAATATAGGGGTAATTAATTATGTATATAATTAATTATATATCATTTCGGTTTCTACTTTCCAAATCAAGTAGGAAATTGAAAATCGAATCATTATCAACAAAGTTACATTCTTATAAGTGCGCAAAGGTAACAAAACTGTTTTTTTAACTGTAAATCCGGATTTTGGAGGTGTAAGTTATATTTCACTATTGGATTTTTCTTTAACTCAACAAGACCTACAAGGAAAATACTATCCGGTCCCAGGTTTTTTGAACTGTCACACCGTGTAATTCTACAAATGATACAAATTCAGTGATTTGACAACATTTATTTGACTTTTTATAAAAATGTGATTGTTTTTCAGAATTTCAAGAGGCCAAAGCACTTACAATTTAAATAAACAAAATTTGTTATATAAAAGATTTTTATGGTTTTTTTTACACATATGTATGTCTCATGAGGCTATAAAGGCGTAGGCTGATACCTTTCTATAACAGTGGAAACTTCAAAGCCGAATTACACTAAACATGTTACAGCAGAAGATTAGGACCAATTTGTCTGCTTATTTAATGTAGAATTTAAAATATGTTGTCATCGTGTGTTGGTTTACTAAAACAAGAGACCTGAGTTCACACACCAGCTCTGACATCTTGCAAAAAAGAAATATGAAAAAAATTTTCTTTCCGCCACTATCTCTTAGAACTTTTCTGGAAAAAGCTTTGAGAGTAACTGATAGCCATGAATAAAC
Organism: Metopia argyrocephala; assembly: GCA_963576795.1. Classification (NCBI taxonomy): domain Eukaryota; kingdom Metazoa; phylum Arthropoda; class Insecta; order Diptera; family Sarcophagidae; genus Metopia; species Metopia argyrocephala. The sequence continues at coordinate 100,787,394 of OY756210.1, forward strand.
TTCTCAAGTCTGTAGTTCAGAGTCGACTTTAAACTGTAGGTCCCGGTTTGGCCAATTATGTAAATATGTCGTCGCCGTAGTGTAGTATGTAGTGTGTTGGCTTACTAAAACGAGAGCCTTGGGTATAAACCCCATCCCTGACATCTGAAAAGTAAGAAATATAAAAAAATATATTTCTTTCGGCTACCACCCCTTCGCATTTTTTTGGCAAAAAGTCTGAGAGTTTCTGATTACCATTAATCAGTTTCTCAAGTCTGTCGTTCGGATTCGAGGTTAAACTGGGGATCACGGTACTCATAGATAAAAATTGATGCACACAATATGGGTGCTATGAGAAGCTAAATCGTATCTCAGAAAGGAAGTTTTTTTTGACAAATTTTTGCCATTTTCAGATTTTTAAGAAAACTTTACTTTGTTAGAAAAACACTAGTTCAGATCTCCAAATAATTTCCCTTCAAAATTCATTGCAGAATTTATGCTAGATAATAACTTAACGTTTATAATTAAAAAGTTTCATAATTTAAAAAGGTTTTCCTAGGCGAAGCAATTGTGCTGCATATAACAATAATCTTAAGTGGTGGATTAACTTTTGTTTCATACTGTAATTTAAACACAATGCAATAGCCAGTACAATCTGTAATGGAGCAGTACTATATGTTGTGGTTTAACAAATATATTTATATTTTAGGATTTTTATATTTCTGCTGATTCAGCACAACAAAACCAAAATAATACACTCATTCGAGTATGGATAGACAAAACTCAGACATCTTTATAAAGTCAAATAGCAAAAGTAAATGAATAAAAATATATTTGCAACCAAAAGAATAGAGTACGAAAATGAGATGATAAACAAATAAACCCTAAATTAATAGACCAAAAAAAGGAAAAGATTACAAAATATTAAATAAAAAAAACTACCCACACGAATGCAAAATCAACTACAACTACAACTACTCTATGAAAAGTTAAAACAATTTATGTTTGGAAATCAACAACCCGCTGTTAAAAGAAAAAATTATGGCCAAAATTCTAAAAGAAAAAAAAAACGAAATAAAAATTAAAAGCACACGTGCAATATTTGCATTTGTTGCCAATACTCGCTCACACATAATCGTCTTAAATAAAAAAAAAAAAAATACGAGAATATAACAGACTGAATGAATCCTTAATAAATTGTAACTATTTTTTTTTGTTTCTAAAATATTTTCATTTTCCTTGATTGGTAGGGGTGTCTTTGTCTAAACAAAAAAATATCCTTAAAAGTGCCTGGATTTCTAAGAAGAAAAAAAAATCAAAATAAAAACAAACACATGTGCTGACAATTATTCGTGTACGAGTATAATTTTTTAATATTCATAAAAAAATTGCCAGAATATGAAAATGTCTATTACTCGTAAATAAGTGGTTGAGTGGTATTTGGTCGGTTGTTTGGTATTTTAAGTACAACAACAAGTGCAAAATCTTTTGTTATCGGATTAATTTTTATAGATTTTAATTCCTACACAAAACAAAAGAAAAAAAAACAGAAACTGAAACTGAAATTGTTTACAACCCTCTTCATATATGGGAAGGAAGCTACAACCATTAGTAATATCGCATTTGTAAGTTGGACGACCTTTAGTTTTTGTTACAATAACTTCTACTTGTTAAGCAATGTTTTTAGCAAATTTTATTATATTCCAAGGAATTTATAAAGTTTTTTTTTTATTCTACTTTTTGCTCAGTGAGTACTACTTGACTCCTCATCAAAGGCATCTATTTTTTGTGTTTTGAAACTTTTATGAGGATTTATTAGCGATAATTATTTTTTAAGCAGATTAAGCACATATGTTAGAAAAATTGAAATTTATATCAGTGTTATGATAACCATAATTACTCGTATTTGTAAAATATATTATAGTTTTAGTAACAAATCAAATCAAGTAAAATGGCCTTTGGGACATTTTACTATTTTTCTTTTTTTCAAAGCGAAAAAGTTGACAAAAAAGTTTCTTGTGACAGAGCCACTAATTGGCACTTCTGAATTTAATGCTAATTAGTTTAGTTTAGAAATATTTGGTGTTAAATCAGAAATGTACAAATCAGATTACTATTTTGTGGTTAATAAGAAGTCAGAAAATCCATTCAAAAAAATATATAATCTAGCATTGTGAAGAAATTCAAATAAAGGATGTTTTTATGAAGGTACTCGTATACGACTTTAAAATGGAGTACAGCATAGATGAATTTTTTAAATTGACATGAAATTTACTTTATGCGAAGCATAATCTTCTGGTATTGTAAATAATTTAAAAATTACTTCTGGTATATGAACGCCGCGGCTGGCTTAGATGCAATGCCTATACTAGAGATGCAATTTTCGATAACACCATCCAAAGTTTGTGACCGTATATCGGGATAATGTGGAGAATATTTTCTTTTAAGTAGTCAATTGTTTCGGGCTTATTGGCGCACACTTGCGAGTTCAAATCTCCCCACAGCCTACAAGCGTTAAATCGTTAGATCTTGAAAGCCAATTCACGAATTCCAAACGTAAAACTAGGCTGTGTGACATGTTGTGCCGTCTTGTTGAAAACACAACTCATGCGCATATAATACATACATACATACATAACTAAGCATTACAACCCTGCTTTAGGGTTACGGCCTAGCTTCTCGCAGCACCTCTGTTGTGTGTGTCAATTTTTATTCATGGGACCTACAGTTTTAAAGTCAACTCCGAACGATAGATCGGAGAAGCTTGTTTATGGCAATCAGTTACTCTCAGAGCTTTTGCCAAAAGACTGATGGGAGGTAGTCGCTGAAAGAAATATTATTTTTCATATTTCCTTTTTTTTAAGATGTCAAAGCATCTTAGTAAGCCCACACACTAATTACTAAGACCCTGGCGGCTACGCACATAATAGTTGTTCAAATGATGAATGAAAAAAATCAGTACTCATAGCTTAGTCACCAATGACTGTAACATTTTGACCAGGGGCCTACTCTATAATTCTCTTAAGCTAAAATGCTAAAATTTTGGATTTTTGAAACACGCTGGGCATTAGAATATATAAAATTTAAAAGTTTACAGGTAATAAGCATGATGCTTTTAAATTAAAATAAGTGTTCAAGAATTGTATTCGTCGCCAAAGAGTCCTCAATCAAAAGAAAACATTTTTAGCTATAGAGTTTGAGCTTAGGAAAGTTACGGAATAAGGCCTCTGCATCGTTTTTAAAATAGTACAGACCAAAGATTTATGCTTGAGGTACAATTTTTCATAACATTTTCCAACATTTGCGACTCTATATTGGTAATAACGTGGACAATATTGTCTTCTAAGAAGGAAACATTTCGGGCTTATTTTTTTTTTAAGATCAATACTCAGGCATAAATCCCTACTCATGCAGTGCATTGTATTGAAATGTGAAGATGGTTAATATTGGCGCAGATTTACGACTTCACATATTTCCCCTGAATATAGTCTAGCGGCGTTAAATCGTAAGATCTGGGAAACCAATTGACGAATTTGAAACGTTAAACTATACTGTGTGACATGTTGAGCCGTCTTGTAGCAACTACAACTCTTGCACATCATGGTTGTGCAATTGATGAATAAAAAAATGATTACTCATAGCTCAGTCACCACTGTAACGTTCTAACCAGCTTTGTTTTTAAAGAAATACATACCAAGGAACACTAAAGTACCAGTCTTTTTTACTGTATCGGTGTTTCGATATACACTTGAAGATTATTATCTCTTCAAATAGGACAGTTTTGTTTATTGACCTATCCATATACACATAAACTGAGCTTCATCGCAAAATAAAATTCGTTCATGATCAACGATAATCTTGTTTTGGGCTCATTCACATTCCACTGTATTTCACCTTTACCATTGATAACAAAAAAAAAAAAAAAATGATCAGGAGAAAAGCGCCACCTATTGGGAAGTAGTAGATAACAACTAAACCAACTAAAACATACTTAGCGAAGCTCCATTACCACACAATCAACATGCAACGATGAGGCAATTGCTGTTGATCATTCAAGGGTGAAGGTAAAACACTGGCCTTTAAATGATCAGTTCACAGCAATTTGTCTCTTTCCAAAAGTGCTTAATAGTAATATAAGAAAAACAAAAATGTATGTGCTGTCATAAATATACATAGCATTAGTAGGGGTTTACACCTGAGAATGGGTCTCAAATAAAAAAAAAGTATTAGATAACAGTTATCCACTTAGCGAAGATTCTCACCGCAATCAACATCCAACGATGGGGCAAGACAATTGCTATTGGTCATTCAAGGGTGAAGATATAACACTGGCCTTTGAATGATCAATTGACAGGAACTACTCTCACTCCTAAGGAGCTTATTAACTAAGAGAAAAAAAAATATATCTCCTTTTCACAAAAATTCCAATACAATGCACAGCACTAGTAGGGGCTTACACCTGAGTAATGGTCTCAATAAAAAAACCCTCTATCTAACTAGTTTATTCATGTTAAAATACCAAAGCAAACTAAGCATATATCGTCGCAAGAAATAAAGAACGCTGTAACGAACAAAAAATCGAAAATACGTTTTTTGCATAATTTTTATCAGAAAAAAAAAAAAATACGCGTCGATTGGTCCCGATCCCAGATTTCTACGATGAAAAGAAATTCAATTACGCCGTCTGCGTTTTGAAAAATACCAGTGTCTTCCTTCTACTTTCATACAGGTTTTTTTGGCTCTGGTGAACATTAAATGTTTTGTCAGTTACAGCGTTCTTCAATTCTTACGACGATATGTATTACTTGACGACGATATGTATTACAGTTTAAAAAAGTGTTGTCAACTTAAAGATTTTTAGCTTTATAAAAAATACCCGATATTTTCGCATATTGAAATAAACAATTAAACTTTTGCCAAGTCTTTCTGTTCAAAATGAAAGCGCTGATAGATACGAGTAGTATGGTAGTATAAAGACGTAAATCACTATTGTCTTAAACTTAATACAAATTCACAAAGTTAATTCACATATCAAAACTAAATCTCACTTTAATGTTTATATATTATAAGTAAAAGCAAGAAATTTATATGCAACCCCAGTGATTTGAAATGATTAAATAGCTGACATTAAATAGACAACATTTGCAGTCCATCTTTAGACACGCTAAAAACAAATTAAGCATAAATTGAAACACATACATGCATACATACAAACCACATACTCATGTAATAGAAATTAAAATATACTCGTAAAAGTGAAAAACCTAAAATAAAACAAAAACAATAAAAACATGTCCTCGAATATATAGATTTTAATTCCATATTTACGAGAATAAAGACTTAAATGAGTGTCATTGTTGTATTTGATATCAATGAACTTTTGTTTGGATGTTTTGTTGCCTCGTTGAAAAAACAATACAAAATATAATTATTAATTGCAAATCATTTTTCTTAAGTCTCATTAAATGTAACCGAACATTAAAAGCATTGACAGCCCATAAATCTGAATAGAATACTCAAACCAATGCAGTGGGCACACAGCCGCTCATCTACACGGACACACTCCTAAGACAATAGGAAGACAAAAACCAAAAAAAAAAAAAGAAGAAGGAAAAACAAGCAGACAGACAAATTGTGAGGTACTTGGTACTTATAATGAATATGACGATGATAATAATGAAAATTAGTTTGTAGACAAACAATCAATACAATATGAAAATTATAAATAAAATTTTAAGGCACAGCCATGCACAGTAGGCTAAAAGCATTTAAATCAATGTAAAAAATTTATGTTTACTAGGCGATTTCAAACATTATGGTTTACTTTCTTTAAGTGCAAATTATGGAATACCTTTGGGGTTTTCAAATAAGAATTTGCGAACCATTTTGTTTTTTTTTTTTATTTGAGACCAATACTCAGGGGTAAACCCCCTATTGAATATTGTGCATTGTATTGGAATTTTGCAAAGGACAGTACATATATTATTGTTAAGCGCCTTAGGAATGAGACAAATTGCTGTGGATTGATCATTCAAAGGATAGTGTCATACCTTCACCCTTGAATTATCAACAGCAATTGCCTCATGGTTGCATATTGATAGTGTGGTGATGAGTGTCTTCGCTAAGTAGGTTTATACATATGTTATCTGCTATTTCCTAATAGGTGGGCGCTTTTTTTTCTTCTGATCATTCGTTTTTCGTTGACACTGGTTAAGGCGGTCTTTGTGATGGTCTTCCTGGAGGAGGGGGGGGGGAACCTCTTATTTTTAAATTATATTTTTGAAAAAACCTCAAACTAACTTTTTTCATTTTTCACCTCTTCTGGGATTTGAACCTGGGTCCTTTGAGTTTTTGTGCGAGCGCTCTAACCACTATACCACTTATTTTCTTGCCATGGTCGATTTGAAACGGATAGATTGGAATAGGAAATCATTGCCTTGATTTGAAGATAATAATTAAATTGATTTTTGTTTTTTTTTTTTTTAATAAACCTTCTGCAGCACTGTGCATTATTTGCGTGTTTGTTTACTTGTTTATTTTCTAAACCTTATTTTGTCTAAAATTTTGATTTGAAATAAATTTGGTTACATTTGTTTTTCTATTGTCAAGACATAAGCCTCCTCCACCCACACTTTTAACAAAAGAACATAATAATACTGTAGCACTACACTTCAGTCAACTTATTTAGGACACGTGCTGTTGCAATGACAAGAAATTAATAAGCGCACTTCATTCACTTCATCCTTGGAATTATCATTCTGTAGTTTTCACTCAAGCATTCAAGTGTGATTTTTCTTAATATCGTACAAATATTTTTATGTTTTTCTATCTGTTTTTCGTACACTTTTCTGTTTTTTTTTTCTTTCCACTCATCATTTGATTTTCTGGTCACACCCTCTTGCCTGTTATTTCAATTGTTGTTTGCAACACCTTTTATGGATAAGTAAATAGTCAACTGTACTTGATGATTTTCCAGCAGTAAAATCAGCCAAATAACGAGAAACTAAATCGAACTTTTTCCACTGATTAATGTTTAAGATTTTATTGTTAATGGCAGACCATTCAAATGACATTTCTCTTGTTTTCTGGTAAATTCTTTATTTTTAAATCGGTGTGTTTGTTTATTTGTGTGTGTGTGTGTGTTAGTTATTGTAATTATTGTCGTAAATGTGTAAATTCTACGAAAATGTCAAACGCTCCCATGAAATTTATTTAATCGCATTTTAAGGTGCAATCAAGCTGAACTGTCGTCGTCCTTTTTCTCACCGCACTCCTTATTGCACTCATCACAGGCTTCCTTTTAGAAAATCACCTAAACCCTCTACTATAATACTCGTAGCTGTTGTTGTATATCCATTAATTCCATGTTGTTTTATGTCATGGTATTGGTTTTTATTATTGTGGGTGTCGAGTTACTCACAACAATTACTCTATTACCGGGTGTGTGTGTGTGTGTGTGTGTGTTTGTGTAAAAGGGGTAACCTTTTGTGGCGGATTAGTACTATTTAGTTGCTGTTAAGATGGAATGTGTCTGCTGTTGCTATTGCTGTTGCTTCTGCTGCTGCCAAGTATGAAAGTTAAATTGTGGTTTTATCTAAAATTTAATTAAATGCTAATTTTAAGCATACGGCTTAAAATACTGCACGTTGTCAGAGTAAAGAGAAAATGAATGAATAGAGATTAAAATTTTCAACGAAATATCGATGGGATTAGAAAGAAAAGGGTTTAAGAAGGCATTAATTCACGGAATGATGTCATTAAATACTGTAAAGGGGATTTTTTAATAAGACAAGCCAAGATAATGTCAGAACAAAAAAACTTTTAAAAGTTTAGTATTCACAGAAATTTAGGAAAATTTTATTTTAAGACGGTGTTTTTTTTTTTTTTTTTTCGTATATAACAGAGAATGGCATGCTGTTGTAAATATAATATTGGTTATCAAAAATAGCAATTAAAATCAAAAGAGGCAACTTTAAAAAAAGCACAGAATTAAATCGGTAGTTACACAACAAAATTATTGGCCCATTTATAAATAGAAATTATCCAGGAAATTTTTTTCTTTTCCCATTTCTTCTGTGCTCAACATTTTTTCACAACTTATTCTGATCTTTTCTCTCCTGCCAAACTTAAAATCATTCGTTTTGATTATCTCTTTCTACTTTTTTACTTCCTTAGGAATATTCCCAGTTTGAATGCTTTCTGTATAAATTGATGGCTTTGAATTTCAGATATTAGATGAACTATCTGGGCATTATGGTGCCTTATTTCTTTTATTTTGTCTAAAAACTGTCTGAATTGGGCCCATGGTACGGGTTACGTAGTATTTGAAAAAATGCTGCGATTTATGTCTGCACAGATTGTGCGATGTGTAAAGAGTGGTATGATACGTAGCGTTCGTAGTACTGAAACAACATGTCGTTGTTATCTATACCATCCGATTCAAGCTGTTGATGATTATTTCCAGGCCAATGTCACTCTCAAATAAGTTCGAAACGCTTACAGAATAATATCCATATTAACTAACGGCTTTACTGAAAACGATTTATTATAATCTTCTGCCATCTCATGTATAGTATGTATGTTGGTATCATCTTCCAAATTCGACTATTTTATAGGTTGACTTATATCTTCATTCAAAAACAAACCTTAAAAGTGATTTTTTTTTTAAGAAAATTAGGATTTTGTATAAAAACTAGTTTATCATTTCCATTTTTTGTTGAATAAAACAAACTACATAAATGACAGTGTGGTCGCCGTAAGTTAATGGTTAGTGTATTGGCTTAGTAAGCCATGAGCACAGCGATCAAACCCCATCTCTGGCGTCTTGAAAAAAGAAAAATGAAAATAATTTTTCTTTCGGCGACTACCTCTCAGCAGTCTTCTGGCAAAAGCTCTGAGAGTAACTAATTGCCATGAACAAGCTTCTCAAGTCTGTCGTTCGGAGTCGACATTAAACTGTAGGTCCCGGTACTCATGGATAAAAATTGACACACACAACATGAGTGCTGCGAGAAGCTAGGCCGTAATCCTGACACAGGGTTGTAAAGGCCAGTTATGTATGTTATGTAAGGAAAAAAGACTGGTGAGAATAACATTCAAATATAATTCACATAATCTATTTCCAATAGATTGTGCTTTAAATAGAAATATAAAAATATGAATATGTATAACACAAAGAACTCTTATGAGACCTTTCGTAGCTGGGTCGAAAACTAGTTCAGTTCTGCTAGTGGTTGTACATATTCCTTAACGGATGTTAATTGTCTTAAGAATAAATGTATTAGGCTATAAAATTTCATACAATAAGTATAATAAAGATCCATTAAAATATTCGAATTTAATTCGAAAATGTATAATAATTAATAAATAAATAAATAAAAATATATTTGAACTTAATCAGATCATTCATCTGTTTTTTTTTTATAACGAAAACAAATTTGGCCAAATAATATACCGTGTTGCTCAAAACCTAAAAAAAATGCTTTTATTTGTAATAAATTTACGCTCTCTACGTATTATTATTATTTGCACTCAATTTCTCTCTGCCTGAAATGAAAGTGAAATTAATTTGCTGTTCTGGCTTCTGAGAGTCACCAAACTAAAAGAAAATGCGGAAAAGAGAAACATCTTCGCTAAACTTCCCGTCATTACCAAAGCAGAAAATGACAAGCATACATTGTGGCTGGTACAAAAAATCACTATCGGAATATTCTTGTTTTGCTATATATATTTGTAATTAACAAGTATATTATTACGATCTCACAACTACGGAATTTGAAATTATTGCTGCTCGTGAAAACCAAAGAATTACTTATTTGGGTTATGCTGTATAGCCTGAAAATTTCATGAAAATTAGAATTCTACAAAAAGGACGCTATTTGCTTCCTATTTTGCCAAAGTACCTGATAAGGAAATTATTTAAGAGCTGAGTTCTGAAAGAGTTGCTCGTAAACTATTAGTAGGAAGTAATTTCCTATTTATGTTATTTCCTGTTAATGCCACAATTTTTAGAAATTTTATATTAAAATAAAAAATCCTGTATATATTTTTTTTCAAATACCAATATGTACTGTGTTTTAACTGATTTTTGTTATCGTGTTCAACATCTAAGTTGTTTGGCTTTAAAAAAAAGTCCATTAACACTTCCTCCCAATATTTAAGTTATTTAACTTCATATTCAAACAATAAGTGCTAATGTGGTCAATTAATAAAACTATTTGTGCTCTATAAAAAACAAAATAAAACAAAATCTAACAAAAAACCCTGAGAAAAATACAATAAAATTATAGACAATGGGTAACAGTCTGCAATTAATAAAAGCAGATAAAAATCAATATAAAAGGAGAAATTTAGAAAAAAAAAGGATTTCCTTTATAAGGAATTTCCGTTGTACTAACAAAATATGTATTAAAAAAACAAGAATAACATGATACATCATATTTTCTATAACTCATACGAGTATGTGTGTTCATAATCCATAAAGGAATCCTTTTTTTTCGAGTCAAATAATTTACAGCAATTATTCACTTTCATATTGTGCAACGCCTTTAAAATGAATAAGAAAAAAAAGAGGAAATAAAAGGGGAAATCAAGTTTAAACTGCAAATGACAGACATTAGCGCCACTACTACATTGTTAATGGCCACTATCATAAATCTATGATCTGTCCTCCATTAACTCACTTGCTTTGTTAGTTTGGCTAACAATGAAAAAATGTATTCAAAACAAATACTAAAATAATTTACAAACTGGGTCCAATACAGAGAATGCTCGTACAGCTACATACATATCAGACCAAAAATAAAAATAAAAATAAACGTCAAATAACATGACATGCCATTAGCACAACATTTATTTTAATCAAACGAAACTTACATTCATATATGGGATATTTAAAAATAAAATGTAAAATTGGATTTTTAACTACTTAAGCTGTGAACAAATTTAGTTTTTATTTAAACATTTTCTCTCAAAATAAAATGACCCATACACTCGTAGGAGGACACTATTTTTAGGCCATATGAGAAATTAGTTCTATTGTTTCATTGCTGTTTTATTTTTCTTTTTTGGCTTTGGCTTTTTTATTTTAACATAAATGTACCTGTACCTGTGCCTGTGTCTGTACCTGTACCTGTGTGTTAATATGTATTTTACAGGTTGATGTTTATCTTTGTTTAGCATTGAATTCATAAAACATATGCACCTTGCATTTGTATTTCAACTGACGGGACAGTCTAACTGACAGAATAAAGACAGAATACTCGTAAATGCATAAATGAATGAATTGGAAACTTTTTTTCGTATTTTGTTTGTTTGTTTGACCACATGCTACAAGTTAATGCCTAAACAATTAGTCAAACTAACGCGTCCCATATGAAATATATTCGTACTACGACTTCGTATTGTAGTATCAGTCATTTAAATAAAAGAAATTACCCTGAATTTGTTGTAAAGACGTTTGACACTAATGAACGATTTTTTGTCTGTTCGAGTATTTCCCTAAACACTTAAGACACATATTTTCCATCAAAAATTTCTTTTTACGCCGATCGTTATAAACGATAGTGCATGTCTTTTTTTTTTTTTTTTATTTAAAATAGTAAATGTCGACTTTATGTTGGTTTTTGTTAATTTTTATGGTTTTGCATAATTTTTATGGCCTAAAATAAAAGTGCTACATTTGTGCATTGTTAACACTTCCAAAAAGAAAAAAAATGTTATTTTGATAAATATCTTTGATAATGCAAAACTAATTTAAATATTTTTCTTTTAAAATTCAAGGGTGCAAGGTATTTAGGCACTTAAACAGCCATGACCAATATTTTAAAGGGAAATATTTGTAAAAAGAAATTGTAATCAGGTGTCAAAATGACAGTTTAATTAACAAGTTACATAAGTTATGAGGAATATATTTAAATAACTTTAAATGCCATTTTGTGGGACTGCAATAACTGTAGACATTAAAACAAAATCCTATTTTATTGTAGAAACTACACCTATTACTACTACTGCTTTAGCACTTCTCAAAAGATAAAGAAATCAATACTTAACTTGTGTGTGAGGTACCACGCCCATTTGTCCAATTACGCCCACTTTCTGACTGATGATTAAATCTCAGCTCTGACATCTTAAAAAAAAAAATTAAAAATTATTTCTTTCGACGACTACTCCTCAGCAGTCTACTGGCAAAAGCTCTGAGAGTAATTAATTGCCATGAACAAGCTTCTCAAGTCTGCCGTTCGGAATGGACATTAAAACTGTAGGTCCCGGTACTCATGGATAAACATTAACACACACAACATGAGTGCTGCGAGAAGATAGACCGTAACCCTGACACAGGGTTGTAATGACCAATTATGTATGTATGTATGTCTGGCTGACGATTTGCCGTGAAGTCATTCAGACCCAATTCCGAAACTTTAGGTTTAACCGTTCAAGATATACAAAAATCAGTATTTTGTTTGTATGGGAGGTACCACGCCCAGAGGCCTTATTCTGTAACTCTCTTAAGCTGAAACTCTATCGTTAAAAATTTATAAACTTGTTTTAGGACTTTTTGGCTACGAATAGAATTCTTGAACGCTTATTGTAATTTAAAAACTTCATGCCTATTACCTCTAAACTTTTAAATTTTAACCCAAAATGTTAGCATTTTAGCTTAAGAGAATTACAGAATAAGGCTCCAATCCTAATTTTGAAAAAACACATACCCTATTGCATTTGCGTTAGTTGAGTCTATCTATGTTCCAAATTTCAACAAAATAGTTTCAGTAGTGTAGGCGTGATTGACCGACAAACAAATAGACAAAAAAGATTTATAATATACTTGCTGAACCCGGTGTGCTTCGCTACTCCCCTCGTTATAAAATAAAATTCAAAATATTTAAATATCTTGCAGACAGTTGTGGGTGAAAGAGAAAGGGGGTAGCCCAATATTTTAATTAAGTAAAATGTATTATAAATTTGAGATAAACCCCTTAATAAACGTAGTAAAGAAGTAGCTGCAGAAGTGTGCATGGTCGAAAAATAATATCATGTAATAAGTATTACTGAGTCAAAGCTGCAAGCTCTGAAAATTTAAGATCGGTTAAAAGGACCAGGCTCCAATATATTACAAACAAAGAGGCGTGATCCGCCCAATTTTCTTTTGGTACGTATATAGCAATACCATATATAGCAAATACTGCCGCCGTTGATCAAAAATGCCTGAGATATGACGATTTTAAATTTTGAGTTATATTGGCGTTACCACGCCCCTTTGTCCAAACAAGCCTTCATATAGCCTATTGGTCCTTCCATGCTGTGAATATTTCAGAAAAATCGGTTCAAGGGTTTGGACTCCTATAACAAACAAACCGACAGACAGACATTAATTTTTATATATATAGATATGTTGATATGGTTGATTGGTTGGTTTATGTGGTGATCTAAAGATTCAATTTGTTGCCACATTCTCGCTACCAACTTGTTAAATAGAAACGTTCAAGCATCACGTAAATACATTCGATCCATGCGATTAAAAACTTCAATGCTAACCTCCGCCCGCTCCATAATATCATCAAAGTGAGGTTTATAAAAAGTTGATACTCACTTCCTCCATAGGGCAGGGCATTTGCAGAGGAAATGAAATATCTTCTCCTTTTTCTTCGGTTGCTTACAACTGTGGCAGTAAGTATTAAATGGAATATTCATCCCGGCTGCTTGCTCCCCAAAGGCCCAGAAACAAGTAAGCACTGTAGTGATCCTGCTGGCATTTTCAAGTTTCATGCACACCAATGATCTGGTTCTCCCAAAGTCATATTTTGGCCAAAGCGACTTGCTAACCCTGCTATATATAATATTCGATAATATTCTTTATCAATCTTCCCCTTTACAACTCCCATAGGTGGGAAAACTGGCCTTGCCTGAGATATGTCTATGGCAGATCCACGTCTCGTCAGCTCGTCTACCATTTCATTACCTTCTATGTTCCTGTGCCCCGGTACCAATATCAAAGTAACATTATGTTGCATACCCAAGATATAAAGGCTGCTTCTACCATTCTATTCTATTGGGGGGGTCGTGGCATAGTGGTTGAGCGCGTGCATAGAAACTAAAAGGACCCAGGTTCAAATCCCAGCGAAGGAGGAAAAAAAAAATTTATTTGCGGTTTTTCTAAAATTATAATTTAAAAAAAAATAAGAGGTTCCCCCCCCCCACCTCCAAGAAATCCATCTTCACGAAACCGCTCCCTGGCATTTCCAGCCTATTCCACCAAGAAAACGAATGATCAGGAGTACAGCGCCATCTTCTGGGAAGATAACAGCTAACCTACATAAAAAAGATGCTCAACACTCACATTCAACATCCAGATGGGGCAATTGCTGATGATCATTCAAAGGTGAAGGTATAACACTGGCCTTTGAGTGATCAAATTGATAGCAATTTGTCCCATTGACATAAGGCGCTTAACATGACTTCTTCACATCTATGTATCTATGTATGTATATCTATATATTCAATATTCCAATACAATGCACTGCATTTAGTAGGGGTTTACTCCTGAGTATTGGTCTTAAATAAAAATAAAAAAAATGCCCGGACTGCCGCTTGGCTATCCAAGCGAATAGTTAGATTTGTGGATATATGGATTACACAAAGTAGTACTGAAATATCAATAATAAACATTTTTATTTCAAAAAATCTTTAACAATTCCTATTTTATTATAATTACTAAAGAACATTGGTATAGTAGACGGCAGCAATTGTGTTTTGGTTGATGATTTTTGTATGAAGACACATAGAAAAACATACTCTATTATTCCAAAAGAAAACTTACGACTCGTATATTTTTATTGATTGCTTTTAACATTCCCTTTCTTAATCAATTGTCTCTTACTTTCTCTATAAATTATTTATGTGAATATGAAATATCTCTTCTAACAGATCACCTTTAATTTGATGCCTTAACAAATAAACCAAACAAAAGACACATGTGACCCCATGGTCACCCAATGGTCATACCGTCAAGTATTAATTTATGGTGAATGGCAAACAAATAAAATGTAATTTTTTGTTTTCTTTTTTTTCCTTTTTTGCAAAACAATCCCTTTTCAATAAGAAATTGACAAAAACTGAAAGAAAGAAAAGAAAAGTTGTGTAGAAAAGAAACAAATTTAATTTATTGCAATTATAAATTGAAGCATGAAAAGGAAAACAAAAAAAAAACTCTACATTTTAGTTTTAGGACAAGTCTTTAACAAAAGACACGTGACTTATTTAGAGTAACAAACAAACAAAAAAAGATGAAAAACTATATAAGTAAGTAAATTTTATACATGGGAAAACCTATGGAAATTCGGAATTATATATGTACGAGTATGTATAAGTACATATGTATATGAGACAAAAAGCATTACTGGTGTTTGTCATTTCCTTTAGTTTGGCGGTCAACAAAATTCGTATAGAATAGATTTATTGTGTTGTGTTGTGTTTTTTGTTGCTTTCTAACTCCCTCCCAGAAAATAAAGTGATAATAGGCTTTTAAGTAAATACTGACCATTGTCCTGCATTATTTGATAAAAATTGTGTTTTTTTTTTCTTCTCTTTTTCTCTCTAAAGTAAAAGCCTGCGGTAAGAGTATCCAGAGTGTAGCGTACAGGCAATGTAAAACACACAAAACTTTGTAACAATTTTAAATGGCGATTAAATCTACTGTCAATGATGGATGGGTTTAAAGGTTTCGGAAACAAAAGCGTTTATTTGAGGGGATGTTTTTTTGCTGTTGAACCACTTCCGTTACAAGTATTTTAACACATTTTCGCTATGGTTATACAAAAGCAAAAAACAAAAAAAACAAAAAACAAAAAAAAAAATGAAAATTAAATATTTTTAAATTGCATTCAAATAAAAACTAAAACTCGAATTTTAAAAAAAGTTTTATGTACATATTTCAAGGTATGTAGCTTTATTGTATATTTAAGAATCGTTAATAATAAATTTCTTATTGATTAACTTTTGATTTGCAATCATTACAGCCTATAAATTATCTGATTGCATACGTAACCTCTGAAAATTAGGACAAGCGACTGTATTTAAATCCACTAGGAAGATTATTGCACCCAAACCAAACTGTGAAGCTGACGAAACAAAAATTAAATTAAAATTGATCACACCTTTCCTGGAGCTCGAACCCGAGCATTAGGCATCAAATTGTTTTAATTGGCAATGAGTCCAATACTGTTAATTGATGTTGAAAAGGCTCAATCAAAACAGAAAGAATCATTCAGCTATAAATAAAGTGCGATATTTTCTTCCAAAAAAAAGGTATTGGAGTTTTACAAAGAATATCTCAAAAAACTTAATTTTAAATAAAACAGATGTGATTAGTAAAAACCTGTCTAATTTGTTTAAAAAAATATGCAGTAATCTAATAGAGGCAGTTTTAATGCTTTTTTATATTGAGGCCAGCACTAAGGAAAATAGAAAAATATAATATGGAAACGGGAAAAGAGGGAGTAGTGTTTGTGAACATTTGATTTAAACTCATTGACCTCGTAATTGCCAGCAAAAACTCTTCCGGAAAGATTGTCCCATAAACGAACAGTGTGACTAAAAAGAGTGAATCCTCTTTATAATGCATTAGTGATTCATAAGAGAATCGACTACAAAATGTGATGTGCTCTAAGAGAGGTACGTGTGGTAAATAAGAATATATTATATATCATCAGGGCACCTTCCATAGTAGTGCCGATAGAACAATGAAACGCACACCACATTGCGCCGATGATCCAATAAATCAATAGAGTTGGATATCCTACCCTCGTTGATAAGAACCTTTGAACTTTTCTGTACTCGGTCGAAAGGCCCCAAAATAGACTTTGAATCCCCGCCCCATTAATGAGAGTTGTATGTCGGATAAAGGAGGATCGAAGTATTTCTTGCACCATTTTAAAAAATGGAGGCACTTGAATACCTTTTTCTACACCCGAAATATGTGATCATTTCAACGGACATCACAATTAATCCTCATACCCAGAATATCAAGTGCGTCGGCCTCTTCAATATTCACATTACCGATAGTCACAGATGATAAGATTGCATTATCACCTCCACGTCTATGTCTGATAGAACAACATTGAGTCTTGCGAGCATTAAATTCGACCCTGTTCGGTAAACCCCACTTGGAGATTATTTTCAGGTCATTTGTGATAGTGGCATTCAAATTCTCCTTTTTCAATCCTCTCTCCAAAAGGTTCGGCCTACGATCAATCATTTGCGAAAGAGTAAATAGGATTTGAAGTTAAAAAGATTTTGGATTGATGATTTTTACACAAATTTTAGTTCCCTTTGGAAAAAATATGTATTTTTAGATTCTCTATTTGAACTTTTCGAGTTTGTATCTGTTGTAAGAAATCTGAAACAAAACAAATCACCTGCTGCAGATACTATATCCTACGAAATTTACAAATTTGCTTCAACTATTTACTAATAATTAAATTTACTTGCGTGAAAGTATTTCTACAACTTTCTGTATTCTTATTAAAATAAAATGGATCCTACTATACACAATATGCAAAATTTTAATCACAATCTTACTAAACCGCGTAACGGAATGGTACAATTAAAACAGTGATATGTATATTAAACGAGTTTCAAGCTGAATTTATAAATAATGACTCAGCTGTTGACCGGCGGCCTTATGCAAAAAATAAAAAAAAAAATAAACAGACTGGAAGCCTTTATTTGCCATACAAATTTTTAATTAAAGTCTACTGGCAAATATCTTCTTAGTGTGTTGACTTACGAGACTACCTATTAGAAGTCTTTTGGCAAAAGCACTGAGAGCAACTGATTGGCATGAACAAGCTTTTCAAGTCTGTCATTCAGAGTCGACTTTAAATTGTAGGTCACTACACAACATGGGTGATGCGAGAAGCTAGGTCGTAATACCCATTTATGTATGTATGAATGATAAAAATGGTGCAACTTAAAAAATTGAATAATAGAAATACATATACTGTTTGTGTTGATACGATACCAAGAAATAGTCTTTTGTAGAAGCTGTCCTTTTAGGTATGTATAATCTTCAAATACTGCAAAACACTTATTTAAAGACTGAACGTCAACCATCCCTATATCTCGAAAAGCAACAAACTTGAAATATTTTATGACGCATCGAAATCTTTTATGTTTTGAGCAGCTCAAATCTGAGGTTTTGAAAAGTATGATGTGGTTGAAAAATTTTTCGGTTTCATACATACATATACGAGTATACATATACATATATATATAATTGGAAACTACAACCCTTTGGCGGAATTAGGGTATAGCTTCCCGCAGTATCCATGTTGTGTGTGTCAGTTTTTATCCATTAGTACCAGGACCTACAGTTTAATGTCGACTCCGAACGACAGATTTGAGAAGTTTTTTCATGGCAATCAATTACTCCCAGAGCTTTTGCCCGAAGACTACTGAGAGGTAGTCGCCAAAAGAAATAATTTTTTCATATTTCTTTTTTTCAAGATGTCCGTTTCTTCAGTATTTTTAAAACTTCTCTCTGCAGACCTATTTCAGATATAAATTTGAAGTTTGAATAAATATTCTTTAAAGCTACTGATAATTTTGCTGATTAATTTTTGTCTCGTAAAACCTTTATTTGCCAAAGTATTGTTTTACTTATAATTTTTTTAATACTTTAATGCCCGTCATTCATTTTAAAGATTGATTAAATCACTTGCTGTGCCGCTAAAATAATAACAAAAAAAAAAAAAAACACAAAAATGTCATGCCATCAGTAATTGTTTGTTATGCTGTTGCTTGTCATTCCGGTGTTAATGAATACTTTTCACTCAAAATAACTTTTTTCTCTCTGTTTGTTTATATTTTTTTTTGTTATAAAACATTGTAGTACAAATTTAATTTAGTTAATTGAAACAATTTGTATTTCAGTTTATTTATTATTTGTTATTGCCACACAGCTATTTCCACTGCTACGGCTGCTGCTATTGATGTTGATTTTGGTTGCTACAACATGCATCAGACAAATCGAACAGAACATGATTGTTTCAATCTATCGTTGAAGTACAAATAAATTAAGGTTTTGAGGCACAGTGGTGTCAGTCAGATAATATATAATTTAATAAATATTTTATCTGCCTAAAATTATTTGTACAGTGATTTGGGGAATTCATATGATTTGGGGAGTATAATAACTTCTTAAAAAGTCTATTAGAGCAAAAAAATTAAACAATTGAAGATCATGAATTTTTAAATACTTTATTAGTTTTATGTTTAAATCTTAACCACTGTTTTTCTCTCTTTACCGGCAATGTTATTGATAAATGAAAACGTATGCAGTTAAATAAAAAACAAAATTTCCATTAACGACAAACAACATACTCGTACTCGTATCACCTCTGCCAATAAAAAACAAAAAAAAAAAAACAAAAGCACAATAAAATTTGAAAATAAACGTGATTTAATTTTAAAATACAAACTATAAAAGGATTTCATTATAAACATGACTTTATAATTGAAATGTTTTAAAAATTTATGGCTAAAAAACAACCTCAACAGCAACAACAACAACTGCAAATCATTTGAAAAGAAAATTTCTTAAATGAAAAGGCTTTTCAACACAATATTCATACACAAACAAATAAATCACTTTAAAGTTTAAACTATAGGAGCATAAGTAATGAAATATTTATTTGTACATAAAGCCTAGCATGTCCTTGTTGCTTTACAAGTTTCACTCTCTCTCTCTCTCTTTCTCTGCATAACACTTTGCAAAGTAATGTTTAATAATGTGGCTCTCAATTTACTGCTTAAGAATTTATTTCAGTGTTAAAATCAACATTATTTAGTAACTCATGCATATATAATGCTTTAAATGTTTCTGTACAACCTCCTTGCATGTGCATGAGATCCTTTTATTTCCTTTTATTTTAAACATGTCAACAGTACAATGTGTTTTTAGAATAATATTTTGAATTTTCGTTTTGTAGGAGATATTAAATAGGCAGAGTAGTTTAAATGCAAAATTTATTTTAACACAAATTTTATACTTTAGAAAAGCATAGGCTCTAGGTAGAGAGAAAATTAAATGCAACAAGCAAAATAAATACAAATAGGATATTGGAAAATTGTATGCTATTAAGGTTAGTTATACAGGATGCAGAGAGCGAAATCAATTGACAGATAACACAGCATCTGAAACAAGTTTGTAACAACTGATCTAAACACCCATTTCATTATTTTTCAAAGTATTGCTATTATTTTTGGTCATATCTAAAGTATGTAAAATTGTCTAAACATTGTTATAATTCTTACAATTTCTTTACACATGCTAATAGACAGACAGACAGACCTACAGATATTCATACATATTTTATAATGTCATGGCTTTAAGTGTGTATTCTATATGCAAATACAATGTTGCATTTATATTGTTCTCTATAAAGCAACAATACCTAAACAATACACAACCTCAGGTAATTTTAAATTGTCTTTACACTTGCCACTCAAACCCATTATACGAGTATGTTATCAAGCAAGCAAGCAGGCAGGCAGGCAAGCACCTTCTCTTGTCTTGTCTTCTCTGGTCTTGCCTAATGGCAGTTATTTTTGTTTTCTTCATTTTTAAATGCATAAATTCCATAGAAAATTTTGCAAGTGAATAAAACATTTTTGAAAACAATAAATGCCAACACTATTGTATCAAAATGTCACTCAAAATATTGTTGCAATCACACGCATACACTTTCTACACTAAGGCGAGTAACAAAATGTTTGTACAAGTATGTATGTGCTACACCCCCTACACCTTTATTTATACATATTTAGAATACTCATACTATTTGTAACACCTTTTCATACGCAATAGAATACAAGTGTGTTGCAAGTATTTGCTTAATACGAGTAAGTATGAGTCTTGTATTGTTACGCATTGTTCATGCAGCATCTTTTGTATACTTTTTGCTTTTTTTTATTATTGTTGAAAGAATTTCTTAATGAGGAAAATGTGCATGTGTCACAAATAATTTAAAATACAATATAAAATGAAGAGGATTATAAAACAAAAGTACTTGTTTTTTATTTAAAATACAATTATTTACTTTAAAAGGATAAGAAATAATTTGATTTGTAGATAAGGAAAATATGTAGTACTTTGAGAGGAAAATACAAAAAACAAAAAAAAAAAAATAATACAAAAAAATAGATTTTCAAATCATACCTTTGCAGCCTGATTTTAATCTTAAAACTTTTATTCTAAAACTCTAAACAGGAAAACAACAAGTGATGTTTAAAACAATAGATACCCTGATTTCTTATATTATTTAGTTTTTTGACCTTTTCTGTCAATTTTTTTGTTCTTTCGGTTTTTTTTTTATAAATTTCTAGGTTTAAGGTTTAGTTTTTATTAAAAAAAATATTTATGATTTTACGGGGGCGGATCAATAAGTCCGTGACTTTTCGAACTTCCCTCGTAGTTGCATCAAATGCTACACTGCACTTATTAAGTACCACCTGTTAATAGACTACTGACTCAAATTTTCAGCAAGTTGTGTCATTTATATTTGCGTTAAACAGCTGTTCAAAACATCCATACAACCTTGAGTATTTCTTTAAAAATGGATGAAAAGTGAATTTCGAGTGCTCATTAAACATTATTTTTTGCGAAAAAAATCTGTTCATCAAACATGTTCGTAGTAATGCTGAACGCCCTGGAATGCCAATTGAGATCAACACACCCGAAAATGTTGAAAAAATCCACAATATGGACTTGGCCGATCGAAGAATAAAAGTGCGTGAGATTGTTGATGCCGTAGGTATTTTGTATGGCAGTGTGTTTTCGATTTTAAATGATCAGCTGGGTTTAAGACAGCTGTCTGAAAGATGGGTGCCGCGTTTGCTATCAATTGACCATATTGACAAGGGGAAGTCGTGGTATAGTTCTTAGAGCGCTCGCACAGAAACTCAAGCGAAAGAGGTTCAATTCCAGAGAAGTACAGAATTATAAAATAGAAATCTGCGGTTTTTCTAATTCCAAGAAATCACTCCTGACATTTCCAGTCTATTCCACCAGAAACTAATGATCAGGAGTACAGCTATACCTTCTGGGAAGATAACAACGAACCTACTGAAGGCGCTTGCCACTCACATTTAATATCCACCGACAGATGGGCAATTGCTATTGACCATTCAAAGGTGAAGGTATAGCATTGGTCCTTGAGTGGTCAAATTGACAGCAACTTGTCTTATCAACAAAAAGAGGCGCACGATATATATATCTATGAAAAAAAAAAATTATCTATCTTCAAATTCCAATAGAATGCCCTGCATGAGTATTGGTCTTAAAAAAAATAAACGTAATCGTGTGACAACTTCAAAGGATGATTTGGAGTTGTTTAACTGCAATTTAAATAAGTTTTTTGCAATCAACGTAAACATAAGAGATCAATCAGTAGTCAAAACAACGCATGAACTTGTTCCGAAGAAAGCCAAGGTAAGTTTGTTGGCCAATAAGGTGATGGCGACAGTTTTTTGGGATGCACGCGGGATAATCTACATCTACATAAACAGCGAATATTATGCCAACTTATTGGACCGATTTAGGGAGGATTAAAAAAACCATATATGGCCAAGAAAAATCCTTTTTCATCAAAATAAGGGACTGGTGGATACGCGAAGGGAAAAATTATATAAACTGGGCTACGAATTGATCTTTATTATCCGGATTTAGCACTAGGTAACTATTTTTTGTTTCTAAACCCAAAGAAGTAACTCATAGGAAAGAAATTTAGCTCCAACGATGATATTACAAATGCCTATATTATAGATCTCAAAAAATCTTGTTTTTTTTTTGGAAGGGATACAAAAATTAGAGAACCGTTGGACTAAGTGTATAGAGCTAAAAGGAGATTATGTTGAAAATTAATTTTTTTTTTTGTTTACCCTCGTATGTCCATACTTCGCTACTATTTTGTGCATTCAGCTTTGGTAGAAAACATTTAAAGAAATGTATTTTTATGTAAAATAAGTATTAAACGAGAGTGTAGTCATAGAAAAATTCATTTTCTTTTTAATGATGTCATAACCTCACTGTTATAAGAAATCATATAAACAAAACAAAAAGTGGCATCAGTCTTATGAAAAATGTCATCAAAAAATGTGGCCTCAATTTAATATTCATCATTTTCATTCGATGCCGTATGTTTTGTAGTTTTTGTTTTTGTAGTTTTTCAACCTAAGAAATAATTTCTTACAAGCTATTTTACAAAATTAATATTTTACTAATAACACTCTAATATCAAAACGTGTTCAAAACGAAAACGAACGAAAGTGACACAGGAGAAAGTGTTTAAAACGTAAACGATTTGATGTTTTGAGTAAAACTACATTTTTAGTTTTTTTGTTATGGGCGTGGCAACTTTTGCCCCCTATTGTACATTACATCATAACTCGAGAACTGTTTAGTGGATTTGAAAAGATAAAACGGTAATAGATATTACAGAAAATTGCCTTTGAATAATTTTAACTAAATGTTAAGCACTGTTAATAATTTTAGAGTTAGTCGGAATCTAACGTCGACAAATTAAAACAAGACATAAAAATTTTTAAAATGTTTGCATTGTTAACTGCTTAAAGTTTTTTTCTAACGATAATATTATTACAAACAAACTAAGCTATATTTAATGGAATTCGATAAACAAATATTGATTTTGTTAACATTTAGGTGAAAAATTAAATTTTCTGTTCAGTTTATCAATAAAAAAGGGATTTAACGTAATGGGCGTCGCAAATTTTGCTACCTTCATAAGCTGACTGCACTTCTGCAAGGGTTTATTGGATTTGTTACTGGCAGTCTGTTTTTCTAATTTAATAACATTCACAATTAAGTATATGTTAACTTATGGGTCTATTATGGACGACAGGCCAACTGGAGTTGCTTTGCCAGTTGTCCAAATGGTATTACAGATGGCAACTTGCAACTTAAAGTTGGCAACTCAGTTGCTATATGGTGAATATATTGGCAATTGCATATTTGTGGCTACTGTGCGGGTGTTTTATGTCATAAGGCGCCCAAAGCTAAAAAGTGAGTATATTTTCTGATTTAATTTATGAAACTATACCACAGACAATGTGAATTGAGCCATTATCAAATTAAAACCTTAGAGCTACACAAATTCTTTAAACTGGCGGTATCGGAGTAGTAGTAGTAAAAATACATACAAAAGTATATTATTAACTATCCATACTCTAAACAAACTAAACATTTTTATATTTGCAGTGCGGGCAGTAACTTAGTGGATTAGAATAGTCACTTAATGCCGCCTAATAGATTCTACCTTCATTTCTTCTTCGTTATCATCAAAAAATAAATCCACAGAGCTCATCATATTTAAAGTTTGTGTATTTTTTAATTTTCAAAATACATATTCACACCACAAAAATCATAGTTGCCTATTGTATGTCAAAATGGCAACTGGAAGCAGTTTCCATACATAATATAAACTTTTAATTCAGTTGCGTTGCAATCTG
This sequence comes from Metopia argyrocephala, assembly GCA_963576795.1. Lineage (NCBI taxonomy): Eukaryota > Metazoa > Arthropoda > Insecta > Diptera > Sarcophagidae > Metopia > Metopia argyrocephala. The sequence goes on from OY756210.1 coordinate 100,811,898, forward strand.
TAGTCTAATAATTATATATCCTCGCAAGAATAAAAGAACGCTGTAACTGACAAAACCTTAAATGTTCACCAGAGCCAAAAAATCTGTATGAAAGTAGAACAAAGACACTGGTATTTTTCAAAACGCAGACGGCGTAAGTAAATTTCTTTTCGTCATAGAAATCTGGGACCGGGACAAATCGACGCGTATTTTTTTCTGATCAAATTGATGCCAAAAACGTGTTTTAGATTTTTTGTCAGTTAGAGCTTTTTTTAATTCTCGCGACGATATATTCTAAATATTTACAATAATTTTATAGAAAATATTTTTTTTATTTGTTTTGAAAACTAACAAATAAAATATTCTTTTTTTTTCCTTTAATCGCGTGTACCTCTCCAAGTTTTTTCCGTTTTTATTTTGAGGCTTTTTTTTAGAAAGTTCTATTTAGCAAAGTGATAACACAGAAATGCAAAGACGATTAACACATTCGGCTTAACTGCGGGAATTCCCGTCGTTCTTTTGTCTTCACATAAACTAATGACGGGAAATGCCGCTTATGTTCAAATAAAATTTATTAACCGTCAAACCTATATATTTTTACCATTGTACAGCAATAGAGTTGCTGGATTGTTAAACTAACAACCAAACTCTAATTTAAAAAAATTTTTTAATTCAATGATAAAAAGCGGCAATTCCCGCTTATTATTTTTATATGAAAAATTTAATTGATTCTCTGGCAGGCACCAGCTAAATTTAATTGCAGCCGAATGTGTTAAATGCTTTATGAGCGTTCCGACTTTGAGCATTCAGAGCAGCAAGGCTTGGCAAAAAGTGAAAAGTTTCGCAAAGAGTGTGTTTGCAAAAATTTTCTTAGTACAAAGTGAGATCTGCAAAGACTATTGTGGAACAGAAGCCCTTATCACTTTACCAAAAATTGCAATTTGTTAAGTGCAAAATCGACAAGTTGTTTTGTGGAGTAGGGCCCAGCCAATGTTCAATTAAATTTGGCAAGGTACCAGGTAGTTTTAACATTTCTTTACTTAAGGTTCTACCGATGGTTTATTTACGCCTTAAGTTTAAATAAAAATGAAAATTTTAAAGCAATTGTGTTGCTTAAAGTAAAACCATAAAATTCTTCGTATTTTATACAATCTGATGTCAAAAATTAAAAAGAAACCCCTGGTATTATATTTTTCTAATACTCCACAGGATGTTGAGAATATTTTCTTTTTCCAAAAAATACGGAAAAATAAAAGTTAATGGTTTATGAATGAAAACAATGAAGAAAATTAACGTAAATCTATAGAAAAACAAAACATGGTTTTAATATATTCGTACCAAAAATTATATTGACCCATTGATAAATGCACAAATGTTTTTTCTGTCTAAAGAATTTTTATAGAAATGTTTGTAAATTAAGGAAAAACGAAAACATAATCGTAAAATTTTATTGAATTTCCTGCAATACCAAACGTAAATAGTTTTAGTGCCATAACTTTTTCACTTTTCTCTTTTTTTTTTCTTTGTGGATTTTGCAAGTACGTCTTAACAAATTTTCAGTTGCTACTGTTAGCAAGCAAACCAAAGATTTCATTAATTTGTAAAAATAATGAAAAAATCAAGCAAATTCTACGCCTCTCGCATAAAATTCTAATCATTGGCTAATACAGTAGTTGTAAGAAGAAAATGAGTGCTGTGACAGGAAATAACAAGAATTGGGCGCGGAAATAACACTAAAAATAATATAAAATTAAATAAAATTCAACTGAATTTTCCTTGTCGTATGTTTTTTGCAAGACAAGATGTCTTGGTCTGATTAAAATCTTTTCTTGTTGTTTCCTATTTGGTAGTTGGATGTTCTGTCTTGTTTAGTCAGACATACTAAATTTTCAATTGCTGTCTTCTGAGTGGGATGGGCTTTCACAGTGGACTTTATGTAATACTCTGTCTACGTCTTCGTCTTAATGATGTAATTTTGACGTTTGTCACTCACTTTCTTTAAGCAATGTTGGTTGGCACATTCCTATTGTTTGTCCCACCGGATATGAAATGAAATTGTCATGATTATTATGGCAATTGCTTTAAATGGCCAATACAATTTTCTTTCTTCTTTTGTGTCTTCTCTAAGAATTCAATAGCAATTTCTACGTATTTTGTTGTGCTATAAAGTAAACTTGAGGGAGGGTTAAAATACATTTAATTTTCTACGTTTTAAATAATAATTGGCAAATATTGTCTTTAAAACTGGCAAAGAAAACTAAATTTTCAAAGATCACATAATTCTCTTTTATAGAATTCTATGAAAACTAAAATAGAATGTTTTGCGCGTGAATTCCATTTATGTGGCCACTAATTATGGAAGTGGTCTAAGTCAATATTAAAACAAAACAAAGTGAGTTTATTTCCTACCTCAATATTTTAAACAAAATTTATTCAATGTAATTATGACGAAATTGTCAATAGGGGTGGTCGTGGTATAAAAACTCAAACTCAAAACAAGAACTCAAACGGCCAAATTTTTTTAAATTATAATTTAAAAACTTTAAAAATAATATTTTCTTATGCAATTCACATAAAATTTCATATCCCTGACAAGTTTTCATTAATCAAAGCCAATCAAATTATAAATTAAAATGTCACAGAATTTAAAATTATTTCTTAATAGTATTCAAATGCAAGTCATTGAATACCTCTAAACAAGAAATATATGACTTAGACCAATTTTATAATTCAGGGCACATATGAGTACATACATACATACATGCATATGTACAGTTGGCCATTACAATCCTCTTTCAGGGTTGCAGCCTAGCTTCTCAGGGCACATTTGTATTAAATTCTTCGTTGAGTTATAAAATTCGCTTAAAAGATAACTTTTTGATTTTGTAAATAAATATTTAGCTTTTTTTCTTTCTGCCAAGCAGAGACAGTATTAACAGCTACTTTGATAATAATTTCCTACTTCCCCTCATTAGGTAGAATAAGCTGACTTTTAATTTGCATATCATAGCGCAAAACGTTTCCCTATCCTATAAAGCCTTTTAAATTCATAATTTAATATTTTGACATTCAAACATATTCGATGAACCATCAAGATATTTTTAAAAACAAAACCGGCAGATAGAATAAGTATATTTATGACTGCTAATGATGGATTGCCTTCAAAAATATTTATAAAAAGATCAAACAAATGCTCATTAAATATTCAAAAATGTTTAAGAAAGAAAGAAAAAAATTCCGATTTTCATTTAATATTTGTAACGTGAAAAACAAATCACCGTACGGAAAAACAAAGAAAGAAAAATCGATTTAAATACAAAAACAATTAATAATCATTTAACTTCTCAACAAAATGTATTTTTTTTTTCTTGATTTAGAGAAAAAAAAAAATGATCCTCACAAGCATGACAAATCGCAAAAATCAATTCATAATTATGCTGATGATAGGCTGACTTCAAAAAAAAAAGAAATAAATAAAAAAAATATTTTCAATTATTTATGTAGATCTTCTTAAGCTTCAATATCGTTTATATCGTACGAGTACGAGTATATAATTTTTTTTAATTTTTGGTTTATCATTTTAATATGCAAACGAACCCAAATCTCTTTAGGGGGTCATTCTTAGGAAAAAAAAAAACGTTTTGAATTGATTTAATTTTTTTTTTTTTGTTATTAATTTTCCGTTCTATAATTATTTAAACGTCATATCAGTTTGATTGAAATCCAATAGATCATCAGTGACAGTTAATCATCATCAAAATATTGTACTTCTTTAGAGGCCAAATATCTACCATTTAGTAACAGAAACACAGTGGGGTTTCGGTTAGATAGACGATTAGTCAGACAGATAACAAAAAGAAATATTATTAAAGAAAAATGAAAAAAAAAACAAAGCTTTTTAGTGTCATTATTATGTGTCAGAAGTTTTATTTTAATGGTAAAAGAAAAAATACATATTTTTAAACATGTTTGATGGTTTTGTAACGCCCCTTGTGTTAAGCAATCCATTAGTATTAATAATATTTCAGCACCGAATCTTTATTAACCCTCAGACGAATATGAAGAACAACGTACACACATATGTGATAAAAGTTAGAAAATTGGAAATTATTTGGTAGAGGGGTATCAGGAATGTACTGCTTTTTTTTATACATATATATATATACAGTATTAACCGCATAATTGCCCTACGCTTATTCGTTTAAATGCCCTCCACACATAATTGCCCAAATATTTCAACATTTTTGTCGAGGCAATTATCCGTGGAATACTGGATTGCGTAATCATTTGCTGTCGCTTAATTGCCATTTAAGGGTTAACATTTCACTAAATGCTACACTTGCGTGCTTAACCATCAAATTCGTTTTCTTGTCTTTGTTTTTTGTAAGAATCCTCTCAATAAACGTGATATACGTGACTTCTTGTAGAATACAGTTTTAAAACCACCACTAGAGTAACCCTTTTCTTAAAGATTTCGCATGTGTGACAAACAGCCCTCCTCTCGTTAATAAGGTACCAATTTTGGTTTGATTTGTAGACATTTTATTGCTTTTATTGATGGGCTTTTATCAAAATTATCATCATCAACATCTAGTAATCGCTTACCGCTTAAATAGCATTTTCTTAAAAAATAAAACAAACGAGTGATGGATTATTTGTTTTTCTATTCAACAACGATTCTTTGCTTAAACATTTAAAAGGTGTTTTGTATGGTTTTTTTCTACTGCTACGAGTATTGTTATGGTACTGTTCCTTTTCTTTATTTTTTTCTTATTTTTTCATATCTTTAGGTCATGTTTTCCCTGGTATATGGGAAATATTCCACAGGGAGCCACACATTGTTACACATGACATAGAAGTTTTTTTTTTCCTTTTTGTATAAATTTTTTTATACGGGTAGTTAGAAAGTTCACTTTTATTTTTTTTGGGTATCAAAGGGGTTTTTTCTGGGTGTGTCACATGTCTTGGGAAAATTTTCTTTTTCCTGCGCTCACTTTGTGACATGAGGCAGCAAACAAATTGTAATTTTTTATATATTAATTTTTACACCGTGGCAAATTATTAAACAAATATTATTTGGCCAAAATAAACGATTTAAAAGTTTTTAATGTTGTTTAAGAAAAAACAAAAATTTTTTTCCACCACCGCCATTTACCAATTTATTGGCCATAAACAAAATTAAGTAGCAATCTTCTTAATTAGAAAATAGAATCGTTAAAAAATAAAAAATAAAGTGTTTTAAACGCAAACAAAATCATAAATTTATTTCCATTTTAAATCCTGTAACAAACTACAAAACAATCGTTAAATTTTATGATTTGACTCCTTTTTTGTCTCTTTTCGCTAAGCCTTCATAAATGCTAGTTTACGCGCGCACCCTCTTCCATTTTCACCAAAGTATCACAATTCTCCTTAATGCTAATGGAAAATCTAATTTTACAATTTTCCAACATAAACCAATTTTATGGCTAAAAGTGGAAAAACATTAAGAGCCATGTCTGCTAATCTGTGGCTCGTAACATAAATTCTGTCAAGTTGTTTTAAGCCTCACAACGCCATAATAATGTCTAAAGAAGTGAGAATTATGAAAGAAAAGGAATTTTCCCAAATTTTACTATTACGAGTACCATGAGTAGTGGCATTAGAAGTGTAACAAGTTTGAAAAGTTATGCGATGGCAACTGACGTTGGTTATGTTGTTCTTTAAGTTAAATAATGCTGTGGTACGTAGTAAAATTATTTCATAGGATTCATGTCGGCCACTTCTATTGATGTGCATTCTAAGGACAGAATAATTTGAATGGTTTACCTTGTTTAAGATTTAAGTAAAACATGCATATTGATTAACTCTTTTTAAATTGTGCTAAAAATTATTAAAAGTTTACTAAAGTGTTTTCTTTTTTGTTTTTCAAATATTCTTAGGAATTCAAGTGTGTTAACATGTTTAGTTTTTCTTTTAAAAGTTGTAGTTTTAAATGATTTATGCTAAATGTGAAGCCTTTGTTAATCCTTGTACAGAATAGATTGTTCACTTTTAAATATAAAAAAGACTTTATTTAATATTTTATTTTTATCGATTGCTCAGCCTCATTTTGAACTTGCATTTGTAGCCCGAATCCAGTTACTCCAATAATTTTTTTTTTTATTTATAAATCATTTGTTATTCTATTTTAATTATAGCCAACGCCGCTGCAAGTATCGCAAACGTACCAAACCGTGTCAAACAATAATAATATATAGGCAGGTATGTTATGTTTTCAAGGCTTGAACTGCGTTTGCTCCGAAGAGTGAGTACCGCTAGTAATTCATATGGTGAACAAATTTTGTTAAAATTAAAAAAAAAAAAAAATCAAGTGCTTTTACTGAATACCAGTGTTGTCAATTTAATATTGCTCTTGCAAAATCTAGAATTTTTTACAGTCATTTGGCATAAGAAAAATCAATCTATTATGAAGCATATGTTTTTTAGCATTTTTTCAAAAATATCTAGCATTTTCTAGCATATTGTAGGTTTGTCACTTCACTCACTCAATTTTGTAAATACCACAATAAATTTTATAATCCGTTTGTATTTTCAAAGTCATATACAATTTATCTGTTTTAATTATTTTAAAATTTCAGTCAATAACGAAATGAGTAAAAAACGACTTCCAAATTTGAAAGGAGTTGCAAGTTATAGAAATTTGAAATTTCATTAGATTTTAATTTCGATTGAAATCGATTTCCATCACATACCATAATATTTAAAAAATATAAATGAAAAAAGACTTTTAGATCTATCCCAAAAGGACAAAAATAAATGTTCAAATTTTAATATTTTATTTTTTTAAATAAAACTATTACAGAAAATAAATCTATATAAATCTATATAAAAAAACATAAATGTGTTCGTTGGTCATTACATCAGTTGATCGTGAACCAACTTAGGTTTTTTGGAAAGAAAATTTTGCCCCGCGCACTTTTACGCCCACTTTCTTTAATTTACCTAAAATCAGAAAATGGCTGAGTCGATTTGACTAATTTTTCTTTTAAATGTTTGTGTTAATCCTTTTTAAGTTTTCATGGAGAGAAAAATTTGCCACGCCTACTTTTACTCCCAGTTTTTTCTATTTATCTCTACGTACTGATTTTTGTACATCTTAAAAACGGTTAAAGCTAAAGTTTCAGAATTGGGGCTGAAAGTGGGTGAAATTGGACAAGTAGGCGCGACACCTCCCATACAAGTTAAAAATTGATTTCTTTATACATACGCACCTTTAAAAGTGTTGAAGCTAAATTTTCCGAATTTTGTGTGATTGATTTCATAGTCATTAAAAATTATCAGTAGAAGAAAGGGCGGACAAATAGACATGGTAGCTTCCCGACAAACTAATTATTGAGTTCAGTATATCTTGAAATCAGAAACAATTAAAGTTTTCGAATTTGGTATGAATTACTCCGTAGTCACTAAAAATCATCAGTCGAAAAATATGGACAAATGATAATGGTAGGTGTAGCCAAGCACGCCAGGCTTAAGCTAGTAAATAATAAATACTTTTGTTTGGTTCTTATATACTAAATGAGATATAATTCGCATTTAGTTTATAACTATTTGAATATAAGTATTTATAGTTTTGATTAACCTTGCAGAGACGAAATTGCCATAGAGACATACTTATCATCAAAGCAATACACTTCATATATTATATTAAAACTATTAAATGTGCAAAATATACGTTTTCTCTCACAAGAAAATTGAGCTGAATATAAGAACCGTTACATATTATTTTATTTTCGTTAAAATACTTTGCACTTATTTTGCTTCATCCGATTAGCGCCCCTTAATTAAATTTAAGTTATCTAGATTGCCTTTGCCTTATTGGGTGGCAGGACTATCCTTCCATAAAATTGCAGAAAAAACTGAAAGGCACAGGAAAACAATAGCCAATTTTCTTAAAAATAAGGAAAACTATGGAAAAAACTTTAAAGGCGGTAACAATAGAGTGGTTTCTGATGCAGATAGGAGAGCTATACTGAGGGAAGCATCAAATTCGCATGACTCGTCTACCAAAATTAAGGAAAAAACTGGTGTTAAAGCGAGCTTATCAACGGTGCAAAGAGTTATAAGAAAAGCAAGACATTTACGTAGACAGAATTTGAAAAAAAAACACCGCTTAATGGACTAAAAAAAGAAATGCGCTTAGATTTTGTTCAAATACACATTACATGGTCTGCTGAGTGGAAGTACGTAGTTTTTTCTGATGAAAAGAAATTTCAATTTAGAAGGGCCCGTTGGGTATAACTATTACTTTCACGATCTACGTAAAAAGGACCATTACTTGGATCGCTTGCACAGCCGAGAGGGAGGTGTGATGGTGTGGGGAGCTATAACCTACTATGACACCTGCGAATTGCAGTTTTTAACGTCACGTATGAATGCGGAAAACTATAAAAACGTTTTAGAAATAGCTTTTCCTCACTTCCAAAACATTCTTGGGGGTCTAGAGTGGCATATCCAACACTACAATGCCCCAATTCACACTGCCAGATCTGTAAAATCATGGATTCAAACGCAATAAGCTGACGTCTTTAAGTGGCCACCATACTTGCCCGACCTTAATATAATCGAGAACGTCTGGGGATGGTTGGCTAGAAAATTATACGAGTCCGGAAAGCAATACAGCACAAAAACAGAACTAATTGAAGGCATCAAACACGCTTGGTCCACCATTTCGTTGAAATACATTGAAAGTCTGTACAATTCCTTTCCCAATCGAATTTTCGAGGTGATGTCAAATATGGGCGAAACCACACATTACTAATTTTATTCAAAAGTTTTCAAAATATCATAAACTAGCAATAAAAAAGCATTCTTTTTACTTAGAAAACTAAATATATTGAAATTATCGTAAATAGCGTTATCCTGTTGACCAATTTTTGGTTACTTTTTTTAATATTCTTTTTCCAAAAATTTAATATAAAGTAGTAACAACATTTCAGTAGCCATTATTTTTTTATTTGAAGAAGAATTGATAAAAGTCAAATGCATAAAAGTCCATAGCACAAGTACTTTAGGTAGTATTTAACATTAGCGGAGAGTGTAAAGAGGGGCGCTAACCTGATGACGCGCAGCGTATTATACTCGTTCCCACACAAAATGTGAGACAAAAGCAACAAAATACATTAGAAAACAAAATTAAAATCCATACTATAATTAAATTACAATAAATTATTAATCTTAAATTTACGTCATTACGAGCAAGGTGACTAAGACAATTGTTTAGTGTAGTGTCTTAGAACAGAGTTTCTGGTGGGCATCGGACAAACATGCCTGGAGCCTACTGAAGCTTCCATTATTTATAAAATATTTTTTTATTTTTTATTGAAATGTATTGCTTATGGGGCCATTTTGTCTCTGCTTAAGATACTCTTCTGAAGACTTTTTTTCAAAGATAGTATTCAAAATCTTATATTCAAAGAGCTGTAAACTAAATGAGAATTATATCCCATTTAGTATATAGAAACCAAACAAAAGCATTCAAAAGTAATACATTCCTGTTTTTTTTTCAAATTTAAACTTTATTTTCCTGTTCTACTATAAGTACATTCAGCCCTCCAGCATTAGTCACTAACAGATGAATTTTTATTGCAACTGTTTTTCTTTAGAAAATAGATAAAGAAAAAATTTAAGATACTGGTCATATGGCTGTTTTACTGAACCAATATTTTTTAAAGAAACCGATACAAAATGATTTTCAATTTTTTATCGAGTTTTCGCTTTTCCCAAAGGGTTAATTTTATAACACTTAAGTGTTAAGACCTTCATCTAAGAACACCAGCCATTATACTTTGGCAAATACCAGCAAGATTGAAGATATTTACGTTTAAATAAATAACAAAGAATAACTTTTGCATAATAAATATTAGACAAGTGACAAGAAGTTAAATACAAACACATACTGTCGTTTTAACCACTCACCAAAATATTTTGAAAAATAAAAAGAAAAAAACTCTAAAAAACATTTCCTTTTTATGTGCATGTCCTTAAACTAACAAACCACACATTCCTAAGAAACATAAAGCAAAACTGCTTTAACAATTTGAGTATTGAGAAACTACAAGTTTAAGTTATAATAAAAGACTACAGACATAAAATCGTCCTTTTGCATTTCATCACTTGTTGTAATGGTGTGGCATAATGTAAAATGTAACAAAAGTCATCTAGAAAAGTGGTTATAAAAATAATGTTCAATTCAGTCATGCATACTCGTATTCCTCATTCGTGTAGATGATGATACGAGTTATCAACAAAATAAGGCATCATTTTTGAATTCCGTAAATTTTAAATAAGAAAAGTTTTCCATCATTTCAAGCATGATTTTTGTTGTTTTTAATATTTTTTAACAACTAATTATGGATGTGTTTTGCTTTTATGTGTCTGAGGTGGTGTAATATTTTCTTAAATTTCAAAAAAAAAAAATGAAAAAACCAAAATGCTGATAAAACTGAATTTCCTTTTTTTGGTGTATTTCAAAGTTTTTCTGTTGTAGTACATACATGTAACGGTAGTATTGTAACACGTATTTCCTGTCACTTTAAGAAACTACCGTTCCTGTTAACCCTTTGTATTATCCATATCCTTCCGTTTATAATAATTTTAGACAAATTCCTTGTTTGTTTTTGCCTGAAAAGCATATTTACTCGTACAGCCAATAATATGAAATATGAGTTTGGGATTAAGAAAAGCAAACGATAGTTGGTTTATAGAACTCTTTAGAAATAGAAAAATGTATGAATGAATGAAACTTTATTAAAACGAAAATGTTTGAAAGAGTAAATTCTTTTTCATTTTTCAAACGATAAACTTTTCAAATTTATAGTCTCCATAGTCTAGTAGTCGCCGTGGTCTAGTGGTTAGTGTGTTGGCTTACTAAGACATGGGCCCCGGGTTCGACTCCAGGCTCCGACATCTTCAAAAAAAGAAATATGAAAAAAATATTTCTTTCGGCGACTACCTCTCAGCAGTCTACTGGCAAAAGCTCTGAGAGTAAATAATTGCCATGAACAAGCTTCTCAAGTCTGTCGTTCGGAGTCGACATTAAACTGTAGGTCCCGGTACTCATGGATAAAAATTGACACACACAACATGAGTGCTGCGAGAAGCTAGGCCGTAATCCTGACACAGGGTTGTAAAGGCCAGTTATGTATGTATGTATGTATAGTCTAGTATATAATGGTTTGCTTTATTAGACAAGAGCTCCCGGATCAAAATCCAGCTCTTTCAGCGGCCACCCCTTAGCAGTCTTCCGGCAAAGCAATGAGAGTAACTGATTGCCATAAACAAGCTTTTCTAGTCTGTCGTTCAGACTTTACAAGACTATTAAGCGCTTTTAATCATTTCCCACGTTGTAGGGCTTGATGTTTCCTATGGCATTAGTCACACTTGTCCTATTTAATTTTAATTTTTTTATTGCTTTTTGTAATTTAAAATTAATTTTTTTGTTTTACTTTATTTATAGATTTAAAACGAAAAAAAAAACTAAAACAAGGAGTGCCTTGTTATCACACATTCATTTCTCATATCACATCAATTTATATCACTTTAGTTTTATGACTTGGCTGCTATTTCTTTTTTTTTTCAAGAAACATAAAATTTATTTCATTTTTGTGCTTCTTTTCTTACGTAAATTTATTTTAATTTCATTTTAAGGACTCAAAAAGCATTTTATAGTCTAAACATATGTACGATTACGATTACCATGCATTAGTTTTGCATGTTTTACGATTCGACGAGTAACGAACATAAAAATTCGTAAACAAAAGTCACTACTTTATGAGGTGGGGTACAGAGGCGTAAACGAAAGAGGTCATAAAAATTTTAACTGGAAGGTTGGTCTTTCGTAAAAATACAGAAATAGAATAAATAGATAAAACATTGAAATAAATAATAATAAAGAGAAATGAAATAAAATTCATTGAAATGCAAAACTTAATTAGGAAACCGATGCCACAATGTCTGCTTATGGAAATTTTCAGTGCACTGAAAAAAATTTTTTGTGCAGTGTTTGATTAAAATAAAAAATAAAAAGAGAAAGTTGAGAGCATAATTCGTTCAATCTCACTAAAGTAATGGATATTCTAAACCATATAAATTATTGTTAAGTTTTTTGAGTTTTTAATAGAGTGAAGTCTGTGACTACCTGGCACCCGTATAAACAAGTTGTAAACCTGAGACATAATCCAATATCTTCTTTATTTCTTTCGGGGACTACCTTTCAGCAGTCTTCTGGCAAAAGCTCTGGGTGTAATTGATTGCCTTGAAAGAAGAGAGAAGCTAGGCCGTAATCCTGACACAGGGTTGTAAAGGCCAGTTATGTATGTATGTATGTATAGGGACAAGCCCTTAACAGTATACCCACTAGAAGCCAATATGGAAAATTTGTTCGTGAAATACCGGCACATATTTTGTTGAGAATATGTCCAAAATTGAGCCCAGCGTATGAACCATTTAAAATTGGTTCAAACCTCAGCTCCTACATGTTGAAAAATAGAAATTTGAAAAGAAAATATTTCTTTCGGCGACTACCTCTTAGCAGTCTTCTGGCAAAAGCTTTGACAGTAACCGATTGTCATGAACAAGCTTCTCAAGTCTGTAGTTCGGAGTCGACGGCAAAGTGTAGGTCCCGGTACTCATGGATAGAAATTGGCAAACACAATAAGGGTGCCGCGAGAAGCTAAGCCGTTACCCTGAAATAGGTTTTAATGGCCTATTATGTATGAACCATTTGAGGCGTAGTTGCGGTCAACATTTATCATCTTTATACACTGAATTATGCAAATCTTTCTTGAAGATATCCTATATTTCCCAAAAATGTATGTCCGAAGCTGAAAGCTCTTAAAAAATCACCTGCTACATAAATATGTAAATATTTGTGGGCTTTCTTTTTTCAGTGTATTCTACTATGCGTACTGAGTATGTATTCTACATATGTATATATTTGTGATAAGTAAAGTTCACTCAACATTTTTCGTTTAAAATTTAAATTTTTATTTTTAGTTTTAAAACCAAATAATCTACACAAGTCATAAATTAGCCATTAGTTAAGCTTTATTTAAAATTATTAATAAAAATATACCTGAATGTTTGTAAACAAGAAACCTTGGCACTGCATTAGCGTAAAATATTATTTTTAGATAATCGTAAATGAAAGAAATTTTTGTAATAAACAGGTGTAAGAATTTTTATTACACATGTACTATGTACAGATCTACTGAGGGTTCAGAGCTAACGCGTACGCAGCTTATCGAAGTTAATAATTTTGGGTCTGTCTACACATTACACATTGTAACATAATTAATTATAATTACTAGTGAAGTGGAAACATATCGATATACTCTCGAAACTCGTAGTTATAAGCTGTCAATATAAATATTATTTTTATTTAATTATTGCCTTTTTGGTTTTCTGTTAAACACAAGCGATTGTCTAATCAAATAAATTGATTACTTTGTTAGGCAAGAAGAAAAGAAACCCCTTTTTATTTCATTGCTCGTATCAATTAAAACTCTAGGGTTACACAATTAAATCTATAACATGTGTTTAGTTATTTTATTTTGAATCACACACCGGCTTAATTACTCGTATGTATAGAAAAATATTTTGTGGTAGACAAAAAAAAAATTAAAAATAACCCCTTACTTTTATTTAAGAGTATGACTTTAACCCATTAAGTGTTATGCTGTGATTTTTGTGGTTACCACCTTAAAACAGTACAACAGTACTGAAAGTACTTAGTTTTGATTGTTCCACTAATAAAAACAAAAGAAAATAATTATTTATTTTGAATTTCTTCTTGCTGATAATGAATAATGATGTTATTTAATGCTTTGACATTTCAAAAAACAAAATTGAATTGAAAGTAGAGAAATTAATTGAAATTGTTATGGTTTGAGCAATAATACCACATACTATTAATGAATGGAAAAACCCCTCTAAAACTATTAATAGTTTTATTTGATTTGTTTTAAGGAGAAGTACAGAAAAAAAAGAGCGATCCTATGATAAATGATTATTTTTATACGTTTTTGTTTAAATACCAAAAAAGCCACTTAAGTTGCTAATGCCATATAGATATTTGTATAGGTTTATAAACCTACTCTTTAGTTATGTATATATTCATTAAGGGTTTTTGTTAATTAAAAAAATTTAATAAAAATTAAAAAGAAAAGAAAAAACCAGATACAAAATGCAGTACTTACCACAATTTCCGTTTGCGTATTAGCTGTGGAAGAAGAAAGAAGAGGAAAATTATTAATTAATTTCGTTAAAACAAAAAAATAATAATAATATTTTACGCCACAACAGAATTAAAGCAAAAAATCCTAGTAAAGGAATGATAATAATGAGCAGCAAAAACAAAGGCTCCACAGTTTCACTGGAGTCGGAGTTGCAACAAAAATTTGCCACCAGCTTTACAAAATTCTAATACGAGTATTTCGAAAATGCGCAAAAATTTTTTTAAATATTTAAATATTTTTTAACGTAAAATTCTTCAATATTGGCGGCATATTATTCTATAGATCAATATGACAAAGTAGTTTTGCATTTATTTTGTGAGAATTACTTAATTCAAGTACCCAATTTAATGGTTCAAGCGTGGGTCCCAATTGCATTAGCGGAACTAATACTCAGTGATTAATCTATTGTAGTTATGGTTAATTAGAAAGCCCTACACATTTAATTGTCATCACATGTTATGCCGTTCAAACTTGTTCGACAAGGACATACTAAGACAATGTAAAATAAGTTGAAGTAAACCTTTGCATTGCAATGGCAAATTAACATGTCAACACATGCGACATATGATCTTCATAATGAATTCTGATCATATGTTTTGCATTATTATACCTAAAAAATAAAACCGCTCATAAATTAGGCATTTTTAGAACCGAATATTTTATATTTAATATTTTTATTCTAATTAAATTTGGGTGATTATTATTAAATAATAAAATATTATTGTAATATATAAATAAAACAAAACGAAAGGTAACACTACCAGTAGTATTACGTATACAATGTATATATAGTATAGTTTAACAAACGCCAGTTATATAAATATAAAAATATAACCTATAAGACTGCGTGATGTAGCGAATATTAATTAAAAAGTATTAAAAACATTCATGAACATGGTATTTAACACAACGAGTAACAACAGCTTAGCCGATTTGCAATAACATGCTAAGCCACTATGATGACTTTGCATGACATGGCAGGACACTGTGTTTGAGATAATATGATATAGCTCGGCTGAATTTCGAACATTTCAGGCAATTTTAGTTCAGGCTACACGGTGGAGCTTTACAAATTTGAAGATCGAACTTATCACTGAACTAAAATATTTTCTTACTTTTGTTAACACATATATGACTAACCGAGCTATAATGACTAATATGCCATTTAAAGAAGTAAATAAAAGTCCGAGTGTTACTCACCGAATAACATAAAATTACGAGTTAAGGATGTCTTATATGAATGAGATATTCGTACGAAGCACATACAGTTCAAAGACGAGTAATGTAGTATTACTACACTTCATCAAACATACATAATTCATGGGGCCATTTAAAAGTTTGATTTTGAAAAACATTAAACGAGCAGGTGTAGTCCAAGAAATGTTGCTTAAACTTAGTAGAAAATAGCTCAGACATAGAAACGGTTTTAGCTAAATTTAAAATAGACTTTTACTATACATTAAATAAAGACAAAACGAGCAACGTTCTGTAAGCTAGAAATTAAATATAAAATTCCAGATGCTGTGAAACAATTATCAATAGAACGAATATTTTCTGTTTTCAGAATCATCAGTTACAATTTTGAGAGCATCAATGAAGCCGAATGGCGAATTTTTAAGTTTAGTAATAGAGGCCCGGTTAGTCGGGAGTCAAGTGTATTCAATTTTTAAATATTTCCAGTTTTATTACTTTAGGTTTCCCGTATAATGGTATTGCATTTATTATAATCAATATTTAGACATTTTTCGGACCCATTTATTTAGTAGTGCGCAGAAAATTGGATTTATAGGTAATGGACAACAAAGCAAAATTGAAGTTTTATCAGGGCAATGACTTAAAGCATAAGTCACAATGTAATCATTAAAGGTCTGCATGAATGTTTTGCTTTTCTACCAATTTAGAATGATTCGAGAAGTGAACTCTAAATGAGTGTAAATTAGAGCATCGAAACAAATATTCATTCTATTCATTTTGCAGCCAACGAAACGAATCTAAATGAACAGCCTCAATAAAAGAATAGAATAGAATACAATAAATCTAAATTTACTCTCATAATTTTCAATTATTATGGAGACATTCGAATGTCTTGGAATGTCTTGAATTTCCTTATGCTTCATGTCTCTCATGTCTCCATACTCTCTTGTCTCCATTCTTTCATTATTAACATTCTAACGACAACAACCACTTTTTATGTTTGTTTTATTCGTTTCGCTTTTACAAATTAGAGTTGGAAGTGTGTTTGATAATTTTAGAATGTCTTGAAGATCGTTTCAAACATACCCGTGCAGACCTTTAATAATCATCATTATAAAAGATTAAAGAGGATATTTAAAAAATAAAATATTATTTTGCATTTGAAGCCGTAATTTAAAAATTTCAGGTGTTAAGTGTTACAACTATTTTTGGGGGACTTTACATGCCTACATATTATAGACAAAAATAAACGATTGACAATTATATTCATTTAATGTACCAGCTGAAAGTTTATTTAAAATTAATGGATTTGTACATAGAATCATTTAGGGCTTCCAAATACATATATACAGTTGCACAGTAAAGTCTGCATACCCCCTTGAAAAACGATGTTTTGATTTATCTGCGAACAAGGCAGCAGTAAAATATATTCCAAACAAATTCAAACTAACAACAACAACAAAATTTTGAGAAAAAAATTTAATGCCAAAAACATTAATTAACAAAAATTAAAAAAATTCATTTTTTAAACACAGAAAAGTCTGCATACGGCTATGTCGAAAAGTAGATATAATACAACCCTGTTCTTAAACAGTGCTACTAACCACTTCAGGTGTCTTTACTAAATACTATTAGTAGAAATGAAGTTCTAGTGTTCGATGTTAACATTGTACTTTTTCTTATTTAACCCAAATGGGTAAAGAGATCTGTGTTCAAGTACGTGAGCTTATTTTAAAGTATAATAAAGAAAATAAATCATTAAAAGAGATTGGAAAACTAGTTGGGCATCCAAAATCAAGCATTCAGACAATAATTCGAAAGTATAAACAAACAAAAAGTGAGGCAACCAAACCAAGAAGTGGTCGCCCACCGAAACTGACTCCGCCTGCAAGGCGCCAAATTTTGTTATATGTTGAAGAAAACCCTAAAATTACCGCAATAGATATTGCAAATACTTTAAAAAGCCAGGATATTGCTTCAGTGCATCCAGAAACGGTGAGACATCTATTGAGAAGTAACCGTGTACCTCGAAAGAAACCCTTTATAAGTAAAATAAATGTGCAAAAACTTGTCGAATTTGCTAAGAAATACATTGATAAAGATGAAGGTTTTTGGGCAAATGTTTTATTTACTGACGAAAGCAAGTTCAACTTGTTTGATTTAGCCTGAAAATAAAAAGTATGGCGTCGGAATAATGAAGCACTATTAAGCAAAAATTTGCTTCCTACAGTGAAACACGGTGGGTGGAGGCTCCGTTATGGTATGGGTGTGCATGATGGCGGCTGGAGTGGGCAATTTAGCATTTATCGATATTAATATGGATCGCATGGTATATTTGAATATTTTTAAAGGTAATCCACGGCAATCCACGCATAAATTGTGTCTTACAGAAGGTTGGTACTTTCAACAAGACAATGACCCAAAACATACCGCTGGTGTTGTTAAAGAATCGCTACTCTATAAAATGTCTCATGAACTTCATTTTATCCCCAGTCAACGTATTTCAACCCCATTGAGAATTTATGGGATGAACTAGACCTTCGGGTTAGAAAAAGGAACAATAAAAATAAACAGGACCTTAAAAACGCTCTGCTTGAAAAATTGAATTTAATTTCAAATAATTACACAAAAATATTAGTAAATTCTTTGAAAAATAGATTAAATGCTGTCATACAAAGGCAAGGCGGGCCCACAAAATATTAATTTTGTTTACTTTTGCTTTTATTTTTAAGTAAAATTAATTTTCTGTACAAAGTATGTAGACTTTTCTGTGTTTAAAAAATGACCTTTATTAATTTTTAATAATAAATGTTTTGGAAAACAAATTGTTTCTCAAAATTTTGTTGTTGTTGTTAGTATGAAATTGTTTAAAATGTATTTTGCTGTTGCATTGTTCGTAGATAGCTCAAAATATCGTTTTTTAAGGGGGTATGCAGACTTAACTGTGCCACTGTACATCATTCTGCTGTTTAAAAAGTTTAAAAATTTTTAAAAATTGTTATTTTAATAAAAATTATAGTAAATCTGTTTTCTTTTTTGTTATAACTTTTATTAAATAAAAAGTTTAAATGACCTAATTATTAGCAAATAAAGTGACTAAAAATCTTAACTCGGGCACTATTATGATTTAATTTTGGTGTACGGGATCAAACCTACATATTATTTGTAATACAACAACAATTCTCTATTGACAACCTCGTAATAATAGTACCTGGATTTTGTTCCTTTATTTTTCAGAATTTAACAACTCACTTATTAATAAAATATTTTTGCAAAAATACTTTTTGCTATTTTTTATCATTCTCAAGAGAGAATCTGAATACGTACATTCATATCTAAATTATATATTTATGTATGTTTCTGTTATTTTTGTTATTTAATGGTTTGTTATTTTTTATTTTTGATATTTTTAAAATCAATTTATTTATTAAAGTACCACCGTATATACTTAACATGGTATGTATGTATGTATGTACTCGTGCTTATTGCAGATTTACCCATTTAGTACTTTTGATACAAAATCAGTGTTTTGTAAATGGGAGTGAGAGAGATATACTCGTACATGGTGAGAGACACAAAGTAGATTGATTTACTCGTCAAATTAGCAAGAGGTAAATGTTTAAGCAATAATTGCTTACTAGAACATAATTTGCTATACACTTCCAAAAGTATGTACACACATATATACATACATATGTATGCACAAACAACAAATATACAAAGTCAAATTGTTACTTCACCACTCTTGCATTAAAAACTACTAAAAACTAGTAAAAGCTTTCTTGAATTCCACTAACAAATATTATTTTCTACCAAAAAAAAAAGCAACAAAAACCGTTATACATACAAAAAAATGACTCTCTTACACAAGTGGAAATAAAAGCAAACAAATAAAAATTACCTTCTGAAAATTTGCAATAAACACGATGACATCATTTCGCGACACACGCACGCACAAATACTATTTTTTTAATTCTTTTTTATTTGTAATACAAATTTAAAGGAACTCTTTTACTTAAGAAAAAAACAACAAACACACACTTTTAAACTATTAATACTACTTTAAAACAACAAAATTATAATTTTATTAATTAATAATTATGACTTTTAATCTAAAAACACATACGACACTTAATTTTTGCGACTTTATTTCCCACGCTATAATGCAAACTAAATCATAGGTTACCACCACAAAGCATAGAAAGTGGTCGGCTTTTTTTTTTGAATAATAGAAGAGCAAGAGAAATATCAAGATTTATTTGGTGGGACGTATGTTATGTAGGTGTTGTTTTTATTTTAATAAAGATGTGCTCAAGTGGTGAAATTGCATATTAATATGTACAACTGTTACAAATAATTTAAGGTATTTTGTTGTTGACAATTTTAGTTTTTAAATTTTTTTTTTTTGAGAGTGAGAGATGTAAACGTAATAATAGTGAAAATATTAAATGCAATTTAAGAGTAATTATAAAAGAAAAAAACAAGCAAGTAGGTACTCATATTAGAAATTTATAGATTTCAATAAAGCAAGGAGAATAAAGTGCTGAATTGGCTTGTTGTTGTTAAGTAATAACTAAACAGGGTGTTTAGTAGGGAATCTATTTAGAACAGGGGTGAGCAACCTTTTTAATCAACGGGCCACTTATAAATTTTAAAATTTTTTGGCGGGCCGCACATAAATACTAATAATTTACAAAACTCTATTTATAATAAAAATTAGAATAAAAAAATATAAAATTTAATGCCAAAAAAAAGTATTTGCTTGAAATTTTTAATGAGAAATTTGGCACTGTTTTTTCGATACAACCTGATCAATATCAGCCGGAATTGATGAGGTAGGTACACAAAACACAAGTTTCTAATCGTGCATTACTCAGTCTTGATCGGTGGTAATTGGTCGGTGGTCGGATTTATAAACATTCTCGATGTTTACTGAGAGAAATACATTTTTTACATCAGTATTATTCTGCATGTCCATCACTTCCCTTTGAAAGTCTTCGGGAACTGTATCCACATCGAAAATTAATGGTTAGGAAAACATTTTCATGGAAACTGCTCTCTTCTCAGTTTCTTCGTTATTGAAATTCGTTGATTAATGTGTCTATATATTATGCGTATTTTTGAGAAGCAGCAACATTTGTTTGGCGGGCCGCATAAATAGGTGGAAAGAGCCGCAAGCGGCCCGCGGGCCGCGTGTTGCTCATCCCTGATTTAGAACAAGAAAGAAAGGACGAAAAAATATAAAAGATGTTATATAGCACTGGGATGTGAATTTTTACGAACGTAATTTGGTTGAAACATTCTGAGTTTAAAATATTTATTTTCAAGTTGTTAAGCTTCCAATCATATTTTACAAATAATAATTTTTGATGAGCTGCTCTGTTAGTTATGCTTTTTTGATTTTCTTATAAAGCCTTTTTTGTTTCAATTATACTTAAAAGATTTGTTTGGGTAAAAAACAGAAAAAATTCGTTTCAAATTACATGCCTGCTGTTTAAATGTTTCCTTTTTGTTAAAGGATCTTGTGTTTTGTTGCTTCGATTTTTGTTGAAATTTCAATAGAATCCTTTAATCCATACATAAGAGTTTATAAAATAATTGAATTTAAAATTACATACTGAATTGAGGGATATTTTAAAATAAATATTTATATGATTTACAAAAAGAAAAAAAAACAAAAAATGCATTTTTAATGCTATCAACTTGACAACGTGTGTCCCACGCAAACGTTTTCTTTTGTGGCAAGATTGACAGCAACTTGTGCGGAAATGAAGACACGTTTTCTCTCTTCATCTTTTTTTTTATTTTAATTTTCTTTAAAAATAAAACGATTTAATTTTATTATATTGTGGTAGTTTTTAAAATTTTAAATGATGAAAAAGAAAAGAATTATGCCTTAAAGTGGCGCCATTATACCAGCCATTGTTATAAGTTTGACAGTTAATTGACGTATTACTTGTGTTGCTAATATACTCTCTGGAGAGCAAAACATAAAGAAAACGTTACATATGTGTGCTAAACAGAAGCATTCATCTCAAAAATGTTTATTTTCCATACAATTTTAAATAAAAATTAAATGGGAAATATAAGTTTTCAACAGCCTATCAGTCTTTTCTGTAAACATTTTTATAGCCAAGCTAAGACTTTCGTTTTCTGTTTATGAAAATGGTGAAAAAATAAAAGAAAAATGCCTTTTAAATGAATTTAAAATGCTTGTGAGTTTGAAATGGTTTTGAAAACAATAATAAAATGAAAGTTAAAAAAGTTGTGGTTTAAGCCATTTTAACTTAACTTATGACTATTTTAAACTGTCCTTGATTTTTTGCAACCACCCTTTATGTTTTCTTCTACTCATAGTGCGAAAGGTTTATTAGTAAAACAAATAAAATTCAATCATGCAATGAAATATTAAAAAAACGTTTTTAAAATCCTTGTTAACAGTTTTTTAATAACGCAATAGAACAAATAGAATAAATATACCATTTTAAGTCATACCGCCCGCCTACTTTTTTAAATGCATAATGAAATGTGAAAAATTATATGTTTTTGTGCTTTTTTTTCTTACCATTTATAGAGAAGACGACTGACTACACATGACTTTGTTTGTTTTCTAAGCCAAACGTAATAATTATTGTAGACTGAATTACATGCCAGGATAATAAATTACTGTTATGAAACCCGCATAAAAAGCATCAGGTGGAAATCCGCATGTCTATTTAAAATGTTTGATTATAAGGAGTAGTCTGTTGTTGGAGTGGGTGTTTTTCTTTATTCCAATGCCTAAAACGAATGTGTTGTCTTTTTTATTATAAACCAATAGAGGAAATAAGACACAGTAACAACATATGACAATAACTTTTGCATGCAATTAGTAATGGAAATTGAAAAAAAAAAAAAAATAGAAAAAATAGTATAAAACTCCCATATACTATATAGTCCTTGTGGAAGAAAATTATATGGAAGTATAACTAAAGGAAAATAATTTTGTTAAATAAATATTTATAAAACATAAATGGTGTAATAGAAAATATTTAAAAGGTTTTTTTTTTGATGGGTAAGTGAATAAAGTTTTTTCCAAATGAATAAAAAAAAGTAATTTGATAAATGATTTAAGAACTTTTTTTAAATTGTTTTTAAAAATCTCCATTTCAGTACGCTTTTATCTTATCACACTAACATGAACATAAAGGCCGAGTTCCTAAACTCAAGTTGCAAAGCATAAACTCATACTTATAATGTATGGCAATGCCTAATGTTCCTTTTTGTATGCCAAACCAGTTTAATCAGTATTAGCTGTCAGAACCACGAATTCATTTTATTTTGTATGCAATCTGTTGTTATTTATTTATATTTTTATCAGAGTGGGCAAACAAACAAAACATTTCGCAAACGTTACCACAAAGTCATAAACTTTTTAAATTTTTTTTAATCGTATTGTACATGAGTTTTGCTCAATGAGAAAATACTTTCTAAATGAGAAAGAGCGCAAACGAAAAAAATTCGCTTTTTACTCTTGAGCTTGCTTTGTTATTCCGTTAAATTCGTATAATTTGCTCTTTTTTCTCTTCTTCTTTTCTTTTTCTTCTCATTTGAGTTAGTGTATTTGTAGTACTCAAAAGAAAAACAATTCACAAAACTAAATGGGAACATCACTCTCACTGTTTTTGTTTTGTTTTTGTATTACTCATTGTAAAGAACAAAACAAAATGAGATCAAACGTTTTGTGTTGTTTATTTTCCTACTCTTATTTTTATAGAGACAGTGTTTCTCACACTCACTTAGTGGACACGGGAGAGAAAAGATTTTAATTTGCGCTCAGACTCCGACTTGAACCCGATTTTGTTAGCAAAAAGTGAAAGCGAATAATTATTTGGAAAACAATCTTCTTCTAGTATTTTATAGCTTGTTTTATTAAATCAATATTGTTTGATGAATTAGATTTTGAACTTAAAACCTTCAGTACCTACTAGCCAATAACACAAATAAATTACTCATTTTCTCATTTGTCAATCATATTCATCTGACCGTAGGTCGAGCCTTTTGGAGATCGGAATGAGAATGCAGAATATTAATGACAAACTCTCCCCTAAGTGCTGACATTAAAAATAAAATATAAAACATTTCTCTGCAATGCAATGTTGGTGCTAAAACATACTTTGCATTGCATATGCAAATTTTCAAATTATGCTTTGCAACTTGCGTATAGTTAGTCGGCCATTCATATACATACATAATACAAACAACACTAACAAACTACCCCAAATTGTTTTGAAACTCAGTTATCAGTTCATACAACTTAAGGTGTGTTTACAAGGCACACATTTTTGTCGCCAAAAGTGGAACCGCTTTAATATATGCTCATATACTTATATACTACCCTAACCAAACAATTGAGCGGTACGAATCCGCTATTATTTTCGTTTATTATTTTACTTAAAATCTATATTATGGGCCGGATTAAAATAAAAAGATTATTTTTCTAAATACAAATTATTGTTTTATTCAAACCGCAAGTATAAAATTTAAATCAGCCTTTAACTTATTCATCAGATACCTTTGTGCTAGAAATACTTCCCTCTGTCTGACCTTCTAAGTATGTACAAGCCCTTTATCCGATCCAAGATGGAATACAACGCTCATGTATGGACCGAGGTTTGAGAGTCTATTTTGAGACTTCTCTAACTCTTACCAAATAAGGCGAATGTGCTTATCAATGACGGTGGGGTATCAAGCTCTATCGATTAATTGGAGCATCAACTCAATGTGGAGTG
The DNA here is from genome assembly GCA_963576795.1 of Metopia argyrocephala. NCBI lineage: Eukaryota > Metazoa > Arthropoda > Insecta > Diptera > Sarcophagidae > Metopia > Metopia argyrocephala. The sequence goes on from OY756210.1 coordinate 100,836,118, forward strand.
CGTTTCACTGTTCTATCGGTAGGTAGGGGAGGGGGGTGCTCTGATGAATTAAAGCAGTTGATAACCGCATTTTTTACGGACTAGTAGTAACTCTCTCAGAACACAACCTTCTGTAGTTGCTTGTCTAGTGAATTGCACAATGCATTATAGAGAAAATTCATTCTTTAGCCGCTTGAGTAAGCGTAATTCCCTGAATGCTAGACTGAATATATGAAAAAAAAATCTGAGAAAGGTTTGTAATGGTCAATTATGTCTGCATGAAGATTTGGACTTTGCAATATTTGCATTGGAATAAACCAACATAAATTTCCCTAGACCAGCACAATGTATCGCATGAATTGGGGTTATTCCCTGAGTACTGGCTTCAATACATAACAAACAAAAACATTTTGACCATTAGGGTTTCATACTATTTTAAAAATTTAAATTTTCTCTGTTCTACAATCGATCTACGGGTCGATGTACATACTTTTATTACCTCTTATATGAAGGAACATCCCCTCTGGCATTGATAACTGCAACGTTCCATGCATTCCATCGACTCAAATTATTCTTGAAGAAAAATAGGATCCCATATTTTTCTTTTAAGACCTGACAGGGTTGTTTTTGGATCAGCTCTTGGTCGTCTCTTCATAATGCCTCAAATTGACTTAATGAAATTCAAGTTGATGCCAAGTCGAATTCTAGACGATGAACGCTCTAAATCATTGATGTTTTTCTCGCGACATCGTTTCTTATCTGTTCAGAGGTGTGAGCTGGAACTCCAACTTGTTGAAACCTGCACTCATCAAAAATAACTAAGTTTGTCACAGATGACAAAAATAATGTAAGTGACTTAAACAGTTATGTACCGCGTAGCATTTACTGTCGATGCCATAAAACAAAGAATTTTCTAACTTTTTTTCGTTGGGTACACTTGGTTGCCATTTCAAACAAACATATAAATATGCCTCATATTATACATTTGTGGGTGTGGTCCAATTGACTATTTTTCTTAAATTTATTTATATAAAATGACGCCTTACAAATACGACAAGTATCTGTCCATTTGATAATCACTCAAAGGCCTTCACCCTTGAATGGTCAAAAGCAATTGCCCCATCTGTCGTTGGATGTTTATCGTGATAAGGATCTTTGCTAAGTAGATGGTGCTTTTCACCTGATCATTGTTTTTTTTTTATGGAATAGAGTGGAATGTTAGGGAGAGGTATCTTAGAGTGGTTGGAAGTAAGTTAGAAGGTAGCGCTCTACTCCTAATCTTACACTGTATTGTTACAAATTTAGTGCAACAATGTATTCACCGTCAATTTATATAAAAACCTTTTTTTGTTGTGACATTTGCGTTATAAAAAAGAAATTACTTTTTCCCTTCAACAATTTCACCTCCTCCAAACACAAATATGGTGATGGATTCAGTAAAAAAAAGCCAAATGACTTTAACACACCGCATTGCATAGTTTCAATACAAAGTTGGCAAAGTCATCTGTTGACAACATAAAAGAATATTATTTTTACAACTTCACATGGCAAGCTCGTCTAAACCAACAACAATTATGAAAAACAAATAAATATTAGTTGTTGTAGTAAGTAGTTGACATTTTGTAAAGTCGTAAAAACTACTGCCACAGACACAATACAACATGGTTGGAGAACTACGAACACAAATCTTACGTACATACTTCTGTATTGATTGACTCACACCATTATTAGAAAGAAAGGTACATATATGAAGGGACATGATAAGGCATAGGTGGAATGCATGACAGAATGTATGACAATTGTAATGATTGCATTTATTGTAGTTTATGAGTTTATGGAGGAAACACAATTTAAATTATTCGTGCAGAACTAATCATCGTTATTTGCTAAAGTACACAGAAAAAAATATCAACAAAATTCAATCAACAAAGTGAGTTGTTAATGTGAAATTTTATTTTAAATATGTGTTTTATAAATACAATCAAATATTTTTTTGATATTACAAATATTACCATTTATTTTCAACAAATTATGCCTATTAAAATTGTTGTTATTATTTAAGCAATATTTTCAAAAACAAGAAGACTTAGTTATTAAAAAACAACAAAAACATATGAGATTTATAAAGAAGTTTAACAAAAATATTTATTGAAAGTGTTGAAATTTTGCCAACAATTGGGTTGTTAACCACATTTGTTGAAAAAAGATGGTACCGTTACATTTTTTTCTTTTTCTCAAAGTAAACTTTGACAAAAAAATAAAATAAATTATTACGGTACCATACATTTTCAATAAAAACGATTAAATAAATTTTTTGTTGAATTCTTTGCTTTAGGTTAGTTGCGCATATTTAGTACAAAAACAACATTATAAAAATTAGGAGTGACGTGGTGTAATGGTTAGAGCGCTTGCATACAACACACAACAGCCCAGGTTCAAATCCCAGCAAAGGAGAAAATAAAGATGATTTAATTAAAAAAAAAGATTGATAAAATAGTGCAAGAAAAATATTTACTGAAAGTCTTGTAATCTTTTCAACAAATAGTTTGTTAACCACAATAATTGAAAAAACATGGTACCGTTGCATTTTTTTTTTCTTTTCTTAAGGAAACTTACAATTGTCGTATTTGGATTTACAAAAACCGTTGTTAGCGCAAAATTGAATAATATTTTAATTGTATATACAAAAAAATTTGTTGTATTTACAATCTAGTTTTTTCTGTGTATGTTTTACAAAAATAAAAAAAATACAAAAAAATCTACTAAAATTGCGCAATTAAAATAAACAAAACGATACATACATATGTGTAAGTACATACACATCTATTTTTATAATGTAATTATTTACAATATTTTAGCTTTACATACATTCATTTGTATGTATGTATGTATCTATGTATGTAAACAGATATGTAAGAGCATTCAATTTAGTAATTCTAAGTCTGAAATAGAGAAGAGTGAATTGTATTTCAATTTATAATCATTATAAATTTCAGGATTATAAGCAGAGTTTTAAAGGAATGAAAACTATAATTAAATGCCTTCTTTATACGAAACATTTTTATTAATTTTTAAACAATTTTAAATTTTAATAAATCATGGCATTGGATTTAAAAATGAAAATCCAAAAAATTTTTACCTTTTGGTGTCGTGAAGACCACTGTCTGCCAGTTCTATCGAATATTAAATCGATATTACTGAATTTAAAAACATCAAAGTATACATACATATATAAATGGCCATTACCACCCTGTTTCAGAGTTACGGCCTAGCTTCTCGCAGCACTCATGTTGTGTGTGTCAATTTTTATAGACGAGTACCGGGACCTATAGTTTAAAGTCGACTACGAACGACAGACTTGAAACGCTTGTTCATGGCAATCAATTACTGCCAGAGCTTTTCCCAGAAGACTGCTAAGAGGTAGTCGCCGAAAGTATGTGATTTTCAAATCCAATTTATATTTCCTATTATACCCTCGAACAATTAAAAATATAAAACCGTAATAAAAAAAAATTTTGATTTCGGAAGATTAATATGATTAATATCTGATGTTAGCATGTGAACTTGATTTCGAGCAAAGGGCAGTTTTTGTCCAAGCGCAGTCGGTTTATTCATTTTGTAATCACTGTATGGCACGTAGCTCAATCATGCTTAAACAACCTATTCGTCATATAGTTGAACCAAAATTAATGATTTTATTCATGGTGCGCTAACGATCTCTATTTACCATAACTCAAGCAAGCTTCATATTCACTATAAAAATATGGAGGTTGTCTGATGATTGTTTGCTAAATAATTATAAAATTAATATTGAGTTTAAATATCCCTTATTTCTTATTTTATATTATAATATTATATATAAATATTTCGAGCGGAGTGGCTAAGATCATAAACTCAGTGTAGTATCGCAGACCCAGGGTCTCTGGTGGGAATCGAATCTTCTAACTAGCAATCTAGCACACTATCCACTGGACTACTGGGGGTACCCTTTTTGGATTTTCTAATCAATATTTTACAAGTTCATAATTTTCGAGAAATAATAATTACATGAAAAGCACCATATTTTTAAAAATCAAACCAAAGTATAGATCTCTGTTTTGACGGTTGTCAAATAGTGCTGGCAAACTATCGATAGTCGCGCCATTCGATGTTTTCGATAGTTGGTTCAAAAACTATCGATATTATCGATAGTATCGAATTCTTTTAGAAATGTTAAATTTCACGTTCCTCTTAGCACATAGACAAAACAGTCATACGAAGAACAAACTTGTTTCATATAAAATGACACGTTATTGTAAGTTAGCCATTCTTTTCGCTTGAAGTCCACAAGTCTGTTGTAATAGCTCAGATTTGCACTTCTTTGTATTGGTTGTATTGAACAAATTTACCATCATCACATTTTTCAGAGTGTTTCTTGAAGGCAACATGTAGCGGGCATTTAAGCATTTAATAAAATCTCGGAAACATGTATCCTTTACTATACTGAATGGCTGAAAATCATTGGCGACCAAAGTCATTAAACCAGTATGTAGTAGTTTTATAGGTTTTAGACTCTTTGACAAAATAGTGGATTGTGTTTGATTGTTTCGGCAGTTGGTTATGAGATGGATGGGCACGTTTTAGTTTGTCAAATAGGTTTGATGTGTGCCTCTAGTATAGTAAATTTTCGAACACAGCCGACATTGTGCATTTTCTTTATCTCTTTTGCTCTTAGAAAAAATTTCCAAACTTCCGAATTACCTCTGCGAGTTTTTTTAACTGTATAGCTTCAGTATTAACCTCAGTATTTTTGCTTTCTTTATCACGACTTATCTTGCTTGTTTCTATAAGCAGATGCAATTAAAAATATGTACAATACGAGTTAAGTTATTGCAACTTGAAAAAATCTGGCCTGTTGCAATTGTTGAAGCGATGATGGTTGAAAGCTAGAGAAATCTCTATAAGTAAATTAAATGCAACATTTAACGATAGTATCGCTATCGAAAAAATAACATCGATAGTCTAATAAAAATAGAACTATCGATAGTACTATCAATTGTTTGCCAGCTCTATTGTCAAGTGTACCAATATTGCCAGTACATTGGTGTGAACTGGTAATTTTTGTCTGACGAGGTTGCTAGAATAAGCATTGTCAGACCATTTTCAAGACACCAACTGATTGACGGACATTGATGCAATTGCCATCAGGAATTGGCAATCTTATGTTTATCGAGTCTATGATGAGAACATATGACTAACTCAACATTTTACGACAGAATGTTGTCCCTATAGTGTATTGATAGTGGGTTTGTCACACAACTCGAAAGATGCCTTAAAAATTGTGAAGAAGTGGTTGCATTACCATATCAGACCAAATTCGACCGACAGCCGATGATCTAAAGTTGACACTTCAGGACGAATCAAAATATTTGCATAAGTCACCCAAAAACTTGAGGACTTCATGTCTAGAACTCTAAGAGAGATATAGGTCTATATTGATTTGACGCCAAAAATCAGAGTATTTTTATAAGAAGTCGATTATTTTTTAAAAGATTTACCTTCTGTTTTTTATATATAGAATTCTAGAAGGATTGAAACAATACAATAGTTCAGACAACTCAGAATCAGTTTCATTATATCACTCCTATTAAAATCCCAGCAGAAATTACTGCATTTTGTAAGGGAGAAATCATGAACAATCACTTACTCGTGCGCATCAATAATGCATGATTTTTAAATGCAATAAGTCGCTAAAATGCAAATTTATTGCAACCAGTAAGCAAATAGTACAAAAAACCAAAAAGAATACCTTATCCTGTAGCATATTTAGAAGCTTTAATGTATAAAAAAGAATATAAGGCTTCCATTATTGCTTACAATTTTATTTATTGTTTCCAAATTTGAAAAATTTTCTGCTGGGATGCCTACGTTTCTTAAATAATATGAAGTACTTACTTTCGTGTCACGTTCACACTGAGTAAAAGTTCACAAGTTCAATATTAGCAGCCATATACATGCATACTGACAATGAGCCACTAAGTTGTTGTTTACGAAATATCGTATCATTTGTAAAGATATCGTCGTGCGGGAGTTTAGGTGCTCTATACGCCATTTTTTTAAACTGGTGATAATTTAGGTTTTTGACACCAAAATTTTTAAAATCTGCAATCCGTCGTCGGCTATTTATTTTCGAAACTTGACGAGATATCCTAAAACGGATTACAGATTTTAAAAATTTGGGGTCGAAAACCTAAAGTATCATCATTAACTCGGATAGAATACTTAAACTCCCGCACGACGATATGCATATCATGAACTTTTTATTCTTTTTCTATTTCTATACAAACAATATTATAAATTTACTAGTTAACTCGGCAAACGTTGTTTTGCCCTATAAATTTGCTCCAGGAAACATTTTTTAGTTTAAATAGTTTTGATACTTTCACTGAACTAGAAAAGTCAACATTGTCAGACATTGATTGCTCGTCTGCGTTACTAATAATTTTAATAAATGATTATCCGCCATTTTCGCTACTCCAGTTTAATAGTTGGGGATAGGGAGAAATATCCCCTGTATCGCCCCGCACTGACTATCTCTCATCTATCTTTTTGACCGATTCTCAGACCTACCCGAGATGCACACAAATTTTAATGAAAATCGGTCGAGCCATTTCGGAGGAGTTTGGCAACAAACACCACGACATGAGAATCTTATATATCGTATTAGATTTTGTGAAAGAATGTCGAAAAAAGGGGTGCTTTTCAAAGTACACAACTTGGCATCACTTTTTTCAGAGTTGATTTTTATTAAGTTGGCAGACCAAATTGGAAAATTGTTATGCATAAGATCTGTGCTAATAATCTGCTAAACAAAATCGGTATTCTAGTTAACTCGTTTGTCACTGCGTTCAACGAGCTGAAATCTGTAAGTTTTTATTGGTTTGAAACAAAAGATCTTCTTTATAATAAATCTGTTTAATTTGGTAGCGTTGTTGAAAAGTGGCAACAATGTGACAGTTCAGACAACTCAGAACTCATCGATTTTAATTACAGCAAAACGAATTAGGGTTTTTTCTTCAAGCATCCGTTCTCATATTGCTATATCTTCTAGGACACCTATTTTGACAAAACTGTTTATTTGTTCATATAAGTTGTACTATTAGAATGCCACACAATTGGAAATTTTGCATACAAACAAATTATTGATGTCATTCCTTCATTTCTCTGTCCTTTTACGATAACGAAGACATTATTACAGGAATATAATATAAATTTTTATGCGTGTAAATTGAAATTGAAATATTGATGATTTTGTCAATGACATATTCCATCCACATAACTTGAGTTAACATGATGATAAAATTTTATTTTTTTTTCTTCTTTATTTCTTCCTTTTTCTGTGTTTTATTACTCAAACAGCCGTTTTTCTATAAACGATGACATGCGAAGCCATAGGAGTCATCATCATATTGGCTCTAAAAGTCTCGTATATATGTATGATGTTGTTACAACTAAATTTATATCTAATACGAGTAGTTACGTATAGATAAATATGTAGAGTCTAGTCTCTATAAGTTATTCAAGCCTGAGTAGTTGTTACACGGTTGTAAAACAATCACTTTGAAAGGCTGTTAATAATCGTAGCACTCACTAGTAAAACGTTTCTTTTGAAACATGTTTTGTAATGTGGGTGGGTGGGTTGTTGATGTGAAATGTTTTATTGCAAAGAATCTTGTTGAGTTGAGTTTTGTGTCTTTTTGTAGTCGTATTTATACGATTGTCATTAAATTAATTTATAAATTTATAATTAATTTTCTAGACAAGTTTTGTAAATATTATTTTAGATTGAATTAATGGAATGTATAATTAAATTATTTATGATTTAAAATTTATTTAATGGCTTTATAAGGCTCAAATGATTTTTAAAATATCAATCATAAATGAAATATTTATAATTAAAATATATTCTGTTTTAAATAGATAACATTCAAATTACATATTTTCCTTCTCAGGGAAGCTTAATTAAAAAAAAAGAAATAAAAACGTATATTTAATATTTTATCAACTAAATGGGAATCATTTGAAGGTAAAATTTTTAACAAAAATATCGAAAACTAATAAAAAAAAACTGTAAGCAATGTATGATGCAAAGTAGCTTAAACGAATTGCAATATAAAACCAATACTTTGTTGTCCAAAATTATGTGTTAATATGAAAGGCAAATGTATGCCACGGCAGCAAACAACTGTTTTATTATCCGCTTGAATTCATTTTTAGTAGGCAGCTCGATGCAGCAAAAAAAAAAAGTGAAGTTAGTTTAGTAGTCGCCGTGGTCTAGTGGTTAGTGTGTTGGCCTACTAAGACATGAGCCCTGGGTTCGACACCCAGCTCTGACATCTTAAAGAAATAAAAGAAATATGAATAAAATATTTCTTTCGGCGACTACCTCTCAGCAGTCTTCTGGCAAAAGCTCTGAGAGAAATTAATTGCCATGAACAAGCTTCTCAAGTCTGTCGTTCGGAGTCGAGATTAAACTGTAGATCCCGGTACTCATGGATAAAAATTGACACACACAAGTGCTGCGAGAAGCTAGGCCGTAATCCTGACACAGGGTTGTAAAGGCCAGTTATGTATGTATGCATGAAGTTATTTTAAGTTAAAATTTGCCTTCAGGCAAAGAACACTTCGGTCATATTAAAAGAACAAAATTTTATCAACTAAATGGGAGTCATTTAAAAGAAAAACATCGACAACTCATCAAAAATCATAAGCACTGTTTGATAAAAAGAGGTTTTAAGGAATTCTACTATAAAAACAAACATTTTGTTGTAAAAAATCAATAACAATGACAAGAACTCCTAGTTCAAACCTCAGCTCTGACATTTTGAAAAAAGAAATATGAAAAAAAATATTTCTTTCGGCGACTACCTTTTAGCAGTCTTCGGGCAAAAGCTCTGAGAGTAACTAATTGCCATGAACAAGCTTCTTGTCGTTCGGAGTCGCCATTAAACTGTAGGTCCCGGTTCTCATGAATAAAAATTGACACATGCAACATGGGTGCTGCGGGAAGCTAGGTCGTAAAGCTGAAACAGGTTTGTAAAGGCCAATTATGCATGTATGTATGTATGCATGACTTGACAAAGAAAGCAAAAATTCTTTTAAGATGATTTTATTCTTAAAAGGGGGTGCGAGGCATAGTGAGTTAGAGCGTTCCCACAAAATCTCAAAAGGCCCAGGTTCAAATCCCAGCAAAGATGACAAATTAAAAAGTTATTTTGCTGTTTTCTACAATTATAATTTAAAAATAAGAGGGCCCACCTCCCCTCGCCAAGAAGTCCATCTATAAAGTAACCGCTCCCTGACATTCCACCTTGACAACAAAAAACGATTGATGAGGAGAAAAAGCACCACCTATTGGGAAGTAGCAGATAACAGCTAAAATCTACCTAGCGAAGGCACTCACCACAATCATCATATAACGATGGGGCAATAGCTGCTGATCATCTAAGGGTGAAGGTCTTTGAATGATTAATTCACAGCAAATTGTCTCTAAAGCGCTTAATAATACAAGAATGTTATAATGTGCCGTCCTTTCCACAAAAATTCCAATACAATTCACAGCAGTAGTAGGGGTTTACTCCTGGGTGTTGGTGTCAATAAATAAAAAATAATTCTCATTTAATTTTCAAAAAAAATTACTACGTTTAATTTATTTTCATAAGTTTTTTTTTTTTCCTTTCTGTGAAAAATAAGAGCTGAAATATATTAAATTTTGACGCGCTGTGGCCAATTAAATTTAATTTGTTGTGTCAAGAATTTTGTATGAATGTTTTCGTTGTAATATTTTTGACACATTGTTGCCACCAGCGGCCGCTTGCCGCTTACTTTAACCTTGGACTATAAATAATTTGTACTTTATTAGAAAACAATTTTATTTTAAGTTGTAATTCCATAACACTCTAAATATATTTGTAAAAATAATAAACATATTCAGATAGGACCTTGTATACATATGTTGGCAACGACTAAATATGTAATTTTTATTACTTCGACCAGTTCAATTGCTTATGGAAGTCCTCTGGCTGCTGCAAGAATACCAAGCTAACTTGACTTTAATATAGTATCGGATGCACTGAATCGGTCATTACAGAAAGTGTGTACGAAAATAAATATCTATCTTACCATGTACAGGCCGATTACTAACTCTAGAAATATAGATGAGGAAGAGGAATATATAGAATTAAAAAAAATGTAATGTAGCATTCACAACAGGACTCTACTTACGTAGATTTTTATTCAATTACTCTAAAGTAAAAAACTAGGCGTTTAATAACAGTTATATTAATTTACAATTCATCTACATATGCATCTTAACGTTTACATACCTCAATATGTATTAGTATTTTTATATTTTATTGCTCGTGCGACTATTTAAAAATAACTCATTTAATAATAATTCTCATTAAGATAATAATTTATATTTATATAATATAGTTTAAGATCTCAATTGAAGAGGGCAATCAGCAACCGAATGGAAAACTTTTTATTGCCATAGCTACGACTCACACTGAAGTGTGAGACCAACTCGATTAATACATTTTGTTTTGACGAAGGGGTCCCAGTGACCCACTTCTTCATTTACAAAGAGGTCTTTATGATCCACCTCTCCATTTACGAAGAGTTCTTTATTACCCACTTCTCTATATACGAAAAGATCCACGTGACCCATTTCTTTGAAGTAACCCAAACTAATCCGGGCACGAGCCTAAGCAGAAATTATCCGATCACAAGACATATCGAAACCTATCTTGGTTAATAAAGATTGCATTGTTTGTAATTATCCAGAAGGGTACTGAAAGAATTTTTCGTGTTCTTAACTTAGGATTCGTGGATTTGTTAGTAGATCCTAGATTCGACTGAGCTTTAGGGTTTTGGTAAGTAATTCCTGTATGAAATCAGCGCTATATGTTAAATTTAAGATATAACCAACATTGCGTGTTTCGGGTAAGATTTTATATGTTCAAATGATATGTTGATATCCGCAGTATTGCTGCGAATAGCCACTAGTCCACTTTTTTTATTGAAACCAATACTCAGGGGAGTAAACCCCTACTCATGCTGTGTATTGTATTGAATTTTGTAAATAATACGACTCAGAGATTTTTGTCCTTCTTGTTAGGCGCCTTACGCATGAGTCAATTTGTTGTGAATTGATGTGATCACTCAAAGGCCAATGTTATAACTTCAACAATGAATGATCCCATCTGACGTTGAATGTTAATTGTGGAGAGGATCTTCGTTAAGTAACTAGCTATTCTCTACTACTTTCTCCTAATCATTAGTTTTTTACTTCCAATGCGAAAGGACTTGTGGATGGACATTTTGGAGTGAGAGCGGGGGGAGACTTCTTATTATTTTTTTTTTTAAATTAAAATCTTGAAAAACCGTAAAATTGTAATTCTTTATTATTCTGCTTTGCTGGGATTTGAATCTGGGCTGCTTTGAGTTGTATGTGAGCGCTCTAAACACTATACTATGTAGTCCATACTTATAATATAATACATACACACGAGTATATGTAACCCGGCTTTTAGCCTGAGAGAATATGTTTTCAAATCTAACGCAGACAGACACCTTTCCGTTGACTTTGTGACCGTTGACCAATGAGCTATTAATTATTTTTTAATAATTTTAAGAGGAATAGCGTAGGGTTTTTACTTTCGATAGTTTACCGATCATTTATAAATATCAAGTTAATTTATTTCGATATAAACGTGTAAATTCATGTTCAACTATAGGGCCGTACAGCAATAAGTTTAAGACTTAACTCAATTAAAATTCCTGCTAGTTTTGGCGCAGATAAGAGATAAGAGGCCTTGTAGGGTTTTAAAAACTTATTCAGAAATAAGAATATTCAGGTTTTGATTTCATAAAATCTGTCTTTCTAAGTTTTTTTTTTAAATCACTTATTAACTAAGATTTTTTTTAAGAAAAAGCTATAGATTTAGACAATCTTATAAAAAAAAATGTCATACATTTATTTATTTATTTCGTATTTAATTGCTCTACAGCCAGACTCATTAATTCAATAACCCCATAAGTTCATTGAGTGCATCATTTATTTGATTATGAAAATAAAATTTTATTTTTACAACATTTACCAAATGTTTGTTTTTATAATCTAATAATTTACCTTTTTTATTATTATTACGAGTGTTACTGGGAAAAACAAAAAAGAAAAAAATTACATGAGTTCTGATGGAGAGATAAGTTTTTGAACAAATTTAACGCAATTTAATTGTAAGACCATCTCTAAACGTTGTTCATCAGTCTGTTCATTAATAATTATTTCAAATGAACATGCAATGTTTAAATAACTTGCCCGTTATGTAGAAAAAAAGAGAGAGAGAGAGTGAGAGTCAAGGCAAAGCAATTGGAAACTGTACCACATATTGTGGTGAAATAATATTAAAAACAAAAAAAGAAAACAATATTTGGAATATTAAAATGCATCCCTAAAATTATTGAAAATATTTGTTTCATAAAAACTAATGACAATTGAAAATGACAATGACATCGACATCGACACCAATAACATCACCACCACACAGCTCTGCATACGAGTAAACTTAAGTATTTGCTGCACTTGGCTGTTGATGCAACACGCAATGTTGAAAAGCCAGCCACCTACATGTACGCGTACTACTCCTTAATGCTTTACTTACATACACATGCGGGTGTAGTACTCGTGTTAAGCAATAGAAATAATTTTTTTTTCGTTCTTCCATGGCTTAACAATAAAATTATAAACTTTAATATGAATCACCCCTTAATTAAAAACAAAAAGGAAATGTTTGTCTTGAACCATATGTTAGACCTTAAAACCACCTCCTGCCTTTGAACGCTTGGCTTCTAATACGAGTGAGTATAACCATAGTTTTAAAATAATCATATTACTGTTGTATGTAAGTAATCGTATATAAAACATGCAATAAAAAGAAAAAAATATATTATTTTAATACCTGTACGAGTATCTGTATCTCTCTATCATCCCCCTACTTTTTACACGCACTCACTTGTTTCTAAAATCCTCTTTTGACTAAATGGCATATGTGCTCCTTTTCTGTCTATCTACAGAATTCTGTTTTATTTTATTAATTCCATCAAAATATTTTTGTATCATAAAACATAGTATTTTCAGAAAACAATTACAAATTTTTAAGAATCTTTTTTCACTCCCCCCCTGTTTATTTGCTTTCTTTTTCGGTTTAAATTTTAATCTTTAAAATTTTCTCTAGCAAAGAAGCAAAAAAAAAAGAAGAAAGAAAAGATTCAATTACTTTTTTACCTCCTGTCCAGTTCAGTTTTCTGTAGTTCTTAACCATTTTTCTTTTAAAAAGTATCCCGTAATTTAATTTTTTAATTTTTTTGTATTTCAATTGAGTATCTCTGTATGTCCATATGTTCATAAATGTATGTCTTATGGTTGTTCTTCTAAGTTTTTGATATGATTTATTAAATTTTAACGTAACATGACAGTGATGATATGGTTACGCAAGTTAAAAGCAAAAAAAAAAAAAAATTGAGAAAAACTTATTAAAAATTTCTGATTAAAAATTATTTTAAAAGTTCAGTAATACACAGAACAGCTTAACTCCATACATACATATATGACACCCTACAACACAATTTGTAATTCGAAAAACGAAGAACAACTATGAACTGAATAAACTCCTTAAACGTTAAACGCTAATGATATATAGAACGTAGATTTGAGAATATGATTTTGATATGATGAATCACCAGTAACTGATTGCCATGCAGTGGCGTAGCTACCTAGGGGCTAGGCGGGGCAGTGCCCGGGGCCCTCAAGCTCAGGGGGCCCTCAAATCCTTACCAGAAATATCGATCGAACTGAACTTTTGGAAATTTCTCCCACTTTCAAAATAAATATGACAGGGTGCAAGTTGCAACCCCATATTAATCATGACAACTCAGTTGAGATTAATTCAAAAGTTATGCATAGGGAATTCCCCTAAATTCTTCCTGTAGGTTGGCGGTGCTGCCAATTTGACGGATAGTGGGATGTGCGTTTTACTGTGAATTCGAGTTAAGATTGTTTTTCGAGAACGGTTAAAAAATTAATTCTGTATCAGGATTAAGTACGCTAATGTCAATAAACTTTTTTGTACTGGTCAGTATAGTGGTTTAATTTTATTTGATTTTAAGACTCATATTGATGTCTGTCAATAAATTGTGTCATATATAGATATTGGCTACAGCTCATTGTATAACGCGAAATATCGTGAAAAAATTCAAGTCACCTGCAGTAGGTACATTATTTCAGGTCCGCGGACAGGAAATCGTTCTTGGTCTCTACCGTTAAATGTGTTAATACTAACAATGGTAATTTTTTTCCCGGGAATTCCTCAACTACATTTGTTGCGTATAATTGTGTTTCTCTTTCCTATTTTACTTTTAATGTCGTCAGTGCACAGTGGATACCTACCTACTCGAGCACAATCTAATATTGTATTGTTTAAATAAATTAAAAAACTAAAATTATGGATAAAAAGAAGAAACCCAGTGGTGATTTTGAACGCGAACAATGCCAAGAAAGAGAAGATAGTACATCCGGCCAAAATATTTCTATTGACAGTGGCTTAAAAAATGTGGTAACAAGCTGAGTATAATTACATATATGGCGATATTTTCTTTTAATTTTTCTTAAAAGCTATATGTAATGAGTTAACGAGTATGTACAATGGTATATACAGAATTCGACTTTATTTCAGCAAAAACTTTCTTCTGATGTCAATATTTCGTTACTCCTTTGTACAGTTTCGTCAGGATTTAAGAAAAAATAATTCATGACAAAGCAACTAAACCAAAACATCAACAAAAGATTACATACATAGTAGGCCATTATAAACCCTTTATCAGAGTTACGTCAATTGCCCCAGTTTTAATCCATAAATACCGAAAACTACCGTATAACGTCAACTCCAAAGAACAGACTTGAGAAACTTGTTCATGGCAATCAGTTACGCTCAGAACTTTTGCCAGACGAAAGAAAAATTTTTTATATTTCCTTCTTTAAAAATTTCGGAGATGGGGCTTGAACCCACAGCTCTCCTTTAGTAAGCCAACATACTGCACACTACAGTAAGGCGATTAGATTACTCGTACTTTAATCCATATGCACATGTACATATAAGTCTCTTTGTAAGTCTGTTTGTTTTTTTGTTTGACAGTCAATCACACCTAAACGATTAAACCGATTTTGTTGAAATTTGAAACATAGTTAGACTTGACTACCGAAAGAGCAAAATTGGACGTGGGCGTGGTAATTGCCATACAAAGTAAATACTGGCTCAGTTAAGAAAATGCATCGTGCATTTCTTCCGTTTTATGGTCAGCTTGGGCTATATTTGGCAGCAAATTTACATTATTGGACATTGAACGTCTAACACGTATACATAGTGTAGGCAGGTAGACGTAAATATCGCAGCTATACCCGCACGTGTTATTGACAATTGTGAAGTGGGTCTCTGTTGCTCCACTAAGTGGAAAATTTTGCAGAAGGATTACATACATACATACATAATTGACCATTACCACCCTGCTTTAGAAGTACGGCCTATCAGAGAGATTACACTTTTTACAATCCAGTTGTTGTAAGAATTAAAGTTAGGCAAGCTACCATAATGGCTAACCGTGTCAAAGTTGGATGAAGAGCCGATTCTCTATCCGCAAGTCGTATTCAGCGGCGAAGCTCATTTAATATTTTTTAATATTTCTTTGCTTCAAGATGTCAGAGCCGGAGCTTGAACCAGAGCTCTTGTCATAGTAAGCCATCACACTAACCACCAGACTACGGCGACTACAAGAGATATACAGTGCGATGAAAAGGCTGAACCTGGCTGACATGTGATCTTAACAAGACAGTGCCACATGTCACATAGAATTCAAAACAATGGCCGAATTCAAACTCGAGTTATGTGAGCAGTTTAGTTATCGTTTGTGGCTGATCAATGGGCCGCCTAAGTCATGCGACTTAACACATTTAGATTATTTTTTGTAGGGCTATGCTAAGGCTCATGTTCATAGGGACAAGCCCCTAACGGTGAACGCACTGGGAGCTAAAATTGAATAATTTATTCGTGAAATACCGTTTGATAAGTAGGAAATATTTCGGCCGTATCCGCTTTCAATCATTCTAATTATTTATAAAAGCTCTCCGGTATTTTTTTTTTCTCAATTTGCAAAGTAGAAAAAACTCCTGGGAAATTTTTATTTATAATTGGAAATTAAATCAACTTTAACATTGAATTATGTAAAGGGTGATATTTTAGCTATTATCTTTTTGGCAACACTGATTTGACGCACGTTTCGTGTTTTGTTTCTCTGTCAAACATCTTCAGTTTGATCTATAATTTAACCATGAATTGTCTTACAAACGAACAACGCTTCCAAATTATTGAATTTTATTATCAAAATACGTGCTCTGTTAAGAAAGTTCATCGTGCGCTTCTTCCATTTTATGGTCAGTTTAATCGACCCACTGAATCGGCTTTTCGGGTTATTGTAACTAAATTTGGAGTGAAGACCAGCCAGAAGAATTGCAAGAGCTACCAATGCATCCAGAAAAGTCACAGTTTGGTGCGTTTTATGGGTCTGTGGTATCATTGGACCGTACTTCTTCAAAGATGATGCAAATCGTAACGTAACTGTGAATGGTGAGCGCAAGAGCTTGACTTGCATGACATGTGGTTCCAACAAGACGGTGCCACACGCCACATAGCATGCGTAACAATAGACTTATTGAGAGGCGAGTTCGGTGAACATTTTATTTCACGTTCGGGACTGGTCAATTGGCCGCCTAGATCGTGCCTTTAGACTATTTTTTGTGGGGCTATGTTTAAGCTCATGTCTATATAGCCAAGCCCGCTTCAATTGACGCATTGGAAGACAACATTGAAGCATTTATTCGTGAGATACCGGCCGAAATGTTGAAAAGATTATGCAAAAATTGGACTAAGCGGATGGACCATTTAAGGCGCAGTCACGGTCAACATTTGCATGAAATAATCTTCAAACATTAAATTATATGGACCGGTACTATCGATTTAAAGAAAGATTTCATTAATTATTCTGAATTTTATGTTTTTTTTTTTTTTTTTTGAAAAACTTACCTATAGTTCCTAAAAAATCACACTTTATTTAGATCGTTCTATCGACTCAAATAAGTATTTCATACATTTCTCCTAATTTTGTCCTAATTAAATTCCGAAAACTTTTATAAAAAATCCCCCCATCATTTTTACTTGATTTTCCACCTACTGTTCATAACGAAATTAAGTGATTTAGTTTTAAGAATATTTTTGCATGATTTACTTTCAGCTCTTCACTATTTATTACCTAATACGGGTATAAACAAATAGTCGGACTGCTGCACCCTTTTGGTCAAATATTTTTGTACAGTGAAGCATGTATACAACGGACTATACCTGCCATACACTACACAAGCTTAGTGGACTTATTATGTATTGCAACGAAAGTATATAAATTCTGGGCTATGGTGTTTGCGCCATTTGTGATGGCAAGGAGTGAGTTTCCCTTAGAGGAGTGAGTACTGAGATTATTTAACAGATAGGAATTCATAAATTATTTCGTCGGGATTACCACGGGTTCCTATCCTGAACAATATCATATGGTTGTGATACGAGTAGAGCAATTGTATGAACTGACGTTACGGAAGTAATGATTGCTTAGGAGGTGGTAACAAATACTCTCTTCCAAAACGGCCAAAAGATTCTAAGAAATCGTACCCAATCAGTTAGCTCTTGCGGCAGAACATAAAAACTTAAAAATTATTTTCTTTAAGTAAAACATATTACATTTAAAATTTAAATCGTATTTATGATTTTTATTTCGTCTTGAAGCTATGACTAATGGCTTCCGCATTGAACTGAACAACCAAGACAGTTTGTATGTAAGACAGATCATATTTAAAATCTTCCACTCTTGAGAGAGAGAGAGAATATCAGGAATGTTTCCAACTGTCTTGTTTGAAAGTAGAACCTTTATTTTTCTTGACTGATATCAGATATAAGATTAGTAAGTTTAAATTAAAGTTCCAAACCCTCTTTCGTCCTTTTCCATATATTTTCCTAGACTAGCACAATGTACTGCTTGAGTACAGGTTATAAGCTGAGAGCTGGCCTCAATAAAAAAATGTATTTCGTCTCTAAGGTTTTTGTTATTGTTGGGTGTATATGTAGAATATTATGGCAGATCATCTGCTCTCACGATTCCTTTCGTTATAAGTTCAACATTAAATTTGTAGCAAATTCAGGTAAAAGTCAGTTCTTTGTTGCTCTACAAGTTACTATTAATTATGATTTAACTATGTGTGATAATAATAATAAATACTTATAAATACTAATACTTATAAATACAGACAAAACCAAGGCTATTATATTTAAGACGAACTCACTTGTTGTACCGAACTTTGATTTGAGTATTTCTGATAAGCATATTATAATTACAAATTCCTTAAAATGCCCTGGCGTCATTATTGATGAAAATGTTCTACCGTACGTACACTATATCATCTCAACTTTTATTTGTCTTTGGAAGTCAGGAAATCTGTGGCAGATGCGTTACTCATGTCACAAGTTAATTATTGTTTTGTTGTTTATTCAGGCTTGTAATTTATGCAGTACGAGAAAGCTTAGATCTATATTACACAAAATTGTTAGATTTATCTACGGTTTAAGGCTTGGGGCTGGTGTCTCTGGACACCTGAAAAATGTCTTAAATCTCTTTTTTGAATCTTATTTGAAGTTCCGCCTACTGTTCTATCTTTAAGGTATTATTAAGACACAAAAGCCTGTTCACATTTACCAGATCTGTTCGCAATCCGAAGTTATTTATTCCTAGGATTTACAATGCACAATATGAACGTTTTTGTGGTTCGACTAGCCCGTGTGTGAAACTTGCTGCCTAGTTCTTTACGTTCTTTCAATATGACGTTGTCCACTTTTGGGCGTAGGATCATTGATTTTCTCAATAAGAGTCATTATTCACTTTGCTTTTGTGATATGATTAGTTGTGTTTGGGTCTATGATATATGGCGATTGTTTTTATTCCTTTTAATTTCTATCTTTTCCATAAAAATCTTATTTCTGTATTATAGCATTTTCAGTTTAAATTAAACATTTTTCAAAATAAATGAAACCTTTTTCAAAATGAACGAAACCTTTTTCATATTAAACGAGACCTTTTTCAAATTAAGCGAAACTCTTTTCAAAATAAATGAAACTTTGTTCAAAATAAATGAAACTTTATTCAAATTCATTTAAACATTTTTCAATTTAAATTAATTATAGAATTTAATAGAAAACAAAAGAAAACAAAAAAATAAAACAATAATTTTTAATTATGGATAATGCCAAAATCCATAAAACCCAGGAAATTCGAAATATGGTTGATAATAGTGACTGTACGCTTAAATTTTTACCACCTTATTCTCCTATGTTGAACCCGATGAGAAAACATTTTCTAAGATAAAATTTCAAGCCCGATCATTATTAAAGTGATATTACCACAGAACATAACATAGTAAGTGTATATAATTGAGGAAAGTGTCGCACAAATTAATCAAAATGATTGTGAGAACTATGTTATGGATATGATCATGTTAATTCCTAAAGCGGTCAGTGGACAAATTCTTCATTAATTTTAACAAGTATTATATTAAAAATGAATATGTTTAATATGTTTTATTTTTTTTTTCTTTTGTTTTCTATTAAATTCTATAACTGGTTTAATTTAATTTGAAAAATGTTTAAATGAATTTGAATAAAGTTTCATTTATTTTGAATAAAGTTTCATTTAGTTTGAAAAGAGTTTCGTTTAATTTGAAAAAGGTTTCGTTCAATTTGTAAAAGGTTGCGTTCATTTTGAAAAAGGTTTCATTTATTTTGAAAAAGGGTTAATTTAAACTGAAAATGCTATAGTTGAAGTGTTATTTCTTTATTACTCTATTATTATGCTCATTATATGTATATCTTGTAACATTTTTGTTGGCCTAGGGGCTACGTGTATTACATTAAAATTAATAAATACAATATTGTGTACAGCGCAACAAACGTTCATAACGCAAGCCATCTTTTGTAATACAGCTCACTGGTTGTACTATTTTGTGGTAGTGCGATCTTTTAGAGTTCGTTATAAGTATGCTTTACTGTATTGTCTTTTTCTACAACGCTTTGAAGAAAACACTAGAAAACATACAAACAAACTCTGTCATCATCATCACCAACGTCATCATCATTATCAGCTCTAGACAATTGAATGTGTTCAAATGGCGCGAAAAAAATAATAACAAATGATGCATCAGGATTTAAACAGAATGTGACATTTTTTTCTTTTCTTTGCAAGGGAAACATACATAAAAGTATTACATTTAAAACTGACTATAAAGTTATAAAGAACACTACAAGCACTACTGCAAACTGGAAACGGAAACTAAATAAAGGAAAAAAATAAAAATTTGCATATCATGCTAGACACGCCCAATATGGCCAACATTTCATTCAAATTTTTTTCCTTTTATTTTGAATTCTTAGTGCGTGATTTAAAACATGATGATATGCAGAAAAAAAAAAGAAAAAAATAAAAATCAAAGAGAAAAAAATATTCAGGAAAATATTTTAATAATTTTAATGGTGGCAGTCAGTCATTTTTTATATTTTCCTGGTACTTTGATTTTTTTTTTTTCTTTTTTGTTTTGTTAAAGAGAAAAATAATTTTTTAAATGAAACGTTGACGTCTGAAGATTAAATGTATTTAAACGAGCAGCGTTGATGATGATTCTTTTCTTTTTTTATTTATTGTTGCTTTTTTTTTTGCAAAGAGTTAATTTGATTGCAAATTTTTGTTAAACGAACTGGCAGCCAGCAATGTTGTTTAAATTAAATGTAACACATACTCGTACATATACAAATTTTTTTTTAAACATTTTTGCATAAATTTCATTTATTTTGAAAGGTAATCAATCATTTCAGCCAACAGCAATGAAGTCGAGAGCAGAAAACTTGAAATTGACAAGAGTTTTAATGAATAAAAAACCAAACAAGATTCAGCAAGTTTTTGTTAATCACATCCACCAAAGCTGAGTTAATTTAAGGATTTGAAAAAGGATTAACAAATTTTTAAGTAATAAGTAAGCCTTTAATTTTTATTCACGTTATGAAAAATAAAAAAAAGATATTTTTTCAAGCATTCATATCTATATACTATGGCCAGTATATTTTTTTGAAATACATTTATAAAATTGAAATTAAAATTAATTGAAGTGTAGAGTTAATAACTCGTATCAGTTGCTAGAACTAATAGGATCAATCAGAGTAATATTACAAAGAGTTAAGAGTAAACGTAAAACCAAAAATATTCACACTATCTGGTGTTAATAGATCCTTGTGTGCCTTAAAGTGTTAAAAATCATACATCTGTAAAGTATAATTGTCTCTCAAGTTGAGCAACAATAGCTTAAAAGCGAAAAGGACTACCAAAGGCTGCTGCAACCAACAACAACAATCATTAATATGGAAAACAATCTTTCAATTACTTGAGTAGACATTGGAACCATCAACAGCAATTGCCCCTTCTGTTTTTTTTTTTTTTTATTATTCAGGTCAGCACTCAGGGGACGACCCCTACTCATGCAGTCCATTGTGCTGGTCTAGGAAACTATGTTATGGAAAGGGGGATAGAGGGAGTAGTGCTTGTGGACATTTGATTTAAACTTATTAATATCGTAGTCGCCGTGGTCTAGTGGTTAGTGTGTTGGCTTACTAAGACGAGAGCTCCGGCCCAGCAGAAATTATTAGCTTACTAATAAGCTATTTTGTAAGGAAGAAATTGTGAACTACTAGTCGTGAGCATCAATAATGCATGATTTTTATATGAGATGAGCCGCTAAAATGTAAATATTATACAAAATCAAAAATAATACCTTATCCTAAAGCATTTATGGAAGCTTTAAGGTATGCATAAACAATATAATGCTTTCATTATTGCTTACAATTTTATTTATTGCTTCCAAATTTGAAAAATTTTCTGCTGGGGGTTCAAGTCCCGGCTATGACATCTTGAAGCAAAGAAATATGAAAAAATATGAATATATTTTTCCTTCGGCGCTCTGACAGTAACTGATTGCCATGAACAAGCTTTTCAAGTCTGTCGGAGCCGCAGTTAAACTGTAGGTCCAGGTACTCTTGGATAAAAATTTACACACACAACATGGGTGCTGCGAGAAGCTAATTCGTAATCCTGAAACTGGGTTGTAAGGGCCTATTATTTATGTATGTTGTGGAATATCGTAACTGGAAGGAAAAACATTCGCTGGAAAATTGTTCCGTAAACTAGCGATGAGGTTAAGGAAGGAATTTTCTCTATAATGCATTGTGCGATTCACTGGACAATCAACTACAAAACGATGTTCTCTAAGAATAGAACGAATAGTCTGTGAGAATATGCGATTATTCGAAATCAAGTTCTTTATTTCATCAGAACATCTTCCATGGTAATGCCGATAGAACAATGAAACGCACGCCACATTGCGCCGATGCTTCAATGAATCGAAAGAGTAGGATACCTTACCGTCGCTGATAAACACCTTCATCCTTTCTTGTACATGGTCGAGAAGCCCCAAAATGGACTTTAAAGCCCCGGCCTATACATGAGAGTTGTATTTCATTAAAGATCGGATAAAGGAGGAGTAAAGTATTTCTTGCACCGTTTTAAAAAACCGAGGCACTTGAATGCTTCTTCCGACACTTGAAGTATGTGATTATTCCAATGGACATCATAATTAATTCTCAAGCCCAGAACATCAAGAGTGTCCGCCTCCCCAATATTTACATTACCCATAGTCACAGATGGCAGGATTAAATCATCGCCATCATGCCTACGCTGGAAGATAGGCCGTAACCCTGGCACAGGGTTGTAATGGCCAATTATGTATGTACATATGTCTGTATGTGTATCATGCCTACGCGTGATAAAAAACATTGAGTCTTGCGCTCATTAAATTCGACCCTGTTTGCGCGACCTCATACGGATATTATTTACAGGTCATTTGTGAGTGTGTAATTCATATTCTGCCTTTTCAACTAAATCTCCAAAAGTCTTGGCCTACCATCAAATGCATATGAATGACAAATGTTATTGTCAAGTGCGTAAGGGATTGGAAGTTGAACAGAGAAAATCGTTTAGGAAAATTAGGCATAATGTAAGAGACAGAACAGAATTTAACATGAGGCCTTATTCTGTAGCTCTCCTAAGCTAAAATTCTATGGCTAAAAACTTTTAAAATTGATTTTGGACTTTTTGTTCGTAGCCAAACAACGCTTATTGTAATTTAAAATCTTCTACCTCTAAACTCTTTAATGTTATATATTCTAAGGCCCAGCCTCTTTGAAAAACCCAAAATTTTAGCATTTTAGCTTAAGAGAATTACAGAATAAGGCCTCTGAACTTGTTTGAAGTCAAACTGTCTATAACCACGCTTATATTGCTTTCCCTGTGAAAGATAACGACAGAAATGATTATCGACACCATAAGCAGCAAGTTTTGATATAAGAGCCTCTTGCCAGACTCCATCAAACGCCTTTAGATGTCTAAAGCAACAATTTTTTTTCACCAAAGCGGTGAACAGATCCACTCTACCTCTCAGAGAGGAGTGCCAACAAGCTACCAGTGGAGCGGCCACTGCTACTGCGATTGGGCGGTAATTTTCAAGATTATTAGCCTTAACCTTTTTAGAGATTGCGCTGTTGATGTTTGTTGTGTTTATTATGAAGTGGTGAGAATCTTTGCTAATTTGTTCGTAGGTTAGGATCTTCGCTTAGTTCTGTCTATTACTTCCTAGTAAGTGACGCTTTCTCCTGATTATTCGTTTTGATAAATCAAAGGTGGATAGGATGGAATGTCAGTGGGCAGGTTACTTAAAGACGGATTTCTTAGCATGGTGTAGAGGGGGGGAGGCAACATCTTATATTTTTTGCAAATTAAAACTTCGAAATGCCGCACAAATATTTTTTTGTCATTTTCTTTAGGGCTGGGAGTTGAACCTGCTCTGCTTTGTGTTGTATTGTTTGGAAATCCGAGTTTAAATACCAGTATAGGCCATGATACACTATCATACACTGTCGTGCGATTCATTCACAAGAAAATCTTATCGATTTCTCTCACACTTAAAAAAGTCGCATCAAAATGGCAACATTCAAAGCACATGAAGGGTTGCTTTTTGCTAAGATCTTATAAAATGCAAAAGAAATGTTTATGAATTTTTTTCAAAAGATTATGAAGTCGAACAGACTTGTCAAAACATCTGTCACACAGATGCATTTTTATGCCACACTGTTATACTTTTTTAACACACACGATTTTTTTTTTTGACAAATCGTACGACTCGATAGGATAGTGTATCACGGCTTTAAGACTGATCATATTTTTTAATTTTTCTGACTATAAAAGAGAATAGTACCTTTGTCAACGGGCTGGAAAAAATTTTCTTAAACAATATTTTAACTTGAGTCTGGCTTTAAAATGCTAAAAATATTTTTTTTTGTTAAATAATAAAAGCTTTTATTAATGAAAGATACTCGTGTAATGAAAGAAGGCAATGAATTTAGGAGGACCCTTATAATAAATAAATTTTACTCATCATGTCAAAGTCGGTATATTTTATTATCGGACATGATTTTATATTTAATTTTATATTCCATTTCTAAATGTATTATTATTTTTTTTTAAATACAAATAAAATACAATCAATTGATTTTATAACAATTCAGTCAATAAATGTTTTACTGTCTGCTGCGAGTATATTCACTCACACAGTAATGAAAATTAATTTAGAAACAACACAATGCAGAAATATAAAATAGAAATTAAATTAAAAAAAATCAAAGAAATCTTCTGCTATTTCATACAAAGTTGTACAATTTTGTTTGTTTGTCAATAATAAATAATAAAAGGAAGTTAAATTTTAAGTATTACGACCAACCGCCCGATAAACGGACAGAAGTAACGCAAACAATTAAATGACAACGACTACTTAAAAAAGCTCAATGAACCATTTAACCATTAAAATCAATCAAAACTAAAAAGAAGTAAAAAAAAGAAAGAAAAGAAACTTTATGAGCAAAACATTGTTTTAAATTCAATGAAATGTTCAAATGTTAGCCAAAGATGAAAATTTTTTTATGAAATCATAAAGTCAAAAGTATACTTTTAAATAATAAAAAGTTAAATAAAGATCATAAATAACTTATGGTTTTTTTTCCTTTTCAGAATTTAGTAATTTATAAAACTATTGGTACAGGGTCAATAGCCAATATGAAGTATATTTACTGAATTTATTTTTTTTTTTTTTGGATAAGTTTGTGCGGTACTACTTTTTCTTGTTTAACGACACATTAAACATTTTTATGAAATATTTTTTTTTTTTTGGTACAGTGCTTCGAAATTTGTCAAAGTTTCAGGTTGTTTGAGTTTATTTAAAGTAATTATAAATATATGCTCGAATTATTATATAAGAATTAGCTGAACCCGGTGTGCTTCGCTACCTCCTCGTTATATAATATAATTTTAAGTATTTATATATATTGCAGACAGTTGTAAAAACGTAGTAAAGTTAATAAACGTTGTAAAGAGGCACCAAATTTGTATATAGAACAAAAAGTTTAAAATTTTCAAACAAAATTTTGCGTGAAAAGGAGGGTGAATGGGGGCGTAGTGTAAAAAATGTGTATATACAATTTGAAGTATATATTTTCAAAACTATATGGAAGCAATTACATAATTTTAAAAAAGTGGCCGTAAAAGTGGGCTTGGTCGAAAAAAAGTACCCTATTAATCATGCCAGAGTCCCAGTTAAATGCTGTGAAACTTTCAGGAAGATCGGTCTAGAGGTTTGGTCTCCTATAAGGTACAAACAAAAAAACAAACAAACAAATAAATAAACAAACACACATTCAATTGTATATATTTAGAAAGTGGGATCTTTGTTTTTCTGACTGATATAATATTACATGCGATATTACTTATAGTAAGCTTAAAGCAAACCACTTTTTTCCCCTGCCCCTCATATTTTCCCAGACAAGCACAATGCACTGCATGAGTAAAAAATTTAAAATTTAATAAAAGAAAAATGAAAAATAAATTAATAGAAGTGGTGCAAGAGTTTCGTTATCTTGTCAACAAAAGTAAACAGGAATTAACTAAATAAAGAAAAGTCGTGGGCTTTTATCAGTTTACTTTTATAAGTTTTCTCACAAAAATATGCGTTAAAAATTTTTTATTTTTACTTTTGATTTAGTATTCATCAAAGTACTCATTGTCTTCACCATATACTTTGGAACGTTGCTGTCAGACGAAAAAGGCAAAGCACAACGTATGAGGGATTCTGTGTGACCCGTTAAATTGACATTAAATATAAACAAATTGGCCATAACAATCGTTTTTCAAAGTTATGGCCTATCTTATTACAGTACTAATATTGTGTGTGTTAATATTTTTCGAAGCTTGTTCATGGCAATCAGTTACTTAGGCTTTTGCCAGAAGACTGCTAAGAGTTAGTTGGGAAAAGAAAATATTTTTTCATACCGATGCTAAAAATTGTCTAACTCCTTTAGTAGTAAGCAATTGTGCAAGATGTGAAGGTACTGAGGAAACGATGCATTGTGGGTGAAATTAGGGTTATTTCTGATAGCCAGGTGGCTATCTGGTTCTTCGCTATAAGAAGGAGCTGAGGTTCCATGGGGTTGCTTGTAGCATATTCTTGGTCTGGGTTCCGCGTCATAAGGATATCATAGAGAATGAGAAGGCGGATGAGCTTGCTAGGAGCGCCTTTGCTGGACTGTCCTATAACTGTCATTAAAGAGGGGACATCAAAGTTTTTCATTGGGAAAACACAGAACCGATGGAATTCCATCACCTCCTGTGCTAGGGCACTTTGAAGACTCTAGGAAACTTGGGAACTCCTCGTCAGTGTTTATCCAGACTTATAGCGGTGTATACGGGTCACTGACTGATCGGTAAATACGCAGAGAGATTGGGTCTGCCGTTTAATCTATACTGCAGAAGTTGTGGGAATACTTCAGAAAAGGAGACGATAGATCATTTTCTTTGTGATTTCTTAGGTCTGACAGCCAAATGTTTAAAGTTTTTTGGGGTGCCTTTTTTTGAAAGCTCGGCGCAGTGTGCGAACCTAGACCTCTTGATTAACTCCACTTTATTGACAGTTCTGGTTGGCTGTTCTTCTTTTCCTATTTTAGGTGATTTCAGTTTGGTGCTGCAATAGTTTCAAAACGGCACTTTGTTCTAATTGTAGATGATCATGCTTTTGGTTGACTGGCCATTTGACCTACCTACCTACCTACCCTTGTTTGAATACGGTAGCAGATCTATTATTTCCAATTATAAGGGCACATTTAATTATTATTATTAATTATTATATTATTTCCACACTGCTACACTTTATCATCCCAATATGGGTACAGAAAAAGGCCCTCAACTAGCCCCTCCATTTTGAACAAGGGGCAATGAGCGATTTTTTCTATACACTTGGAGAATAAATAAAAACTATGCCAAATTAAAGAAACATATATGTATGTAAGCGGCATAACAAGCTTTTGTTTTAATCCAATGAAGTTCAGATAATTCATGTCGTATGCAGACGTTATTTAGTCACTGTACATTAAGTAAATTTTCTGGATTTAAATCATGTTAACATTATATTGTTTGAAAATACATTTCACACTAAACACTAGGAAGAGTTAGGCTCCAGATATATAAGATGCTCTTTAGCCACCACGGCCTTGGTCGAACATGTCGTCGATGTCTACTTAAGGTATTAATGGAACAAAGAGAGCAATAATAAAACTGTTGTAATTCTGTTCATCCAGAATCGATGACAATTACGAGTACAAAAAAAGAAAGATGGAAATAAAAACGAGAATAGAATAAAAATGTGGTGTATTTAGTAATTCTTCGACTAGCTCATTATAGGATATGTTGGAAAAATATTATTTCAATATACCGTCAATGGAATTAAAGAACGCTGTAACTGACAAAACCTTAAATGTTCACCAGAGCCAAAAAACCTGTATGAAAGTAGAACAAAGACACTGGAATTTTTCCAAACGCAGACGGCGTAAGTAAATTTATTTTCATCGTAGAAATCTGGGACCGGGACCAAACGACGCGTATTTTTTTTTTTCTGCTAAAAATGATGCAAAAAACGTATTTTAGATTTTTTTGTCAGTTACAGCGTTCTTTAATTCCATTGACGATATGATTTCTATAACAAGTGTAAGTTAAAAAGTTGATGATTTCCATGAATTTGTACAGAACACGGAGAACTGTAATGAGACTTCCATAGCTGGCGTTGACAACATATTCAGTCATTTTTTTTTTGATAAAAACATCATTGCAAAAACAATCAGAATTTTTACTAGAATTTACTTTCTGATATAATTAAGGCGTTTTAAGGAAGACATCTTGAAAAAAAAAGAAATATTAAAAAAAATATTTTTTTCGGCGACTACCTCTTAGCAATCTCCTGGCAAAAGCTCTGAGAGTAACTGATTGCCATGAACAAGCTTAACAAGTCTGTAGTTTGGAGTCGATATTAAACTGTAGGTCCCGGTACTCATGGATAAAAATTTACACACACAACATGGTTACTGCGAGAAGCTAGGCCGTAACCCTGAAAAAAGGTTGTAATGGCCAGTTATGTATGTAAAGATGAAACAAAGTTTATTTGGGTATGTTCTGAAAAACGAATTCAAGTGAAACTGAAACCGAAATACATATATTTAAATTGTCATAATTTCAAAATGGGACATGGGACTTTTGTCACTTATTTATAATAATAATGTAATGCCAAAACTATAAAATATTTTGCACAATTAAATTTTAATTGTCTTTGAAAAACCACTCGATTTCAATTTCATTCAGATTCGTTTTGTAGGTTCTACCCGAATACTTTTCTTAAAAAATTAGTTTTAAAATTTTTTTTCTTTCTGTTTGTTTGAAACCATTTTCGATCTTTTCTGTCTGCCATAGATTTTTATGCCATAAAATGTTGCAATAAAACGATACGAATATTTTAAAAATGCTAAAATTGCTTTGTGCTTTAGAAAATATTTTTATAACTCTTTTAAACAAAAACTGAAATTTTTTGTTTTCTTAAACCATTTCAGTTTTTATCATCCTGTTACCCTGAAACAAATTAAAAGCAAAGAAATATATATTTTTTTCTTGTTTCTTTTTTTTTTAATTGTGGCTGCAGAATAAATTGCATATAATTGCTATTGTTTTAAAGATACACATTTCTTTTCTACTTATTTATTTTGTCTCATTTGCTGAACCAAAGAGAAGCATTTTACCAAAATATAGCCTCCTTTTTAAAGTAGCAACAGTGCGAGTATGACTCTGAGTTGCAGCATTAAAATGTGCCACAATAAGATTTATGGTCAAACGGATAGATGAACATAAAATTCTTTCTTCTAAGACTTTTAACACAATGAAAGTAAAACAAAAATAAAAACATAAGCATATCTTTTATATTCTATAGAAAGAAAAAAAAAAATAAAGAAAATTCAAGAAAAAAAAAAATACAATATTTATAATGCATTGATAAAAATTCCGGAATGGTGAAATTTATTTATTTCCAACAGGATTTATCCTGTCCACAACAAATATGCAATTGCTTTTGTCTGTTTTCTTTTTTCTCTTTCTCTTTTTTTTTTTTTTTTTTTTTGTTGGTATAAGTTTGCGATTAATATGGCATAATTAGATTTGAGTATAAACATCCTGGAGATGTACAAGTATATAAAGAGAGTGAGAGGCTAAGAATTTATAAACTTGGAAATAAATCTTTTTTGGCAAAATAAAGAAGAAATTTTTGACCACATAATACATGAAAGAGTCTATAAAATTCAACTACAACTACATAGAGAGAAAATATTTGCAATTCATATGAGTGCTGCTGCTTTTCTATGTATAATAGTTGCTATACTCGTCTATTAGACAAGAAGAAGATGCTTTAATTTTATTTCTTAATACCTCAAAGGAAACTGAGAACCTTTTGTTTTTCTATTCATAAGGTTTTATTGAATTGTTCTCTAGAGACTGGCGATTTTGGCAGTTTTAGCCATTGATTACCCCACAAAAATAAATACAAAAATTTATGGCATTTATTTTATACGCCATGTATGTGACAATTTTGACAACAGCTTGGATTTGATTTATGAGCGTTTGTCCTTTTTTGCTTTTTTGTTGTTTGTTTTTTTGTTTTTGTGGTAAAACAAATATCTATTACTTAATTAACTCTTTGGTTCTCTCTTTCTTTAGAATGCTTAAATAATAATATTTATTGTAGTTTTTTCCTTTTGATGTCCTTGCAAGTATTGTTTACCCTATAGCAAGCAGGACTCTCCCTCTTGCTGAGTATTTCTTTTTATTTTTTGTGTTCTTTTTAAAATGACAGTGTGTTCTCAACTTGTAAATTAAATTAAAATGTTTTTAAAAGTTTTTCTTGTTATTTGTTCTTCATCCATTTTATTGAATTCCAGCATAACACGCCCTTGGCATTTAGTTTTAAACTCAACAACAGATTGCTGTTGGTAATATGATAAGTGTTTGTACTGATGATACCCGCTTGTTAGTTACAGAGTCCAAGTGCAAGGATAAACTCTCATTGCCAAGGACATTACACACTCGTTTTATGAGTGGAGCCTCCCCCCACTTTATACTGCAACTTATTTACCAAGCGGAAGTAATTTAAAGAAAGATTGCATTTTATTATATGGAAAACTACTCAGAAAAAAACAAAACTGTAACCATTTTTAAATCAAATCTAAAAAATGTTCAAAGGGATACTAGAAACGAAAGAAATAAATAAGAAAAAGTAGATTGAAAAGATTGTCAAGAGTTGAATAGTTGGTTACAGATATTCTTTCCAAAGTGCAGTAAAAATGTAGGGAGCAAATCTGACACATTCAAAGTCAAGGTAATACCATCAGCACAAAAAAAAAATAGTTTTTCTTAAGACAAAGCTTGTTAAGCGTGTAAATATTTGTATGTAACCCAGTAAACATTGTAAGCAGCAAGTTTATAATTTTAATTTTTATTTTTCTTCATTTAACAAGACTCCATGGAGGTGTGGTGAAAACTCACCCTTTTGGGTTGAATTAACGGTCCTCATACTGAATCATGCCTACATACATAGTATGTACCTATACATGAGTGACCATCGCAATCTTATTTCAGGGTTACAGCCTAGCATCTCGCAGTAGCCATGTGAAGTGCGCTAAGTTTTATCGATGAGTACCGGGACCTATAGTTTAACATTGACTCCGAACGACAGGATTGAGAAGCTTGTTCATGGCAATCAGGGGGGGGGGGGTCGTGGCATAGTGGTAGAGCGCTCGCACAGAAACTCACACGACCCAGGTTCGATCCCAGCGAAGGACAAAATTATAAAAATAAAAATTTGCGGTTTTCTAAAAAATTACAAATTAAATTAAAAATTAAATTTAAGAAAAAAAGAGGTTCCCCCCCTCCAGCAAGACCATCTGCAAGAAACCGCCCCCTGGCATTTCTAATCCATTCCACCAAAAACCAATGATCAGGAGTACAGCGCCACCTTCTGAGAAGATAACAGATAATTTACTGAAGACACTCACCATTCACATTTAAGCATCCACCAACAGATGAGGCAATTGCTGTTTGATCATTCGAGGGTGAAGGTATAACACTGGCTCTTGAGTGAACAAATTTACAGCAACTTGTTTCATCAACAATAAAAAAGGCGCAAAATATACAAAAACACCTATAAATCATCTTCACATTCCAATACAATGCACTGCATGAGTAGGGGTTTGCCCCTGAGTATTGGTCTTAATAAAAAAAAAAAAAAATCAGTTATTCTCAGAGCTTTTGCCAGAAGAAATATCCTCTTGAAGAATTATCTCATGTAAAATTTAAGTCAAAAATGCACCTATTCGGCGCCTATAACGTTTGATTGGTACTGGGCGAAAAACGTGTTGATCGAAAGACTTAATTTTGTATGCAAAAATCGTGCTAAACATGGTATTTTTATTTTTTTATTATTAAAAAACAAATATATTCACTAAAACATTTAAATATTAAGAGAATTCTATGAATAATAATTATATTACGGACCGCTTAACCGACGAGTGTTTCGACTAGTTTCTATTTGTCTCAGAAGTTCCCAACCAACCCTTTTCAATTGCCGCGTATCTGCACAGAAAAAGAAAGTCTGCTTCTGTCATCAATCTACACACAAACCATATCACTTGTAGTTTTCTGCACGAGATTAGATTTCACTTTTCAGCCCTCTCATTCATAGCCATAGCTATTAACAGGCTTCCCTAGTGCTATGACCCGACTGCTGCTGTATATATAAGTCCCTCCCGGGGATACATCCTGGCTGCTGATGATTACGTCCCGTCAGTGGCCTGTGAAGCTCACCTAGCTCTGGGTGGCCTGGCACTCGCTATAGCCAGAGAGGTTGGTAATTTATTACTGACCATCTCAGGGACTGA
Source organism: Metopia argyrocephala (assembly GCA_963576795.1). Taxonomy (NCBI): domain Eukaryota; kingdom Metazoa; phylum Arthropoda; class Insecta; order Diptera; family Sarcophagidae; genus Metopia; species Metopia argyrocephala. The sequence continues at coordinate 100,868,727 of OY756210.1, forward strand.
CCAGAGAAATCTACTCTAATCTGGTACTATGGGCATCAGAAAGCCCCGGTTATGCCTGGTCTTCCTTGCATGCGGGAAGTGAGGCAAACCGGCCTGATGGTTTGGGTGCAGCCCATCGGGGAGTACTCGTAGTAGCTGTGGTAGTGCTGGGTAGAAATCCCTCAACAAGGGGGGTATCACTACTCAGGCAGTGGTGGTGCTAAATTTCTAACTTGATGCTGTGGGCTCTCTTCTGAGCGACGTGTCCTCGAACATGATTGAGATTAGAGGGCACCGGCACTGGGTGGCGGTGGTTGGACGCATTGTATTCAACTACCGCCCTGGCAGCGGGCGGCGTGTGGTGAGTCTCATGACAGGCACGCACGTTAAACCCTATCTAGTTGTTGTATCTATAATACATAACCAACCACCATATCCTTACTTTTACTAAACTTAAGTGTACTTCGCTACCCCTATTTGAATTGAATGAAAAGTTTAATTTGACTTAATATGGAAAGAGCCACTTTCACAAATCCAAATTTGTTCACTTTTAGACTGATAAATTCAATTGACTATAAAGTCATTTACAACAAATTTAAAAACTTTCGCTTTCGCCGTTTTCAAGAAATAAAAAAATTATTATTTACTTTGTGTGGGAGGTAAAATGTCCACTTATCTAATTGTGTCCACTTGTTAAGGTATGATTTGGAATGATTGTGAAGTTATTCACACCTAATTTTGTAACTTCAGCTTCATCCATAGTCGAGATATAAAGAAATCAATACTTAGTTTTCTTGGGAGGTACCACGCTCATTTGTCCTATTTCACCCAATTTTCGACCAATAATTTTAGAGATTAATTAATAAACTTTAACCGTTCTCTAGATATGAAAAATGTATTATTTAGTGTGTATGGAAAGTTCTAGTTTTTTTTTTTACTCAGTGAAGTAAACCACTACTCGTGCTGTGCATTGAATTGCAATCGAAGTCGATAATATATTGAGTTTTTTTATTTTTCCATTAAGCTTCTTTGTTTACGTGAGACAAGTTGCTTTTGCAACCCTTGATAGATCAACAACAATTTCCACATCTGTCGTGGGACAGACGACTCTTCGATGTTGACTGTGTATTGTGAAGTGGTGAGAATCTCTGCTTAAATAGGTAGCTGTCATTTACTACTTCCCAGTAGGTACCGCTTTTCTCCTGATCATTCGTTTTGGTGCCAATGCCAAGGTTAACAGGGTGAAATGTCAATGAAAAAAAGTAACATACACTATGCATTTTCGGTTGTTGAATCTATTTATGCTCTAAATTTTAACAAATTGGGTTTAGTCCTATAATCATCATTTATCGGAAAATACATATACAGACTTACAAAGAGAATTATAATGTAAATCTTGAGCCTACAAACGTTCTTTTATCACTGCAATTATTTGTAGGAAATATTTTTTAGGGGGGTCGTGTTATAGTGGTTAGAGCGCTCGCACTGAAACTCAAATGGCCGAGGTTCAATCCCAGCGAAGGACAAAAATTATAAAATATAAATTTGCGGTTTTTCTAAATTGTAATTTAAAAAATTAGAAGTTCCCTCTCTTCAAAAAGTCCATCTTGAAGAAGCCGCACGAATAATCAGGACTACAGCGACACCTTCTGGGAAGATAACAACTAACCTACTGAAGACGCTCACCACTCACATTCAACATCCACTGACAGATGAGGCTATTGCTATTGAACATTAAAGGGTGAAGGTGTAACACTGGCACTTGTCTCATAAACAAAAAAAAAAAAAAAGGCTCCTAATATAGACTTCTCTATGAAAAAATCCCTCTATCTTCAAAGTAGTAGTAGTTTACCCCTGCGTATTGGTCTTAAAAAATATATAGATTTGATACTCCTCACCGAACTATAAAACTCAACATTGGTATGAGCATTGAATGTTTTGCTCAGCAGAGGTGAATGATTATCAACGTCAATGCCTGCGTTACTGATAGTTTTAATGAATGATTGTCCACCGTTTTCGGTACTTCAGTGTAATATTTGGGTATCGAGAGAAATGGCCCCTGTATGGTCCTCTTTGATTTCTTCTTAAAAAAAAATAAAAAAACATAAATCATATGTGTTCTGGGGTAAGCAGTTCTGTCTAGTTTAAAATTTCTTCAAAGTCGATACGTTGTTTATAAATAGTCTCTTAAGACAATTTAAATGTATGCAAAAAAACCGATTCTTAGACCTACTCGATATAGACACAAAATTTTATGAAAGTCGGTCTAGCCATTTCAGAGAGTTTGGTAACAAACACCTCGACATGAGAATCTTATATATATGATAAACATATGAATATATGGATTAATATCATGCGTTTGTATGGTACCTCCCTTTACATATACAAATGTTTGCTGGGTTACATATTTTTCTTAGATTTTTTGCTGTTTTTTTGTTTTTCTTAAAAAAAGGGGATAATATTTCTCTTTTAAACATGGAAAGAAAAACAGGATATTGATTTGAATATTGTCAAACTAAGCAATTTCTTCAAACTGCTTCAAAAGCAAGCAGAGGTCTCAACAATAGCAGTAAAGGAACATTAAACACAAGGTCAAGAGGGATGCATGTTAAGCATTTAAATTTAAAGGAAATCTGCTTTAACCTTGTATTGCAACTAAACTAATGAAAATTTATATCCCCATTTATATTCCCCTATTGTTACTGCTGCTATTGCTGTTACTTTTTCCTTCCCCGGTTTTGTGCAAAAAACTGCATAAATTTTTATGAGTTTTTCGCGTTTTTCTAATGTTTTTATAATTGGCTGATACCAACAAAGGTAACAACAAACAATAAAAGAAAAATGGAATATTTATTTGTGGCTTTTTTTGTTGTTGTTGCAAACAATGAAATATTTTGTTTAACTAAGTATTTGAAGAATATATATAATAAATATATTTTATTGTTGTTGCTGTTGTTGGAATTGTTACAAGTGTCAAGTTTTTTGTAAATTAATAATAATTTTTTGTTTTTGTTTTTGTTTTTGTTGCTGCTCATATATATTACGAGTAAATTATGACTTTTGTTAGAGACATTAGCGTGCAGACGGTATTATGTTGTTGGAAGAAAATAAAAATAATAATTACAGAATAAAGTCTAGAATAACAACTAAATAAAGTGACAAATTGTTAAACTTTATTAACCTTTGCAGTTGAAAAAAAATTATAAAAAGAAAAATTTTCAATATTTACGTTTGTTTTCTTATAAGCAAAAGAAAAGGACTCTTGCCAAGTTAAATGTATATATAAAAGTATAAATATACACATACTATATAAGTACATATATATTAATTTTATTTCTCTGCTTTTTATATTCAAATTGAAATTCTTTTATTTAGAAGATGATGAATATTTCACAAAAAAAATTTTTTTTTGATGGAATTCAACAAGATTCTAGAAAGAAACAAAACTTATTTTGTCTATAGAAAAAGAAGAAGAAAAAGAAATAAAAATACTTAAAAAACTTGTTACTCAAATAGCCAAAGAAATTGAAAACTCTAATAAAATAACACACAAAACAGACAGCCCTTTAAAAACAAGGATAGTTGTCAGAACATCATCTCAAAAACTATATCCTCCTAAATTAATTTACAATCCTCCTAAATGTATTGTTTGTAAAGTATTGAAAATAATTCAAATACCCAATAAGTTATGCTTAAAAACTGTCTATAACTGTTGTATCTACTGGCTTTTTTCATTTTATATAAAAATATTCATCTTTTTTTCACAGACACCACTGTAAAGCGCTTACTGTTCAAGCAAATTTGTTGGAATTTTCTAAGAAACTTAATTCGAATACAACTACGTTTGTGTAGTTAAACCACAAAGGCCACAAATGTTTTTAAATTTTTGTTAAAAAAAAGTTTTTTAAATGAATAAAAATACAAATACAAAAATAAAATAAAGAAAACTTTTGCTAAATAAATTAAATACAAACAGATGCAAGTTGCATGTTAAAATAGTCTCAAAATCAATATAATTTTATTGCATAAAGCAATTTATCTTATTTTTAAGTAAAATATTGTCTATTTTGTATTGCCTCTGTAAATCCAAATTGTAATGATTGTTTTCAAGATCTGGTATTCTTATGAGAAGTAACATCCGTTAAAGAATATGTGCAACACTAGCAGAACTGGGGCCCTATTCTGCAATTCTCTTAAGCTAAAATGTTGAAATTTTTGGGCTTTTAAAACAGGCTGGGCCTTAGAATATATGAATTTAAAAAGTTTAGAGGTAATAGGCATGAAGCTTTTTAATAACAATACGAGTTAAAGAATTGTATTCGTAGCCAAAAAGTCCTAAATCAAATTTATAAATTTTTAGCGATAGAATTTTAGCTGAGGAGAGTTACAGAATAAGGTCTCTGAACTATTTTTCGACTAGTTTTCAGTTCAGTTAAGGAATATGTGCAACACTAGCAGAACTGAACGAGTTTTCGATTAGTTTTCAGTTCAGTTAAGGAATATGTGCAACACTAGCAGAGCTGAACTAGTTTTCGACTAGTTGTCGGCGGATATAAATCGCGACCTAAGAAGAAGCTCAATGAATTCAACCAGACAAGAATCCAGTCCAAGATTGAGCAGAGCATTAACGATACCCGTAGGGTAGATATTGTTGAAGGCGCCCTCTATATCGAGAAAGGCAACCAACATATTCTCCCTGAAATGTAATGACCTCTTCACCTGAGAGATCAGTGAGTGCAGAGCAGTATCGACCGATCTCCCTTTGGTGTAGGCATGTTGGGAGGTATATAGTAGTGAAGGGTTGATCGAGTTCCTGATATGGAGGTCAAGAATTCTCTCCAACGCACAGTGCGACTTTTGCTACTTTTAGGATGCCAAAAGAATAATAAAAAATATTCTCCGTTTTAAATAATTTTATGCTATGTAATACTAAACTGTACAACAATTACGAATATGTACTCAAAATAAAACAAAAAAATAACAATTAAAATGATAACAGTTATCAAACTTGTGTTACTGTGAGAAGTGTAGTAAAACTGTTTATAGTTTTCATTTTTTGTTGAACTTTGCGGTGGCATTATTTTTTTTTGGCAAAATATTTTTAAAAAAGTCTTTTTGCTTTAATTAAGTTGAAACCTTTTCTATAAAGGCTGTTAAGTTTCTGAAGCTTTAACGTTATTATTTTAATTTTTAATCAATGAAAATATGCAATCACTAAAAATTGAGGGATTTCCAAAAATGTTTGTTTTTCGATAGAGAAAAACTTGCATAATTCTGTAGAATTCTGTTAAGTGATTATATGGAGATCGAAGGGTTATATATCTAGTTTCAGATTCAACAATAAGTTTTTGCTTCTTTTTGCTCCTTTTTGCGATATTTAAATTTTTTCGAAAAAAAAAAACATGGCAGTTTCACGAAATGTGCTCTTTGAGCTTTGGCTCAGAAGCAAGAGAGAAAACACAGATGATTCCGTATATAATAACATTTGCAGTATCATCGGAAAATATGTGGACCACTTTTCAGATTACTATATGTTCTTGAGGTTGGGTCGAATACATCTCGCGATAAATCGAAGACAGGAAGGCCTGAAGAAACTTTTCTGACAAAGCGACGAACATTACCAAAAGAAGTTATTAACTTATTATCCGTACCGGAATATGGAAACGATATTGACTCGGAGTAATTATTTTATTTCCAGATTGCTTTTTTTATTATGAAATTTAAATTTGTTTTCAAAAATATACATAGATTAATCATTTCAAAACAATTACTACTTAAAGGCAATTTTGTGTATCTAAAAATTTAGTGAAATTAAAATTATTTTTATTTCTTTCCGACTAAATAAGTATTATTAAATTAGAAATTACGGTATGTTGAAAATACACCTTATATTGGGGAGTGGCAAAAAGAGTAGGCGGACCACGCCCATTTTTTGTGTCCAATGCTATATCGATTTCATTATTATTATTGCAAAATTTCATTGCCATATCTACTTTTATTTGACTGTAACGACTTTTGGCATTCCAAAAGTGACAAAAGTCACACTGTGCAACGTCTTCAGTAGGAAGGAACATAGACTAATTGGTCTAAACTCCCCGGGGTGCACGGGTGAAACTTTTCCGACTTTGGGAATGAACACCACATTTGCGGTCCTCCAGGGCATAGGAGAGGTTAGGTCTTAACACTGTTTTAAGATTGTAATAGTCAATTATGTGTGCATGTATTAAAGTATTTATTTGGTGGCAGTAGAAAACAAGAGATATAGTATTTGAAATTAGAGTTGATTGACAGACTTAAAGCGATATAGCCGTGATTTAGAGTTCGGTTTTCTTTATGCCAAAATTTGTTTTCGAACGATACAGTGGCAGGTTTAATTGCAATTTAAGCAACAATCCATTAGAAAAGTAAAATCTCTGTTGCTGTCATTTAAGTTAAACAAAAACAGAAAAAAATGCTTCTTAATTTTGTTTAATTTCTTCTTGCAACATAATAAAAGAAACTTTAACGAATCACAGATAAAAATTAAAATGACGCCATTGGATGGCGGTAATAATGGCGTCTAAAATAGTTGCTAAATTAACTTAAACATTTATTGCCAGCGTACATACATAAGTCGCCTTTAGTACCCATATTATGGCCTCTAAACATAAAAACTGGCCCTTTAAGCCATTGCCGAACTTAATTTTACAACATTTTTGTTGTCTTAAATGCCAGCAAAAGCTACAAAACGAAGATTGTCCACCAGCGATATGTATACGTATGTACGTTGGTAAAAGTTAGGATACTATGTTACACTGTAACTTGGTTTGTTGTAAATTTTATCGCTAAAATAGATGTTTTTATGGTTTCTTTGGCTACACTGTGTAGTAAGATTGTATTCAATAAATACACTTCCTATTCATTTGGGGTGGGGGCCATTCTTAACATCACCTTCATTAGAAATTTACCTTTTTATTACACTTGAAGTTTTTGTGCTGTATTGTGCAGTATTCTTGTTTAATACTTTTAACGTATTTGATGTGTCATAAATTCGATATGTAAGACAATGATGATGACGACGACAACGTTTGTTGATAATGTTGATGGGCCTCATTCTTAACAGTTTTTACTGCATTTACTGCCAATCATACACATACACAAACACACATGCATACTGTGTGATTAGTTTAAGGACAATTGTTCACCTCATCAGCATCATTTACACGTAATGGTTGGCCATTAAAATGACTACGAGTTTGGTTGGTAAAAGTCTTGTGTGGGGTGTTGTGTGACGAAGGAGGACGATTTCATTGCATTGTTTTTGTCTTAAAAGTATTATAAACATGCATTTAATTGTATTTTGCTTTGAGCCAAACAATTTTATGGTCTACTCATACGCTTTGCTAAACGAGCGGTAGTGCTATAATTGTTAATCTCAGTAATATGTACTCGTAAATACAGTGTGCCAGAAAAATATTCAAACAAAATTAAAGCAAATCAACTTCTTGTAAGTAAGTGTCGTGGCTGTGGGTCGGCTGAGGAGACTGTGGTTCACTATATTTGCCAGCGTCCATCTCTGGCTCGACGTAGATTTCTTACATTAGGATCTCCTTTTCTCGATGGCTTGACTGACCTATCGATCCTGGACATTGTATCAATTGCCAAATTTATTAGGCTCTCTGGCTGGTTTCCAGCATAATTTTCTGGGGAAGTAGTGCTTCTTGTGTGGAGAACCTGCCTATCAGGGCTCCCCACATCATGTGGTATCACAACGGGCCGCCATGCGTGCTCAAGTGTGCCTTGTCATTACGAGGCTGCCACTTCCTCCTATCCTATCCTAAGTAAGCAGAAGAAATAAAATTTGTTTTACTTCTGACTATATATACTTTTGTTATGGACTGTGTTTGTTTTTGGTTGATTTCAATTGTATTGTTTTATCTTTTCATTTTCATTTTCATTACAATTTCTATTTCCAATTTTATTGTTTAATGTTGACTTCTTTCTTGTAACAATAAAAAGCCAAGATTTTCCTTAGATTACATACATAGAATGTCCTTAGAGACTGACTACTGCACAAAACATAAATGAGTATTTGAATCAATGGCCGATAATGAATAAAATGTCCTGTTTAATTTTGATTTGGTGGCTGTATGGCAAGGAACATAAAGTAGAAGTTTAATGATGAAGGATTATCAATCATTAATGGGCACATAAAGATTGTCATGAATTTAGGCAGCAGCAGAAGAAAAATAATTTAACAAAACCACCAGTTTCTAATTTAAATTTCGTCAAAAAAAAAACTTCTTAAAAAGTCTCAAGTTTTGTTTGAAACAAGCACTTCATGACATCACCTTCCTCAAAAAAAAAAAAATCAAATTTTTTTGTTCCTTTTCTTTCAATCTTTTTTGGTTTTTTTTCTTTTTTTTTAATCAAATCCTTGAACACAATTTCTTAAATGAACACCAACCATAAATATTGCACAATGGCTGTACTATGTTTCAAATAAAACTAAAAAAAAAATAAAAAAAAATTACGTGATTTTTAAAGATTTAATTTTAAGATAGGCAGGCATGATATGGCGAGAAAATAAAAAATAAAAAATAAAAAACTGTTAAAATTTAATCACTTGAAACAAATCAACAGAAAATATGCGTAGAAATTTAACGAAATACTTGCTTATACTCTACTGCACTTGAAGAAATATATAGAAATTATGTTACAGGAGTAGACGACTCCACATACAAGAATATAATGGCAGACATGATATCCGGTGAACTTTTCATTTTCAAATTAAACTCAACAGTATATGTACGAGTATATTTTCGTTTGTTTCCTCGTATACACATACATTTAACGAAATTCAATGTCAAAAAGTTTTTTTCTTTTTCTTTTTTTAAGTTTTAAAATTAAGAAGAGTCAGGCTTCCGAAATTGTAGTCACTTACTGAAAAGTTATTTTTAAATATTATTGTAAAGCACATATTAGGCCGAGGCTACGCAGTGAGCGGCGCAGCGGCTGAGCGTCATTCATGAGCGGTTTTTTATTTTTTAAATTTGGTAATCTATCTTGCTATAATAGCGGTCAGCTTTGTACATATGTCCGCATTCACTTTTACCTGGTTTATACTTCGCCGCTTAGAAATCAACTAAAAATTAAAAAAAGTTCTATTCCTGAGCGGGTCACTGGTTTATTGGTAAACACGCAGAGGGGTTGGGTCTGCCCTTTAATACACTCTTCAGAATTTGAATCTGAGTCCTTTGAGTTTTTGTGCGAGCGCTCTAACCACTATACCAGGCACCCCCCCCCCCCCCCCAGTTGTAAATGTGATGTATTTTTAATTTTGAGATTATGATTTACAATACTGTTGTGTTGTATCATATATATTGAAGACAACAAAACACGATAACGATAGTCTAATTTAATAATAATAAGAAGAAGATTTTTAAAACCAAAAAGTAACCTGAGCTGCCATCTCATTAGGTTACATCTTTGGACAATGAAACCACAAAGTGCGATTTGTTCAATTGAAGTGCTATTGCTAGAACCACAATGTACATATTTAACCACGTGCAAATAATATTTCAGTTAAGTGTGCAGTCTCTTGCACAGATCGGATGGGTAAAAAATGAATTTCTGCTATAATGTATTGTGTGATTCTTTCGACGGTACGAGTAGTTCATAAGTATATGTTATTATTAGGAATTACTACTTTTATTTCATCAGACAACCTCCTGTGGTAGCGCCAATACGACAGTGAAATGCATTCCATATTGCAACGATGCTCCAATGTTGATTATAGTGTTATTGATAAACACATTCAAACTTTCCTGTAGACGGTCGAAAAGTTCAAAATTACCAACCCATACTTGAGAGTTGTATTCCATTTTGGGTCGGATAAAGGTCTTCTAAATACTTAGAAGGCCAAATGAGGAGAAGTTATTCTTTCACTGTTTAAAACATTCAAGGTACTTACATTTTTTTTAATTGATACTTGAAATATGTGATCAGTCTAATGAACATAAGAATTGACGATTAATGATAGAAGTACATAACATGCGTTGACGCCAATTGCGTGTTTCGCACGTCTGTCAGAAAAATTAAAATTGTAAAGCAAGTAACTGACAATTTTAACTTTCAGATGCATGGAGAGTAGTTGACTTGCTTTCTAACCGCTGTTAAAGACTTAAGGCCTGCTATGTATAAGTACTTCTATGTTAACTCTAATGCCCATTACATCCGCCTTAAGAATACCGACACTACATTCTCTCTTTCATGTACTAAACATTCATTAAATGAAATAGACAAATTTGATCGTTCTTCGAATATAACAATTAGAGTAGGAAAATAAGCAAAACGAAACGTTTAATCTTATTTTGTTCTATTTTTTACAATGAGTAAAACAAAAACAAAACAAAAACAAAACAAAAACAGTGAGAGCGATTTTGCCATTTAGTTTTGTATATTGTTTTTGTTTTGAGCACTACAAATACACTAACTCAAATGTGCGTAGGTACAACAAAAAATTAATGAGAAGAAAAAGAAAAGAAGAAGAGAAAAAAGAGCAAATTATACAAATGTAACGGAATAACAAAGCAAGCACAAGAGCAAAAAGCGAATTTTTTCGTTTGCGCTCTTTCTCATTTAGAAAGTATTTGTTTTGGTTTTGCTTATGTACAATACGTTTGAACAAAATTTGAAAAGTTAATGACTTTGTGGTAACGTTTGCGAAATGTCTTATTTGTTTGCCTACTTTGATAGAAATTAAAGATATGATTCCAAGGGAGCATGAAATTATGCAGAAAACTGCATAGAATAGTAGAATAGTAGAATAGTTATTTGCTGTAGTTAGAATTACAAAATCAGATTTGATAATTGTCACTGTTTTTTCACCTCCGGGGCTAAATTAATTGGCTTCTGGTAATATGTTACACTAGGGGCCTATACTCACCGGGGAATATGGAGTTCACCTAGCTGTGGGTGGCCTGGAGATCGCTATAGGCAGAGAGTGGTTAGTAATTTACTGACATTCTCAGAAACACCTATCTAATCTGCTACTACGGGCATCAGGAGCCCCCGGTTGGTCTGTGCTCCTCTGTCATTCGGGGAGTGTGGTATATTGGGCTGATGGTTTGGGTGCGGTCCTTCGTGAACTCCCACGTAGTGGTAGTGGTAGACCTCCCCAACAAAAGGGGTGCTACTAACCAGACAGTGGTGGTATCAAAATTGCTAATCCATTGTCCATAGGACTTTCTTCTGAGCGGCTTGTCTATGGCATGACCAAAATTAGAGGGCACCAGTATATGAACTCCACCAACGCAACTAGATGGAATGTGATTGTGTCGACGGATGGGTATGCACGTTAAATTTAATCTTAATGTCACTGTTTTTATATGTAAATGCATACATGTGTCCATTAACATACAAGATTGTAGTCGGATGGTTAGAAAACACTAATTTCCGCACCCTGTTTTCTCAAATTGTTTCTAAAGAAATCATTTTAAAATTATTATTTCTTTTTCATTATATTTTTCTATACACATTACGAATATTATGTCTAAAATATTATATCTGTGATACAATAAAGCAACAAGAAAGATACTACTTGTTGTACTTGTACTCCTTGTTTGAAAAAAATAAAAAAAAAACAGAAAAAATAAAGAAACTCAAGTACTATTAACTTGATGCTCTCTTTTAAATGCGGGTTTTAAAAAAGCAAAGAAGACGAACATTGAAGAAAAATAAAAAAATGAAACTTTGCATAATTCAAAAATATTGTTGTAGCAACAAATAAAAGGACACAATATCCACAAAAATGGAGGGGATTTAATATAAAAATAAAAATAAACAACAACAAGAATACATTGTTTATGATAGAAAAAAAAAAAAGAAAAAAATTTTGTAAGAATTTGATACAAAAGGACATTGATATCTTATGGTTGAAGACAAGGATGGCAGTGATGATGAGCATGTTTGTTGCTATTGTTGTGGTTGTTGTGGCAGTTTTTGTATACTCAGACATTTAAGGATATTGATGTTAACACTAGATTTTGTTATTTAAACACATAAATACATAAAACCTCAACTTCAACTTCAACTTGAAATTTAAATTCAAATAATCCTACTGCTGCTACTCGTACAATGCTGTTGTTGCCTCTTCAATAAATTCAATACAAATAAAAGCAAAAAAAAAATCAAGAAAAAAAAAAAAAAATAAAATAAAATGCAGAAAATAAGGGACTCTGTGTGAGTGTAAATGAAAATTATTTCAAATCATTATTGTTCACTTGAAAAAGTTTTTTTTTTTTTCTTCGTGAAATATTTTTTAACATTCTTTAGTCACAATTCAAATACGTCTTTTGGAAACTCTGACTATGTTGGCGGTTTCAAAGTGTTCATCATTGAATTGCTTTTAAAGGTGGTATGTTTGATTGTTCTTTTTATACACTTACCAAGCCAAAGATTCCTTTTTTTCCATGTGTTGGTTGGGTATACTCGTACATATAAGGGTGGACGACCAGGTTTAATTTATGTCTGCAATTATTGCAACCAGATATAATTTCCGTGATAGTCTATCGTAAGTATTCAAAATTATTGTAAGACATCTTCTAAAATTAAAAAAAAAATAATAATTGTACTTTAGAGAGAGAAAAAAAAATATAACAAAATTTGCATAATTTAAGATTTACAAAAAAAAAAAGGAATGTCAAATATATACAAAAGCAATAATGAAAATGATAATATTAATGAAAATGAATTTGTAAATGTCATCTTTTATCAATAGAAAATAAAATATATTTTAATATAAAGCATTACAATAAATATAAGAAAGGTTGTCCTTTTAAATATTAATTCAGAAATAAAAAAAATTAAGATCGGCTTACATTTGAAAATCCACTGGAGGAATATATCACTACTAACTAGGTAGTCCTTTTGAAATTATACAAACACTGTAGACCAAATACAAGCTATTATATTATCATGTAAGCCAAGTATTCACTACCAACTGAATATATTAAAACAAAAAAAGACTTATGATTGTGGGTAAATAAGCTCGAGATATTACTTATATTATATTATAAAATACAGGCTTTACTTTTTAAGGCAGTCTTGTCTAAGGGCTCTACACACTTCGTTCAACGTTTGTCCAATTTTTCTATCTCTTCATAAAAATTTAATCTGTAGAGGCTTTTAAAATAAATATTAGTTTGTTAGAAAATCTCATTGCTTTGAACTAGACTTGTGCTTAATTAATAGTTCATTTAAGTGAACGCTCTTTTTAGTATAAGGGCAAAGATGAACTAGTTCGATCTTTTAGTTTAACAGCTCCTTTCCCTTTATATGCAGCTACGACGAAAATCTAATAATTTTTGGCCTAATTTGTACAATTTTTATTATTTTATTATTTACTCATTTACATAATTTTTGGTTTAAAAGATAATATATCGTAAGGATACTATAAATTTCACAATTTGTCTAAAAAAACCGTTCTTTTAATATACTTTAATGAATCTTGGCTAAATAACAACCTCAACTATAACGCTCATATAGAGTGTAAGACAGCGTGTAAACTTGCCGTAAAAACCCGAATTTTTGCTATTCTTTTTCGAAATACGACTAAACAACATAAACCGATTGAATCATCTATATGTATAGTTATGTAATCATATAACCTTCTCGTTTAGTGATTTTAAAAATGTATTAGTGGTAGAACTGTTTGTACCAATTGTACCAATTGTATGTTTGTATATATGTTGTTGACAAGTGAACGAGAAAGAAAAATCATCGTGCGAGAGTTTATGTGATGTTATGATGTCTCTTTAGTTTTTGGACACCAACATTTTTATAATCTGGCGGATAGAGCACATAAACTCCCGCTCGACGATATGCTGAAAGAGATGCACGAGTGAAATATAACCAAAAGAAAAGTATTACAATTGAACTAAGTAGGTCGTTCATGTACTACACAAGTCTACTTTGAACCCATATAAGTCATAAAATAATAATATAAAGAAAGAACTCTTCAAGGATTTAAACTTTTGTACACTTACAGAAAACAGTATAGTTAAGAAAAGTTTGAAATTAAAAATGAAAAAACAGCTCAAAGGCATGTGCACGATATTAAATTTATTTTTGAGATCGCATCTTACCTTCATTTGAAGCTTTCTAAAATTTACAAAACGATCAAATCCTCAGGAAATTAAAAAGTCCTTTATTTTGAAAGCCCAACAAAGTTTGCTTGATTTTTTTAATAAAGTTGAAACAAGAACTGTAAGGCCTTTGTAAAATAAGAAGTTTTACTTTTGGTTTTTCTACAAAATTGTTTTTGTGTTTTGCATCACATCAATGGATTAATATTTTGGCCTGTAAACCATAAAATAAATTGAATATGCCGTTGCACTAAGCAAATCAAATTGTATTACAAACACACTCTTACGTAAATAAATTTGATCAAATCAATTGAAATGGGATTATGCCGCTTAGTATGCATCTAAACAAATATCGTCGAGCGGGAGTTTATGTGCTCTATCCGCCATTTCATATTCTTTATATATCTCGAGCTAACGATGCCACTTAAAAATTTCGATCTAAAATTTTTGAAGTCTGCAATCCGTTTTCAGATATCTCGATCAGTTTTGGAGATAAATAGCCGAAAACGGATTGCAGATTTTAAAAATTTTGGAGTTAAAAACCTAAAGTGGCACATTAACTCGAGATATATAAAGAATAGGAAATGATATGATTTTTTTCAAATTCAAAACTCTTTTCTGATATTTGTAAAACAAAGCCTATAAAACAATAAAAAAATGAATTTTTCAAACACTAAATTGTTCTTGGAATTTCAAAAAAATTAGTAATTTTGTTTAAATATAGCTTTGGTTAAAAAAAGGAATTTTTTTATATTTCTGCTGCAATAAACAAATATGTACTTATGTACAAAATAATCTAAGCCAGCACGTACAACGTGTACATATTCAGGACAAACACAGATTATATTGTACAAGCAAAACCGAATAATATTTTTGAAATATGAAAAATTATGTATGAAATTATCGTTTTTGTTTTGTAAGTAATAATTTACCAAATTAGCCCTCAAATCGATCATTTATTAGCACTTTGCTATATAACTATTCTACTAAGAAAACTTTAATGTACATATTGTACTTTTATAAATAGCTTTAATGTTAACAATTTTGAAATCTGCCAAAAAGAATTTTCTCAACAAATTCTTTGAATACCCTAAAGATTTTTTAAAGCAGACACTTAAAAGCTTTAAATTGTTTCTTACGGAAATAAGACAAATTGTTTTAAAACTTATACCTGCAACACTCTACCTATAAACTATCTTTATTGCTATTACAGTACTGAAAAATGCAAGATTTTGTGAAAGAATATCATATAATAAAAAAAAAAAACATGCTAGGCCATGTCATGACGTCTCAAGCCCACTGTTATGCCATGTAATGCATAGTCATCATAGTGTTTTCGCATATTGCTAAAAATCGGCTAAACAGTTGCAGCTCGCTGTGTTGAATACCATGTGCGTGAATGTTTTTTGTTCATAATGTTTTAAATACTGTTGTTTAAATATTTGCCGCATCCTCCGTGTTACAGGTTATATTTATTTACTTTTATATAACTGGCGTTAGTAAAACTATACATACATAAATATGTTTATTCAATAAATAATACAAAGTTTGTTTAAGAATAGAAAAATATAAATGTTTCGTTGGTCTGCTAGAGTTGCCTTTTATTATTGTTCTATTCGTATTTTACAATTATAATTTCTTCTATCACACAAATGTAGTCGCCGTGGTCTAGTGTTTAGTGTGTTGGCTGGGTTCAAATCTCAGCTCTGACATCTTGAAAAAAGAAATATGAAAAAATTATTTCTTTCGGCGACTACCTCTCAGTAGTCTTCTGGCAAACGCTCTGAGAGTAATTGATTGCCATGAAAAAGCTTCTAAAAGTCTGTCGTTCGGAGTCGACATTTAACTGTAGGTCCCGGTACTCATGGATAAAAATTAACACACACAACATGAGTGCTCCGAGAAGCTGATCTAAAAAATGTCTTATTTTTGTGTAATTTTATTTTATAGGTCTACAAATTTAATCAAATGTTTATTATTTATTTTTTATATTGTATATTGATCATTTTGATGTAAGTTAGTTACTGTATAGATTTATTTTAATTAGGATATTACATTTTAATTCAAAGTTTTTTTTTTTTGTAAAGGCCCAATAAAACTTAAACTTAAACTTTAATCAAATGATCGAAATCTTTCATTTAGAACATATGTTTTGCATGTGTTGGCATGTTAATTTTCCATGTTAAGGTGTACAAAATCTGTTTAAAAATAATGCATGGCTTGTCTTTAACATATATTAATACAGGGTGTCCGTCGGGAAGGTATACTAATTTGTTTTGCCGCAATTTTGACAGTTCATATTGGGCATTCGTGAATTAGAGACGTGGCAAATTTATTATGGAAAAATATTCGGTAAATCAATGTGTGACGATGAGAAAGTTACGTGAAATTTTTGGGAGAGCAACGTGCAAACAAGACGCACTATTTATCGTGTAGTGAATGATTTCGAAGAAAGAGGGACTGTATCTGATAGGCCCAAGCATTGACCTCAACGTACTACAAGATCAGCTGAAAACATTACTGATTTTCCAGAAAGTGTTCAAAAGTGTTCGGCTCCGTGCTCAGGAGCTTGGTCTTCAATGAACAACTTTGACTACAATTTTGCATTTGTTTCCCTTTAAGATTCAGTTGACACAAGAGCTTCTTCCAGAAGACCATATACGCCGCCGTACATATGCCAATAGGATGCTACAGCTTACCCATGATAACCCTTCCTCAGCGACGACCAACATTTTCATTTGAATGGGTATGCGAATAAACAGAAAAGTCCGTTCTGAGTAATGGAAAACCCTCAAATTTTTCACTAGTCACCTTTGCATCTATTAAAAGTGACAGTCTGGTGTGCAATTTGGTCAGGTGGAATCATGGGACCTTACTTCTTTGAAACTGAAAATGGCTTTAAGGTAATTGTCAATGGGGAGCGAAATCGTGATATGATTGAAATCTTTTTAACGCCACAGTTGAATACCTTGGGCTTGACTAACATGTGGTCTCAGTAAGACGGTGCCACATTGCATACAGCCAGGATTACAATGGAATTACTACGAGACCTCTTTCCATAACAAGTTATTTCAAGGAATGGTGATGTTGATTGACCTCCACAGTTGCCTGATTTGACTGATCCGGACTTCTTTTTGTGGGGATATCTGAAGAGCAAGGTTTATGCAAACAAACCAGAAACTCTGGAATAACTCAAACAAAATATTCGTGAATGATAAATGTGCTCAAAAGGGCTCGAATTTGTAAGTATAACAGAGGCGGACATTTATCTAATATTGTATTCCATATATAATTACAGACAACATTGCCCTTTCATTTAATCAAAAATTATAAACAAACACGGCGGACATCCTGTATGTCTTTGTCGAACATGTTTGAGTGGCATAACATGGCATCGCAATTGCATGTTTGTTAAACTTATTTTACTATGTTGCATAGAGACACATTAGCAGGGCTGTAATAAAAGAAAAACAAAAAAAAAAAGAAGTCGGAGTAGTTATTGCAAATAACGAATTAACTCCTTTTAGTTACTGATAGATGTTGGTTTTTTTCTTTTCTTCTTTTTCTATATCATTTACCCACATTTGTGCTGGTTAAACAAATAAACAACATAGAAAATAAAAAAAATAAAAATAGAATTGACACGACAAACTGGCTAAGGGAGATTCCTCTGCTCATTTTTCAGTGAATGCAGCAATGATGACTCATTCATGGTAGATTTCATTTGGCATAGAGAAACAGGGAGAGCTGCTACTGGTGCATTCCTGGTAAACGTTATTGTGCCACATATTTATGGAGACAAATAAAGCACACAAAGAAACACAACCAAACGTTTGTTTGGGTTACATTCTGGCAAAGAAAATGAATAGAAAGAATGCCATGAATGTATAGAAATGCAATTTGTTTTCTAGGGTTTCATCATGACACAGTAGGGTAGAAGAAATGAGCTGCTATTGTTTACTTTTTTTGTTTTTTTGTTTTCTTTAAATAAAAATATTGAAAATACGTATTATTTACCTCTTTGATATGGCAAAGATTTTTTTTTTTTTTGGTTTTGTTTAGAAAACCAAAAATGACAAATAGTGACTAAAAGAGTGAGAGAGTTATTAAAAAAGAAATATAATTTTGGTGTTTTAAGTAGAATTTTATAAATTTAAATAAATATTGACTTTGTTTAGTTTACCATTTATACACATATTTCTGTTATGAATGTTTGTTTCTCGTTTAAAATTGTTTTTTTTTTCTTTCCTTTTCTTTTGATTTCTGAGTATGTAAATATCGTGATAACAATAATGATATGAATTGTATAAGTAATAATGTGCTTGTTCTTATTGCAACAATAGTAATAACGTCAACAATAACATGTCCCTTAAGAACCATTTAAATAAAAATTCCATTAAAATGATTTCCGTAACATTCCACAATGATCTGCACAGAGTGTAATAGTACAGGACTGAGTAATAAAACAATTTGAAAATCACTTTTATTTCATAATAAATATTTAAGAATTTAAAAAAATAATAGCAGTGGTAATAATAATAATAAAAAAAAAAACAAATAATTGGCATTTGTCCAGACATTTGTATACGAGTTAACAAAAGAAAATATTTTACTTTACGAGTGTATTTCTACAATTGTTCCAAGTTTCCACTTTTATTATTATTTTTTACTTTTTCCAAATAAATTTTATTATTTTATGAGTTTATAACTTTTTATACTTTTTTTTTATTTTTTTAACAGAATTTTGTTAATTTTCTATATGTTTGGGTATGCGAAACAAATCTCTTTGGGCTACTTAAGCCATAAACAAACACGTAACTTTTAAGCTTGTAATACTAAAAATGTTTAAATAAACAAGTGTTTAGCTACAGAGCTGACTAAAAATATAGCACAATTTTTTAATTCACCTTGGATTTTAGAATAATCCATATGCACTTCATTCTGGCGATATTTAAGCAGAGACAAGAGGACGTTTTTTAGTCAATGAATTGCAAAAGTTTCACATTTTTGATTAAATGAAGAGGACCTATAATTTAATGTTGGCTTCGAAAGGCAGTTACATTGTTTAGAGAAGTCCTAGCAGAGAATAGTGCTTACGAGTAAGTTACTTTGTAAGAGAGAAATTGTAAACAATCGCTTACTCGTGCGCATCAATAATGCATAATTTTTATATGAAATTAGCCGCTAAAAAGCAATAGATTTTGCAACCAGTAAGCAATTCGTATAAAAAATCAAAAATAATACCTTATCGTGTAGGACTTTTGAAAGCAATATTGCTTACAATTTTATTTATTTCTTCCAAATTGGATACAACTTTTAAAATTTGAAAACAATATATGAAAAGAATTTGAATTTTTAAAACAGAAAGGTATTGCTTTGTAAATTCTTTTGTTTGTTTTTTATATACTAAATGAGATATGATTCATAGTTTTGATACCATCTTTGGGAAGAGTCACTTTAGTGATACGAAATTGCCATAGAGACATGGATGTCGCCATAAGTGACATATTTCATACTAGTCATAAAGCCTGTCCCTGCCAGGCTTAACACGTTCACGCAGGCGCGTACCACCGGTGGTTCGCACATGACTGCCTGATAGGGCGGCGCGTACCACCGGTGGCTCGCACAGTAACATTTAGTTCGCGCCCGCTTGATAGTACGAAAAGCTTTCAGTGCAGCCGCCTATGGGCAAGAAACATGAATTGCAGTGCCGAAGTGAACGTGTTAAACATATTTTACATAAATCTAACGACCACAGTCGGAAAATCAAAAATCTGGCTCCGTCCTGCACATATGAAGCAAATGAGCTTTAAGTATGCAAAATTTCAGCTTTCTGCGACGTCAGACGGCTTCTAAAAGCTAAGGAAAGAGAATTAGACATACATCGGAACAACGAAATTATATATGGGTTAAATCACCTCAACTCAACTTAAAATATGTCGTTTTTGAAATGCCTGTTTCCGAATTGGCTGATTTTTGGTACGAATAAAGTATATCATAACACTAAGGCAAATATAAATACCCTAGAGTGGTAGAAGCAAATTTTATATAAAAATGCAACTTTGTAATGGGGGGCTCCATTAGGGAGTGGAGAAAGCGGGTAGGTATGCATGGTAGCGATAGGTATTTACCCCCAACTTTTTTCCGAACATACCTAACCCCTATCCCCACTCTCTAGAGTGGTAAGAGCAAATTTTATAAACTTTGTACTGGAGCCCCCTTAGAGACTGGAAATAGGGGGTAGGTATGTATGTTCGGAAAAAAGTTGGGGGGTAAAATATTAGTAAGGGTCGGTCTTACATTTTATCCCTTTAGAGGCAACTCCAGGGCACTTGTGGAGCTTTTTGTGGACTTTTACTCCTTCAACCCAACCTTTGACCCCGATGAAGCGCTATTTGTCCCCATCCCACATCCCTTATTTTTGATTTAAGTATTTTTTGTGGAAACTTACAAAATAAATGGTTCTAGCTAATCGAAATTGAAAAATCGTATACCATCCCACCACTTTTAGACTAGTTTTAAACTCATTCTTTTGCGATTTGACTTTTATTTCTTGATCCAAAAAGACCTCCGCTCTAAAATTTTTCACAATTGTAGAGAACAAAACTATCTTTGGCATAATTTTTTTTTTAAATTTTTAAAAAGGTCGCTTTCGGAGATATAGGCTTTCAACTTATAAGTAAAGAAATTGACCTTTGACTTTTTCAAAGAAAATATTAAACACAAAAAGAAAGTCAAAAGTAAAGAAAGTCTTACCCATTCTTTGTAAATTTCAAAGCACTTTCGATTGTGTCCCACACAAAGTGCTGTTTTACAAACTGAATCGATTAGGGAATATCTATTAAGGTGATAAATTGCATAGAATGCAAATTCTCAATTCGCAGTGTGGTTAGCTGTTAACTTTGTGAGTGTTTTAATATGTGCCCTTATATTTAAAAGACACACACATTATTTTGGGGGATAGGCTATAAATATCTCAACGATCCTGCTTTAATGTTAGCTGATGACATCATTATCTTAGCTGATAACCTGTATACTATGCGGAAAACGAAAAAACATTAGAAGAATACTATAGTGCATGGAATAAAAAGGTAAACCACACTAAATCTAAAGTTATTATATTGCGAAATTGTGGGAAAGTGGGGTGTAATAGCTAAGAAGTGAGAGTTATAAGTTACTATAAATACTTAACTATATTGACTTTTAGAGTGTCATATGCCAAACAATTTCAAATAAAAAATAAAAAAATTATATAGCCAAAGGAAAAGAGAGTGTGTCGGTTCATACCGTGCTATGATGCATAGATAAGAGGCTACTCATTAGGGTGGGTCAATTTTTTTGCCTACTAAGCGTATAGCAAAATCGTAATCTACGGGAAATTCTAAGAACTTTTCCCAAAGAAATCATGGTTCTAAAATCAAAATCGAGCTTCCGGTTTTTTACGAGAAAATTTGGTGTTCAGGTCATCCGAAAATAATGCTATTTTTTTGGTAGTATTCATTGCAATTAGAGTTTTTTCCCGAGAAATCCCGTCCCGGGAATTCCCGGGAATTTCAATTGTTAAAATTTCCCGCTTTCCCGGGATTTTTTTTCCGGGATCCCGGGAAAAAAAATTATATGTCAATAAATAGTAACTACAAAGACGTGTTGGCTCAGACACGTCGTATTATCAAAATTTTCAAAAAAAAGTCCAACAAAAAATGCTATACTTCAAAAATATGTTGTCGCAGAACACAAGAAGGAAGTATGTCTCCAATTAGATATTCTATTGATTTAGAAATGGCTGAACTATGGGTTGAGGAAAATATAATTGCTTTAAACAACATGATTAAAGTTTTAAAACCTATAAAATTGGCAGTGGAAAAGTTAAGTAGCCGTGATACAAACATATGGAGGTTTATGTCACTATAATAATAGTTTTAGGTTTTTAACAGTTTGACTATTATTATTTTGACATAAACCTCCAAAACCATTATTTGGGTAAATAATTTTCTATAAATGAGCACAGATATAGAAAGCTGAGAAAATTTCCTTTAAAATAAGCCCTCTTCCAGCGTTACAGGTCAACTATTCACCAATTGCAATGAATACTACCAAAAAAATAGCATTATTTTCGGATGACCTGAACACCAAATTTTCTCTTAAAAAACCGGAAGCTCGATTTTGATTTTAGAACCATGGTTTCTTTGGGAAAAGTTCTTAGAATTTCTCGTAGAATACGACCTTGCTATACGCTTTGTCACGTTTTTCGGTCCCGAACAAATTGACCCACCCTACTACTCATGGTTTGGCGACATATATGAGTTGTCCCGATTTTTTACCAAATAATTTTAAAACTTCCTGAATAATCTTAGAAACTGGTCACGAAGCAGGTAATAATTATGCAAATTTATTATCCAATATGATAACGGAAAGTTATGAAAGCAAGAGGATATCATGTATGCTTCCATATATGGTAATCAGTATACAACAAATGAATAATTATCGTGTGTACCCTTCCGTAAACCCAACCACACGCTACACAGAAGTATGGGTAGAGGTGAGAAACAACGCGGCAGAGAAGTGCCACCCAATGCCGGTACTCCCAACCACGTATCACGAGAGTCCTATGACAAGGGATTAGCAAGATCTTGGTACTACCATTCGCTGGATAGTAGGTCTAAAACAACCACTACATGTACTACCCCCGAAGGGCCGTATCCAAACCATCAGGTAGGACTACCTCACTCCCCGAATGAAAGAGGAGCACAACTGTTAAGGATTTAACATGCGTACCTGTCCGTAGACTTTACCACACGCCGCCCGTTGCCGGAGCGGTAGTTGAGTTCAATGCGCCCAACCACCGCCACTCGATGACGGTAACCTCTAATCTCGAACATGCACGAGGGCACGGCGCTCAAAAGGGAGCCCATAGCACCGAGTTGGCAATTTAGCACCACCACTGTCTGGGTAGTAATACCCCCTTGCTGAGGGGTTTCTACCCAGCACTTACCACAGCCACTACGTGTACTCCCCGAAGGGCTGCACCCAAACCATCAGGCCGGTTTGCCTCTCTACCCTAATGACAGGGAAGCCCAGGTATAACCGGGGGCTCCCTGATGCCCGTAGTACCAGATTAAGGCATCTCTAGTCAGTCCTTGAGAACGCCAGAAATGCCTTCCACGCGCACTTACAGAGACAAGTCTCCGTAGCACGCGTGGCATAAAGACCATGCACCACACATTACCAACCATTCTCTACCTATATCGAGCGCCAGACCACTCAAAGCTAGGTTGAACTCTATATTCCCCGGAGAAAACAGGCCACTGTCGAGACATATAATCAGCAGCCTTTTCTGTATCCCCGAGGGGAACAGAGGATCACAGCCAGACCTGCGGCTCCTGATGCCCGTAGTACCAGATTAGATAGGTGTCTTTGGTCAGTTCCTGAGAGTGTCAGTAATCGTGAGCGCCAGTCCACCCAAAGCTAGGTGAACTCCATATACTCCGACAACACAGGCCCCTGGTGGGACATATCGTCAGAAGCTATAATTAACCACCCACAGGGGGGGGGGGGCTAATCAGTATACAGTAGAATGGTAAATGTCAAAAAAATGCAGAGTTGTTTTGAAAGAATATATATCTGTGGCAATAAATAAGGCTTAAGTCGAAATTTCGTGTTTTGAGATATTAAGGGTTTTGTTTACAACAAATAGTGTTTAAGTGGGCTAAAATTAAAATATAAATATAAAAAATAAATGTAAATTTTTTAAAAATTCTTTAAAACTAAGACTTTATTGAGTTAAAAATTGTCATCAACATGGACAATACGAAGTTTTCTGAAACGATCACCTCAAATGATTAAATTTTGTGGATACTGGCCCCAGTGGTAAAGTGTAAAATGCACAAAAGCAATAAATATGAAGCTGATATTAATTTTCCTGTGTAAAAACTGTAGAAATATTTTGAAATTTTTTTTTACCATTATTTGAGAATAGAAATTATTAAATCATAGTTTGGCTAAAAAAATCATCATTCTGACAATGCTAAATTAGGGAAGGCACTGAATTTATTTTATAGTTACGTAGACAACACAACACACATCAAATAATTTGAGCAGTTTGTTTTTTCCGTACATGCCACTGTACATACTGCTACTTTTCTTACCTCCACTGTCTGAAAAAACATTGTTAAATGTGTAAAACTGCTCGCAGTGTAATAATAAGTGTCACAACATTAATTTATGATAATAATCATAAGTAGCAAGTGTTGTTCTCTTATAGGTTTTTGCAACAAAGTTACAAATCGGTTGCACAAAGCAGTTAATCAAATAAATATGTTGCCTCACACTCTTTTGCCAACACTTACCGAGAAAATTGAAACTATAATTTCAAAAAAGACACTCATGCATGTATGTATGTATGTGCGAGTATGTCTGTAAATTATAAAATGAAACATAAGATAAGCCAAATGGCAACTTTGTTGTAACACTTGTGTTTTGTCGTAGAAAAAAGAAAAAAAAACCAAAACTTATAAGGAAATAATTTAGAAAATATCAATAGTGAGAGAATCATTTTCACTCCTTAAAAATTACAAAATATTGTATATTATTTTCTTATGTCATATAATTTTTAATGATTTACTATATGGTGTGGCGCCGTTTAGTTTTCTCTTTCTTAAAACTGCTCTATTAACTCATCCTTGGCTTCTTAAGTTAGAATATTTTTTTTTTCAAATAGTTTCTGTTTGACTTATGGTGGTTTAAAGGATATTGCCAACAGTGGCTGGAGGTTAATAATAATGATTTTATCTCTACTCGTATTGTATTTGCCAGTGCAAAAGTCATATACATACCCACACTATAAATATTTATTTTTATACGAACCAAAACAAAGTAAAGGAAAAAGAAACCTCAAAAACCACCAAGTCATAAAATTACTTGCGCGCATTATAAAATAAAATTTGTGTGGCAGAATCTGTAAAAAAAAGCGCAAAAAGCAAATTGAAGCGTGAAAATTTATTACGCTTATGATTAATCTATATTTGTTTTTAAATTTATTGAAATATAGGGAAACTGCGATAAGAGAGAAATTATGTAATTGAAAGTAGAAAGATGATCTCGTTCATTTTATTTGTGCAATACTGTTTCAATATGAAATGGTTAATACTCGTACAAACAAGAAAAAAAATTAATTTTATTTCGCCTTTAAAACGCCTTAATTAGATCAGAAACTAAATTCTCTTAATTCTGTGTTTTCATTGTATAACAGCCGAACTGAAGATGATTTCGACTCCAGCTACGGAGGGTTTCATCACAGTACTTTGTGTTTCTGTACAAATTCATGCAAATCATCAACTATTTAACTCACACTTGTTATATAATTGGCCATTACAACAATGTGTCAGGATTACGGCTTAGCTTCTCTTTTAATAGAAATCATATATTGAAATTATATTTTTTCAATATACCTTAAAATGAGTAAGTCGAAGACTTACTAAATTCATCACATTTTTATCATATCGTCGTGGGGGAGTTCATGTGCTCTATCCGCCAATTTATATATTTCGACTTAATGATGCCACTATTTATCTCTGAAACTTGACGAGATATCCGAAAACGTATTGCAGATATGAAAAATTTGGGGTCAAAAACCTAAAGTGGCATCATTAACTCGAGATATGTAAAAAAATATGATATGGCGGATAGAGCACATAAACTCCCGCATGACGATATTCTCCTTTTATTCTCCATCATTGCATTTTCTTTTTGGTAATTGTTAACAGTTGTGGACGAATAGAAGTGCAACAGCTTTGTTATTGCTCTAACAGTTAAAAATACACATCGGAATTTACAAATTAAATAATTTAGTAGTTTTGGAAACTTTGTAAATGAAATCAGCTCGCATTAAAAAAGACTTTTAAACAAAAGAGGGCATGAAATTAGCCCTAACAGTATTGCCGTGTTGGCTATTTTTAATCAAAGTTGGTTTTTTTTGTTGTGAAAATGTGTGGTGTGTTTTATTAAAGTAAAAAGTCAAGTCCCTTATAGTCTAATCCAAAAGGACAAACGACAAAAGCCATGATTTAAAGGGTTATTGGGGTTTCATTATACTATTTTTATTAGGGACTTATTTCATGTGAAGTAATAGTCAAAAAAAAATATTATATATATAAAAAAATATTATATGAAAATAAACAAAACGAAACGTTTAATCTCATTTTGTTTTGTTCTTTACAATGATTAAAATAAAAACAAAACAAAAACAGTGAGAACTATTGTCCCGTTTAGTTTTGTACATTGGTTTTGTTTTGAGCAATACAAATACACTAACTCAGATGTGTGTAGGTAGAACAAAAACTGAATGAGAAGAAAAAGAAAAGAAGAAGAGAAAAAAGAGCATATTATACGAATGTAACGGAATAACAAAGCAAGCACAAGAGCGAAAAGCTAATTGTTTCACTTGCGCTCTTCCTCATTTAGAAACTATTTGTTTTGGTTTTGCTCATGTACAATACGATGAAAAAAAATTTGAAAAGTTTATGACTTTGTGGTAACGTTTGCGAAATGTTTTGTTTGTTTGCCCACTCTGTATGAAACTAGCCCAACCACGGCGTGCTTCACTACACCTACCATTACCATTTGTTCACATTACGAAATCAATTACACCAAATTCAAAAACTTTACCTTTAACAATTTCCAAGATAAAAAGAAATTAATATTAAACTTATATGGGAGGCACCACGACCACTTGTCTAATTCCGCCGCCTTTCTAGCTGATGATTGCTCTTGACAGTAAAGTCGTTCAGAACAAGTTTAGATTTAACCCTTCTGAGGATATATATAAATCAGTTAGTATGGGACGTTCCACGCTCACCTGGTCAATACCGCCCACTTTCTGATTGATGATTATCCTTGACCATGGATAATCATTCAGACTGAATTCAGAAACTTTAGTTCTAACCGTTCCCAAAATATACAAAAATCAGTATTTTGCTTGTATGGGAGATACCACGCCCAGGTCCAATTTTGAAAAAAACATATGCCCTATTGCACTTTCCGTAGCTGAATTTAACTACGTTTTAAATTTCAACAAACTCGATTCAGTAATTTAGACGTGATTGACCGACAAACAAACAGATAAACAGGCAGATAACAGACTTACAAAGACATTTATAATCTAAATATATAAAATTGAATGTGTGTTTGTTTGTTTATTTGTTTGTTTGTACCTTATAGGAGACCAAACCTCTGGACCGATCTTCCTGAAATTTTCACAGCATTTAACTGGGACTCTGACATGATTAATAGGGTACTTTTTTTCGACCACGCCTACTTTTACGCCCACTCTTTTTAATTATGTAATTGCCCCCATATAGTTTTTAAAACATTTACTTCAAATTGTATACACATTATACTCCAGACGAAATATAAATAATAATTTATTACTCCACGCCCTTTTTCACGCCCCTTTTCACGCAAAATTTTGTTTAAATGTTTTAAACTTTTTGTTCTATGTAAAAATTTGTATTATTTTTTTTTATTTGGTAATATATTGCTCTTAATACTGTTAACTTCGTCATATAACTATGAACCACGCCCACTTCACCGCCCCCTTCTCTTTTAATTCAGATACTCACTTACACCACTAATAATGTTTGCTATACAAAATATTTTTTTTGGTATATGTATATAACCAGGGGGTAGCGAAGCACACCGGGTTCAGCTAGTATACTTATATACATATATATATGGATTAGAGATGAAACGATAATAGCAAGGTATCGATACTTTTACTTGAATAGGTATCGCAAGGAAAGTATCGATAGCGACTTGCAGAAGTAGAATTTTTCCTTAGCATGGAAAAATTACTTATTTAACTAGTTTGGCTTTTAAAACACTACTTTATACTTTTACTTATAATTAAAATTAAATTTTATTTAGTTATTCTAAACATACACACATACATACATAATTAGCCATTACAACCCTGTGTCAGGGTTACGGCCTAGCTTCTCGCAGCACTCATGTTGTGTGTGTTAATTTTTATCCATGAGTACCGGGACCTACAGTTTAATTTCGACTCCGAACGACTGATTTGAGAAGTTTTTTCATGGCAGTTAGTTACTCCCAGAGCTTTTGCCAGAAGACTGCTGAGAGGTATTTGCCGAAAGAAATATTTTTTTGAATATTTCTGTTTTCAAGATGTCAGAGCTCAGATTTGAACCCAGCGCTATCGTCTTAGTAAGCCAACACACTAACCACTGGACCACGACGACTACTCAAACATACATACACTAGACAGTAAAACCCTTCTTACAGCACCCATATTGTGGGCGTTAATTTTTAACCATAAATACCAGAACCTACAGTTTAATATCGAGTCCGATCGACAGGTTTGAGATGCTTGTTCATGGCAATCAGTTATTCTCGCAGTGTTTTTTTTTTTTTTTTTTTTTTTTTTTAAGACCAATACTCAGGGGTAAACCCCTACTCATGCAGTGCATTGTATTGGAATGTGAAGATGGTTGATAGGGTTTTTTTTTATTTTTTAATGGATGTTTGTATATTTTGCGCCATTTTTTTTATTGTTGATGAAACAAGTTGCTGTAAATTTGTCCACTCAAGAGCCAGTGTTATACCTTCACCCTCGAATGATCAAACAGCAATGGCCTCATCTGTCGGTGGATGTTTAATGTGAATGGTGAGCGTCTTCAGTAGATTAGCTGTTATCTTCCCAGAAGGTGGCGCTGTACTCCTGATCATTGGTTTCTGGTGGAATGGATTAGAAATGTCAGGGGGCGGTTTTTTGCAGATGGTCTTGCTGGAGGGGGGAAGGGGGGGAACATCTTTTTTTTTTAAATTTAATTTTTAATTTAAATTGTAATTTTTTTAGAAAACCGCAAATTTTTATTTTTATAATTTTGTCCTTCGCTGGGATTGAACCTTGCTAATAGGTAGTCTCCGAAAGAGAGATAACTTCTTTCTTTCAAAATGTCTGATATGGGCTTTGAGCATGGAGCTCCCGTTTTAGTAAGCCAACACACTTCATAGTAAATACAAAAAAAATAAAAGCCACTAATGGAAAACACGAATTTTAAAAATTAATTGAGTGTGTGCTGTGTTCGTAATTGAAATCAGCTTTTCATTTTGTTGTGTAAGAGAAAAACATTGTAGTGTGAACACAAAACAACACAATAAAATTCTTCAAATGTCTGTAATTATGTATTCATAACCTTTGACCAATTTTGTTTTTTAGTCAATGTATGTTCTTTTGAAAATTCAAAACAATTATAAACCACTTAAAAATTTACTACATTTTCCTTCTTTTATTTTATTTTGAAGTAGACCTGGTAAACAATAACCAGATTTTAAACAAAGAATATATGAATTTCAAATTTGATTTTACAAATTACATCCCTCATATCCACCTAAGAATTTGTCAAAAATCAATAATTGATTGAAAAACAAAAAAGTGAAAAAATATTGCAATCTTTTGCGCATTTAAATTGAATGAATGAACACCTGCATATATTTCTTATATTTTCTTTAAAGTAAAATGATCAGTCAGCCTATAAATATTGTATTATGGAAATATAGAATGACTTTGAATGCAGGTTTGCAACGCATAAATAAAAATATAGTACATTGAGAGAGAGAGAGAGAGAGAGAGCTAAAAACATAATAAAAACGGGTGTATATTATAAATCGTATAAAAAGAATAACATTTGCTATAGAAGAAGAAAAATAAATAAAAAATTTATATTGAAATTAATTTTTAATTTTATATCCGTCATATCATGTCACCTTATTCAGTTGCATGCTTTTAAAGAAAAATAAAATAAAAAAATTTTAATTTTTAAGTGATATTTTTTCGGTACAAAAGAAACATTGCAACACAATTACAGGCTACATGTAAACGTGGAAAATGAATTTCAATTATTGTGCGACAACTTGCTTTAAAATAATCTTTTTCAAGTGCTGTTTAGTTTTTTTTATTTTTCATTTTTGTCCTTTAATGAAAATGTCACATTGAAAAATTCTATTGCTTAATGGAATTGAGTAAAAAAAAGGATCTTTAACAGCGAGAGAGTGTTATAAAATATTGAAAATCGATTTCATTTTAATTGTTTTCTATTGCGCAGTTGGCTTTTGTATAGACAAAAGACACCTTTTGGACACCTGTTGTCATCAATTCACCTATTGTTCTCAGTTCTTTTCTTACGACCCTATTCCGTGAACGTGTTTTTTCTTTCGTTTTTTTCTTTTTTTGTTAGTTTAACAGATTTAGCTTTTTTTTTCTTTAAATACTGGGTGTTTGATTTGTTCTATGGAGATAAAGTGTTTCAAAATTGTTTGCTTAGAAGAAAAAAAATATATTTTTTTAATTGTAAAACAATTTTTTAACAATTTTTTTTTCTTTTTTGTTATCTTAAGTGTGGGAACTTTTTCCTCTTTAATGGGGAAATGATTTTTTTTAAAAAATTACATTGAGGTTATGTAAACTTGGTTAAGCTGTAAAGTAGTGTGTGAAACAGTGTTTTCATTTTTTTGAACAGAATAAAACAGAAAACACATGCAGAAGATTGTCAAGTTGAATTTAAACTAGACAGCCAGGCAGGTATTTGTATGTAAATGGTTTTAAAAGTAACTAAACGAAAGGATGAGTCATAGTTTTCTATTGAAAAAAAATAAGAAAAATGAAAAGAAATTAATGAAGACATTGATATTGGCTTAACCTACTTTTTAGCACCTGTTGGTAGATTGGAATTTACTGTAAATAAGGGTGCACTGCTATGGTTTCATATAAGCAAGACAAGAAAGCGTTTTTGTTTTAAGCTTAATTCGTAAAAGGGTTTCAAATAATAAATATTTTGTAAAAGGAGTATAAAAGCGATTTAGTTTTGGTCTGATATTCCATATAACAAAGAGTAATTCTTATTCAACATTTAAAGAAATTCTGAGAAAATATTAATATCTTGTATACATAGCTTAAAAAAATTACATTATTGCAGTTTAAAATCGACTTTATGAGATCATACATACCGAATAAATTAGTTTTAGGCAGAGTAGGAAAATAAACAAAACGAAACGTTTGATTTCATTTTGTTTTGTCCTTTACAATGAGTAAAACAAAAACAAAACAAAAACAGTGAAAGCGATTGTCCCTATTTAGTTTTGTATATTGTTTTTGTTTTGAGCACTAAAAATACACTAACTCAAATGAGCATAGGTAGAACAAAAAAATGAATGAGAAGAAAAAGAAAAGAAGAAGAGAAAAAAGAGCAAATTATACGAATGTAACGGAATAACAAAGCAAGCACAAGAGCGAAAAGCGAATTGTTTCGTTTGCGCTCTTGCAATTTTTTTTTTTTTTAAGACCAATACTCAGGGGTAAACCCCTACTCATGCAGTGTGCATTGTATTGGAATGTGAAGATGGTTGATAGAAGTTTTTTTTTTTTTTTTTTTTTTTTTTTTTCATAGATTTTGTATTTTTTTTTTTTTTTTTTGCGCCTTTATTTGTTGATGAAACAAGTTGCTGGTAATTTATCCACTCAAGAGCCAGTGTTATACCTTCACCCTCAAATGATCAAACAGCAATGGCCTCATCTGTCGGTGGATGTTTAATGTGAATGGTGAGCGTCTTCAGTAGATTAGCTGTTATCTTCCCAGAAGGTGGCGCTGTACTCCTGATCATTGGTTTCTGGTGGAATAGATTAGAAATGTCAG
Organism: Metopia argyrocephala; assembly: GCA_963576795.1. NCBI lineage: Eukaryota > Metazoa > Arthropoda > Insecta > Diptera > Sarcophagidae > Metopia > Metopia argyrocephala. The sequence goes on from OY756210.1 coordinate 100,900,540, forward strand.
GGGGCGGTTTCTTGCAGATGGTCTTGCTGGAGGGGGGGAGGGAACCTCTTATTTTATTTAAATTTAATTTTTAATTTAAATTATAATTTTTAGAAAACCGCAAATATTTATTTTTATAATTTTGTCCTTTGCTGGAATTGAACCTTGGTCGTGTGAGTTTCTGTGCAAGCGCTCTACCAGTATGCCACGACCCCCCCCCCCAATTGAAAACATTTGAAAAGTTTATGACTTTGTGGTAACGTTTGCGAAATGTTTTGCTTGTTTGCTCACTCTAGTTTTAGGTATAAACATAACTTGGCATATAGAAACATCCGGCTTATAAGTTATTTTGTTATTTAGGGTACGCCACAGAGGTCTAGTAGGTAACGTGCTAGACTGCTAATGCGACGATTGTGAGTTCGATTCCCACTAGAGACACTGGTCTGCGACACTACACCTCGCATATGGTTTTAGTCACTCCACTCGTAATAATAATTATAATATAACTTATTATTGTATTATTATTTAGTAAATAAATAAATAAAAATGTAAACGGGTAGTCTATATGACCATCTACATATATAGTTTATTACAGAACCATCAATGCAAGCTAATTACAAATTTGTCGTGATCACATTCACTTCAATCAACCTTTGTTTTCTAGAATTTGTTCAATCTTTTTTGTCTAGAATTACTAATGGCCCATAATTTACTAACTTTTTACAAATTTTAAAATTGTGTGAAAGTTGGAATCATTTATAAGTAGTTGTTAATAACACGGTGCTACAAATGAGCAACTTTTTTTTATACTTGGAAAGTGACCTAGTGTTCGTTGTAAGAAAATGTAGTATCGTGATCAATACATATTTGTAAAAACAAAATTTTTAACTTTCGAAAAACCTTAATAACTTTTTTATTTTTTACTCGATTTTATTTATTAGAAGCTTGTTTAACTCAGAACTAAATTAGCTTTAATTAAATATATACATAAGGGTATGTTTCTAAACAATCTAATTTAAAAAAATGGCGCCAAAGTTAAAAAATTTAGAAGAAATAAAATTAAAATCAGATATAATTAAAAATAACACTGCAAAAAGTTAATATATATACAAAAATATGTACATATTTAAAAAGGCACATATTTCTTCTTTCTGAAACCGTTTAAAAATTTAAAATCGGATTAAAATCAACTGAGTTACGTGTTCATAAGTACTCGAACCTACCCGAAAATAGTTTTTTCGGAATAACTCCGAAATTCGAGGGTGTTTCCGAACTTTTAAAAATTGATTTATGATCTACTCAATAAGGCCTACAACGTACACTAGGTCACTTTCCAAGTATATTTTCACTGTAGCACCGTGTAATTAGTGTTGTGGCTGCAATATTTAATGGCCTTTTTCATATGAAGACCTCTCTTATTTGTTTTCGGCTCTTAAGCTTTGTGCACTTTTCTTCCTAATGATGACAAAGATTTTGGTTTGTTTGAGTGAAAGCCGAAAGTAGAAGCTTTCAAACATTTGAAACAAAATTATTTTTTGAGTTTTTTAGCTTCCAAACAAGATTATTTAATATATTTTTGAAAGTAGATGAATTAGTGGGCCACATATTTTTTTAAAGACACACATGCTTTTGGATAAAATATCCTTTATCCACGATCAAACGCAGTCTAATGAGAGAGATTGTTTTGGTATTACACTATCCAGCCAAGTTTTTCAAACAATTGTAAGTGCATATACATATATAAGCACATACAAACTTTCATTAATTTTTTTTAATAATAAATAAATATTTTAAGTAAATATAATCAAAATTTTGCTGTTATTTCAGAATATATAAGTATGTACACTTGATGTACACCGTACATAAAAAGCTATGCAGCTTACACCAGAAGCTTTGACAAAGGTTTAGCAATTCTGATACCATTGTGTGGTAATAAACCAAACAAGACTCCCCACGACCCTTTGCCGTGCAGAAAATTTTGAGTTAACCTGATGCCCGCAGCTCCAGACTAAGGGCTCTCTGGTAAGTCCTTCAGGATTGCAATTCACTAACTTTTAAAACTTTCAACATGTTTTACCATTAACCACACATATTGGGGTTTGCACTAACCACTATATGATTCACAAACTTATTTTTAGCAACGGCAAACAGTTTTATTTTTTTCTATATTCAAATTAAAGTTACGTTGCAACTTTATTAAATGGCATTTTAAAATAAGAGAAAACAACAAAGAAGAATAGAAAAAAAAATAAATTAAAACCCATTATTTTGGAAATTTAAAAAAGTAAGGTAAGTAAAACATTACAAATAATTATTATTTTATTTATTTTAACTAGGTTTTTATTTATTTTGATAGAATAGATAAATTATAGGCTAAATACTCAAAATCCATTATATTTTTTTGTTAAAATTATAATTTATTATTTATATAAAGAAACACTTTTGTAAAAACACATTAAACCGCACCAAAAATGTTGGCGTTAATAAACCACAGTTTATTTGGTTAAAAATAACAGCTGATTGAAACAGCTGACTTTAGACGAAAACAGAAATCGTTAAAGTATTAGTGAATAGCAGAATGGTTAATTTTGTGGTTAAAATTTTTAAAAGAAACAATTGTTGTTAAAAAAAGTTAGTGAATCGCACTACAGAACCGGTTGTGGAGCTTTTGATCAGCAAACCTCCTGCTATTTGGAGTTCCAGGTTACTTGACCTAAGTAAAGTCCATATACTCTAAGAGCACAAGCCCCTGACTGGAAGAACACCAGAGGCGTATCTCCACTAGGGGTGCCAGACCGACTCTTTTTTAAAATATGTACTCTTTAAGCAAGAAGGTCAAAAAGAGCACGACATCAGTAGTCAATTTCGCCGTAGTACTATTTTTGGTACTCTTTTTTTGTTTTTATAAAAAAAATTCAATATTAACTGACGAAATCTGTATAAAACACTTTTTTCCCTCTGACGAAATACTATAACAATCTGTTAACTCTGCGAACCACTTGTTTTTCATCGACGATCATCACATACATACAACCTATGCAAAAATACCGAGAATGAGCAGATGTAATTCAATCTCTTCAATTTTCTCTACTTTTTAACAATTAAACAAAATTTCAATTTTCTATCTGGAAGTTTCTTACCGTGCTTTTGTAAAAATACAACTCTGATCAAATAGAAAATCAAATCGTTTAAGGGGGGCTTAGACGGTAACACAAGTCGTATGTAAAATCAAAGAGAAAATATTATGAAATTCCATCTGTATTTTAAAAATGAGAGTAAAAATCTTACGACAGATATTTTTGGCGTTTACACGGTTGGTGTAATATCAAAACAAACTAAAATGAAAACATAAAAATGCATCCCTGATCTAATGAAATGTGATGGTTTTTTAAAAAATTTCAAAAAACAAAGACACTGACAAATTTTCATCCGTATTTTCTTTCAATGTCGAACGCTCTCATTACATATCAAGTTTACACGATACTATTCATTCTCTTCTTCACAAAAATTTGACATGTCGTACGACTTGTATTACCGTCTAAACCCCCCTTTAGAAAAATTTCTGACTGTCATATTTCAACACGTATATTTGGACATTTTATAACATATTTTGTTATTATACTTTCATTTTGATTTTTCGACATCTCGTAATAGACAGTATTCTAGTGTGAACTGGCCTAATCACTTACATTATTAAATTTTTTTAAGCAGTCAAATGAGAAATGCCCCTCTGGTTAGAGCCGTATAATTGAAAAAGTCAAAAAGAAGAGTTGGCAGATTTTATATAAAAATATGAAGGAAACTGAACCAGTATACATGAAGCCCCTCACAGTGACAACAGAGTACTTATTTTAAGAGACTCATACATAAGTAAAAAAATATTGCTAAATTTTAAACGATTAGAGTTTTAAATATATTTTAAAAACTTTAAACTGTTTTAACTTAAATATTCTGTTTACGTGTTTGTTTTCTTAAGAGTTAATAGATTCATTCACAAGTTTATTAACCCCCAACTAATTCTCTTACTTTTGCTGTATTACGTTGCCAAAGCGTATTTTTATGACTCATCACTGCATTAATTTTTACACTGGTGAGACGAAGTGCTTTGAAAGAAGACACAAAACTCCTAACTTTTTGTTTTTTGTTTTTTATTTTTTGCTCTGTTTTATGCATGTTGCATAAAAATATCGTTTTGCATCACTATTGCAACAACCCCTTTTTTCTGTTTTTGCAGTATATTTTTACAAAAACATTTTATGCATAAGAATCAGTGCGATGAAAACAGAAAAAAAAAAACTCTGAACATATAAGAATGCTACAACTGACGAGAAATGAATCCACTGTCCGCTAAAAGATAATTTAGGGCAGTTTTTTCTTCTCCTTTGTTTGTATGTTGGTTGCATCAATTCATATTTTATTTCTTCCAACAACAATATTTTGAAGTTCCTTTTTTGCCTTTTTTTTGTTGGTTTTGTATTTAAAAAGTTATCTTCTTTTGTTACTACTTTGAATGCTAAGTATCTGGTGTTTCTTTTTATATTCTTTTGTTGTAGAAACCGATTATATTTATGCACATTCATGCCTTCCAGCGATTTATGCACTTTAAATGATTATGAATTGATGGTTTAGAAAAACAAAAAAATTAACATCGAAAAAAATGCAAATTTTGTATAAATTTTTTTCTATTGTCTGGTGGAGTTACTCCACAATAGATGGAGAAAACTGATTATTAAGAGTTTAAATTTTTAATAAGAAACTTAGTCAAGTTTAAAAATATTTTTCGAAATCTATTTCTTTAAAATAGTATTGACAGGCCTTTATCATACATCCATACACATAATTGGAAATTACAACCCTGTGTCGGGGTTACTGCCTAGCTTGTCGCAGTACTCATATTGTGTGTGTGTTAATTTTTAACGATGAGTACCATTTTCCAAAATAATGCTTCTTTGCGAATTTCATTTTCAAGTTCCTTGTCCAAATGGCCACTCGGATAACTGTGTTGTTTAATTCTTTCTGATAAATGCTTCCAATCTCGAATTCCCGAACACCAAACATTATTCCTTTCTGAAGCAAATAACCAGCAGGGTTGACAATAGGCAGGGTCTAGTATTTTGGAATAACACAACCAAAAACGATTAACTGGCCCATATTTAGAAAACGAAACGTAGTACGATTTGGAAAAACACCTATTGTTCTTGTTGATGTCTTTAGGAAAAGGTCCTGAAGGCTGTAAAGACTCCATATCAAGAATTTGATGTTTTTCGTTACCACTTAATATTTTGTTCGTGAAGATTCCCAAGTCATAAGAAGATTTGTCGTACACATTTTCGAAAAATGTAGAGGCCTGGGGTTGCTCCAAACCCTGCGCTCTTATGTGTGTCATGCAAACATCATCCACGTTCACATAATCGGCGGCGGAGGTATCCCCAACTGCAATAATTGTCGAATCTTCTTCAGTAGGCTTCTCAACCAACACTGCAGTTACTAAAAACTTGTCAATTTTGTGCAATTTTTCTTCACTATCTTCTCTTTCTTGGCGTTGTTTTTTTGAGTTTCTTCTTTTTATTCATAATTTTAGTTTTCTAATTTATTTAAACAATACAATATTAGATTGTACTCGAGTAGGTAGTTACCCATTGTTCAGTGACGACGTTAAAAGTCAAATAAAAGGAAAGAGAAACACAATGATACGCTACAAGAGTCGTTGAGGAATCCACGGGAAATAATTATCATCGTTAGTCTTACCATGAACGATCTCCTGCCCGCAGGCCTGAATTAATGTACCTACTGCAGGTGACTTGTTCACGACATTTCGCGTTATACAATGAGCTGTAGCCGAAATCTATAGATTTGACGCAATTTATTGACTTAACGGACATCAATATGAGTGGTAAAATCAAATAAAATTGAACCACTATATTGACAGTATGAAAAGTTTATTGATATTAGCTTACTTACCCCTGATACAGCATAAATTTTTTAACCGTTCTCAAAAAAAAAGATCTCAACTCGAATTCACAATAAAACGTACATCGATAAATAATAAAACGCACATATTGCTATCCATCAAATTGACAACACTGAAAACCTACAGAAGGAATTTAGGGGAATTCCCTAGGCATTACTTTTGAATTTCTCTCAGCTGAGTTGGAATAATTGCAACTTGCAACCTGTCATATTTATTTTGAAAATGGGAGAAATTTCAAAAATTTCAGATCGATCGAGATTTCTGGTAAGGATTCGAGGCCCCCCTGAGCTTGAGGGCCCCGGGGCAGTGCCCCGCCTAGTCCCAAGGTAGCTATGCAATACTTCGAACAAATATATTGTGTTGCAGATCCTACCCTAACCAATGCATTCGCAGCTTCGTTGCGAATTATTTCACAGTGTCCAGTCACTCAAAACAACTGAACCCTATTTCCAAACAAGTTTAAAAAAAATAAGCTTAATGAGAACAAATTAATTGTCTTGCCCTTCAGCTCCCTATTCAGGTTTTTTTTTTTTTTTTTTTTTTTTTTTTTTTTATTTATTTAAAATATGTATTCCTTAACCTAAATGTTATCACACAATTTACAGAGTTACAGTTTCAGGTTAAGCACATACGGATATGGGCAATGCCACAGCCTAAAAAGCACTCAATGATCTTCCCATGTAAATTAATAACTTCCGGCTGAGTTCATGAATACAAGAACCAACTTCAGTGCCTAAATTGGAACCATCAGTATCACAGTTCAGATCGGGCTCACTCCGAATCAAACTCTTAGTAGACCAACATGACATTCAAACCAAAAATTGAGTTTCTGACCACCTTCTTAAAACTGGCCAAACTCCTCGTAGCATTTCGAGGTGTTCTGCTAAAAATCTTTACTGCTGAGCACGCGGCCACCCTCATCACAAACTGGAAGTGGTATTAATAAAATTAGAGCCTTTAAAGCCACTGTTAGGTATGTTCTCATGGCCCCGGTTATACAGAGACAAGCATGTCACTGTATGTTGCCTAATTTGTTTACGGTGGTAGCTTACTCCACCTTTATGCATCAAGCTATCCCCGCATAAGTAATTATGGGCTTTACTGCCAGTATACTCATATATTAGACATAGTGTTATTCTCGTCATAAGACACTACGTCTTACCACTACAAGTGCGAATTGCACACAACGCTCTTGCAGTCTTAGCCTAGAGAGCACCAATGTGTGTGTCTCCTGTCCAGTCATATAGATATATAACCCCCTTAGAAAAACCTGATATACAAGAAATACAATCAGATGTTAACTTTTATCTCTTCGTAAGAAGTTTAACAACCCTATATGAAGGATTTACTGATTCTCAGAACAGTAACAGGCCTTTAGCAGAGAAAAAAACATATTGTCAAAACTATTAGAAATGATTTTTTCAAGCTAAAGCTTAGGCTTAATATCTAATCGTGTTAAGTAATAAAATAAGTCGTATTTGAAGCGTTTTATTGTTAAAGAAAGTTTGTGAAATTTGGAATTTGTTTTTGACAATATTCCTTGCTTCACGAGGGTTGACAACAATAGTGTTGCAATGTGGCAACTGAAAGCTCTATCGTAAAGTTGGGCATTTTTGAAGTTATACGTACTCAGAACGTTTTGATATGCGGGCACTATTTGTGTTGCTTACAGTAACTTAAAAGATTTATCTCGGCCCAAAAATGGAATTAAGTCGTGAACATTTTCGTGCGATTACTTTTGACAACTTTTAACGTGGATTAACTCAGCAAAACTGCACGGATGAACTTAATTAAATTTTTGGCTATGAAGCTCCATTAAAGACCAGTGTTTATCGATGGTATGGTTAATTCAATCGTAACCGTAATTCACTTCAAGAAGAATTTTGTGAAGGCCGTCCAAAATCAGTTGTTGTTCCGGAAACCGAGGTGTGTGTGAGCTGATATTGCAGATCGTTATGTGACCTATCGTGAGATTCAGACAACGTTAGGAATTAGTGGGACCTGCGTACATTCAGTATTGCCTAAACATTTGACTGTCAAAAAAATTTGTTCGCGTTGGATCCGACATAATTTTTCAATCGCCCAAAAAAAAGCTCGTATTGATTTGTCGAAAGAAATGCTCAAAAAATACGATCGCGGTGCTTCGACACACGTCTATGACATAGTGACAGATGATGGATTTACAAATATGAGCCCTTAGGTGTTTCAAGATGAACAAATTACAACAAACGTTTTGTTTCGTCAGAAACGCTTTAATTAGATCAAAGTTAACTGCAATGAATATTTTTTGGTAATCAAAGGAGAAATGATGTCTGTGAAGGAATAGTACACTCGCCAAACTGAATAATTTGTTTTCGACTCGAGCTACGGTAATCTCATCAGAGTTCTTTGTGTCCTGTGCATATTCCAGACCAAACATCAACTATTTAACTCACACTTTTCAAGAAATCACATGCTAAAATTACTTTTTTCCATATGTGTGTACACAACAGTTTCTATCATATTCTCCTTTTCTTCGCTCACGAAGCACTTCCAAGAAAATGGTCGCCTGTTTTTTCGGAAAAACTAGACCTGTCGCAACCGTACCACTAGAACAACGCAGAACAGTCAATTCTGAGTGGTACACAACTATTGGTTTGCTACTTGTCTTCCAAGAAATCACGAAAACCAACCATCGAAAACGGATTACTCTTCACCACGACAATGCAAGTTCTCACACATCGTCTCAAACAACTGCATTTTTGAACACTTAAAACATCGATTTGATAAGTCATCTGCCGTATGGTCCTGATTTGGCACAGAATGTTTTCTTTTTATTCACGTACGTTAAAAACAAACTACTAGGTCAACGTTTTTTAACACCTGAAGAAGTGGTTGCTGCATTGAGAATGCATGCTTAGAAAATACCTCAATCATAGTGGCAAAAGTTAGTCGACAATTGGTTCAAACACATGCCAAACTGTACAGATCTTCATGGGGAATGTTTTAAAAAACAATAAAGTGATTTCCGATGATTACTATTTGTTTTTTGTTCTCTAATGCCGAAATATTAAAGGTTTTCCAATTCCGACTATCTTTAATAAAAGTAGCCAGTCAAATTATTTGCTGACCTTATCTATTTACTACGACAAACTTGCCATTTAGAAGCATTATATCCGGCAATTAAATGTTATTTTTCTTATCTAACTTTGTGAAAACAAATGCATGACAAGTTTTTTTTGAAAACAAAGTGGCATGAAAGAAGCCTTATTTGCATAATTACACAAAAGTAGTGAAAAAAAACAATAACAAACGTATTATAATATTTCAATTTTGGAACAACAACAACCACAACAAACGAAACAACAACATCAAAGGTAATGACCCCTCCCTTAACGAAATTATAAAAATATAGCAAAACAGTTAAAAGAAGTATTAAAATATGAATGAAACCACACCCATTATTATAGAAAACTAACACCGAAAATTAAAAAAAAAAAAAATAAATAAAAGAAAAATAAAAAAATAAAAACATAAATATTTTGATAGCTTATCATAAGGAATAATGACAACAACATTAATAAAAACAACAAGCAAAACATTAAAAAGGACTCAACATTACTCGTATAAACGCTTTAAAAGGATGGATGGATGAATGGATGACATTTGAACACCAACACTTGTTACGACGAATAACAGCAATTAGAATAAATTAAAGTCTACTAACAGGCAATGCAAGCGTAAGCCTGAGAATCAAAACAGGTGCTAAAACACTAACTGTGTTTCAAAAGCCAAAGCTAAGGGAGTGGTCTTGAAATGGAAACCAAATTAGATTAAAAGAAATTTATAATTTTTTTTTCTCCATATTTTTGGAAATGTTTTTACAACAAATTGTTAAATTAATAACAATTAAGCTGGGCCATAGTCACAGACAAATACAACAGAAGAGCAGTGAACAAATAGAAGAAAAATAAAAAGGTGAGGGTGTGTTTTTTTTTAACAACAAATAAATTCATTTTTAAAAGCAAAAATGTAATTTTAATTAAAAAATAACATGTTTCATAGCAAATTTCGTTGGTTTTTATATTTCAATTTGTTGTAAACTGTTGTATTTTTAATAAAAAAAAAAAATAAAATTATTGTAAAATTTTGTATTTAAATTTGTTAAAAACAACAAAAAAAAACCTCAATTCAGTTTTTATTATAATTTTAATAATGGCTGTGATATTTGATTATATGTTTGAGTTTTTATTTCTTTTTGCAAGTTAGTAATTAACAAATGACAATTCAAGTGTCAAATTAACGCTTTTCAAACTGTCATTAATGCTTGAAATATAACAAAAAAAAAAAAAAAAAAAATAAAAAAATAAAAAAAACATCAGCGGTGACAATAAAAATACATTTATTATGTTTTTATTTAAATGCAAAAAATTAAGTAGAAAAAAAAATTGTTTTTAAAGTTATAAAAAAAGAATGATATGAGTTTGGGTCTAAACAGTTATGCACTAAACAATAGCAACAAATCTATTGTTCTACAAAGATTTGGAACAAAAATGTTTAACAAAAAGTGATTTCTCTAGAAGGCTTAAAAAAATAAATAAAATTATTAGATGGTAGTGTGCTACTCGTAATCTAGTAGTGTCAACGTCTAACGAGAGACTAGAATTTCAAAAAATTCAAATTTTGCAATCCGAGAAAAGTAATTTATACAGGGTGTCCCAGAACTCAGTAGTCGCCGTGGTTTAGTGGTTAGTGTGTTGGCTTACTAAGACGAGAACTCCGGTTCAAGCCCCAGCTCTGACATATTGAAGCAAAGCAATATGAAAAAATATTTCTGGAAAGTGTGAGTTAAATAGTTGATGTTTGGTCTTGAATATGCACAGGACACAAAGAACTCTGATGAGACTACCGTAGCTGGAGTCGAAAACAATTGTTCAGTTTGGCTAGTGTACTATTCCTTCACGGACATCATTTCTTCTTTAATTACCAAAAATATTCATTGCCGTTAACTTTGATCTAATTAAAGCGTTTCTGACGAATCAAAAAATAACCTAATTTTTGCTAACCCATTTTACTCCGTTCACATGTTTCTTATTAGTTTTTTTATTACGTTTCCGCTTGACGTTGAGTTTTGGGTTACCCTGTATACTTATGTGACATAGAAGGAGACTTAAGGCTATACAATCCAATATTCTCTTGCCTCTGTAGTTTGCGGATTATTTCATATTCATCTTTTATTGTTTAGTTACCTAAACGCAAAAGCTCTCGAATTCCCTTTGCATAAATACTAAACATAACCGCCGAGAAAGTCTTTCAAATTTTTTTTGCTGGCTTAGTGATTATTTTTTCTGTAAATTTGCCGACTGTATGGTCTCCCGAATTTTTCTTACATTCTTATAAACCGCAGGCGATGGCAAGATATTCGGAATTTTACTATCCGTCTTAGGGATTATTTATTTCTGCTTATATGCCGAGTGTATGTGCTAATGAACCGTAGACAGCGACAAAAGCTTCAGAGTTTTTCTGGCCGTCGCTGTGCTTAATTTATTTAGTTTTGCTGAGTTTAAAACCCTCCGATTTCTTTTTACATTTATCATGGACTGAAGTTAGACCACTATAAGAGCCACCTTCCTCCTTGTTTCTCTGTATTTAGTTTTTTTAAACTTTATCGAGTGTAAAAGCCTCGGAATTTATTTCACACTCATCAATATCAACATTTATTATTAATCCAACCTGTTGTTTTAATCTTTTTACTATTCCCTGAATACAGAGATAACGTACCTTATCCTGAAAATCATTCTGAAGTTCGTAAATTTATTTGTAGAATAAGTTTTTCTCAAGTAGTTTGAAAGACAGTTAACAGTTACTGACATAAAAATGCAAGAAATCTGACTTAAATGAGACTCTAAATCACAAATGTACGTAAAAACTAAAAGAAAACTGTCGGAAATAATAAGAGACGTACTTGAACATACATAATTGGCCACTACACCCCGTTTTAGGGTTATGGCTTAGCTTCTCGTTGCACCCATGTTGAGTGTGTCAATTTTTATCAATGAGTACCGGGACCTACAGTTTAATCTCGACTCCGAACGACATATGTATTTGAAAGGCTTTGTTTATGGTGATCAGTTACTTTCAGAGATTTTGCTAAAACACTGTAAGAGATGGCCGCCGAAAGAGTTTTTTTTTTGATATTTATTTTTTTTCAAGGTGTCAGAACTGGGGTTTGTTATGAGAGACAAATGTATATATTAAATAACTCTTTTGTTCATTAATTTTTTAGATAATAAAACTTTAATGGAGTGTTCATTGCAGACAATAACAATAAACATTTTCATCTTGCAGAACTGCTGGAAGAAAAATGGTAATACAAATAATTTTTGTATGAACAAGTTGCTGTTGGCAGTTCGTAAAAATATCTAATAAATATAATCAACATTCCCGACCGGCTTTAAACTAGTTATATCTCTTGTAAATATTTTTTGACTTCATTAGAGTCTGATTACCATAGGAAGAAATGTTTTTCTACAAAAAAAATTTAGTTGGGGGATTCAAACGTTGTCTTATCAAAGAAAAATTAAAGATGAGATGCTGCTCTGTTCTCCACAGTATTTTCAACAATACAAGTCTCAGTAGAGCGATTTGGTTGTAGTTGTTCTATTTCTAGATTGGCATTCTATTATTTGAAATTACCATTATAAGCACCTTACGTCACTGGAACAAGTTGCTGCCAGCTGATCACTCAAAAGTCAGTGTTATACCTTCACTCTTGAAATGATCAACAGCAATTGCCCCATCTATTGATGCTCAACCTTTTGTCTATCGTAACGTGGTGGTGTTAAGTTGAATGGCATGTTTTTAAACCTTTACTTAGTTCTATCTATTACAATTTCTCAGAAGATGGCGCTTTCTGCTGACCATTCGTTTAATAACTCAAAGTGGATAGGGTGGAATGTCAGGAGGCGACTTTCTTAAGGATGGACTTCTTAGAGGTGGAAGAGAACCTCTTATATTTTTTTTTAATTAAAACTTCGAATATGTTTGTCCTTAATTTTCTCCCGTACTGAGATTCGAACTAAATTTGCACTTACACATTTGCCGAATTATAGAAAACAAAGCTTAGGGTCGACGGAGAGACTCGGAAAAAATTTTATAAGTTAAAAGTGAATGAAAAAAAAAACAAAAAAAAAACAAAATTTGTTTTGTAACTACTTTTTATTAAAAATTAGTTCAAATAAACACAAAATCAAACAATTGTCATATTAATTAGCATTTATTTGTGTCCATAATTATGAAAGTGGTCTAAGTCATATATTTCATGTTTCGAGATATTTAATGATTTACATTTGAATAAATTAAAAAATGTTTTTACATTATATGACATTTTAATTAATAATTTTATTAGTCTTAATTAATGGAAATTTATTACGAATATGAAATTTTGTGTTAATTTAATTCGATAATATTGTTTTCAAAGTTTGCATTGACTTTGAAAATTAACTGAATGTCCTATAAATGACTTAAAGCAATAAAGAACTTTGAGTTTTATTTAAAACAATAATTTAACTGAACATTTCTTAATTATTTTTTAACAATAATCCATTTTTATCAATATTGCGACTATTTAAGCTTCTTAAAATGTTCCTGAGAAACTGGAAAGATATACGGTAGTAAACTCAAAATATCTTTATGTTATTTTCCGATACTGGTCTAATGATGCTGTATAATGGAAGTAATTTAATATTTGCATATGTTTTTGGTCTTCCTCTTATAGGAGAAAGATCCAAAACGTGACATTTAAATTCATCTAAAGGAGTTGTATAAAACATTTTATAAGGTTCATTTTTCAAGAATCTCATCCATTGAATTTGTAGCTAAGAGACAAATTCACCCGCAATATTTTTTACTCTTCTTCTGATATCGTTGAAATAAAATCCGGCTGCGAAATTCGCTTTATCGAAAATTTATTTCTTCTTCTGCACTTTTCTATCAATTTATAATAAAGCTCAGGGTTGTATAAAGAATTTGCTTTTTTATTTTAATTTCTATTAAACCAAAATCACGGTCATTCGGCAGAAAGGAATGATCCGATACCAAAAATTTGTGGTCTAATTTTTGACTTAGACCACTTTCATAATTAACACTAAATGAATTTTATATAATGTTGAAATTAGAAACACTATCTAATGGTTAATTTTTGACAATTTCGTAAAAATTACATTGAATAAATTTAGTTTAAAATAATGTGGTATGAAATAACTAATAAACTAATTTTTTTTAAATTTTGACTTAGACCACTTTCATAATTATGGGCACATTTATTTATTTTTTTCGTTTTTAATTATTTATTTTTTTAGAAATGTGATTATATATAATAAAACAAACTATATCACATTGCTTTCTTATTACAAATTACCCTCTGGAGAAGACCCATGAAAATTAAATCGACACACACTACTTTATAAAGCAGTTTTCGATAGCCCAATAAGAATGTTTTATTTATCAAAATATCTTTGTAAAAATATTTCATATTATGGTATTTAAAATCTTTATGAAATATTATCACTTACTTACTTTTAAAGAGACCTGGTATAGGTTGGAGATTTGTTAAATCTGAAGATATCGCTAAAAAACATCGGGCAAAAATATTTTTAGCTTAACCCTTTGTCTACCGCAAATGAAAAACTTGCAGAAATTATCCAAGTGGGTCTAATGGACACATCACACTCAATATTGATCCAATCTACCCGACTGGTAGTTTGCGGCAGTTTACAGTAGAAAACATAAAACACAAGAAAAATTAACAAAGAAATAAAGTCAAGTAGAGATTATGCAGCTGTATTATTAATAATCTAGAAATGTTTCATCAGATCAGTGGGTTAATTAGTTCTGAATCGATTTTAAATTTGTAAGCTCTATTGGTAAGACGTGTCATTTACTACTACACTGATTGAGTTACATAAATCATAATCTTCACTAATTTTACAGCTCTCAAGTTGTACTTGGAGTCGTACCTAAACACTTTCCGCTCTGTGAGTCAGAGTTATTACCATTTTTGACAACTCTAGAGACCTGCATATTTGCCTTCACTATAGTTATTAGCTCAACTGTTATAGCTACTGTGCTGCTGCACATAAGTAATTTGCTACAAAAGTTTTTCTTGCAACTTCCGTTCAAAAGACGCAGAAAAAAAAAGAAAAATCACGATTCAAACTAAACCCACTTGAAAATACAAACACACGTGCTTGATATTTATCGAAAAAAGGCATCTTTTGTTTGATTTAAAAAAAATTAAAAAACAAACACACTATCAGTCTATAAATGCAGAGCACTTTTTCATATTCGTACCACACCTTTACACTGTAGTTTATCTGTTTCTATGTTTTTTTTTTCCCTACAATTTGTAATCAAAAGTGACAATAAAATTGTCATTGACCACATAAAAAAACTTCACATTTAACATTAATTACCAATACCACTTGATGTTGCACTAGTTTTGTTTTTTTTTAAATTAAGCACTTAATACATGAAAAAAAGTCAATCAAAAATATAACTTAAGATTCAAATCAAATCGATTTGATTCGACACTACTCGGAATAGAATGGTAACGTAATATTAATTTCATTTAAATTAGTATGCGTTACGCGTCATTAGGTTTTTTGTTTTGTAATTTTTATTTTAAATACGAAAAGGAGGAACATTTATGTTGGAAATATTGAAAAAAAGGGGCAGGATATTAAGAGACAATCTAAACAATTAGCATTAATAATGGCTGTTGTTGAAAAATGTATTCTAATTACAATTGAAAAAATAAATAAGAAAATTGTCCAATATATAATTACTTAATGAGTTTGGAAATTTTCAACATTTGTTCACTTTTCTCAATTTCTCAAAAGTTAATTTACTACAGCTGGCCGCATTAAAAGCTTTATTGAATTGCATTATGAATTACAAAAAAAGATACTATTAAATTAGGGGGAACTAGCTCAAACGCGGAGTGGTTCGCTACACCTACCACTAGCATTTGTCCACATTTTTCGACTGATTATTTTTAATGACTACGAAATCATTACACCAAAGTCAGAAACGTAAAGTATTTAACTTGTATCGGGGGTACCACTCCCACTTGTACAATTTCGCCCACTTTCTGACTGATTATTTTTCTTGACCGTAAAATTCTTTAGACCAAGTTTAGAAAGGTTAACTTTATCCGTTCTTAAAATATAAAAAAATCAGTATTTAGTCTGTATTGGGGATGCCACGCCCACCTCTCCAATTCCCCCTACTTTCTGACAGATCATCTGCTTTCACAGTGGAGTCATTCAACAAAATCGGTTTAGTCGTTTAGGCATGATTGACTGGCAAACAAACAGACTTACAAAAAGATTTATAATACATGCATAAAAGTATATTGATAAGTCGTCCCATATGGCAACTCCAGCTAATGCCAGGTTTTGACAGATATTGAAATTGAGATCTTCTCTGATAGTGATTAGACGATTCTCCATAACAAATTTCTTCACTTTCTCAACATTTGCATCGGTTTTTGAAGTGGTGGACCTACCACAACGAGCATCGCCATTCACATCCTCTCGATATTCTTTGAAAAGATTGTACCACTTTTAAACATCTTTCAGACACAGAGTACAATCACCATATGACACTCTTATTTCACTTTTTACACAAAATTTTATTATATTTTTATAAATATTTTTATTCCACAGCAAAAAATCAAAGTCATACCTCTCACAAACAAAATCGACTAAAAACTTATGCTCAAGACAAGTGTGTCAACATAAACAAAATTTAACCCTGCTGTTAGGTCAAAAAAAAAAAAAAAAAATACGATTCTTAAGTATTGGACCATTCTGGGCCATATTATTCTTTTTTTGTAATACTTGCCTGTTATAATGTCGAAATATATAAGTATATGATGCACCCGGTTTGTCTTTGAAGCGTTTTAATAAGTTACCTTTATTTCTGGGATTCCCCTTTGTAAGTTTACATATCATTTGCGGTAGTTAACTTCAGTTTGTAATCAGTGTCTGACTTGTTTACTTTGCTAAAGTAATGGCAAATCAACGATTAACAGCAACTAGAAAACGTGGAATTTGTTGCTGCTGCGAAACTAAGTGCGATAGCAAATACACCATATGTAACAAATTTATATGTAAATTGCAACGAAAGGTCATTCGCTTATCATATAGTGAGAAGATTTAATAAAAAAAAACAACAACGGACCAAAAATGGTCCTAAACCCTAAGATTCGTAATTTTTTATTTTTCTGACTTCCATATTATTATTCTTGGTTGAAAGTTTTTTATGAGTAATAAAATATAAAAATACCCCAATAGCACACGTTTTAAGTTGATATGTTGCACCATTTCCTAGTCAAGGCAAAAACAAAACAAAAATTTACCAAAATGGTCCAAATCTAGCAGCAGGGTTAAACAAATCATTTATAGAATGCACATAGCCCGAAAATTTTCAAAATTTCAGCTTTTTTATTGCGCAATATTTGTATTTTTTGTTGTAGGAGTAATAGTACAATATCTGTCTATTACACAGTGCAACACAAAAAAAAACTAGTCTTGGTGTCATTTTTGCAAAAAAGTGTTCATTTGCTTAGGCTCATATCCTGTAAATCGTTCGGAATTTTGATTTACTTTCTGAGGCAAAGTTGGAGCTATTGTCATGAAAAACAAAAATTGTCATTTAAGGAAACAATGAACTACAAAAATTTACCTACGATTTCAATAAAAAATTTTCTAAAACATATGAACTTCCTAGGAATGATTTCTAACTCCGTTTGGGAACGTCGTGTTGCTTTTATATTGTGTGCTGCGTCCTTTGATGTGTGTGCTGAGGCCTAAAAGGTAATGTATGATAATTTTTCATGCGGCTCTTTATTATCTATACCTCATAGTATACAAAATTACTCAATACGCTTAATCGCGTGGACTTATTTAAACAAAATTTACACAGAGGGTAGGTAGTGAGACCTATTGAGATTGTTTATATTAATATTTAATTAAAATCCGAAATCTTTAATCGTGTGTAAGTTGTACGTGATTTTCAAATATCTTGAGACCGATTAAATGTAAACTTTACATGAATTTAGTGTGAAAGACTCCATACTCAATACAAATTATGACTTAAAAATTTAGCGGAATTGGTTGAGTGGGCGTAGCCCCTCTCATACAAACAAACAAACTGAATACCGATTTTGGTATATCTTGAAAATACTTAAAGCCAAACATTCAGAATTTTCACTATATGACTTCATGGTCAAGGCAGATTATCAGTAAGAAAATGGAAAGAATTGAATAAGTGGACGTGGTACCTCCTAAACACACTAACTACTGATTTTTATATTTCTTAAGAACCGTTACATCTAAAGTTACTTAATTTGGTCTCAACGATTTCATAGTCAAGGCAAATCATCAGTTAAAAAGTAGTCAAAATAGGATATGTGGGAGTGGTACCTCCCAAGCAAGTTAAATATTGATTTTTGTATAGCTTACGATCAGAAAAAACGAATATAACAAAATTTACCTTAATTAAAAAGATAAAGTAGCAAAGCAGGCCAAGGCTTGAAACATATAGCTTTGCAAATTGTCTTCAGCGGATACAGTCTGGGCAACACCGGGCAGGTGCTGTTATAAAAAACCGAATAAAGTTCGACGTTCAAGCGCCTTCATGTTCAGCACTCTTCCAAGTTGAAATAAAAAAATTGAATCAACAACGTTTTTCCTTTTCCATTTTTATTGTTGCCGCCGATAGTGTTGTATACGGAAACCGAACTTTATGAACTTATATTAGATTAGTCTACTGTTGAAGATAGTGTACTGACACTGTTATCAGATTAGAAAAAATTCTCTCCCTAAAAATCCATGATATATCATCTTTCTTTACTTACTTAGCTGGACATAACAACCTGTTAACTGGTTTCGGCCTGCTTTAACACTAGTCTCCAGGTGCCTGTGCTTAGCACACGCCTTGTCCATTGGATCACAGCAATTGACGACAATGCTTCATCAACTTAGTCCTTCCGACGTCTAGTGACCTTCACATTGAAAACCTTTTTCGCTAAAACGGATTAATAGATCTGATTAATATAGCCGAACCAGAGTAGCCGCTGATTTCCGTTCTTTACCATTTGTAATTGATGTCTCTTCCATCTGCCATCTAAAAAAAAAAATAATGATCAGCAGGAAAAGCTCTACCGACTGGGAAGATAACAGCTACCTAGCGAAGATGCCCAACAGTTCAGAATCAACATGCAGTGTCGGATGCTGTTGGTCATTCAAGGGTGAAAGTATAACACTGGCCTTTGAGTGATTAAATTGACAACAACTTGTCTCCGTCCCATATGTAAGGCGCTAAAAAAAAATCAATTCCAATATAATGCACGCATGAGTAGGCGTTTACACTATTGATTATTGGTCTCAGAAAATAAAAATTGTTAATTGATGCAGACATTTGATGTATGCCATTGTAATTTTTGTGCGAGAAGTGTTACCTGACCAATCGTATATGGGCATTTCCTCAAAATGGTAAACCAGGATCGAAAAAAATATGTTGATAATCATAGCATTTTATTGCTTATAATTATTAAAAAGAGTCTATATTTTTATAATAAAATGGACTCTTAGCATATCTGAGGTGTTTTACTTGAGAAAATTGGGATAGAAACTGAAATATTAAAAATTTCATTTTTAAGCTACTTCTAAAGACATTTTTATATTTAATTATTTTACATGCAAAAAATGTATTATGCTTGCACTCTTTCTTCAAAATCTTTCTTTTACAAGCAATTAAGAGGGAAAATGTGTAGGAAGAAAAAAAGAAAGTTCGATTAACAGTTAATTTTTGCTTTGTTTCTTGTCTAGGTTTTAATCGTACGTTCGCGACCGAAAACATCATTTTATTGTTATTGCTTTGCATAAAACGTCAATAGGTGTCAAGACATACCACATTTTAATTAGTTTCGGTGTCAACAATTTATAAATAATTAAAAAAGAAACTTCTGGGTTACCATTAAATAGACTTTTTTTGTTTGCAAAGTTTCGTACGTTCGCGACCGTAAGTAAATTTTTTCTATATGTAATGAGTTTATAATTGATAAGATGTCTCCAACTTTACTTTAAAAGTGAAATGATATACCGAATATTCCAATATCAGAACGATGCATTAGATTTTCTGAGATGAGGACCTAAAATAAGCACAATTTTAACGGCCTGTTGAATAAAAACAATAATATCATAAATATTGTTAAAATTTCTTTATTTCATATTGAATAATGTTATTAATAAAACAGATATATTAAAAAAACTGTAAGTGCTTTACTAAAATCTATTTATCAGAAGGATTACGTTCTCGAGAAGTTTTCTTATTCAGTTTATTCAGTATCTGTAAACTAATAGTGGCATGTGCTAATTTAATTATGTTACAAAAATATCATATGTATGTGTCACCTCTTAATAAAAGGAAGATATAATCTTAGTAAGTGAATTTTTGCAAACATTTTTTATTTAGCTTGTTGATCATTAACTTTACTGTAATAACGCCGAATATCGCTCTTTCTTTATATTTTTGGACGGAGTTTTGTTTTGCTGGTTAAAATTTTAATTTTCCATACAACTTTAATGTAAAAGTACAAGTACCCAAAAATTAGTAAGAATACTCGATACTTGGTTCTCATTACTCAATACTTTGCCAGCAATAGTTACCACACACTATAAATACTGGATTAAGTTTTTGGTTAAGGAAATTTAACGATATATATGGGATTAAGCATGGTGATAATATAAAAAAAAACCTATGGAAATATCGTACGTTCGCACCCGAAACTTAAGCCAATTAAACGAAAACCAATAGAGATATTTTATTGTGTAAATACTGAATACATTAGTATGCTTTAAAAATTATTTAATCGATTTTGAATATTCCGTTGCATTTCGCAGAATTTTACATTTCACTACTATCAGCTAAAGTTGACTTCTTTATAACTATTATTATGAAAACTACAACTGCAACCATCTTTTGCACTACATATAGAGCTACTAAAATGCTATCAAATCGCAAAAATAAAATACTAGACAAAGTTTTTTTTCTATATTCTTTGTACATCAAAAGCGTACGAACGTACATTCGTTACCCCAGGAAATGCCCATATAATAATTTTGATAGCGGATATCCCTTTAAGCAACACTCAGGTAACATACCTATATATATTCACTTATGGCGTTTTCTTTTCTATTAAAAGTGTGGCATTATTCAATATTAATTTATAAATTTATTTATTAAACTACAATACAATACAATATTAATTATAAGGAGCAGAGTAACAAAGACCATAAGCTCGAAGTAGTGTTGCAGACCAGGGTCTTTGGTGGAAATCGACTAGACCACTGGGGCATCCTAATATGTTTTATGATACTTTTTGGTTACGTTTTAGTTAACTTTTCTCTAATACACTGCATGTCATCAGGTTAGCGCCCTATTTACACTCTCGGATAATGTTAAATACAACCTAAACTAATTGTGCTATGGACTTGCAATTTTTATGTATTTGACTTCTATCAATTCTTCTTAAAATAAAACAATAATATCTACTGTAATGTTGAAGTTACTATTTTTTTTTTTTAATTTTTGGAAAAAGTATATTAAAAAAAGTAACCAAAAATTGGTCATCAGGATAGCGCTATTTGCGATAATTTCAATATATTTAGTTTCTTAAGCAAAATTATTATTATTATTATTGCCAGTTTATGATATTTTGAAAACTTTTAACTTTAAAATTTTTTTTTTAAACTTTTAAAAAAATGTGTGGTTCCGCTCTTATTTGAAATCACCTCGAAAATTCGATTGGGAATGGAATTGTACAGACTTTCAGTGCAATTCAACGAAATGGTAGACCAAGCGTGTTTGATGCCTTCAATTAGTTCTGATATTGTGCTGTATTGCTTTCCGGACTCGTATACTTTTCTAGCCAACCATCCCCAGACGTTCTCGATTATGTAATATTAAGGTCGGGCAAGTATGGTGGCCACTTAAGGACGTCAACTTTTTGGGTTTGAATCCATGATTTTACGGATCTGGCAATGTGAATTGGGGCATTGTCGTGTTGGGAATGCAACTCTAGACCCCCAAAAATGTTTTGAAAGTGAGGAAAAGCTATTTCTAAAACGTTTTCATAGTTTTCCGCATTCATACGTGACGTTAAAAACTGCAATTCGCAGGTGCCATAGTAGGATTATAGCTCCCCACACCATCACACCTCCCTCTCGGCTTTGCAAGCAGTCCAAGTGTTGTTCCTCTTAACATAGATCGTGAGAGTAATAGTTATACCCATCAGGCTCTTCTAAATTGAATTTCTTTTCATCTGAAAAAACTACGTACTTCCACTCAGCAGACCACGTCATGTGTATTCGAACAAAATCTAAACGCATTTCTTTTCTTAGCGCATTAAGTGGTGGTTTTTTTTCAATTTCTGTCTACGTAACTGTAGACAACTGTAACTGCTTTTCTTATAACTCTTTGCACCGTTGATAAGCTCGCTTTAACACCGTTTTTTTTTCCTTTTATTTTGGTAGACGAGTCATGCGAATTTGATGCTTCTCTCAGTATGGCTTCTCCTATCTGCTTCTGAAACCACTCGTTGGTTACCCCCTTTAAAGTTTTTTCCATAGTTTTCCTTATTTTAAAGAAAATTGGTTATTGTTTTCCTGTGCCTTCCAGTTTTTTCTGCAATTTTATATGCCACCCAATAAGCTTCAATTTTCGATTTTTCCTCCAAAGATAAAACTGTTCCTCTACCCATATTATGCAATTGTTTGCCATTGTTTAAAGATATTGAATTTGATAACAGTTATTTCAAAGGCAAACTAGATATCTTATGAGTAAATTTAATTTGGGGGCGATAATCTGATGAAGCAAAATAAGTGCAAAGTATTTTGACGAAAATAAAACAAAATATATAACGGTTCTCTTATTGGATAGTGTGTTGGATTGCTAAGACGATAATGCTGGGTTCAAATCTCAGCTCTGCCATCTTAAAAAAAAAAAGAAATATAAAAAACCTATTTCTTTCGGCGACTACCTCTCAGCAGTCCTCTGGCAAAAGCTCTTGGAGTAATTGATTGCCATGAAAAAACTTTTCAAATCTGTCGATCGGAGTCGACTTTAAACTGTAGGTCCCGGTACTTATAGATAAAAATTAACACACACAACGTGAGTGCTGCTAGAAGCTAGGCCGTAACCCTGACACAGGGTTGTAATGGCCAAATATGTATGTATGTATGGTTCTTCTATTGAGCTCAATTTTCTTGTGAGAGAAAACGTATATGATGATTGCAAAACAAAACAAAAATTAAGAAGTTGTGCTAATTATTAAAAAAGAAAATGTAAAAAGTAAATGAAAAGTTAGGGGGCGCTAACCTAATGACGCGCAGTGTATTAAAAACAGACAATATTTTGAGAAGTTTTGATAGGCACAAAAAAAAAAAGGTAAAAAAGGTCTTTCGTTACCTATATAATGGTATTGCTTAGAATTTTTAGAAAATATTTTTGTTTTTGCACACACCAGTCTGAAAACAATTTAATGCTCATAAATACCGGATTTTGTAGCTTTTTTTGCAATTCATACTTACATAAGTACTTACATTCGTTACGCATTCATAAATCATAAATGTCAAATGTAATTAAAAATGCATAGAATTCATAAGGCGCTACTCAGGCAAATAGCAAACACCAGCCATAGCAATAGCAACACAAATTTTACGATTAATTAGAGAAAAATGCAAATTTTTCACCAAAAATGAAATTAAAAATAAAATAAAATTATAATGTTATCAACACGTGTGTGTTTAGGATGACGATGAAGTGGCAGCGTGAATTGTGAAGATGAGACATGATAGTAATGCAACAACAATGATAGCGAGACACAATATGTCATATGACAACGAGTGTCAAAGAGCCTGAAAAAATATTTAGTTTTGAGGGGTGGGTGTTTTCCTTATTCTAAAACATTTTTTTTTTTGTTTCTTCTTGTGATGCATGTTTTTAAGACATTTATGTTGTAAAAATAGTAAAAACAACGACACGTGTTTTAACAAAAAAAAAAAAAAATATGTTCGAAGTAAAACACGATTTTGCTTTTGACAAAAGTTTAACTAAAAACAAGGTTTTTTAAAAAAATATATATAAAAAAATATTCTCACCATATTTAAAATGTAAGTGTGAAAGTGTAAATCCTTTGTTTGTTGTTGCATTCAATTCTCAAATAATAGACAGCAACTTGAGCGGCTTAAAAAGGCAATTTTGTTGGCTGGTTTTTATATTTGTTTGTTGTTATTTGGTTAGAAAGTTGTAAAAACAAACTTTGAAGAGAAAAAACAAGTTAAACAACTCTTTGAATAACATTTTAACCCTTTATGGGGTAAGAAGGTCACATATGGACTTTGAAATAAACAAATTGTTCAAACAACGTCTTAAAGCATTGATGCCCAAGGTAGTAGTATTAGTGAGAAGTTCTGCAAGTGTAGTTTGGCTCTCCCACTCTACATGCTGATTTCCTATTGGTTGATTGACGATCAAACAAAAGAGCGTAAGTATACGTGTGAGTTTAATTTGCTGATATCAGCCACTACTGGGCATCCTTGTCTTAAAGCCAATTTTTAAAACTTTACTTTAAATAAAAGTTCTCATAGATTGCTATAAACGAGCGTTATGCCAGTTGAAAAAAAGGTTTTTCCTCAGAAGTCTAGTGGTTAGTGTGTTATTTCTATTAAGACGATAGCGCCGGGCTCAAATCTCAGCTCTGACATCTTGAAAAAAAAAAATAAATTAGAAAAAATTCTTTCTTTCGGCGACTACCTCTCAGCAGTCTTCTAGCAAAAGCTCTGGGAGTAATTGATTGCCATGAAAAACCTTCTCAAATCTGTCTTTCAGAGTCGACTTTAAATTGTAATGCCCGGTACTTATGGATAAAAATTAACACACGGAATGTGGGTGCTGCGAGAAGCTAGGACGTAACCCTGATTCAGGGTTGTAATGGTCAATTATTTATGTATGTATGCACAAGATTCTGCCAAATTTTGTATGTCCCTCCCTATTTATTATGGTCAGAATATATTCTTTAAGTCTAAATACCCACATGAATACTCAACGGCCGTTTAAAATTTATTGCTTCAATATTTCAGTTCCATATAAGGTATTACCTTGCCATTGCTATGGCCTTTTAAGGGTTAATTTAAAAAAGCATAGCATTGCGTGTTTTAGCAATTAATTTAAATTCAATAGGATCTTCATTTATACACGAAAGGATTCATTAGTGAAAAATTTTGAACAGATACGAATAACATACACCAGCAGCACACACCCTGATTTTGCATGTTATTCCTGATTGTTGTATTGCCAACACAAAAGACAAATCACCCCTACCCAGGCCAGAACATAAGAATAAAACTTTTAAAGTCTAATAAAAAAAATGAAACGTTTAGGAAGCGACTTAATTCATTTGTTTTTTACGGTTGACCCGCATATTCTCAGCACACAAAAAACCTCACCCAAAAATAAAAGCAACACTATCATTAATAGGGAATCTCCTGCGCTCTCTCTCTCTCTCTCGCTCTCTGTCGCATAAGCAATGAGAAGCAAAAACCATAAAGACATATTATGCACGTAAAGGCAATTATCATAGAGTTGTTTTTCAACTTAATTTTTTCATTTATTTGCAAGCGTTGATAAAGTCTCAACAGTTTTTTTGGGTATTCTAAATAAACTTTCTCACGCCTTACACTCACGTCGTAGAAATTAACATTTAACACCCATGAAACAACAGCAATCAAACCGACAACATGTAACCACTTATAATTTTCTCTACTCCAAAACACTTTTGATTTGATCATTAAACACCAAATATAGTTACGGTGTGGCTGTTATAGCTGGAAAGCAGATACAATCAATAAAAGGATACCCGTCAGCCAGTCGTCATTCGTTTAGTGGCATTCGTTGACTATTTGTTGTGATTTGTGATTACATTGGATTTGATTTGATTTGAAGTGTTGCGTTGATAACACGTGATTTACCAGCCACTGTTCCAAATAGTTTTTCTAGTAGCCTTAGTGGCCACATGTTCAAGGACATGACAAATTTTTAGTTAAATTTTGTTACTGCAATAGTAGAGAAGAGGGGTGAGTGATTTTATTTAATAGATAACTGTGGGAATATCCTTTTCTTTAACAGAATTTTCCTAATGAAGTATCTCATCAGATTAACTGCAATTAAATGCATGACGATATTTATTAGTCGCCTGCAAATTTATTTAAAAATTGCAGCCAAATTAGGACAATCATCATAATTGACATTGAATGTCATGTAATTTAAATAAAGAAATCAGAGAAGTATGTTTTAATCTCAATTAAATTTATTAAATTGGATTACAATTACTCTTTCTCTATAGCAATTATAAACTACTGGTTCAAATTTATCGTTGCAAAGTAATTGAGAACGGATTTAAATAAAAAGATCTAAAATCTACAATTCTTGTAATATGAAAAGTACTTCACATTTTATATTTAACTAGCTTAAACCCGGCGTGCTTCGCTACACCTACCACTATCTTGTTCACATTTTTCGACTGACTACGGAGTAATTCAGACCAAATCCAAAAACTTTAACTTTATTATTTATATTCCCCCGGGGATACATTAAGTGCTGCTGGCGAAGTGTTCCGTCAGTAACCTGTTGGGATGCTTGTCCCTTTAAGTACGCGTGGCAGGCATTTCTGGTGTTCTCACGGACTGACCAGAGATGCCTTAATCTGGTACTACGGGCATCAGGGGCCCCCGGTTAACCTGAGACTCCCAGTCCTTCGGGAGGTGGGGTTACCGGCCTGATGGTTTGGGTGCGGTCTCGGGAAGTACACGTAGTGGTTGTGGTAGTACTAGATAGAAACCCCTCAGCAAGGAAGGTTTCATACCCAGACAGTGGTGGTGCTAAATTGCCCACTCGGTGCTATGGGCTCTCTTTTGTGCGCCGTGCCCTCGTGCATGAACGGATTAGAGGGTACCGGCATCGAGTGGTGGTGGTTGGGCGCATTGAACTCAACTACCGCTCCGGCAACGGGCGGTGTGTGATATGTCTACGGACGGTGCGCACGTTAAACCCTGTACAGTTGTATTATTTACAAATATAATGAACTCAAAAGTTAGTTTGTCTGGAAGCTAGCACGACTACTTGTCCGCCTTTTTTTCCACTGATAATTTTTAATGACTATGAAACAGAGTAGGGAAATAAACAAAACTGAACGTTTGATCTCATTTTATTTTGTTCTTTACAATGAGTAAAACAAAAGCAAAACAGAAACAGTTAGAATGATTGTCCCATTTAATTTTGTATATTGTTTTTGCGTTGAGCACTACAAATACACTAACTCAAATGTGCGAAGGTACAACAAAAATGAATGAGAAGAAAAGAAAAGAAGAAGAGGAAAAAGAGCAAATTATACGAATGTAACGGAATAACAAAGCAACTACAAGAGCGAAATTCTAATTGTTTCATTTGCGCTCTTTCTCATTTAGAAAGTATTTGTTTTGGTTTTGCTCATTGTACATGTACCATTAAAAAAGTTTTGAAAAGTGTATGACTTTGTTGTAACGTTTGCAAAATGTTTTGTTTGTTTGCCCACTCTGCTATGAAATCAATCATACAAAAATCAGAAACTTGAGCTTCAACAATTCTAAAGATTATTATGTATAAAGAAATTAATTTTTAACTTGTATGGGAGATGTCACGCCCACTTGTCCAATTTCACCCACTTTCTGACAGATGATTTGCCTTGCCCATGAAGTCATTCAGACCCAATTCAGAAACTTTAGCTTTAACCATTTTGAAGATATACAAAAATCAGTATTTAAAGATAAATAGAAAAAAGTGGGCGTAAAAGTAGGCGTGCAAATTTTTCCCTCGATGAAAACTTAAAATGGATTAATACAAACATTTGAAAAAAAAATTTGTCAAATCGATGGAGCCATTTTCTGGTTTAAGGTATATCAAACAATTGGGCGTAAAAGTGAGCGGGGCAAAATTTTCTATCCGTAAAAACCTAAGTTGGATCATGACGATCATTAAAAAGAAAATATCGTTAAAATCGGTCCAGCCGTTCTCAGCTGATGCGATGACCAACGATCAACTTTGATTTTTATTTATATAGACTTATTTATTTCATAAAAAACAGATTCTATCAAATGTGATATAAATGGTCTTCTAATAGCAACTTTTATACTTTAACAGTGGTAGTAGGCACTTACATTAGCTAATACTCAGGGTTTTTCTTCCTTTGGAGATTATGGTTTATTTGTATTTTTAACATACACACATAATTGACCATTACAACCCTGTGTCAGGGTTACGGCCTAGCTTCTCGCAGCACTCATGTTGTGTGTGTAAATTTGTATCCATGAGTACCAGGACCTAGAGTTTAATGTTGACTCCGAAGGACAGACTTGAGAAGCTTGTTCATGGCAATTAGTTACTCTCAGAGCTTTTGCCAGAAGACTGCTGAGAGGTAGTCGCCGATGGAGATAATTTATTGATATTTCTTTTTTTTAAGATGCTAGAGCTGGGTGTCGAATCCAGGGCTCATGTCTTAGTAAGCCAACACACTAACCACTAGACCACGGCGACTATTGTATTTTTAACCCCATTATTTATTTATTTTATTCAATGGATTATAAATCCTTACCGGCCGTTCCATAACAAAATTCACAGCAAATACTTCCATTGATCCGGAATGGTATAATAATTGCGACGATTTTGAAGGGTAGGGAGTTTTCCAAATGACTATCTGCTCGCTTTTATAGGAAGATTTTTTTTTTTATTTAAGACCAATACTTAGGAGTAAACCCTTACTCATGCAGTGCATTGTATTGGAATATTGAAGACAGAGGAGAAATACGTAGATTTTTTTTTATTATTGATCGCCATGGATCAATGGAACAAGTTGCTATCAGTTGATCATTCAAAGGCCAGTTTTATACCTTCACCCTTCAATGATCAACAGCAATTGCCCCGTCTGTCATTGGATGTTGAATATGATTGGTGAGCGTCTCCACTAAGTAGGTTAGCTGTTATCTTCCCAGAAGGTCGCGCTGTACTTCTGACATTCTCATCAATGTCGGAATTGTTGTTAATGGGAATAGATAAAATTTCGTACCAACGAATAAATCTTATCAGTTCAGCTTCGGCTGTAGTGTTTTATTGGTGGAGATCTTCGCTACTGAAAAAGCCTGCACGCTCCTGTCCCCTCCAGATGTCCAGTGTCGTATTTGCATTTACATACATGATCTTTTCACTTGAATCGTATATTACAACCTCTCGACTAGTGGAGGAGTGCAGATGTGCTCTTAGCGACCTGTGCCTTTACACTGAAATGACAGTAATTTCATTTTCGAAGTTTTGAGAGAAAAGTTCTTCGTAAGATTTTTGGTCCTCTAAGGTATGGCGATGACTTTCGCATTAGAACTAATTATGAGCTGTATGAGCTCGTCGGCGATGTGGGCGTTGTTCAGCGCATTAACATCCAGCGGCTACGCTGGCTCGGTCATATTTTTCGGATGGATGAACCTGCTCCAGCGAGAAAAGTTTTCGATGCGAAGGTCACTGGATGTCGGCGTAGAGGATGACCGTGTTTACGTTGGAAGGACCAAGTTGATGAAGCCCTGTCGTGAATTGGTGTGACCAACTGGAGAAGGCGCGCACTTAGCCGAGACGCCTGGATCTAGTGTTAAGGCAGGCCGAAACCCGTTAACGGGTTGTTATGGCCATCTAAGTAAGTAAGTAAGTGGATTTGAGAGGAATTAACGGGCTGATTACTTGGCTCAGGAAGGTTCTGCCTCGAAGGTAGCACATCTTGCCCTTTAACAAGGTATTTAAGAAGGGATATTTTAGCTACTTTTATAGGCTGGCAAACGTCAGATGGAGGACAATTGACTCGAGGTTTACTTTGAAACCATGCTAGCCAGATGTGTATTCATTACAACGCATTCTTTCACAGCCCTTAAGCACTTCCCCTGCAATTGCCAGGCAATGCTTAAATGTCGAAATAATGGTCTTAACTTGAGATTTATGCAGGATATTATTGAGATATTGGGTATTGATTGAATCTGACGAGTTACAAGTGCTGGCGTATTTTTTAAAATTTCTTTTCCCTTCCAACTAAGCAAAGTTTATTGAACAGCTAAAAGAAAAACACCCTCTACATACAATTATAAAAATCAATTCAAAACATTTTGAAAATATTAATTATTTGATTCTAAACAAACTACAGATATTATTAACGATCCTTTTAATTGCTTTTTATTCGAAAATCTTTTTTATATCCGTTTTAATAAAAAAAAAAACTAAACGTGTTTAATTCATTTATCATTTTTAATTTGACCATTAACTGCCTCTCGTTTTAAAAGGAATAGAAAAAAAGATAATTACTTGTTTAAAGTTAAATAGAAAGAAAGAAGGGATTTTGACAAACAAAACCAATAAAAAAATCATAATAAAAGTAATAATGACAAGGACTCCCATGGAGAAAATACGCTTCTCATTGATTGCGATTCTAGCAGTAGACAATGTGACTCCTGACAGTAGAGTGAAGCGAATAAAGAGAAAAAAAAAAGGATATTTTAAATGAAAACCTAAAATTGACAAAATAACTGCAATAAAATAATGGCTTTATTGTTATTGTTGTTGTTGTTTTAATTTAAAAAAGGGACAATAAGGATTTTTTGTTATTTTATTTTTTTTTTTACTTTTTTTTATTTTGAAATTTTGAAAAATGATGTGCTAACAAAACAATTGCTTTTAAAAAAGGATATTGAGTAGATTGGTGTTTAAGTTTGTAAAACACAATAATAATGACAATATGAAACGAATCCTTTTGTTCTACACAGTTTTGAAATTCTTTTTGTGGAATTTAAAAATCGATTAAAATGTGATGTTCAATTGAATTTTTTTTTTCTTTTTTTTTTTCAAAAACTAAAGTTATTTGATTTAATTGTGGGACATTATGGTTGTCTTGTTTTTTTTTTTTTTTCAATGAAAAAAAAAAAGATGCAGAAAAAAAGGACATTAGTGTTAAAAAAATCATATATCATATCATTGTTATATGAAAACTTTAAATGAAAAAAAAAAGGGTTTAAAAAAATGTTTTCAGATTGAGGGTGTTTTTTTTTTCTTTTAAAGTAAAATGTGCACTATTGATGATTTTGGCTTTGAGTCCAACTGTTTTTGTTGCTATTATTGATGTTGATGATATTTATGATATATGATGTTCATTTTTTCTTCTTCTTCTTTTTTTCCGAGTTTATGCGTTAACATTGGCAATCATTTTTCATTTGATTTGACTGTTTCAGTTTCATTTGTTTTTTTCTCAATTTCATTTTTATTTTTGCCTAAAAGTAATTTTAAGTATTTTGTCATGTCATTGTTAAAATTACAGTTTCATTTCTGTTTCATACGTGTGTGTGTGTGTGTGTATGTGTTGTTTGATTTTTTTTTTTTTTTGCAAACTTCCATATCCTTTAACAATCGGCTAACCATATTTCTCATTATTTGTTTTTTTTTATACTTTTTTATAGTTTTTTCTTAGTGCTCTTATTCGCATATCCTTTTTTCGTTTGCAATTTACAGGCTTAAATATCAATCGATCATTTTTATTTTTGACAACTTATTTTAACAATTCAATGACTGGACTATTAAATTAATTTCCTTTTTTTATTTTCTTCAAATAATGCAGAAATATTTTGTTGTTCATGAATATTCATATTTTTTTCGCTTTTTCATTTTTAATTTTTGCGCATTTATTTGATGAGTCATTTACGGTTTAATTGAATGCGAGTTATTATTTTTTTTATTTACGATTTAGTTTCTATCTGTTAACACTTTCGAAATACATACTCGAAAAAGAAAAACTCTATACAAAGAATTAAAAGTTATGGGCTAGAACTAAAGCAAAAGTACAGTCGATCATTGGTTTTGTTTGCGAAACATTTGAAAAGCAACAAACTTTACCTATAAAATACCTCTACACCATCATCTTGTTTTATTAGGAAAGTCAAATAAGTACAGACCCGTTATATGGTATTTATATTACAGACCTTTTTGGGTCTATTGGCCTACCAACAACCATACCAGTCTTAATATTTCCATATAAACAAGGGTAGGTTAGTAAGCCCATAATTTTTGAATCTTTAGCCAATTAGTTGCTTCTGTCAACATTCAAATGCAAGTTGGCTTCTGCAAGATTTAAAGAAACTATGTTATTTAGTTTGCATACAACAGGGAAGGGATTATTTTTCATCAACAATCCTTGGTGCGAAGTTTTAGTAAGAGGCAATATTGAAATAAGTGCATTAAAAAAATATGTTGATCATGATCCTTTGTGCCGTAATGGAATGTGGTCAATATGAGCTTTCAACAAAACGTTACCACATACCAAACCGCTTGAAATATTTTGAAACCAAAGTTCTATATCTAAAAGGCCACAACCACACTTGAATTACAAGAGCAAACTGAACGTAAATCATGGAATTGCAGTCTCAGATATGTATAGGTAGGTAGAACAGAGGGCTCTTATATTGGTTCGGAGTCCTGATATGCAGCACCGCTTTTTACTATTCTCAATCTAATTAGTGAGTGGGGAACTGGCAAGTGTTTGGAACATTGTAACGCCCAGTCGGGTTTCAGGCACTCCCAGCCTGTGATTCGTCTGCGATTTGGGGGTATGTCTGATGTTCTAAAGTATAGAAGGCGAGACCTGAAAATCTTACAGGTCACTGTAGTATGAGAGCGCATTTGATGAGAATGGCGATCACAGATTTAGATGTTTGTAGACTATGATCACAAGCATCAGAGACAGCAGAGCACATATTGTGTGAATATTGTTGATATATTTAGATGGATGTGTTTAGGAAGATATATGGTCTCACTAGTGGATATATCCACCACTAAAGTTAGGACTTGCTAGTGTTTATAAGGGTGGGTTGTAGTATAGTGGTTGAGCGCTCGCACAGAAAGTCACAGGAAAATTTTCGGTTTTCTAAAATTATAATTTAAATTAAAAATTAAATTTAAAAAATAAGAGGTCCCCCCCCCCTTCTCCAACAAGACCATCTGCAAGAAACCGCCACCTGACATTTCCAATCTATTCCACCAGAAACCAATGATCAGGAGTACAGCGCCACCTTTTGGGAAGATAAGAACTAATCTACTGAAGAGGCTCACCATTCACATTCAACACCCACCGACAGATGAGGCAATTGCTGTTTGATCTTTCAAGGGCGAAGGTATATTACTGGCACTGGAGTGGACAAATTGACAGGAACTTGTCTCATTAACAAAAAAGGCGCATAATAAAGGAACACCTATGACAAAAATACCTATCTATCAACCATCTTCACATTCCAATACAATGCACTCCCTGAGTAGGGGTTTACCCCTCAGTATTGGTCTTAAAAAAAGGGAAGGCAGTTGGTCTCAAAGGGACACAATAGATCTTATAGGTCGCAGTGTCTTGCATTTGTGCCGCCTTTAAAACAGATAATAATAAATCATAATAGATCAGACGGCTAGTCACCCAAAAACGTAATCAACTACAATTAGCACAAAGTACCGCTTTAATACAATTGCAGGACCTAAGTGAACTTACCCAAATAGGAAAAGAACCAGAGCTGTCTATAAAGTGGAGTAAAATGAGGCGGTTCGGGCTCGAACACTGTGCCGAAAGGCACATCAAAAAACTTCAAACGTCTGATTTCCAGACCTGGGCAATCACAAAAAAATTACGTATTGTCTCGCTCTCTGAAGTAGTTTTTCCCTGGAAAAACACAGAACAGATGGAGTTCCATCACTTCCTGTGATGTTTCGAGGACACAAGACGGAGCAAGACTCTCGAGAATTTTGGGGTTTCATCGTTAGTCTTTGTTCAGGCTTATAGCTGTGTATATGAGTCATTGGATGATCGGTAAATACTCAGATTACGGCCTAGCTTCTCGCAGCACTCATGTTGTGTGTGTTAATTTTTATCCATGAGTACCGGGACCTACAGTTTAATGTCGACTCCAAACGACAGACTTGAGAAGCAGTTTAAAGTCCACTCCGAACGACAGATTCGAGAAGCTTTTAAAGAGCAAACAATTACTCCCAGAGCCAAAAAACCGCTGAGAGGTAGTCGCCGAAAGAAATAATTTTTTCAAATTGCTTTTTTCAAGTTGTCAGAGCTGCGATTTGATACCGGCACTATCGTCTTAGTAAGCCAACAAACTAACCACTTCACCACGGCGCGGGATTTAGGCTGGTGAAACAATAAAAACCTAACGCTTAAAAACTCTCTGTTATATTTAATTCATATCTTGCTTTAATTTTGCTACACCCTCTAGTATTTGGAACGCCCTATATTATTAATTATTCCAAAAATCTGTGTTTCATTAAAAAAAAATCAGAGATTTATTTACCTGCCAAGGCAGCACATCGCGGCACAGCTTTGATATCGTTTTTTTCCATTTCCATTAATTAATTTTTAAGTGAAATTGGTTGTCTTTAATATTCATACACACAGACATACATACATATGTTTAGTTTACTTTACTATTACAGGTATGGACATATTTTTAGAAACCTTTTCAACAGTAATTTTGACAGCAAATATTTGTTTCCCAATATTTTAGCAATTTTATGGTCAAAAATATTTCAAAGCCATGAAATAATAAATTTTATTTTCACTGGCTTTCCTGAACATTCTTCATACAATCCCCCTCTTCCACTTAAAATTCCGAAATATTTGAATTGTCAAATATTGAAACACGCAAACAACTCATCTGAAACTATTGTAACATTTCTGTTTTATTTGTTTAACAAAAACCATAAAAAAGGAAAAAAAAAGAAATGAATTTAAAAACAATAACAATATGAACATTATATTACAACAATTACCGGTAATATTAATTTAATATTTTTTTTATTCATTAATATTCGCCGTAATTCTTTTGAAATTGTATTATATTTCATAACATTTCGGCATTTACTTAAAGGATATCCTTATAAAGGATATCATATATGAGTATGTGACCATATACCCTATATGAGACGGTTTGTGAGGGTGTTATGGTTAAAATAACAAAAACAATAAACAAATTAAAATTGAATAAAAAAACAAATATAATTCAGGTGTTTATTTACAGTTTTTTTTATAATGAAAAAAGGAAAGAAAATACATTCGTTTAGAGTCAATACCAAAAGTAGTGAATGGGGTAGTTAAAGTCACCCCTAATTTATGTTAAAAAAAGTAGTAGAAGCAACAACTCCAATGATAAATAACAACAAAACAGTTTACTAAACAAATCATTTACATGTCATAACTGTACTTTTTTTCCTCTCAAACCTCTCCCTCTATTACATAGATATGTAAATGGTTTATTTTTATTGTGAAAAGCAAAAAAATCTATAAAAAATCCTCCACATATTTACAAATTATAAAAGTTTTTCAGTTGTTTTCTTGGACTCAATTTAATTATGAAGTTATTACATCATAATGAACTTTAATTATAATCATCATAATAACTCTTAAGGAATAGTACGAGTATAATGATGTTGCAAGTGTTTGCTAATTTATTGACTCATATTGTCAATTTCTCTATTGCGTTTTGTTTAGGTGCTGTATCCAAATTATTATTACTTTTTACTAGACTTGTGCAGTACATGAACGACCTAGTTCAATTGTACTACTCTTTCAATTGAACTATATGAACCGCTCTTTTTAATTAGATCTCTTAGTTCAGCATGTCTTTTTAGATTTTGTTTCATTCTAGTACATGTTTCTTTTGGCTATATTTGAATCATGAATCCCTTTAAACATATTTCTTTCTAGTTCACTTGTCAAATACATACATACAGCATACATACATATGTACATAAAAAGGCGGGTTTTTTTTTTGCAATTTTACACGCTGTCTACACACTGGAATTGTTGGAATATTCTAATTCATAGTTTATAATAGAAAATTATATATCACCGTTTAGCTAAAAATCTCAGCTTTCCATTGGTGCAATGGGCATTGTAATCGGGGCTGCCATTTAGCCAGGCTTTATTAAAGAATGGTAGAAGAACTGTTTTTTTTTTTGTCAAATTATGAATTTTATTGTATATGTATATAATTTTTAAACTAAAATTAATGTAAATTAGTAAATAAAAAATAATAAAATATTAAATAAAGTACTATATTGCACAATGAAATCAAATATTTTTAGATTTTCGTTGTAGCTGCAAGTAAATGAAAAGGAGCTGTTAAACTAGAAGATCAACCTAGTTCATCTTTGCCATTTAAACTAGATTGAGAACTAGAGAACTCACTTAAATGAACTATTAAGCACAAGTCTACTTTTTACTGTTGTGGCTGTATTGGCTCTTAATTGGCCTCTTTGTTATTGCTGGCTTTTGTTTGAAAAGACTTTTTATCTTATTTAATTGCTCTTTAGTTTTTAATTTTTTATGGTGGGTGTTTGTTTTCCACTATCCCTGCTTTGTTTTTTTCAAAAGTTTAACAATATTTGAGTACTAAATTACTTTTGATTAGGCTGTTGATTGTTTTCAATTAAATTTTAATTTTTTTAACAAAATTGTTTTTAACAAAATATTTTTTTTAAACCAAAATCGAACATAATTGCTGATAACTCTGATTCTAAAGAAGATAATTTCACACTAAATTTTGAAATAAACAAGTCAGAGAATAACAAGAAAAATTCACAAATACACAGCAGAGTATATGAAAGAAAAATTATTAGTTTTGAAACAGAATTAAAACATTTGTAAGGCTTTCAGCCTGTGTGTTTATCCATTTTTAAATATCAGCAACAAAAGCTCTGTAACAGCAATGCCAATTGAGCCCTTTTTATGCCATTTTTACATACATAGACAAATATAATTGGCCATTACAACCCTGTTTCTGGGTTACTGCCAAGCTTCTCGCAGCACCCATGTTGTGTGCCTAAATTTTTATTCATGGAACCCACAGTTTAAAGTCGAATCTGATTGACAGACTTCCAAAACTGTGCTTTTTTTATAGTTTTTAGCAGTTTTAGTCTTTTTTAAGAAAAATATAGATAAAGAGTGCTATCTTGGCTATCATTTTGAGAAAGCTTGTGCAGACTCTGATATATCTTAATCAGAAAAGAAATTAATTACGAGAAGTAGATACAATTTACTACAAACTTTAAAATATTAGAAGGCGTTTCTTTTTTTTTAATAGGACAAAATCTCAGGGGTAAACCCCTACTAAATGTTATGCATTGTATTGGAAAGGACAAAACATTATGACAACAAAACATACATTTTTTTTCTTATATTAAACGCCTTAGGAATGAGACAAATTGCTGTGAATTGATCATTCAAAGGCCTGTGTTATACCTTCACTCGTGAATGATCAACAGCAATTGCCACATCGTTTCATGTTGATTGCGGTGAGTGCCTTCGCCAAGTAGGTTTCTAGCTGTTATCTGCTACTTCCCAATAGGTGGCGCTTTTCTCCTGATCATTCGTTTTCATTTTAAAGGTTAAGATAGAATAAAGTGGAACGTCAGGAAGCGGTTACTGTGTAGATGGACTTCTTGGAGGGGGAGGGAACCTCTTATTTTTAAATTATAATTTTGAAGAAACCGCAAACTAACTTTTTTATTTTTCACCTTTGCTGGGATTCAAACTTGGGCCGTTTGAGTTTTTGTGCTAGTGCTCTAACCACTATACCATGCACCTCTGCTGCTGCTTTTAGTGTAACTAATATTTTTTTCCTGCAATATGCTGTAATTAAAGAGTTTATAAATGAATTTGTACAAAAATTGAGATCATGAACCATCATCTTTTGTTTTAAGACTTTTCACACTGCATTATTCAAACTGCAAAATAGAACGCACATTCAGTGTTTTAAAAATAAAGTACGAACCAGAATGTCTTTTAATACATCATTGCTGTTCGGATTACGAAATCCTAGAAAAAGTCTGTTTAAAAATGAATTTAAACGAAACTAATAAGAAGTCAAAATATTTTATTTAATCTGTTTTGTGGACTGAAGAAGAAGAAGAATATTTAAATTTAAATATCCGGCCTTATTCCAGTCGGCGTCGTCGTTGCCGTCTGACGACATTTTTGTAACAGAATACAGAAAAAATGTTTATTTTGCCTTTAATCTACTACAAAAATATCGTTACACGACGGCGACGTCGCCAATTGGAATA
Source organism: Metopia argyrocephala (assembly GCA_963576795.1). Lineage (NCBI taxonomy): Eukaryota > Metazoa > Arthropoda > Insecta > Diptera > Sarcophagidae > Metopia > Metopia argyrocephala. Next base: position 100,938,755 of record OY756210.1, read on the forward strand.
CGGCTTATCACTTTTCTTCAGAGTTGAATTTATTGCATTGAAATTATAATGCATTATCGTTTCCACCACCACTAAGCGACTTAGTATTAATGCAGCAATATTGTAGATATCACTCAATGCAGATGGAAAAAATTAACCACTAAATAAAATCAGTGTAAATTTAAATTTTGGACTTTGACTTAAACTATGTATGCATATACGAGTAATATCATATCCATGTATGAAAGTATATGAAACTGATAGTGGAACTGAGTTAGTGGAACTAAATTTCCATTCCACTATAGTGCCAATAGATATATAGTCCATTACCACTACTCATTTAGAATTAGTGCACTAAATTTTCACTACCACTAAATCGTCGTGCGGGAGTTTAAGTGCTCTATACGCCATTTTTTAAATCTCGAGTTAATGATGCTAAATTAGGTTTTTGACACCAAAATTTTTAAAATCTACTATCTGTTTTCGGCTATTTATCTTCGAAACTTGACGAGATATCCTAAAACGGATTACAGATTTGAAAAATTTGGGTTCGAAAACCTAAAGTGGCATTATTAACTCGAGATATATAAAAAATATGATATGGCGGATAGGGCACTTAAACTCCCGCACGACGAAATATTAGATGCGATAATGCACTATTTTTTTCACTAACACTAAATTAAATAGAAAATTAAATTTAATGCAATAAGCCCAACTCTGCCTTTCTTATATTCTTCTTTGCGTACTATTCTTATTAATCTAATTTTAGCTCGAAAGTACAAATTAAAATTATTTAAACAACGTTAAATGTAATTTTAGCTTTTTTTAGCCTTATTTGGTCTTGGCTCGTTTTGATTTTAAAAAGTTGACATCGCTGAAAGCTAATGTAACGCCGCACTTTTTTTTTGTACTTAAAACAGTTTGAAAATCAAACTTCACTATAGAATTTTATACTCATGGTTTTAGAGCATCCTATCAGTAAAACTAAAAATTTTATGATTCTATTTCGCATCAAAACATGCACTGTATCATATAGCACATGCTTTGAAACCTGGATAGTAGAGTCCCTGTAATCCGTTTGACCGGAAATTATTAAAACCAAATAAAACATTGAAAGAAAGAAAAAGTTAAGCTGTGGTACGTGTAAGCCCTGTAGCATCACTAGCATTAAGACATAAGCTATTGTAAATTAATTTATTTGTATTGCTGGATTGATTTTTGCGAAATCGTTTTGAAACTAAATTGTGTTTTAATAAACCCGACGCACAGTGGGTATAAACTTGATTATACGAGTATCAGAAATTAATCGGTATCATTGAAAGTAACTAAACAATAATGCTTTTATTGAGTTTTTTAATTATTTATTTAACTATTCAATTTCTGTACAACAAGACTTAATCTTATATTTAAAGTAAAGAGAAGCAAATTCAAGCATTAAACGATAACATATTTTAAAGAAACCGATAAATTAAACTAAAAATTATTTATTCTATAAAAATAGTGAATGATTACATTGCAAAATAACCGAATAAAAATTGTTTAAAACTACTTGTGTTGCTATTTAGTTGCTGAGTATAAGAAAGACCATTTCAAAGACGTGCTGCATGAATGAAAAAATGACATTCAGAAACATGAAAACGGTGAAGGGGGATTATGATCCTTCTACCCCTTAGTGATCTGGCGAACCTAATTTTATCGCTGAGATAACGTGGGGATTCAGATTAAATAATCTTGTAAATATTAACCCTAGTAGGTATGAGGGTTTTTTGTCGCTAAATGGCATAACCAGGTCTGTGCAGACCTACATGGGATTTGTATGGAAATACATAGAGAGATGTGTTAAAAGTGTATTTAAATGCTTTTTATGCTAAGAAATCCACAAAATGAACATTAAAAATGCATTTTTATACATCTTGGTTATCATTTAACAGTATTTTATTAATAATATGTATACAAAGGAATTTTATACACGGCATTTAACGCAGAAATACCTAGCATTTGAGATTTGTTAGCATACCGCTTTATTGCAATGCACGCAATAAAAATGTGTTTTTCGCTTTTTTTTGTTCAACATAAAACTCAGCAAGCACGATGGTCTTTTGGCAGAGGATGCGGCATGGACTGGACGGTCATCTATGAGCGGGCTAGAGACCTGCATGACTCAATTCATCTGTTTAAAACACAGTGAATGCAGCTTAACACTGTTACAATACTTTATGTATCCACACACTAAATAAAGAATGTGAGTAACAGAGGAAGAAAATGTCATTCAACAATGTGTCACTCATAACAGCTTGTGTAGTACACACTATACAGCATATCAATAAAAAACAAAAGAAACCACCAAATCAAAAGTATGAATTCACTGAAAAAAATATACATCCACTTAAAAAACTAGCACTCATTAAGAAATTGGTTTATTGTTTTCTTGCCAGACGCCTTTTGTACAAAGACAGCTTTGAAAAATTCTGTCGTCATTGAGAGAGAGAATATGTTTAAAATGTAAATACATACATACTATGTATGTGCCCTCTGCTTTGCTCATTTTTAGGAATGTTAAACTATGTATGTAAAAACAACAAAAACACAACCACAGCACAGTGAATGCTTACTGTTAAGAATATGGTATTCATTGTTATTTTGAGTTACTGTGATTATGACTCACTCACTCAAATTAAATGAATGCAGTAAAAAATGAATTTGGTACACTATTTAATCTGTTAAAGAGATATCCACATTTTTACAGATTGTGAATGATGAGTGAGAGCACAACAATGAGTCATTTAAAAGCATGTGAACAATTTTAGGTTTTTTCACATTCATTGCAGGTCTCTAGAGCGGGCCTACAGCTACCGGCAAACAAAAAAAGTTTGTCAAGTTCGTCGAACTCAACTACATCATACAAGTCAAAGGACGGTAAGATTTGTTCAACAGCTCCTCCACTGGTAGACCTCGTGCACATGACTGCCGTACGGTGTGTCTTGAAGGCTACCCTATCTACAGGGTGACGATGTCTGCTAACCGATATATTGTATAATATTTCTCAAAGTATACTAGATTTGATAACGGTATCACTAGAACTGGTTGACTTGTAGAAAACAAATCGCCCGTAATCGATGTTTGTAACACGCTCATGAAAAACTTAGAATGCTGATATGTTCCGAACTGTTCTCCTACCGAGGCCGCGTTCGCTTTATCCAATATATACCATCAAAACCAGTCAAATAGGGCATAAAAATCTGTAACTAAATCATACATACATACATACATAACTGGCCTTTACAACCCTGTGTCAGGATTACGGCCTAGCTTCTCGCAGCACTCATGTTGTGTGTGTAAATTTCTATCCATGAGTACCGGGACCTACAGTTTAATGTCGACTCCGAACGACAGACTTGAGAAGCTCTTTCATGGCAATTAATTACTCTCAGAGCTTTTGCCAGAAGACTGCTGAGAGGTAGTCGCCGAAAGAAATATTTTTTTCATATTTCTTTTTTCAAGATGTCGGTGCTGAGATTTGAACCCGGCACTATCGTCTTAGTAAGCCAACACACTAACCACTAGACCACGGCGACTACATGCATTGCAAAAATCCGGTATGCCAACAACTCTCAAATGCAAGTTACTTCTGCGTTAAATGCCGTGTATAAAATTCCTTTGTATACATATTACTAATAAAATACCCTTAATAGATAACTAAGATGTATAAAAATGAATTTTTATTGTCCATTTTGTGGTTTTCCTAGCATAAAATGCATTTAAACACAATTTTAACACATCTGTCTGCGCATTTCCATACAAATTACATGTAGGTCTGCACAGACCTGGTTATGCTGTTTATGACTAAAAATTTGTAAACCCGGATCAACCCGAACCCGGATCCACAATAGCTCTGATTTTTCGCTCATTGTGTTTAGAGACAGTTGCTCCAGGTAGTCATGGAAGGATTTGTCTCTAACATGAAAAGCAAAAAAGTTATACAGACTTTTATATGCAAAAAGTCTGCACAGACCTGGATATACCGACTAGGGTTAAGCAGATTGTTGTATAACTTTGAAGAAAAATGAAACACAGGATCACAATTTCCCAAGCCATGCTATTATATACAAAAAACATTCAGCCTGCTCTTGCTAACAGAGTTTTGAGCTTTAAATAGGCTTAAAAAATTATAATCCACTGAAATGCTGATATACGAGTATTCCTTTAGAAATGGAATAATGGCAAGTAAAAGAATTTGTTTCTGTAAATTCTGCTGACAAACAAATCAAGTCTTTCTAGTTAAAAAATGTTTTTCTTTTTTATCTTGCAAAGCTAAGAGGGATTACAATTAATATTGAACATGAGACCCCTTCTTTACTTGTCACTTTTAAAAGTAAATTTCCTTACATTTTAATTACAAATAATGAAAAAAAAAAATCCCAACGCACATGATAATTACAAATACAATATGAGTAATAGAATCAAGAATATGCTGAAGTTTAATGAACTTTTCAATAAGTTACCACAGAAATCGTACAAAAAATATACGCACTCGTAGATGAAATGGCTGAAGAACAAACAATTCTTTTTTTTTACCCTATTTAAAGCGGAAATATTGCATTTCTAATGCAAATAAAAAATAGAAGCGTAAAACAGCATCATTTATCAATACGCACAGAATGCACTGAAACAAATAAAAGGGTCAGAGGTAATTTTGTTTATATTAAGAAAAGGTTAATAAAGTTGTCGAACGGGTGCTTCACTAGTCTAGTGGGTAGTGTGCTAGACTGCTATAGCTAGGATTGTGGGTTCAATTTAAGCCACACTACACCGAGCTTATAGTTTTTGTCACTCTGCTCCTTATAATTAATTTTAAGATAATTTAATATTGAATTGTAATTTAGTAAATATTTATAAATAAAACACAGAAAAACTAACATTAACAGAGGGGGTATTTGCTGTTGATCAGTTCAGGGGTGAAGGTATAATACTGGCCTTTGAGTGATCAACTGACAACAACTTGTCTTATATAAGGCGCTTAATAATAATAAAACAAAAAAAACCTATCTTTCCAATACAATACACAGCATGAGCATTACTCTTATCAAGAAAAAAAAAATTATCGACTATAAAAAAAATTCTTAAAAACATCACTTAAAGAAGGTCTTCAGAAGCACAACTTTTGGAATGCAAGACATCTACTGAATATAAAGGAAAGCCTCCAATGCCGGTCATACATATGTACGCTGGCAATTCGAACTTTTTATTAGCAGGACAACCTTTTTTTGACAGGAAATAAATTTGCTTTTTTTTGTTTGTCCTTTTGTTTGTCTAAAATAAATAAAATATTTGTTAAAGTTTGCTGGCCACGGCACAAAACGCCCATTAGTGAATTACTGGGTGATGTAATTGTTAAACTGAAAAATAAGATAATATCAGATAAATGTCCGCCTCTGTTAGCCTCACAAATGCGAGCCCTTTTGAGCACATTTTTCATTACATTATCACACATTCAATCACGAATATTTTGTTTGAGTTGCTTCAGAGTTTCTGGTTTATTTGCCTAAACCTTTCCTGTTTTATCAATACACACTTGTTGTGGAAAAAGGTCTCTCAGTAATTCCATTGTAATCCTGGCTGTACACCATGTGGCACCGTCTTGTTGAAACCACATGCTACTCAAGCCCAAAGCATGCAGTTGTGGCGTTAAAAAGTTTTTAATCTCCATTTAAGTACCATCCAATGATTCCAATGGTTCCTCCTAACCAAATTGCACACCAGACTGTTACTTTTAATTGTGACTGATGAATAATTTGATAGTTTTCCATTGCCCAGAACCGACGATTTAAATGAAAATGTACCTCGTTACTCATTATGATTTTTTTATGATAGTCGGGGTTGGGATGGGCGAGCTGTAGCATTTTGTTAGCATATGTACGGCAGCGTAAATGGTTTTCTGGAAGAAGTTCTTTTTTTTAATTTAAGACCAATACTCAGGGGTAAGCCCCTTTTAAATGCAGTGCATTGTTTTATTGGAATGTTGAATATATGGATATAGATACATGTAAAGATGTTAAGCGCCTTATGTCAATGGGACAAATTGCTGTCAATTTGATCATTCAAAGGCCAGTGTTATACCTTCACCTTTGAATGATCAACAGCAATTGCCCCATCTGGATGTTGAATGTGAGTGGTGAGCGTCTTTTTATATGTAGGTTAGCTGTTATCTTCCCAGAAGGTGGCGCTGTACTCCTGATCATTCGTTTCTGGTGGAATAGACTGGATATGTCAGGGAGCGGTTTTTCCTGCAGATGGACATCTCGGAGTGGGGGGGGGGAGAACCTCTTATTTTTTTAAATTATAATTTAGAAAAAACAGCTAATTTAATTTTATAATTTTTTGCCCTTCGCTAGGATTGAACCTCGGTCGTTTGAGTTTCTGTGCGATTGCTCTAACCACTATGCCACGACCCCCCCAAAATTGTGTCAAATGAAGCTTAAATGGGAAAAAAATGCAAATATTTGTGCAAAATTGTGGCCACAGTTGTTCTTTAAAGACCAAGCTCCTGAGCACGGTGTCGAATTGAGGTTGATGGATTGATTTGAACACTTTCTTAAACAGCATTAATGTTTTCAGCCGTACTGTTGTGGTCTATGCTTGGGCCTATCAGCTACAGTCCCTCTTTCTTTAAAATCATTCAATACACGATAAATAGTGCGTTTTTGGGCACGTTTCTCCCAAAAATTTCACGGAATTTTCTCATCGTCACATGATTGATTTTGATAAACATTTTTTAACGATTAAAACACGTTGGTTTGCCGATAATAATAAATATATCATAATAAATTTGCCACGCCTCTACTTCACGACTGCCAAGTATGAACTGCCAAGACTTATATTTACCTAAATGGGGGCAAAAAAAAAATAGTATACCTTCCCGGCGGACATCCTCTATATCAGCGATGAGCAACACGCGGCCCGTGGGCCGCTTGCGGCTCTTTCAACCTATTTATGCGGCCCGCCAAACAAATGTTGCTGCTTCTCAAAACTGCACATAATATATAGACACATTAATCAACACATCAATCAATTACGAAGTGTAGTGTCGTAAGACAAAATGCTTACTGAATAAACTTTATTTCTATAAATTCAAAAAGGTATAATTGAAGTTAAAAGCATTACAACTACGATTGAAATATTATTGGTTTTGTAGCATAGTTTTCTAATATGAAGTTATTCTACATATTTGTAGTATTAGGGTGGAGTATAAAGATTAATACTCTACACGAAGAAACTGAGAAGAGAGCAGTTTCCATGAAAATGTTTTCCTAACCATTAATTATCGATGTGGAAGTGATGGACATGCAGAATAATACTGATGTAAAAAATGTATTTCTCTCAGTAAACAACCAGAATGTTTATAAATCCGACCACCGACCAATTACCACCGATCAAGACTGAGTAATGCACGATTAGAAACTTGTGTATGTGTACCTACCTCATCAATTCCGGCTGATATTGATCAGGTTGTATCGAAAAAACAGTGCCAAATTTCTCATTAAAAATTTCAAGCAAATACTTTTTTTTTGGCATTAAATTTTATATTTTTTTATTCTAATTTTTTTTTATAAATAGAGTTTTGTAAATTATTAGTAGTTATGTGCGGCCCGCCAAAAAATTTTAAAATTTATAAGTGGCCCGTTGATTAAAAAGGTTGCTCACCCCTGCTCTATATAAATATTTTGTAATACTTACTATCTATAAAAAGCTTAATATCACTTGTAATTTTTATTGCGTTTCTAATTTTACAGAATTTTATCGTTTGCCTCAAGTATTGTGGAATGTAAAAAATTGTCTTAAAAATATCACTTAAAAAATTACTTCAAAAACACCTTGAGAAAGTTAACACCTATAAAAAGCAAGACTTTAAATGCCGGCAATGTACTAAAAAAAATCAGTAAAACTAATAAATTAAGCGGCTCTCACCAGATAAACCACATACATAATTGGCCATTACAACCCTGTTTCAGGGTTAAAACCCTGTTTCTCGTAGCATCTATATTGTGTGAGTGGATTTTTATCCATGAGCACTGGGACCTTTAGTTTAACGTCGACTCCAAACGACAGACTGGAGAAGCTTGTTCATGGCAATCAGTTAGTCTCAGTGCTTTTGCCAGACGACAGCTAAGAGGTAGTCACCGAAAGAAATGTTTTTTTCATATTTCCTTTCTTAAAGATGTCAGACCCGAAGCTCTTGACCAGTAAGCCAACACAAAGCAAACTGTGTAAAAATACATACACACATACATAACTGGCCTTTACAAGCCTGTGTCAGGAAGAAAATAAACAAATTTAGATCCATTCTCTCTGTGGCACTAAGCATGATTTTATTTAATAAACTTCTGTAAGAATTCTTGAAGTGATTTGATGATTTTAAAATAATTTCCAACTTTTTCGAATTCTCGGTGTATTTTAAATAATTCCTACTTAATATTTGAGTACAATTTTTATGTACAACTTCTGTTTTTTTTTTCTTTCTATACGCTTTTGACATAAAGAAAATAAAAATAATGCGTAACGCATATGTTGAAGCTTTACAACCAGGCGTTCAATTATGAGTCCCATTTAAAGCACACAAACATATGAAAGAAAATAAATATCCTTTTATTGTTTCCAACCAATACATAGAAAACTTGTGCATATTATTTGATGTTGATTGTTTGGTCATTGAACTGGAAAACATGCCACTATAGCGAAAAGCAAAATTACTTACAACATACTCATATGCAACAAAATTCATAGCAAAATGCGTAAAGTACAATATACGAGTACAGATAAATGCCACCAGTAGATTGAGTTTTAAATAAACCCCTTTTTAATAGCAAAAAAGAGAAAAAAAAAAATTGTTTTGAAAATATTGTAAAAGTAAAAAAAAAACAAAAAACACAAGACTACTGACTACTTTAAGAATTAGAATAGAAACCCTTTAGACAAAAGACCCCTTCTCTGCATATATGTACATACGTACGAGTACTTCTTCGTTTAGTAGGATATTTTGTAAAGTTTTCAAGTGACAGCTGCTAAAATGCATTCAAATCATTTTAATCAATGTTGATTATTTGCAAGAGAGGGAAAAAAATTATAGTTTTTCTCATTATTTCTACGCATGAAAATACTGCCTTTTAAACTTTAGGGCCAGTGATATCTACGAATTGCTTCGCTAAGCCCTTCCCTTTGTAAAGCTTAATGCCCATCACTTGCAAGTAATTGTTTTGCAAGTACTTTGTTGTTAAACACTTTAAATTTTTTTTTAAATATGTCCCTCATTATCTATTATTCTAGTAATGGAACTGAATATGAAATGCGTAACATCTGCTTGAATTTAAGGCAAGCACGCACTTTCGCACAGTAAAAGCTTCAAGCAAAAGATAATAAAGCTTTGTTAAAATAATGACAAAACTGGCCAGTTGGTCTAGAGTAATAAAAAATATCCTAAAAAGATATCAGAACTGATTGCTGGTGTGGTTAATTGAAGTTATTTAAAGCCTTAAAACGAGTACACTACGGACTGTTTGAAAATAGTTTAGATCAAGCAAGGAAAACTTTAGATCCCTGCTATTTTTAACAAGTTTTTACCACTGCATAGCCTCTAATTTGATCAGTTGCCACTGTAGCATTAAAAGAATTTTAAATTTTAGCAAAAAATTACTTATTTTTGCTTTTTATTTTATTTTAATTTCTTTTTATTTTTAATTAAATGGCAAAAACTATAAAAATATTAATTAATATTTTAACGCCTGTTACTTAACGAGTAACATAACGGCTTTATAAGGGTAGTGCCCCTAAAACATTGACTGTAAACAGGCCATGGTGTCATATGACACCACAAACAATTATTAGCAAATTAACAGCCCATTAACAGAAGGAATTTAACTGCAACTGCTAAATTGAATGTTGAAAAAAAAAGCCAAATACCTAAATGGTTAAATTAATAAAAAGAAAGAAAACAAAATGTATTTATTAAAATCCTTTGACCGGAAATGAAATATTAACAGTGTTTTGTACTACTAATACAGTAGATATTACTTCAATGTTTTTCTTTCAATTATCCTTAGGCTTTGAAATATTCAACAAAATAAACTTCTATTGCATATCTATTAGCATAGAAAGTTTTTCTTTTTTCTGGAAACTATTTTTTGTAATATCCTTTTGCTGAACAGAAAAAGAGAATTAAATTGACTAAAGTAAACTCTTTGGAAGGTGTACGTCAGAGAACAGTGGTGCTAAAAACAAAACACACACAATAAAATTAAAAAATTAAATGATTTGGAAATCTGATTTTGAATCTTAGTAAGATTTGTGATCATTTTCTAATTATTTTTGTGTGAGAAATTTTTGCGAAAACCGATAAGAATACCGTAGATGAGCTTGAAAAAATTTCCGTTCGTCTGGTTTACAATTCCTTCACATATATATATATTTTTTTTTTTGATTGAATAGTTTCCTTATAAAGCGTTCGAAGAATACATACTGAAAGGCCAGTGTTTTATCTTCACCGTAGAATGATCATCTCTCTATCTGTCGTTGCACGTCGAATGCGGTGAGGATCTCTGCTAAGTAGGTAGAATTTATCTACCATTTTCCAGTAGGTGGCGTTTTTTTCTTGAATGGTGAAAGGTGGAATGTCAGGGAGCGATTTTCTAGTGGAGAGATATTTGTGAAGGGGAAGGAGGAAACCTCCTATTTTTATTTATTCAAATTTCGAAAATCCTCAAATTTTATTCATAATTTTACTTTTTTGCTGAGATTTGAATCAGAGCTGCTTAGCAGAGACGCCTGGAAACTAGTGTTAGGGCAGGCCGAAACCCGTTAACGGGTTGTTATGGCCGTGTAAGTAAGTAAGTAACTAAGTAATACCTAATTTTTTAGCATATTTGAATGATTTAATGTACAAAGGACAATATAATGCTTCCATTACTGCTTACAAATTATTTAATTGCTTCCAAATATGAAAAATTTTCTGCTGGGATAACCACTGTATTAAGCCGCCCTATTATTTTATAATTTTCTACTTTGCAAAATACACAATTGATAAGTTTTGATCTAATTAAAGTGTTTTTTTTTATTTGGGACCAATACTCAGGGATAAAATCCTACTAAATGCTGTGCATTGTATTGGAAAGGACAGTGCATATATATTTTTCTTATATTATTATTAAGCGCCTTAGGAATGAAAAAAATTGCTGTGAATTGCTCATTCAAAAGCCAGCCTTCACCCTTGAATGATCAACAGCAATTGCCAAATCGTTGCATGTTGATTGTGTGGTGAGTGCCTTCGCTAAATAGGCTTAGGAGGTTTAGCTGTTATCTGCTACTTCCCAATAGGTGGCGGCTTTCTTCTGATCATTCGTTGTTTGTTGACATTTATTAAGGTGGAATAGAGTGGAATGTCGGGGAGTAGTTTCTTTGTTAACGGTCTTCTTGGTGGAGGGGGGGGGTGGGGAAAGCTCATATTTTTAAAATTATAATTTTGGAAAACCCGCATATTAACTATTTTATTTTTCACCTTTGCTGGGATTTTAACCTGGGTCATTTGAGTTTGTGTACGAGCGCTCTAACCACTATAACCATGTTTTTAAGTTTCGTGTTTTTATTTTTTTTTTTTTGGTTTTTAAATATCAGTTAGGAAAACTATTTGATGTGGTCGCCGCACTGTGCGACTTTTCTTACTTTTAGGATGCCAAAAGTAAAAAAAAATATGTTCTCCGATTTGAATAATTTTATGCTATGTAATACTAAACTGTACAACTATTGCGAATATGTACTCAAAACAAAACAGAAAAACAACAATTAACATGATAACAGTTATCAAACTTGTGACACTGTGATAAGTGTAGTAAAACTGTTTATAGTTTTCATTTGTTGTTGAACTTTGCGGTGGCATTATTTTTTTTGACTTTTTGCTTTAAATAAGTTGGAACCTTTTCTATAAAGGCTGGTAAGTTTCTGAAGCTTTAACGTTATTATTCTAATTTTAAATCAATAAAAATATGCAATCACCAAAAATTGAGTATTATCCAAAAATGTTTGTTTGTCGATAGAGAAAAACTTGCATGATTCTGTAGAATTCTGTTAAGTGATTATATGGAGATCGAAGGTTTATATATATAGTTTCAGATTCAACAATAAGTTTTTGCTTCTTTTTGCAATATTTTGATTTTTTTCGCAAAAAAAAAACATGGCAGTATTACGAAATGCGCTCTTTGATGTTTGGCTCAGAAGCAAGAAAGAAAGCACAAATGATGCCATATATAATCACATTTGCAGTATAATGGGAAAAGATGTGGACCAAGATAAATTAAAAAAGTTTGTGATCAAACTTTCTTTTGATTTTCGGTCAAGATGGGAATATGCATAGTACAATATGCCAGTGAGTGTGCATAAAATTCTTTTTCATGGAAAGGATATAATAGCGTCTCCCATTCTTCCTATTGGTCAACTTTCTAAAGAGGCTCAAGAGTCCAGAAACAAAGATGCAAGAAATTATCGAGAACTCTTTACCCGGAAAACATCTAGAATTTAAGGTAATTTGGATTTGTTGCACATTGTATTACTCATATCGTCAGACCAATTTATATGCAGCTTGCGGAAAGCGACTAAGACAAAGCGACGAACATTACCAAATTATCCATTATCCATTACCAATATTATCCGTACCGGAATATGGAAACGATATTGAATTGTAGTACTAATTATTATTTCCAGATTGCTTTTTTTTATATGAAATTTAAATTTGTTTTCAAAAATATATATTAATCATCTCAAAACAACTACTAATTGAAGGCAATTGTGTGTATCTAAAAATGTAGTGAAATTAAAATTATTTTTATTTCTTTCCGCCCCAATAGTACTATTAAATTAGATATTACGGCATTTTAAAAACACACCTTATATGGGGAGTGGCCAAAAGAGTAGGCGAAATACATCAATTTTTTGTGTCCAATGCTATATCGATCTCATCATTATTATTGCTAAATTTTATTGCCATATCTACTTTTATTTGACTGTTACGACTTTTGGCATCTCAAAACTGACAAAAGTCACACTGTGCGCCGGTGTCTAGTCAATACATAGACAAGGCCTCCCACCTCTGACATCTTGAAAGAAAAAAATATAAAAAAATGTTCCTTTGGCCAACACCTTTTAGCAGTCTTCTGATAAAAGCTCTAAGAGTAACTGATTACCATGAACAAGCTTCTCTAGTTTGTGGTTCGGATTCGATGTTAATCTGTAGGTCCTGGTAATTATGGGAAAAAAATTACGCACAAAATATGGGTGCTGTGAGAAGTTAGGCCTTAACTTTGAAAAAGGGGTTGTAATCGTCAATTATGTTCATATGTATTTGTGATAACCGGAATATATGTATTATACTCAAATAAGAAGAAAGTATGTTTTAACCCATTAACACCCAAATGAAAACCAAGAACAATTTTTAAAATTCAATATTTATTACTAGATTTAAACAACATTTTTTACAGTACAGTAAAAGAAAAAACCAAAAAAAAGTTTTGCTTTTTCAGGTGTACTAAGCTTAGTACAGCAGCACTTAATATGCTATATATATATAAAGTTCTATACGAACTAAACCGTCTTATATTGCTTTTATTAGAATGTGATGTTATCAAGTAAATAAACTGCTATTTAACGTTCTTCAAAGTTAACTGATGTAAAATAAACCAAAATGGGGATTCCCATAATTGATATTTTTCAACTTGATGTACAACAGCTACGTGGATGTTGCATTTACTCTTATTGACTGATAAAAAACGTTTCCCGAGTAAAAAAATTGCATTTTATAATTTTTACTTGAACTTTAAGTTGTGTACTATATATAGTACAGCAGGCGGAAATGGGTTAATATGAGGCTTGTTACATCGTCTAATCTTGGCACCTATACCAATACTTAATAGGAATAAGACCTTAGGAATTAGGGAATTAGACCTGTGAAAAGCTAAGCTGTAAGGGTTGTAATCGCCCATTATGTATGTTTCTATGTATGTATGTATGGAAATAATGACAAATAAATTTCTACAACAACCTTAAGCTCACTGAATTTGTTACAACATTTATAAAATAAAATAGATCAGTGTAATTATTTAAATTTTCTTTCTTTGTAGCCCACTGTTGTTTACATTTAATAAAAGGTTTTTATAGACAAAAATATTTTCTGTCTAAAATAATTTTTCACATAAAGGCATAACTCACAATATTTCTTTTAATAGAGATTTTCTTTTTTTTTTTTTTTGTGTTTCATTAATCACAACAGCAACTCCTAAACAACAACTAACAACTTTGGCAACCATGACTACATATTCATATAGAATCTCTTTTTAATATCTGCATATGGTACATCCTTTATTTGCTCTTCTTTTTTGTTTTTTTTTTTGCTTTAAAATCTCTTTCATTCATAAGAAAAGCAAATAAAGTGGAAATTTGATATGCAAAATTTCGCTTAAAGGTCAATACTAAATTGAAATGTATGGCTCAAAGTAAAAACGGGTTTCTTTTTGTTTTTTAAGGGAAAAAATCACTTAAAATTATTAAAAACAAATATTAATCCTTTTTTTTTTTTGTTGGATGAGCATATCCTGGTTACAAACAAAACGGAGAAACACGAAAGAAAAAAAAACCTAAAACTTATTACAAATTCTAAAGCAATAACAGCAGCAGGCAGCAACAATAAAACAAGTCCTTATGGTTTATGTTTTAAAATGATTTTTGATTTTAACTACAGCAACCGGTTGTGTTGTCTTTTAGTTTTGGGTTTACGATGTCAATTAAATTAAGTGCCACCGCAGGCACAAAAACGCACGCACTGTTTAAGCTATAAAATAACTAAAACTATACCATAGTTTTGAATGCATACTTACTAAAACAAGTGGTAGAAAAAGAAAATGATAAATTTGTAGAAACACAATCATACTTATACAGAGATTCCCAATAGTTTGGGGCCATTTCAAATTAAGCGCAGCATAGTTTAGAAAACTTAAGAAAAAAGTTGATTTAAAAGCTATTACTTTAATGAGGAGATTAAATAGTAGATTAGGCCCTTATATTCATAAACAAAAAATTATAAAATATGTGCGTTTATCAAGGGCTCATTTGACAAATTTCTATGAGCTGGAGAAACGTAGATCTGAGCTGGAGGATCATATCTCATGGAGAGCCTGTTCTGCCACAAATGGAAGTTGTAAAGACGAAGGTTGAAAAGGAATATTATCGGAAAGCAGGTCAGAGGTGGACTGGTCTGACGACTCGACCGAAATATGACCTGGAGAGGACCAGGGGTAAAATTATGGCATTCGTTATCGATCGAAATTTGTATGAAAACTTTTTAAAATTGTATGAAATCAGGGAGAAATCAGTAACTTTAGGTAAACCGTTCTATAGGTACCTTATGAAGCTGGCTGAAGTGAGTATTGATCGACTTATAAAGCTCTAAGTAACACGCACTGGATATAGTTACATAGTGCAAAAATGGAGGAGGATTTGGCATCCAAATGGCGCGAGAGTGTTTATATAATCTTCGGATCACCATGTGGACCAATCCACAAACAAACCAAGCCCTCAATAAACCCTTAATGACTTTTATGAGTATGGCAGTTAGATATCGTCACCTAGAAATACTAGCAAGAGACTACGCACAGACTTACATAACTGCCCATTACAACCCTGTGTCAGGATTACGGCCTAGCTTCTCGCAGCACTCATGTTGTGTGTGTTAATTTTTATTCATGAGTACCGTGACCTAAAGTTTAAACGACAGACTGAGAGGCTTGTTCATGACAATTAGTTACTCTCAGAGCTTTTGCCAGAAGACTGCTGACAGGTAGTCGCCGAAAGAAATATTTTTTTCATATTTCTTTTTTTGAAGATGTCGGAGACTGGAGTCGAACCCAGGACCCTTGTCTTAGGAAGCCAACACACTAACCACTAGATCACGGCGAACATCTTAACAATATATTTGAATAAATGATGTTTTTTAATTTTAATCTTGAGAAGTTTTGTGTTTTTTATATTATTTAGTTTAAAATTGAAATAAAATGAAAGCAATCAAAAATATTAATGACGTTTTTCTAATGTTTTTTAGGCCTCAAAGATGTTAGATCAGAGTTATCCTACTTTATTGAACATAAATACATAAATATTAAATAAAATATATATTTACATATCAAATAAAACACATCGTCGGTGGAATTTAAAGAACGCTGTAACTGACAAAACCTTAAATGTTCACCAGAGCCAAAAAACTTTCATAAAAGTAGAACAAATACAATGGTATTTTTCATTTCGCAGACGGCGTAAGTAAATTTATTTTCATCGTAGAAATCTGGGACCTGGACCAATCGACGCGTATTTCTGATAAAAATGATGCAAAAAACCTATTTTCGATTTTTTGTCAGTTACAGCGTTCTTTAATTCCATTGACGATATGTACATGCAAAATTATTGATGCAGTTTATGTGGGGATTTTTGGGGACGAACTATTGTAGGTTTTGGGGTTTTTAGGGATATGAATTTTGAAATTGGGGATAAAAATTGAAAACTATCTGACAACCCTGCTCGAACTCGAGTCTTCAACATCTAATGTCTATACATTTTTATTTTTTAACATTAATTTAAATTCTAAAAACCTTTAATTATTCTTTTCACTTTTGTTATATTATTTTTATAATGCATTTGAGGTTATGTTGTTTTGATTTTTTACATTTTTTGACATCTTTGTTCTGGAATATTCTAGCAAATGTTGAATCAGTATTTGTTTGTTTTCCACTTATGGATGTCAGAATTTCTCGCTGACTTTAGAACACTATAAAAAAATTAAAAATAAAAGAGTGCAGCAAATGAAAAATCTGTCTATTCTGATTTTCTTCATTTTTTTTTATGAGTTGCAAAATAACTCCTTAGCGGAATTTATAATTCAAAATATTTTTCCAAAAAAAAGTTTGCGAAACTCTGTTTTCTAGGATTTATAGCTACAATTTCAAAAAGGATTCACATTCTGTTTTCAGACAATTATTTTTCGTTTGATATCATGTTGTAAAATTCATTCATAATAAATTAATAATGACAAGTTTTGTAAATATCTTGTGCGGTAAAATTAAATTAATTTCAGTATTAAGATGATTAAATTAAAAGGTAAATTAAATACACTCAGACAAAAAATATTTGCAAATTTTCTTACAATATAAGAGTATTTCAAAAGGTATTGTTTTGTAATTCAAATAACACATATTGTAGAAATATTAATGACTTGCTTAAAAACTTACCGAGCAAAAGATTATATCCTTTTTTGTAAGCAGTGACAATTTCCATGACAGTCTATCGCAAGTATTTAAAATTATTGCAAGACATCTTCTGAAATTAAAAAAAAAATAATAATTTCACGTTAGAAAAAGGAGCAGAAAAAAATTGCATAATTTAGGATTTTCAAAAAAAAAAAGAATATTTGGTATTTATACTGGACAACAAAAGTTTTCGTACGATCCTTATTTTTGCGATTATATCAATTCTAGAGAGTACAATAAAAAATAATGATGCAGTTTTGTTTCAAGTCTACATTTATTAATAAAAACAAATAAATATTAAAAAAAAACTTTAAAAATTACTCAAGAAAAATGAAAAAAAAAATCTTGGACAAACCTGTCTACATGCGACAAGACTGTCCACAGAAAAACTTTACCTAGTTATTAAAAATTGTAACTTATCAATAATATTCAATACTTTGTTGGACCCCCTCATGCTCCTCTATAACTGCTTGCAACCATCGAAAGATCGAGTTTATCAGATTTTCTAATTCTATGGGTGTTATGTTTTGCAATTCTTGGGTATAATTTACGTCTGTTTCGGAACAAAATCTCTCAAACGTGTTCAGTAATATTTATATCTGGGCTTTGAGGTGAGGTGTACAGCTGTCTATGATAAGAGTGTAGCAACCAATCTTAACCAATTTGAGCAGTATGCTTCGGGTCATTATCTTATTGGAAAATACAAATTCTACGAAGGGTTTGAACTAAAGTTACAGAATAGATTTGTGAAGGCGCCGATCCATATTGCTCTCAATTAACCACAACTTTCTTTTCCGCCACACTTACAGACTGTTCATAGAAGACAAATTCGTCATGCGGGAGTTTATGTGCTTTATCCGCCATCTTATATATCTCGAGTTAATGATACCACTTCATTTTTAAAATCTGCAATCTATTTTCCGCTATTTATCTCCGAAACTGGACGAGGTATCCAAAAACAGATTGCAGACCTAAAAATTTCGGGTCGAAAACCTAAAGTGGCGTCATTAACTTGAGATATATAAAAAATATGAAATGGCAGATAGAGCACATAAACTACCGTATGACGATATGGTGTACGAAATTTATTTTTATATAAAAAACACTCAAAAATGGTAGTGGTTTTTTGTTGTTTGGCCTATAAAAAGACTACCGTCTTAAACCATTAGACTTTAATCTTTACTGTCTTTACGAAAATTGTAGCATTTAGATTCATCAATAAGCAAGACCCGCTTCCAAAAATAAAAATTTTTCAATACACAGAATTGACTGTATATACGAGGAATGTTGAGAATGTTCGCATTTGAGTTAACATCCGCGAATTATTCGCTTATGATCAATATTTGCATTCGCTAAATTTATGTCAATATTTGAAGCGAATATAAATAATAAGATCTGGTAACTTGTTTTATGGAAATGGAAAACAATAAACGTCAAAACAAAGAATTGATTTAAAGAAAGCTTTAAAAATACAATCACAAATACTTATTGATTAGATAAATACAAGATTTGTCGTGATACGTCTTTTTAAAGACAAATTGACATTGAAAACCTTTAAAAGACAAGTAAAAGCGACCAAGAAAAGATTTTGATACACCCGCTGTAATGTACGCGATTGGAGAAGTACGACCAAGAAAGAAGAATTCGCATTTAAAAAGATCCATTGCTTTGGTAGGAGGAAACATTATTTAGAAAATATAAAAAATTTGTTTAAGCACTACGTGAATATCTTGCCACTAGCTGTAAAACTATTATGCACCCCATGTAGTCATTACCATTTAAATATTAAATAAGACTTATTAGTGTGATTCAATAAGCCCGAGATATTAGTACAAAAAACATGTTTTTGGATGAAATTTCCAAATTTCTCACCGCCACACAGTGCTTTGAACCATATAATATTGATACTGCATGTTCTATTAAAGTACTTCAAAAAGCAACATTTTGTGTAAAAATGTAATTTTTAAAGAAACCATGCTATGCTATGTCATGTCGTCTCAAACACAGTGTCATGCCATGTCATGCAAACTCATCATACTGTCTTAGCATTTTATTACAAATCGGGTAACCTGCTATAGTTCGTTGTGTTGAATACCATGTCTATGAATGTTTGTTATATAAATATTCACTACATCACTCGGTGTTACAGGGTATATTTGCTATATATGCTTATACTATGTAATACGACAAATATAAATGTTCCATTAGTCTGTAAATATTTAACAATTATCACGACATTTTATTATCGTAGAAAAAACATATAAAAATATTGCATTAAGAACAAACTCTGATCTAAAAAATGCATAATTTTTTATAATGTGGTATAATAACTCAAACAAAAAATCAGAATTCATCATTAAGAACATATGAGTTAACAACAGTGCCGACACTGTACATGAACAAAGTTTAGCAGTGTCAGCGTAATTAATAATTTTACCAAATTTCCATGCACTCTGCATGCGCATCCGGCCTGGTTACAAAATGTATATGAGAAGGCTCAAATTACATCTGAAACATTCTTGCAAGCTCAGCGTCTGCTTGCTTACAGGTGTCGATGCAACGTGATCAACAAAGTCTTTGAGGTAAAAGTAAGCATGGGAAGCAGCAGTCGGGGTGGAGCGTTGCGGTTTATTAATTTAAAATAAAATTTAATTTGTTAAATTGTCTTTTCAAGTGTTTAAATAAATTATTCAATATTATTTTTAAAGTGTTTCGAATAAATAATCTTTAATTATCAAAAATAAATTGTTGTAAAAATTATTTCATGAGCTGTGGTGCGCCTTAATAAATTTTTTTCGGATAATCCACGTAAGAATCCTTAACTTATGTATGTCGTATGTACCATTTTAGTGTGTACAAAATGAGTATATAAACAAGGCATAGTTTTGCCTTCAACATAACTTTACATTGTCTTAACATGTCATGGTCGAATATGTTTGAACGTCATAACATGACATGGCAATTGCCTGATGTGATAGTTGCTACTATATTGTGTAGATCAACAAGTGCAGGGCTTTACTATTTATTAATTTTTTTGAAAACAGAGGTTTTTAAGAATGAAGTATGTAAACTCGTTTCCTATTTGCTTTCTTTTCCTAAAGTTTAACATGACAATTTGAGCACAAGTTCAAACATCTCTTATATCAGCAATGATTTACATTCAAACTGTTTCATAACTTTACAATTTAAAGTTCTTTAAAACTACATTTTATGTGCATAAAACAGTATGCCACAAAACTAGCAAATTTACTAACATTTTTCCTTGAGTGTTATTGATTCTCATATTTAATATTATGATTGTATATCTTTCATTACAAAATCTAAATAAAATCCCTTGAAAAATATTTAATAAATATTTATTTCCTATGTAGTATTTCTAAAGCCAATTTTAATTACAAAATAATATTTAAACAATCAAATTGATAAAGTCAAAAGTACGCATACCAGTCATAAGGAATTAAACAAATAATAATAAAAATATGGCCATAGCCATAGGATGACAGGGAAGCCAAATACTCTGTTCTTTGTATGAAATGAGTAACAGTTGCAGTGTTACATCACTTCTCAATCAATACGAGTACATTGAATATTATTGATAAATCAACTGATAATCATCATCATAATCGCCATTATCATAATCATTATTGTAATATTATGGCCATCAACAAGAGTGTCATCAACAACAACAACAACAACAACAACATCATCATTGATTGATACACAACGCACCCAAGTACTTATCAATTTTATTTAGTGAAAAGAACCATCAAGACTTTTAGCCCCTTGCTAAGGCAAATGCTTTTCTTTAAGGGTAAGAGAAAAAGAAAAAAGAACTTTTACCACTTTTTGGCCATTTAAAGCTATCATTGTTATTATTGTTATTGTTGTTGTTGTTGTTGTCATTATTGTTAAAACAATAGCTTTTTATATTTAAGTGTTGTTTCAAATTCAGTCGTTTGTTGTTTACATTCATTTGCCAAGAAAAGTTTTTCTTTTTTGGTTTTTCTTCATACAACTCACTCACTCACTCACTCACTCATTCACTCACTTAAGAAGTTGAAAGTTTTTCTTGAATGGCTCATTATTTTTTACGATTATTGCCTCCTTTCAAAAAATTGTAAAAGAAATCTTTACAACTTGTGTTCGATAAGATTGTTGTTACTTCGTCATATATTCTCTACGAGTTGTTCTCAAATACCGATTATTTCTTCTTCTACAAGATTCATATTTGTTTTGTTTTTTTGGTTTTCTATGTTTCTTAGAGGAGGTGTAGCCCAGTAACTCTATCACCATCAACACAATTATTGGCATCTTGCATGCGTATGCTTGAAATGATTATCATTGAAATGAACTGCTACAAGTTCGTCTTGTATTAAATGACTATTTTTTGACATATTTATAGTATTGACGTGAATAAATTTTTTCTGTTTGGCCATAAATGTATTTAAAATTATAGAGAGGGTGGAGTTGTAAGCACCAGTGGTTGTAGAAAGAGGCTTAACTTTAGTATTTTAGCAATATTTTAAGATTAAAATGAAATTATCATAAGTAGAGTGGGTTGGATTGTTGAGTTGGTT
This sequence comes from Metopia argyrocephala, assembly GCA_963576795.1. Taxonomy (NCBI): domain Eukaryota; kingdom Metazoa; phylum Arthropoda; class Insecta; order Diptera; family Sarcophagidae; genus Metopia; species Metopia argyrocephala. The sequence goes on from OY756210.1 coordinate 100,960,638, forward strand.
GGTAATGCAATATTTAAAAAGTTAGTTTTTCCAACAAAAATTTTTAAAAAGGAAGTGTTTATGGCGGTTAGGGAAATGAGATAGCGAATAAAACTTCACTAGAGTGAAATAATTTATTTAATGAATTGAACGTCCTTTAACACTACAAGCTCCGTTATAAGATTTACACATACATACATACATAATTGGCCATTACAACCCTGTGTCAGGGTTACGGCCTAGCTTATCGCAGTACTAATGTTGTGTGTGTTAATGTCTATCCATGAGTACCGGGTCCTACAGTTTAATGTCGACTCCGGGCGAAAGATTTGATAAGCTTGTTCATGGCAATCAATTACTTCTCGACCTTTTGTCGGAAGAGGTAGTCGCCGAAAGAAATAATTTTTTCATATTTCCTTTTTTTTCAAGATGTCAGAGCTGAGATTTGTATGCGGCACTAGCCAACACACCAACCACTAGACCACGGCGACTACAAGATTATAAGATTTGTGCCCCGTAATAATAATCGCTTAAGATTTCTTTATTTAGTGATAAACCCACTGACATTAGTCTTCACTGAGCTAAGTGGGCTAAAGGCTCTTTTTGGTTAAGATTTAGATTATTTTTCTTCAATTAATTTTTGTTTTTTCTGAGTTGGGTTCCAGAATCCTAACCTTTAAGATCAAAGTCTCTGATAGACTAATATACGTATAACCGGTTGTCAAATTATTATGGACCGTCAAATATTTTATCGTCATATAACATTGGGTGGACTTAAATGTAGTTTTAAATGAATATTTTAAATCTAAAACACGTTGACGTGGTTTATTTAAACAAAAAATGATTTTTTTCAGCTTTTGGTAGAGGGTTTCCCACCAAAGTAAAAATTTATTTCTGCTACTACCTCTTAGCAGCCTTCTGGCAATATCTCTGAGAGTAACTGATTGCCATGAACAAGCTTCTCAAGTCTGTCGTTCGGAGTCGACATTAAACTGTAGGTCCCGGTACTCATGGATAAAAATTGACACACACAACATGAGTGCTGCGAGATGCTGGGCCGTAATCCTGACACAGGGTTGTAAAGACCAGTTATGTAAGTATGTGTGCCCTACCAAAGTATTTAACAAAATTTTTTTTTGTTTAGTTTTCTAATTGAGACCTACTGATGCTGTGCATTGTATTGGAATTTTTTGCAAAGAACCGTATATTTTTTTACTTTTTTTATATTATTATTAAGCGTTTGAGGAATGAGACAAATTGCTGTGAATTGAACACTCAAAGGCCAGTGTTATACCTTCATTCTTCAATGATCAACAGCAATTGCCTCACCGTTGCAAGTTGATTGTGTGGTGAGTGCCTTCGCTAAGTAGGTGTAACTATTATCTGCTATTTTCAAATAGGTGGCGCTTTTCTCCTGATCATTCGCTTTTGTTGGCAATGGTGGAATAGAATGAAATGTCAGGGAGCAATTTCTTTGTAGATGGACTTCCTGGAGAGGGGGGAAGGAGGGGGAAGGGGTTAAGGAACCTCTTATTTTTTAAATTATTATTCTGAAAAAATTGCAAACTAACTTGTTTTTCACTTTTGCTGGGATTTGACCCTGGGCTGTTTGAGTTTTTATGCAAGCGCTCTAACCACTATACCACGCTCCCCCCTAACAGATTTTGTTATAACAAATTTCTTTTAATACCTTCTTTTGAAAAAAATTAAGTATTTCTCCAGCTAACAAATCATATCCATAGGCGGTTAACAGAAATTGTAGGGGTTTTTTTAATTTTTTCGAAAAGAAAACGTAATAGAAAACGGAAAGATATTACCACACCTTCCTAAGACTTCTTCCTACAGAACCAAAATCAGTCCATAAGAGCACTATGAAAAGAAGTTTAACAGAAGTAGGTATGACAGAACAACGTCCTCTCGGTTGACGAAGCAAAGATTGACGACGAGACGAGAGCAACGCCAGTAAAAATTAGGCAATTATTTACTGCTCTGGATTTGTTTTTAAAAATTTTAAAACCCATACTGTTTTTTTCAGATTGGTTTCTCGAATAAGTGAATCGTTTTTATTCTAACAAATTAAATCAATTTCATCAAACGACGCCCAGGTGATAAATGTTAACACGATTGCATCGTCAATCAATAATGGTGTCGTGTGCAATGAGCACCAAAGGTGTTGGACGGACTTCTTTATATCGTCGAGGGGACAATGAGACAAGACCAATATAGACTAGTCATCTGTTTCCATCTCTTAAGGAATGGTGTATAAAGGTTAAACAATTTATTTTTATATTTTTGTATCATGCCACAGAGCTAAAGGTGTTTTGAAGTTGTTATAGAACAACAGTATTCCAGTTTTGCCTTGGGCTGGCAATTCTCCACTTAAGAACACAATTTAAAATTTATAGAGATTAGAAAAGCAGAAATAGTTAAGGATGTGATCTGATTTGTGTTTGACATTACAATTAAAAAATTAAAGAAAGAACCACAAATTGCATAAATGGAATAGAAGACCTCCAACACAAAGAAATGTTTTTTTTTTACATTGTGCTGGTCTAGGAAAATATGCTATTGGAAGGGGGAAATTGGGAGTAGTGCTTGTGGACATTTGATTTAAACTTATTAATAACGTAATTGACAGGAAGAACATTCACGGAAAAATTTTTTCACCAAAGAACTGTGCGGCTAAAGAATGAATTCTCTCTATAATGCATTGTGTGATTTACAAGACAATCAACTACAAAAGGATGTGCTCTGAGAGAGGTACGAGTAGTAAGCAAAAATATGCGATTATGCGGAATCAAGTCCTCTATCTCACCAGAGCACCTCCTATTGTAGTAGCGATAGAACATGCACCAACTTATGGAAAGAGTTGGTTACCCTACCCTACCGTCGCTGATAAGCCCCGCGCCCACGACTGTACATGGTCGAATAGCCCCAAAGTAAACTTTGAGGCACCGGCCCATACATAAACTTACAAATATCGTAATTGCCAAGAAAAACGTTCACGGAAAGATTGCTCTCTCTATAATGCATTGTGCGATTTACTGGACAATCAAGTGCATATGGATGTGTTCTGAGAGGGGTATGTGTAATCCGAAAGTATATGCGCCCATGCGGAATCAAGTCCTTTATTTCATCTGAGCAACTTCTATGGGAGTACAGATAGAACAATGAAACCCATGCCACATTGCGCCAATGTTCTAAAGAATCGCTAGATAAGCACCTTTACCCTTTTCTATACGCAGTCAAAAAGCCGCAAAATAGACTCTAAAGCATCGGCCCATACATAAGAGGTTTATTTCATTTTGGTTCAAATAAAGGTCTTGTAAATATTAAGAAGATTAGATTAGATGGATTAAAGTACGAGTATTTCTTGAACATTTTAATGATCCAAGTGCCAAAACATTTACTTTCACCAAATGAAATACATCTACTGAAGATATTTATATATTTTAACCACAAACTGTATTTTCCACTACTGTTTGCTTCGTTTATTGAAGTTAAACATATTATACTGAGCTTTATGGATAAATTAAAGTCCTAAACTTTAAATATGCATTCTATCCTACTGTCCCTAATAATTCGACAAATGACATTACCATTCACAACTCTTTTTACTGCCTTAGCTATAGATGATTTAGTAAATTACTGCAATAGTTTCAAAGAAATTATCGCGTTCTATAATTAAATTTTTTACATTTCAAATTCTTTAAATTTTTCCATTAAATTTTAAAACTTCCATTCACTAGAAAACACTAGAAAAGGCATTCATTTGTGTCTAACAAGTGATGAATTAAAAAGTTGAACGTGGCCAAATAAACAATCAAAAGAATGAGTCGCGAAGTTTCCAGTGTTTGGCAGTTTCTTTTAAAAACAAAATCAACATGTTTCGCAAATCAAAAAAAAAAACAGGAAAAAAGGTAGAAATTTATCAACTTGATCCGCAAGTATAATAATTTGGTAGAAATGTTGTTTGTTTGCGTTTATTATACAGTTTTCAGTAGTAACTCACTGACTGGTTGGATGCTCGATGGTTGCTGGATGGTTGCTCATTAATCCAAGTGTATAATTTTTTAAGCAAACGAAGTAACAACTTCTTTAGCAACAACAGAAGCAACAAGATTTATGCACTCTCATCATCAACTTTGTCAGCGGTGGCATTGGCAATGGTTGTGGGTACAACGGCTGGCATCATTATCCTGTGGTAGCATTATTACTGCAGAGTTCAAGAAGTGGTTTCTTTTTAATGCTTCATTTGCTTTTGTAAAGTGCACAAAAGATTTTGAGAGAAAAAAAACAAAATCAGAAAAACAAAAACCGTTCATTATAATTACAAAAACATGAATGAGCAACAAATAATATACAAACAACAATAACAACAATAATAAACAAACAACGTTTGACGTTTAAATATTTATTTGTTATTCCTACAGTCTTTAATAATCGAAATTCAAAACAATAAAATATCCTTTTTTTTTTGTTCTTTTTGTCTTTATGTTGCTTTGTTGTTGTTATATTTACTTTTACGCTTTAATAATTACAAAAAGTCATCCTTCCTACCATATTAGAGAACTTTTTAAAAACTCATTTAACTCCATAAAATATATTTCTTAAATGCCGCCGCTGCTGTTTCGCGTTTTTAAGACAAAACCCTTTCGTTTTAATTTTTTTTTGTTTTTTTTTGCAAAATTCATAAAAGAGAAAATTTAAATTTATTTACAAATCCTTTATTGCCACCTTCAACGCAGCGGTACATATTGCTTTGTTTCATTGCCGGTAGAATTGGCAGGGTAAGTTCTTATAATTACAATGAAATTACATTTTCATTTTCTTTATTATTTATTTACGCGTATTTGTAACCATATTTTGTAGACGTCAAAATTAACGAAATAATTCATGTGCACAGTATTAATTGCAAAAGGATTTCCGCATTATTGGAAGACAAGTAAACATTTATTATGAGTCTTAATACACTCTATGCAGGCAGAAAATTTAAAGTTTTAATTAAAAAATTTAAGAAGCTAAATCCCTATTTGAATAAGGTAAGAATATGGGGAGCAATAGGTGAACATAAGTTCCTTATCAAAGCAATATACTGCTTTCGTAATACAAATGTACTTATAAAAAGTTCTTCAGACCAGATTCGTTACGTGAGAGAGAAGGAAGACCGGGAAAATAATTTTAGTTACAAAGAAGAAAATGGTCCTTCGAACCTATGTAAAGTAGTTTCAATTGAAGCGTGTAAAGAGATATGAATATAAGGCGACATAGTGTTTCAATGAAGTATAACAATAACTAATTGCCTGTTTATCATTTTACAGTATTCCACGGATAATTGGCTTGACAAAAATGTCAACATTTTTATGTCATTTTGCGTCGGTTTGGTTATTAAACGAATATGCTTAAATGCCTGTATACACTGCCGTCAATACATGTGAAAAGCAAGTAACTTTATACTTATACATAAACTTGGTAGACTTTAATTGCAAGGTTGTTTAAAAAAAGTAGTTTGCACTTTTTAGAAAATTATTATTATTATTTTAATTTTTGTAATTAAACAAGAGAATATTAAGTGAAATTTCTCTTTGGAGAATAAGAAGATTCTCCGGGGAATACTGTGATTCCTATTGCGAAAGCAGTAATTAGAGCATGTAGTCATGTTTGGATTCTTGCGAAACTTCTCACTGAATTATATGCCCCCTTCGATTACTGTATTCGCAGACTCGACTAAGATAAGCAAGGTGAAATGAAAATTCCTAGCAGGTCGGAATGGAATCGAGGAAGCTTTCTGCAGGATTTCAATATCAGAACCTACACGGATAGTTCCAAGATGGACAGTAGATTGGATCTGGTGTTTTCTCTGTCGACGCCAACTTAAGCCACTTCTACAGTTTTTCCCTCCAGATCTCGTATTTTACAGGCGGAGATATTCAATATAGGACAACCCTGCTAACTGCCGACCTCTCGGAATGTCTAGTGTCGCATCTGAATTTGTGTGGACAGACAGTCGGCTCTTCTTACAATTGAATCGTACATTACCACCTCGCGGCTAGTGGAGGGCAGTGCAAAGCTGAACTTAACGCTCTGCTTCTTCTCACTGAGACAATACTAATTTTAATTCCCGGAATAGCGGGTTTGAGACGAATGAATGGGTATATGAATTATTTTGAAAAGTTTTTGCCGCAAAGGCAAAACGCCGCAACTTCTAAAGATTCGCCGATTGAAAGCCATGCCCTTGAGTTGGGTGTTCAATACAACGACCACTGTGGCAGCTGTGGTGATGAGGAGCAGACAGTTGGCCACTTCCCCTGCCATTACCCGCCCCTCCGCTAACGTCGTGATGCTCACGGTTTGGGGCTTATACAGGATATTATGGAGAAATTGGCTATTGATCCGGCAGACATCCGATACCAAAATCTAACAAACTAGATATTTATTTATTTATTTATTTATTTACTTTCTTAATAAAGTCTACAAACTAATTTTACACAGACTGTACGAAATTTTAAATTAATTTAAAAATACCATTGCAATTAAATATAAAGAAAATTTATCTGTTTAGGAAAACTATTATATTGCGTTTAATAGAATTGAAATTTAAGGAGCAATCAATGAATTGATAAAGTTCGTTAAAGTTTAAACATATTCTTCTTAATGGATCAGCATTAGCATAATTGGTACGAAAGTATTTAATAGCAAGTGGATGAAAGTATCGTGTTGGCCTAAGTGGTACATTAAAATATATATTACTCAAAAGGAATTCAGAGTAGACTTCACCATTAATAATATTAATCAAAAAGGAAACGTTTAACATGGTTCTTCTGCTTTTAAGTGTAGGTAGCTTTATAAGAGATAATCTATGATGATAAGACGGTAAATTTAATATAGGATTCCAACGTAGATTTCGCAGACAGAATAGAAGAAACTGTTTCTGTATAGATTCGATGTGGTCGATGTGAATATTGTAAACAGGATCCCAGACAACAGAACAATATTCAAGTATAGGCCTTACAAGCGAAGTGTATAGGATTTTAGTAACGTACGGATCTGTAAATACTTTACTCCATCTCTTAACGAAGGCAAGAACTCCTCTGGCTTTATTAACAATCAGATTTATATGTGGAATAAAACAAAGTTTGGCGTCAAGCATAATTCCCAGATCGTGGAAAGAGTTGACTAATTCCAAGGGTTGTCCATTCATAAGATTGATAGATATGAGGGGCATTCTGGCCGCTTTTACGAGTGCTGTGGTATTATTCCAAACGGCATAGTATGTATATATGGGCGACCACATTAATCAACTACGGAAATATTACGAAGAATCTACAAAAGAAATTTGGACTTGGCATAAACTTAAGAAACAAAACCTACTCATTAGAGTAGACCCTTACTCATGCTCTGTGCATTGTAGTGGAATTTGTAAATGATAAATAGATATTATGCACCTTAAGAATGAAGAATGCTGTCAATTTGATCACTCAAAGGAGGCCAGTTTTTATACCTTCATCCTTAAACGATCAACAATAATTGCCCCATCCATCATTGAATGCCGATTGTGGTGAGGGTCTTCTCTATGTAGGTTGCTGGTATTTACTACTACCCAGTAGGTGGCGCTTTATCTCTTGATCATCCATTTCTTTTTATGACAGGTGGATAAGTGGAATATCAGGGAGCGGTATCTTGTGGATGGACTTCTTGGATGGGGAATCTCTTATTTATTTAATTATACATACATACATACATAATTGGCCCTGTGACAGGATTACGGCCTAGCATCTCGCAGCACTTATATTATGTGTGCCAATTTTTATCTGAACGACAGATTTGAGAAGCTTTTGCATGACAATCAATTACTTCCAGAGCTTTTGCCAGAAGTCTGCTAAGAGGTAGTCGCCGAAAGAAATATTTTTTTCATATTTCTTTTTTTCAAGATGACAGAGCTGAGATTTGAACCCGGCGCTATCGTCTTAGTCAGCCAACACACTAACCACCTAGTCCACGGCGACTACTTTTTTTAAATTATAGTTTTGAAAAAAAACCGCAAATTTTAAATTCAATTTTTCTCCTCTGCTGGGAAGTTGAACCTTTGGCGCTTGAGTTTTTGTGGGAGTGTTCTGATCACTATACCAGGCAGCTACTGTGTATTGATACGACGAGTAGCATATGCTGATTACGTTTGCCAAAAATATCAAAAGAAAGCCAAAAATATTACCACAATATCATGAGAAGTGGAAATTTAATATTCACGATATTCTATTTTGATTTCTTTTTTTAAGAATTCAACACAATGTAGAGCAGAGAAGAAAGGCAAGATTTGTAGCCTTCTTTGAAGAATACTTCCTTTTTAATTCTAATCCAGAATCTAGAAAAGATATGGTTTTAGAGACTCTGAAATATGTAAGTCGTTATTTGGCAGTAAAAGCAAGAGTTGTTGTGTTTTAATACGAAAAATAAATTGCTTCAGAGGGTATTTATTTTCTTTTCAAATTTCACCTCTTTAAACCTCAATGTCTGTAAACAACTCTTTATTTATTTATGATTCAACAAGTTTTCCAGCACATTTATTAATTTTATTTTCATTCATCATATTAAAACCCCATACTATTAGCTGGGGTGTGGGGTTTTTTAATAACTACAATTATTAATAAAATATTTTGCGTAGAATTACAAGTACAACCGTCTAAAAGCTTAATTAAAATGGATTTATTCAACGCCAGTCATAGGAACAAAAATTAAATTGAAATTCACTTTTTAGCAGCTATAGAAAGATTCGTTACAGATTATTAATTGGAGATACTATTTGCGTGTCAAATTAAAAGAAAAAAAAAAAAGAAAAAACGATGGAATGAATTCAACCAAATGAATGCCAAAGGATTTTGCCACCATAGGAAGCCGCTCAAAAATTGACGAAATTATTTTCATTCTAAATATCTACTTTTATTTTTTTCTTTGGAATTTTTCAATTTTGGTGATTAAAACCCCAAACAATGTGAAAACAATATAAATAAATACAATGTTGTAACACGTTTGAACAAGTAATGGCTTATAGCCAAACAAAAGTACAGTATGTCCAAAGCATTTTACTGTAAAGGGGGTGGGGTGGGAAGTAGAACGCGGTTTGTAGCCATAAAATGAATTTTTCGCGTTTGAATATGTCAATGACAGGTTTCAAATGCTACGAGAGTACAACGAAGATTGAATGTTTGTTGAGACCACTAAATTTAAAAGGGTAATGCAAGAGGTGGGCGGCTAACAGAGAAGGGTTAGAAATTGAATTTTTTTTTGAGATTTGGCTACTTTAATAAATTAAAAATTCTTTTAATTTCTGAAAGCTAGGAATGAAGGGTTCAACTATTTATGGAAAAGCGTTGGCCAGAAAGATTTCATATTTTATTTTAATCCCCATAAATTGGCAGAAATTTGTAATCAAATAGAAATATTAGATGAACCATAGTGATGTAGAAAAAAATTCCTTGTGGTTTTAATCTTTAGATGCTTTAACGCCTTGTTGAACACTTTTGACAAACTTTCTTGATATTCTCTCTGGCTTACCTTAAGAAAAATATTTATTTAGGACTTATGGAATGGTTTTACAAAGACGAAAAAATAAAACAAAATTGTCTTTTTCGTTTTCAATTTTTTTTTTTTGTTGAATCTCTACAGGGAATTATTATTTTATTTTTTTTTTTTTTTTTTGTTCACTTTGTTGTGCTTTGATCCTGGTGTGTGTTTGTTATTTTTTCATAAAGGATTATTAATATTTTCTTTTCGTACGAAATTAGGTGAGAGCAGACAAGTGCGTTTGTTTATTTTCTCAATTTTGTTCATCCTTTTTGAACGTCTATATCTGTTGTTTTATTTTTTTCTTTTTTCTTTATTACGAGTATTAATAAAGCAGTTTTACGTTGATATTTTAGTCTATTTAACTGAGCGGATTAATAAGCTGGAAATTTTTGTTTTGTTTTTTTTGTTGTTATTTAGAAAAATAATTTCTTTTTTGCTCCGTTTTTGTCTGCATTTTTATTTATTTTGAACCTTTTTTGATTGTTTATTTTATTTAATGAAAGTAAGTAAGTAAGAGAAATAACAAAATAATGATAAATTTTGTTGTTGATTTGGGATATTGTTTTCTTAATTAATAGATTAAACGAAAGTTGTAGATCTTTAAAGAGATTTAGACACTCTGCCCAATACTTTTTAAAACACATATCGATGGTTTACTAACGCAACCTCGTAACTCGATTTTTTGCGATTTTGTGGTTTAACCGAAAAAGTAATCAGTTTATACCAAACAACAATTTTGCAAAGTTATAAGTGAAAATGTTTATTAGTTTTGTTTTTATTCAACATTATTCAACCTCGTATCTCAACTGATGATAATTTTGCATGCGTAACCTCGTATCTTAAAGTAGAAGGCGACGCATAATTTTACTGTCTTCACTAGAAAAATTACAAATAATTTTATTCTTGCTTTTATGAAACAAAATACTATGCAGTTTATTAACCATAGCATTTACATTTTTAAATTTATAAAAATTATGGATTTTTTTTTATTTATTTACTTTTAAATGATTTGAAAGTTTGGTTTTAGAAGATAAATATTTCAAACTTTTTAAATAAGTTATCCAAAATAGAGTCACACTACTGACGCAAAGATACTACTAAAAATGTATAAACATATATAGAAAATGTTTACCGTAATTTCTCAAGATGTTTACCGTAATTTCTGAAATTATGAACGTTATATTGCAGTTAATGAAAGAGCTAGCTATAGATTCTTTATACAAAAAATATGTCGAATATAGTAATATTTCAATTTCGAATAGATTTTTGTGATTTCTATGGTGATTCAAAATAACAATCATGTTATAGAAAAAAATCATGCCAGTGATGAAAAAAATAATGATAAAATTAAAGACGTTGCTGAAAAAATAAAGGCTTTCACGGTACATGTTCAAGCTGTGGAGATACCATATTTACCCACAAGTGCAAAAAGCAAAGTACGAAACCTAGCTAACAGGTATGTATTATGCTATGTCTGGCACAAACATTTTTGCTTCCTGTCTACGAGTAATTAATTTTCTTAAAACCGAATTCGGGCTTACCATGCCGATTGTGTTTTACAGTGCAGTGCTCAGAACCTTAATGTAGCAATAGCTAATGCTTTATTTCAATTCGCTGCAAAAAGCCATGCAGATGTCTATTAAAAATATTTAGTTAAGGGAAGTACCAATTCTGCTATCGAGAGGCAGAGAAAAGGCCAATCATACGCACCTTTTAATTCTGTTAAAAATTATCTTGGATTTTAAGGTTTTTAAAAACAATTCTTCTACTGTATTACAGATAAGAGGATTGAAATACTGCAAGGATAATATAATGTTTAAACTATCTTCTAATAGTGAGTGGAAAATTCTTCTTCAACGTTTAAATATGAAATATCCTGTTGAAGTCGAAGTTATCTAATCAAAAGTACAAAGAATTACAGTATCTAAAAATATCAAATATATTTTAATTCAAAATATATATTCAGAAAGTTTGTTAAAACGCAACCTCGTATATTACTTTTTAAGTCAAATTTTCAGTGCTGAAAAACCGTATCTCAAAAAAGGGTGAATATCTTACAGTAAATTATTTTTAACACAGTAGTTGTCTTGGAAATTTATCAAATTTATTTACATTTTCTATGATTATGAAAAAATATCTGGTAAAAATGTGCAAATATTTGTTAGAAAAACTTTTTTGTCTCTCCTGAAAAGTAGTAGTTTTTCAGTTACGAGGTTGCGTTAGTAAACCATCGATATGTATGTACGCACTCTGTTTCACAATGTGATCCTACGGTCTTATTGCCACGATGATCTCATAAGAGAGTTGCCTTTTATAGTTCGGGTTTAGAGAACAAAAACAAATATTAATCATCGGAAATCACTTTATTGTTTTTTAAAATATTCCCCAAAAAGATCTATACATGCGTTTGAATCAAAACTCGAACAACTTTTGCCACTCTGATTGAGGTATCTCCTAAACATGCACTCTGAATGCAGCAACCGCTTTTTTAGGTGTCGAAACACGTTGACCTCTCAGTTTGTTTTTTACGTACGGGAATAAAAAGAAGTCATTCGGTGCCAAATCGGGACTATATGTCGGATAATCATTATATCGATGGTTTGGCAGCTCGAAAATGCAGTTGGTTGAGCCGATGTGTGAGAGTTCGCATTGGGATGGTAAAGAATGATCCGTCTTCGGCAGTTGGTTTTTCTGATTTCTTGCAAAACAACTGACAAACAAATGGTTGTATACCACTCAGAATTGACTGTTCTGCGTTGTTCTAGTAGTACGGTTCCAACATATTCTGTTTTTACGAAAAAACAGGGGACCATTTGCATTTGAAGTGCTTTGTACGTGAACAACTTTTGTTGGAATTTTCTCATGTAGAAGCACCCATACAGTCGACTGGTGTTTTCTTTCGGGCTCATACGCGTAAATCCACAATTCATCGCCTGTCACGGTATCATAGACGTGTTTTGAAGCACCATGAACGTATTTTTGAGCATTTCTTTCGACCAATCGACACGAGCCTTTTTTTGAGTGATTGATAAATTGTGTGGGATTTAATGCGAGCAATTTTCTTTTAACATTCAAATGTTTATGCAAGATTGAATGTATGCTGGGGCCCTATTCTGTAATTCTCTTAAGCTAAAATGTTAAAATTTTGGGTTTTTGAAACAATTAAAATTAAAAAGTTTAGCGATAATAGGCATAAAGTTTTTAAATTACAATACGCGTTTAAGAATTTTATTTGTAGTCAAAAAGTCCTGAATCAAGTTTATAAATTTTTATGCTATAGAGTATTAGCTTAGGAGAGTTACAGAATAAGACCTCTGGTCTCACTAATGCCTAATGTAAGGTAAGGAAATATCAGTTCGCTTATAGCATCAATGGTTTCCGGAACAACTACTGATTTTGAATGAAATTTTTTTTTTTCTTAACCAACACTAAGGGGTTTACCACTATTTTTACAGTGCATTGTATTAGAATTTGAAGATAAGTAGATAGATTTTTTTTTTCAAAGACATATGCATCTATGTATTATGCGACTTTTTTTGTTTATGAGACAAGTTGCTGTCCACTTGACCTCTTAAGAGCCAGTGTTATACCTTCATCCTGAAATGATCAACAGCAATTGCCTCATCTGTCGGTGTATATTGAATGTGAATGGTGAGCGTCTACGGTAGGTTAGCTGTTTTCTTCCGAGTAAGTGGCGCTGTAATCCTGATCATTCTTTTCAGGTGGAATAGACTGGAAATGTCAGGGAGAAGGTTTCTTCAAGATAAACTCCTTAGAGGGAAGGAGACGGGAACCTCTTATTTTTTAAATTATAATTTAGAAAAACCTCTAATATTTATTTTATAATTTTTGTCCTTCGCTGTATTTGAACCTCGATCTTTTGAGATTCTGAGCGAGCACTCTAACCACTATACCACGATCCCCCTTTGAATGTATGCTAATCGCACTAATGCCTAAAATAGTCTGAATCTCAGGCACAGCATTAATAGTTTCCGGAACAACAACTGATTTTGAGCGACCTTCACGAATTTCATTTTGGTGTGAACTACGAACTTGATTAAATTCACCATTCCATCGATAAACACTGGTCCTTGATGCAGCTTTATCGCCAAAAATTTAATTAAGTTCATCCATGTACTGTTGCTGAGTTAATCCAAGTCGAAAGTTATAAAAAAATCACACGAGAATGTTTACGATTTAATTCCATTTTTGGGCCGAGATGAATCGTTTGAGTTACTGTAAACAACACAAATAGCGCTCGTATGTCAAAACGTACTGAGTATGCATAACCTCAAAAATTTACAACTTTACGATAGAGCTGTCAGTTGTCAGATTGCCCTCAAATATTTCGGTTATATTACTTACATACCTAGCAGAAAATTTTTAAGATTTAGAAGCAATAAATATAACTGTAAGCAATAATGGAAGCACTATATTCTTTTTTATACATTAAACTTCCAAATATGTTACAGGATAAGGTATTCTTTTTGGTTTTTTGTACTATTTGTTTACTGGTTGCAATAAATTTGCATTTCTATTGCATTTTAGCGGCTCATTTCATATAAAAATCATGCATTATTGATGCGCACGAGTAAGTGATTGTTTACAATTTCTCCCTTACAAAATAGCTGACTCGTAAGCACTATTCTCTGCTGGGATGTAACATATTTGGCCACTAGCACTCTTTTTCAAAGTTAAGGCCTAACTTCTCACAGCAGTCATATAGTGTGCGTAAATTTTAAACCATGAGTACCGGGAACTACAGTTTAACGTCGAAACCAAACTATAGACTAGAGAAGCTTGTTCATGGTCGTCAGTTACCATTATCAGAGCTTTTGCCAGAAGACTGGTAAGAGGTGGTCGCCGAAATAAATATTATTTTCATTCTATTCTCTTTCTTTCAAGATTTCGGAGTTTCTTAGGTTGCAGTGCCTATTGAAAGAGCTGTTAACTTCCATATTGTTGATTCATTTTCATCATTAAATTATGTGCTTCGAAATAAAGATTTTGAAAAGGCAAATGTCTTTGAAATACATTTTTTAGTTTTTTTCTCCATTCAATTAAACTAATTAAAGTCACTTTTAAGAACCCTTATACTTATATTTTGCCGACATTTTTAAATACACATACTCTTCAACATGTCTTAAGGATACACAAACTGTAAGTATTCCTATAAAATATTTGAATGTCCAGTTGACAAGTGTGATGCCATTTTAAGATGCTGCTTTAATTGATAATTTAGGTCAACTGCTATAATAGCAATAAGAATAATCCACCCATTTCTAAAATACTAGACAGAAGAAAAAACATAAACTAAATAAAGATAAACGAAAAACAACTTATTTAACACATTTAAACAGAAAATAGTAAAAACAAGAAGAAACAAAAAAAAAACCATTTGCTACTACGAAACATACCCGTAGACCCACGCCTAGATGATACACATGATTAAACTGATTGCTGATAGCTGGCTGTTTGCTTGTAGAAGTAAATGATACAACGACAGAGTAAATGTAAAACGTACGCATACCGTCATTTGACAGATGAACTCATGTTGACAGTTGTTGACACTGACACATAACATTTGTAATATCGTTTTTTTTTTGTCTCCCCAACTTAACTTGTTTTGTTTTTCTTTTTTTTTTTCTCTCTTTTTTATAACTCCATTTAAATGTATTAGAGGAGATAGATAGAATACGAGTATCTTTGGTAGTGTATTCGTGAAGATACGAGTAACATGTCATTTGTATTTTGAATTTGAACCATTTGCAAAAATTGTTTTTCGTTACAGTTGAATAAACATAATTCAGACATAAAAAAATAGCAACAGTGAGTTATGGAAAATGTTTGCGGAAAAAAAAAGCTTTGAAATATTCAAAGAAAAATTGCATTAATTTTTTTTTGAGTTTCTTTGTGTTTTTTTTTTTTTTTTATGTTAAGACAGAAAATTGTTGAGTACGAGTATATGTTTTAATGATAAATGGTTTGACATGATGTCAACAAGATATTTCCGACTTAATTGTATGGACGCTAAGGGACAAAATTATTAAAGGATATTGGAATACTGTTAGTTTTAGTATCATAAATACTTATACTAATTTAGATGAAACTTTACGTTTTTCTTTCTTTTTTGTTAATTACCAGAGTGAAAGCTCTTCGATCATCGATACCTCGTACCACAAGTTCGTTCTTTTAATATAGAAGAGCATGAATAAGAATGAATCAATAATGGATATATAAAAACCGAAAGTGTTTCCATAAATAAATTACTGAATTGCTTATGAAGGACAAACTGCAATTGCTTTGACAAAATTTCAAAATTTTTTAAGCCGGTTGACTTCTAGAAAACCTTTTTTGACAACTTCCAACTTCACGAAATTTCGGCTGACTTTCATTATCGACCCATAATTGTATTATAAATACACCTGTGGTCAAAATAATAAGTACACGTTAATATTGTGGCTTTCCGGTTATTTTTTTACTTTCTTTTTTAAGCTTAATGTGGCAAATCTGCTATGGAGCAAAACTTGAAGACAAAAACTCGCCTTTTTTTTATTTATTATTCAAAATGTTGTTGCAATAAAAGCAAAATTGACATGTGAACCTGTCAAAATTAAAGTAATTAGACCGAAAATATTACAATTAAAGATTAAGCATACTTAGAAGAGTTCAGAATCAAAACGAATGATCAGGAAAAAAAGCGCCACCTATTGTGAAGTAGCAGATAACAGCTAAACATACTTAGCGAAGGCACACTCGCCACACAATCAACATACAATGATGAGCCAATTGCTGTTGATCATTCAAGGGTGAAGGTATAACACTGGCCTTTGAATGATCAATTCACAGCAATTTGTCTCATTCCTAAGGCGCTTAATAATAATATAATAATTAATAATAATATATGTACTGTCGTTTCCAAAATTCCAATACAATGCACAGCATTTAGTAGGGGTTTACCCCTGAGTATTGGTCTCAAAAAAAAAAAAAAAATAAGCTATACATGCATACACAATTGGCCATAACAACTCTGTTTGCTACTGCATGGACTAAATTTTAGTTTTTAAAATATCATTGTAGTCGCCGTGGTCTAGTGGTTAGTGTGTCGGATTACTAAGACATGAGCCCTGGGTTAAAATCTCAGCCCTGACATCTTAAAAAAAAAAACGGAATACGAAAAAATTTTTTCTTTCGGCGACTACCTCTCAGCAGTCTTCTAGTAAATGCTCTGGGAGTAATTGATTGGCATGAAAAAGCTTTTCAAATCTGTCGTTCGGAGTCGACCTTAAACTGTAGGTTCCGGTACTCATGGATAAAAATTAACACACACGACATGAGTGCTGCGAGCCTGACACAGGGTTGTAATGTCCAATTATGTATGTATGTAGTATGTTTGTAAATATCATATTGAGAAAACCAGGCCACTGTTGCATACTCTACGAATAGTTTTATTATAGAAGTGAATAATTTGTTAAAACATGCAGATTATTAAAATCCTTTGACCTGAATTTAGATATTTAATTAAGCCCAAAACTCATTTAGTTTAATTCACAGTTTGAGAGTTGTGTGAATTAAATGCCCAGCACTCAGGCTAGGACCCCTACTAATGCAGTACATTGTGTTGGCCTAGGTAAATATGAGGGAAAGGGGGAAAAAGTGTGCAGACCTTTGATTTAAAGCTATCGTATCTGATATCAGTCAGAAAAAAACAAAATTCTTACTTTAATAATGAGAACCGCAAGCAAATCGGTTGCTGTTGTTTGAATATTCAATGGCTAGTGTAATAACTTCACCACTGAATAATCCAACAGCAATCAACCCCAAGTAGGCCGCACAGTAAAGTTTAAATTAGGGGAGGAATAAAAGACTAGAATGATATTGGAGATAATATTGTAGTTGCTTTGCCTGATTGAGACCTTGAGCTAATACTTAAAACATCATATATTTACATTTCGTTCATATTAAGATCCATTAAGTCAAAGGTTTCTAATCGGGGCTGTCAGATGGCCAATCTTCAGTGCATATAAAAGTTGGCAAATTCTTTTGAAGCCAGGTCTGTGTCTCTTTAGCTTTATGAGCTGGTACAGTATCATGTTGGAAATCCCAGGCTGGTTTTGAAACAGGGAATTGTTAAGCGGCTTCAGAACTTTTTTTTTTTGAGACCAATACTCAGGTGTAAACCCCTACTAAATGCTGTTCATTGTATTGGAATTTTTGTAAAGGACAGTACATATATTATTATTAATTATATTATTAAGCGCCTTAGGAATGAGACCAATTGCTGTGCATTGATCATTCAAAGGCCAGTGTTATACTTTCACCCTTGAATGATCAACAGCAATTGCCTCATCGTTGCATGTTGATTGTGTGGTGAGTGTGCCCTCGCTAAGTAGGTTTAGCTGTTATCTGTTCTGGGTATAGCTAAACAAAATGGCGTGAGAGTGCTAAGATCTAATGATCTTTGGATCCCCACACAAATCATTAAACCAATGTACTCGTCCTTAGACTTCAGAGCAAATCTTTAGAATTATGTTTTTGGAATAAATTGTAAAGTTTTTTTAAGAAGAATTCCTCTGGTAATTTTGTTAATAATCATGAATATAATTTAATTTATATTCATTTCCTATTGTGCCAAACAAAAGGGAGAGAAAATATCATAAAAAATTAGTGCCATTACAGGAGTCTGCTAGGAAACTTGAAATCATTTAAATTGATTAAACACCAGAGTTTTATTAATGACAAGCAATTCATATTCGACACAAAAGGGAAACAATACGATTATTTTGGTGTGTTTTCTTTTTCTACAGAAATAAAAAGTACAATACGACTTATCTTGACAAAACTAATATTGAATGATTGAAATGTGAATTTTGAATTTAGCAGGAAGTGTTTTTTATTTTGTTAAGAGAAAAAAAAAATCAATGAATTTTATCTTGTTTTTTAAGGAATATTTGATAAAAATTATATGCGACTTGTTGACACATATGAATGCCTCAAAAAAACAGAAATCAAATGAATAAAACAGGAGGGTGGCTAAGTGATCAAATATCTATAAGAAGGGAATGATAAACTTTTCTATTTTTTCTTTTTTTTTACTTAATGTTCTGACCATTTGTTTTTTCTTTTAAATAAAAATATGGCACATGTTCTATAATAAAGATTGATGACATAAATTAATGGCGTATAAATAAACAACCTTTCATAGAGTTTTTTGGTAAAAATCATAAATTGATTATGTAAAATAAATATTTCCTCAAAAAAAAAGAAAATCTACAGTAGAATAGTAAACTGCGCACATATTTTTAAGTAAAAAAAATTGACAAATCTTTCAATAAATTATTTCTGCTATAAAATCTTAAAGTTTATAGTCCTCTAAGGACAATGGTCAAGGAAAAACTCATAAAGTTTTTAAATTATTTAAACAAAAAATTGTATAATTTTAACCATAATTTGCTTTTAAGGCTAAACAGCTCGTTGTTTCCTTTCTTCTCCTTTTTAAATACCAAAAGAAAACAATAGCTTAAACCATAGGTTCATCAAAGTTCTTCACAATCTGGGGCGTTTTTCTTTATAAAGTCTTTTACTTTGTTTATGGGTTTGAAGATTTTTCCTCCTTTTTTTTTTTTGATTTTCAAAAATACGATTTTATTGTTTGCCTTTCAGTTTTATAGATCATGTTCATAAATTTAGTGATTTTATAATGACAAGTTTAATACAAACTTGCAACAATTGTTGCAAAACAACCAAATGTATGGCGTACTCGTATATTGTTAGAATTCAACCCTTTTCTCTAGTAATTTTCCTGTGTGCAATGGTATTTTTGTTTTTATTTTTCATAAATTAAATTTTCTTTGGATATTATTTGACTAAAATTAAGTCTGTGGCAATTTTTATTGGTTTCTTTTCAAATGATTGTTTTCTCTAAATATTCGTATTGTGTGAGACATTTGTTTCATCAATTGTTTGCTTTAATTTTTAAATTTTATTCTGGCAAAAAAACAAAGTGTTTGATTTGGGTATTGAAGATTAACATTTTTTTACAATTTATGTTTGTGAAAGACAGTGTCGTGACAAATTTACACTGAAACAAAATTGTAGTATAGAAAGTAATGCATGACTAGCTGGGAGTTTATTTTGTTTTAGGGAAAATAAATGGTCTCAAGGAATAAAGTGAAAAGCATAAAATTTACCTTTTAATACTTACTTTTACGAGACCAGTACTCAGGGGATGTCCCCTGTTCCTGTAGGGCGTTGTACTAGCATTAGATAAATGTGTCATGAGCAGGGGATTAACCGGGGAGTAGTGTTTGTGGACATTTAATTTGAATCTGTTTATATCGTGCTGTCAAAAGGTTTCCTACAGATCTTAACATTCGCCAATCTTCTGAGAAGGATGGTATACTAGCACTGGTCTTGAAGCAGTGCTCATCGATGCTTGCATGTCCATTATCTAACCTTTTAAGTACGGCTTTGAGTGCCGGAGTGTATCCATCTAACTAGAAGGTTGCCAATGTAACACAGTAATCCCGAAAATTACCGCCCATTCCTCGGCATGCTAAGTGATCGTCAATATGGGTTTCGTAGCGGCCGCTCTACTGGTAACTTGTTGGCACTTCTCTCTGAAAGGTGGAGCCGGCCAGTTCACCGCTGTGGTGAAAAGCAGACTTGTTGCTTTAGATATCTCTAAAGCCTTTGATATAGTCTGGATCTTATTTCCAAACTTGCTGATTTTTTTTTTTTTTTTAAGACCAATACTCAGGGGCAAACCCCTACTCATGCAGTGCATTGTATTGGAATGTGAAGATTGTTAATAGATGTTTGTATATTTTGCGCCTTTATATTTTTTGATGAAACAAGTTGCTGTCAATTTGTCCACTCAAGAGCCAGTGTTATACCTTCACCCTCAAATGATCAAACAGCAATGGCCTCATCTGTCGGTGGATGTTTAAATGTGAATGGTGAGCGTCTTCAGTAGATTAGCTGTTATCTTTCCAGAAGGTGGCGCTGTACACCTGATCATTGGTTTCTGGTGGAATAGACTAGAAATGTCAGGGGGCGGTTGCTGGAGGGGGGGGGGCCTCTTATTTTATGTAAATTTAATTTTTAATTCAAATTGTAATTTTAGAAAACAGCAAATATTTATTTTTATAATTTTGTCCTTCGCTGGGATTGAACCTTGGTCGTGTGAGTTTCTGTGCAAGCGCTCTACCAGTATGTCGGTGATCATTTCGGTCGTTTCATAACGAGCTTTTTTAAGGATCGCGCTATAAGAGGGGTTATAAACGGTGTCACTTCCAACGAGTTCATTAAAAATTCGTCAGTGCCGCAAGGGTCTGTTCTGTCTTCTACACTATTTCTAAAAGACTTTCTTCTTCCTTAAGTGGTATTGTGGTTAGATCGCTCGCACAAAAACTCAAACGGCCAAGATTCAAATCTCAGCAAAGGTGAAGAATAAAAAAGTTAGTTGGCGGTCCTCCTCCACCCCCTCAAAAAAATCGATCTATAAAGTAAGAGATGTCAGGGAGATTCCACTCTATTCCACCTTAACTTTTGACTACGAAAACCGAATGATCAGAAGAAAAGCGCCACCTATTGTTAAGTAGCAGATAACAGCTAAAAAGCCTACTTAGCGAAGACCCTCACCACACAATCAACATGCAACAATGGGGCAATTGCTGTTGATCACTCAAGGTTGAAGGTATAACAATGGCCTTAAAATGATCAATTCTCAGCAATTTGCCTCATTTCTAAGGCGCTTAATAATATAAGAAAACAAAATACATAATCTGTTGTTATAATGTACTGTCCTTTCCACAAAAATTCCAATACAAGGCACAGCCTCTAGTACGGGTTTACCCCTGAGTATTGGTCTCAATAAAAAAAAAATCCAATTCTATTTATTCCTTGACAAATGACAGCCAAATTTGCCATTCATATTCATTTGGTCGTAGTAGTCGCTGTGGTTTAGTGGTTAGTGTGTTGGCTTACTAAGACGATAGCGCCGGACTCAAATCTCAGCTCTGATGTCTTGAAAAAAAAATATGTAGCCTTCTGTCAACAACTCTGAGATTAACGTATTGCTATGAATAAGCTTCTCAAATCTGTCGTTCGGAGTCGACTTTGAACTGTAGGTCCCAGTACTCATGGGTGCTTCGAGAAGCTAGCCTATAAACCTGACACAGGGTTGTAATGGCCAATTATGTATGTGTGTATGTATTCATTTTATCGTAGACCGATCCTTTTAGAGATTGAGATGAGACGGCAGAATATGAATGACAGTCTTACAAATGACCTACAAATAATCTCTGAGTTGAGGCAGGAATTTAATGCGCCCAAATTCCTTCTTTAGCCGCAACCTCGTTTATGGAAGAGGCTTCCAGCGAATGCTTTTCCTGCCAATAAGTTTAAACCAAATGTCCACAAGCACTACTCCATAACATATTTTTCTAGACCAGCACAATGTATTGCATGAATAGGGTTCATCCCCTGAGTGCTGGCCTTAATAATAATAAAAAAAACTATTGAATGTTAAGCTGGAAGCTTATTTTGTTTTAAGAAAAAAAAATGGTTTTTAGGCTTCAAGTCAAGAGCCTTAAATCCACATGAAATATTGAAAATATTATTGAAAAAAAGTACCTACAAGTGTTAAAAGCAGATTCTTTGTTTTCATTAACAAACTTTAGAAAAATTTCGCTAAAATTTGACGCAATTTATACCAGTTTTTTTATAGAAAATAAACAATTTCCTCTTTTTTTTGTTTTGTTGTTTGTTTTACTCACAGCAACACATTTTAAGCTTTTAATGCTGCAATTTAATGTTTAAAAATATGCGTCTTCCTGCTGCCAAACAATAAGAAATTCACACAAAAATCTTTTTAAAACTAATAATCATGTTAATCATTTAGTAAAATATGATTTTTTAAATCTAATTTATGACTTTTGCTTTGTCATGCCGTGCGAGTATGATATGATCGCTTATGTGTACTCGTATGACAATTGACGAATACTTTGTAGTTTTTCTTAATTTTTTTTTTTTTTTTTTTGAAAGACAGACAACAAAAGAAGGTGTAATAAAAACCTTTAGTGATCGTAATAAAAATATCTTTTTTTTGGCAATCATTTTTATTATCTCACTGTTTATAATCCCCTTTGTTTTGCTTGTTATCCTTTTGTTTTCGGGGGGAAGAAAAAAGAATCCTGATACTTGTTAGCATTTTTCATGGTGTTTTTTGTTTTTTTTTTTTAATATTAAGATGCGTTCACATTTTATTATTCTTCGTTGTTTTCACTCGCTCTTTTTTTTTGGTTTATTTTCTTTGGATCTTTTATTAGAACAATAGGCGCGACTTTGTTGTATTTAAATATCTTAAGGATTTAAAGGATTTCGTTGTTTCTGATATGTAGGTAATGTTGTTGCTTTGTGTACAACATTGTTACTAATTTGCATTGGTAGTTTAAAACTGATGATCTTGTTTCTCTCAACCCTTGTCAAAAACGAAAGGTAATATTTTGTTTTTTTAATTCCTTCTAATTTTTGTCTTTTTTTTTTTTTTTGTTTTTTTGAGAACAAAGGGATAATAATGGAGTGACATGGCTTTTGTTAGAATTTTATTGACATCTTTTTCCCCCGTACTTTTTGTTTTCTTGTTGTGTTAGGAGGACAATGGATGACGATAATTGTCACATTTCATATTTTATTGATCTCTACACTGAGAAAAATAGGGTTGTTCCAAAACTTATAAGGATTAAAAGGTGTCAAGAAACCAAGTTATTTTCGGCGTAATAGGATTTAATTGTTATAGAGAATGATAACAGATTTTGTTTAATATCTTACCTCTATCCTATAATGCAAACTAAATGAATTCCTTGAGCAAAAGTTGAAAAAATTTCAAAATAATATTTAAAGACTTCAAAATACATGCGCAATTCAGTAATTCTTCGTTAATTTATACCGTGTACTGGACTTATAAGCGATAAGTTCAGATTTTTTTTCACCAGTGTGCTTTCTTTTTTACAAAAAAGATTAACTCGGTTTTCACAAGTTGAAAAAATCTGACCTGTTGCAGTGGTAAAAAAAACTAAAATTATCTATCATTCTTTAGTTTATTATACTTGAAAAAACCCATCATTTTATTAAAAAAAAACCAAAACCTTCTCTTCTATAGCAAATCTTGGGGTGTGATGCATGCATCAGCTCATTTGAAGAACATGGCTGAAGGAAATTATGGCCAGTGCCCTCTGTCCCATCCTGAAAAAGGAAGACCCTACTGTATGCACCAACTACAGGGGAATAGCCTCTTCTCTATCGCATATAAGGTTCTTACGAGCGTATTGTGTGAACGACTGAAGCCATTTGTCATCTCACTGATTGGACCTTCTCAGTGCGGCTTCAGACCTGGTAAGTCCACCATTGACCAGATATTCACATTGCGCCAAATCCTGGAGAAGACCCGTGAAAGTCAAGTCGACACACACCATCTTTTTGTCGACTATAAAGCAGCGTTCGATAGCCCAATAAGGAATTCAGTATATGCCGCAATGTCTCAGCTCGGTATTCCTGCAAAGCTGATAAGGCTATGCAGAATGACGCTGAGTGAATCCTTGAGCTCCGTCAAGGTAGGAAACGACCTCTCCGAACCTTTTAATACCGTGAGAGATTTCAGACAAGGCGATCCCGTTTATTGCGACCTCTTCAATTTCGTCATGGAAAGTGTTTTGTGAAAGGCGGGGGTGCATCGTAAAGGCACTATTTTAAAAAAAAAAAGTGTACAGTTCCTTGCGTATGTAGATGACATAGACCTCATTGGGCATACCAAGCGAGATGTAACCGCAGCCTTTAATACTATTGAATGGGAGTCTGCCAAAATGGGTCTGGCGATAAATGAGAGTAAGACGAAGTACATGTTGTCGACGAGTAGTTATCGTATCGTACTCTCAGGTTACAGCCGGCAACTATACATTCGATGTAGTCAAGGAGTTCATCTACCTTGGCACTGCCATTACGAGAAAGAATAATGTCAGTCTGGAGATCAAACGAAAAGTCACACTGGTAAACAAGTGCTACTATGTCCTCAGTAGGCTGCGAAATTAACACTCTAAAAGTCGCTTATTCTTACGGTTCTTCTCTATGGTGCTGAAGCATGGATGCTGTCTTGTGCCGATTCAGCAGTCCTGGGACTGTTCGAGAGAAAAGTTCTTCGTAAGATCTTTGGTTCTCTAAGGCATGGCGAGGAGTTTCGCATTGGAACCAACCATGAGCTGTACGAGCTTCTCGGCGATGTAGACATTGTTCAGCTCATTAATATCCAGCGGCTACGCTGGCTCGGCCATATTGTACGGATGGAAGAATCTGGTCCAGCGTCGACGTAGGGGACGACCATATTTATGTTGGAAGGTGTGACATCTCACTTGTTGTTATTTTACTATAATTTTTTTAATAATATTAGTTATAGTAGGCTTCGTTTTTTTTTATTTTTATGTATTGAAGTTTTGAAAAATTTTCAGTTTATTTTTGGAAATTATAGAGTGTGCATTGAAAAATATTAAAAAAAGAAAAAATATAAATATATAAAAGCAAGAAAGTTTGTATACATATATATATTATAACAATTGAGAACTACGGAATTTGCTATTTGGAGTATTTCTTTTTTCAAGTCACCGGCATCGAATTTTGTTGGTATGTATTTAAATTCGAAAATGTTGTTTCTTGGAACGAGTTTTGACCATTTTTCTTTTCCTTATGTAGCCGGTGCCTATTATATTCTATTTGTACATCTATATACATATATAGTTTTATATATATTATCTACAAGTCTACATCTCCGGTTGTGCTGTAATTTACTTCCATCAGAAACTAAATGTCCCAAGTTCAATTTTAAGAATACTAGGATTCATAAATTTGTTTTGAAATATCGGGATTTGCACTCCTTGGATTATTCCCAGTGAAATATTTCATCCCACCCCCAATCATGACACATACAATATCAAACTTCAATTGAAGTGATAAGTTACGGTATAAAAGTAACGTGAATATAACGTATTAGAATCTGTCTTGTATGGCAGGGTCTAACGAGGGTTTCGAAGCTGCAAAACCTATTTGTATTTCTTTTTTTTTCCTTTTTAAAAAACACTTAAATATTTAATTATTTTCATTTTTACATGAGTTTTGTTGTTTCTTTTTTAATGTTTATTTTAAATTTCGTTAGATTGTTAAATTTATTAACGTTAATTTTAATTCAAGTCGTGAGTGCTTAAATTAATGCCATAAAAGATATACTTTGTATGAAATAATTTTAATTCCAAACCTGTAGCCTAAAACCTGATCCTGCATTGAGGAGAGCTCTTTTCAGCGATGGATAAATGGGTGAGTTATTTGTTTTGCTAATTTTAAACATATATATAATTAATTTAATTTTGAACATTGTTGTTGTATATATCCTTTATGGTACTAAGATAGGTCCTACGTAGCATATTTTTTTTTTGTCATTTTTAAATTTGTATTTTGTTTTGCTTTAGTTAACATTATTATAATAAATTAGCTAAAATCCTTGAATAAGATTTTTCCTGATGAGTTTAATTATGGAATCAAGAGTATTTAAGTAATTTCGGTCGTGTCAGAATGAGATAGAGTAGCGGAAGTTAATTGGGGTAGATTAGGTAAGACAGAAATATACAGGTTAGGGAATACCTTAATATCGGCCCAAAGGTATTCAATGGTCGGGAGGGTAGAAGGCCTCATCAGTTGGTTTCATACCTTAATTGCTGATAACCTCAACCACGCGAGTTTTATTTTTGCTTTTTAGTTTATTGAATTTTTCGGTGTTAATTATTTTTTTTTTTATTTTGTGTAACTGGACAAATAAGAGTTGAGACAAGATCCCACGAACAGATGAGCTACAGCCGGTGCACAAGAACACCGAAACGTCTCGTTAACACCTATAACTCAACTTCTGTTGTTACATAAATGGCGCCCAACGTGGGGCATATATTAACATGTCCTATTGAATTTTCCATATAGATTTGATAGTCCTGTTGAAGGGTATAACCTTTAACAATGTCGTCAATAATAATGATGTATGTATTACTTAGTCCTATATTATTGAAGAATACAGTAAGTTCGATATATAGTAGCGAGTATTGTCTGTTATTTGGTTTGGCAGTCCTGTTCTTGGAAGCATTTTCAGTTCAGTAGCGTCTGACCTATTTAGTGTTGTTAGTCCTTTTTAGGGATAATATTATTCCTGAATAGTAGCGACAGAACTTCTCTTACTTATATAAATTAATGATACTTTAAATTTAAAATTTTGTTTTTCTTTTTTTTTTTTTTTTTTTTTCCTTTTTTTTGCTGGTTGAGAGAATTTGACATCTTATAATTATTAATTTTTTTTATATATACCAGTAAAGTATTCCTGTCTTTCTTAATCGTAAATCCCCACATTTATTGTATGACTTACAGTTAACTAGTTTAGTTTGTTTTCATAACTTTTTCTTTCTTCTTTAGTGAATTGAAAAGATTATTTTTCCTGTAGTAAAATATTTAATTTTGTTTTAATTATAATGTATAAAACGCCACCACTAACTAGAAGTAGGGCTAGAGGTCGTCCTCTGGTCGGTTCAAATAACCGGGTGAGTGATGAAGCTGCGACCAATGGTGACGATTGTATTCTTGACTCGACTTTTCAGCCTTTGCCGGATGCAAGGAGCTTACATGATAATCATGTTAATAATAATGACAATAATAACTTTGATATGACTCAAATTCGGGAGATAATTTCCAATAGCGTTGCTTCAAGTATCAACTCTTTGGCTAATCAAATTCCTTCATTAATTAACTCAGCTATTGAAAATCGCATGCGACAGATAAATCATGGTCAAATTCCGTTAAATGAGAACGATTCTGATCGGCAGCGAGAACAGGATGATGAGGTACTTGTAGACCCTTCTCATGGTCTAAGTCCTTTGACAAGATGGAATCTGAAATTTTCTGGTGATTCTACTAGTATTTCTGTTAATGATTTTATATTTAGAGTGGAAACTTTAAAGCAGAGACAGAATTTATCATGGTCTCATATATGTGCACATTTCCATTTGCTTTTATCGAATAGGGCGGATGAATGGTACTGGATTTTCTTGAAACGACAAGGTCCATCAACATCTTGGCCAGACCTAAAATCGGCATTGATTCAGGAATTTAGAGATAGAGATTCAGATTTTGAAATTTTAAGGACAATACTGGACTTTAAGCAGGAGAATTACAGTTTTAATGAATTCATATTTAAGATAATGAAATTGAATGGACAAATGACTCAACCGCTAGAGGACCATAAATTATTGGAAATCGTTAAAGGTAATCTCAATTTCAGACTTTGGCAATTAAGTTTTTCCGCTCGCATTACAACTTTATCTGAGCTTAAAGATTTTTGTCGTAATGCTGAAAGACAATTGTCGACGAGACAAACAGTCAGACGGCAAGTTCATGAGATGGAAATTCCAAACCAGGAAGGAAGCTCTGCACTTGAAGAATTGAATTCGCAGCCTACAGAGCGCAAAATTTTAACATGTTGGAATTGTGGTAGGAAAGGTCATTCCTTCTTCGATTGCCAGGACACTCAGCGCAGACTTTTCTGTTATAAATGTGGTCAGAAGGATGTAACATCTCCCAATTGTGGAAGATGCAATTTAAACTCGAAACGGGTCAATCTGGAGCCGGAACAGATTCGAAGAAGCCCAATACCGGAAATGTAAACGATGTTTTTAAATACTCCAAAGTTAGACATAAAATTCCATTCAAGGATCGTTATGAAAATTATAATAAAGTAAGAGATAGAATTTTTGGCTCGAAATCTAAATTATTTAAAAATAGTGCACGTATTTTACGGTTACGGAAATTACATAAAGATTTAAAAATGTTACATAGGCAGATCAATGAGGTAACAATTATGGATGTTGATATCAAAGATGACCATAGGCCATTTCAGGTTGTAGACATACTTGGAAGAAGAGTTAATGGATTGATGGACAGTGGTGCTTCCATTAGTTGTTTAGGGAAAGGCTCCGAACAGTTCCTAAAATCAATTAACAGATCTTATACTAAATTTCGTTCCTCTCTTAGATGTGCAGGTGGTAACAGTCAGGATATAGTTGGTTTTGTTTTATTGCCGGTAAAGTTTCTAGGTCAAGAAAAGGAAATCAAATTTTTTATAGCTCCTGGTTTAGTACAAGAATTGTATTTAGGATGTGATTTTTGGGGTAAATTTAATGTCAGGTTAGCAGTAGTGGATGAGATAAAACAGGAAATTGGTCCTGAAATGCATGAATTGGCAGACGAGCAAAGGATCCAGTTGGAAAGAGTCACACAAAAGTTTCCATCATCAGCAATTTTAGGTCTTGGAGAAACGGATTTATTGGAGCACCATATAGACGTTCAAGGAGCTTCTCCAGTAAAGAAAAAATTTTATCCTGTGTCACCCCCAGTGGAAAAGATCATACATCAGGAAGTCGACCGAATGTTAGAAATGGGTGTAATAGAACTTAGTAATAGTCCTTGGTGTAGTGGTATGAGCTTAGTTAGAAGAGGTGAAAAAAATCGTCTTTGTTTAGATGCAAGGGACCTAAATCGACTTACAAAAAAATGTGCATATCCTATTCCACCTGTTGATAGTCTCTTATCGCGTCTTCAAGATACATACTGGATATCTGGTGTGGATTTAAAGGACGCTTACTGGCAAGTAAGGCTTGACAAAGAATCAAGAGAAGTTACCGCGTTCGCAGTGCCTGGTAGACCTTTATACCAGTTTAAAAGAATGCCTTTTGGGCTTTGTAATGCCTCACAAACTTTTGTAAAATTAATGGATCTGGTTATACCTCATGAATATAGACAGTGGTACTCAGTTTACATGGATGATATCATCGTCATAGCTCCTGATTTTGAGAACATGTTGAAGAGACTGGAAATACTAGCGAGTTTACTTAGAAAATCTGGACTTACTATTAATGTTCAGAAAAGTCGTTTTTGTTTTAAACAGCTAAAATATTTAGGGTACATAATAGGTGAGGGGAAACTAATGAAGGATCCTGAAAAAGTTTCAGCTATTGTTGATTATCCCGCCCCGATGAATGTAAAGGAAGTAAGACGTTTTCTGGGAATGGCTGGATGGTACCGGAGATTTGTGCCCAATTTTTCTACATTAGCAGCGTCCATTACCGACACTCTGAAAAAGGGGAAGAACTTTGATTGGACAAAAGCAGCTGAGGAGTCATTTATACAACTAAAGAATGCGCTAACCTCATCTCCAGTGCTTTGGCATGCTGATTATAATAGACCTTTTGTGATCCAGTGCGATGCTAGCAAGTTGGGAGTCGGTTCAGTTTTATATCAAATTGATAATAATGATCAAGAAAGAGTAGTAGCATATATGTCAAAAAAACTTAATTCAGCTCAGAAGAATTACACAGTTACGGAGTTGGAATGCTTAGCTGCCGTGTTAAGCGTTGTAAAATTCAGACCTTTTATTGAGATGTTACCATTTAAAATTATTACAGACCACGCTTCTCTAAAATGGTTAATGAATCAAAATAATCTTAATGGTCGCTTAGCAAGATGGAGCTTAATGCTTCAGGGATTTAATTTTGAAATTGAACATCGTAAAGGTTCGGAGAACATTGTCGCTGATGCGCTTTCACGTGCATTCATTGAAGAAATAGCGTTTCCATCTTGTATTTTGAATGATCCTTCCTTTAATTCTCTACAATATCGCAATTTAGCCTCTGAAGTACAGAGAAATATAAATCGCCTACCGGATGTAAAAATCGAAAAAGACGTAATATACAAACGAACCTCATACTATCGTAATCTGAATGTAGACTCAATTTGGAAGATATGGATACCGGATGATCTGACTCATAAGTTAATTGCTATGGCTCATGACCCACCAACATCTGGTCATGATGGGTTCTTAAAAACATTTAAGCGTTTACAAAGTATATATTTTTGGCCGAAGATGGCTAATCAGGTAAAAGATTTTGTAGATTCTTGTGAAACTTGCAAGCGAATTAAAAGTCCTAATTACATATTAAGACCACCAATGGGAAAGACGTTGCAATCCCACAGGCCATTCCAACGGTTATTTATAGATTTCTTAGGACCTTATCCGCGGTCATCGAGTGGCAATCGTTTTATATTGATTATTGTAGATCAATTTTCTAAATTTGTTTGGCTTAAGCCATTAAGAGCTGCTACAAGTAGAAAGGTGGTGAAAATTTTAGAAGCGGATATTTTTCACATGTTTGGTGTCCCAGAGGTTGTTTTTTCTGACAACGGAAAACAGTTTACTTCCAGAGATATAAAGAAATTGTTGCAAGATTATGGGATAAAACAACAACTTACAGCTTTATATTCACCTCAAGCCAACGCCTCCGAACGGGTAAATAGAAATGTTTTAACGAAAATAAGAGCGTATGTTAGCAAGAATCAGAAGGATTGGGATAATCATCTAAGTGCATTTTCTTGCTCTATGATGACTTCAGTTCACGAATCAATTGGAATAGAGCCGTATTGCTTATTATTTGGACAGAAATACATTGGAAATGGAGGTGATTATGAACTGCATAGAAAACTCGATACTCTTAATGAAGCAGATTTGGAGATTATGCCAAATGATACTGGTAGAGAACTTTTACGTGGAAAAGTAAGAAAAAATTTAGAACGATCACACGACGAGGCTAGACGGTATTATAACTTACGGTCTAATAACATTTCATTCTCACCTGGCGAAGTCGTGTATAAAAGAAATTTTTTCAACAGTAGTGCGGCTGATCATTTCAACGCGAAGCTGGCAGATAAATTTTCAAAATGCAGGATAGTTGAAAGAGTAGGAAGTTCCGTTTATAAGATCCAGGATTTAGAAGGTAAAATAATAGGGTTATACCATGCAAAGGACTTGCTGAAATTGAGAGGCCCAGCTAGCTCAGTCGGTAGAGAATGAGACTCTTAAGCTCAGGACGTGGTCGAGCCACACGTTGAATTACGCTTGCTTAACCTCTTGTACAACAGTTGGACGGTTGACAAAAGTTTAAGTTTGTGACATCTCACTTGTTGTTATTTTACTATAATTTTTTTAATAATATTAGTTATAGTAGGCTTCGTTTTTTTTTTTATTTTTATGTATTGAAGTTTTGAAAAATTTTCAGTTTATTTTTGGAAATTATAGAGTGTGCATTGAAAAATATTAAAAAAAGAAAAAATATAAATATATAAAAGCAAGAAAGTTTGTATACATATATATATTATAACAATTGAGAACTACGGAATTTGCTATTTGGAGTATTTCTTTTTTCAAGTCACCGGCATCGAATTTTGTTGGTATGTATTTAAATTCGAAAATGTTGTTTCTTGGAACGAGTTTTGACCATTTTTCTTTTCCTTATGTAGCCGGTGCCTATTATATTCTATTTGTACATCTATATACATATATAGTTTTATATATATTATCTACAAGTCTACATCTCCGGTTGTGCTGTAATTTACTTCCATCAGAAACTAAATGTCCCAAGTTCAATTTTAAGAATACTAGGATTCATAAATTTGTTTTGAAATATCGGGATTTGCACTCCTTGGATTATTCCCAGTGAAATATTTCATCCCACCCCCAATCATGACACATACAATATCAAACTTCAATTGAAGTGATAAGTTACGGTATAAAAGTAACGTGAATATAACGTATTAGAATCTGTCTTGTATGGCAGGGTCTAACGAGGGTTTCGAAGCTGCAAAACCTATTTGTATTTCTTTTTTTTTCCTTTTTAAAAAACACTTAAATATTTAATTATTTTCATTTTTACATGAGTTTTGTTGTTTCTTTTTTAATGTTTATTTTAAATTTCGTTAGATTGTTAAATTTATTAACGTTAATTTTAATTCAAGTCGTGAGTGCTTAAATTAATGCCATAAAAGATATACTTTGTATGAAATAATTTTAATTCCAAACCTGTAGCCTAAAACCTGATCCTGCATTGAGGAGAGCTCTTTTCAGCGATGGATAAATGGGTGAGTTATTTGTTTTGCTAATTTTAAACATATATATAATTAATTTAATTTTGAACATTGTTGTTGTATATATCCTTTATGGTACTAAGATAGGTCCTACGTAGCATATTTTTTTTTTGTCATTTTTAAATTTGTATTTTGTTTTGCTTTAGTTAACATTATTATAATAAATTAGCTAAAATCCTTGAATAAGATTTTTCCTGATGAGTTTAATTATGGAATCAAGAGTATTTAAGTAATTTCGGTCGTGTCAGAATGAGATAGAGTAGCGGAAGTTAATTGGGGTAGATTAGGTAAGACAGAAATATACAGGTTAGGGAATACCTTAATATCGGCCCAAAGGTATTCAATGGTCGGGAGGGTAGAAGGCCTCATCAGTTGGTTTCATACCTTAATTGCTGATAACCTCAACCACGCGAGTTTTATTTTTGCTTTTTAGTTTATTGAATTTTTCGGTGTTAATTATTTTTTTTTTTATTTTGTGTAACTGGACAAATAAGAGTTGAGACAAGATCCCACGAACAGATGAGCTACAGCCGGTGCACAAGAACACCGAAACGTCTCGTTAACACCTATAACTCAACTTCTGTTGTTACAAAGGACCAAGTTGATGAACCCTTTCATCAATTGGTGTGACACACTGGCGAAGTCCGCGCCTGGAGACCAGTGTTAAGGCAAGTCGTAACCCGTTAACGGGTTATTATGGCCATTTAACTAAGTATGTAAGTAAGATGGTGGATTTAATTAGCTCATGCACAAGCCCAGTTGGTGTTTATATTATGCAGACGAATAGCGCCATGGGCGCTGGAGGAACTCAATTCATGGCCATGCTAGAAAATTATTACGACGTACTCAGTACGCTGCACTATATTTCCAAATCAAGATTTTTTTTGGCAAAAAAATTTTAATTGTTCCTTTAATGTAAATGCCGGTGCACAGAGATATAGACACAAACAGAATGGCAGATGAGCTGGCGAGACGTGGGACGGCCATAAACGTATATTTTGCAGAACTGGATTTAATAATTTAAATTTAATTTAGAATACTAACAGATGGCTAATTAAAAGTGGACTGGTCAGACGATTTGCATAATCAGCCGGTCGATTTGGCCAAAATATGATCAGTAGAAAACCAAAACGTTGTTGAACATACAACATAGAAATACCAGTAGAATATAACTGTTTGGCAAACAGCCAAGATAAACATTTCAATCAATCCGTACTGTCAAAGCTCCACTTAAGTAGAAAAAAGAGAGACAATCTTTCATTTTCCCTACAATTGGTCTAACCTATGGAGGGAGGTAGTATCAGCTTTGGATAAACCGCTCTTCGACAATGTTAGGGAGCTGACTGATGTGAGCATTGACCGACTTAGTTTTAATGGCAGGGACTAAACCTAGTAGCGTGGTGTATGATGGTTTCATTTATTTTCCAACAAGTTCGTAGGGAGGATGTGGCATCAGAATTGCTCGGAAGTGCTTATGGATTCTTTGGAACACTACAAAAATTAACCAACGGCATATTTTTATAACATACATACACACATAATTGGCCATTACAACCCTGTGTCAGGTTTATAGGCTAGCTTTTTGAAGCACCCATGTTGTGTGTGTTAATTTTTATGCATGAATACCGGGACCTACAGTTTAAAGTCGACTCCGAACGACAGACTTGAGCAGTTTGTTCATGGCAAACACTCTTTCTTACAGCATTTGATGCAAAACTGCTAAGAGATAGTCACCGAAAGAAATATTCTTTTCATATTTCTAAATGGCTTCATGGACCAGACAAATCATCAGCCAAAAAATAGACATATTCGGCAAACTAAATACAGATTTTTGTATATATTGAGAACTGTTCAAAATTAAACAAATTATTAATTAAAAAAGAAACAAAAAAACCTGGACAACAACGATCCTCCTTTCGATCCTTAGCCTTGCAATTAACTTTCTTTAAAAAGAATGAAATTCTTTTATTATTTCAACCTATGCTTCTCACCCAAGGTAGGTAGGTAGGTAGGTCAAATGGCCAGTTGATCCGAAACCCTGATCAACTACAATTAGCACAAGGTGCCGTTTTGATGCCATCGCAGGACCAAACTAAAGTTACCTAAAAGTAGAAAAAGAAGAGAAACTAACTACACCCAACATGAGCTGTCTATAAAGTGAAGTAAAGCAAGGGGGTCCAAGTTCGCACCTTGCGCCAAGCCGTCGAAAAGGGCACCCCAAAAAACTTCAAACGTCTTACCGCCAGACCTGGGCAGTCACAAAGAAAATGTTCCACAGTCTCCCTCTTAGAAGAATCCCCGCAACTTCTACAGTGCGGATTAAAGGGAAGGCCCAGCCTCTCTGCGTGTCTACCGATCAGCCAGTGACCCGTATACACCGCCACGAGTCTGGACAAGGACTGTCAGGGAATCCCCAAGATTCCCAGAGTCTTACCCCGATTATACCGCGTCCAAAGTGCCCTAGAAACAGCACAGGTAGTGATAGAATTCCACCCGCTCTGTGCTTTCCCAAGGAAAAACTTGGATATCCTTTCCCTAATGGTGGTCATAGGGCAGAGGACATCCAGGTAGGAAACAACATATTCCCCTCTAGCAGAAGATCCCCTAGCGAGCTCTTCTTCCTTCTCATTTCCCGGGATGTCCCTATGACCAGGAACCCAGACCAAGGAGATGCCACAAACATCCCCAAGTCGCTTCTTCTCACACAAACTGTTAACAGAAAACATACTACATTGATCGCAACAACACTAAAGGGCAGGAATTATATTGAAATTAAATTTTTTGGGCTAAATATGATCACCTTGATGACACTAAGTGATGTATGAACAATAATCCAAAAGAAGAGATATATTTCAAAGAAACAATAAACATTGTTGCATGTTGCAAGAATTGTGGGTTGCGCAAATTGAGTTGAAGTAGTACGAGGAAAAGTTATTGTGACCGAGGGGAAAAAGATAGTAGTGTTTGTGAAAATTTGATTAGAACATTGCAAAAATTCAATCGAAAACGAATTGAAATCACGATCAATCGTTTTCTCCACCAATACAGAAGACAAGAGAACAGGCCACTGTTGTTTGATTACTCAGTGGCCAGTGTTATACCTTCACAACACCAACCTATTCCCAAGGAAATGGGAATGGCTGCAATTATCTTATAAATACTCGTATTTTGTAATTTAGGACTCATGACTAATGCATTCATTTGAGTGGAAGAAAGCTTTAAACATTAAATATCCTTTTTATTAAATCTTATGCTTAAGAAAATATTAATAAAAATCATATATTTGTTTATAATCAATAAAACTATTTGAGTTTGTTATGGTTCTGCCATCAACATTCAATAAACATTTATCATTAAAAATATTTTTTATTCGGCATTAATCCTTGAATTGGGCCATATTTCATGTAACAGAGCTTAACAAAATTTGT
The DNA here is from genome assembly GCA_963576795.1 of Metopia argyrocephala. Taxonomy (NCBI): domain Eukaryota; kingdom Metazoa; phylum Arthropoda; class Insecta; order Diptera; family Sarcophagidae; genus Metopia; species Metopia argyrocephala. The sequence continues at coordinate 100,996,661 of OY756210.1, forward strand.
TATATCCTTACAATAAATAAATAAATAAATATATATATATTTACTGTTGTTGTTGTTGCTGATGTTGCTGTACTAAAACAACATAAAAACATGCAACGAAATATATTTAAAGACTATGTTGGCCATTATCATTAAAAGAAAATGTTATTTTCGTCCTTTCCAACAATAACAATAAAAAGTTTGTTTAAACGTTATTATACACACACACACATACATACTCTATGAAATGTCTTTTATATTTAAGTAACTGCTTAAGTGCCTTAAGAAAATATACTTTTGTTATATACTGTATGAGAAATTGCCACTTATGACCATAAAAATATGTTGTATCCTTAGGTAGAAGGATACCATCTCAGTTTTTGTGATGTTACATGGGACCACTATTATAACTTCATTATTATTATGGTTTTCGACATCATTTATTTGCTATATGAGATCAGTTTCGTTTTGTTTTTTTTATTATTGAAGAATACTGTTGTTACCAAGACAATAGAGACACTTTCTATGGGTCATAAATGCAAAGGAAATAACAATAACCATAAGAAAATTTTCGATTAGCAATTATTGTTATTAAATTGATACAGAAAGAGGAAATAAATATTTTATTTAAAAGTTATTTGTTGGGAAAACTTACACATTTCAGTCCACAAAATATATTTCCTATTGCAGGTTTTAGTTTTAGTAAGACAACCTGTTTAAGATGATTAACATCTTGCAGTAAATGCATTCAATTTTGTTAATACAGACTGGGTAAATTTGAGGTTAGAAAAAAGGTGACTTAAAAACCCATATTTTTTGACAAATTTAGTTTCATAGATACCAATGTAAAGTAGGAATATGGGAATTAATAATGGAATATGAAGTCTGGCAAATGTCAACCTCTAGCACGTCGGCGGACGTCAGCTCTTTTCATACGATTTGAGCCAGATTTTGGTTTAACTCATCAATGCAGAGCCGAATTTTGTCTTTCAATGTGTCACTTGTTTCGGTTTTGTTTAAGTGAACCCAGAAACAATGATCCAGCGACGTGCAATTGACATCGCCAAATCGTGAACTTACGCGGCCGGGAAATTTCTGGCGCTGCACTCCGACCACTACGGCTACAGTCGTATATGTCGTCGATGTCGACTAATGTGAATAAAATGGAATAAGAGGGCAAAGACAAAAATAAAATTGTAATTCTGTTTCATCCAAATAAGATGACAATTACAAGAAGAGCAATGATGGTAAGAAAAGGAGAATATGATAGAAACTATTTTGTGACTTTACTTCGACTAACTCATACAAGAGTATGTACATACATATGGAAGAAAATAATTTTAGTATGCGATTTCTTGAAAAGTGTGAGTTAAACAGTTGATGTTTGGTCTTGAATATGCACAGGACACAAAGAACTCTGATGAGATTACCGTAGTTGGAGTCGAAAACAATTGTTCAGTTTGGCTAGTGTACTATTCCTTCACGAACATCATTTCTTCTTTAATTACCAAAAAATATTCATTGCAGTTAACTTTAATCTTATTAAAGCGTTTCTGACGAAACGAAAAAAAAAATCCCATGCGTTAATTGAATTGTTTGGCCGGCTATATGGCTTGTAGCACTGTCCTGCTGAAACCAAAGACCATTGATCTTCTGATTTTTGAACGAATTTTCTATAAAATTCTTATCGTTTTGCACGTAGTCACCGTGGTCTAGTGGTAAGTGTTTTGGCCTACTAAGACGTAAGCGCTGGTTTCACACCTCAGCTCTGACATTTTGAAAAAAAAAAAAGAAATATTAAAAAAGTATTTCTTTCGGCGACTACATCTCAGCAGTCTTCTGGCAAGATCTCTGGGAGTATTTAATTGCGATGAAAAAGCTTCTCAAGTCTGTCGTTCGGAGTCGACATTAAACTTTAGGTCCCGGTACTTATGGATATAAATTAACAAACACATAATGAATGCTGCAATAAGCTAGGCCGTAACACTGACACAGGGTTGTAATGACCAATTATGTAGGTATGTATCGTTTTGCACTGGCCAAATGTATTTGTATTAAGAAACTATGTACCAAGAAGGAAGCAAGAAAGTCTAGTGTTTGTGGACACTTAAAATGAACCTGTTAACATCATAAATCAGGGATATGTTCAGTGAGAGGTACAAGTAGTACCTACGAATATGCAATAACCTGTAATAAATGTTTTTATTTCATCAGATTACTTCGTATCATCTATAGATTAGAGACATACACGCAACAATGCATCGATGCTCCAATAATACTCTCTTTACTGTACGCGGTCGAGAAGCCCCCCTCCTCCAAGATAGACTTCGACGCCCGCATGCAAGCTGTATTCTATCGGGGGTCATATAAAGATCTCATAAATATCAAGAAGATTAGATGAAGTGAAGTATTTTATGCTTCGGTTTAAAATCCAAGGAATATGGGTTTCGATATTCGTAAAATGTTATAACTAAAGCGATCATTACATTGGTTGTCATGCTTAAAAAATCAAGAGCGTCCATCTCCTCAATATTTATAAGTGGCTACAGATAACATCATCACCACTACACCTTCGTACATACATACGAGTAATTGGCCATTACAACCCTGTTTTATGGTTATAGTCGTGTCTGAACGATAATATTATTTATGGAACTCTGTTACTCTCAGAGCTTTAGCCAGAAGTTTTCTAAGAGGTAGTCGTCGAAAGAAATATATATATTTTAATATTCCTATTTTGTTCATATACTTACTGACTATTGCCACTACATTCTTGATTATTAATATTTAAAAAAAAATTTAAACAGATCAGATTTATATGACTTTGAAAATACAGACGATTTCAATTTCGATCGAAATCGTTTTCCATCACATACCGGATTTATTTTTTTTATATATTAGAGCCGGGGACTCTTGCTTGGTAAGCCAAAACACTAGCCACTAGACTATTACCACGTTTATTCGCACATCCTATTTGCAAATAAAGTTATTTGCAACATACTTAAATCCTTGCTTATATGTTAAAGTACTTGGAAACAAATTCGCTGTTAGTAAATTGTATGGTAACACCAGAAAATTATAACAAAAAAGTTTTTTAAAATTTTTTTTGCAAGTATACCACAAAAATTCAGTTTGAAAACTATTTTATTTTAATATTTAGACTTTTTATTTTACAGAATACAATATTTTTTTAACTGTTGCTTTAAGTTAATATTTTATGTTTTTATGTTCTTTTCCGCCATATTTATATAAGCCTATCAAATTTTTAAAAACAATAAAAATATTTAAAATGTGAACAAGTGGCAACATTTTACATCTTTATTTACAAATACAGTAATCCCTCGAACTGCGCAGTTTCTGATTGCGCGGTTTCGGACTTGCGCGTTTTTATTTTTACCACCAAAATTTCGCATTGCGAGGCAAAAGTTTCCCAGCAGAGCGGTTTTTTTAAATATTATTAAATATTTTTTTATATATATTTTTATATATTTTTTTACCAAACCATTGGAGGAAAATAGAACAAATTCATCAGAAGATGAAAATTAACTTTTTTTTTAATTACATACATATTTACATTTTAGTTATGTACATACTATGTACAATGAACTGATTTAAAGATATTTTTTGTTTAATTTTTATGAATTAATTTATAATTTTTATATATTTTTTGTTTATGTTAGTGTTTAACTTTATGTTAATATTGAATAAAATCTCTTTTTTAGTTATCTACTTGGTTAAAATTTAAAATTTTTATGATAATTTTAGAATTTGGAACGTATCCCCCTAATTTCATCCAAAATAGGTTTCAAAGTGCGCGATTTCGGATTGCGCGCTGTTTTTTCAGAACGTATCTACCGCGCAGTTCGAGGGATTACTGTTTAATGACTTGTTATCGTGAGTTAGTAAGTTGCAATAAAACAATTATATGACAACATTTTTTGCTCTTATTTGCAAATAAGTCGGACGTATAAACGTAGTATATGGCTACTAAACAAATTGAGTTATTCGCGCATTAAAGGCGACCTCATTTAGAGATTGCCAGCAGGTTATTTTTTTTTATTTGAGGCCAATCCTCAGGGGTAAACCCCTACTAAATGCTGTGCATTATATTGGAATTTTTTGGAAACGACAGTACATATATTATTATTAATTATATTAATATTAAGCACCTTAGAAATGAGACACATTGTTGTAAATTGATCATTCAACTGTCATTGTTATATCTTCACCCTTGAATGATCAACAGCAATTGCCTCATCGTTGCATGTTGATTGTGTGGTGAGTGCCTTCGCTAAGATAGTTTAGCTGTTATCTGCTACTATCTAATATGTGGTGCTTTTCTCCTCATCATTCGTTTTTGTTGACATTGGTTAAAGTGGAATAGAGTGGAATGTCTGGGAGCCGTTTGTCTGTAGATGGTCTTCTTGGAGGGGGGGGGAACCTATTATTTTTAAATTATAATTTTGAAAAAACCGCAAATTGATTTTTTTCACTTTTTACGTTTGCTGGGATTTGAACCTGGGCCGTTTGAGATTTTGTGCGAGCTCTCTAACCACTATACCATATTCATATTTATAAATATTTAAATACAAACATTCAAAATAGAGTAGAAGACTGAACAGAAACTGTTCGCATTCCCAAATTCAATCAAAATCAATTCTTATAGCCCTATTCATAAGAAAGCTCATTATGATACAAAGAAAAAATGATTATCGACACCAGAAGTAGTCAGAAGCTCAGAAATAAGAGCTTTGTGAAAGACACAACGCAGATACCTGGACCTACAACTTTGCTTTCATCAAATAAATTATAATATTGAAAAATTGGATTTGAACCTGGGCCGTTTGAGGTTTTGTGCGAGCGCTCTAACCACTATACCATATTCATATTTTGCTGCAAACTCCCTAAGACTCTGCCTATGACCAAATAATTATGAGTGACAAATGTTTCTGACGTGTGAAAGAGAAAGAGAAAATATTTCAAAACAAACGTTCAAAATAGAGTAGAAGACAGAATAGGAACTTGCCGTAGACCAAAATTTAATTTGAACTCGTTGGAAGAGACATCGTTTGTAACCTCTCTTGTAGAGCGGTTCCTGAGAAATCTCGTTATGATATGGAAAAACGGATTATCAACACCAAAAGCAGCCAGTTTAGAAATAAGAGCTTTGTGCCAGATACAACGCCACAGTGTATACAGTGATGAAGGAAATGAAGACTCAAAAAGTTGAAAATCAGCTGTGTTTTGTTGGGGCTATCTTATTATACACTGTAATGTTGTGTTTGCAAAAATTTTTTTGTGGTTATCTTGCTGTGTGTTGTTCTTGTTATAGTTGTTGGAGTTTCGTCACTATATTCACTGTGACAACGCTTTGAAGATATCTGGACCTACAACTTTACATAACATAACATAACTGGCCTTTACAACCCTGAGTCAGGATTACGGCCTAGCTTCTTGCAGAACTAATGTTGTGTGTGTAAATTTTTATCCATGAGTACCGGGACCTACAGTTTAATGTCAAATCCGAACGACAGACTTGAGAAGCTTGTTCATGGCAATTAATTACTCTCAGAGCTTTTGCCAGAAAACTGCTGAGAGGTAGTCGCCGAAAGAAATATTTTTTTTTTCATATTTCTTTATTTTGTAGATGTAGGAGCTGGGTGTCGAACCCAGGGCTCATGTCTTAGTAAGCCAACACACTAACCACTAGACCACGACACCTACAACTTTGCTTTCATCAAAACGGTGAATAGACCTACTCCATCTCTGAGCAGTGAAGTGATCACTATAAAAGCCGTACAGATGTTCGCTTTGTAAGTTATTGGACTCTAAATAACTGACTGCAATTGTTAAGATTTATGTACCCCTTTGCCAGACTTTTTTAAAGCCAATAACATGACAAATTTTATTAAGAAACTTCACAAAAAAAGCAGCTTTAATTTCATTGTAGAGATTTCTTTTTCAATTACTCAAACAAGATTTTTTCTTTCCTTTTCTTTTAAATTTAATTAAAGTATTTGCTTTCAATACTGGCAATTTAAAATATTATAAATGGAAAATAGAATAAAAAAAGAAAAGAAAAACTTACGCCAATTTAAGCTGATTGCTCATTATTTAATACCTTAAACCAGACACTGTTCGCTAAGTTGTCAAACAAATCCTGACAAAAGGTTTTCTTGGGTGGTACAGTAATCCAAAAGTAAATAAAAAGCAGCAAAAAAAAAAAAAAAACACGAAATAAATACTAAAAAGAAATTTATTCAATGAACCACAAAATAAAGCGTATCATAATAATATTTGCACCAATAAGCATTATGTCTTTATATAAGAAAAAAAAATAGAAAAGCAATAGAAAGGAATCCAATATTTATATTATTAAATCCTGCTAACAAACTTGAGGCATTTCCTTAAGCTGCCCTGCAAACAGTCACATTTTTTTTCTGTTGCTGTTCTCTATGCACAGCAGGATATCTGGTTTTACACTTTGATATTTTAACAAACACACCTATTGTGAGCAAAAAAAAACTAAGAAACAGACCGACAGAGACAGACAGAGAGACAGACAGCCAGAGTCGTGTAAAAATTCATCAAAATGGTATGGTGGGAAGATGACAAACGAACAAGGACTTGTAACAAATAAACCTCAAAAATTCATAATTTTTCGCTGATTTAAGCAAAAATTGAAAAGTACGTTTTTTATTGAACAGAACAAAACGTATTGAACTGAAGCGTTGTTATGTGGCGGCTAGAAATATCAACTTGCAAACGACATGTTAGTTGTGGTGCTTTTTGTCTTACTCTGAAGAGGTGTTTTCAGAACACCTTTGGCAATTTGACTTTCATGCGATATTCCTTTTTTGTTTCTTTTTTTTTTTTTTCTTTAAAACCAAAATGTCTTTGAAGTTGATACATATTTACTATTGTAGTTACAGAAATGGAAATACAAGACAATAAAGACAAATTTTTCTTTTGATTTTTAATAAATTACTTTCATTTCAGTTTAAACCAACAAACCACCATCTTTTAGTTTATGTGTCTCGCTGATTATTATCGCTTTAGTTTGTGTGCAGTTAATAAATTTCCTATGAAACTTGTAATTTAAACATTAACTTCTTTACTTCTAAGAACACACACACACACACACAAATGTTCAACAATAAATGCGGTACCAAACAAATTTTATCTTTAAATGGCACAATAAATTTTGTTAACATTGTTTAAGTATTTTGTTTAACTGCGAAAACAATAAATTTCATTTCACAAAAACCTATACAGAACTTGTATGAATGAGTATATGCAACACGATTATCTTTTGCGAAATTTGTGTAGTAGCATTGCCAAAATAAATTGGTGGTTCAATGATAAAAATACCTAAAAATTCCTCTGCAATTAAGTAGTTAGTTGTACTGCCAGCCATAAAGCCAACCCAAACCAAAGTAAACCAAACAACCAATAAAGAATGGTTTAAATGCATGCAACACTCAACTGCAACCACAACACCCCCTACACACTTAATTTTCTGTGCTACAAATTTTACTAAAGATATACACCAATTACTAATTTGGAAATTTATGGCAATTTATTTGAAACCACCAAAATAAAAAAAGAACACGAAATCCAAAAACTAAATTAAAATAAAAATACGATACTCGTACTCGTATAGTAGAGTTTAGAAAACCATACGAAATATATTATTTGATTAACTTCCGTTTTATGTTTTTCTTTCTTAAATTTAAAAAGTATTGTTTAGAAGGAAGTGTAAAACAATTTTGTTTTTTTTTTATAACTTTTTGTGCTAAATTAGTCATAATTGGCTTAAATGTCTCCAAAAGGATTTATTTGTATTTCGTGGTAACAGCTAACAATTAAAAATTGTTTTCGTGTTTTTCATGTTTTCTGCCTTGGGGTGTTATAAAGCATTTAAAATTAAATTGTTTTACATTTGAAAGGTGTTGGCAAATGTTTTATTTTCCTTTTTTATTCGAAAAAAAAATTAAATTTAAAAATATTTTTCTATAGAAAAAATTTCATTATTTAAACAAAACAGAAGGCAAAGATTACGCTATAGAACAGTCAAAAACCCTGTAGTTTTATTACGTTTTTTAATGTTTTCGAAGTTGCTGAATTCGAATCTGGCGCGGAGTCGTCTAACTCGTGGTTATAATAAACTTTCATATCGAAAAATAAGAATTTAAATCACAAAATGTCGATAAAGTTCATTGAATAATGAAGCTAACGATTTGGGTCCTTGAAATAAGTTATACCGATGGAGGCATACGTACATACATACATAATTGGTCACTACAACCCTTTATGACGTAGCACTTATGTTGCTACTCTATTGTATGGACATAATTGTGGCAACCATACATGGTACAGCATGAATTCTTATTTTTAGTTCTTTTAATGTAGATTTACTTTTACTGCAATAATTCCCATTTAGTTCATGAATAAATTTACATATAAGGTTTAGGATTTTTAGACAACGGCAGCTAGAGCCGGTACAGACAGCGGTCATCGCTAAGTAAATACGAAACGACTCGTGTGTGATTTGGACTTGGCTGTGCAGACTTTACGAAGGGGTCCTTGTGGCCTACTTCTCCCGAAGGAGTTCTCGTAACCTACTTCTCCCGAAGGGGTCCTCGTGACCTACTTTTCCCGAAGGGGTCCTCGTACCCTACTTCTTTCGAAGGGGTTCTCGCAGCCTACTTCTCCCGAAGGGGTCTTCGTAATCCACTTCTTCCGAAGGGGTTCTCGCAACCTACTTCTCCGGAAGGCCTTCTCATGGCGTACTTCTCCAGAAGGGGTTCTCGCAACCTACTTCTACCGAAGGGCTTCTCGTGACCTACTTCTCCGAAGGGGTTCTCGCAACCTACTTCTCCCGAAGGGGTCTTCGTAACCTACTTCTCCCGAAGGGGTCCTCGTCCTCTAACGGATTTGAGACTCTTGTTCATGAGAATCACTTACTTTTAGAGCTCTTGACAGAAAACTGCTAAATGGTGGTAGCCGAAAGAAATACTTTTTTCATATATCTTTCTTTTAAGATGTCAGAACTGGGGTTTAAACCCGGAGTTCTCGTCTGGTAGGCCAACAAACTACATACTTGACTACGGCTGTAACGATGGAAAGAGTTTCTGAAAAAAGAATTTTTTCTCTCCGAAAGTAAGACAATTAATGTAAAATAAGGAATATTCTTTGTTAATCTTTAAATAGTGACCGTGGTCTAGTGGTTAGTGTGTTGGCTTACTAAGACATGAGACCTGGGTTCGACACCCAGCTCCGACATCTTAAAAAAACATATGAAAAAAATATTTCTTTCGGCGACTACCTATCAGCAGTCTACTGGCAAAACCTCTGAGAGTAATTAATTGTCATGAACAAGCTTCTCAAGTCTGTCGTTCGGAGTCGACATTAAACTGTAGGTCCCGGTACTCATGGATAAAAATTTACACACACAACATGAGTGCCGCGAGAAGCTAGCCCATAAACCTGACACAGCGTGGTAATGCCAATTATGTATGTATGTATGTAATCTTTAAATAGCAATGGAAAAGGTCACATTGCTTCTGTCAACAGACATCTGTCAACATTTGAACACGCTACGTTTATGTATAGAAATCTTTTCCCTAATTTGAGAAAAAAATTGAAAATTGCAGATCATAAAACATTGGCTGGTTCCTCTTTGCGCTATAAATTTCTAGTGATTTACTGAATGTTATTGAACAAGCATAGAATGTGGCGATAGTTCCAAAAGTATCTACATTCGAAACAGTTGAAAATATGACGATGAAAGAAATATTGTGAAAGCCACAAACATAGGAATGATTTTTAGAATGTCGCCTTTGCTTACAATCGATAACAAGCCGACAAGCATGCAGAAGAGTTTGTTTAACTTCAATGGAACATTTACAATACAAATCGGAGCTAAAAATGGCCAAGTTGTGTTTGTCAGCTAATGAAAATATGACGGGCGTTTGTTTTTTGAATGCATACTGATTACCGGTAAGAAGGTAAAGCTATTCAAAGCAAATATTACACCAACTTATTAAGTCGAATTAATAAGAATTTAAAGAAAACAAAAACATCATTTACAGCAGGATAATGCAAGGCGGTACATGTATGCAGTTTTCAAAGAAAAAAATTTATGAATGAGTCTACAAAATTTATTTTTGTTTCTAATCAAGGCAAAATGGCTCTGCTAAAAAAAATTTAAAAATTTTATTTTGATAACTGCGACAAATCAAAGAACAAAAAATGGGTTCATTTTGGACAAAGCATTAGCACTCTCGCGCCATTTTTATGTCTCAAAAATTTTTTTGTTTGTTTTATTGACAACAATACTTAGGGATAAACCCCTACTAATGCCGTAGGGGTTTTAATTGTATTGGAATTTTTGTGAAAAGTATAGAATTTTTTTTTTCTTTCGTAAAATGATTCAAAGGCCAGTGTTATACCTTTACAATTGAATCAACAACAACAGCAGTTGCCCCATCGTCGGGTGTTGATTGTGATGAGGACCTTCGCTTAAGTAGGTAGCTGTTCTACTACTTCTCCTGATCGTTCGTTGTTTGTTGTCAATGGTAAAAGTAGAATAGAGTGGTAGGTCAGGGAGAGGTTTCTTTGTAGATGGACATCTTGAATGGTGGGGAACCTCTAACAAAACATCGCAAACTTGCAAATTTTTTCCTTTTTCACCTTTACTGGGATTTGAACATGGGCTGCTTGAGTTTTTCTATGAGCGCTCCAACCACTATGCCGCGCACCAACTTGCTATCAACTTTTAAAAAAAGAAAAAGAAGCGGTCAAGGACCATGTAACTACTCGTATATTCAGTCTGTACTATGCAGAAACTTCGTAAATCGATCATTGCCCACATCAGCCAGCTCTTCAATCCTTCACGCCACTTACGAAGAAATTAAAAGTTTTCTAAGAAAACGTTGAGAAGTATCACACTTGTTATCACGCTCTTTTAATATCTCAGTAGGTGTTTAGAACTTGCACCACAACTTTTTCTTAGCACCTTGGAAGACATTGAAAATTGTCTCAAAATCCTACAAGGTTTGGTGGAGAACATACTTAGCCGTTCGATTAGGTTAAAATTGGCAGCCGCCTCTAAGAAAAGCACACTTGGGTCCAATAAGGTCCCGTTATGATACCATTATATTCACTAAAAAATGTCTATGACGGTTGGCCACTCTCCAACCAAGATAATCTTACGAAGATGTGAATTTTGTCCAATTTTGTCCAGTTAAACAGGATCTGTCGATAAATTCAGGGCGCTCAAAGATTTTCGCTCTCAGGTCCCCAGTGCGGGACAATGACAGAGAAAATGTTCCGTTGTTTCCTCTTCCTCTTCGTCATTACAGCTTCTACAGAAGTCATTGTGAGGTATTTTCAACCCGCGGGCGTGAGTGCCTATGGGCCAATGGCCCGTTATCACTGATATACGATTTCTGAGATGGACTCTGTTAAGATTCAGCACGAATTTCGTTCTACTCGTATCCATGTTGGGCCAGACTTGTCTGGTCATTAAGCAGGTAGGTTCATTCTTCCATCTTTCCTCCGCGGACAAGTAGAGTTTGTGCGAGATTAGCTGTTTTCCCCTCAAAAGGGGAATGCCGATCTCCCAACTGAATTCGCTCGAATCAGTGGTGGAACTAGCCCTAGCAAGTGCATCGGCTATTTCATTTCCCTCAATACCCTCGTGTCCAGGGACCCACATAAGGGTGACCCTTGAATGCCTTTCAATCTCCTCCAGAGATGCCCGGCATTCGTGGATAAGCTTGGATGTGGTGTAGATACCCTCAAGGGTCCTAATGGCCGTCTTACTTTTAGTAATAATATGTATATTTCTATCTGGTATACCCCGATACTGGATCTGAGCAGTGGCTGCTCTGATGGCCTAACAGTTCGATTACTTTTGTGAAAAACTTAAATTATTTTAAAATAAACTGAGGAAAAAGTAAAAAAACTGATTTGAAAACAAATTTAAAATTCTATTTTAGAAACAGAACTTTCTTCAGTATACCAAATATGAGTACAGGGGCCCTAGCCTGTAATTCTCTTAAGCTAAAATGCTAAAATTTTGGGTTTTTGAAACAGGCTGGGCCTTAGACTATATAAAATTGAAAATTTTTGAGGTAATAGGCATAAAACTTTTAAATTACAATAAGCTTTCAAGAATTGTAGTTGTAACCATAAAGTCCTAAATCAAGTTTATAAATAGAGTAGATAGAGTTTTAGCTTAGGAGAGTTACAGAATAAGGCCTCAGGAGTACTTTATTTCCTCGGGTTTTTATATTTAAATTTTTCCATTAAAATATGCACGAAAGAAAAGTTTATTAAAAAGAACATAAATTTAAATCTATCCCTGCTTGCCATATACATACTTTTGGATATAAACCATAACACCTTAGAAGAATTAAATCATTGTTTTATATTTCTTTGTCCTTTAACTTAAAGGACCCCATAATTGCATTATAAATTAAATCAATTTGAATTCTAAAAATACTCAATTTTTCTTTATTCATCTCAACCTAAGAAACTTTTGTTATATTTTTCGTTTATGTTGCAATTTGTTCTTGTGAGGACATGGCTTTAAGCAATTTTTCAATTGTCTACTGAGCCATGTGTTCTTGCTTAATGCTGCCACAATCACCATTATCTTGTTTAAGAAACATTTGCTAAAGATCTTGGCACTTACAATGTGTTAAAACTTTATTAATTGAGGTGCTTTATTTATATTAAAAAGACACAAGTTGATTACGAGTAGCAAGAAAATAAAATTTTATATGGTTGACTACTAATGACATCATTTTAAAGGATATTAATTAATTAGTTTAAGAGCAGTTTTTTTTCCATTCTTTTTCCATTTTTAAAGCTTTAAGAAATTTTTATTTATTTTTTTTATTCTTAATTTCAAAGCACAAATCCCAATTTTAATGTTATTGTCCTTTGCGAATTAGTGCCATTATCCTGCAAATAACACAGCAGTAGCACCAATGTAATAAAATGCCAGGGCAAGAAAAATGAAATATAAATGAAGAAGAAGCAAAAAAAAAATTACTTAAAAATAATGTATTTTTGTCATATTTATGACAAATTTTTATTATTCATATGAACCAACCGTTGAAATATAAACCCAAAGTTAATCATAAACATAGCAATGCAACACATTCTTGTACGTACACCAGCCAGCAGTGTCATTTGGGTTCACATTAATACTCTAGCAGGACAAGAAATAACCAAACGTTGTTTTAACAAATTCTACAATTGCATGTCCTTATCAAAACGTTACGAAAAGAAATAGAAATTGGCCAACAGCAACAATATGCAGTGGCAAGAAGGTGTCATTTAAAAAAAGAAAAAAAAAAACGAGACCAAAACTTGCAGCTATTGGTGTAGCAAGTAAGAGGAGAGATAGAGGAGTAACAGCAGCTTAAAATAAATGCAAGCGCACATTAAAAATTTACAGTCAATTTTATAACCAAAAAGGGCAATCACTTTTCGCTTTTTTTGTTAAAAATAAAAACAAAAACAAAAAATAGGGAAGAGAAATAAAATAATGCAAGAACATCTTCCTATTCTTCTCTTGGTTGTATTTGCTGTTTTTTTTTTTTTTTTTTTGAAAATCCAGGATATGGCTCAGGTCAACGGAAGCCATAAAATTCTCGTTTGTCACGCGAATTGTTGAAAGTTGAAGGAACAAAAAAAAAAACAAAAATATTTATAAGAAATACAACATGTATCGCCTTGTGAGATACTCGTACAATAAGAACAGCAAAAAAAAAGAAAAGAAATATAGAACTATAGAAAGACAATTGCTTATAATGGTTTTAAAATATTACCCACAAATATTTGAACACACACAGGCTCTCCGGCATGAACAAACAAACGGAGTTTCAAAGGTTATAAACGACTTTCGTCACTTACAACTACAACAAAAAAACATGCTGGTAAAATAGTCAGACTAAATAGCACGGTAGTACAAGTGGAAAAGAATGTTTTTTGTAAAGCTTAAAACAATAAAAACAGAAAAATAGGATCTGAGTCTTAAATTAAAGGCAAATTTTAATAACCTGTGGCCTAAGTAGTTTTTGGCAATAAAAAATGCTGACTAAATACTGGCGATCAACTTAAATAATGAGTTAAAAAATCTACCAAAAATGTTTGTAAAATTACGAGCGGAGTGACAAAGATCATGTGGCGCAGACCAGCGCCTCTTTTGGGAATCGAACCCACAACTCTCACTTTATCAGTCTATCACCCTACCCACTGTACAACTGGAGCACCCAAAAAAAAACATTTAGTTTAGTGGTACGAGTAATATAATAACTCTATACTTTCATATTTACAGAATTATAAAAAGAAAGTTAATCTCCGATTTGAATTCAAGCCTTGAATGATATTAAAATTTTCCTTGCCTGGCTTTAAACTCTAAAAAAATTTTTAACAAAAGTCATAAGCAGGCCCACTGTACTTCAACTACGAGTATATGTATATGCATATTAAGGTGAATCCTTCTTTGTTTGTTTGTTTGATATCTAAATGGCTTAATCGATTTCCATAAAATTTGTACAGTACCTCACTGTATGTCAGTAAGAAACTGTTTCCTATATTTTAAAACTTCTAATTGGAATGCAAAATTACAAATCTACTTGTACGTTTGTTAAACGCGTATTCGACAAAATTATTTGCATAACTTTATAAAATAAGCCCTTATTGGACTTATAATATTTTTTTATTTTTGAATACAGAAGTTTATTTGTTTACCTCTATCAAATGGTTACAGGACGGCATCGATGTTGACTACAAATGACTTTGAAATCTATATAAATCCTTAGTTAAAAGTGGAATGTTATTTGACTAAACGTAGACAGGGCAAATATTTCTGCAGTGGCGATTTTTGAACCTAAAAAACTTCTAATACAAAGAAAACATATTTGGTATGTACAGTAGTTTCGCGGTTTAACGAATCTATAAATTGTCAGGCTTGTACGTTAAACTGAAAAGTTTGCTATATGCAGTACTTATTTTAAACATCCGCGCCTGTTAAGGTTTGTTAAAAAATACAAGAGGTATTATAGTTTTAATAATATATTTTATTAAAAAATTATTTCTGCATATAATATTGCATTCAAAGCTATAATAAAAACAAAACAATTTATATCACTTTGGCCTGTAAATGTGAAGTGAAAGTGAAATTTGAAAATATTCTGTCTAAAATCATTGATGTTCACTCCGGAGTACTTCAAGGGAGCCATCTTGGACCAGTTTTATTCTCATTATTTATTAACGATCTTCCATCTGTTATTATTTATTCTAATATTCTCATGTTAAGATGTTAAGATTTTTAATTCGTTTGATAGCATATCTAGTCAGTTAACACTTCAAGGAGATATTGAAAATTTTTCTCAATGGTGTGATGTCAACTTATTGGATTTAAATATTAATAAATGTAAACACATGCAATTTTATCGTTCACTGAAACTTGATACCTCATATTATTTTAAGGATAAAATCCTAGACAAGGTGCTAAGCGTTAATGATCTTGGGATCTTGTTAGATCATAGACTTAAGTTTTGTGAACATATCTCAATGATGGTGAACATTCAAAGGTGTGCTCTCGCTGAAGGCGACTGAAAATTTTTAACTAATCTAGTTCAAACTAAACGATATTAAATAGAATTCCCCTTTAATATATAAGAGTGATAATGAAAGATGAAAATACCATTCTAAGGTATAATAAACCCAAAATACTTAATCAAAACAGAATTATGGAATTAAGTAAAGAAATGAATGGGCTGCTTAACTATAACTTTACAATTGGTCGCCTTTAATACCCAGTCTAAGCGAATCATAAATGCGATGTATTTTGAATAAAATTTTGTTGAATGTAGGCTCTCTAAATTAATGTATTTAGCCGAATATCGTTCGGCAAACAATTGCTCGACAAACGGTGTCTTGTTATTCACTGTCATTTTTAATTTGACGCCTTCTATTTTACACTACCAATATACATAATATATGAAATGTATTGCTTTAGGGATAAGCATGTCTCTAAAGCAGAGACGAAATGGCCATAGAGACATGCTTATTCCCAAAGCAATACATTTCATATATTATGTATGTATATTAAATGTATTTGCCTATATGGTGAAAAATATTTTTTGTTTTTAAATAAAAATATTTTTATCGTATGAAATTTAATAGCCTAAGATCCTAATACTGGTATTCTTATGAGAATTAACATCCGTTAAGGAATATGTACAAACACTAGCAGAACTGAACTAGTTTTCGACCCAGCTACGAAATATGTAATTACGGTTAATTAAACGAAATAATGGCTTGTATAGAGGGGATGTAAGTTTTATTACATTTTGTTAATATGGAGTAAGCGAAGCACACCGGGTTTTGAATCTACATTACCACTACAATTATTTGTTAAACGTTCCTTATCTGCGGTTTTATAGTTTTATTTTGTTGAACTGTTGGGTACATTTTTATTATGGTTTTACATCGTTGTAGCTCAGGTCTTAAAATATGGCCAAATATATATTCTTTTTTTGTTTAACTTGGCTAAAAAGAACATTACTTATATATTTTTTTTAGTTTATTTACTGGCTCTTCATAGTCAGACAGAGATAACGAAGCTTCACAGTTTATTTATACTCGTACACCATTGCCTTGCTGGAGTGTGATGGTTTTGTTAGCTATTGCCATCCATATAGTAAAAAAGGGTTTAATATTGATTGCAACACTTCATGATGAGCAATATAATGTTGACTTCCATAGACTGTGTCGTAAATGCACTCGCACATGTACATTTGGTCAGCAGCATGACAATTAAATTTAAACTATAAAAAGCATAACCTTAATTGCATTTCTTTTTAGAGGTTTCTCTTTCGTGGTGTGCTAATGTTCAATTTATAACAATTTCTCTACTTTTTTCTTTTTTTTTTTTTTTTTGTTCTCGGTTTTATTTCATTTTAAAATTTAAGTAAATTGAGGTGTTGCTTTTAAAAGATACATATTTCATAAAAATTTAATATATTCCTTTATCAGCAGCACCAGGATATTTAATTACACAAGAAATTTTGTTTAACACACCAGTTTTGTGTTTGAATAAATTTACAAAAAGTTAATATTCAAATTATACCACCCATGTAGCTTAATAAGCGAGGGTTGTGTAATAATGTATGGGCTTATGGAAGTAACTTTAACCTTTTGCAGGCACATACATTTCCAACTGAGGCAATTTATTTGTAAATTATGTAATTAACGTTTATAAATAGAGCAATTAAGAGACTGTGGGGTTATCTTGTATTTCAATTCGAATCGAAAAACTAACGATTTCGTAAAATATTTACCAATTTCCGTAAAAAGTTTGAATAAATTATTATTGTTTTTCCGAATGAAATTTTCTCTTAAAAGCATTTGGTAACTTTTTCTATAAAGTTCGATAATTGGTTACTCTTTACTGAACATACAGTATACAGAGTTGCTACACTACGCTGAACACACTTCATGCAGAGTCTTATTTGTAAGTTAACTTAGTAAGTGATGAAATTATGTGCTAATTATGAGCCTTTAAATGGGAAATTAAACTTCCTTAAGTACGTAGTTAAGACCAAAAAAACTTACGGGATGGCTAACTCTCAAACAAACCATCATACTGCCCACCGTTATTGATATACATATTTGGTCTGGCAAGTCATATTGCATAGACTGACACTTTAACAGCTGTAACAGATTATACAGATTTACTTTAAAAATCATATGCATGGCATACTGGTTAGAGCGTTCTAATACAAATCAAAATAGCCCATGTACAAACCCCAGCAAAGCTGAAAAATTGAAGAATAAAAATTTGGGGTTCTTCTAGATTTTAATTAAAAAAATAAGAGGTGACCCTCCTCCAAGAAGTTTATACATATGAAATCACTTCCTGACATTCCACTCTCTTCCATCTGCCATCTAAAAACAAATGATCAAGAGAAAAAGCGCCACCTACTGGGAAGATAACAGCTACCCCTAATAAAGATGCTTAAAAGTCTA
Source organism: Metopia argyrocephala (assembly GCA_963576795.1). Classification (NCBI taxonomy): domain Eukaryota; kingdom Metazoa; phylum Arthropoda; class Insecta; order Diptera; family Sarcophagidae; genus Metopia; species Metopia argyrocephala. The sequence continues at coordinate 101,014,697 of OY756210.1, forward strand.
GAGTCAACATGCAGCGAAAGATGGGGCAACAAGTGCTGTTGATCACTCTAGGGTGAAGGTATCGGGTTTTTTAATAAGAGCGCTACAAAAGTTTTTTTTTTAATTAAAACAAAAACGGTTGTTGATATCAATGAAATTCTTTATTCCTGTAAAAGTACATTTGATGCCATTATGTATGGAATTCGAATTCTTTTGCATGGCCACTACGGCAAGCTTGCAGAAGTCCAGACCCGGAACGACATATCCGTCCTTAGACATATCACACTCCGCCCGTGTCCGGACGGTAGCCAGAATATAAACGTCCGACCAGCGCCACCCAAATCCTCCAATTTCGGATATTTCCAAGAAACACTGGTCAGAGGAGAGCCCATGGACATTGGGTTAACAATTTCGTCACTACCATTTCCTGGATAACAGCAACCCCCCTTGTTGAGGAGGTTAAACTACTACCCAGCATATACCACTGCCACTACGTGTACTTCCCGAAGGACCGCACCCATCATCAGGCCGATTTACTTCACTCCCCGAATGACAGAGGAGCACAAGCATACCGGGGTTGCCCTGATGCCCGTAGCACCAGATTAGGGCATCTCTGGTCAGTCCTTGAGAACGCCAGAAAATGCCAGCCACGCACACTTACAGAGACAAGGCCAACACCACCAGGAACAAACTGTTGTCACCCGTACAACCGCCCCCTGGACTGATGCCAGCCGAGTCTCCGATAGCACACGTGGCGCTATGCCCCACCAACCATAATCTACCTATAGCAAGCACCAGGCCACTCAGAGCTGGGTTAAACTCCATATTCCCTAGAGAATACAGGCCACTGACGGGACACTTTGTCAGCAGCCTTTTTATGTATCCCCGGGGGGAGCCAGACGCGGAACCCAATATTCGATGGTTTTCGAGCATAAATCGGCCGATACTGCTGCAATTTCATGTTAGATATTCGTACGAAGTTCATCAATCGTCGCTGGCTTGTTGGCATAGTCCATAGACTTGACGTAGCCCCACAGGAAATAGTCTAACGGCGTCAAGTCGCATGACCGAGGCGGCCAATCGACTGGACCATTTCGTAAGATAACACGTTCTCCAAACTTGGTTTTCAATTAAATGATTGTGACATTCGCTGTGTGGCTTGTGGCGCGGTCCTCTTGAAACCACATGTCCTCCAAATCCATATCATCCAATTGGGGCCAAAAATATTCGGTTATCATTGAACGGTAGCGATACCCATTCACAGTAACGTACCGGTCTGGATCTCATGAGTATGTGTGGATTGCTGCCTGACCAATAACTCATATTTTATTTATTGGCGAAGCCACTTAGCCAGAAATGAGCCTCATCCCTGAAGATGATTTTTCGATGAAAATCTGATTCATTTTTAAGTTGTTGCTCAGCTCAATTCACGAACATACGACGCTTCTGGTGGTCAAGTGGCTTCAGTTCTGAGCGTCAATTTGATCTTTTAAGGATGTAGGCCAAAATCTTTTTGCAAAATTCGCCACAACGACGGCATAGAGATGTCTAACGCTTGAGAACGACGTGTGAGAGAAATATGGCGTCGTTTACTGTACCTGTTGCTCTACTTTTGTAGCGTCCCTGTTGAAAAACCCTACTCATTGATAAGGCACTAACAAAAACTCACTTCCAATACAACGCACGCATGAGTAGTGGTTTACATTTCTGAGTATTGGTCTCAGACTAAAACAAATCTGTGTTGCAATTTCGTTAAATTCTGTTCAGTGATGATGCAAATTTTTAGCTGAATTTGAAATCAATCCACAACAAATCAGAAAGACTCCGTTACATATGTAGTATGTACGTATGTCTTGGGCTTCATTAGACTGGATTATTTTTTTTTTTCTTTTTCAAAAATAGAGCAGTAGCTCTTATATCACGATCTATGGATACAGCATTCAGGCAAGATGAAACAATTTCCTGCTACAACTCGATTTCAAGAATGAATCACACCAATTTCTTCAAATATAATAGACGAGCTCATATCTACTTTATGTCGTCACTGTAGACCTGGGGCTTTTATCAAATATCTATCCTAATGAGTTTATAAGTTTTTTTATGAACACATCTAACAACCGTCGTATTCTTTTAAGGAAGGAAGAAAAAAAATCTACAAAAAATACCACCATATGTATAAAATTATAACCAATTATCGAATAGAAACAAAATAGAAAATACTTATACCATTATTTACGATATAAATCTAATCATTTGTGTGCTCTTTTTTTTATAACGATAAAAAAAACAGACAAATAAATAAAAACTCATGAAATCTAATTGTGTCATATGCCTTCGTAATTTAACCAAAACAATATTCAACATACAATATAGCCAGACCTCTAGTTATTCTGACACACCTAAAGTATCAGTTTACAATTACAAATGTCATGTTTAGATAAAAACATTGCCCAACAAAACAAAATAAAAGAACCAGAAATAAAAAGGAATCGTATTGAGTACAATGCCAAGGTAATAAATAATATTTGTAAGGCCTAGACAACCACAAACAAAAGAAGGACATGCACTTAAATACACATATGATTAGGCAAACAGAGTCCTGGGGATTGGTTTTTTTTTTTTTAATTTTTTTTTGTAAAAAATAGAAAATAAAATAATTGTTAAGGAATTGTTAATAAAATATATGTGACAGTTCTTTTTTTGCAAAAAAAAGACAAAAAAATGACAGCCAGAATAAAAGAAAGGAACTCTCACACACAATACAGACAACATCCCTAATTATTTGTGTGGTGCTGTAATACATGATGATGCTAAGGGTACATATTTTTTTCTTTTCGCTTTTGCTGAAATAGAATATTTGGTAAATTGACACTATTTGTTCAAAGTTAAATACAAAATATAACAAACAATTAAACTGTGTTTTTTGAATAACGCAAATGAAATTTTATTTAAAGGATTTGTTTTTGCTTTGGGCTATCCTTCTTGTTGTTGCTGCTAAATAAAGAGATCATAAGCAATTAACTTTATTTTTTATTAAAAAGGTAATTTAAGATTTCTAAACAGTTGTTTAAATTATTAAATATTTATTTGCTTGTCATTATAATACGAGCACGTCATGATGACACTACTGTCACTTGAAATATCAGTTTAACCGAAAGTATAAAACTTTAATGAAAATTAAGCCAATGGAGTGGAAAAATATGAATTCAATTTTGGTTTCATATGTAAAACACTTAAAAAAGAAAGAAAAAAAAAAACATGAAACGTTTAAATACACTTGTCACTTACTTGTCACTATTAAATCACATTTGACAATTATTTTCTACACTGCTTGTCATTTTACTACTAACTGTCTGCATACTGTAGTAACTGTTTTGGGTGGATACTAAAAAAAAAAAACAAAATATCACCATATGTGTTAATTTTTAGATATTTTCATAATTTCCTAAATAAAGTTTCATTAGAAAAAATTTTGATTTTGATTCGTTTTTCTCTTTTCGTCAATTATAACCAGATTAACACTTAAAAGCTGGCTGGCTGGCTTGTCATTGCTAGAGTGTCAACACCCTTGTTTGCATTGCTAAATAAGTTTAAGTAGGAAATGGAAATGCTGTCGCCAACATATGCCTTTAAAAATCTATTAAGCTTTGTTAACCACCCTATTAAAGATCTTTTTTTAGTTTTACAACAAAAAAAATAAGGATTTGAAATATTTTCTATTTTAAAATTTTCTTTTTTTTTACTCGAGTGTAACGTTTTTTTTTTTTTTCTTCTTTTTTTTCAAAAAGATTTAACGCTTCAATGCATAATTTTAATTTTATTTACATGATTTCTGTGCCCGTTTGTTATTACAATTATTTTTTTTTTAAATTTTAAAAGATTTTTTTGACAAAAAGTCAAACGCCATTAGAGGTTACTTTGTGGCCATTTCAAGCATGACTGCAGAGAATGTGAGCAAGTGTTTAATCGAAATTATTAATTTTCTGTAATTGCAGCAATTACGAGAAATTAAATTAAATGAATAAGAGCACGATATACATATATTTTGTGACTTTTATCAGCAACTTCTAAACTTCATAGAATAGCGGATAGATAGTACGCGAGTACTGAGGCCTTATTCTGTAACTCTCCTCTATCGCTAAAAATTTATAAACTTGATTTATGACTTTTTGGCTAAGAATACAATTCTTGAAGGCGTCTTGTAATTTAAAAGCTTCATGCCTATTATCTCTAAAATTTTTAATTTTATTGATTCTAACGCACCAGCCCGTTTTAAAAACCTAGCGTTTTTAGCGTTTTAGTTTAACCTATTAGAAGTCACTGCACTTAACTGAGTACAGCTGTATTTTTACGGGTTACCAAGCAAACCTAAAGAAATAGTAAACTTTGTCCAGTAAGTAAAAAAAATAATAGAAAGTTATAAAGTTTGCTGTACTCGTTTGAGTACAATGACAACATTCATGATTAAAAATATTTTATTTTTTCTTTAGATTTAAAGTATGAATTAGAGGTGAGCACAAGACGCTCAAATTGGACAGTATTGTATTTTTCTCATGAGCAAATACTGATTGCAGTTGCAAATATAAATAAAAGTAAAGCAAAAACAGAGAACAAAAAACAACAGCACACAAATGCCATTGTACAACATTTTAATATACAGTTGGTTCAGAGTACAATAAAAATATTGTACTCTTCATAGTGTGACAACTGCATTTCTTTTTAGTAGTTAATGGTTTTAGTTAAAAAATTTAAAAGTTATACTTGATTTAAGACAATTTTCTCAATTGTTTCTATCAGAATTTGGAGTAAATAATTTGATTATTTTATTTCCATTTTGGTTAAATTTTTGCTGAAATTTGGTTACAAAAAATTAAAAGTCGTGGCAACACTGATATCTACTTCTCTGGTTTATGTGTGTACAAATTCTTCAATGTCTACACTACTGAAAATCATCTGACACTACTGTAAATTTAGTGCAGGCCTGTGCAAAAATAAAAATTTCATACACAATTGTGCTTTAGCTAAACTCACATGTATTCTTACGCTCTTGCTTTCAGTCGTCACTGAAACAGCGACGAGTTAACATGCGTGGTGGATGTACGCTGATTTATTGTTTGCAGTGGGAACAAAATTAATAGCAATGCATACAAATATTTTCTATTATAAATGAATTTGTAAATCCAATACCTTATTTATCATAGAACATTTAAAAATATAGTTTAAAAGTTTTTCAGCGACATTTTCATTATTTTTAATAAATTTAATGAAAAAAAAACGAAACTTAAAAATTTTTTTTGTTAAAAAATTAAAAGTACTTTTTATTTCTTTATAGCAGATTAGTATTTATAAATTGCTCATAAAGTAATTAAGTTTTTAGATGAAATATTAGATATAAATTTTAATTTAAAAAAATTCATACAGTTGCTTATACTGCTACGTACACATTCAGCAGTGTAATTCTCATTTTCTCACCAACACAACTACATTTTTACTTTTGCACAGGCCTGATTTAGTGACACTAGTGAAATATGCTCTGACAATGACTGCAGTTGTACACTTTGAATAAAAGTAAAATACATATTTCAGTGTTCTCTTAAAACCAGGAAAAAAGAAAAGAGAACACTTCAGTACTGCACTTTATGAAGAGTAAGCAACAAGACGTCTCGTGCTCACCTCTAATACGAACTAATTATACGAGTATCTTGGACAATGATAGGGGTAAACCCCTAGTAAATGCTGTGCATTTTATTGGAATATTTTGTGAAAAGAACAGTACATTTTAAGGGTCAGCAGAGTTGTAAAGGACTTCAAGAGACCGTTGATTGCATATTAGGCGATGGTGAAATTGATATGACAATCATACCACCCAATTCGAGGGAACTAACAGAAGTAGAGGAAGATGTTGAGAATGATTTGATGATAAAATTTTATGCAGTGGGGAGTGTTTCATGAGAATATTTCTATAGACGAGTCAATGGTCAAATATTACGGCCACCATTCTGCTAAGGAATTCATCCCAGGGAAGCCAGTTCGATTTGGCTAAAAAAATTGGATGGCAGCTAGTTCTATAGGCTATTGCTACGAATTTGACTTGTATTCTGGAAAATCGCAGGTCGCATCTTTTGATCCTTTGGGCTCACGTGTTGTAAAAAACTTGTTAGAAAAACTGAATTGTACCGCAGAAATAGAATTTTATTTGACAACTTTTTTACCAGCTACGACCTTCTGCTCGATCCTAAAAAGTTAGATTACTGTGCTACTGGAACTTTCAGTTAAAACAGAACAAGAAAATGCCCTTTGACTAGTACGAAGAATATGAGAAAGAAAAATATGACTACAGATTCTATAAAAAAATGAGCTCTTGTTTGAAGGATAAAAAGATAGTAGTGTTTGCACAATTTGAACCCACTATGACACAATTGAGGTCTTTGGAACCGTTAAACGTTATTGCTTAATAAAGCGAGAGAAGACTGACATGGTTATATCCCATTTGTTCCGAAACTACAATAAAAGCATCGGTGGGGTTGACGAGCTCGATCAATCAATCTATTTGTATAAATTAAATTTAAGAAAAATAAGAGGTTCCCCCCCCCCCCCCCCCCCCTCCAGCAAGACCATCTGCAAGAAATCGCCCCTGATATTCCTAATCCATTCCACCAGAAACCAATGATCAGGAGTACAGCGCCACTTTCTGGGAGGACAACAGCTAATCTACTGAAGACGCTCACCATTCACATTAAACATCCACCGACAGATGAGGCAGTTGCTGTTTGATCATTCGAGGGTGAAGGTATAACACTGGCTATTGAGTGGACAAATTTTGAGCAACTTGTTTTATCAATAATAAAAAAAGGCGCAATATATACAAACATCTATGACAAAAAAAAAATAAGATTGTTGTTCACGGTAAGAAGTAGTGGTAGGTTTTATTTACATTCATGTTTGATTTGACAATTTCTAACGCTTGGCGGCTACATGTACTGAGGAATGAGAGTCCTACAGATCAACTTTTTGTGTTAGCATTACATTACACGTTATTATCGTCTGATTATATTGTAAAAAGATTACCAGAAGATGGAGTTGGGCACTATCCTCATAAAATAGAAAAGCGGTTACGGTGCGTAACTTGTCATTCCAGAGTACATTGGCCGTGCAAGAAGTGCTTAATGCTTAGAAATATTTCACACCTGAGAGGTCTGTGTACCAAAATATCGCATCAAAAAAAATTGTAATTTTTCTTTTATTTTATGGTTTTTTATGCTTATATTAACAAATAAATAATTCTTAAAGCATACGAGGTCTGATCAAAAATTAACGGTTATTTTGCAATTTCGTCAGTTAAGTATGTTCGATTTTCGCATTTTTTTTTCTGTTATGTTGGTACATATGTCTGTTATATATGTTGGTAATATCAGCCATTTTGGATTGTCAGTTTGTTTTTGACAGATGAAAAGGTTAGTCGTGTTTTGGTGTGCTCTTAGATTTTTTACTATTCGAAAAAATGGATCAAAGAAACTGTATTAAGTTTTGTGTATTTGAAATTTTTACTGTGGCGTTTAGAGAGTCTACTATGAGCAGAACACAAGTTCAATTTTGGTATAACCGGTTTAAGGAAGGCCGAGAAGATGTAAATGACGATGGATTTTGCATGATAACGCACCAGCTCACACATCGATGCTTGTACGTGACTTTTTGGCCAAAAACAAAACCGTTATCATGTCTCAACCACAGTATTAACCGGACTTCGCCTCCGCTGACTTTTTCCTCTTCCCAAAACTGAAGATACCGATGAAAGGAAAGCGTTTTGCTACGATTGAGGAGATAAAAGGAACATCGAAACAGGAGCTGTTGGTGATACCAAAGAGCGCGTTTCAGAAATATATCGAGAATTGGAAAAAACGCTGGCATAAGTGTATTATATCTGAGGGGGATTACTTTGAAGAAGGCAAGATAGTTATTGATGAAAAAATAAATACTTTTTGAAAAAATTTAATATATCGGTTTTTTTTTATCATACCTCGTACATTAAAAGCTGGTTTTCATTTGACTTCTAATGAGTTAAGAGAATTAGGGAATGGGGCCCCTGAAAAGTAAATTGAATGCTTTACTTTTCATATTGTATAACTCTAATTTACACCCGTTTAAAAGCCAGTAGATGTGGGGCTTAAAGTTCAGAGACCACTATATGCGTCATTCTTTCATCGATTGGGCTCTGGAGCTATTGTAGCCTATTTCGATGATGTTTTATGGGAGATCAGGCTGTAGTTTTTGCTTAATGGGTTTTCTTATGATCCAAATTGTCGTATGTGGAAGAAAATGTATTCACCAGAAACTGTATAAACTACACTACAATACAAACACAACCTTTTGGAAATGTACAAACAGCATTAGCATTTATTTTTCCAAATTTAAAGCCGAAAATCGTATTACGGTCAATGCAGATTGTTGGTTTTTTGTTTGGGAATATAGACGGCAATGAAGGGGACCTACAGTTTAAAGTCGACTCCGAACGACAGACGTGAGAAGATTGTTCATAGCAAACAATTGTCTCAGAAATTTTGCCAGAAGGCTGCTAAAAGGTAGTCGCCAAAAGAATTATTTTTTCATATTGCTTTTATTTTTTCAAGATGTGGGAGGTAGCTGGAGTTGGAACCCAATATATTCACAGCAAACACACAGCAACGCTCGAAGAATTTGCCAAATAGTAAAACGTCCAGAATGCGCCTTATCAAGAACAGTCCTGGACGTCATATAAGTTTCAGATTAAAATTTAATTTTTTTATTTTTTAATTTTTTATTGGGATTTAAAAACAAACTCTTAAGTATACATTGACGACTTAAGCTTCTTAAGAAGAAATACTCAAAGTTTCTTTTGAAATACTTTCAAGTCACTATTTTAAAATGCACAAGAGAAAAACTGGGTATAGCGCAGAGGTTTAAGCAAATAATCTTAAAAATTTCTTCTTTTTTTTAATGACAGTCCTTACAAAACTGGCCTTCAATTATGATGTTTATCAGTAACAGAGGAATAATAATATATATAAAAACAGTAAAAATAATTTTAATATTTGAGCAGTTTTTTTTTTACTTATTTGGTGTTTTTTTATCATATTTTCTATCATTTTGATTATTATTTGTCTGCATTGCTAAAGTCCAAATAATAATTATTAGCTTTTGTATGTATAATTCTGTCTTTTATTTTTTTTTTCTTTTTACTTTTTCTTAAGCCACAATTTCAAATTAAAATTAATGAAATATTCCCTCTGTTTTGCCAACAAGAAAAAATTCTTTAGACACCCTCATGCAATAATTACAGGCTTTGCTAAGCGCTTTCTTACTGCTCCGGTATTTATGAATTTTATTTATTTTCATTTTCATTTTCAGTTTTTAATACTAAAAAGAGACAACAAAGGCTTCAAGTGAAAGAAAATCTTCCCTTTAGAAGATGTTGGTTGTTGCTGATGGCGGGTGTAATTATTATCACTTTGGGTAGTAATCGCCGACAAGAATTTCATCAAAATTTGTTTATGCATTATTAGCATTTATTGTAAACGGCATTATAAGCTTAAAAAAGAAACACAAAAATAATAAAAATACTCGTTGTATAACAAAAAAAAAAATTCTATAAATATTTTATAACGTCCAAAGAAAAAGTCTCAAGAGAGCTTAACTTACAAGAGCAACATTTCAAGGACCTCTGCTTAGTTTAAAGTAAAGAAATAGAAATTAAAAAAAAAAACGGAATAATTTTCTCAGACACGTTTTAAACATTTTTATACGGGTCCACTGTTAATGTTAAGTGTTAATGTGTAATTTCTTTTTACTCGTTTCATATATTATTTTGCATTTAATTTGTATATCAAATAATTATAAATCATTTTTTTTTTGAAGGGGTGGTTGCACTATTTGTTTCTTTTTTTTCTTTCTCAATAAACATACGTTTTCCATATGTACTCGTACTAGTATTTCATACATAAAGCCATAAATATCGTATATTATGACATTTATAAAGGATTTAGCAATTGTTAAGATTAGAGTTTTAAATTCATATGACACGTGTTTTGGCATGTAAATTAGTTTAAAGGCAGCCTTTTGTGTACTCGTACATACTGTTTCATAATTTCTCCAAAGTGTGGAAAATAATTTTAAATTTTATTTAAAGTTCTAAACAAAAGTTATAGGAAGGGGGGAAGCTTAAATTTTAAAATTTATATATATATTTTCGTTTACGGAAATATTCCTTGCAAACCATTTACAGTAAATATTTATCAATGCAATACAGAAATTTAATTTAAAGAATTTAATTGTAAAATAATTTTTAATTCATACAACAAATTAAACTCATTGCAGATTCTTCTAAATGGATCAGAGGTAACAAAATTGATTGTTCAATATTTAATATTTACGAACTAATTTTACGAGTATCTTGGACAAATGGACAAATTATACTAAATGCTGTGCATTGTATTTGAATTTTTTGTGGAAAGGACAGTACATTATAACAACAGAACATATATTTTGTTTTCTTATATTATTAAGCGCCTTAGGAATGGGACGAAATGCTATAAATTGATAATTCAAAGGCCAATGTTATATCTTGCCCCATCGTTGCAAGTTGATTGCTGTGAGTGTCTTCGCTAAGTAGTTTTTTAGCTGTTATCTGCTACTTCCCAATAGGTGGCGCTTTTCTCCTGATCATTCGTTTTTCCTTGTGAAAGCTTAAAGTGGAATAGAGTAGTGGAATATCAGGGAGCGTTTACTTTGTAGATGGACTTCTTGGATAGTCTTCCTGTAATTTAATGAGTGTTAGTAATTTAATAAGTGTAAGGCGAAGTTGATAAGAGAGCAGCAATTTTAACTAAACCCTAAACCTTTCTTTGGTAAGACCAATACTCAGAGTTTTACTCCCCTACTGATGCTCTGCATTATATTAGAATGATTGAAGATATAGCCCACATAGTTTCATTTGATGGGACAAATTGCTGTCCATTGATCACTCAAAGGCCAGTGCTATACCTTTACTGTAGAAAATGATCAACAGTAACTGCCCCATATGTTGTTCCTTGTCCGTTATAAAGTGATGAGGATATTTTCTAAGTTGAATGGTAGATTTTAATCCTTGATTAGTTGTGCTTATTATTATTACTTCTCATTAGGCGGCATTTTCTCCTGATCATTCGGTTGATAATTTAAAGCTGGATAGGTTTGAATGTCAGGGAAGGCTTTCTTAGGGCTGGACTTCTCAGGGGAAAGATTTCTTAGTTGAAATTGAATGAACAGAATATTAAGTCTTCACACAACGGAACCATATTCAAAATTGGTCTGACAAATGCTATAAATAATTGTTTTGTCATATATGTTGGCTTACTAGACAAGAGCTCCAGGTTCAAACCCCAGCTCTAACTTCTTTAAAGAAAGTTATATGAAAAATTATTTCCTTCTGCGACTTCCTTTTAGCAGTCTTCTAGTAAAAGCTCTGAGAGTAACTGATTACCATGAACGAGTTTCTCAATCCTGTCGTTGGGTTTACGAACACAATATGGGTGCTGCGAGACGCCAGGCCGTTACCATGAAACAGGATTGAAATGGCCAATTATGTATGCTTTTTTTACTCTAGTGTTTAATGAATCCCAGTATTCCACTAAAAACATTATTTGTAAGATAAATTGGAGATTTAGAATCCAAATTTTCATCTAAATGTATTCCAAAATCAATAAAGAACTCCGCTAACTCAGTAGAAAACATATATTTAAACATTTTTTAATATTCAGATTGACTGAATTTCTTTCACACTAGCAGGTGTAAACTAATTAATATTATTCTGTAGTAATATGTGATTCAGATGATCCAGAACCTAGAAACATTTGTCTATTACTAATTTAAGGATAATTAAACTATAATTCAAATAAATGTTTACACAAAACGAACTTAGAGAAGTAGTCATTACACTTATTTAAAAATTATTATTTTTTCTAGAGGTTCGGATTGAAAACACTGCTTTATTTGACAAACAATATAACACCTGATAGTTGTCTTCTGTTTAATTTTGTTTGACATTTCATTACGGATTTTTTTTATAAAATAATGGTTTTATTCGTTAATTTTTTTTTAACTTCATATATTTTATGGTGCAAATATGTATTTTTCGAAGCAGCGAAGTTGAATAACAATGAATCTTTTTCCCCTTTTACTAAATAAGTTGTTGCCCTCAGACAGGCAAGCGTTGAATTATATCCAAATCAATCAATTCGTGGCCATTGTCAGCAACTGGGATTTTGTCCTTCCGCTTAGGAAAGATTTTAAGAAATAAACATGGTTTGAAAAATTTCAAGATTTATTTTGTGCGTAATTAAACACAAACTACTGTTGTCATATTTGTATTGAGTTTCTATTCAAAATTTTGTTTGCTTTTTGGTGCGCTTTATGGCCTGGAAATTAGTCTTTATGTCTTCAAAGACGATGCGATTCAGAATGTTACTAAACTATCTGAGTGCGCTTCTGATATAAAACTCAAATGAGAACTTAGGTGGTGTACATATATCCTTAGTAATTTCAAAAATTGATTAAAATTTACTTGAACCTATAAAAAAAATTGTTTTCACTTTCTGTTATTGAAAAAAAATAACAAACTTGCATATTTTTAGGCTTCCATAAATTTGTCTCTATGTCTTCATTACAGCTTAATTAATAAATTAATATTTGAAGGCAAAGTATTTTAATATCTAGTGTCATCCAATACAAATTCAAAATAAATTACTTGAGCTGGACTGTATTAAAAGAACGTAATTTTTTATGTTAGACAATATTATTTGATTTTATTAAAACATTTTGCTGAAATCAAGATTTCATTGATTTAAACAAATAAATTTGGTTTTTGTTAAATAATATGAATGTAGAGAAGGTTCAGCTAATTTCACTGCTTGTTTTGCCATTGATAGTTGGTTGATTCAGTATAATCCGGCACTTTTAATGTTCGGTTTTAAAATATGAAATTGCATACCCACGAATTAGGAATGATTACATTCTCTATTATAACTCTTCCTTTCAATCTCAAGTTATAAACCTTTTTCATGATTTATATTTTTCATTTGCATGTAAAATTTGTAAAAAAAATAAACTCCTTTGGGAAGGATTAAAGTGACAAACAAACGCCACAATGATATTAAACAAATGAAAAGGGCTTTAAAGCATTATAGGAATAGTGATAAACATTTTGTAAGCCAATCTAAATAACCAATATTACCATATTGTCTAGAATACTAAAACTCTTTACCTCTTACTCTTCAGGTTTTACAAAAATTTCTATTAAAATTTAAACTCAAACCTTTTAAAAACGAAAACGAAAACGCTAAATTGTCAATCAAGTTTGAAAAACGTTGTACAAAAAAAAAAAAAAACCAAACAACAGAGATAAAGGGTTGCACACGAGAAAGAGGCAAGAAATGAGCAGCCAGGGTTGTTTGTCTGGATGGCAAGTAAAATATTTTAAATTCAATATTGACAATTACTTAAGCAAGTGTAATCGTTTCGGGCATCAAAATGACAATTAGATGTCAAGTCATAATCAAATTTAAAGATCTACAAACACAAACTACAATGGCAACAATAAAAATTTAATAAAAACACACCCCAGCTGTGTTTACTACTTTAATCCTTGAAAATCATACCAATACACACATTAAGACTAACGAAAGAGTATAAAAAGGATTAAAAATAAATTTAAAAATTTTTTTTTAAGAATTATTTTCGTGGCAGTTAAAAATTTTGTTTGAATGGTTAAGTTATGATTGACAAAAGTAAGAGCAACCATTTATTTTTCTGACATGTGTATGCCAGATCTTTCATCAATGATTTTACAATGAAACAAAACAAAAAACAAGAAGAAGATTTTAAAACATGTTGCATCGTTAAAGTTTATGATTATGGTTCTGCTCCTTGCAAGCCAGAAGATTTACACAAGTGTGACATTTTTCTCATCTACCACTAATAACTGAAATTGAAATATTTTTGCGTGAGCTTTTTTTTTCTGAAATATTTAACACACACACACAATGCAAATAAATACATTTAAGGCAAGGGGGTACATACATCCATATGTAGGTACATATGAAACGAGTATGAGTATAATTCCGGCGGATTTTTGCATATTTAACAGTACGATCATAAAATCTTATGTTTATTTCCTATCGTTTTACACAACCTCAGCACTCAGTTGTTTTGGCTTTTAAAAACGCATCTTTTTCTCTTTGCTATTATTTGCACGCACATTTATGCATTTTTGTCACATTTTTTTGTATTGTAGTATACTTTTAGGGGTTTTAAACAGTTAATTTTTGTAGCATACAGCACACAGTAAGGTTTTGTTTTTATTATTTTATATGATGAGTTTCAAATATATATGTAAACTCATGTGCGTTAAACTTATTTAATCTTTTTGATGGTTTTTGTTATAAAATTTTATGATTTTTATTATTGTAACATAAGCATGTACGAGTACATATATACGACAATGGTTATTAAACAAAGGCAAAGCTTTTTGTTTGGTTTAGGCCATAGTAAATTAAACCATATGTGCAAATATTCAAAATTAATTATTTGGTATTTAAAAACTGGCATAGGCATAGTAACAAAACAATTTTCGAAAGCCATTGTTGTACTTGCAGCATAATGATATTTGTATAGCATGAACTTAATGAGAATTATAGCATAAAATAAATTTAAACCACCATGGCATTTGTAGTTTATATTTCATGCTAAACATTTTAAAATTATTAATATATTCTTGTGACAAAAACCAGGATAATTTATGATTATTTTTTGCAAACTTTAACGCAGAAAAAAAAAACTTCATGAATTGAAATTGTCACTTGTTGGCTGAAAAGCCATAAATCATCAACGTAAATGATGGAAGAAAACAACTTCGAAATTCTTTTAAAGTTACCAAAATAGCAGCTAAAGAAAAAATTATGCGAAACACAATATAAATCTATTACGTCTACTTTTCGGTGGAAAAGACGTCACATATGACTATAAGAAAACCATGAATCATGTGTTAGAAAAAGGATACTTTTGCCACAATACCATAATCATGCCACACACATATCCATCCATATATGTATAAGCTCATGTACAAAACTGAGTGCAATAAACTGTGATTAATAGCGATGTAACAAGCTGACAAATGCGTTATGTTTGGCTGACTATTTGACTTCGCTATGAACATACATATGTATGTATGGAGTGGGAAATTGTAAAAAAAATTATATTAAAATTGTAAATTTTTTGAAAAACGATACAGGATTAAGTTCTTTATTTTTTTGTTATTTGTAAATAAAATACGAAATATATAAAAACGCATAAATAAATCAATGTTGGAAGTATATTTAGAAATATTTTAAAGTCGTATGTATGAAATTTCCTTTTGTCAAAAGAGGAAACGGAATTAAAATGACAATTGTTCGCGTAATAACTTTTAAATCCGAGAAGTAAATTGCATTAAGTGATGATGTTATACGAAGTTCTTTTTTGCCATATGCAACATCGAGTATGAATAAGAATACATCACTACAAAAATGTTGAACCTCGCCAACTTTATGGAAAGTATCTCCTTGCCTAATTACTTGCTAAGTGACCGCCAGTGCGGCTTTCGCAGTGACCGCAGTACTGAAGACCTTTTTGCATTGCTATCAGGGAGGTAGGATAGCTCTGTTCACCAAATGAAAATGGTGATGAAAACAAAGCTACCACTCTAGGGGTCTTTAGTGCGTTTCATAAAGTCTGAGACCAGTCTCTCAGTTTTAAACTTGCTGTTTTCGGTTTCGCTAATCATTTCTATCGATCCAAAAGAGCTTTCTTTACATTCACTAGATTTGTATCGATTTTTAAAAGCTCAGCTTACAGGTGATGAACAGCTGTGAGCTGTCAAAGTCAGCATATGTTTCTGCAAGTGTTGTGCAAAATATTTCCGCCTTTTTGATCATCGTTTTGCTATTCGTGTTAAACTTGCAAATTTTATTATTTTCATTAAAAGTTTTGTTATATACTAACGCCAAGGTATGTATTATATAAAAAACTGTATTGTGATCTGTGTATACTTATGTTATTTATAAAACATAATCGTGTTTAAGTGTATTAGCAACTCGCCCATTGTAACGTACACTTGTCTTTCGTGGAGTAGAACTTATAAAATTCACCTGCATTCAGTGTAATTGTAAATTTTCCTATATGTGTAAACCATTGTGTGTCCAAAATGTCCAAAAATCAAAATACTTTGCGAGAAGGAAACGGCGCACCTGAGTCGCAGGGAAATTGAAAATACTAAGAGCCAAATATTAACCCATTTTCGGCCACTGTTCGTACTTGCGAACAGTAAATTTACTGAATTATATTGCCAAGTTACACAGTTTTGTACATTTATTTGTAAAAATTTTATGTTTCCATTATTTAATATAAAGTCTTAATTTTAATTAGCCGTTATAAAAAAGTCTAAAGTGTGTTTTTTGTTTTGCCTGCAGGGATATTTTTGGGGACCCTTTTTAGGTATATTTTTATATAACTCCAAAAAAAACATAAATTGTTAAAAAATACTAAAAATAAATATAGGTAATTTAGCTAAATAATTTAAATGACCAAACATAAATAAAAGGTCTAAATAAAAATTAATATTTCTACTAAATTATAGCCCTTTGTTTCACTGTTCGCAAGCGCGAACATTGGCTGCAATTTGGAGAATAGGCTTCATTGATACAATGTTTTTTTAAAGTGTATTTTTATGTAACAAAACATACAATTAACGGTAAATGCAAGATGCTTTAAGTTTCAAATTCACAATTTCTGTTGCTAAGTGATTTGTTTTGTTTTGATTTTACAAGTAGACTACAGTTAAGTTAAAACAAGGACCTCTCACCAATTCAATTGTTTGAAAAGTTCTTTGATGAAAAATGTTTGATTTTATTATCATGCAGTCAAACACGTATGCGCATCAAGTACTTATTTTTAATAATATGGACTTAAAGCATTTTCTTGGAATACTGATTTTGTGAAAAGATCCATTTCTAGGAAATTCAATTTTCAGGCAAACTATGCCAAGAAACAAATTGAAAGATAAATTAACAACAGCAACAACAAATTAAGAGATTAATTAACACTCTCTTCATTTTAAAAACAATAATAACTTGGATAAAGATGATAAGCTGTCAAAGGTTAGGAACCCTATTTCTTCTAATTATATGGCTTTTAAAAATGGTAGTGTCAATTTCGTTCGCCCGTTGTTGGTCTTACCAACAAGATATATATACAATTTGGTGTATGGAGTGAACTACCATGAACAAATTCTCCCATACTTTGGTCGTCAGTGGTGGAAAATGTATATCCGGAATAAACCAATTCGTTTTGAGTACAAGATTTGTTGTTTGGGTTCGAGTTTTGGTATTGTATACCATATTCTGGTTCGGGTGACAACTACGATCGTCAAATTGGCTTGGGTGCAGACGTGGTTTTAAGATTATTTGAATGTGTAAAAGATCCCATTATCTTTCAAAATATTTAGACAACTTTTTTACATCATATTATTGATGCCTTTTAAGTGAAAAAAGATTTTGCGATACAGGAACCGTTCGAATCAAACGAGTTGCAAAAGCCCCACTACGCACAGGAAAGCAGCTGAAGTGGGGAGAAAGTGACTATCAATATATAGAAAAAATTCTTTATTGGTTTGTCGTTGGGCAGATAACGAAAAGGTAACGGTTGTCAGTAATTTCGAACAAATTGAACCGATCCGCAACGTGAAGCAATGGAAAAAGGAAGTAAAAAAATACGAAATGGGATGGGGGGCGTAGACCTTCACGACAATGACGTCTCAAATTACCGAATAAATATAAGATCAAAGAAGTGCTATTGGTCTTTATTTATTTCTGTTCTAAGCTCATCAGTCAGTAATGCTTGGAAATTGCACTGCTTCTTGAACCGAGAAAAACATGCTATCTCAAAAAGAATTTAGAGTAAGCATAAGCAAAGCTTTGCTACTTAGTTCTCAAACAGATGATGAAACCGTGCGGCAAAAGCGTTAGTTATGAATGGCCAAATTTTGTAGGGGAGTATATTCTAATAGTTCAGCCACAAGGGAAATCTCGCAGCTGACAAATTAAAGGATCTGGCAAACCAATCAAATGCAACGTGAATTTGCATCCACAATGTTTTGACAAATTTTATTTAAAATAAGTCATTACTATTTTAATATCTTAATAAATGTATATTAAAATATTGCTTATTTGTTATTAACTTATTTTAACATTTTAGAAATTTATTTACATTGAAAATTCATGTCAAATACCAGCCAGTGTTCGCACTTGCGAACACCCATTTCCGGGACTCATGGACTATGTAGCGCCAAACCAATAACAGATTTGGATTCAGAAGACCCAAATTACTATAAAAAGAGTATACATTTTTAAAAATATAACGTTTGAATTTTCTTGGCCGAATATGGGTTAAATATTGTACCAACATATGTGAACACATTGATTATTGATCACCAATTTCACATGACCATGCTTGATGGTAAAACTTTCAGTGTCATTTCAGAATCTTCTTCGGAAATATGCGGAATCTGCAACGCAACACCGAAAAATATGAATGACTTAAATTTGGTGAAGAGCTTTTCAATTAAAGTGAACCTCTTTCAATATGGGCTATCCAGTCTCTACGCCTGGATAAGGTTTTTCGAATGTATTTTGCACATATCCTATAGAATACCAATAAAAAAGTGGCAAACTCATGGTGCTGACAAGGATATTGTTGGACAAAATAAAACAAATATACAGCAGAAACTACGAGAAGGAATGCATTTGTTGGTCGACATACCAATGGCTGTTACTGGAAATACCAACAACGGAAATACGGCAAGAAGGTTCTTTCAGCAACCAGATTTAGCCGCTCGTATAACTGGAGTGAACGAAAATTTAATATATCGATTCAGCGTCGTCTTACGAGCACTTGCGTGTGGATACGATATAAACACGGAGGCATTCAGACTTTACGCAATGGAAACTGCCGAAATTTTCGTTAGTTTATACCCTTGGTTTTACATGCCCTCGTCTGTTCACAGAATTTTAATTCATGGAGCAGACATAATCAATCATTTTTCGCTTCCAATTGGTATGATGTCCGAGGAAGCGCTTGAAGCCAGAAATAAAGATTATCGGAACATCCGTGAAAATAATACCAGAAAAAATTACAGGAAAAATACAATGGAAGATATAATTAACGCTCTTTTTGTTTCTTCTGATCCCTTAATATCTTCATTGTCCAACGGCTCATCAATTTCCTATTCCAGAAATATTAGTTTCGATAAGGAAGTTAAAAGTTTGCTTATAATGCATCATTTTGAAGATGATTTCTCTGAATCTGATACTGAAGAATCTGATTAATGTTTCTCAGGGACTGAAACCCTGAAAAAATTGGGTTCGGGTTCAGGTTCATGTTAATCAAAATATAAAGTTTGGGTTCAGGTTCGGTCCAGGGTTCAGGTTCGGGTTCAAAATTTAAAAAAAAAGTACAATATCATATATTTATTTTTCAAAAAATTTTCATTTAATTTAATAATTCCTCATTTAACCCTTTGCATTTGAGGGCTCCGGAGCGGAGCCATTTAAAATTTATCTTCAAACTCGAGGGCTCCGCTATGGAGACAATGCAAATAATTTTCAGTTCATAACATTAGGACAAAAACAAATCGTAATAACTTCATTTATTTATTTATATTATTTATTATTTATTTATTTATTATTATATTTATTTATTATATATTATAACATTTGTATCTATAATTAATTAAAAAAGATTTAAAATACAACTATGACTTTTCTTTTTATGCGCATATCATTTACTTATATGTGAATATGGTTTTTCTATTGAAATTTATTCGAGTTGCTGGTATTATGAGTGAAAAAAAGCTTCGAGTGCAAAGGGTTAAATTTGATGTGGTGATAAATAAAATTTCAAAGCTGAAAAAGCCTTTTCTACGCTTACTTGCATTGCAGGAACTGCGAAGATGATCTTGGCCACCTGATATAATAATGGTGTTTGCATTTTATATTGCTCCCAAAATCTTAAAATATTTTTTCTTTTCCCAGCCTTGAATAATTTTCGTATATTTTCATCTCATTTTTAACTGAACTATCAATTGAAGAGGTAGCATTTATATTTGACGAATTAATTTGAGAAAACTTTTCTTTCTTCTTTAAAACTTGTTCAAGAATATCCTCATCTTCTCCTGAAGAACTAGAAATTTCTGTTCTTATAAAATTTTCTTTGTAGTTTTATTTGTAGTTCAAAATATTTTCTCTTTAAAATATTTATATAATAAAGAGAAAGTACTTGACATGAAATATTTAAAAAATGGATGATTGCTTGTAAGACATTTAAGCTATGCTTGCGCAGCCCTCTATTAAGTACACAGAATATTTTTATGTACAAAAATAATTTTTTGAAATTTATGAACCCGAATCTATATGAGTTTTGGGGTTCAATGGGGTTCGGATTCATGGTTATAAAAGCACCGAACCTGAACCCATTTCGGTTCGGGTTCGGTTTCAGTCCCTGATATTTCTTTTATAATATGGTTTCTCTTTGAGTTGACAATTTTTTTTTTATTTTATATATGAATATATGGTGTAAAATGTTCATTGAATTAAAAACAAAATAAAAAATTGAAAAAAAATTATAAATAAAAAATTTAAAATTAAAAAAAAAATTAAAAATAAAAGAAAAAAATTAAATTTTTTTTTTCCCCAAAATTGTTTCATTTTTTTCTGAATTGAGAAAAAAAATTTTGAAGATATCTTCTTTACTTTGGAAGCTATGAATAAAATGCCGCTAGCGAAGCCAAATTGGCCACAGTGCGTTGTGATGATTTAATCTTGAAGAAACCACATGTTAGTCAAGCCCAAAGCTTGCCGTTGTGGCGGTAAAAGGTTTTCGTAATTTCACGATATCGCTCCCCATTGACAGTTACCGGTACGCTGCTGATGATTACGTCCCGTCTGTGGCCTGTTTTCTCCGGGGAATATGGAGTTCGATCTAGCTCTGAGTGGCCTGGCGCGTGCTATAGGCAGGGAATGGTTGGTAGTGTGTGGTGAATGGTCATTGTGCCACGTATGCTATCGGAGACTTGTCTCTGTAGATGTGCGTGGCAGGCATTTACTGGCGTTCTCAAGGTCTGACCAGAAATGCCCTAATCTGGTACTACGGGCATCAGGAGCCCCCGGTTTGCTTGTGCTCCCTGCATCCAGGGAGTGAGACAAATCGGCCTGATGGTTTTGGTGGGGCCCCTCAGGGAGTACACGTAGTGGCAGTGGGTAGTAGTTTAACCTCCTCAACAAGGGGGGTTGTTGCTATCCAGGAAATGGTGTTGACGAAATTCTTAACCCAATGTCCATGGGCGGTGTGTCATTGGAGGGTACCGGCTTTGGGTGGCGTTGGTTGGACGCTTAAATTCAACCACCGCTCCGGCAACGGGCGGCGTGTGGTGAGTTCTCTGAACAGGTACGCACGATAAACCCAAATAGAGGTTTTGAAAATAACTCTTTAGCATAAGTAGCGTAATGCTGTAGTAAATGCTTTTAAAGCTTTTGGGGCAATATATATAAAATTGTTGCTGATATTTTGCATTTAAAAACTTTCAAAAATTTACTTACATTATGGTATTTGAAATTCGTTATAAGCCCATGCAACCCTTTTTTTTTTCTTCTTAACCACTTAATTTTAAATAATACACTCTGCTCTGCTTTCTAAAACTCACTAAAATGTTTGATTTATAACCTCTGGTTTTTTTTTCAGACAACAACCGCATAAACTTTAAACAAATAAACGGAAAATATGTTGGAAAAAATAAGCCACTTAAAGTGCCAGTAGTCAACATAGAAAAAATACCTCCAAAAGAAATTTGGAGAATATGTAAATTCGCCAAAGTAAACGGAAGGAAGTAACATACAAGAGAATTAAACGGAAACATATGCAAAACACACGTTACCTTTTGCTAACCAAATTTGAAAATCAACTCAATAAATCTTCATTTTCTTATCAATACGCGTAGTAATAAAGAATTTGCTTTTTCTTCTCGGTATTGTTATTAAAGAGTTTTAACACTTGATGACTTTATTTTCAATAGGAAAAAAACCCTTTGATTGTTTATTTTTTTTTTTTTTTTGCTGAAATATGATCTTTCAAGCAATTATTTAACAATTTTCATAAATTGCATTAAAGAGACAGTCACAACCAGCAGCAGCAAGCATTACAACATATTTTGCGCTCGTGTCATTTACCCCCTCAGATTTTTTTAATTTTTCTTTTTGCAGATCTAAAAACCAAAAAACACCGGGTTTTTCATAAATAACCATAACAATTTCCTTAATGTGATCCTATGTAATGCATGTATGGAACTGAAATATGATATATTTCTAACATCCTTTTTTTGCGACCTTTTTAATGCATATTCATAAGTGGTAAATGGCAAAATAGTAAAATATTTATTGATATTGAATGTTAGAAATGGAAAAACTTTTAATCCTTTTAGTGTTTGTTTTTTGTACAAGCGAATGTCATGCCATGTTTACTTCATGCCTCATTAGTAACAGATCATCGAAAAAAGGGTGCAATTTTTTCTAGATTTTTATTGTGATGTTTCAGAGAATTTTTTTTTTTGTTTTTTTTTCTTTGTTTTTTGGGTAAAAAATTACCCAAAAAATGTTGCAATATTTTTTTATTTTTTTTAAATAACTTTTATGCCTCATAAATTATAAAAAACAATTCTTGTTTCGTATTGTTTTAGAGTGACTTTTATTCTTCTAACTTTTAGGTTTTCATTTAATGTTATTATTGTATTACAATTTCTCTATATAAACTTGTGTTAGAACTCATTAGGTTATATTGTTTGCTGTTGTTTCACTATTATTTTTAAACCCTTAAATATTTTCCAATTATTTATAGCAAATTTTAGGTTTTTTTTATTGTTATGATTTGCCCTAAAGAAATAATAGAAAAAACTAAAAAAGAGAGAGTTAACAAGTTAATTCGTTACGCCTTTTCATTACTTTCACTTGAATTATACTTGACCATTAGCAACGGGCACTTCTGTGGGTCCATTATAGATTACACGCACAACCCTTTTCTTATGGTTTTTTTGTGACTCTTTGAAAATAGTTTACGTTGGGTGTTGACGATGTGTGCTCATCGTTGTAACAAACAAATGAACCACAGGAAAACTATTTATGGGTTTTAAATGAATTTAATGGCATTCTTTGATTTAGAAGAGTCTTCTGTTATATAACCGCACCATTTGATACAGAATAATAAACAATAAAGAAAACCAGTACTCAAGGAAAAAGTAATCAAAAGAATTATTTTTAAATTACAGAAAGTTAAGGGCAGTTAAGACTGTAGGCCTTTAAAAATAGTATAAAATTCTATATGATTGTCTTAAAAAAAGTTATATATGTATATATGGGCAATTTCAAAAATTTTCGACATTTTGATATTTTTTTTTTTTTTGAATTTTTTTTTTTTGATGACACGAATGACGCTTTGGTCATGTGAAGGGTGATATTTTAGCATAGCAAAACAGTTCGCGTTAATCATTTATTGCAAACGGCGCGAAAGTTATGGAGGTTTTAAGTTTTAAATTTCTTTAAAAAAATTTAAAGTTAAATTTATTGGTTTATTTTAATAAATATTGTATGGATGCATGATGCATGCATTTCAAATTCATCAGTGCATTCCAAATTCATCAATGCACTGATAAAATACATAAAAAAATATCAATTATAATTAAAATTCCTTAACATTTAAAAACGCGAATTTTTGAAAAAATATGAATGTTTCACCGATTTTTATAATATGTGTTTATATAACGCATAACTAATTTACAGAAAAACAATATTTTGACTTGCAAATTTAAAAAATAAAAAAAAAAATTATATAAGAATTATTTCTGAGGTTAGGATTTTTTTTTGATCTGTAAAATTTAAAATCATGAAAATTTTTTAATGCCTATTCGGTTTTATTATCAAGCTTAAAAAAACCTTTCATTTGGTGTCAATCGCGGCGGAATCCATACATAACTGCAGATGTCACAAAGCAAAATGTGTTTGAAGAAAAATGCCACTGTACCCTCTAAATATGGACCGATTTCAAATGTATTTATATATGATCTTTAGTTCACCGCCGCACTTCATTTCCAATACTTTAAATTGATTTTAAAATACGGATTAATTAAAAAAAACGCGAAACAAAATCATGAAATTTCGCAAAAGTTTTATTTTCTTTATAAAATTTTTGCGTTTCAAAATATTTTAACGCCTTCTTGACGTTGAGGTGCCATTTATTAAGAAGTTTAGATCACGCAATACATAAACCAGTTTTAAATAAGATTGCAAATGTCAGGTGCGAAAAACTGTCATTTTTGAAAAATTTACGCCAATTCTATAAAAGTTTGAGGTCATCGTTCTCAGCAACTAGCAGCCTGACATCGACGTGATATGGCGCAAATTTTAGCAAATTATACCATCTTTTAAATACTGTTGACGAAATGCAATTTTCTTGAACGGCGCAAAAACGCTATAGAAAAAACTGCGAAAGATGAAAAATCGGAAAATTTTGGTTTCAAAAATGAACCGCTGTACAACTTTTTCCCAAATAGTAGTATGGGCGTAACTTTTATAGTGTAAATATCTACTAAGTCTAGTGACTTTATTTTATATCAGTGGGCATCGGAAGTTTAAAACTAAAAGTAGAAAAGTGATGAAATATGAAAAAACTCTTGTAAGTTTCAAGCCTGTTTTTGAGTTTTTCAATATTTGAGTGCCCATAACTTTTAGAGATAAAGAACTGATGGTCTGAAATTTTGAATTTCCCTGTTTTCTAATGTGGCCCACCATTCCCCTTTTGACCGTTTTGGTCAATTCGAAAAACTGGGGAAATAATAAGCATCTGAACTCAGTTTCAACAAATGTTGAAAATTTTTGAAATTGCCCATATATATGTGTATATAGTGGTTATAACGCTCGCACAAAAACTCAAACGGTCTAGGTTCAAATCCCAGCAAAGGTTAAAAATGAAAAAGTTAATTTAAGGGTTTTTGAAAATTATAATTTAAAAAATAAGAGTTTCCCCTTCAAGAAGACCATCTACAAGGAAATCACTCCCCGACATTCCACTCTATTCCACCTTAACAAATGTCAATAAAAAATGAATGATCAGGAGAAAAACGCCACCTATTGGGAAGTAGTAGATAACAGCTAAACCTGCTGTTGTCATTCAAGGGTGAAGGTATAACTCTGGCCTTTGAATGACCAATTCACAATTTTCATTCCTAAGGCGCTTAAATATAATTTAAGAAAAAAAAAGATGTGCTCTGTGAGAGATACGAGTTGTACGTAAGATTATGCGATTATTCGGAATTAATGCCCTTATTTAATCACTGTATTTCCCGTGAAAGTAGCGATAGAACAGAAAAACGCACGCCACATTGCGCCGATGCTCCAACGAATTGATAGAGTTCGATACTCTACCGTCGTCCTTTCATGTAGGCTGTCAAGAATCCTATTTTGACTTTTTTTATTATTAAGACTAATACTCGGGGGTAAACCCCTACTCATGTAGTGCATTGTATTGGATATATAATTATAAGCCTTTTTATTGACGAGACAAGTTGCTGTCAATTTGACCACTCGAAGGCCAGTATTATACCCTCACCCTTGAATGATCAAAAGCAATTGGCCCATCTGTCGGTGGATGTTGATTGTGCGTGGTAAGCGTCTTCACTAAGTAGGTTAGCTGTTATCTTCCCAGAAGGTGGTGATGTATTCCTGATCATTAGATTCAAAGGTGGAATAGACTGAAATGTCAGGTAGCGGTGTCTTGAAGATGAACATGGAGGGAGGGGGCCTCTTACTTTAAAATTATAATTTTTTGAAAATCGAACATTTTTTTTTTCATTTTTCTTCATCGCTGGCTTTTGAACCTGAACTTAGAATTACCAGCTCAGATATGAAACTTGTATTTCATCTTCGGTCGAATTCAGGTCTTGTAAATACTGAGAAGGTCAGATGGAATATAGTATTTCTTGCAGTGTTTTAAGAATCCGAAACACTTGAACTCTTCTTTCGACATTCGAAAAATGTGATCTCTACAACGAACATCACAGTAAGTTATGGTCAAACATCAAGGGCATCTGCCTCCTTAATATTTACACTACCAATAGTTACAGATGATAAGATTGCATCATCACCACAACGCATATGCGTGATAAACCAGCATTGAGTCTTGCGCGCATTTTCTCGACCCCACTTGGATATTATTTTTAAATCATTCGTGAGTGTGCCATTCATATTCCGCTTTCTCACCTCAAACTCTAAAAGGCTCGACCTACAATCAAATGAATATGAATGACAAATGTTGCTCTTATCTGCGGAAGAGTAGATAAGATTGGAAGTTGATATAAGAGGATCGTTTAGAAAAGTTAGGATTAGTGTAGGGGACAGAACAAAGCCTGGCGGTACTTCCAAATGTAATCTGAGCTCTTTGTTCCGTCAGAAACGCTTTAATTAGATCAAAGTTAACTAATGAATGAATTTTTTGGTAATCAAAAATCTAATTTCATATATATTATTTTTTAATTTCGAATAACTCGATTACATACACATAATATATAGGCCCATTGTTACAACTTGCCTGTAGTTAATAGAGATAGAGAATAAGTCCGCTAAGGATGCAACTCATACATTATTTTAGGGATTTATAGTTATAAAAACTGCTCATGTGTACCGTCTTCCATTGGTGTGCTTCAAAATAACTTTTATCTTGACCAAATGCGGTTTGTGGGGTGAACCACAGATCCAGTTAGCACCCTCGAGATATTTTGATGCCACATGCTCGCTGCCAACTTTCTAAGTGAAAATTAAACGATTATGCACAACGTGACTACATAGAATGTACTCGTATATTCAATTCGCATATATCCAGTTCATATTTTGGCCAAATCTGCTGAATATGAATGTCGTCAGACAGGTCCACGTTTGACCCGAAATCCGAGGGTATTTTATGTAAATCTTCCCTCTGACAAGTCACATTGTTGGGCAGACCTGTTCTGCCACATTAACACATTAAGTATAGGAGTATACTTAACAATATTGGAATATTTTTATTGGAATATTATAAAAAAATATATTTTTGGTGAGTATGAACAACAAAATTTTTTGATTAGATAAGATACCAAATTGGTTCCTTAAGACTAAAAGCATTTGTCATAAAAACAAAAAAAATAAAAATATTTAAATGTAACAGATTTTCTTTGTATTCAGCTCAGAACCTACAGCAACATTATTAATACCTCAAAAACCTACAATTTGTTTTCAGCTTTTCAACCCACTTGTGTTTTTGATCTGCATACTTATTAAACTCCCCAGTTTTATTTCCCAAATAACATACAAAAAAAAAAACGACTCAGACAATCAAAAACAGTAATAATAACCTCAAACCTATTAGCTTTGAAAGTTGCAAAGCAAGAAAACTTTAAAATACTTCATAAATTTCACGCAGAGAAGGGGTAATAGCTTTCAAACAATAAATGTCCGCAAAAACCATTGACACGGCAGCCAACAAATATTTATTTGAATGAAAAGGACTCTAAATATTGTATGATGAGTGAATGAATGTAAATTTAAAATGAACGCAAATATAACGATAAGTCATTACAAATGTAGACACGTAGGTTAGCAAACACCAAACACCCCCCTGCTTTCTGTCTTGACTAGAACTCCCCTCCTAACGAAATACAAATACGAGAATAAAATGAAAATGTATAGAGGCTGCAGTCAACAATGGCCAGGCGGGAAATTACTAAAACTGTAAGCATCAATGATTTTCGCGTCCCATGCCATGCAATATTAAAATGCGAGAGTTGCTTGGGAAATTAAAAACTGGAATCATAAAATTAAAGTCCAATTATTTGAGTGAAGGCTACCGGAAAGAAGTTGGACAAGGCTCAACTCAAGAAAGTACAGAGAACTTATTGTATAGGAGCAGCGGAGCAGTGAAAATCTACCCGCCCAAGGGTATCCAGTCTATTTTACCAGAAACGAATGATCAGAAGTACAGCGCAACCTTTTGGGAAGATAACAGCTAACCTAATTAGTGAAGACGGTCACCACTCACTATCAACATCCACCAACAAATGGGCCAATTTCTGTTGATCATTCAAGGGTCAATGTATAACACTAGCCTTTTTATGATCAGAAAAAAATCGGAAAATGTAAGTCAATCAAACGATAAATATCTTCAAAGCAGTAACACTTTGTAGTCGGTACTGAGCTTTGGCTACATTAACTTAAGGCCCCTGAAGAAAATGCGGACGGGATAACAGTAAGTGTTGGTTGGTTGGAGTGCTTCAACAACGTTTTTAAAAATAGCACAGCAATGCTGACCACGATAGGAATAAGTAGATATGAGAGTTCGTCAGATTAGAGTATCTGAGGATATTTTTCGAATCAAAATCATATATCTTCATAATATCCTGTATAAACTTCAAACCGAGAGCATCATGACGATGTTTAAGGAGGTGAACTGTAAAGAAAGTGCTCAATTGTCTTCTTTTCTTTCTCATTAGAACAGCTGCGATATTGAGCTTTGTACTGAGTACTCATCCGGCGTGTACCATCTTTGTTAATTTCGACTTCTGAACTGACAATACTTCCATACATTAAATTAAATTGAAGCCATCAAAAGGGTACCAAATACATGGATTTGAGATATTGGTTCTAAATTATTATATAACTGAGTAAAAAACAAAACAGGCCAACTGTATATACATACACATATATTTGGGCATTACAACCCTGTTTCAAGGTTATAAAGGGTGTCCCAACTAGAACGCAATTTTTAAATTTTAAATAAAACACAGATATTTAAAAAAAAAAAATCGTGCAACTTTATTATATCGTAAAGTAGACAGAATGAGGTTATGTTTGGAACAAGATATCGTGCAGATGGCCGCCGCGGCTTTGCTGGCACACACGCGATCTTTTAATGAAATTTTCAATGACGGCCAATTCTGGTCTCCAAAACGCGAAATAACACGACCGGGAAATGACTGATCTAACAATTGAATTGTTTCTCTGGCTGTATGACATGTGGCGCCGTCTTGTTGAAACCACATGCCCTCCACATTCATTTCTTCTATTATAGGCAAGACAAAACTGGTTATCATTTCACGATACCGAACACCATTGACTGCTTGCGCTTGACCTGCCTCATTTTCATAAAAAAAAGGTCCAATGATTCCTCCAGCACAAAAACCACACCACACAGTGACACGTTGAGGATGCATTTGCTTCTCGTGAATCACCCGAGGATTTTACTCACCCCAAATGCGACAATTCTGTCTATTGACGAAGCCATCAAGATGGAAATGGGCCTCGTCACTGAAGATGATTTTATCGGCAAAATCAGCATTTTCATGTTGTCTCTCCAATACCCAATTAACGAACTCCCTTCGCTGTCCATGGCCAGCTGGCTTCAGTTCCTGAGTCAATTGAACTTTGTATGCATGAAGATGCAAATCTTTCGTCAAAATTCGCTGAGCTCGGTGTCGAAATGAGGTGGATGGAGTTTGAGCGACATCATCACGTACAGCTGCGACATTTTCGGTCGATCGACCTGGTCGAAGGCGCGTTGTTGTCTTTACATCACTAACAGACCCAGTTTCGGTAAATTTATCCATTAATCTCTTTACAGTTGACTCTTTTTGAGCATTATTGTCAACCCAAATTGATCGCAATTTGCGAACTGTAGCCGCTAAACTTTCACCATTTTGGTAAAACAATTTCACAATGAGAATGCGTTGTTCATTCGTGTAGCGCTCCATTTTTACTAACCTCGTACCTTCTACTAGCAAACAATAACAATTGTTCAAATGTCAAACAATGACACTTCGAATCGCGCCAAATTTAAAAATTGCGTTCTAGTTGGGACACTCTTTAACTTAGGTTCTCGCATCAATCATGTTGTGCGTGTTAATTTTTATCCATGAGTTCCGGGACCTACAGTTTAACGCCGTTTCCAAACGACAGACTTGAGAAGCTTGTTCATGACCATGAGTTACTCTCAAATATTTTTTCATATTTCTATTATTTTTCAAGATGTAAGCCAACACACTAACCTCTACACCACTGCGACCACTACAAGCTAACCACTTGGTGTATAATTTTCGTAAAAAAATATTTCAAGCGAATAAAACTCTAAAATAAATTTTAACTCTTTGCAATACAGATGGCACTGCAAAAGTACCATTTACTCAGATTTCTAACCATACTTAAACTGCCACCCTCGTAGCTTTGAATTGACAGAAGTTTGGAGATTTCTGTGGCATTGCTTAAGTTAGCCATTCATCTAATTTGAATGTTAGCTTCTCTTTGCTTACATAATACACATGATGAACATGTGTAAACAGTATGTCCTTTGCCTAAAGCCAGAGTTGGGGGCATAAGAGTATAATTTGTCCCTTTGTTGCATTCAAGTGGAAAGAGAGCATTTGACAGGGGGAGGCTTTCAATACAAAGCAAAAGTGTTTTGTTGAGCAGGGTAATGGTCAAAAAATGGCCTTCAGAGACCATTTACCATCACTAGACTTGTACGAGTATAAAAACATAATATTTCTCATATTAAAAGTGGTACAGAAGTGCCAAAGTACGAGTATATTGCATGTGTTTTTATGTTAAGAGTCCTTGTGATGAGTTGGAGAAAACAAAAAACAAAACAAAAAACCAGAAAAAAATGATTATTCGTACAGCTTCATTGTTTGAAATGAGTGGCATACAAACAATAAATAAAATTAAAATGATGCAAACAATGGTTTTTAGCCAAAATTGCAAAAAAAAAAAATGAAAATAAAAGTAGAAAAGAACTCGAATTTTTTTTTTTTGGTAACACATAAACAAGTGTTTTGTAGTGAAATATACGAAATTTTTTATTCCTTCTCTTTTGAAAGGTAGTGGTCATGAAACACGTAATGACCTTAAATGTCTAATGGCCAGTAGAAAAATGTGAATAACTCTACCTACTGCCCGCTCTCTTTTAAGTTTTCAACCAAATTAAAAAAGAAATTGTTTGTAACAGGCCAAAATGAGTTCATTATTTCGCACCCTTTTTTTGTTTCGTAAAGCAAAAATGTAAAAAAATGCTGCACTATGATTATGTATGTGCCCAGGCAAATAAAGAAAATCGCGTTTTACTTTATTTTTTATTATTTTCGTTACTCCTTTTGGCCAGCAAAATTATTTTGTTCGACATCCGTTTCAATAATACAACAGAACTTCTTTTGGCTGTTCCGAATCTTTTGCTTATTTTTTTTTTCACATTTTTGCACATGAAGCGTATCCTTTTTTAATTAAAATGTTGACAGGCTGACTGTCTGAATTTGAATAGCCAGCCAGTCATTCATTTGTAGTTCTCATTCTGCTTTTGTTTTTTGCATTTGTGCTGTCAATAAATGTGACTTGCACGGTTTTTACTTTCAGAGAATAAGTGATTTTTTATATACATTTCAGTTAAACGATTATTTCTTCTATTTTTAGTATTTTTATTTCGTCGAACTCAAAAAAAAGGACTCAATGTGTACTTTTTCCATAATGGAAATGTCAGTTGATTTTATTTTTTTGCGTTTTTCTTTATATTTCTGTTACTTCGTGCCACATTCTTTTGTTTTAATAGAAAATTTACATGTTTTTTATGAGTTTTATTAAAAAAAAAAGAAAAGAAAAACGAAAAAAAAAAATAATAATATTCCACGGTTTTCATTAAAATTTTTTACAATTGAAAGAATTTTTACTTAAAAAAGTATTACAAAAACAAATTGAAAAATTAAAAGAAAAAAAAAACATTTTTTTTAATTAATTTGCTTAATATTTAAAAGAAAGCGTTATTTTTAAAAACCAAATAATTCGCACTACAAGTAAGGAAATTTCTATAAAGAAAAATTCCTTGATTTAAAGAAAATAATTTGGCAACATAATTCACTTTTAACTGATTTCGCATAATCGCATATTTTTTTCGGACTACTTGTAACTCCGTAAGAGCACACCTATTTAAAGTTGATTGTCCAGTGAATCGCACAATGTATAATAGAGAGCATTCGTTCTTTAGTCGCACCGCTCGTTTATGGAACAATCTTCCAGCGAATGTTTTTCCTTTCAATTACGATATCAGTGGGTTTAAATCAAATGTCCACAAGCACTACTCCCTTTTCCTCCTTCCCCTAACCTATTTTACTAGACCAGCACAATGTACTGCATAAGTAGGGGTAGTCCCCTGAGGGCTGCTCTTAATATTAGAAACAACAAACAACCACCAATGATGACTTTTCTTTTATTTATTGACCCGATCCAATACATAAATTCTTCCAGGCTGCTTAGTAGTATTTTTCCGCAGATATACTCCCGTCTGGAGGAGGTAACCTCTTATTTGTTTATGATTATAAATTATGAAAAAACTACAAATTTAATTTTTCATTTTTCTTTTTTGCTGGGAGTTGAACCTGGGCTGTTTAAGTTTTTGTGCGAACGCTCTAACCACTATAACATGTACTTCCCCCCCCGCTCCCTTCACCACAGGGATGTGCGTTAAAAGTTCGTTATGTAGCAAGAAATTTAGCATAATCATAAAATTAGTCGACTATAGATAACAGGACTGCCTCTATGAAATCGCAAATGTAGCATACCACATGAAATAAAAATATTCATTGCAGTTAAATTTGATCTAATTAAAGCGTTTCTGACGAAACAAAAATTAAATAAAAAATTTGATCACACCTTTCCTGGGGCTCGAACCCGAGCCTTCAGCATCTAATATGAAATAAAAATAGTTTTTGACTTTTGGTACTACCTACATATACTTCTGCTTATTAATTTTTTAAATTCCACTAACTTACATTCTTATAATCATCGTTTTGTAGCTGGACTAGCAGAAGCAACCGAACTTTAGTGGCTTTGACAACTGACAACAATTTTGTAGTTGCTGGACGAAACAACTTTTGGTTTACAAACAGTATGTGTTTTAGTTTCTATCTGTAACATTAGGCGACTGACAACTTAACCGAATTTCAGTTAATAGCTATATTCAAACAATTAGGTTTGTATTTTACATTACAATTCCTACATTCCTACAACTTGGGAACTAGTTCATCAAGAACGGTTTCCTCATTAAGGCCGACTTAGCATTGTGTGCTAAAGAAATAAAATGCAGCATTAATTGGGGTGCTACATTTAAATTTAGTAGGGCTGCATGGTCTAAGCAACTGAGGTTTATTTAGAGTCTTCTTTGAGCTCTACACAATTTATCGTACGAGTATCGGGTATGTTCTGAAAAACGAAACCGAAGAGAATTGAAATCAAGTGTTTGCTCAAAGACAATGTCAAAAACAAACAAACTTTACTGCATCAATAAGTTGAAAGCGTTAATGACCATAGAAGTTATGTTAATGCTCATTAGTGGAATGAATAAGAAAGTATATCAGCACTAGTGATTTGAAATTTTATTCGATTAAAATTTCACTCGTTTTCAGTTAATGGAACATACACACATACATAACTGGCCATTACAACCCTGTTTCAGAATTACGGCCTAGCTCCTCGCTCCTCCTTTATTTGCCTGAGACCTACAGTTTAAGGTCGACTCCGAACGAGAGACTTGAGAAGCTTGTTCATGGCAACCAATTACTCCCAGAGCTTTTGCCAGAAGACTGCTAAGAAGTAGTAACCGAAAGAAAGATTTTACTCATATTTCTTTTTTTTTCAAGATGTCAGAGCTGGGGTTTGAACCCGGTGTTCTTATCTTAGTAAGCCAACACACTAACTACTAGACCACGGCGACTATGGAACATACTCGTTATATATATATTTTTTTTATTTCTTAAAATAAAAAAATTGTCGCTATCTTTAGCTGATTAGACTCCATATCAGTTCAAAACTGTATCAAAATATTATTGCAAAAAATTTTTTTTCGGTTATGAAAAGCGTTAATGAACTTAATTGTCACGTTATTTATAGCATATGAGCAGCAAAATTGTATAAAATTTAATGTTTTAAATGCGCTTCAATTCAAAATCTCTCGAATTGAAAAAAAAAAAACAAAAAATAATTTTTTACGTTATTTTTACAATTTAAAATTCTATCAGTCTTAAAAGAAAACCATTTTTTTTTCAATTTAAAATTGTTTTCGCTCTCATGTTCATGTCAAAATGAAAACTTATTGCTTTTACAGGGTGTTTTTTAGAGGTATAGAACTTCGAATTGAAATAAAACACAAGAAAATCGTTTTAATGTCCATCAATTTGGCTTTATTGGAAGGATAATTTTATGCCATTAATGTTTAAATATGATTTCGGGCATGTGGCCGCCGCGGCTAGCTCGAATAAAGTCAATTCTACAGGTCCAATTTTCAACCACTTTTTCGAGCATATGGGGCCGTATGTTGGCAATAACGCAACGAATGTTGGCTTCCAAGTCCCCTAACGTTTCTGGTTTGTTGGCGTAGACGAGCGACTTCACATATCCCCAAAGAAAATAATCCAATGGTGTCAAATCACACGATCTTGGTGGCCAATTGACAGGTCCATTCTGCGAAATTATGCGCTCATCGAATGTTTCCTTCAATAAATCGATTGTGACGTGCGCTGTGAGGCATGTAGAGCCGTCTTGTTGGAACCACAACTCATCCACATTCATGCCATCCAATTCGGGAACAAAATAGTCGGTTATCATGGCTCTATACCGGTCTCCATTAACGGTAACTGACTCTCCAGCATTATTTCGGAAGAAGTATGGCCCAATGACTCCACCAGCCCATAGAGCACACCAAACAGTCAGTTTTTGTGGATGTAATGGCGTCTCAAGGGTCTCATGTGGATTCTCTTCACTCCAAATGCGGCAATTTTGCTTGTTGACGTAGCCATTCAACCAAAAATGAGCCTCATCACTGAACAAAATTTTGCGATGAAAATCAGCATCGAGATCAATCTCATTTTCGGCCCATACACCAAAATCACGACGCATTGCATGGTCTCGCGGCTTTAATTCTTGCACAAGCTGGATCTTGTAAGGTCGCAAGCCAAGATCTTTGCGCAAAATCTTCCATAAAGTTGATGGACAAAGCTCCAATTGCTGTGCACGGTGGCGAATCGATTCATTCGGGTTCTCTTCAACACTTTGCTCTACAGCGGCAATTGTTTCTTCGGTGCACACTGTTCGACGTCTCTACGGATGCGTATTATCACATAGAGTAAACGTAGTGCGAAAACAATCCATGGTTAACCGAATTAATTGCTCTGATGGACGATTATGTCGACCATAAAATGGACGGAGCTTGCGGTAAACTTCGCGAACTGAACCATTATTTTTGAAATAAATTTGCACGATTTGCAAGCGTTGTTCTTTTGTCAACCTATTCATGATGAAATGGCAAACCAAACTAAATATTAATCACTTGACAGCTGACAAAATGGCCGCCAGTTAGAAAGTGATGCCAACTTAAAGTTCTATACCTCAATAAAAAACACCATATACTTGAGCCAAATAATTTGAATTCATTCGGTAGCCTAAGCTGACACATGCTGTTGTCCCCACTAACAAATGATTTACTCTGGTCTCTCTCTCTCTCCCTCTTACTGTAAAATGGTTAATACGGTTTCCTAATTCTCTTACTGGCACACAGTTTTCTGTGTATAAAAACTAATTAAAATACCATCAACGTAAGAGTTCCTAAAAACAAATGTGTTTCAATGCAAATTCGAGATTCTAATTTTAAGTTATTTAAGCGAATAAATAAACGCCTAAGCAGTCATTCATTTGCGCATTTAGTCAATCACTTGATTGTAGTAAATTATGCACGTTATTCACATAAAATACTGTTGCAAATGAAATGAGAGAACACAGTGAAAAGTATAGAGATTTAAAGGTAATTAATAAATTGTATAGAGTTCAGAAGCAACCAATGTGTTTTGGATGATAAATTTATAAATGAAACTGCTATAGAGCTCCAGATATTCGTTGAGGCCAATTTGAAATTTTGTTTTTGTTTTTCTAAACCAATTCTCTGGATACCATCAACACGTACACAAAAAACCTCAAAAAAAAAAAACAAAAACAAATTCTATCAAATATTACAATCTGTTTTCGCGGATTTTGAGGTTTTTAGCCATTAAAATAGTGTGATGCTACGACTACGTAACTGTTCCCCACAGAAAAAAAAGACAAAAAAAAATAAAAGTGAAATATTTCGACTCAATTTGGTCATGGAATGGAATGATCCCTATAAACCTGTCAGCTAAAAATACTGTTAACAAACTGTGATTTATGCCAATTCAAAAAAAGCTTTTAAATGTAACGCGCAATTGTATAATTTCTGTCTTTTTTTTCTTTCTTGGCAAATTGTAATGTAATACAGGTTCAGATTACTCCCCTTTAAATAATCGAATATACCAGTATATGCAGAGTTGGAATAGGTAGTCAGTTGTAGCGAAATTCTGTCAGGGGTACAATTATTTTAGAAAGAATTGCGTTTAAACTGTCGCAGTTTGTCATATAAATCTTTGTAACTACATAAATCTTGCGTTTAAATCGCGTTTTTAGCTACAAATCAAAATGAAATTGCATTGATTTATAAAAAACAAAAACGGGAAAGCATATCGCGGTAATTTTTCTTTTATTTTTTTGGTAATGGTGGTCAACATTAATGGACAAAATTTAATTTTAAGGCATATACTCGCCAAGTGCCTTTAAAAATTCTTTTTAATTACTTGCTTTATATTTGAAATGTTGGGATTTAAATTGTTTGTGTTTCTGTATTATTTGTATAAATATTGATTAAGTCCTTTAAGTCATGTTGTCGTAAGCAAGTTTTCTTTAAAATTGTTGAAAAACTTTTAGAAAAACTAATTGAATTATGCTCAACAGGATAATGAAATATTTATTTCATTACATTTTTATTTTTTAACAATACTCGTACTCGTAGTTAACCAATATGTAAATATTTCCTTATTTATTAAATGTACGAGTTTATTCAAAACTTTTCTTTGTTTTTTTCTTTTTGTGGTAAAACTAACGTGTTGTTACAAAAATTACCACATCCTTTTCCTCTGTAACGCATGAAAAGTTTTCATAATGGTTTTCTGACAAAAACTTGAATATTTTTAAAAAATTTCCATAAGAAGAGTGAACAAGTTTAAAACTAAAATAAAAACAAACAAACGAAATCTTTAAACAAATAAAAAAAATCTGTCTTAAC
The DNA here is from genome assembly GCA_963576795.1 of Metopia argyrocephala. NCBI lineage: Eukaryota > Metazoa > Arthropoda > Insecta > Diptera > Sarcophagidae > Metopia > Metopia argyrocephala. Next base: position 101,052,005 of record OY756210.1, read on the forward strand.
CCATACAAAGCTGCAAGTTTTTTTCTTAATTGGAAGAGCAGAAGAATAAGTTTCTAAAATATTTAAAACATTAAATTTTTAACTAAAGGAAAAAAGGAAATATATTCTGCTCATTTAAAATAGAATATTAAAGAAAGACCAAAACTTTATTTCCCTCATTTTCAAATTTTTTTTTTCTTATCAATCGAAGAATTTCTTTCATAAAAATTGTCACATTTTTTTTTATTATTTCTACCAATAAAAACAATAAAAAAAATAAAAGTTCGAAAATAAATTTTATAATCATTTCTTGAGAATGAAACAATTTAATATGAGTTTTATGAACTCATATGTACAAACACATACATATGTAGTAATGGAAGGTTGTGTGAGAAATTCAGAAATTCCATTACTTGATGCTTTTAAAGCCTAATAATTTAAAATTGTAGAACAAACAGGAATAACACAATAACACCTATTCGTTGTAATTTTTTCAAGACGTAATACAGAAAAAAAAACTGTAGTCGCTGTAGTCTAGTTATTAGTGTGTTGGCTTACTAGACAAGAGCTTCGGGTCCAAATCACTGCTCTAACATTTAAAAAAAAACAGAAATATGAAAAAAATATTTCTTTTGGCGACTACCTCTTAACAGTCTTCTGGCAAGAGCACTGAAAGTAATTGATTGCCATGAATAAGCCTCTCAAATCTGTCGTTCGGAGTCGATATTAAGTTGTAGGTCCCGGTACTCATGGATAAAAATTAACACACACAACATGGGTGAAACAGGATTGTATGTAATACAGAAAATAAAACTCTTATTGCAAATAAATTTTGTTTCCATAATTGGCATTAAAGTTTGAAAATTAATTTGGGCATTTTAAATGTCCAATTCTTATATATTTATTTGAAATAAAGTTCAATCTTATTTGAAGAAATGCAAGTATCAGATAACAGCTAAACCTGCTTAGCGAAGGCACTCATCCATTACACAATCTGTTGCTGTTGATCATTCAAGGGTGCCTTTGAATGGACTATTCTCATTCCTTATAATATAATATATATGTATATATATATATATATATATATAGAATATAGGATAGCAGGTAAGGAAGTTTAACAGACGTATTAATAATAATGGGAATTCTTAAATATAGTATTTATACGTGTATACATCGCTTACAGATAGAAAGAAAAGTTGAAGACAAACAATAATGAATTAGTCAGCTGTTTGATAGGTCTTAAAAACGAATGTTATAAAGTTTTAAAACTAAATAAGGGGTGTTTTTTATTGAGGTATAGAACTTTAAGTTGGCATCACTTTCTTAACTGGCGGCCGTTTTATCAGCTGTCAAGTGATTAATATTTAGTTTGCTTTGCCATTTCATCATGAACAGGTTGACAAAAGAACAACGCTTGCAAATCGTGCAAATTTATTTCGAAAATACTGGTTCAGTTCGCGAAGTTTACCGCAAGCTCCGTCCATTTTATGGTCGACATAATCGTCCATCAGAGCAATTAATTCGGTTAACCATGGATCGTTTTCGCACTACGCACGACGCAGAGACGTCGAACAGTGCGCACCGAAGAAACAATTGCCGCTGTAGAGCAAAGTGTTGAAGAGAACCCGAATGAATCGATTCGCCACCGTGCACAGCAATTGGAGCATTGTCCATCAACTTTATGGAAGATTTTGCGCAAAGATCTTGGCTTGCGACCTTACAAGATCCAGCTTGTGCAAGAATTAAAGCCGCGAGATCATGCAATGCGTCGTGATTTTGGTGTATGGGCCGAAAATAGGATTGATCTCGATGCTGATTTTCATCCCAAAATTTTGTTCAGTGATGAGGCTCATTTTTGGTTGAATGGCTACGTCAACAAGCAAAATTGCCGCATTTGGAGTGAAGAGAATCCACATGAGACCCTTGAGACGCCATATGCTCGAAAAAGTGGTTGAAAATTGGACCTGTAGAATTGGCTTTATTCGAGCTAGCCGCGGCGGCCACATGCCCGAAATCATATTTAAACATTAATGGCATAAAATTATCCTTCCAATAAAGCCAAATTGATGGACATTGAAACGATTTTCTTGTGTTTTATTTCAATTCGAAGTTCTATACCTCTAAAAAAACACCCTGTAGTTCAGAATCCTTTTGCTTTTTTATTAAGAATCAAATATCCCTTTGGTAAGTCATATTTTAAATAAAACATTGAATTAATTTTATGAAACCAATTAATGCGTTTCATACTGACCTTTCTAAAGAAATTCTAATACAATGCAACAGCATTAGTAGAGTTAATGTGCTGGAGGCCCGAAGTTCGAGCCCCAGGAAAGGTCTGATCATTAGTAGAGGTTTACTCCTGAGTATTGGTCTCAATAAACACATGAAAAAAATATAATTCCAAATGTTAATTATAAGTTACAGTAAAATAAAGGAACATACACATGTTGTACCCCCATTAAGTCTAGCGAAGATAAGTTTATTAAAGAGATATTTCGACTTCTAAGTGTAAATAATCTTATGCAAGTACAAGAGAACTCATAATTATTTTAGAAATTGTACACCATATAATGGCTTTGAACTAAATCTTGTCAAATAAACATTTCTAACAATACGACTTAAAGATCAATCGAAGTTATCAAAAATTTCACAAACTGGTAAAATTTATCTATGTTTTAGCCAGAAGTAGACTAATGCTTAGGGGGGTGTAACCCTATGTAGCCCCAAGTATTCTAAGTTTCACATATATGTATATGATTATTCCAAGCCAAGCCAGAGTGTTGCTAAAAATAAACAAATTGTATGTCTTAAGCTTTGATCTCATTATTTGATGGAAAAACCGGTTACGCTGTTTGATGAAAAAATTTGTTTTTAAATTTCCATTGCTTTAAATTAGATTTATTAAATACCGAAATAGTACTTCATTTTAAAATTTATTTTTGAATTAATTTGGCACAAAACGAATTTGTCCATAATATACATATATTCAAAAATTAGTGGTTACGCTGTTTTCGTCAAATATTTACGAGGGGCTAGGCCGTAACCCTGAATCAGTGTAATGGATAATTCTGTATGTATGAATTTTTGTTGGGTAGAATACTCTTTGATTTTTTAAAAATTTTTTCATTTGACAAAAAAATTTTTTGAATTTATAAATACACATTTTCTGTATTTAAAATTTAAAAATAATTTAAAAATAAATATATCCTGAAGACGCTACACGCAGGAGTAGCGAAATATTGATAATTAAATAAAAGTTTTTATTTAAAAATAGACCTTGAGCTTGAGAATTTCTTTACATTTAATAATAAAGAAAAGCCGTAATTTTAACTCTTTTTATTTATTACAGTTTATTTGTTTGACAATTTCAGTGTACCATTTTGACGATATTTAACTTATTATTGGACAATTTTATGGCTAATTTTCTGGCAGATATGCGTGTACCTTGATTTTTTTCTTTCACCATAAAAGAAATTAGTAAATGCCTAAGAATTAATCAACAGAACATACAATTTCTTGTACAATATGTTCTCTGCATATGCTAATGTATGCACAAATAATAACAATCAAAGCCAAATATCTTCTTATTTACACAGAATAATTCCTACTTCACTCTCCTCAAAAAAAAAAAAAAAAAAAAAAAAAAAAAAAAAAAAAAAAAAAAAAAAAAAAAAAAAAAAAAAAAACTAATTTGGCTCTAATACGTTCCACAAATAAATATTATTTTGATAAAATAAAATAGCAACAAAAACCGTATACATACCTACTCAAAATAACTCCCACAAGTGTAGATAAAAACAAACAAACAAACAAACAAACAGAAAACGAGTAAAGAAATTTAAGAGCATGTAAGTTCTTGTTATTTTACCTTTTAGAAATTTGCAATTAAAAATGATGACATTATTTCACCACACACGGCATCAACACATACTTTCTTATAATTTTTTTTTATTTGTAATACATACATATCTATCTATTAAAATTAGTTTCCCACTTAAAAAAATTCTTTTACACTATTATTATCACTTTTAAATACAAAAATTAAAACTTTATTAATTATTCACTTTTATTGTAAAAACAGACTTGAACAATAATTTTTCCAACTTAAGTTTCCACGCGACATTGCAAACTAAATCATAGGTCACCGCCACAAGTCATAAAGAATAACCGTTTACTTTTTATATATTTTATTAGCAGAATAGAAGAGAGAGAAGGAATGAGAGTATTTTGATGGAATCTATGTTGATGTTGTTTTTGTTTCAATGTACACTAAAGAGGTGAAAAAGTTATACAATGTTGTGATACTCTTACAATTTTAAAGTGTTTAGTTGTTGACAATTTTTAGGGAATTTTTATTTTGCAATTATTTGCGAGAAAGAAAAAAAAACTTCTTTTTCAATGTGAAAGTAACAACAGTCGAAATCAAATGCAAATAAAAATACATAATCAGCTCAATTATAAATAAGCATTCCCTGGGAGTTTTTTTCCCATTGGAAATTTTACAATTGAATTTATATGCGAAAAATGAAAAAAGAAAAAAACTCCAGTGTAATTGTTATTCATAATTTTGTTCATAATTGTAGAACGTACACCAAAATCTAATGTATTTCCAAGCCATTTAAAATCTAATTACCCTGATTATTTTAACTTTAAGGAATTTTTGTTAATGGTCAGCAGAAGAGTAAAACAAAACTTATCAAAATTTGAATTTATATTTAAATTTTATTTCTAACAAAATAGAAGTACAACTTTGTGAGTTCATAATATAACTGTAAATGCATAATTGGACATTACAACCCTGTGTCAGGGTTACGGTGTAGCTTCTCGCAGCAGTTATGTTGTGTGTGTTAATTTTTGTCAATGAATACCGGTACCTTAAGTTTAAAGTCTACTCCGAACGACAGATTTGAGTAGCTTTTTCATGGCAATCAATTACTGCTGAGAGCTTTTGCCGGAAGACTACTAAAAGGTAGTCGCTAAAAGAAATATTTTTTTCATATTTCCTTTTTTTTCAAGTTATCAGAGCTAAGATTTGAACCCTGAGCTATCGTCTTAGTAAGCCAACTCACTAACCACAAGACCACAGCGATTGTAAAAATTTACCATTATTGTAAAAGATATTCTTTTCATGTTTTCAACACTTATTGCCCTATACTAAACTGACAGCTGCACAGTGGCGAAACACAGGCAATGTTAAATCATACATACGAGTACTTACATACATTGTACATACATGACAGTCTTTAAATTGTTTCTTTGCTGACGCCGTACATGAATTTCTAAAATAATTATACAAAGTGTCATACATATGTATATGTTTACATGTAGTGAGTTGAAGAAGTAAATTGGCTGTCAAATGATGAAATGTCACGAATTGGGCTGTCATTCTTTTGCATTTATTTAGTAAAAAGTTGAGAAATTTTATTCATGAAACGATACATTCTTGATCAAGGAATTTTAAATGTGAAAATTTACTGGTTTCTTTTCTCTGGTGTCATTGAAAAGACCGGGTTTATGAGAACTAACGACGTTCCGAAAAATTAAATTCGGCTGTGCATTGATAAGATAAGCAAAGTCCATTTTGCAAAATGTGGTTCAAAATTGTTCTGAAAAGTGAGAATGTCTGGTAACGTGCTAGAGGTGAACAATTATCAGTCATTATATTCCGTTATTAATTTCCATATTTTTACCTTAAACCTGAATATGTTCTTAGGCCAATTTACTTCCTAACCCTGTATATAGTATATGACTAAAGTTGATTTTAGTTCGTAGTGCTTCAGCTATTAGTGAGTTCAACTTGCATATTATAAAGGGTTATCCATTTTGCGGTTTCAAAAGTAAACGTAAATAAAACATATATAAAATATTTTTTCATGATATTTCTTTTTTGTTATAAAGTTTGAACGTTGACATTATGTGTGAAACACTACTTTTGAGGTAATATTCGACCACTTTTTGACACATATTGGGCGGTATCTCAGCCATAACTTGACATATGTTGGTTAGTAAGTGCTCAAGAATTGAAGGTTTATCTGCATAAACCCGGTCTTTCGCGTAGCCCTACAAAAAAAAGTCTAATTGTGTCAAACCGCATGATCTTGGTGGCCAGTTGATATCGCCACGACGAGAAATTACGCGGCCAGGAAATTTCTCTTGCAATAAAACCATATTTGCTCTAGTTATGTGGCATGTAACACCGTCTTGTTGAAACCACATGTTCTCCAAGTCGTATTCTTCAATAACTTGCCTAATTCCTGAGAACGACGACACATTCGACACATTCGGATCTTCAGAAACACTTTCACTTACAGCAGCAATATTTTCAGCGGAACGAGCGAAACGATGATGCCAATATGATGATGCCGATATGTGAATGTGGCAGAATCACCATTTTTGTAATAAGTTTTGATAATGTTTATGCGTTGTGTAATAGTTAAGCGATCCATTTTCTTCAATGTCAGACTTTCAACTGAAAAGAAAAATATTGGTTAAACAACTTAGTTTAACAGGCGTCGAATTCCAGTCCCATACTTTTGAAACCACGAAATGAATAACTCAGTATAAGCGTTTTTTTTTAATGAGAATATCTGGGCTAGTCAACCAAAAACGTGATCAACTACAATTAGCAAAAAGTGTTTCTCTAAAACCATTGTAGGACCAAACTGAAATCACCTAAAATAGGAAAAGAACTACAGCCAACCAGAACTGTCTATAAAGTGGAGTAAAACAAGGGAGTCTAGGGTTCGCACACTGCGCCAAGCTACCCAAAAAACTTTAACCGATCAGCCAGTGTCAGCCGTATACACCGCTATAAGTCTAGACGAAGATTGACGAGGAATTCCCAAGTTTCCTAGAGTTTTGCCACGGTTATGCCTAGGCCAAAGTGTCCTAGAATGGATGATATCGTCGATGGAATTAAAGAACACTGTAACTGACAAAACCTTAAATATTCACCAAAACTAAAAAACTTTTATAAAAGTAGAACAAATACACTGGTATTTTTCATTTCGCAGACGGCGTAAGTAAATTTATTTTCATCGTAGAAATCTGGGGCCTGGACCAATCGACGCGTATTTTTTCTGATAAAAATGGTGCAAAAAACGTATTTTCGATTTTTTTGTCAGTTACAGCGTTCTTTAATTCCATCGACGATATATTAGTTTATACGATTAGCAATGGGAGACACAGAGTTGTATTATGGAAACAGTCTGTTTTTTACACAAATTCACAATATCTTTCAGGTTGCCAGAATCAGTTTCTAATTATTCTGGCAGGGCTTCTGGAAAAAAAAGCTTGTCAGTCTCTAAAATAAAGAATTACAGGCGTAAAATTTCTTCGCCAGATCTTCATTTGAAAAAGCCTTAAACTTACAACACTACCTACTCACAGAAATGCATCAAAACGTGTATCCTTTGAACATGACTAAGTACCCATTTGCAGCTAAACATACAATTGTCCACTTCTGTTACTGTTTCACTTAGTATAGCTCCACTTTTTATTGCTGGTCACTTTTTAATGTTCTATCAAAAGGAATTGTAATAATTTTTTATGTTTTATTTACTTTTTCCAAAATAATAATAAAAAAACGGAGGAGAAAACTGGCAGCCTTTTGAAAATGTCATGAATTGTATATGAAAATAAAGTAACAGGATATAATTCACAATTCGCTAGTTTTACGATATGCTTCCGCAGCTACATATGTACGTTTAAATGTTATTTGATTTTCTTATTTTTTTACGACAACGGGATAATAAAGAAACAAACACACACACAGACACACACAAACGCAGCAATTTAATATTAAAAAAATATAAAAGAAAGTTAAGAGAAACTGTTAAAAGACAAGCCCTACTCATCAATGACAATGGTCAGACGTACATTTGATGATGATGTGATGGCCACTGTCTGTGTGTACGTATGTATGTGTGTTCCTTTGCAAACAAGAATCAATATTATTTTTTTATTATTTCAAGCATTTTCTGTTTTTTTTTTATTTTTTTTCATTATTATTAGTGATCAAATATAACACTTACAGGTTTTTATATTCGATTTGTTATTTTTTTTTCTTGTTTGGTTTTTTATTAGGGGTGGACCAATAATAACACACTGTTATTTAAGTTTTATTTCCACATCCTGTCGAGTGTTGTCCATCTCTAGGCTTACGTCACTCTTTACTTTTCTTTTTTTTATGGGATTTAGATTGACGCTGTGACAGAACGAAATTAAGGACAAGCAACATACTTAACAATTTTATTTGCCAACAATAGATTGAAGATGAATCAAAATTTTTATTTCTCAATAATGCAGAGTTTAAATTATAGCATTGGCTTTGGCACTAACAATAGCAAATAATTTTATAGGTTGCTTTGTATTATTATTTTATTATGAAGGCCTTTATTGAAGGTACTTAACCTTAATATCTTGTTTTTTATAGAGGAGGATTACGTATGACATAAAAAAATAAAACTACAGGACACTAGAAGAACTTAGAGTTTAGCTTTTTGTATTTATTTTAAACCAAAGAATTAAATAGATCACTCTCATAAATGAAACTCTATAAATAAAGACACTTCTTTATTTATTAAATTACAACACAATACAGACATTAGAGTTGTGTAGCTTATGAAAGAACTAGTTCACCCGAACTATTCACTCAAGTGAGCTAAACGAGCCGAATCATTACAATATGCTCTTTTAACTCAGTAGTTCATCTTTCTTTCTTTCTTTCTTGTGAATCCACGTTTCTATTCGCTCATCTTTCTTATTAGTTCGTTCTCTTTCTTTCTTGAATCTTTTCTATTCTTTGACATTTCATGTTGAAGGTACATACTTATTGGTAATGCGAGCTGCAAATAATATACGTAGGTGCCAGAAACTTTATAGGACGTTACATTTTAGGAAATTTAACGATTTTTATGATGAACTAAATGAGATATTGAACTAAATGAGCGACCTAGTTCATTGAAGTGAGCTGAACTAAAAAGAGCGCTCACTCAAAAGAGCTAAAAACCCAACACTAACAGACATACATACATACATACATACATACATAATTGGCCATTACAACACTGTTTCAGAGTTACGATGTACTAGCTTTTTGCAGCAGCCATGTTGTGTGTGTCAATTTCTATTCATAAATACCGGAACCTACAGTTTTAAAGTCGACTTGAGAAGCTTGTTTATGGCAATCAATTACTCTCAAAGCTTTTGCCCGAAGACTGCTAAGAGGTAGTCGCCGAAAGAAATATTATCTTACAAAACAATTAAGTGACTCAGACCATAATGTCGCAGATCAGTGTCTCTGGTGGCAATCGAAACCACAACTCTCGTACTAGCAGTCTAGCTGCTACCTATTAGACTACTGGAACACTATATTTAATATTTTTTTTCTTTTTAAATTCACAGTAACAGCTTAAGACTACTAATCCTGAAGGCTACCTTTGAGTAAAAGTTAATTTTGCACTCTCCAAAATTCTGGCAATTTTAGTTGAGAATTGCTCTATATGGTTTTAAGCACAGTGTATACAGTGATGAAGGAAATAACAGATTCAGCTATAAAAGAAAAAAATCAGCTGTTATTAATCTTATTACCGCTTAAAACTAACAAATCGTCGTGCGGAAGTTTATGTGTTCTATCCGCCATTTTATATATCTCGAGTTAATGATGCCACTTTAGGTTTTTGACACCAACATTTTTAAAATCTGCAATCCGTTTTCAGCTATTTATCTCCGAAACTGAACGAGATATCCGATAACGGATTGCAGTCTTGATCCAAAGGATATTTTATGTTTTACTTTTAATATATACCTTTCATACCTTAAATTCCACCAAAAACTTTTTTACAGATCACAGCAACATTTGTGATTCATACTAATTTTATCACTGGCTAAGCCTTTATAAGATTGAGGTAAATAAACTAAGCACCCTGACTTTTCTTAATTTTCTTTAAAAAAGTCTTTCAAAATCTTCTAGAGTTCATAAACCTGTTTTTGTTTGTTTTTTATTTTCTCTTTTCTGTAGAGTACGTGCAAATAAAATAGAAACCCAAACTGTAAAAGAGAGGTGCCTTTTTCATACTTACTGCCTTTTCTACTCTCTTTACGATTAAACAAAAAACTCTTCTTTCGACGCACGAAAAAAAAAGAAATTGCGAAAAATGTTGCGTGTGAATCTCCCGTCATAGTGTTATATATACTCAAGTACTTAAGTCACAATACAACATTAGTTTTATATTCCTATTATTACGAGCTGAGTGACTGAGACCATATACTCAGTGTGGTATAACAGACTTAGGGTCTTAGGAGGGAATTGATATTACCATCCTCGCACTAACAGCTTAGCACACACCGTACTAGACTACTTGGGGCGGAAAAGTCGAACATTTTATTTTTATCTAAAAAAATTTTTTTAATGCGTTTTATTTCAGTTTTTAGCTTGCACTATAAATTTTAAAGTCCAAATCCCAACTGTTTTATAACAGGATGCACAATAAAAAAATGCAAAATTTTTTGCTAGAAAAGAAAACTCCACCAAATTGAGGAAGTACAGACTCAGTGTTGTTTCTTTTTTAAGAGCAATTCTCAGGGGTAAACCCCTACTAATGCTGTGCATTGTATTGGACAGTACATTATGACAACAGAACATATATATATTTTTTTTTCTTAAATTCTTACGAGCCTTAGGAATGAGACAAATTGCTGTGAAATGATCATTCGAAGGATAGTGTTATACCTTTACCCTTGAACGATCAACAGCAATTGCCCCATCATTGCATATTGATTGGAGTGAGTGGTTATTTTCAGATCATAAATATTCATTGTGTAATCGGCTTGACGTACTTACAATAGCGTACAGCCGAATGAAAAAAAACAATATCTCTCATTCTCGCGCTGTAAAAGTTGAATACTTAGAGAAGATATAATCTTGATGTCCAAAGCGTGAGCATTAATTATGCAGTACGCTAAAACGACTATATTTTTTAAATTAAAAAAAAAAAAAAATATACAAGTGAACCGACCTAAAATGTAATCCAACTCTCATCTGTAAGCCGGTGCTTCAAATTTTTTTGCAGCTGCTCGACTGAGTACGTTTGCCTATTTGTGACTGTAGGTTACCATTAACGGGTTTCGGCCTGCCTTAACACTAGTCCCCAGGCGTCTCTGCTAAGCACGCGCCTTCTCCAGTTGGTCACACCAATTGATGACAGGGTTTCATCTACTTGGTCCTTCCAACGTAAATATGGTCGTACTCTACGTTGACTTCCAGTGACCTTCGCATCGAAAACTTTTCTCGCTGGAGCAGATTCTTCCATCCGAATAATATGGCCGAGTCAGTGTAGCCGCTGAATGTTAATGCGCTTAACAACGCCCACATCGCCAAGGAGCTCATACAGCTCATGGTTAGTTCGAATGAGAAATTCCTCGCCATGTCTTAGAGGACCAAAGATCTTACGAAAAACTTACAGCCTAGTTTATAATAATATTTAGCGTCTCGTTGTACGTAGTGGCTAACTTTGTTATTCCTATACGTGGAAATTCTTACTCAAACGTACGAGTTCTTTAATTTTTTGAATTCTCTAACCAGCTATCGAATAGAAGTTTCCATACCGGAAGATAAATTTGCCAGTTTGTTGTTCTATATTTCATTTTTTCATTATAAACACGGTCATTAGTTTCCCATAATGTCATATTTTTCGTTTTACATGTATTTTTCATAGAGCGCATACACTTGTGGTGGTTATTAGAGAACTATTGTAATTCGTTCTTTAGCTGCCCTATAGGTTTTGTGGAAAGAAGTTGCCTTAAAGATTTTCCTATTAAATCCGAGGTGAAAACAAATTTAAGTCACAAACTATTTGCCTATTACCAGAGCAAAGTACTGCATAAATATGAAATTTCCTTAAACTGTTCAAGATTACTGCAACAAATATCTTCAATAAGATATTTTCCAAATTGAAACCATACGAGTGTGTATTAAAAGCCTTTCTTTCGTCCTTTACTTTAATTCCTTTCGACTTTTAACAAAAATCAATATTTTTAATGCTTTTAAGTGGCATTTTATTGCCTTCAATGATTTGATGTGTATATTTATTGCCAAGTGAAACATGTTAATTCAATTTCGTTAAATAAATTCCTGCAAAAAAATCACCCAAAAAATAACCATAAAATGTGCCATAAATCTTTAATCATGATAAATCGCCAAAAATTCAACCCTTTCTCTACCAAATAAAACAACGCAGTTTGTTTTCTCATAACATTTTAATACTTTTAATCGTGTAATTTATGTTTTGGAAAAGAGTGGATAAGAAAATCTCAAACAATCAGTTTATTAAACAATACCAAGAATTTTTTTTTGTGTGTGTCCTTAACGAGTTACTATTAATGGTTTAGTAAGTGGTCACTTATTAAAAAGCATTTCATTTTACTTATGCCTGTAAAAGCCACATGTGTTTAAGAGGCTTTTGAGAGTTGGTCATTTAGTGTTTGTTATTGCTTAAACAGAAGGGGTTAAAAAGGAAAATCAGCTTTAAAAAACAAACTCTAACATTTTGCTATCCTAAGCAAAGGAATTTGAAAAATTTTTATTGAATATCGTACAAGCTTTGTAGAATCGTAGGTCTTAGAAGATTCATTACATCAAAAGCCAATAGAATTATTATTATTATTATTATCAAGAAGTAATTATGCCCAAAGACGGACACTGCGACCCAAAAAATCTTTTGTGCCCTACTCCATTCACGGATGATGACCCTGATGATCACACCATTTCGTCTACCGACAGCATCCAGCTCAATCGTTACTCGTAATATAAATGAACAGGCTTAAAACGTGCTCGAACAACGACTTCTCCGCCCTTCGAATGAAGTCAACTAAAACACTAATTGAAATAGATCTGATCCCCACCGTATCCATCTGATTCCCGCCGAGGATCTGTAGTCTAGTTCTACTCAGTGCCACGCAGCTGCACAGAATGTGCTCGGTCATCTCTTCCTCCTCAAGACAGAGCCTGCACTCTGTCTCATCCAGGAGACGTAGTCTATTTAAGTGATACTTGAGGTATTAGTGTCCCGATAGAAAACCCACTATCCTACCAATATCCGATCTCCGTAACCCAATGAACCCTTCTCCATACGAGAAAGGATCTGCCAGCCGTTTGGCCTGGCGCATTCCCGGAGCAAAGACCATAAACCATTTTGAAACAAATTTAAATGACATTTCTCAAAAAACTATTAGAGAATTTGCAAATGATATTGGCCAACCGATAGGCTGAAGCCAAACAATTTTTTCGAAAATTTTGCGTATAATCGTTCCAATCGTCTTAATGGAAGAGCAAAGAAGAGTAAAGACTAAAAAACTCAAGCCAAGATCGATCAAATGCCAAGGATTTACTCGTTTTTTCGATTACCGTGGTGTAGTGCAAGAAAAGTTCTTGCCACAAGATTGCACTCTTACTAAGATTATGTATTATCTTGAAGTTATACAATACGACAAAACCTACGGCAGTGTGAAAAAATAACCATATATGGACACTAGTACGTGTTGAGCTTACTGTTTTGCCTGTGCAGCCGCGGTCGGTGTGTAATCGCGCGAGTTGCTTAGTGAGATCTCCTTTTATATTGTGTGGATCCCAAATAATTGATCCATACTCAAGAATGGGACGAACTAACGAAGTGTATAGTAATTTAGTGATATAGGGATCTGAAAATTCCTTGGACCAACGTTTCATAAAGCCAAGGACACCATTAGCTTTGTTAATCATTGATGTTATATGATCACGGAAATTAAGTTGTTAATCCAACAATAAACCAAGATCACTAATATTATCGACTTTAATAAGCATTACATCATTAATGTTATACCGAGTATCTGAATTATGTATTCTGTAGAAAGACATTTGTTTACATTTCTTAATATTAAGTTCCATTAAATTTATTTGACACCAATTATAAGATTTTTCAATATCCAATTGCAGCAAACTATGATCTGTTGGGTTTTTCAAAGTTTTAAAAATCTTTACGCCATCAGCAAACATTAGTATATTGGAATATATGTATGTAGAATGACAGTAGGCAGGTCATTAATAAATAAAGTAAATAACATGGGACCCAGATAACTTCGTTGGGGGACGCCAGAATGAACAATAATATTTCTCGATAAAGTATCTCTGAATTTAACTTGCTGAGTTCTATTCGTTAAAAAAGAATATAGCCATTTTAAAGTAGTAATACTGAATCCCATCTTACTTACTTACTTAGATGGCCATAACAACCCGTTAACGGGTTTCGGCCTGCCTTAAGACTAGTTTTCAGGCGTCTCTGCTAAGCCCGCGCCTTCTCCAGTTGGTTACACCAATTGACGACAGGGCTTCATCAACTTGGTCTTTGCAATGTAAACACGGTCGTCCTCTACGCCGACGTCCAGTGACATGACTGAATCCCATTCCATTTATTAAAAAAATATAAGAGGTTCCCCCTCCTCCTCTCTGAAGTTTATCTGTAAGAAGCCGCCTCCTGCTCCATTCCATCCTGTCTACCTTTGGCTTTGGCATCAAATGAATGATCAGGAGAAAGCGCTATCTACTGGGAAGTAATAGACAGAACTAAGCAAGTGTTGTAACTCACTAACTTAGCAAAGATTCTCACCACTTCACAATACACAATTAACATCGACAGATGGGGCAATTTCTACAGTATTCCACGGATAATTGCCTCGACAAAAATGTCCACATTTTTGGTCAATTATGCATGGAAGTCATTTAAACGAATACGGTTAATTGCTTCTTTAAGGTATTTTGAAAGTAAATTTAAAAGACATTTTATGCCTATATAAACATAGTTGAGTTAAGCTGTAATTTTTAGAAAATAATTATTTTGGGTAATTAATAGAGGGCACTTTAAGCGAAATTTCTCTTTGGGGAAAATATATTTGAGGTAATTAGGCGAATAACGCAGTTAAGCGAAAGTTAATTAACTATGGAATTTTATTAGAAAATGGTAAGAAAATATATGGGGATTTAGAAATTGAGGTGAATAAGCGTGAAAGGCAATTAAACGTGGGGCAAGCTTTGAGAGTAACTAATTGCCATGAACAAGCTTTTCAAATCTGTCGTTCGGAGTCGACATTAAACTGTAGGTCCCGGTACTCATGGATAAAAATTGACACACAACATGAGTGCTGCGAGAAGCTAGGCCGTAATCCTGACACAGGGTTGTAAAGGCCATTTATGTATGTAAAGGTATAACACTAGTTTTTGAGTGATCAATTGACAGCAACTTATCTCATTGCCATAAGACGCTTAATAAGATTTAAAACAAAAGTCTATCTATCCATTTATCTATTCATTCCAATACAATGTACAGCATGTCTAGAGGTTTACTCCTTTAGTATTGGTCTTAGAAAAAAAAGGTCATACCCAAAAATGCATATCAGTACTGCTTCGAGCATAGGAAAAACTCCCTAATACAAGTGTTTTATATCATGGGCGGCATAATGAAAATTAAAATGTTCTGCTAAACAAAGCTCGTTTATTGTTCTTTAGGTTTTAGTTTTCCAGTATTTGAAATACTGAAAAAACATTTTTTTTCCTTTGCCTTAAATCACATTTTTAAAATCCTTCTTAAAGCAATGAAAGAAAAATAACTTTAATTTTATTTATAATTAATTTGCCTTTTTAGTCAATCTGTTTAATACCCTTCTCCAACTGCTTTGACTTATCAACGATCTTTATATCGTGTTATCCTAGTTGTTATTTCTTACATTTGTTTGTTTAAGACACAATTAGTTGGCTTTAGCTATTTGTTTTCTGATTATGAAGCCGTAAGAAAACTGTCAACATTTTCTTTATTTAAATGAAAACACACACGCATACAGAGAGAGAGAGAGAGGGATGTTGAGCAAATTTATTGAAAAAGTTTTCTTTACATCCTTTCACACATCCTTTCGAATTTAAGTTGAATACTCTAGTACTACCACTACTTAAGCAAATAAGTCTTGTTAGTTGGTAGTACAGGCTTATCTTAGGAGTTGGTTGTTGTCATTTGAAATGAAAAATGCCAAGATGCTTAACTTGTTGTAAGACATCCTGCTGATGTTGTTGTTATCCTTTATATTGCCATCTATAGAGATTGTAGTCTCGTCATCGTCACGCACAAAAGGATTTGAAAAAAATGCCTTAAAATGTTAATGGAAACTTGTCAGCAAAAAAAAAAAGTGAATGTGAACTGAAGAAAATTAAAGGAATCTGTGTTATCCTTTTACGTTTTACGGTGTGTTAATGATTTCTTTTTTTCCTTCGCTTATCTATTTGGTATTTTAGCAAACAATACGGCAGAAGTGTTATAGAAATCTTGGCTAATTACAACTAAGACAACATAAAGTATAACAATTAAATGCGTTTTTAAGAAAATGTCAACTATCAAGAATAGCAATGGATTGATGCCTTAATTTTCTGGCTCTTTCAATCTGAAATGATTTGCAGAATATGTTTGTTTTTGTAGGAGAGTAGAGTTTTTCATTTTATTAAATATCTACTTATCTAAACAGAGCTACACAGTTAAATAAACACTGGTGTCAATAATAATGAAGAACACATGAGCAGTTTTCTTCAAACTGTAGTTTGCCAGGAACCACTAATTGCGTGCCAAAATGTAATTTACAGGATAACATCACAATTGTTGTCTTAGATCCCAAAAACAAATAAAGACTCTTAGCAAACACTTTAAGCTAAACAATGACATTCATTGACCAATTTTAATTGAAGTTTTGCCAGCAACAAAAGGGGTTGGTTGGTTGCTTTACTTAAGTGGAGTTCAAATTAAAACAAAAATCTTTGCCATTTGCCATATTAAACATAAAAATTTTAATCCTTTTTTGGGTGTATTTTTAAAGAAATAAAATGACAAAATTAAGAGCAACAAAAGCAAAAACTTTCTAGTTTCAATTCAAAACGAACAATAATTGGCAACCGAGTAGGACTGGCAGGAGAACAAGTGGCATAAAGAGATACAGAAACGGATAAAGGATTGATAATGATTTTTGTTTAAAGCATAACATTGTGTTGACATTGATAAATTATTTTGCATTTAGTGTGGCGTGATTTATCGCGCATCAAATGACACATTGACACGTGTCCTGTTTACAGTAAAAACTTTGGCCATTTTTAATTAAATGCAAATAAAAATGACCAATTGCTAAAGGCAAAAATCTACATTTTAAAGCTTCATTCTTGTTTGTTTTGTCTCTGCACAAATCCTTAACCAGGGGGAAGAAGAAAAAGAGAGAGAGCATTTTAATACTCAATTTAAAATTTAAATAAATAATTAAATACGCCATACAAAACATCATTTACCAACACCTATAACAACAAGAGAGAGAACCTTTATTGTTCTGAGTTTAGACTTACAGGAAGTCAACCACTAAGAAGAAGTTTTTCTTCGATTTCCATTTTTTTATGGTGTTTCAGGACTTTATTCGTTTAATGCTTCGTTGCATTTAAAGTTACAAGAATAGTAGACAGTACAGTGAATTAATTGTTGAGTAATTGAAATTTTATTTTGCTCGTTTTATTATTTCCATTTTTTTTTTTTTTTCTTTCTTTAGAGTAGAGAAAAACAATCAACCGTAAGAGACTATTGTCGGCTTAAGCTGCAGTTCATCTTCTTCTTTATTTTATTGTATGTCCTGTGGTGTAAAAGATTTGTTTACGTTTATGTCCTTTCAGGAAAGTTTAATTCAAGAATTCAGTTTAAAAATAAACTTCTTGAATGAGGAAAAAAGCCGTATAAAGTTTCTGTTAAAAATTTTAAGGATTTTAAAGTGAAGAAGGAAAGAGAAAGTGATTTTTCATTTATAGCAATAAAAATACTGTCTTTAAGAAGTTCTTAATTAATTACTTGATCTTTTTTATATTTAAACGATATTAGACATACATATGTATGTACTTGTATTAAATGATTTTGAATTAACAGCTGTCTTTCGTACAAAGCTACAGTTAGTCAATCAGCTGTGTATTCCTTTATTGCTAGTTGAAGATGTTAATACGTACATATATGTATTGCTGTACATGAAAGTCCCCCCCGGGGATACAGAAAAGGCTGCTGGTGATTGTCTCCATCAGTGGTCTGTTTTCTGCGGGGAATATCGGGTTCGACCTTGGCCTGAGTGGTCTGGCGCTCGATATAGGCAGAGAATGTCGGTAATGGTGGTGCATGGCCTTAATTGCCACGCGTACTTGGGGTGCTTGTCTCTTAAGTGCGCGTGGCAGGCATTTCTGGCGTTCTCAAGGACTGACCAGAGATGCCTTAATCTGGTACTATGGGCAGCAGGAGCCCCCCGTTAACCAGGGCCTCCTTGTCATTCGTGAAGTGAGGTTACCGGCCTGATGGTTTGGGTGCGGTCCTTCGGGAAGTACACGTAGTGGTTGTGGTAGTGCTTGGTAGAAACCCCTCAGCAAGAAACCACCCAGACAGTAGTGGTGCTAAATTGCCAACTCGGTGTTATGGGCTCTCTTCTGAGCGCTGTGCCTTCGGGCATGGTGAGATTAGAGGGTACTGGCATCGGGTGGCGGTGGTCGGACGCATTGAATTCGACTACCGCTCCGGCAACAGGCGGCGTGTGATTAAGTCTACGGACAGGTGCGCAAGTAAAATCAATCTACAGTTGTACATGAAAGTCCCCCCCGAGGATACAGAAAAAGCTACTGATGATATGTCCCATCAGTGGCCTGTTTTCTCCGGGGAATATGGAGTTCAACCTAGCTCTGAGTGGTCTGGCGCTCGATATAGGTAGAGAATGGTTGGTTATGTGTGGTGCAAGGCTTTTATGCCACGCATGCTTGGGGTGCTTGTCCCTGTAAGTGCGCGTGGCAGGCATTTCTGGCGTTCTCAAGGACTGACCAGAGATCCCTTAATCTGGTACTACGGGCATCAGGAGCCCCCGGTTAGAGGCTAATCGGCCTGATGGTTTGGGTGTGGCCCCTCTTGGAGTACACGTAGTGGTTATGGTAGTGCTAGGTAGAAACCCCTCAGCAAGAGGGGTATCACTACCCAGACACTGGTGGTGCTAAATTGCCAATCGGCTATGGGCTCTCTTTTGAGCGCCGTGCCCTCGTGCATATACGAGATTAGAGGGTACCGGCATCGGGTTGCGGTGGTTGGACGCATTGAATTCAACTACCGCTCCGACAACGGGCGGAGTGTGGTAAAGTCTCTGGACAGGTACGCACGTTAAACCCATAACAGTTGTACATGAAAGTGAAAGCTTTCAAAAAAATTGCGCAAGGTTTGTTTGTATAGCTCGAAAATTAAACACTGCGTTTTTATTAAACTTTTAATTGATAACTAAGATAGGAAGAGACTTAAGTCCTACCTTAGATTCTCTAAGAATATTCAGAGCCAGTGACAACATAATGTAAATTTAAATAAAATAGGAATCGCTTCGAGTTTGTTTTTTGACAATAGAGTCATCAGAGCACATACTTGGTAATTGTGTAGCATTGATGCACAGTGGGAAGAGGTACCTTAGTTAAAACAAATTCTGGGTTACCATTAAATAGACTTTTTTTGTTTGCAAAGTTTCGTACGTTCGCGACCGTAAGTAAATTTTTTCTATAAGCAATGAGTTTATAATTGATAAGATGTCTCCAACTTTAATTTAAAAATGAAATGATATACCGAATATTCCAGTATCAGAATGATGCATTGGATTTTCTGTGATGAGGACCTAAAATACGCACAATCTTAACGGCCTGTTGAATAAAAACAAATAATATCATAAATATTGTTAAAATTTCATTATTTGATATTGAATAATGTTATTAATAAAACAAATATTAAAAAAAAACACGGTAAGTGCTTTACTGAAATCTATTTATCAGAAGGATTACGTTCTCGAGAAGTTTTCTTATTATTTTATCAGTATCTGTAAACGAATAGTGCGCGATAACTTAATTATATTACAAAAAGATCATATGTATGTGTCACCCCTTAATAAAAGGAAAAGATATTCTTTGTAAGTGAATTTTTGCAAAAATTTTTTATTTAGCTTATTGATCATTACTTTACTGTAATAACGTATTTTTAGACGGAGTTTTGTTTTGCTCGTTAAAATTTAAATTTTCCATACAACTTTAATGTAAAAGTACAAGTACCCAAAAATTAGTAAAAATACTCGATACTTGGTACTCATTACTCAATACTTTGCCAGTATGTACTACATTAGTATGTTTTAAAAATTATTTAATCGCTTTTGAATATTCCGTTGCATTTTGCAGAATTTTACATTTCACTACTGTCAGCTAAAGTTGACTTCTATTTTGCGTACGTTCGTGACCACGTCTTTATAACTATTATTATGAAAACTTCAACTCGATGAAATCCATCTTTTGCACTACATATAGATCTACTAAAATGCTATCAAATCCCAAAAAAATACTAGAAAATGTTTTTTTTTCTATCTTCTTTGTACAATAAAAGCGAACGAACGTACGTTCGTTACACCAGGAAATGCCCATATCTCTTTTTTTTCTCAAGATGTCAGAGCTGAGGTTTGAACCCCGAGCTATCGTCTAAGTAAGCCAACACACTAACCACTAGACCACAGCGACTACAATGGTCGAATTGTATGCCGCTAAGCAATTCTCTGGTTTAATAATTTCAACGTTTTGTTAAACATCCAACAAAATATATCAAAGGCTTGCAAAATAAAAAAATTTAGTCAATTTTATAAAAGATAATTGAAATTTTAACATGCTCCTTAAGGTAGAATCAATAAAATTCCATTCAATACAGCAGGCGCTTCATACAAAATCCTCTTAAAAAATCTCTCCTTCTTTGTTTAGTAACATTATTGCATACATTTTTGCAAATCCTTAAAGAGTCCTTAAAGAAAATCACATTTCATTGTGGTTTTCTAGAGAAAAACTAAACAATTTATTCATTTCAGCATTGAAGACCAAAAGTACAATTGAATAGAAATAAAGTTTGGAGCTTAAAAGGATATTCATTGTTAAACAACAGTATTGAAAAGATATTTTGAAGACATTTTTTATATGCAAATACCAGCAATAGCAACAATACTTTTTTATATGTTGGCTGGTACGAGTACATAATGGCCATTTTAAATAAATGATGGGGCAAACAAAATGAAAACAAAAACAAAAATAAAAATAAAGTGTTGGCATGAAGTGCATTATTTTAATGAGATTTTATAGGAAAACTAAGAGACAATAATGAAAACCAAAAAAAAAAAAAAAAAGGATTCAAAAGGAAAGAAAAATAAGAACAACAGCAATGCCATAAAATGAAAATGGAAGAAATAAAGAAACGTAACAACACCAACACTTTATTTTAAGTAAAAGAAATTAATGATAGAAAACAGCCAGGATATTACTTGAAATTTACTTGTAGGAAGGAGTAAGAGTTACAGAAAACAAACCTGTGAACAAAATTTAATGGTTTTCTACATTTTTTAAAAATTTCTTGAACAAAAATTTTAGTTTTAAAACATATTTCCATTCAAATTTATTTCATTATTATTTTAATTACTTGTTAACCCTTGAAATTGTCTAATTTCTAAATGTTTCAAAGTAATAAAATTTCATAAAGTCCTGCCTTACAAGAGAAATATTCCCCTATTCCTATATATGCAAGCTATACAGCATGTAGTCATTAACTTGTTAAGGATACAAATGTCCTTTTTTTTTTGTTTTAGTTGGCCAGAGAAATTGTTTAAATTAAGGTACCCTAGTAGAAGAAAACGAAAAGAAAAAAAAAGGATATATGACAACTGGCCAGCCAGTTTTATGGCTTAACATTGTTGCTCCACTCGTACTCGTACACAAAACATGCCAATTTAGCTTTGAAGCCAGTATAGCACTCGTTTTGTCTATATATGTGGCACAAATTACGATGATTTGCATTTGACAAACGTGTATATTAATGTCCAATATTTTGTTGTTACTCTCTAGGATAATGATGTTTTATCTGACAGACTGTATAACTGACATTGTAACTGTAGCAGAGAATGCTGTAACAAAAAGGCAAATGACCGGCAATTATGTGTGTACGAGTAGTAGTAGTATTGTGCAGGCACCACTCATTCCAACTGGCATTAACTAAAAAGCTAATGGTGTTGACGATGACGTTAACGTTGACGTTGCTTTTGCTGTTACTGTTTTTACATTATCGTCGTTACGTTGGGTTATGTTGTTGACATTGTATGATGTGTTGTTGTTAATATGAGCATCAATTTCCGTTGATGACTGTTGTATGCAGATACTTATTGCCTTACCTCTACTCCCCTACACCTTCTTTTACTCTGCCTTGCAACAATTTTCATTTCATAGCAAGCCAATGCCAATACCAGTGTTAACTTAATGCTTAAACTCATATACGAGTAGTAGTAGTATATTACCATTTTGAGGTTTTAACATTGTTGTTATTTGCAAATGTTTTAAAGCCTCAAATTTATGCAACATTGTTGTTTACTTGCATCTACAACAAAATGGGGTTCTGTTTACATAGAGCTTGCTTAGGGTGGTAGAGAGGGGGCTTTGGTTACTGCATTTTTGTGTACTCGAAATTAAATTAAAATCAATTAAATTTTCTCCGAATCTTGTTAAGGGTTTATAGGAGATTTTGTATTCTTTTTTTTCAACATATAAAATGCACCATAGGGGGCTTTTAATTTAAAGCAGATAATAAAATAAAGAAAACAAAAATGTAAAACAAAAAACTTTTCATATAAAAGGCTTTTGTAAATCCGTGATAAGAATTTTGTTAAAATATGTTTTAACCCTTTTATATTTAGAGGGAATAATTTTCCCACCAACTTTTTCTTCGTTGGTAAGGTAACGTATCAATCACAGTTACATACATACATACATAACTGGCCATTACAACCCTGTGTCAGGGTTACAGCCTAGCTTCTTGCAGCACTCATGTTGTGTGTGTCAATTTTTATCCATGAGTACCGGGACCTACAGTTTAAAGTCGTCTCCGAACGACAGACTTGAGAAGCTTGTTCATGGCAATTAATTACTCCCAGAGCTTTTGCCAGAAGACTGCTGAGAGGTAGTCGCCGAAAGACATATTTTTTCACATTTCTTTTTTGCAGATGTCAGAGCCTGGAGTCGAACCCAGGGCCCATGCCTTAGTAAGCCAAGACACTAACCACTAGACCACGGCGACTACAAAAGACATATTTTTTACTTATTTTGCACATTGTTTTTCCTCCAACGATTTTTCTTGGTGGGAAAAATATTCCCTCTAATCTACAGATTGTCTTAAAATGAGCAAGAAAATACTAAAAGAATATGAAATAGAGTCGGTACTGGTTTACCATCAGATCCAGACCAGTCCGAAGACGATGAGGAATCGGACGGGGAACAAATTACTTATAATGCCATGAAACTACAACGAATCTTAGAGGACTTAGATGAACCAGAACTGCGGTCTAAGGATACAATAAAGGCTTCGCCTCAGGCTTCCTTTTTTTGCCGCTATGATATTATGAATTATCTCTATGTTAATGATATTCTAGCCACCGGTACTGTAGGTAGGCGAAGGGCTGACCTGCCAAAAATAATAAAGAGCAAAAGAAAATTAAAATTAAAAAAGGGTCAATATAAATGGAGAGTTAAAGCAGACGTAGCTTTTGTGATCTGGCAGGATACAAAGGAAGTTCTATTTTTAAGTAATGCTTTTCACCCAAAAGACAATGAGACATCAGTAACCAGAACACAAAAAGATGGTACAAAGGTTGAAGTTCCATGACCAGTAATAGTAAAAGAATGGGTGGAGTTGATCACTTTGATCATATCAAAGGTACGTATTCAGTTGGACGTAGAAGCAAGAGGTGGTGGCTTCGCATATTTTATTTCCTGCTTGACACCTGCATCACAAATTCATTTTTACTTTACAATAAAATAATAAATTCTGCGAGACTTACTAACCTAGAATTCCGTATCGCATTAGCCAGAGGTCTCAATGCAGGCTTTTCATTTTTTTTTTTTAGTTTTATTTTGGCCATAAGTGGATTGTCTTAAATATTTTTATTGAAATAAATAGACAATAAATAATAAAAAAAAATAATATTTATATTTAAACTTGTGTTTTTATTACATAACTTAAACAATTTTTAAAAAGTTTACCTGCTATTACTGTACCCGCTGGGAAGATTTTTACCACCAATCAAAAAACAAAAAAAAAAATATTTTTTTTTTAATTTAACATTTTTAGTCATCAAAAGTTACTCTAAATCAAAACCAGATTTTATTTATGTTATTCCGATCGTTATGTCCGTTAAAGGATTAAAACGCACTTTGAATTTTATTTTTTTTTTTTGTTTTATAAAAATCTCAAAGGATATGCATAGACACTGGATATTAAATTATTTACTGCTAATTATGGTTTAAAAGAATAAAAAAGCGAACATTTTCTTATACAAATATGAGTAAAAGTAAAGCTTTCCAAAAGCGTGTTATAACAGAAACCAACAGGCTGATGCAATGCTATGCAGCTTAGCCTGATGAATCAAAGGACCCCAATTCTGTCAAACACAATGTTAAATTAGTTCGTACAGTAAAGATGCCCGGTTAGTGTGCGGATTTAAAAAGAAATCACTATACTTGGCTTGCAAACTGTAAATACATGGTATTCTATAGAGCCAATCCTGTTATCTGCAGTTATAAATTTAATACTAATAATATTGAAAAAGTCGATATATTACTTGATCTTGGTGTATTACTCGATCCAAAACTAACTAACTTTTAACCCACACTTTTCACCAATTGTAAACAAGGCAGTGGGATTTATTAAAAGCTGGGGAAAGGAGTTCAGAGATCCGTATGTATTAAAGAAGCTGTTCACTTCATTGGTTAGACCAATACTTGAGTATGTTTCTATAGTTTGGGATCCTCAACACGAAATTCATATAAATAATATTGAATCTGTACAAAAACAGTTTCTTCTTTTTTTGCCTCAGAAATCTTCAGTGGAATCCATCTTACAAAACCCGTCTAGCATTTATCAAACTTCCTACTCTCAAAAGCAGAAGAACTGGTTTCAGCATTTCCTTCATTAATAATTTGATTTGCGGAGTTATTGTTCGTTTTAAAAGAGCCGTCAACATCGACTTATCGTCGTTTCCAACAATTGAAAATCTCAGAACTTAACTGATGCAAATTTTGAATGAATATTTTAATTTGCAGGCTTGTTAATGTACAGAACAGATGGAAGGGAATAGCGACTTTATAAGCAATATTACTTTCGGCGACGATGTACACCTTCATTTCAGTGGATTCGTAAACAAGCAAAATTAATACATTTGGGAGTACGTAGTTAAGTTAATAGAGCGCTCGCGCAAAAACTCAAACAGCCCAGGTCCAAATCTCAAAAGAGAACAAATGAGAATCCACAAGTGATTATTGAAAAACTGTTATACTGACAAGCAAATGCTTGGTGATGGCGGCATGATTGTACCGTACTTTTCATAAATGAGGTTAGCTTAGAAATTACTATACATCCGATGTAGTCAAGTAGTTCATCTACCTAGGCACCGCCATTACCAGCAAGAATGATGTCAGTCTGGAGATCAAACGAAGAATTACACTGGCCAACAGGTGCTACTACGGTCTCGGTAGGCAGTTTAGTAACAGAGACCTCTCTCGTGTGACGAAATTAACACTCTATAAGTCGCTTATTCTTCCGGCGCTTATCTATGGTGCGGAAGCATATACGCTGTCTTGTGGCGATGCAGCGGTCCTGGGAGTGTTTCAGAGAAAACTTCTTCGTAGGATCTTTGGTTCTCTAAGTCATGGCGATGAGTTTCGCATTAGAACCAACCATGAGCTGTATGAGCTCCTCGGCGATGTGAGCGTTGTTCAGCGTATTAACATCCGGAGGCTACGCTGGCTCGGCCATATTGTCGGGATGGAAGAATCTGTTTCAGCGAGAAAAGTTTTCGATGCGAAGGTCACTGGACCTTCCGTGTTTACATTAGAAGGACCATGTTTACATTAGAAGGACCATGTTTACATTAGAAGGACCATGTTTACATTAGAAGGACCAAGTTGATAAAGCCCTGTCATCAATTGGTGTGATCAACTGGAGAAGACGCGCGCATAGCAGAGAAGATTGGAGACTACTGTTAAGGCATGCCGAAATCCGTTAACGGGTTGTTACGGCCATCTAAGTACGTAAGTAAGTAATCATTTCATATAATACAATCTTGGTGTCCGCCGGTATACTACTTTGTCTTGCTGCCATTTTGGCAGTTGTGAAGTAGAGTCGTGGCAATTTTATTATAGAGAAATATTCGGTAAACCAACGAGTTTTGATCATAAAAATCGCTTGCCTCTTATAATACCGATTTTCAACAAAAAATAAAATATAATATTAAAAATTGACATCGTACGCTTTTGTGGGTCCATCCTTTCATTTTCATCAAGCCTTGCAGACAAGCCAATCATGCAGTAGCGTCTTAAGTTACCATGACGACTTGTAAATCAAATACTTTAGTTTGGAAAAAGGATATATGTTGAACATCCTAAGCACACCACTAATTTTGTACTTCTTTACATGATTAATAACAACACATACAACGACAAATCGTCCTGGTATTGGTTAAGACAAATGCTGTCATATAATGCATTATAATTAACACAACAATAAAATGTTTTTCAAACAAATTTTATGCTTATAAATGTATAACAATTAAAAATAATATAACGAACTCAACGTCAACGTCATACGAATATAAAAACGTTTTTAGTAATGGTTGCGGTGATGATATTCACATGTGACAACATTATTAAGGCTTAAGAAACAAGAAATATGCACAATTCCCAGCATCAGGCTATACCATAGTGTTAAAAGGAATATTTTTAATTTGTTCTTTTTAATAAAATAAAATTTCACTTTTATTACTTGTTAGAATAGAGAGAAGAAAGTGACTGGCACACACAACCACTTTTTATATATTCCTTTCATAACTCCCTAAGACTGTTTGTTTCAATGCAATGCATTATAGTATACGAGCAATAATAAAAACGTACAATAATTTCTAAGACAACGCGTTTCCTTGCATTCGTCTCAATGCTTCTTGGGATAGGAAAACGTAAAGGTTTATTTGCTTAACACAGTTTTATGATGGCTTTCTTTCCATTTATGATCATGGTACGAGTATGTGAGAAATTTAAAAAGGATTTTGTTTTTATTATTATGACGGCTGCTCTTTTGCGTATTTAAAAAGGTGACGTTTGCTTGTTTTGAATGATAATGGTGTTTAGGATGGTTTTCAATTTGGTTTTGTGTAGCCAGCCAGCCAGTCAGTCAGTCTCTAAGGTTCATTAATTTCATTTTTGCCAAAATAAATTCTTAATATCATAACATATACCACATATTTTATTAGTACAACCTTAAATGCAAGATGAAAAAAAATAAATATATCCCACTGAGAACGTTATTTCGACACATCATAACACACACACACACACACACACATTAAATTATTTATATCATCACTACAATAACTACTGTGTGTTCTGTCAGCTATTGGTTGTTGTTGAGTGATATTTCTTTCTCTCGTTATTTAATGTTAGGAAATCATCATCAAATCAAATGTGAACGCATGTCAAACTCATCAAAATATAAATAAAAGTAACAATTTGAAATTGTTTGGCTATAGTATGTTACATATTCATAATTGTCCTGGCAGTAGGACTGACTTGACTGACTGACTACTCCACAATTGTACAATAAATACAAAAGTTCTGGTACATTTGTTTTCATTTTTATAACGTTCCTTTATTCATTAAAATTCAAATGGTCCTCTGTGTGTTTGGGTGTTTAATGTGTGTGTGTGTGCGGAAGTTTGTTTATTTTTATAGTTTTTTTTTTTTGCATATTTATTATAATTTGTTTAGTATCCTTTTTCTCTCTCTCTATCCCTTAAGACCAACCAATATTACCATTGATATTTCAATTTTTGACATTTGATCACTATGTTTCGTGCTGTTGCTCAGTTTTTGCATTTATTGCGTATTTCTTTTGTTTTTTTGCTTTTTTTTATTTATAATTTATGTACTTGTGTGTGCATTTGCCATTAATATCCTGCGAGTTTATTTAGACATTTTATAGCTGCGTTTTGTTAAAGGCTCATATTTGACACCTCAACAGAGTTATTTCAGCATTCCATAAATGTCAGTCATATTTTATGCTCACTAATGTAACTTACACGCACACATACTCACTTACATATGGTCCTTTAATTTAAGCTCATATATGCCTGCGCATACAAACATACTCGTACTCGTTTGTAATGTTTAAATGTAATTTGCATGTGTGCGTTTATTTTTATGAGATATTTCCGTTGACGCCTGTTGGAGTTTAATATTTTACCAACAAATATCCTTTTTAATATTATTTGTTAGTGTTTGCCTGTGTGTGTGTGTGTGTAAACGTATGTTACTGTTATTTGTTGAAAAATAAAAATAAATTTTCTTTTTATAGGTTTTGTCGTTCGTTTGTCATTTAAGATCGGCGACAGCCATAATAAAAATAATTGAAAATATTTGTAGGCGTTAATTTCTTTTGATAACAAATTTAACAAATTTGTCAACGATATATGTAAATACGCTGGGACTCATACGTACGGGAGTAAAGGCCTCGTTACTGAAACGTAAACGTTGCGGATACGTCAACGTTGCGGCCGAGTTCAGCGAATGGTAGTTACTGGTTTAAAATTGGTTTACAATTTTTAAACAGCTAAAACGTAAAAACGAAGAAAAATTTTAAATTTATTGGATTCGCCCGCAACGCAACGTTACGTTTACGTATGAGTAATCATTTACACATAGGCTTGATAAGCAAAACTGAACAGCTGTTCCGCAACGTTTACGTTTACGTATGAGTAACGAGGCCTTAAGAAATTGTAACTTAAAGTTGCAGGAAATCTTTTTGTTTTCTCAGACGATAAAATCAGTCTCCGGCAAACTAGAAATTAAAAAACTTTGTTTAAAATCAAAATCTACTCGGGATAATCACCTTGTCGTGTTGTAGATGCAAGGACTCAACTGGCTGAGTTAGCGGAGAGCAATAGCTTTTTGGCAGGGACTCCAATGCCCGAAAGGCAGTTGAGGAGCAGTAACCAAGAATTATCCCACGGGCTGGGTCAAAGACAATAACAACAACATCAGCTTAAATATTGTTGGCAATTTTAATCCCTCCCCAATTTAAACTTTACTGTGCGGACCTCTTGGGGCTGATAGCTGTTAAGGGGTGCGTGATATAGTGGTTAGAGCGCTCGCACAAAAACTCAAAGGACCCAGGTTCAAATCCCAGAAAAGGTGAAACATGAAAAAGTTAGTTTACGGTTTTTTCAAAATTATAATTTAAAAATAAGAGGTTCCCCCCCCCCCCTTCAGGAAGACCATCTACAAAGAAACCGCTGCCGGACATTCCACTCTATTCCACCTTAACCAATACATACATATATAACTGGCCTTTACAACCCTGTGTCAGGATTACTGACTGATATCAGTGGCGTGTGCTAGTGGTTAGTGTGTTGGCTTACTAGCGCCGGGTTCAAATCTCAGTTCTGACATCTTGAAAAAAAAAGAAATATGAAAAAATTATTTCTTTCGGCGACTACCTCTCAGGAGTCTTCTGGCAAACGCTCTGGGAGTAATTGGTTGCCAGGCAAAAGCTTCTCTAATCTGTCGTTCAGAGTCGACTTTAAACTGTAGATCCCGGTACTCATAGATAAAAATTAACACACACACAATATGAGTACTGCAACAAGCTAGGCCGTAACACTGATCCAGGGTTGTAATGGCCAATTATGTTTGTATGTACGATATCAGATATTCTATCAGTTTCAAACAACGTAAAAGTATTTGAAATGGCTTTGAAATTTCTGCAATTTAAACCAGCTTTTAGTCCATCTACGTACATACATAATTTTTCATTACAACACCTTTTCAGAGTTATGGCCTAGCTTCTCCCAGCACCCGTATTGTGTTCATCAATTTTTATCCATTATTGTTATTTTACTGGCACCTAAAGTTTAACATTGACTCCGTACGACAGACTTAAAATTCTTGTTTAATTCTAACTTTCAAGATGTTAGAGCGAGACTTGAACCTGGAGCTCCCCTCTATTAAACCAGCACATCACATACTTCATATAGATATGAAAGAAAAATATTGTAGACAAGGGAACCTGGTAATATTTTTTTTTATTAAGGCCAGTACTCAGTGAATGACCCCTACTCATGCAGTACATTTTTCTGGTCTAGGAAATTATGAGGGAAAGGGGGAAATAGTGTGTGGACCTTTGATTTACAATTACTTGCAATATATCATATCTGATATCAGTCAGAAAAAAGCCGTAAGGAAAGCGGTTGCTTTTGATTGTTTATTCACTGGGCAGTGTTATACCTTGACTACTAAATAATCCAACAGCAATCTACTCCAAGAAACCCACACAGTAAAGTTAAACTTAAACAAAATCCGTCGTGTGTCAGCGTAATATTCTTTATTTGCATTACAGACTTTTTTATAAAACAAATTAACGCTGTCGTCTGTTCTTGCTATACACATCGGCTCCCTTGATTTGCTCACTTAAACTCTCTGTTTTGAAGGTACGTTTTAAAATATTTGTTATTCGGAAAAGTTCAGTTACAAATCATCTGTAGATGACTTACAAATGTAATATCTCTCTATTAGGAAACATTATATCTTGTTGCCAATGTGATATTCAAATGGGACAATTCCCTGCACTCTGCATGTGAAAATTAGTGAAAACTTGAAGCATTACCGTCATATTTTTCTTTTCTCTGATAGCTAGCAAAGGTAGGAATGCAATGCAAATGCTTTTTTTTTTTTTTTTGAGACCAATACTCAGGGCAGTAAACCTCTACTCATGCTGTGCATTGTATTGGAATTTCTTGGAAAGGATAGAATAAAGTTCTCTTATTAAGCGCCTTACGAATCAGACAAAGGCTAGTGGTATAACTTCACCTTTGAATGATTAATAGCAATTGCCCCATCTGTCGTTGGATGTTGATTGTGGTGAGGATCTTCGCTAAGTAGGTAGCTGCTATCTTCTACTTCCCAGTAGGTGGCGCTTTTTTCCTGATCACTCCCTTTTTTATGTCAACGCTAAAGGTGGAATAGAGTGGAATGCCAGGAAGCGGTTTTTTGACGACGGACTTCTTAGAGGGGAGGGAACCTCTTATTATAATTATTATTTTTTTTAATTAAAATTTTAAAAAACCGCAAATTTTTATTCTTCTTTTGCTGGTATTGGAAACTGGGCTATTTGAGTTTTTATGCGACCGCTCTAACCACTATATTACGATCTCTTAGTTTTGACAGTCTTCTGGCGGAAGTTCTAAGAGTAACTGATTGCCATAAACAAACTTCTGAAGTCTGTCGTTTGGATTCGACGTTAAACTGTACGTCCCGATACTCATGGACAAAAATTAACACACACAACATGAAATAAAGTCTTAATGGCCAATTATGTATGAATTCATGTTAAAGATGTGGTCGATCAATCAATTAAAAAGTAGTTATATCATACAAAAAATTAGGAAAGATGCAGTTTATGGGGTGCGTGGTATAGTGGTTAGAGTGTTCGCACAAAACTCAAACGGCTCAGATTCAAATCCCAGCAAAGAAAATGTTAATTTGCGTTTTTTTTTTTTAATTATAATGTAAGAAATAAGAGGTTCCCCCCCCTCCTCTAAGAAGATCATCTACAAAGAAACCGCCCCCCGACTATCCACTTTATTGCACCTTATAAAATGTCAGCAAAAAACGAATGATCAGGAGAAAAGCGCCACCTAATGGTAAGTAGCAGATAACAGTTAAACCTACTTAGCGAAGGCACTCACCACACAATCAATATGAAACGATGCGGCAATTGCTGTTGATTATTCAAGGGTGAAGGTATAACACTGGCCTTTAAATGGTCAATTCACAGCAATTTGTCTCATTCTTAAGTCGCTTAATAATAATATGTATAAGAAAAATATGTCCTTTCGAAAAAACTCCAATACAATGCATGCACAGAATTTAGTAGGGGTTTACCCCTGAGTATTGGAAATTAGCATTCATAAACAAACAGTTCTAAAGCAAAAGCAATTGAAAGAAGTTGGAAATACAAAGAAGATTGAAATGAATCGAATTTCCATTTGCGATTCGCAGCATTTCTGAAGTGAATATTAAACTGGTGTGCAAACAAAAGGAGTCCTAAAAACATAAGTTTAAAATGTAAAGAATTCGATGTGTTATCCTGAGCAAAACTGCGTGTTCAGCTTTGGATGGGCAAAGCCTAATGTAGTTATCGCTGCTTCTATAGCATTCCTTTAAATAATTGTGATAATTGCCTACACCTGCTGTTAGGAAACCAAGATAACGTTCGCAATTAAATTACTTTTAAACAAAAATCTTTTCCTGAAACAATAATTCTGTTTAAAAAAAACCATAATGATTGCTAATTAACTAATTTCGTAACGTAATTTTCTACACCAAACCTTTTACAAATTCATTTATTTGAATCTTTAGCTCTGGACTCTATTGAGACAAAAAGAAAAAATCGAAAAAACACATTTAAGTGAAAAAATGTTAAAAATCACGTACACAAAAGTGACCTCTTACCTTGTAATTCTTTTTGTTTTGCTTTGTTTTTTTATGCAAAGAAAAAAAAAATTCTAATTTTACTAAAAAAAAACCAAAAAGAAAGAAAAAAATAAATTTCTTTTACCCCCTGGTATTAAGAAATATTTGACAAAAAAAAAGAAGAAAAAAAGGAGGCAAAACGTAAAGTATGAAATCCCAGGTTTACTCAAGCGTTTAAAACAAAATCAAATTCTTATGCCAAAAGCATGCCACAAGGGATGCCCACTGTTGCACATTCATTTAAACTAATTATTTGATTAGCCCGGCCAGACGGACGAACAAACTGTGCTGGAAATTACAAAAAAAAAAAAAAAAATGAAGAAAAAGAAACAAAAAAACCCAAGAAAAATTTGGTAAAATATTAAGAAAAACTAAGAACAGGATTACATACTCGTACTTAAGGGATGGTTTAGATAATGGAACACAAATTAAATCAAATCAAATCAAAATCAGTCAACAGCTAATGACAGGAAAATTAGATTTTGTAACTGAATAGAGAAAGAAAAAAATATTACAAAAAGAAAAGAAAACAAAATGGGTATAAATTATAACAACAAAAAAGCAGGTTAAATATTTGTTTAAAAATTTAATTTAATATCGGCCAAATTTGTAAAAAAAAAACAATCAAATGTTACTGCCTTTAGCATTGGCGTAGCAATACTTCATATTTTGGACTTCTTAAATCCACTGTTGATTCATTACAATTCGTCTTGGGGGAGTTTTAGTGCTCTATGTGGAGCAAAAATGCATTTTGAGAAATGCGATCTAGAATAGAACAAAAAAATTCTGGTTTGAAGGATATAGAAGAAAACAGACACTATTTATCTCAGAAACTGGACCAGATAACCGAAAACGAACATTATTAACTCGAGCTGTATAAAATGGCAAATAGAGCACTTTTTTTTTTGTTTGAGGCCAATACTCAGGGGTAAACCCCTACTAAATGCTGTGCATTGTATTGGAATTTTTTTGGAAAGGACAGTATATTTTTGTTTTTCTTATATTACTATTAAGCGCCTTAGGAATGAGACAAATTGCTGTGAATTGATCATTCAAAGGCCCTTCACCAATGAATGATCAACAGCAATTGCCTCATCGTTGCATGTTCACTGTGTGGTGAGTGTCTTTACTAAGTAGGTTTAGGTGTTATCTGCTACTTCCCATTAGGTGGCGCTTTTCTCCTGATCATTCGTTTTTTGTTGACATTGATTAACGTGGAATAGAGTGGAATGTCGGGAAGCGGTTTCTTGTAGATGGTCTTCTGGGAGGGGGGGGAAGGGTGAATTATTATTTTTAAATTATAATTTAAAAAAAAAAAACTGCAAACTAACTTTTTAATTTTTCGCCTTTGCTGAGATTTGAAACTGGGCCGTTGGAGTTTTTTGTGCGAGCGCTCTAACCACTACTATATCAGGCACCCAACCACTTAAACTCCCGCACGAGGATTTATTAACATCGCAAAGCTCTTATTCATTATAATGGTCACTTAAACTAATTTGAAAGGACTTATGGACAATATTTAACGGACATTCATAAGAAAATGATTAGAATTCATGTTCATAATGAAAATTGTTTAACCAAGAAGACAAAAAAAGATAAAATAAAAACTCATCATCACTCATACTCCTGCACTAACCAAAGAAAGGAAAAAGAGGAAAAACGCAAGACGTAAGAAAAGGAAAAAAGAAATATTCATTCATTTTTGCTATAAAAATGACACAAAAATATATGATTGATGATAATTTTATAACTCCCTCATACAAAAGGAAGTCATGACTAAAGTCAAGCACAAAACACAGATACTGGCATTCTGATATCCTGACAGTAAAGACACGAAACTTTTCATCATTTCCAGGAGGAGGAAAAGTAAATAAAGAGAAAAACACGCACGTTTATCCCACTACTGCTGCTGCTGCTGCTGTTATTCCTCTTATTATTATTATTATTTGTAGCTCAGATTAATACCGTGTAAAATAAAAGCATAAAAATCTACTGAAACATTATTAATTATTGATATATCATTAGTTTGTACATTGTCTCGCTGTCTGTCTGTCTGTCTGTCTCTGTCTCTATCTGTCTGTTTTATCATTTGAAATAATTCTACACGCAATTGGATTTGGATAAATAAATGAAATGCAATACAAAGTTTATTAAAAGACATATAAAGATTAATGTATTTCGATATAATTTTATATTATGATTACATTTCAGGAGTCAAGGAGTTGGAGTACAAAAAAAAAAGTCCAATGTTTAACGAGTAAAGCAAATTCTGCAAACCGAACAGTACTACTATACGTACTATTAACCAGAAACAACTTTGCTTATACTCGTAGAATAATATTTTAAATAAACAGAGGAAAGCGTTAAACTTCTTACAATTTTTCTTCCGTATTCCTAAAAAATTAAATTGGTTTATAGAGTGCTTATTTGACATATTTCTATGGAGTAATTGGGGGGGTCGTGGCATAGTGGTTAGAGCATTCGCACAAAAACTCAAACGACCGAGGTTCAATCCCAGCGAAAAATTTTCTGTTTTTCTAAATTAGAATTTAAAAAAAAGGGGTTCCCCCACATCCGAAATGTCTATCTGCAGAAAACCGCTTCGTGACATAGCCTAGCCAGTCTTTTCCACCAGAAACGAATGATCAGGAGTACAGCGCCACCATCTGGGAAGATAACAGCTAACCTGCACATAAAAAGACGCACACCACTCATATTCAACATCCAGATGAGGCAATTGCTGTTGATCATTCAAAGCTGAAGGCCTTTGAGTGATCAAATTGACATCAATTTGTCCCATTGACATAAGGCGCTTAACATCTTTACATCTATCTATATATTCAACATTCTGATACAATGCACTGCATTTAGTAGGGGTTTGCCCCTGAGTATTGGTCTTAAATAAAAAATAAAGAAAAAAAAGATAAACAAAATGATTTTAGTTTCGTCCGACCACAAATTACTTCTCCACTAATGGTATGGGAATATTTTTCATTCTCTGGCACAAGACATCTATTAAGAACTGATGGTACAATAGATGCCCTCTACTATACAAATGTATTAAACGATATCATGATGTCTTATGCTGAATATGAAATAGAACAACGATTGGTGTTTTAGCAAGTTAACGATCCCAAACATAAGTACATCGAAGCGAATAAAAGTTTAGTTTCAAAATGATGGTATCAAGGTCTGCACAGTCTTCAGATTTTAATCCTCTTGAAAATTTATGGCAAATTGTCAAAGCGGCTCTTACAGGAAAAAACTCTTCTATTAAGGAACAGTTGTGGGAATTTGTTAAAGATGTGTGGAAGAACATTACAATCGATATGTTTTAAAAGCTTGTAGACTCAATGGAAAAACGCTTCTTATATATCTGCGTACCGTAGAACACATATGGTTTAGCTTTCTTTTTTTATTAAGTGGTACTCAGAGGGGGCAATACAGGGGATATGTCTCCCTATTGCCAACTATCAAACTGAAGTACAGAAAATGGCGGATAATCATTTATTAAAATTATTAGTAACGCAGACATTGATTGCTCATATCAAGGTTGACTTTTGCAGTTCGGTGAAGATTATCAAATATATTTGAACTAAAAAATATGTTTCCTAGAGCAAATTTATATGGCAAAACAACGTTTGCCGGCCAACTAGTTGTAAATACTTATAAATTCCTCTGCTTAATATTACCCAAAAAAAAAATTAAGTCACATCGTATCAATTACTTAACCAACTTATAAAATGTAAAACAATTATGAAAGAATTTTTGTTAAAGCAACATGCAAATCTCTAAACAAAATCCATTAATTTTATTATCGCCATGAATAAAACAACGTCATCTCAACATCATCATAAAATTGACCTACAAAGTTTTGATTAAAAGCATATTAATTATGGGCCATCACGATTGACTGACTACCAAGTGAATATATGCTTTTATTCGTTTTGTTTCAATTTCTTATTTTCTTGGTTTTTTTTTTTCTTTAAATACTAATCAGGATATGAATTCAGGCATGTCGTTAACAACAGGATGTACTATTTCATACAGAAGTATGTACGCAGAGGAAAAGGGGGTTTCATTCATAATTTTTTCATGTTATAATAGCATTTGAAAAGATAAATAATGTCGTTTTAGATATTTGTTACAAGAAATATACGAAACAAGGACATATAGAGAGGAGAAAAGAAAAATCAGTGGTATTTATTCATTAACCAAAAGTTGACATAAGATTGATGAGATTTTCATAAAATTAAAAAGAAAAAAATAACAAAAATAATCAAAAAACTTAAAGAGTTTTGACAAACTTTAGAAAAAAACAGTGCAATAAATAATTAATGAAATACAAACTCTGTAAATGGTTTTATCAAAAAAATTTAAAATTTTATGCAGCAACTTCAGCTTAATGCTGTTAAGCAGGACTTTTATAAACAAAAAAAAAAAAAAAACAAAAAAAATAAAAAATTGGGAACAAGTTTGTTTCAAAGCGTATTTTATCAACAAGTTCAGTTTTAATATTTCCCGAAAATACTCCCAAATACGCATTTTATTTGGGTAACGGCTTGAATACTTTAAAGCTAATAAAAAATTATTTTTGATGGAACTGTCAAGACGTCCGAATAAGAACACAACAAGTCTTTGTGCATGAATTTATTACACTGATAAGAAATAAAATAGATGCTTATGAAACAGAGTTACACATTCTGGCCTTGCCAGACTATAAATTTCAAAAATATATTATAAGGTGGCAACTCGGCCATTCCTGACCATCTTACTCGTCCTCGAGTGTTTTCGTCCATTATGGATCATACGATTTTTGTTCATATGCATCATCAATCTGGTAGTATAACGCACACCATAGCTTTATCTTGTCACTGCTAGCAATTGTTGAAAATTTTCTCCGAATTCGTTGACTTTTTTCTTTTTATTCTACCAGTTAGGGGATATCCCACTTCTGAATTTTGCCAAGACGTCCGTATAAGAACACAATAAGTCCTATTTGTTTGAATGAATTTATTAGACTGATTAGAAATAAAATATACGCTTATGCTTATGAGACAAAGTTAAACATTCTTGCCTTGCCGGACTATAATTTTCAAAAATATATTATAAGAAGACAGAACTAATTGATCAGATGAATGGTTTTTGCTATGCAATACAACTAACGTTAACCCAAGTACTTAACTTTTTTATATTTTTTTTTCAAGATGTCAGATTTGAACCAAGTGAATTCAGTTATGACACGCTATACAAGTATTTAAAGACTGAGTTGAAATTTAGAAAAATGTTTATACTTTTCAACACGACAATTGATCTTGGTGGCGGAGACTAAAAAAATGTATACGTGCGTCGGCGTTTTGACAGATCATATCGGAATTTTGTATTAGAGGCGGTTAAAATTTTCCATCTCTGGCCAACTCTTGCAGCACATCGGTGTATAAAACTATATATTCCTTATATCTGGGTTGTATAGTATGTTCAGCAACTTTGTAGAAAATATCACGACAAATATTTTCGTAGAACATATTAATCTTCTAACTCCAGTTGGTCACACCAATTGATGACAGAGCTTAACACGTTCACGCCGGCAATGCAATTCATGTTTCTTGCCCATAGGCGGTTGCACAGAAAGCTTTTCGTTCTATCGGGCGGGCGCGAACTAAATGTTTCAACGAAAAATTGTCGACAGGAAAACGGTTTCATGCATTAATCAGGCAGACATGTGCGAGCCACCGGTGGTACGCGCCGGCGTGAACGTGTTAATTTTTATTTTATATCATTGATATATTTATGTTATAAGTATTATTTTTGTTATAATTATTATTGAATTATCTATGTTTTCGTTATTGAATTAAAATTATGTTTAAAATACTTAATACATTATCTATATTAAAATTATTATTAAAAAATACATCTAAATGCTTTAAATGAAAATTTAAAATAAATTTTTAGTGATGTGCACTGCTTAGTAGTACAATCATATGCGAGCCACCGGTGATACGCGCCGCCCTATCAGGCAAACATGTGCGAGCCACCGGTGGTACGCGCCGGTGTGAACGTGTTAATCTACTTGGTCTTTCCAACGTAAACATGGTTCGTCATCTAATAACCTTTGCATCGAAAACCTTTTTCTAGCAGCAGATTCTATCATCCGAACAATATGGCCGAGATAGCACAGCCGCTGGATGTTAATGCTCTGGACATGGTCTACATCGACGAGGAGCTCATACAGCTCCTATTGCGAAACTTATCGCCATGCCTTAGTGCACGAAAGATCTTGCAAAGAACTTTTCTCTCAAAAACTCCTAGGACCGCTGCATCGGCACAAGACAGCGTCCATGCTTCCGCACCAATGACAAGCACCGGCGAAATAAGTCAATTGTAGAGTTTTAACTTCGTCTTAAGAGAGGTCTCTGTTACTGAACTACTTACCTAAAGAGACCGTAGTAGCACCTGTTGGCTAGTGTGATTCTTCGCTTGATCTCTAGACTGACATCATTCTTGCTGGTAATGGCGGTGCTAAGGTAGATAAACTCCTTGACCACATCGAATGTATAGTTGCCGGCTGTAACCTGGGAGCCGATACGTTCAACATCCCTACTCGCCGACAACATGTACTTCGTCTTGCTCTTCCTTAATGTCACGTACGCAACATACAAATTAAACGTTGTTTTCAGAATTTGAATTCTTTTTTAGTACTTTCAATTACTCCTCATACTTTTAAGTAGTTGATCTTTCTTACTAACATTTTAAAATTTAGGTAAAATTGACTTATTGTAACGTCCGCAACGGCAAAAGCCAATTAAGTGGAAAATGGGATATTATTTCCAAGGCTGTTATTGCACATTATATGAACAAATCTTATTCAGAAC
This sequence comes from Metopia argyrocephala, assembly GCA_963576795.1. NCBI lineage: Eukaryota > Metazoa > Arthropoda > Insecta > Diptera > Sarcophagidae > Metopia > Metopia argyrocephala. Next base: position 101,091,539 of record OY756210.1, read on the forward strand.
GATATCAGAATAAATATTAGCAGGAGATATTTAGTCATAAGGATAACGTGTGCCCCACAGGGTTATATCGTTGCAGGAATTAAAGAACGCTGTAACTGACAAAACATTTATTGTTCAGCAGAGCCAAAAAACCTGTATGTAGAACAAAGACACTGGAATTTTTCAAAACGCAGACGGCGTAACAGAATTGCTCTTCATCATAGATATCTGGAACAGGGACCAATCGACGTGTATTTTTTTTTCTGATAAAAATGATACAAAAAAACTTATTTTCGATTTTTGTCAGTTACAGCGTTCTTTAATTCTTGAGACAAAATTTTAAAAGCTTACTTTATAGATGAGAATATAAAAGTGGACTTTTAATATTTCATTATATATACATATCGTATATTCTTATATAGGGTGTCCCAGACTCAACATCCAACAAAAATGTAATAAAAAACGAATAAAAAACATTTGAACTGAAACTGAAAATGGGTTAGCAAAACTCGGGTTACTTGAGATTTTTATTAGCATGAAACACACAAGTATTGCACGATTTTATAATGCCGATTAAATGCGCGAACTTTTAATGGTACTTGCCAAGGCACTTTAGTATATTTCTTTTCAAAGGAGGGCCTTTCAAATTTTGAAAACTTTAAGTTCATAGTCAAGAACAAAATGTCTCAACTCTAGAAAACTTGGGAAAATTGCGTTATTATTTTTTTCTGTGATACTAGAAATGTTTTTTAAAATTACGATTCCAGAGTATAAATGAGCAAAATAATAAAAATTAAACACAATAACGATTAAAGTTTGACCAAATTCTTAGGTTTTTCTTAAATGCCCACAACTTTCAAACTGTATGGGATAGATTTTTTCTGACTTTTCTCCTGATGGTCAAACCTGTCACCCCGTTTCGACTTTACATTGAGTTCTGGGACAGCCTGTATATATATTTTTTTATTATAATTGAAAAAAGAATGTGTTTGTCTGCCCTCTCGCAAAAAAGTTCATTTCACACGATTGTTTTACTTTTCAAAAGTTGCTAGTAAATCTGTCATAATCATTTTGTTTTTAAGTATTCAAGTGATTAGTAAAAATTTTTACAATTAACAACTTCTTACAAGTAGCAGTCATTCGAACTTATGTTCTTTAAAAAAAAGAAAAAAATTGTCTTTTTATTTCTAAAATTTTTATACACTCTTCCACTGTCTGTTGGCAATAAAAAACTTAAAGCAAAATGTGAAAAAAAAGTGCAGAAAAGTTTTCTACTTTTAGCAAAACCCGTCAATTATAGAACACGTGGTAATAAAGGAAAAATAAAAAGTTGTTCAGAGTTTTCAAATGTTACAAAGCACTTACACTTAAATTGAATTGAACTTTGGCTTTCAAAAAACAAAAAAAAAAAAAAAAAAACGCATCAATGGAGTTTTGCTGTTTCGGAACATTAGAGAGAAAGAAAAAAAGATAAACTTTTGAAATACTGTTCATAATCATCAGCATAAAGTCGCGTTAATATTTCAACAATGTTGTACAAGGAAAATAAAAAAAAAAATGGAAACTGTTTGTTTTAAAAATACAGAGTTATGCCACGGAATTTTCTAGGAATTATAGGGTGCTGAGAACATTATATTGCCTTCTCTTTTACTATTTTTATTTTTTTTTTCTTTGAAGACAAACAAAAAAGTTTTACATTTTTAAACGTTAATTAGTTTTGCTTTCCAGAAATACTTACAAAACGTAATGAAATAAAAACAAAACTAAAAAAAAATTTTTTCGTTTGATTTTATCGTAAAACTTTCATCAAATCATAGAAAAAGTTGTTCCTGTGAAATTGCAATCAATGTGAATTGATTCTCATACCACACACTTTCACACGAAATACTGCTTCTTGCACAGGATATGAAAGAAAGTACAAGAGTAACACCAAAATCTTAAATAAATTTTTGGAAAAGTTGTATGCAGTTTAACGGCTAAAGTTTAATTAAATACACGCGCATTTATTAACGCTTTGCTAATGGGTATCCAAGGAGCTATTGTAACCGTCTTTATATCTTCCTTTCCTTTCTCTTCATTGTGTTTTTTCTTTTGAAACATAATTGTTGCTTCTTCCTTTCAAGGGAAATTAAGTTACAAAAAAATGCAACATTTTTTTTTCTTAGCACCTAATTTTTGCATGTTGGTGGTGTTTATCCTTTAATAGAAATGTATTTCGTTGTTAAGAAACATCTTGACATTTTTCCAAAAAGATAATTGAATTTCTTTTGCTATTGCAAGGAAGTCATAAAGACAATGGGCTATTTTTAATTTAATTTAATTAAATTAAAATATAAAAATGAAGGCGATATTTGGCTTACGTAGGTCTCCGTCTAACGTTTAAATGAATAGACAGATTTCAAGCAAACCTTAGAAGAGGGTAGGTACCGGAACCTATTTGGTTTATATTAATGTTTGGCTGAACTCCGAAATCGCATTTCTGTGATAAGTAAACCCCAACTTGCCTCTAAGTTATCCTTGATTTTTCTATATCTTGAAATTTTCTTTCTATAATCCGTTCTGGTCTGGCATAAAAGAGATATCAAACGTCACAACTAGAACAAGTAAACTGGATTTGTTGGGTGTATCGCGAATTAGTTTGAATTGGCTGGAGTCATACCTAACAGGAAGGAAATAGACAGTACGAGTTAACGACTTTTTTTCTAAACACATATCTATTCCTTCTGGTGTCCCCCAGGGCAGTCATCTTGGACCACTTTTATTTTCTTTGTTAATCAACGATCTTCCAAATGTTTTTAAAACCGCTGATATATTGATGTACGCTGATGAAGTTAAAATTTTCCTGTCTTTTGCTAATCTTGATGATCATGCCTTTCTCCAAAACGACCTGAATGACTTCTTCATATGGTGCGAATACAACATGCTTGAGTTAAATATAGGAAAATGTAAATGTATGCAATTTGGTAGAAACAACATAAACATACTTAGTTAATTACTCTCTGGGTGGCAATTATTTGGAGGTGGTTGAATCAATCATTGATCTTGGAATCCTACTTGATGCTAAGCTCATATTACTATGGCTGTTAACAAAGCAAGAAGCGTTCTTGGTTATATAAAGCGGTGGTCTAGGGAGTTCTCCGATCCTTATATTACTAAACAGCTCTATGTATCTCTCGTGAGACCCATTTTGGAATATGGATTAATTATATGGGATCCTTACTATAATATAAATAATAATATCATTGAATCTTGCAGAGGCAATTTTTGTTGTTCTGTTTGCGTGAATTTCGTTGGAAGTATACTAATCTTCCTTCCTACACTAGTAGACTTGCTCTAATTAAACTACCTACTCTTAAAAGTCGTCGTGTTATGTTGAACGTGTCTTTTATGATGAATCTGTTAAATGGCAAAATATGTTGTGATTTTCTATTGAACTGTGTTAAATTATATGTTCCTAGTCGTTATACTCGTCATCATACACCTTTGTACATTCCATTATGTAGATCTAATTATATGCTTGCTGACCCTTTTATAAGAATTTGTCGCCAATATAATAATTTGTCAGAATTTGTTGATTTTTCTTTGAATTTAAATACTATTAGGAATAAGATAATTATATTTCTTAATTCGTAACATGGTCATTTACATTTACATTAATTTTTCCTCTTGTACACTTTTGTTTCAATTTTATTATTTAAGCATTATATGTATGGTTATTAAGTAGTATGTACGGATTATCTTCCATAGACTTTAATAGCAAATAAATAAATAAATGTACAAATAAGATATCGTACAGATGAAAATGTGATACTGGTTTAGCAAATATTTTCATTTAATCATTTAAAACGATATACCAATAATCAATATATTCCCTCAAAATATGTGGCTATCGCCATATTAGTGTAAAAAAAATTTTTTTTTCTGTAATTGATATTTAGAAATAATCTCTCAATGTGTATTCCAAAAGAAATACGACCAGAGTACATAGTTAATATATGTGCACCCTGCTATAGTATTAACCAAAACGACTCATTTTACGGTTCAGATAAAAATGATGAAGAACAATGCACTATCCTCGCGTATAAACAAATTTTGGAGTAGTTTATTGAACCATATGGTACCCAAATGAAGGTCTGAAAGCAACATTAAAAATTAACTCTCGTGGAGGATTGTTTGGCGTAGAGATGACAATTAAAAACATACACAAATAGGCACTCTTTATCAAATATATGTATTTGAAGCTTATACAATATAAAGCCTTTTCTAAGTCAGTGCTCAAACGTAGGGGTCGTCTTTCGGAGAATGCTAATTTATAGGCGAAATGGACGCGATTATTCTATGTACTGTACTGACGATACGTCTTACTCTCTCATTCATAACTGCAACAATTATTCATATCATATCGTCGTGCGGGAGTTTAAGTGCTTTATCCGCCATTTTATATATGTATTTGGAGTTAATGATGCCACTTTAGATTTTTTACACCAAAATTTTTAAAATCTGCAATCCGTTTTTGGCTATTTGTCTCCGAAACTGTACGAGATATTCGTAAACGGATTGTAGACTTGAAAAATTTTGGGCCGATAACTTAAAGTGGCATCATTAACTCGAGATATATAAAAAATATGAAATGGCGGATAGAGCATATAAACTCCAGCACGACGATATATGGCATCAAAAATAATAATTGTTTTGTGAACGCCGATGATAGTTTAAAAAAGAATGAGCCAAAATCTTACACCTAAGACTCTCGCGCGAACATTTGCGAAATAAATTTTTGACAGCATTATTTAGGCTTATAAAAATGGATGAGTGGGAAAAAAACTTGTCGTTTTCTATTAAATGGTTCTCTCTCTCTCTCTTTGTAACTGATGATTCCAGTTCTAGACGAAAAAAATATGCAAATTACATATACGCTGGGTATAAGCGATCAATTTACAGCGCACATAGCGAAAGAATTTCTCTTCGCTTCACTGAGTCTAGATTTCTTTTGTAATAATATTAGTTCATATGCATTGAAAGTTTATTTCAATAAGCAATTAAAAAAATTCAAAAAAAAAATTTATACTTTTTTCATACAAACTGTAAGAATAATTGTCCGGGTACCCTTGTCAGGAGGGTAAGGACTATTTGACTTTAAGAGGCTATACAGTCAATCTGAATAAATCATGAGGACCTGCATCCGACCTAGGATGGAATACAACTCTCATGTATGGGCCGGTGTTTCAAAATCAGTTTTGAGGCTTCTCGATCGCGTACAGGAAAGGGCGAAGGTGCTTATCAACGACGGTAGGGTATCCAACTCTATTGATTCGATATCGTTGTTCTATCGATACTACCATGGGAGGTGCTCTGATGAGATAAGGGATTTGATTTCGGGTGGTCGCATATTCTTGCGGATTACACGCACCCTCTCAGAGCGCACCCATTTGTGGTTGATTTTTCAGCGAATCGCACAATGTATTATAGAGAGAATTCGTTCTTTGGCCGCACCGCTCGTTTATGGGACAATCTTCCGGCGAGTGTTTTTCCCGAAAATTTCGATATCTATAGGTTTAAATCAAATGTCCACAAACACTGCTCCCTCTTTCCCCCTTCCCATAACATATTTTCCTAGACCAGCACAATGTACTGCATGAGTAGGGGCCGTCCTCTGAGTGCGGGCCTTAAAAATAAAAAAAAAGTAGAAAAAAATCAAACAACTTATAAGAACTGTTAAGCTAAAGGAACTTGAGGAACTTTAAATTTGAATTTAACTTTGTTTAAGAAATATTTAACTTTAAAGAAGGCTCGGGTACCCGTGTCCTTGGCGTTAGGGGACTCCGCTCATCATTTATAATTTGAGCGAAACTGAATAGGTGGACGTGGTACCTTTCATTCAAACTAAATATTGATTTTTTTTTATTTTGAGAACCGTTAAAGTTTCTGAATTTTTTTTTTTCTTATTAAGTGCCTTACGAATAAGACAAGTGGCTGTCAAAGTCCATCTGTTGTTGCATGTTGTGAGAATCTTTGCTAAGTAGGTAGCTGTTATCTACTACTTCCCAGTAGGAAACTATATTATTTTAAACTAGAGGACGCTCTTAAAACTAACTAATTAATATTTTTAAAATAGATTTACCAGTTAGAGTTAGACCGTAACTCCGACAAAGAGTTGTAAAGGCCAATTGTGTGTATGTATTTTTAGCACTTTCTAGCTTATTGTGTATATACTTCGAAAAGGGTTTTTATCATTCCGTTTACAAATTGTCAACAGAGACTCTGATTTAGAATAGCTGTTCTATTCGAATGAGCCACATTATCATGGAAATAGAAAATAATTTCAAATAAATATAATTTTTCATTAATTTCTAAACAAATCCTTTGAGTTTTAACACCAATTATCCGGCAACTATTCCGTTGATTCTATAAAAAGCAAGAGATAAAATAAATATTCTAAAAAGCCTTTCTTTGATTGGTTCCCAAAAAGAAAACTTAGAATATAATTACTGGCCCTATAGGCCAAAACTGTATTAGCAAGACAGTTTAGAGCATTGAGCTTGTAACCCATCTTTGGCAAAAATCTTGTGCCATTCAGTTAAAACGGATGAAATTTTTGTCTTATGAATGATAACAATAAACGAATAAAAAATTTCTGCTTTCTTTTGATTTTGTGAACCTAAAAGGTTGTCATTTCATATTATTGGAGGAATAATTATTTAAGAAATTCTATAAGATTTTATTACTTTTGGGAATGTGTACGCATATCCTTTTTCTTAATACTCTTATACGAAAAGGAAACATAAACGTATTGTTCAATTTGACGCAAGACAAGATTTCAAGAAAAATAGTCATAAATTCGTTAATACAAATCGTTATATTTTATGATTTTCTTAAATATTGTAATACAGGCAGCAATGAGAAGAAACAAATCAAATCAAATCAAATCAAATTATGGCAAAAGGAAATCAACAAAAAATTGAATAAAAAATCTTCACAAAAATGGAAGAAGAAAAAAAATCAAAGAAACTACTAAAAAACTAAAAGGGCGTTGAAATGTTGTGACAAAATGGTAAAAAAAAACTTTAGGAAAACGCAGCTGACAATATAGAAGTTTCATAAAAATGTAGACTCACTAAAGTAAAATAATATTTAAGCATTTGCCAAAGATTTATTAGAGTAAAAACAAAAATTTTATGTCCTTTTTTATATTTCTTATTAATAAACCAACAGCAGCTAAAGAAAAGTGGTTACTTTGTAGAAAATCATTTCAGTTGCAATGATATGAGAACGTTTTGAATCATAAAAAATGAAAAACTAATAAAAATCTATCATTTGGATAACAGTGACAACAATAACAACAATAGCAACAACAGCAACAACACATGCAAAATAATACAAACTGTATAGCAAAAAGGTGTGTCCTGGCAATAGTACTTTTTAACATCCTTTTTTTAATGCATTATTACAGTTGTGACTTTGTGTTGTGAGCAGTAGTAGAATTGCAATAATAAAAAGTCATAAAAGTCATAAAAAATATTCAAAAAAAAAAGAAAAAGAAAAAGGATACCATCCATGGCTTTCCTAATTTTTCTTTACATTTCTTACTGCGTTTCGCTTTAGTTTTATTACATTAATTTAAGTTTTTCTTCTTCTCTACTGTAGCAACGCAACAACTTATATTTTTTTATGTTTTAAGGGCTACACAGCACAGGCATTAATGCCGTTAAATTCTGTGTTTAAACCATAAAAAATTGCAATCATCAGTGTTGTGACAGTTTGTTGTTATCCTTTCATTTAGAAAAGAAAGGAAAAGAAAAGAAAAGCAAATACATATCTATAGGAAAAGTAAAAAAGTAAATTATTATTGTTGCAGTTATTCGTGTGAAATTATGATAAATAATGTTGTTGCACCATCATCAACCAGTCACAAGGCAGCAGCCCAGGATTATGCGTTACATTTATACGCCGTACATATGTTTTATGTCCTTAAATGTAACTTTCAAAATAAGCGTTTCACATTTACTTAAAGAGTTTCATTTATAAAAGAAACGAGACATTACGAGTACTCATAAAAAATTGCTTCATTTTTTTTTTTGTTGAAACTAAAGTGACTGTAAAATTTTACAAAAACACTATTTTGACAGCAGTTTTTTTTATCTTGTTGAGCAGAAACTTAATTTAATTAAAAGTTGTTTTGAATAAAGCAGAGTTAAGGAACTAAAAAATTGAATTTCTTAAACACTAATTTCATATCATTTGTTAAAAAAGAATCTTAAATGTTACGGCCAATTTGCATCCATGAAGTCACAATTTTACAATCCAATGAAAATAAACGCTAACCTTCAGTATTTCTGCTAGGAATTAATTCAACGATTTGAACAGTACGCAATGGTCTTATAGGTGAATAATTATGATTGTCAAATATCCTGGAGATAAAACCGAGGTGATTTTGATGAAACGTGCTATGAGGTTACCACTCGAGGTAACCATGAGGATGGACGATTTATCCCTCGTCACTCAGAAGTCTCAGAAATACTTGGGATTAAGGCTTGATTGTAGACTCACTTATTGGGCTCAAGTGCAGTATGCAGCCCACAAAGCGGCAAGAGTTACTGGTATGTTGAGCAGGTTGATGGCAAATATTGCAGGGCCTACGCAGAGCAAAAGGAAATTGATTATGGCTACCACGAACTCGATACTGTTGTATGGCAGCGAAATTTGGGGAGACACACTGAGATCGAAGACCAAGCGCAGGGTGATGGAAGCGGTGCAGCGAACGGCGGCATTGAGAGTTGTTTCAGCCTACCGCACAGTCTCGGCTGAGGCAATCTTCGTAATTAGCGGCGATATACCTCTTCACCTTCTGGCGAGTGAGCGAAGGAGAGATTGGCGTGCTAAGATAGGAAACATCAACATTAATACGGACGAACTGCGATCTCAGACATTACAACGATGGCAACAGCGATGGAGTACAGCGGCAACTGGAAGATGGACAGCTAGACTTATCCCAAATGTAGAGAGATGGATTAGAAGAACCTTTGGGGAGGTTAACTATTTCTTGACCCACTTTCCAACCACGATTATTTTAGAAAGTACCTACACCGTATGGGGAAGGTGAGTGAACCTGGTTGCATTTACTGCGACTCAACAAGCGACGATGCCGAATATACTTTCTTCGAGTGCACCAGATGGCAAATTGAGAGCAACATACTGACGGGGAAAATTGGACATTTCAGTCCAGAGAACATAGTAGAGAAAATGCTTCAATGCGCGGACAGTTGGAATGCTGTAAAAAATAACATCGAGCGCATATTGCGCGAAAAGAAGAGAGATTTCGATGCTCTGCAGCAAAATGAGATATAGGAAGATAAGCCGATAGGTTGATGCTGGCTACAATTATGGCAATCCCAGATATGGGAGAGTGAAAACGGTCCTTTTCAGGACGTCGCTCTGGGCCTTCCCGAAGTAATGCAGGAAGCGGTTCCGGGAAGGTATTCTCACCAGAGGAGGAGGAGGGAAAGTTTTAGTGGACTCACCACTCGACGCAACTGGTGATGACCAGTTGTAAGTGCGAAGGCATTTTAAACCCTACCTCACACGCCAAAAAAAAAAATTATCCTGATTTTATCACTTTCAACAACTTGTGAGAGCCCCTGCTTAACACCCAGTCTACACGAGCCATTAATTTGGTATCTCAGACACATTTTTTTTCAACTATCGATCTGACTCATATAGACTCTCCAAATCCATGTTATGTTCTTGACTCACCACATACAAGCATAACATACATACCTGACCTTTACAATCCCGTGCCAGGATTACAACCCAGTTTCTCGCAGCACTCATGTTGTGTGTGTCAATTTTTATCCATGAGTACCAGAACCTACAACTAGATTGAGTTTATCGTGCGTTCCCGTCATAAGGCACACCACACGCCACCCAGTTTCATGAGTGGTGGTCAAATATACTGCGTCTGATCAGCGCCATTCAAAGCCGGTGCCTTCTGACCTCAGTCATGTCAAAGACACAACGCACACTGGGGATTTTTGTATGGAGGTGGGAAAAAACATATAATTGTCAAAAAATGTAGTGATTTTTTTCACAAATTTAGTTTTATTTATATAGTAATACACAAAAGTAATCAAAATAAAGAAAGTTAGAGAAATGTATATCGTTACCTGCAATGTAAAAAGTCATAACTAACAAAAAAATTTAAATGATTTTTTTAATTTTTAATTTTTTATTTATTTTAAATCTATTTTTAAATTATTATTCCAAAAGAGCTTATAACAGTATGCCTTTTCTGGCTAAATGCATTTTCTGGAGTGTCTAAGGCGATATTTTTGATAGTCTTTGTTACGACTTTCTTTAGCCTTTACTGACTTGATCTCTAGGATTCTTTTAGCAGTATGATCCAACAGATTTTGCAGAGGTACACTCCTCAAACGATTTACGTGGCCGACAAAGTGCAGAACTGGTAGGACATTCAGTCTAAGTAAACTTTATTGTAAATATGCATTTAAGCCAATTTGCATTTTTTTTTTTTCAAATCGCGACTTCGCACGATTAGAATCCTGCCATCTTTGTTTGAAGTTAAGTAAAAGCCTTTATATATTGTATCCAAAATTTCACATGCTTTAGTTTCGTTTAAGCCAATGTGCGATTGTTGCAAAAACAGTTTTAATTTTGTTCTGACTTTGTCAAATTCCGGAAACTTCGAGCATAAAACCCCATGTGAAATTTATTATCGCTTATTACTTTGCTACTGTAATCATAAAAATCAAATAATCTTTTCTTTTACTACTTTTTTTTATAATTCATAAAAAAAGTCCTCAGAGTTTTGTTCATATCTCGAGCAAATTTTTTAAATTCATACCTTTACTTAATTGTGAATAAAAGCGAAACGCGTTCATCGATTTTCATGATTTATGTCTCGTTTAATTCATGGGTTATACGACTTTACGCGAAAGTAGTAGAACTTGACACTTTTTTACCGTTTTGGATATTTTAAGAATTAAAAAAAAAATTGTATTTTTTAGGCAAAAAAAAAATTGTTTTCCTTCATACCTTTGCATATTTCATGAAGTGTATGTTGAAAATTTGACTTTTTTCCTCAAAATCCCAAATGTGCACCGCCTAGAAGAAAGCCCTATGGTCATTGGATTAGAAATTCGGCATACCACTGTCTATCTAGCACTACCACAACCACTACATGTACTTTCCGAAGGGCCTCACCCAAATATTTAGGCCTCACTCCCCGAATGACAGGAGAGCACAGGAAAATCGGGGGCTCCTGATGCCCATAGTACCAGATTAGATAGGTGTCTCTGGTCAGTCCCTGAGAGCGTCAGTAATAATTTACCAACCACTCTCTGCCTATAGCGAGTGCCAGGACACCCAGAGCTAGGTGAACTCCATATTCCCCGATGGGTACAAGCGCCTAGTGTGATGTATCACCAGAAGCCATTTACTGTAACCCCGGAGGCGACCGGGACTTACAGTTTAACGTCGACTCTGAACGACAGACTTGAGAAGCTTGTTCATGGCAATTACAGCTTTTGCCAGAAGTCTTTTAAGTGGTAGTCGCCGAAAGAAATATTGTCTTTTTATTATTTCTTTGCTTCAAGATGTCAGAGCGGGGACTTGAATCGGAGCTCTCGTCTTTGTAAGCCAACACACCATCGATTAACGATGCAGTATCATTTTCAACTTGACGCCATCTTTTTTAAATTCACAATCGAAGAAATACCGAATACGCTTTCGATAAAAATTTTAAATTATTATTTGGTACAGCATACAATGTTGCTAAATACTAGACCTGTTAACCCATTAGTGCATAAGATCCTTTTAAGGGACGCTCCTATTTTTCCACTTTACAGCGAAACGATTACGATTAGTAATCAATTACCTTATTTTTTGAAAATAATCGTAATCATTACTTATTCCAAAAATAGAAACTTCTGATTACTTATTGGTAACACCAGTCAACACTATTTTTTTGGTGCCAAGGAACTGTATATATTTTTTAAACTAGGACTTAATACTGATTACAAAAATAACAAAACTTTGGCATTCCTACATGTAGTTTTCTTGTTCATGACTTTCGTGAATGATGGGCAGTGAGAAGGTTTCGTTACATTCCACATTTGCATATATTCATGGTCTAGTGGTTAGTGTGTCAAAGCATGATTGTTCGTTACTGGGATCCGGGTCATTCCGAAATACCAGGTAATGAAATTGCTGATGAGCTAGCAAGAGGGGGATCCGAGACGGCTTTGATTGGTCCGGAACCTTATTGTGGGGTCAGCTCTAAGGATCGCTCATTGGGAGAATGTAAAATGTAATCACGGTTCATTCCGAGGGCGGAGAAGTCGTTGTTGGAGCACGGCTTTAAGCCTGCTTATTTATATTATGAGTAAAGATTGGGCTGGATGGTGTCGGTGGGCGGAATGGTTGACCGGGCATCCTCGCCGATCGGCCAGGACCTGACATTGATCAACATAGTGATCATCAGAGTTATCATCCATGAGTGAAGTAGAGCACAAAAGACCCTTTGGGTCGTAGTATCTGTCTTTGGGCATGGTTACTACTTGATTGTAATGAAAATAATAATACGTGGAATTCAAAACCGCCCATTAAAACAAAAAATGGATAATGGAAAAGATAGTTTAAATAATTTTATGGGACTCATAAATAGTAATCGTACTAATAAATGTTTAGTCAAAGTACTGAATATTAAAATAATAAAATAAAGACTTACCCAGACAGACATTTGAAGCGTTATTCATCGCAATTCGTATGTACAAATATATAACTGAAAAAATAAATAAAATTGTTTAATTTAAAATAGAAAATAATTATAATAAAAATATTTTTTCTTCTTATTGTATATACACTGCCTGCCGATCACTTGAATAGGTTCTTTAATTTTTGCTCTTATATTTTAATTTCTCTACATATAAACTTTGGGGTCACTTGAATAGGTTCACTAGGAATAAAATTAGTTTGCTTTTGACCATTGACAGTATAATTAAAATTTTAAATATTTGTGAGTTACTGCAATAATTTTTTACATTTTTTATGTAAAATGGGGCGCACCAAGCTATTAACTGAAGAAGAAAAAGGTAAAATTAAAGCATTCAGTGAAACTGGCTTAAGCCATAAGAATATCGACAAAAAAAATTGGTCGCAGCCAGCATGTTGTAAGTAATTTTTTAAGAAATCAGTCCGGAAAAAATATGAAAGGTCGGACGAAAAAAACCGCAACAGAAGCGGACAGAGGAGCTGTTATAAGAGCTGCCTCAAATTCGAGCGATTCTGCAGCAAAAATTAGACAAAAGTTAAGTATCACAGATAGCATAAACACTGCTAGACGTGTTCTTCGAAGTTTTAAGCATTTAAAGAGATTGAAAATTAAAAACAAATTATCTCTCGTAAAACGAAACGGCCGCAGTTTTGCACGAGAACACATGAACGATAAAAATGAATGGTATCATGTTGTCTTCTCAGACTAAGAAAAGTTTAATTTTGACGGTCCGGATGGATACAACTACTATTTCCACGACCTACATAAGGAGGAACACTGCCTTAGTCGTCTCAATAGCTGTGAGGGAAATGTAACGGTGTGGGGGGCGATTTCATATTATGGTACATGTGAGCTTCAATTCCTCATATAAAAAATATGGTGTACCGAGTAAAACACGTTTGATCATGTTTAGTTCAAGTTCTCTATATTAATAATCTTTTATTTATTCTTTTCGTTTTACCTTATTCTCTAAATCTTAGTTTCTATATGGTAGTTGCCATATTACCTAGTTAACAAGGGGATTATTATAAATGTGTAATAATCAAGATCTCATACAATAATTAAATTAATGACTTCATGGTAATAATATTACACATATACAATAAAAAATGAACGCGAATAACTACAAAACAGTATTTGAAAAGGTGTTTCCATATTTTTCTACTATTTTTAGACCAATTCTTTGGATATCTCAACAAAATAATGCCCCCCGATACATTATGCCTGGGTTGTAAAAGCATGGATTCAAAGCCAAAATGTCAATATGTTGGTGGGGCCACCATATTCCCCTGACCTAAATATTATAGAAAATGTATGGGGCTTACTCTCTCGTAAAGTCTACGAATCCGGCAGACAGTACTAAACCAAATAAGCTTTAATTGGAGGAATTAAAAAAGCTCAGTCCGAAATTTTAATATCATTATTTGAAAATCTTTATAATTCCCTACCTAATAGTATTCTTGAAGTTATATCGAATAAAGGAGGATATACTCATTATTACATCATCAAAACATTGTAAGAAATCTTAAAAAATAAAAAAAGTTTTACAAAAACATCATTTTCTTCTTTTGTTTTTTAAATGAATGATAGTGAACCTATTGAAATGACCCAAAAAATTGTGCTGAAAATCATATTCGTTTTGGGAAAAAAATTACTAAAATTCAGTTATTAATTATTGAAATAATTTTTTTTTTTTTTGTTATAAACTCACATTATCCAATATTTTATCATTTTAGAAAATAATATAACTATAAACTTGATTACATACATACTTACATAATTGGCCATTACAACCCTGTGTCAGGGTTACGGCCTATCTTCTTGCAACACTCATGTTGTGTGTGTTAATTTTTATCCACGAGTACCGGGACCTACAGTTTAATGTCGACTTCGAACGACAGACTTGAGAAGCTTGTTCATGGCAAACAATTACTCTCAGAGCTTTTGCCAGAAGACTGCTGAGAGGTAGTCGCCGAAAGAAGTATTTTTTTTTTTTAAGATGTCGGAGCTGGGTGTCGAACCCAGAGCTCATGTCTTAGTAAGCCAACACACTAACCACTAGAATACGGCGACTACATTTCATAATTGTGCACTAAAAATATATGAAATTTGTTTTTTTATTTATATAGGAAATCAAACTTGTTGTTTTCAAAATTAATTTAATGTCAAAAGTTATCGGCTCTTGATCTGGTATTGCTGTACAGTGAGGAATAAAACTTTTCTTTAATACTATGTTTACACTAGTGTGTTTAAACGTCATTAGGCAATATGTTATGTGTGTAAACATAAATATGCCAAGTTAAATATGTTTTTTGCTAACTCGCTACTTAAAACATATTTAACTCAAAATTAAATATGTTTTACAGTAACAATTAACTGAAAACATATTTAAGTGGAAAATAAATATGTTTTTGAGTATTAATTTTTTAATTAAAAATATTTAAAAAAAAAAACAGATAACAGCCCAATTAACTACTATGTAATAACAAGAAAAAATGTTTAATTTAATTTTTTTCTTTTTTAAGTATTTATTACTTAAAGAAGCAAAATGGTCCTCTAAGGGATTTTATAGACACATTTGGCCAAATGAAGACATCGCTAGGAATACCACTATATGGAATGCACACCTTAACACCTCTACTATGGCGTGGTAAAGACAGAATTACAGAATTGAGTTTGTGAATTTTGTTATTTGTTTTCAAAAATTTAATTCTGAGCAAAGTGGGTCTCCAGAGGATTTTAGACATATTTGGCCAAATGAAGCCATCGCTAGGAATACTACTATATGCAATGCACAGCTTGAAATGGCGCATAGAGCACATAAACTCTGGCACGACAATATTTCCACTAATAAACGGATGTCTGGTAGCAGATTTATATTTTTAAATACGATTATTTTAAAAAGTAATAAACGGTGATGAAAGAGGGTTGAGCCGTTGAAATGATTGATTGTGCGAATTTGTCAGCCACGATGTCGCAGTGGTCGAGTGAGAGTCATGTGTTCGCTGGGGTTACATTTTTTAAAAGTAATGCTTCTTACGTAATTGCTCGCCGACAATTTTGTTCAAAGTTCGTTATTCGGCGAATACATGATTTACCGACTGTAAATTTAATTTGTTCGTGGGTGCAGAGATTCCGCTCAGCTGCTTCGGCTATAAACGACCCACGGCCAGGGCCCAGACGATCTATAAGGACTCCCGAAAACATTGAACTTTTCCTATAAGCTCAGACTTTCAGAGAGAAAAATTTCATAATGTGACACCAGATTGAGTCACAATAAGAATTAACAGTTATCGATATTATTTGCAAATCACAAACAAATAGGAGAAAGTGTCCAATATGTATGTTTGTATGTGTGCATGTATTATATATATATATATATATATATATATATATATATATATATATATATACTCGCAAATAGCTCGTTAGTCCAGCTTTACATTTAGGAAAATAAAATGACAGACATATTTAAAACTTTTCTATTAAAATAAAATAAAATGTAAAATGTAATAAAATCGATGTAAGTTCACGATGCATCGCTTCCGAAAAAAATTGGATGTATTTTTTTCGTGAGCTTCCCTAGTTTGCTCACATTGAGTGATGTTCATATTACCGCTGGGTAATTAAAATTAAATAATTTTTGTTGATTTAACAAAATTTTTTATTTAATTTAATGGAAATTATGTTTTCACACTTAATTGAATTTTTATTTATTTTTCATGAAAACTAAACTACATTTTGTTGTCAAATTCAAATGAATCCTATAAATGATTTTCTGAATAAAAATCCCTAAATCTGTCTGCCTAAAACCTTTAGAAAAATCAAAAATTAATAAGAATTGTATAGAAATTTTTTTTTAATAAATTTTATTTTTATTTCTTTTATAAATTCATAAAAAAATTATTTTTATAACAAAAATTGATACAATTTTTGTGAAAGCTTAAAACTAAAGTAATGCTTAAAAACTATAAGTACATTATACAATATTTTATTCTATTTAAGTTTTTAAAAAATAATTTTTTGTTAAGATTTTGTTTTTTTTTTTTTTAGAAAAAATTTTCAATTTTTGTAGAAAAAAAAAATTAGAAAGAAAAATAAATTATTTTAATTACAAAAGACACAAAATAAAAAATAAAACAAAACCATTTATCACAATTGCTTTGATGAGTTAAAAGAAAAAAAATATTCTAAGAAATTGAAAAAAACATTTGAAAAAATTACATTTTTTTGTGAAGACATAAAATAAAACAATTAAAAAATTAAAATTTAGTTCATTACGCATAAGTATAACCAAATTTAAGTAGAAAAAATTTAGCCGTCGGCTTTATTTTTTTATATATTTTCTGTATGCTGGTAAGTAAATCTACATATTTTATAATTTGTACTATGGCATTGGATATTATTTTCACTGTTTTATAGTTGTTGTTGTTGTTGAATTTATTTTTTAGGGTCCTTTAATTTTTTACCACTTTTTGAGCTTTTTATTAAAGATGGTGTGACTTCCAGGTATTGCCTTAAGGCATCATATATTACAGAGGCCAGATAACGCCAGTGGGCTTCACGCATTGCCAATATCTGCTGCTCCTGTTGTATGGCTTTACGCAATAGAGTAGTTTGATCGGGTATGTAAAATGCAACGGCCATGGTTTTCAATTTTTCTTTTTTTGCTTTTCTTTTATTGGTGTTTCAATACAATTTTATTTAATTACACAATATTTTTAAATATATTTGCTTTTGGAAATTAAATATCCATTGATGACTCAATATTTGTTAGCGTTTTTTTTTTTTCGTTTAATTTTTTTTTTATATAAAAAAAGAGTTCTTTGTTCTTTTGTTTTGTAAGAAATACAATTGCTTTGCGTTTAATAAGAGGAACACAACCTGTTTGCTTGTTTGGCTTATGGAAACTGATTTCATTTTACAAAACAGAGCGCTTTTTATACCAAGTGCTCTCTGTTGTTATAAATTACTTAGTACACGTGCTATGCTCTCTTTCTTATGTGTAATTGTTTTTTCTCTTTGGTTTTTCTTTATTTAGAAAAAATATATCACAGCAATTACTCTCAGTTTTTTTTTTTGCTTATAGATTTTCGAAATTCATTATACGAACGAGTAGTAAAAAATTATTGTTAGTGTAAGAGAGTAAGTATTCTTAGTACTGAAATACATGCTTGTGCATGTTTATTTGTGTTTATCTTTTAAGATTCAGGGGGTTTGTTTTGATTATTATTTTGTTGACATCGCTCTTTCGTTTTCCGATTTCATTTTACAAAAACAACATGCACAAAGTGTAAACTGTATGGCATATTATTTGTTAAGTCTCTTTAATATTTACTGTTTAACCGTATAGTTGTTGTTCTTTTACGAGTACTCGTATTTTCTGCCGTTCTTTGAGGGTGCAAAAATTACAGGTCATTGGAGAGCATTACTTTCTAAGAGCCCATATCCGTGAGAGTGTCTTTAAATGTGTGTAATCGTATACAATTATTTTGGACATTTGTTGGAGTTTTTTTTAGGCTTCGATTACACCTTGTTGCTATGTTGTAACAGTGTGTACAGTTAGATAACTTACTGTTTTAAATAAGAGAGAAAAATTACTTCCTACTGTGAGTGGGCGTGTGTGTGTGTATGTGAGGGTATATTGCTCTCATAGCATTGCTTAAGGCAAGCCATAAGCAATACAGTCATGGCTTGTGTGTGTATTACACGTACACTTGAAATTTAATACAACGGCACATGGAATAAGGAAAAAAATCTGTATAAAATATGATTTCCTTTAAAGTTTTTGGCGCCAAATTGTTGTTTTTTTCTTATTTCAAATTATTTCGTCTAGGTTTTTAGCCTAAGGGTGGTTTTGTTGTACAAACAAAAAAGAAATATTTTTTTTCCTTTTTGATCCTTAAGAGCTCTTGTAACTATGAAGTATAGTGTGTGTGTCTGTGTGTGTGTTAGTATTTTTATTTATTTAATATCCGTTTTTATGCTGTTACTTCTAATGCTTTTGCCTGCTACCAGTAAAAAGGCGGAGTTTGTGCATTTGCTGTTGGTAGAAACCCATTATTTTAGTTCTTTCTCTTTTTATTATGCGTTGAATTCTTGAATTTTTGAGCTCTTCTTTCTGATTACATTTCTTAGCCTTACAAAAAAAAAGATATTTTTTTTTTGTTTTGTTTTTGGGTGGAGCTTCAATTTATTCCCAATTTGTTTTTATTGTGGGTCGTCTTAAGCAACATTATTAAACAAGAGGGCAACATAAAACCAAAAACCATAAATTTTATTTGAATGCTGCTTAACCGTACTGTGTTGTGTGGCATGGCCATATTACAACCTAAATAATAATGAACAGAGTAGATACTTGTATTTGTATGTGTTACGAGTAACTGTATATATGTACTATATGCACATACATACCTGCCGCTAATGTTGGTTGCCAGTTGATGATTCATCATTTCTGGGGTGGAGTTTTTGGTTTTTAAATTGAAGTAAGGTTTCTTCTTAAAAAAAATAAGTAGACTTTTTTTTTTTCTTTTTTGGTTTCTACTGTTATCCTTTTTCTGATTTGTGAAATTTTAGCCAAGATGGCCGTTTGTATACCTAAAGTGTCTTATGAAAATATTTTATTTTTGCGACTTCTTAACAATGGAGGCGTAGAGTAACATATCAGTCATTTTCTTCAAACTTAACGTGAAAGTTTTCTTAAAAATATATATATTTTTTTTTTCAATACAGTTTCGGAATTATGAAAATTTAAGCAAAATTTATTTTTTTCTTCGTAACAAAATAAAAATTTCTGTCGCAAATTAAATATGTACTTCACTCTTTTTTGACTTATTTGAACCGTCGCAACAATCATATTTTTATTGTTGGAGCATCGGTGTAATGTTGCGCGCGTTTCATTGTTCTATCGGTATTACCATGGGAGGTTGTCTGATGAAATAAAGAACTTGATTCTGGAAAATCGCGTATTTCTACGAACTACTTGTACCTCTCTTAGAGCACATCCTTTTGCCGTTGATTGTCCAGTGAACCTCACAAGGCATTAAGGATAGAATTCGTTCTTTAGCCGCGCCGCTCGTTTATGGAACAATCTACCAGCGAATGTTTTTCCTGCCAAATACGATATAAGTAGATATAAATCAAATGTCCAAAAGCACTACTCCCATTTTATCGCCTTTCCATAACAAATTTTCCTAGAACAGCATAATGTACTGCATGAGTAGGGGTCGTCCCCTGAGAGCAGTTTTTTACCCAAATTTTTATATTTGAAAGTTTTTAACGACAATGGGAAGCGAGAATTCATCGTTTTTATAACAGAGAGGTGATTTCGCTACCAACATAACTGGTCGTAGAACAGTGATTAAGTTGCATGAAATATTCGCATGATATGGCGCGTTTTATAAAGGACTTAAGTGCTTTTAATTAGATGTGGTGCGAATATTCACATTCGAATTTGTGTCTGCGAATTATTTGGTTATTTAAAATAATCGCATTTTAAACATTTAGGCAAATGTTAGAAGCAAATCAAATTCGGTAACTTGTTTTACGAAAATATAAAATAACAAACGTCAAAAACAATGAGGTGATTCAAGGGAACATCAACAAAATATATACACTCCGTTTGAAAAAGTTATATGTGCACTAAGCAGTTCAAATGCATAAATGAACTTCATGTGTAATTTCTTTAACTCAGGTCCTTAAATCAAAATTAAATATTCAAAATGCAATCGCAAATAATTCTCCATGTATATTGAAATAAACACTTATTGATGAGAGAAATACAATATTTATATTTGATCGTGATCAAAATTTAATATATTTTCAGTCAACTTTTTTCGATCTTTGAAATAAATGCAATTTTTTTTTCGCAAAATAGATAAAACACAAGTGAGATCAGAATTGTGGTATGAAAACAAAGTAGAAGTTAATGTGTGATCTTTCTGCAAATAAAATATCAAAATAAATAAAAAACAATTAAATTGAGTTACAGCCTCGAGATATGTATGCCTTTCTAAACACAATTTGTTATAAAAAAAGTTATTTAAGGAGTGCAAACAAAAAAAATGGAGGAAACATTTTATTTAAAATAGAAAATATTTGTTCCAGCACTACGTGAATTTCTTGCCACTCCTCCTTGTGAATTTAGTGAATAATACAACATCCATGCCTCTTCCGACTCTTCTGAATCTGACCTTAAGATGGCCAAATGCGTTCTTCACGACACGACAATATAAAGAAAGTCGTTTATTAAATGCCCTTTCCTTTTCATTTTGAATAGCGTTAATAAGAAACGGTTTTAAACTTTGACTGTCCAAATGCTGAGTCTCCTATAAGTAAAACAGAGGTCTTATTCTGTAACCCTCCTAAGCTCAAATTCTATCGCTAAATAGGACTTTTTGGCTACGAATACAATTCTTGAACGCGTATTGTTATTTAAAAGCTTCATGCCTATAACCTCTAAACTTTTTAATTTTATATAGTCTAATGCCCAGCCTGTTTCAAAAACAAAAAATTTTAGCATTTTAGCTTAAGAGAATTACAGAATATGGCCCCTGATTAATAAACGGGCCTTAAATATTAAAAAAAAGAAACAATTTTTCTTCCGTCATTTTTTATTTCAATAAAAGAATTGTTTTTTACATTGTACGAGTATTTCCTTAAATAATCAACAAAATTTATAATTTTTTTTCCTATTAATTTCACAATCTTACATAAATTTTCATTTTAAAAACACATACATACTTACATATGGATATACAAAAATATCAAAAATTATTTAAGAACGAAAGACAAAAAGAATATTTTCTCAAAAATGAAAAAAGCAATATTTCTTTGTCGATCACTGCAAACCGCAAAATGGCCTTGACAAGAAAGCAAAACAAAAAGACTTTTACTTGAATCAGCAATAAATGGATAAAAAGTGATTAAAACTTTCTCCCAGAATATGTTCGGAAATTATTTATTCTGATGTCATTATCATATAGTACCGTTATAATAAATTAAATGTAACAACAACAAAAATCAATTTGAAAAAAAAAACAAAATAAGAAACATTAACAAGGAAACGTATAAGATATTGAAATATATTTTTTATTATGAAAACAAAAACAAAAATTTACACTCATCACACATGCAAATTAATCATTACTGGGGGCAAAAAACCAAAAGACCATAATAAAATCATTTTAAAAACAAACAAAAAACATCAATCAAAGTCGACTAAAGAACACCTTAAGGAAACACTAAGTCTGTTTCTTTACTCTACATTGGGCGCTCGCGGGATCCCAATTTTACAAAAAAGCGTTCCCGTACACAAAATTTGGGTAAATGAGAGAAGTTTTGAGAGAGTAACATTCTTCTTCTCTATGCACGAAATAGCCCGTACTTTTTCTTCGGGCTAGTTTGTGCAAGTAAACAAATAATCAGCTGTTTAAAAAATAATAGAAAAATGAAAAGTACAGAAAACTAAAAAAAATTTCAAAAGTTGAATTAAAAAATATTTATAAACCTGCAGTGAAAGGCCTATAGTATAATTTAATTTAATATTTATATAAAAGAGTTTTTTTTTAGTCTTAGTTAACATGTACAATTCCAATTATTGTCGTTTATTTTTTGCGAAAGTACATGTTCAATATGTGTTTTTCATATTTTTATGTGAATGAGTAAAATATTTGCTTTTTTGCGTTCTCTTACTTTTGGGTAAATTTGTCTCTTATTGAGAGAAATTATTACCTACTCTCTATTTACCGAACTTTACCAAAAAGAAACCTACTGTTGTTTAGTTGATCAAAAAGTGTTTCCAAATTTAAGGTAAAAAAGATAAAAGTGCTTTAAATTTAAACGAAATGTCAAAATTTTTTTTAAATACTCCGGCTGTCAAAAACCTGGGCGATTTTTTTTAAGACCAGTGCATTGTATTGGAATATTGAAGATAGAAGAGAGAAACATGGGTTTTTTTTTTCGTAATTTTATTGAACGCCATATATCAATGAGACAAGTTGCTATCAGTTGATCACTTAAAGGCCAGTGTTATACCTTCACCCTTGAATGATCAACAGCAATTGCCCCAACTGTTGGTGAATGTTGATAGCTTTTAAGCTTTAAAGAACTTTTTGTTAAACAATATCGGCACGAAAATAAATTTTGATCAAATTAAGTTAATCTGAATAATTTATTTCACGATGTCGAACGCATTATTTTGTTTGCTTTCTAAGTGAAAATAATTTTTTTAATTTCTCTTCGTTAAATCTTCTCTTCACTTATTTACTTACTTACTCAGGTGGCCATAGCAACCGGTTAACGGGTTTCGGCCTGACTTAGCATTAGTGTCCAGGTGCCTCTGCTAAGCGCCTGCATTCTTCAGTTGGTCACACCAATTGATGGCAGAGTCCTGATCTACGTCAACGTCCAGTGATCTTCGCATCGAAAGCTTTCCTCTTTGGAATTTTCCTCTTGCGAACAATATGGTCGAGCCGCTGAATATTATTGCGTTAAACAACAGCCCCATCGGCGAGAAGCTCTCACAGCCCATGGTTGGTTCTAACGCGAAACTTATCACCATGTCTTGAAAAACAAAAAACCTTGCGAAGAAGTTTTTTCTCAAACACTCCCAAGACTGCTGAATCGGCACAAAACAGCGTCCATGCTTCCGCACCACAGAGAAGCACCGAAACAATAAACGACTTGTAGAGTGTTAACTTCGTAGCACGAGACAGGTCTCTGCCTACCGAGACCATAGTAGTACCTGTTGGCCAGTAAGATTTCTCTCTTGATCTCCAGAATGATATCACTCTTGTTGGTAATAGATGATGGACTCCTTGACAACCACCTATGTATAGTTGACGGCTGTAACTTGGTAGCTGAAAGTTTCAACGTACCTACACGTCGATAACATGTACTTCGTGTTCTTCTCTGCACGATTGCCGCAAATACACCAAATTTTTCTTTTTTTTGCGTTTGACATATACTATGCATTTTAGAATTCGTTGACATCAAAAGCGATATGTTGGAGTCAATCACTCGGCTATACCGATTAAAAACCACCTCCTCCTTTTCGAGTATACTTACCTTGGGAACGCCTTTTCATTATTTCGAGGTGGCACCCTCTGTGACACAGATGCCTCCTGCTGTTTATTAGCGTCTAAGCTTACCGTTCACGTTCTATCGTGGTCAATTGTCCTCCATCTCACAATCGTTTTACGAAAAGTGGTCACATATTTCCAATGTTCTGCTTTTGCCATCATCTTTTCCATGATGTTTCAACTCCTAGTTGTACAGCAGTTTTTTTTTCATTTTGTTATTAGTTGGATTGTTAAAGATGTGTTTTCCATCATCTTCTTCGTCGATACAATTGTTTAAATACAGCCCTGACCCCAAAGTAAACGTGCCATGTAATAAGTCACTTCGCCAATTTTCCTTTTTCTTCAAATGCAAATACTCACTAATTTTGTGTCTGTTGAGCCCATTGAAGGCCGATTCTGGTGCAGGAATAGTGTGAGTATTCGATAAACCCTCTGTAAGTGTTCGATATGGAACCATTCGTCAATAAATATGTGAAAAATGCACAAATATTTATAGTATTCCTGTAAGACAATAGACTAGGGGTCAAAAAGACACAATATGGTCGTGGAATCCCATAAAAAAATTATTTTTTTTATTAAAGGCAGCACTCAGGGGATGACCCCTACTTATGCAGTACATTGTGCTGGTCTAGGAAAATAAGTTAAGGGAAGAAGGAAGGAGGAAAGAGTGTTTGTGGACATTTAATTTAAACTTATTGATATCGTTATTGCCAGAGAAAACATTGGCTGGAAGAATGTTCCATAAACGAGCGGTGCGGCTAAAGAACGAATTCTTTCTATAATGCATTGTGCGATTCAGCGGACAATCAATTACAAAATGATATGCTCTGAGAAAGGTACAAACAGTCCGTAAACATATTTGCTCGGTGTAGTTTTTTTCGACATCGTAAAACAGACTATTTTTTATCCGTTATAGTGACTATGACTTCAAAAATAAAGTTTTAAGTACGCCTGAGTATGATAGCTCAGAGAAGAACTTAAGTTGAAGAACATCTTAAATTAATAATTATTACTGACAAAACTATGCAAACAAATAGGGAAATATTGATAGCAAAAGAAATATTAATTCATCAATAGCTTTAATAAAAGCTACGCTGGCATTTGTCAAATATTTGATGAAAAAACATTTACAAAAAAAAATTATTTAAAAACAAATAAACACAAGCAATAATATTTAAATTTTCTATTAATTAACTATAACATATAAACCAGTGTGGGCAAATAAACAAAACATTTCGCAAACGTTACCACAAAGTCATAAACTTTTCAAATTACTTTTAATCGTATTTTACATGAGCAAAACCAAAACAAATATTTCCTAATGAGAAAGAGCGCAAACGAAACAATTCGCTTTTCGCTCTTGTACTTGCTTTGTTATTCCGTTACATTCGTATAATTTGCTCTTTTTTCTCCTCTTATTTTCTTTTTCTTCTCATTCATTTTTTGTTCTACCTATGCACATTTGAGTTAGTGTATTTGTAGTGCTCAAAACAAAACAATATACAAAACTAAATGGGACAATCGCTCTCATTGTTTTTGTTTTGTTTCTGTTTTACTCATTGTAATGAACAAAACAAAATCAGATCAAACATTTCGCTTTGTTTATTTTCCTACTCTATTATAAACTCATAAACAAAAAAAGTTCTAACGAAGTAATGCTCAGGCTTTTTTCATCAAATATTTAGCATATGTAAACATACCCTAAGCCTTGAATTTCACTTATTTTCATAAATGGAAAGTATACATTATCTTTTTCGTGAACAGGCGTTATTTATTTCTTAAATTTAAAAGATTTTTATTGAAACTGAACGTGATTTTAATATTATGAGTAGAGTTAGTGGAAATATAAAAACCGCAAAAAAAAACAGAAAAGAAATTGCGTTTTAAAATGTTTCAGGTTTTTATACCCTACACTACTGCAATAGTTGGCTTATCATGTTTGTTCTAATATCTGATAACTTCTTAGTAAATATTTCTTAATAAGAAATGTTCATATTTTTGACAATATTTTTCTTTACACGTCTTCTCAAATAGACTATTTTTTGTTATTTTTCTGAAATAAAAAAAAAGAATTGCACGCTTTTATCACTACGAATTTAAAGAAAAATATTTATTTAATCGAAGTTTTAAAATTTTCTATTTTTAATTTTTTTAAACGTTAATACGAGTAATAAAAAGAATTTAACGATGAATTTAAAGTTTCATAAGTTAACTAAGTACCTTAACATTAACTCTTGAGTTAAACTGTGATAAGCTGTGATATATTTTTTAGTAATTATGATAGAAAATATAGGGTACCTTGTAGTCGTTTGAACACCAATAAATTTTTATTTCTTGTTTATTTATTTTTATTCTTTTTTTTTGTGTTTTGTTTATAATATAATCAGTTTTTGTTTTTTTTTTTTTGTTTTACCATAACCTACATTAACATTTTAATTTCTACGTTGAAACATTTTTAAATAAAATATCATTTAGGCAATAATTGACTGCTTCGAATCAAATTAAACCTGTTTTTTTTTTTGTCAGTAATTTTAGACAAAATTTTTTGCATATTTAACAACTAAAAATACGGTTAATAAACTGCTGGTTAATAACAAAAAAAAATTATTCACAAAATTGTTATGAATCATATTACAAAAACATCAAATTTAACGGTTGAGTGCTTTTGTTTTAATATTTTTGAACTTTATTAACCTTTTTTTTATTATTATTATTATTTTTTTTGAGGTAAATTTGATCAAGTTTTTGTGAAAAATTATTAAAAATTAGAAAAACTACATATTTTTGTTTAAAATATTTGCGATAATTTTTCCAAAAAAAAAAAAAAACAAAGTTTAATAAAATTGTTCAATTTTAATACTTAATTTGTTTACATTCGTACTCAGGCATAATTTATTGACATTAGGGCATTAATTGATTAGCATTTAATAGCAAAATTGTTATAAAAGGTAGACAGACCATTTAGTGATGGTGTTTATATTAAGTAATTGTTAAAAATATTTGAAAAAGGCCTAAAAATCATACAAATATTTTCCGACTTAAAATTTATTTTTTCAAAGCAACGCAAAAAATTACGTTCATCCTATGAAAAAAATATTACAAATACGAAACTGTCATTTAAATATATAAAATGGAATGTATGTTTGTTTGTTTGTTTGTACTTTATGGAAGACCAAACCTCGGGACCGATCTTCCTGAAATTTTAACAGCATTTAATTCGGACTCTGGCATGATTAATAGGGCAATTTTTTTTCGACCATGCCCTCTTTTACACCCATTTTTTTTAAATTATGTAATTGCTCCCATACAGTTTTTAACAGATTTACTTCAAATTGTATACACCAGGGATGGCGAACCTATGGCACGCGTGCCCAAAGTGGCACGCAGATAAATTTTCGCTGGCACGTATAATATTTTTCATTTTCATACATATGTACTGACTAATCCAAATGCATTTTTGATATTGAAAAAATTGTGAACTCAATTCAAATTTAATGCATAAATTTTGATATTTACTAACAAACTTCCAGATTTCTGGCGCCTTTATTCATAAGGTTAATACATAATAAAGTCCTTATTGTAATAGAAATAGTTAAGAAAATTATGTTAAATCAATTATAGTTCTTTTGTTTTTTGCAACTTAATGTAATATGTATATATACTTTGATTAATCTGTCAAGATAATTTTACTTTCTGGTTATATGGGAGAAATGGCAAAATATATAAAACCTCTATTCGCATTCACATTAATCAAGCTCATGAGTATATTAAATCAACGCACAATAGTACAAAAGATAGGCTTAATTTTATTAAAATTAATGTTTTTACCGGATATTTCCAACAATATAAATGCATTAAATATTAAATTGCAAGGTCCCGGAAAATCAATTGATGTAATGTTCGATATTATTGAAGGTTTTGAGTCCAAATTAGTAATATTTAAACTCAATATTGACAACAATAATTTAAGTATTTTCCTTTGTTGAAAGATAACCTTCAAAAATGTTCTATCCATGGAGTCTATGAAATTAATATAAGTTTTTATAGCCAAGCTATAAGTAACATACAAGACAATTTTGTTAAGAGATTTCAAGGTTTCAAAAAAATTCAACCATTAATTAACTTTATGAAATATCCAGACAAGTTTGATTTGGAAACTGCTAAAATGGATCAGTTAGAATGGTTAAAGTTGTTGAATTTAGAAATGCTG
The DNA here is from genome assembly GCA_963576795.1 of Metopia argyrocephala. Taxonomy (NCBI): domain Eukaryota; kingdom Metazoa; phylum Arthropoda; class Insecta; order Diptera; family Sarcophagidae; genus Metopia; species Metopia argyrocephala. Next base: position 101,119,596 of record OY756210.1, read on the forward strand.
TTGGCAGAGTTTCAATCAAGTTCTATTTGGAAGCAAAAACTTATAGAGTTGAGGCAACAAATAGAAAATAAGGAAAAAAAAAAATTAAATGAAAAAGAATACGACAACATGAAAAATATGTTTTTGAAGACATGGTGTTCGCTCCCAGAAACATTTAATGCGATGAAGAAATTGTTTTTAGCTATTCTAACAATATTTTTATCAACGTATAGCTGTGAAAGTCTATTTTCGATTATGAATAATAAAAAATATGATGTACGAAACAGTCTTACCAATGAATGTGGGGAGACCTGTATTTCATTAAAATTGTCAAACTATGATCCGGATATTGATGCATTATTGAGAAAAATTCAGCAACAAGAATCACATTAAAAAATATGTCACCATATTATAGAAATTAATCTATATATAATTCTTAAAATGCATGCATTTTCATTTATTTTTTTTTATTTATTTATTTATTATTATTATTAAGTCTATGGACTGAATTCTTACAGACTAAGTACAACATTATAAAATACTACTAATATTATTGTAATATAAATGCAGTTATTTGTTCAAATTCAAAATTATATTACGTTTTATAATATCAACATTTAAAGAGAAATCTATAAAGTTAAACATTTCATTAAATGTGGAACATAATTTCCTAAACGGATCTGACATTTCATAGTTTGTTCGAAAAGTTTTTACATAAAGTGGGTTATTGTATCGTAATAAGCGTTGGGGAACATTAACTTTAGGTTGCCTAAAAGAAAATCGAATACAACAATTCCCTTTAAAAGGTTTACTATAAATGAAACATTAAGCATAGTTCTTCTACTTTTCAATGTTGGCAATTTAATTAAATCAAGTCGCGATGAATATGATGGAAGCGAAGAACATCCTTTATATATATCTCTCAAGCAGAGAAATAAAAACTGTTTAATAAAAATAATTTTTATTGGCACGCATGTATTTTCATTTTATAAAAATAATATTTATTGGCACGCAGTCAAAAAAAGGTTCGCCATCCCTGGTATACACATTATACTCCAGGGGAGGTATAAAAAAGCATTTCTTAAGCCACGCCCCCTTTCACGCCCCTTTTCACGCAAAATTTTGTTTGAAAGTTTTAAACTTTTTGTTTTCTGTACAAATTTGTTCCTTCCAACGGATCTTTTTTTATTTGGTAGTATAATAATAATACTGTTATAATACTGTTAACGTCGCCATGAACCACGACCACCTCACCTCCCCCCTGTTTGTTTAACTCAGATACTTACTTATACCAATAACAAGGCTTGCTATACAAAATACTTTTTTTGTAATATGTATTTACCTAAAGTTTTATGTATACACGTTTTATCTACAGGTAAGGTAGCCATACAATTTTCTATTACAAAATCCCCCTTTTTCGCCCTATTTCACCTGCTTTTAATCTATATATCTAAAAATGAATGTCTGTCATTCTGTTTGTTTATTTGTGCTTTATACATACATACATAATTGGCCATTACAACCCTGTGTCAGGATAACGGCCTAGCTTCTCGCAGCACTCATGTTGTGTGTGTTAATTTTTTCCCATGAGTACCGGGACCTACAGTTTAATGTCGACTCCGAACGACAGATTTGAGAAGCTTTTTCATGGCAGTTAATTACTCCCAGAGCTTTTGCCAGAAGACTGCTGAGAGGTAGTCGCCGAAAGAAATAATTGTTTCATATTTCTTTTTTTAAAGATGTCGGAGCTGAGATTTGAACCCAGCACTATCGTCTTCGTAAGCCAACACACTAACCACTAGACCACGGCTTTATAGGAGGTAAAATTCTTGGACCGATCTTCCTGAAATTTTCACAGCATATTACTGTAACTCTGGAAGAAATAATAGGCTATATTAAGTTTTGATTGGACAAAGTGCCTTGGCACTGCCATATAACCGAAAATTTTAAATCGTCATATCTTAGGCATTTTTTGACCAACGGCGGCAGTATTTGCTATATATAGTATTGCCATGAATAAAAATACGTTCTAAAAGAAAAGTGGAGGCTGGACCTGTTAACCGGACTTAAATTTTCACAGTGTGCAGCTTTGACTCAGAAATACTTATTACCTGATAATATTTTTCGACCATGCACACTTCTGCACCTACTTCTTTACTACGTTTATTACCGGCCTTACCTCAAATTTAAAATACATTTGAATTAATTGGCCATTACAACCCTTTTTCAGAATTACGGCCAAGCTTCTCACAGCACCCAAATTGCGTGTGTCAATTTTAATGTCAAATCTGAACGACAGGCTTAAGAAGCTCGTTCTCGGCAATTAGTTACTCTCAGGGCTTTTGTCACAAGACTGCTAAGAGATTATCGCATAAAAAAATATTCTTTTTATATTTCTTTCTTTCAAGATTTTAGAGATAGCATTTCAGAGATTACATACTAGTAATTGAAAAAAATTAACGAAGTTGAAATTGAGCAATTTCTCCTTCTTCAGGCAGGTTCCCGGGGCAGAATTATCAACAACAGTAGCACACAATTGCCGACAACGTTTTTTCTATGGCAACAACAGTAATAACTAGGGCAACCAAAAATATGCTCTATAAAAGTCATAATACATAAATATGTTGACGTAGAATTACGTATATTTTTTTCAAAAATTTGAAAACATGAAGAGTAACAATTAGATACCAATCAGATAAAATAAAATTCCTTTATATTTACATATCGCTCATTTGCGAGAAGAGTGACATAACTCAGAAAAACACATTTTTTGAGTTGATAACGTAGAAATATGAAACGAACGAACTGTAGTTTAAAACATATCTAGAAATTATATTTTTATCTCTTTTTCGACTGAGTGGCGACCAGAAGTGTCTTGCACTTTTCCTATCAGTTTGGCTAAATTAAAATGTTTAAATACATTTATCTCAGAATCGCTTTTTTTGAGTTATGCCACTCTTCTCGAAAATGAGCGATATATTTATTTCAATTTCAAAATTAATAAAAGAATAAAAAAATTTCAAAAAGTTCAGACTGGCAAGAATACAAAATTTGTAAAAGAGTAAAAAATTAATTTAAATTATTGTTGCAATAAATAACAATCATATCGCTCAAATTTTGAAACGTAAAGCTTTGTCGTAAAAAGCTCTTGTACATCGAGAAACTTCTTTCGACATCAACGGAAATTTAAAAACAAACGTTTCCGAGGATAATTTCTTACGTTGAGCTCAATATGTTTTTGACTTCCGAGGTGCTGGTTTAAGGTGAATATTATCTTTGCTAACACTGGCTTATTGCAAACTTTACAAAACAGAATATTCCTATTAGTTTTAAAATCTAGGTATTCGCTAATATATTATTTGGTCTGTTTGACACGGATTGCTTGATTTTCTGCATATTCTTACGAAAATTTAATTAATTTAAAAATCAACTTTTAATTAAATTTTTGATATCATACAATTAAGGCAATTTTTCTCTAATAGGTACAACGTAGAAAAATACGTAACTTTTAATTGAGAATTCATTATTAAGCAATTTTTTAAACGCTAATTTCCATAAATGTATGTAAAATGTGTATGCTTTGTATTTAATTTTTTTTTTGCTTTGACGTTTTTATTAAATTAGCATTAACTTTTGCACAATAGTTTAAAAAGGAGCTTTGCCAATTTTCCCAATGTTAGTTTTAAGCGTTTTCATGAGCACCCTTATTATTTAATAGATTATACTTAAGTAATGTGTCAGTATATGGTCATTATTTTGAAAAAATAAAATTTGGTAATACACGTAAATTCTTCTAACATATGTAAAAATTATGCCATATAAATTTGAACAAATTTGAATAATGCAAAAGTATGCATTTATGACGAAATATGCAAAAATATTCCATAACAAATAGGGGTGAAACGCCGTAGTTTCTCCTAAAATGAATTAATATTTTGGTTGTTTTGTCAGTAACATTCAGAAAAAAAAGATGCTACTGCATATTTTTGGTTGCCCTAGTAATAACTATCTATCAGGTAGCTTCTGAATCTGCTACACTAGACTAACTAATCAGAAGCTTAAAACGATAATAAAGTCTTTAAATATTCCTTTGATGTATCAATAAGAATTTTAAAGTCTTAAACATTTTTATGTGGAAACATTAAAAGTAATCAGTAGTAATACAATATGGGTGCTGGGAGAAGCTAAGCCATATCCATATAATTGGGTAGAAATCAGGTCAATCTTGTGATTTTATTTCACTTTGTTATGGTTATTTAGCAATTTTTATCAAACAAGGTAAGAACTCATTACTGCTTTTGTGACAACGTTGGCGCTTTTTTTAAGTTTTTCAGTACAGCGTTAGTGATGAGCGCAATATTACAGTAAGTTTTGCGTTCTTTATCTAGGTTGGTCTGTTAGAATAATACATCTAATATGGCTCTCACATAACTTATAATTTGTATTTTTAATGCCATTTTAATTTATATTTTAATAATCGATTAAAGGCAATAACTTTCGGCAGCCCGTCAATTATCTCATGCGGGTAATTTATTGTGTTTAAAATCAAATGCATTTAAATTTATTAAAAAAATAATGTAAAAAATTAATATTAATAAGAAATGTATACAATTTTTATGACTGACATGTGTCAAATATGCCTACAGAACTGAATGGATATGAAAACAAACTCCAATAAAATGTTAAATTGTGTGAAATAACAACAACTCTGGCAACAACACAAGTTTTAACAAAAAACTCATTTGCATAGATAATTGCAATTTATTATACACGCTAAAGAAAATTTAAAAAAAATAAAAAGCAATCAAATTATTTTTCTATTCAAAAAAAAAAAATTATTTTTTAATTTTTTATTAATTTGTCAACTAAAAACAGAAACGAATTACGATTATGAATAAATAAAAACCCTTATTTCTCCATCAATACAAAACACAAGTAATTCAAACAATAAAATATGAAAAAAATCAAATCAAATAAAGAAAATATGCTCTTTAAAGCAATTAACACTTGTATGATAATTATTTTTTAAAATAAAGAAAAAAAAAATCAGAAAAAACAAAAAAGTTTAGAAAACAAATTCTTCTTAATAATCTATTGCAGACACTGTAACATGCTTAAGCATGCCTCCCATACATACATAAACGATCGCTCACATTTCTTATCTTTTCATCAAAATTTCTTAATAGAAATACTACATACCTACAGCAAAAACAACAAAGATTTCTAATACACAAAAAAAAACTAAGAACAAGTAGTAATAAAAATAACAACAACAAACATTTTAAGAAATTATTTGATCATAAATTGTTAAAAAATTATTGTTGGTATTCACAGGTTAGCTGGCCTAGCTGGTGTTTAAGCAAGAGTTTCACAAAGAAAAAAGAACAACAAAAGAACACACACACACTATCTATGACGACCCATAGACGCTACAACAATTCGTCTAACAGTCTGCCTCAGTCTTACCAACAAAGATTTGTATTGTAATTTTGCTCAATATGTTTAATTGATTTTGAATTGTTGAACAACAGAATTGCAGCGTTTATAAGCCGCATAATGTTTTGAATTCAAATAAAACACAACGATTCTCGGTTGTAGTTGCTTTGAAAATTATGTGAAAAAAAAAATTCAAAAAGAGAACATAAAACAATCTTATCTCGAATATCATTTTCATTAACTGTCTTTTATTTATTGACCCGTCGGTTTTGTCTTCTGTATGCCTCACTGTTTGTAAAGTTAAAATTAACCTTTAACGGCAACGAAGGGTTTTAAGTAGATTTAGTAGTAGAAAAATATTACTGCAAATATTTTCAAGGCATTTAAGAGATGGAAATTATTAATCAGCTTTTTAAAAATGAAGCCAACCATCACATAGTTGTGGTGGTGTCAAGCCGTTAATCGATATTATTTAATAATTACATATAGAAGAGAAAATATTTGATCAAACTTTTTGGTCAAAAAATTTAAAGGGAATTTTTTTTACAATGTTTTTGTTCCTTTTAATTTTTAATGGTGAAAATTTAATAGGAAATATAGACTATATATATATTTAGAATCCAAATAAAATGACATACTTTTGTGAAAACAAAATATCCAATTAAAGAGCTGTTTGTGTATGTATGTGGCAGAGTTGTAAACGAATCATTCACTTTTTGAATTAATTCGTGAATCATTCATGCAATGAATTGGTAAAATTTTGAATTAATTATTTTCTCCAAAAAACGAATTGAATTAAATTTGAATCAATTCATTTGAATTAAGCGAACATGAATTGCAATTCATTTTCAATTCAAATGAATTGGTAAAAAGAATTGCAATTCATTTCCAATTCATTTGAATTGAATTGATTTTGAATTAATATAAATGAGTTAGAAAAAATGAATTGCAATTCATTCCCAATTCATTTGAATTGAAAATGAATTAATTCAAATGAGTTAAAATATGAATTGCAATTCATTTTACCAATTCATTTGAATTAACTCGAAAAATGAATTTTTTATACATTTCCAATTGCAATAATGCAAAAGCATCACCTTTTTTCCAAGTAGTTCTATTCTGTACTTTATCTATGTCTATTACTTTTAATCCAAGTATTTATTACTTATTTATAATAATTCTCTTTGTTACATTTATTTCATAAGTAGTACTTGAAGAACCAAACTCCAAATACCAAGTTTACTTCAATTGAATGCAATTCATTTTTGATTTGATAAATTTGAATTACAAGTTACTTTTCTAATTCATTTGAATTAATTCCAAATCATTTCAATTCAAATGAATTAGAAATGAATTGCGATTCTTTTTACCAATTCTTTTGAATTAAAAAATGAATTGCAATTCATTTTGCCTAATTCAAATGAATTGCAACTCATTTTGCCCAATTCATTTGAATTGGAAATGAATTGCAATTCATGTTCGTTAAATTCAAATGAATTGATTCAAATTTATTTCAATTCTTTTTTTGTTGAAAAGAATTAATTTAAAATTTAGCTAATTCATAATGAATTGAAATCAAAAAAGAATGATTCATTTACAACTTTGGTGTGTGGAGGGTGCCAAGAAGAGATATGAAGAATAAAAATTTTCCGTTTTTTGAAATTTTAATTTAAAAAACTAAGAAGTCCTTCCCTCCACCTTCCAATCAGTCCATCCACAAGAAAACCGCTGGCAGACATTCCAATCAATTTCCACCTTTCCCATTGACATAAAACAAAAATTTATGATTAGTAGAAAAGCGCCATCTACTGGGAGGTAGTATATAACAGCTGCCTACATAGCGAGGATCCTCACCACAATCAACATCCAATGAGAGATGGTGACAATTGTTGTTGATCATTCAAGGGTGATGATATAGCACTGGCCTTAGAGTGATCATCAGATTGACAGCAACTTGTCTTACTCGTAAGGCTCTTAATAAGAGAAAAAATTCCAATACATTGCATAGCATGAGTAGGGGTTTATTTATTTGAGGACTTTCAGAGTTATTGTAATGAATTCTGGAATATCGTCCCAGCTATTATAATCGGAGTTCCTTTGTGAGTGATAGAGATCAAATTTATTTAACTCGAATAAATAAATACCTCCAGTAACTGAAGAAAATTGCACACTTTTAGTCATACAAATTCAATCGGCTTTGGTTCGATTGATTTTGAGCAATTTTTTTTCTCCTTCAAATGTCATATTTTAAGCAGTGATAGACATAATTAATTAATTATTTGTTGCCGGGGTAGATATTTTAACAACAGTAGTAACAATTGCAACACAGGGCATGTTTTTTCGAAGACAACAACAGTAGTAACTACCCATTAGATAGCTTTAAAACCTGCTACAGTAGACTAACTAATCATTCTCAAAGTATAACCAAAGCATATACACTACGGTGGGGGCCGTGGTCTACTGGTTAGTGTGTTGGCTTACTCAGGACGATAGCTCTGGGTTCAAACATCAGCTGTGACATCTTAAAAAAAAGAAATAAAAAAAAATATTTCTTTCGGCTACTATCTCTTTGTAGGCTTCTGGCAAAAGCTCTAATCACTCCTCGTTGCCAATGCCCTTGCAAGCCTTGCAGACAAAAAATTCTAGCCTACATTTTGTTATTGTTACACATAATTTGCTGCGTTTGTAAGACTTACGAGGGCGTTTGCAGAGAGGAGTGATTACCGTTATTATTTTGTAGTAAACTTGTATTATCCTATTTCAACAGTTGTATTAAATTATTGCTCTTAGAAATGGTATTTTTATGTATAATTTTTAGTCATTGGTAAAGATAATAATACAGCAATTCTTGAATTAAGGAAGTTTTTAAAACTTCTGATAAAAGTGCATGCATGGTTTTTTGCATCATAAGAAGAACTTTTTAGTCCCCGAACTACTCAAGGGCATAACTACTTCCTAGTCTAACACTTTCAAATGCATATGTGCTTGATTCTAAACAAAGACTATCCTGATGAATTAGACCTATAACACGACCAAGTAAAGACAGAATTTCAGACAAAGAACGAAAAAAACAACTTTTTAATAAGCAACTTAAGCAATTTGCCTTCTTATCATGCACTTATATACTACAAGTAGGCTTTGCAAACATTTTAAAAGATTTCAAGCCATAAATTTATTTCATTTTAAAGCCATATATCGTCATCTTTGGATCTTCAAACATTGAATTCAAGTTTTTTGTTAGCAATTCATATATTTAATTGACGTTTAACTAACGATCTCATCACATCAAGAGGTACACACCAAAAACGTATTTGAAAAATGTTTTGCACGTTTATGGTTTAAACACTGGCTGGCTATGAGTGTTAACATTTTGAAGTTTAAAAAAGGCACTGGTTCAAGTAATCTTGTCGTCTTTTTTGTTGTTTTTTGTTGCGGCTGTTATAATTTGATTTTCTTTTGTATCGTATTTTTCATAACAATTGTTTCACAGGCTTAAATACACAATCAAACATACAAGAGTACACCCTATCACTTACTTGAGTAAAACAGTGTGGATTTAATACCGCATTGTTGTTGTTGTTGTTGTTGCATTAACGATCTTTTTATATTGAAAGCAATGCATAGCAGCAGTTCTTTGACCATAACAATAATATTGTAGTTGATGACGATGATGACTCATTCGTAACAACCTGCAAGGTACCCCCAGTTCATTCTTTTTTTTATTTTATTTTTTCATTTTGTTGGTATGGTTCATAAAGTATGTTGTTATTGCTGCTGTTGTTATATTATTTTTATTTTTATACGCAAAACTATCATTTATGAAGAGGTTACTTTTAAAATAGCGATCATTCAAATAATTTAAAACATTTTTCTTTGTCTTTTGTAATCCAATTACAATATTTGTTTTGGGTATTTATTTACCATCTTTAGAGATTTGTAGGTATTTTTCTTTCAATTTCTACGTGATTTATTAGAAAAAATTTTCACAAAAATAAAATTCATGTCGTTTAAAACAGCGTAAACAGAAAGAAAAATTTATATTCGCATTGAAATGCTTGAACGTGAAGGTAAAACTTTTTATGAACAGGGCCTTTTAATAGTTCTAATGATAAACCTTCAAACCTTCTTCTACAATTTAAAGTAGTTCAAGGCTACTACTTGGACTGGGTTAAAATTTTTTTAAATAGAGCAGAGGGGAGACCTTAGTGAATAGTAGGAAGCTAAAAATAACAAAACCGAAACACAATAATTATTAATTTTATTTGAATTTTGCAGTTTTTCTACATTTTAAGACTTAAAAACCTATTGCACGATCTATAGCGGTCTGACGGCACTGACTGATAAGATAAGCTTGCCAAACATTAGAAAACCAGCACACATGCAAGTAAACTTTCATAGACTTTAATGAACTTTTTAAAGTATGCATTATGACCATCTCGTCTCTACTACTTGCCTTAATGGCAAACACAAAATAACCAAAATTTTGTAAAATTTCTCAGGCCAGGTTGACAAACAAGAATTCTACTCTATTACGCGATTTGGATGGCATGAAATCAAGCCGTGGTCATGTAATATGTACTTCCACCTTTAGAGGCTTACTAGTCTATTTGTTTTAAATTTTAAAATAAACGATCAGAGTTAATTCATCAAAGTTGACAATTGAAAAATGAAAAAATATGATCATCGCTATGTAATTCAATATTTTCAATTGAAAGGACGGGGTCTAACCAATATTAAAATTAAGTTAAAATATACTTTGAAGGAGTCTGGTCCTTCCTTTACCATATTTTAACTATTGGTTAGCAGAATTTGATTTGATTGAATTTAGTTTGATCTAATAAAGTGTCCATGCCAAAAAGGGTTAAGAGAATTCACAAATTGCTTTTGGATGATCGTCAGCGGAAGGTGTGTGAGATAGTTGAAACGATAATCATTTCAAAAAGTGCTATACATTGCATATTGAATAGTGCTGTCAAATTCTGCTACTTTTCATTACTCGATAGTATTGAGTACTTTCATTTGGGTACCCAATACTACACAATCCTTTTAACGGATTTTATTTAAAAAAAAAAAAAAACAATTTCATAAAGTATTGTGTTTTTAGACAGAAATTTGTTTGGCCGTTAAAATTTAAATTTTCCATACAACTTCGAAGAAAAAATACAACTCTTAAAATATTGAGCAGTTACTGTTAAGTATTGAGTACCCAAAAATTAGTATAAATACTGGATACTCGATACCCATTACTCAATACTTTGCTAGCACTAATATTGAAAGAGTAGTTGGTACTGCGAAAGCTGTGCGTATAACATAAATTTGATTAAAAAGAGTGTTTGACGAAGTTTCACGGCAATAAAGCTGGATTTCCGTATCGATTGACAAACATGGATGAGGCATAGATTCATTTCTTCACACTTAAGGCACAGGAGATATAAAAATGCTGAACCATAATGGAATAATCTTATCGTAAGCAGGTGAAGACAGTTTTATCTGACATTTGTTCCTTAGGATATTAGTGGAATAATTTTTAATGACTTTCTTTAAAAAAAAACTTATTGAAGAATATGCATAATGAAAATAAAGAAAAATTTTCTCAATTAGCAAAGAAATATGAGAGTGTTATTTCATCAAGAAAACACACCAATTCACCTATCCACAATTTTAATATTCAAAATCAATAAATTACAGTTCGAACTGCTTCACTTTGGCAAGCACTTGACTTGAAGTAATGAAAAATAAAAAACAAATGTTTTCATAAAATAGTGGTTACGATGTTTCCGTCAACTATTTTCTAATGTGCTGGTTTCTTTAGTCACTTGATTCAGCCACGGTGGTAAAATATTTGCCAAGTAGGAGAGGATCTACTATTTATCAAATCCAAAATTAAATCACAAACATTTAATTTTTAATCGAACCAATAATTATTTTGGTAGAAATAACAATTTTATTAAAGTAAAAAAAATTAATTTCAATAAACTTTTTAATTGTTTCAACAATTTTCGTTCATTGGAGAAATTTTAAACATTGGAGGGGAGGGGTTAGACCGCTCACACAAAAACTCAAACGGCCAAGGTTCAAATCCCAGCGAAGAAAAAAAATTTATAATTTGAGGTTTTTCAAAAATTATAATTTAAAAATTAGAGGTCCTCCCCTCCCCTTCCCAAGATGACTATCTTCAAGAAATTGCTCCCTGACATTCCAGTCTATTCCACCTTTGAAACGAATGATAGGAGTACAGCGTCACATTCTGTTAAGATGGTCACTTAGCGAAGATGCGCAACACTCACAAACAACACTCACCGACAAATGGGGCAATTGCTGTTGATCATTCAAGGGTGAAGGTATAACACTGGCCTTTGAGTGACTAAATTGACATCAACCTGTCTCATCAGCAAAAAATGCGCAATCTATTTATCTTTAAATTCCAATTTAATGCGTAGGGGTTTACCTCTGAGTATTGGTCTTAATAAAAAGAAATTCATAGAATGTGTTGTTTCTGCAATTGGAATTAGTTTTACAGTTTCTTCTGTGATATACGGAAAGCAGAGCAAATACACAGAAAAAAATATTGCTGGAATATTTTCAAACAAACGCTTGTTCAATTTTTATTTCGTTTTCAAATAAAGTTTTGTTTGATTCTATTAATAATTTTGTTTGAATGTATTTTAAAAGTATCAATGTTGTTTGGTTATATACTAAATGGGATATGATTCGCATTTAGTCTATAACTATTTTAACATAAGTATTTATAGTTTTGCATAACACCTTTGGGAAAAAGTCTCCTGACGAGTCTCTTAAGCAGAGACGAAATGGTCATAGAGACATGCTTATCCCCAAAAGCATACATTTCATATTACATTAAAATAAACAATATAACAATAATATTAATAATACTATTAATAATAATAAAATATAAAAATAATTTACCACAAAAAATTTAAATTTGTAAAAAAATTATTTGAGTTTTCTGTCAAATTTCTGAACATTATTTTGTTGTCTCGAATAATTATTTGTTCAATTTTGCATTCATTTTTAAATATTTTATTTTTTAATTGGCAACTTTTTTCTCTAAAAACAAATTTTTTTTTCAAAAAATATATTAATTGGTTTGAGAAAATTTTTGTTTGCTTAGAATCATAATATTCAATAAAACTTTTATCTACTTCTATTACATTTTTTGTTTGATTCTTTTTTGTGACTCCAATAAAAATGTTTATTGAATATCGGAAAATTTTTATTGAAAATATCGCAATTTTTTTCAAACAAAAAATTACAAATTTGTTGTTCGAATTCACAAATTTCTTTGTAGGACCGAAATTAAACAAAAAAATTATTAAATCAATGAATTTCGTGTCTGAATCAAAAAAATAATTTTTTCTGTGTAGTATTTTGAAAAAGGCCCTTCATGGTAAAATCTTTTGGAATTTCTCTAAGCGACTACACATACGAGTACATATTACGTATTATAACAGAAAACTATATGTGTATATGTGTGTATACAACTGATCATGTATGTAAATCTCTATTACTATTTAATTTGTTATTATTTTGTTAACAAAAAATCTCCCAAGAAAAAACAAAAAAAAAAAAAATTTCAAAAATTTTATCATTTTTAACAGTCAAAATGGAATGTTTACAAAACAGACAAAAAACAAAACAGAAAGAAAATTATACGGAATAACAATGAAATTAAAATGAATCGACACGAAATTTATAAAAAGATCAAATGAAAATTAAAACAATACATGACACTTTTTGTTTTTGTGGTGATGATCCAATGCCACCACCAACAAGACTATCAACTACAGCAGCCACACAGATTGCCACAAGCAAAAGGGAGGGAGTGAAGCACAGACAAGGGTCTGTAGTTGTTTTCAATTGCAACATCTTGATGATCTACACAGAAAACAGAAAAAAATAAAAATTGTGAAACGTTAGAAAGAAAATCTTCGATAATATCATGGGCTTAAGATATAAAATTTTTTCAGATTTTATTTAAAATTAACTGATGACGATTTGACTGGTTACACATGAAATGGATTTGTGTAAAAATTAGATTGATGATGCTTGTAAATAGAGTAGAATTTTCATTAATAAAATTGTAAATAGGAAAGTAATGTTTCAATGCACCACTCATATATTGTAGTTTAGTAATATTGCCAAGTAAAAGTATGTTGTTTGTTTGATATCTTTTTAATTTTCAAAACAATGATGCATCGGTAGAGTGATGAAATTTCATGTTAAACTGTGTTTGTGCATTTTACGGAAGATAATGACAATTTGTCATGGGAAGCCGTCTTCCAGAAACGCCAGTAAAAAGCATTGCAAACAAAAATATTTTAAGAATTTAGAGCAATATCGTCGAAGGTAGTATTTTTAATTAATTTTGTAAAACACATCGAGCCAGTAGGCAAAACACATGCTAGAAAACATTTATTTTTTTATTACACATGGTTGTTTCTTATTTTTAACTTTAGCAGACAATCTCAGTAATATGAAAAAATTATTTCTTTCGGCGACTACCTCTCAGCAGTCTTCTGGCAAAATCTCTGGGAGTAATTGATTGTCATGAAGAAGCTTCTCAAATCGTTCGAAGTCGACTTTAAACTGTAGGTCCCGGTACTCATGGACAAAAATTAACACACACAACATAAGCTGCAAGAAGCTAGGGCGTAACCCTGACACAGGGTTGTAATGGCCAATTATGTACGTATGTAACAGGCCAACTTAAATTAGAGCGTAAAGCCCAACGTAATTTTGGGTTTATCCTGACCGCTATAATGAGTAACGTATATATATACTAATAGAAGCGTAAAGATTGTGTCAAGAACAGTATTATTTACTTACCTTGTTTGATAAAAAAAACACTAAATAACCATAATCAAGAGAAATAAAATTACAAAATTGTCCTGAAAGTACCAAAAATGTCAAAATGTTTAGGAAAAAAGCAACAGTTGTTTTGCAACTAATTTCACTTCTTTATGCGCTGTCGAAATCGAAGTTTGCATTTGTCAAACGTTAGAGCAATGCTACTTAGGGTTGGTCTAATACATTTGGTATTGGTATGAGAATTTTCCATTGATAATCTCTCTAGCTTCTATGTTCGAATATTCGAACATTCAAAGTCAAATCAAAAAAACAAAAAAAAAAAGATTAGAATTTCGAAAGATATAATTCCAGGACAGTTCGTGGAAGTTTTGTTTTTACAAATTAAAATATAAAAAACTACGAAAACAGCAAAACTATTCCATTATTTTTGATAACATAACAGACAATGTCGCCAATTTTGAAATTACTTAGGCAAACGGTCACTTCAATGAAATTGCTCTACATATCGTCGCGCGGGAGTTTATATGCTCTATCTGCCATTTTTATATTTCTCCAGTTAATGATGCCACTTTAGGTTTTTGACACCAAAATTTTTAAAATCTGCAATCTGTTTTCGGCTATTTATCTCCGAAACTGGACAAGATATCCGAAAACATATTGCAGACTTTAAAAATTTGGGTTCGAAAACCTAGAGTAGCATTATTAATTCGAGATATATAAAAAATATAAAATGACGGATAGAGAACATAAACCCCCGCATGATGATATGTAGGTGTCTGCTTCTATAAGCTTAAAATAGATGCCTATAACGATCAAGGTCTGCCTGGCCTTGAAATTTAAAAAAAAATTAATAAAAGTGGTAACGTTGTGTGGAATTACCTAAGAAACAAAGAAAATTATGGCAATAACATGAAAAGAAGGCAGAAAATCGCCACAAAAGCCACGTAAAGGCGAAATTTTGAAGGATAGCCCCAAATTCAAGTGACTTTGCTGCAAAAATTAGAGCAAAAAGTGGATCCAATGCTAGTGTTTTAACTGTTAAAAGAATAAAATATTAGGGGGGAGGGGTTACTTTGTATTTCGATTCGAATCGAAAATACTTTCGAAAGAAATTTCCCATTCGAAAAATCAATAATAACTGAATATAAAAATGTTTCTAAAATTGGTAAATTTTTACGAATTCGTAAGATTTTCGATTCGAATCCAAATACAGAGTAACCTCCCAACAGAACACCTAAAAAGACTCAAATTGCAGAAAAAACCACCACTAAACCAACAACATAACGAATTGCAGTTAAATTTTTGCAAGGAAGACTGAATTGACTAATGTAGTATATTCTGACGAAATAAAGTTCAATTTTGTTAGAACAGACGGCTTCAACCACTATTTCCATGATTTAAGAAAGAAAGAACGTTTTCTAACCTGTAACCATAGACGAGTAGATGGTTTTATGGTCTAGGGAGCAATATCGTACTATGAAGTCACAGGCTTGGAATTTCAAAAATCAATTCTGCAAACTACGTTTCCAACATTTCAAGATCAGTTTAGAGAATCGTAAAACTATTGACGCACTGTATGTCAATATTGAAAAACATATTTATGTTTCACAGGCCTACTTATATATTTTATAGAGAATATGCTAAAACTGAACTAGACTTACACTTTAAGTTGTAGCCGCGGTCGGCATTTAGATGAAATCATTTTTAAATATTTAATATATAGATTGTTCTATCAAAGATATATTTCCTACAGTTCCCTAAATTTTATGACCGTTTTTCTGTTTTAACCAAATCCATACATAACTGGCTATTACAGCCCCTTTTTCAGAGTAACGGCAATTTTTATCAATGAGTTGAACGTCGAATTTGGATGACAAATTTTAGTAGCTTGTTCATGGCAATCACTTCTCTCAGAAAGTGTGCAAGAAGTCTACTAAGAGGTGATCGCCAAAAGAAATATTTTTTTCATATTTCTTACTTTCCAGACGTCAGAGCTGGGGTTGGTATTAGGAGCTCTCGTCTTACTGAGCCAACCAAATCCATAAGTTCTTAAAAATCTGCCATTTTAATGCAAAAGCCATGCATATGATCAAAGAATTGACCACCATTTTTTTTATTTATAAATTAATTCAGCTTTAAGTGTAGATTTATAAAATGTTTTTGTAGTATTTCGCTACACAAAACAACTTTTTGCCATAGAAGTTTTGATTAAAAAGTCAATTGGAATCATTTAATTTTCTCAGTTAACTTTTTAGTTTTTACAATTAATTTTTTTAATCGAAACCAGAGTGGGCAAACAAACAAAATATTTCGCAAACGTTACAACAAATTCATACACTTTTCAAAATTTTTTTAATGGTATTGAACATGAGCAAAACCAGTACAAATACTTTCTAAATGAGAAAGAGCGCTAATGAAACAATTAGCTTTTCGCTTTTGTGCTTGCTTTATTATTCCGTTACATTCGTATAATTTGCTCTTTTTCTCTTCTTCTTTTCTCTTTCTCTTCTTCTTTTCTTTTTCTTCTCATTAATTTTTTGGTGTACCTCGCACATTTGAGATAGTGTATTTGTAGTACTCAAAATAAAAACAATATACAAAATTAAATGGGACAATCTTTCGAACTGTTTGTGGTTTATTTTTGCTTTACTCATTGTAAAGAACACAACAAAATGAAATCAAACGTTCAGTTTTGTTTATTTTCCTACTCTGATCGAAATACACAAATAGAAATGTCGATATGTACTCGTATGTTCTCTTGTTGGGCTTTATTTTTGGTTGATACAATGAAAACTTTAATTAAAAATAAAATGCTTCACTTTAAATGGAAATTAACGGACATTTTGATATTTGTAGGCACATGATGTATGCATGTGAATATCTCTCGGGTTTAAAATCAGTCTAAGAGATAAGTATAGTACTTCCCAAAAATATTTTGATTCATTTATTCTACTTTGAAATTTCCATAAATACTCGTAAGTTACATGATTAACAAGGAGTACATAATGCCACAATTCATTTGTTTATCGAGTAAAACAATAAACATTTTATTTCATTTACAAGTAAATCTATTTAAATTTATGATTAAAAGCAATAAATTAGAAAGAAACCTTTATGATAATTCTTTCACCATTTAAAACATCATTTTTTATAACGACACCCAATTTTAAATTCAAATACAAATCTATGGCATAACAGTTTTCAAATACTTGTACTTCTTCGTATTGTAATAAATAAAAAATCATAAAATATTTAATGTAATGAACGTGATTAGGAAAAAAACAAAAAACCCTTGTGATGAATAACTACTTACTAGTACTCGTATCTATAGAGACGAGTAGAAAAGAATTTTGTCACATTTTTTACATTTACATGAGAGCTTAAACATCTAATTCTGTTAATGAGAATGAAGAATGCAAGACAAAAAGCGTGGAAATACAGTCATAAAATTATATTGAAAACTACAGTTTTCGAAATGGTAACTGATTTTATGTCACCACTTAAAGATTTCGCCAAAATGATATGTTCTTGATATGATATGTATAGTTAATCCAGTTTTTAGTAGCAACGCCAACCAGCAGAAAATAAAATCAAAAAACCAAATGATAGACAAAAAACAAAACAAAAAAAAGGAGTAATAAATTTAGAGAGATTTTCTTTTATTCTTTTGACAATTTTTATGGCTAAAAAAACAAAACAAAACAAAACGAAAAATATTTTTATGATCCAATTTCATTACAATGATATAAAATTGTGTAAAAATGTTATACCATAGACAACAAAAGAACAGAAGAAGATATTGGCCTCTGAGCGTAACAACAGTGTCTGTGTCAATGGCATATTTGATGCTGTTTTGCATTATTTAACCCCATTCTGCTTTGATTTAAATTTCTCTTCTTTTTTTTCTCCTTCTTTTATTAGTAGCCATTTCCTCTTATTTTTATGACATTTATGATGTAAGAGTTGATAAAAAATAGTATTCAAAAATTTCCAAAATGACATAAAATATGGAAATGTTATAAAACTATTACTTGAGAAGTGTAAAAATGCATGACTTTGTTTTTATTTTTTCTATTTTTTTTTATTTTCTAAAGTGTTACCAATTTTCCCTTTGCTGGTTTCATGCTAAATTACGAGTATTTTTGATTAAAAAAAAAATAAATATTTTTATATCTTTTATTATCCTTAAAAGCTTATTTTCTTCTATTTTATCCTTAAAAAGGTTAAAGACATTTGCATATTGTTTATCAATCAAAGGATATAAAATTTATAGCACCAGTTGTGTTGGTAACATTAGAAAACATACGAGTAGTTACTGTGCTTAACTACTGATAAAAAATAATTTTACAAAACATTAAATACAAAAACAGTAATAACATAGGCCATAAAAACTGTGATGATTTCATCAAAATAATTTAAATTCGTTTTAGAACACATGGTATTGAGATTTTTTGTTTTACTCTATAGTGAGAATCAGTTATCGACCTTTCTAAAGACTTACAGTGCAACCTAGTAAATGCGAACGAACATAAAGCGTAAATGTAACAGCCTGTTTACGGAAGACGTCAAGTTAAAGACACAAACGACGTGAACGTAACAATTTACGTTTTCATAACACGTTAGTTGATTTTTCGTCCGCCTTACGTTAATGATTAAACAGAACTGGGGCATGACGTTTTTTTCCATACAAATTGACACATAAAAACGCTGGAGAATGCAGTCGTGAAATAGAATCTATTTTATTTTGACAGCGTTTTTTCTTATGCTCTCATTTTTAGAAACAAATTCTCTCAACAATGTTACCACACTTTAATTAAATTTCATACATTTTGTAAACAAACCCATTGGTTTTTGTTGTTGGCACAAAGAAAAATAAGAACAAAACAGAATCGAAAAAACATTTGAAAGTTTAAATAAATTAATAAAATTTGGAATTTGTTAAATAAAATGAGTGATATTTTAGTAAAAATAATTGAAAAAGTGTGTAAAAATGATTAAATTATAAAATATATGTTCAATTCTTTGCAAAAACTCTCATAAACTTAATTTTTAATAGCTTTACATACAAGAAATGTAAAAACAATAAATGACAGTTTGTGAAGTTGCGGCCGTCGTTTTAATTTTGGGCACGTTTTCTCTGAGAGACGTTTTTGCCTGAAGTTGCGGTTGTATTCTGTTTAATCATTAACATGGATGTACTTATAGTGTCAACATATACGCAGTGGCGAATGTCATAGTGAATAGTCGTGACAAACGCTGAATTTTGTTTGGTGTTATACATGAATTTCTAAAGCATTTCGTTGTGCGGGAATTTAAGTGCTCTATACGCCATTTTTATATCTCAAGTTAATGATGCAAATTTAGGTTTTTGACACCAAAATTTTTAAAATCTGCAATCCGTTTTTGGCTAATTATCTCCGAAACTTGACGAGATATCCTAAAACGAATTACAAATTTGAAAAATTTGGGGTCGAAAACCTAAAGTGGCATTAATAACTCGAGATATATAAAAAATATGAAATGGCGGATAGAGCACTTAAACTTCCACACGACGATTTGTCCAATAGGTTAGATATGACTGAAGTTGATTTAATCTTGTAGGAGTTCGCGTATTGATAAATTCTAATAGATATCATCATCGAGATTCATATTGAATTTTTACACAATGTATCGCTAGTGCAGAAATCCGTTTTGAAATACATCACTTCGATTCGCCTGTAAATTATTCTTTTATGTGCCGTTTTTCATAATTTTCATTTTTACCAAAAATGATAAATAAATAATTATTTTACATTTAAACCAGAGTAGGAAAATAAACAAAACTGAACGTTTCGGTACAACAATAAATGAATGAGAAGAATAAGAAAAGAAGAAGAGAAAAAGAAAAGAAGAAGAGAAAAAAGAGCAAATTATACGAATGTAACGGAATAACAAAGCAAGCAAGCAAGAGCGATAAGCTAATTGTTTCATTTGCGCTCTTTCTCATTTAGAAAGTATTTGTTTTGGTTTTGCTCATGTACAATACCATTAAAAGAAATTTTAAAAGTTTATGACTTTGTTGTAACGCTTGCGAAACGTTTTGTTTGTTTGCCCACTCTGATTTAAACGCTTTAATAACAAAGTAGCTTAAGGCATACGTATGTACACTGTGCTTCACATGAATAGGTGCAGTGTTTTAGCAATAAATTTAAGCTTTCTGCTCTCAAGATATTTCATGGAGAGCATTTTGTTGTGCTTTTTATTAAAGTTTGGGTTTTGTTTTTGCGTCACTTGAATAGGTGCATATTAAAAATAATAAAAAGTGAAAAAAAAATTAAATAAAACACGAAAACATTGACGATTTCTTCACTAGTTGTTTTTTTTTTAGTTTTTAATAATTTGTACTTGCGCCTTTCGACAAAATGGCGTCATAAATTCTATTTGGAAAGGAGTTATAAAGTTGCTATAAATATTGCAATTAAATTTCCGACCACGCTTCTTTTATTGCCGCAATTAATGATTCTCGATCATCTAATTGTCGTCCGGATTCATATTATATTTAAAACCGGCGAGTATGATGGCCTTGTCAACAATTTAACATTTTGCCTGCTAATGCACGTTGTAACAATCCTTGCCATGTGGATAGCAGCATTATCCTGTTGGGAATGAGTTTAGGATAGACAAGGGTTTTACATAGCCACACAAAAAAAACCTACATACATACATAATTGGCCATTACAACCCTGTGTCAGGGTTACGGCCTAACTTCTCGCAGCACTAATGATGTGTGTGTTAATTTTTTTCCATGAGTACGGGGACCTACAGTTTATAGTCTACTCCGAAAGACAGAATTAAGAAGTTGTTCATTGCAATCAGTTACTCTCAGAGCTTTTCGCAGAAGAATGCTGAGAGGTAGTTGCCGAAAGAAATATCTTTTCATATTCTTTTTTTCAAGATATCAGAGTTGGGACTTGAGCCCGAATCTCTTGTCCTTGTAAGCCAACACACTAACCACTAGACCACGGCGACTATAAAAGAAGCTAAAAGGCTTTACATTGCACGATCTAGGCGGCATATTAACTGGCTCGAAACTCACCTTTTAATTAGGCGAATGTTTCGCATGCTCTATAGTATGAGTACCGGGACCTACAGTTTAATGTCGACTCCGAACGACGGACTTGAGAAGCTTGTTCATGGAAATCAGTTACTTTCAGAGCTTTTGCTTAGATATAGTCGCCGAAAGAAATAATTTTTTCATAATTATTTTTATCAAGATGTCAGAGCTGAGATTTGAACCCGGCACTATCGTCTTATTAACCCAGGACACTAACCACTAGACCTGAAAAGATAAATAAGGCTACTGGATATAACATTTTATAAAATCAAATTTTATAACTATGTGTTATAGACCAAACTGAACATGTTTAGTAGTAACATGTTACACCAACCCGGCTGAACTACCAAAAGGAGTCTTGCCAGAGGTAAAAGCTATTAAATTTCTCATCCAGTAAGCAAATATCTATTATAAAAATTCAGTGATCTGCTAAAAATTCACTACAAAGTTCACATATTGCATCTTTCTAAGGACTTCTCTATAACCATGCCGGTGTTTTCTGCATACAATTGTAAAACAACATCTCCGTTGAGCAACCATTTCAATCATTTAAACTTTGGAAATTACTTTTATGGTTAATTCTCTTTCTAATGACTTTTGCTGCGTTGTAGGGTATTTTAAAACCAATAAATCTTAAACATGTAATCCTACCAAAATGCCATAAAACAGAAATACATCATGTATGTTCTACGAATATACAATAAATGCACTCATTGAAGCAGGCTTTATTATTATGCTTCACACATCACTAATCACATAAATTGTCTACCATCCAACCATTTACTCGTTATCCTTTCCTTTCTTTTATTTATTTATTTTTTTTTTTTGCATAAATTCCCATATTTCAGTTAAAAAGTAATTCTTCTTATAAATCTTCTAATAAATGTTAAGCAATTAAAATGTTTGGTTTCTATGTCATAAATAATTTAATGGAAATTCATCTTAACATTCTCTAAATGGTTAATAATTCATAAATATACATACGAGTGTACATATACAAGTACGAGTATACAGTAGAAGGCACACATGTATTAATGGCATGACAATAACTGCGTTAATGATTGAAAAGTGTCTGGCTCTGTATCTAAAATCTAAAAGTTTCTATTTCTTTGTGCTTCTTTTTTTCTTTCGTTATTTTTCTGCAACTTTTATACTCTCTGTGAGAAGACCAACTCATACCCATCCACACTTAAAATATTTAAATCCCCATCGTAAAAAGTCCAACACACATAATATTGAAAATGCAATTTCATTTCATTCTATTTTACATTTCATTGTCTTTTTTCTCGTTTTGGGTATGACTAATAATCGGTTGGATCGTTAATTTCGTAGATACAGTGGCAGAATAGGAAAAAAAAAATAATGTTTTATTGTACTCGTACGTACATATGTACGAGTATGTATGAGCATGAAAGAGCATCATCGATACGAATATTTGTGTAATAACTGGAAATATTTCATATGCTATAACGTATGCATGTATGTTCCCGTGCCCAAGCATTGTATATGGGAGCTGCACTTACTCATACCTTCATTAGCAGAGTCATTCAATCGTTGGCAGTTATTTTTTTTCTTTCGGTAAAATTTGTAATAAACCCTGCGTAACAGAACAGAACGAAACAACAACAACAACAAAACAATATCATTATTAAGCTTGATTATTAGTAGTAAAGCTTTGCACGCCATTTTAATGAACACACATACGAAAAACCTCAAATAAACAGTGGGCGACAAAAACTAAAATACAAATTAATGCAATTTATTAAAGTATGTTCGACTTCCTTATAAATATATTGAATAATGAAAGTGTGTATGTCTGTACTGAATAGATTTTTAAACCATATATCCAATCGCCCGGAAAATTTGGAATGTTTTTGGGTTTTTGACAATCTTTTCTACAATGGTACTAGTGGGCGTGGTAACTCCTATAAAATTTAAATACTGATTTTTGTATATCTTGAACTCGGTTAAAGCTAAACACTCTGAATTTGGTCTGAATGACTTTATGGTCAAGGGAAACCATCAGTCATAAGGTAAGAGGAATAGGACAA
The DNA here is from genome assembly GCA_963576795.1 of Metopia argyrocephala. NCBI lineage: Eukaryota > Metazoa > Arthropoda > Insecta > Diptera > Sarcophagidae > Metopia > Metopia argyrocephala. The sequence goes on from OY756210.1 coordinate 101,142,984, forward strand.
GTGGGCGTGGTACCTTCCAGAGCAACTAAAGACTGACTTTTGTAGATTTTGAAAACTATTAGAGCTGAAATTAATGAATTTTGTTTTATTGACTTTATGGTGAATACATACATACATAATATGCATACATAACTGGCCTTTACAAACCTGTGCCAGAATTACGGCCTATCTTTTTTTTTAAGATGTTGGAGCTGACTGTCGAATCCAGGGCTTATGTCTTAGTAAGCCAACACATTAACCACTAGACCACGGCGACTACTTTATGGTGAATGCAAGTCATTAATAAGAAAGAGTAGACGCGGTACTTTCCACACCAGCGATGCGAACTTTTTAGAAGCTAAAAAAAGCCAAGAATACATTAAAACAGGGCTAAAAAGTTCTAAAATTAGATTTAACGCTTTTTACATTAATTTTATTTGTTCTTTCGAGTTAAAATTAATTTTATAAGAATACAAGTAGTATGTAAAAAAGCACATAAAAAAAGTGATATTTAAAAGCAAACATTCAAATCGTTATTTTCCATAACATTGCATTGTCGTCTTCAGTCCACAAAACAGATGTAATAATATTATTTAGACTTCTTATAAGTTTCGTTTAAATTATTTCGTAATCCAAACAGCAATGAACGAATTAAGCAATTCGATGTATTTGAAGACATTCTGTGTCGTACTTCATTTAAAAAAAACTTTATAATACTGAATGTGCGTTCTACTTCTGCATTTCAATAGGGCAGTGTGAAAAGTGTCAAAACAAAAGATGGTCGTTTATAAAATGGGTTCTTGTCACTTGTGTCTAGGTTTTCTCACTTATATATTTCTAAATTTTTTATACAATTTTCAAGTCCTACAATTTCTTTACAAATTCTTAAATTACAGCTTTAGTATCCTCCATAAAGCAGTGTAATTAAACTCGTGGTAAATTTTATCAAGTTCTCCTTAATTAATTTCTTTTCTGAGCAAGATATTATCGATTTCGTACAAGCGTTTTCAAAAATATTACCAAGTTGGTACTTTTCATCTATTTTTTTCGCATTAAGGGGCTAAAATTGCTAAAAACTGATTCAAAAAGAGCCATTGCAGCTCTTCTTTTAAAGGGCTAAGTTACGCTTACTAAGACGATAACGCCGGGTTCAAATCTCAGCTCTGACATCTTGAAAAAAAAAATTTTGAAAAAAATATTTCTTTCGGCGACTGCGTCTTAGCAGTCTTCTGGCAGTAGCTCTGGGAGTAATTGAATGCAATGAAAAAGCTTCTCAAATCTGTCGTTCGGAGTCGACTTTAAGCTCTACGTTCCCGTACTCATGGATACAAATTAACATACACAACATGAGTGCTGCGGAAAACTAGGCCTCTACCCTGACTCAGGGTTGCAATGGCCGATTATGTTTGTATGCATGTAAGTGAAAAAAATGAGCAGCGGGCATTTAAAAACAGTGTAAAAATTGCTAAGTTGGCATCGCTGTTCTGCACACAATAAATATTGATTTTTGTATATCTTAAGAACGGTTCAAGTTAAAGCCCTGCAAATGTTGTTCTATTACAAGATAGTAAAAGTGCCACATTGTGCAATTCCCGGCCATGATATGCCGTTCAAATATGTTCGACTATGACATATTAAGACAATGAAAAATATGTGGAAGTCAAATCTGTGCATGGTTTTATACTCATTTTGTAAACATCAACATGGCAAAATAACATGTCAACACATACTACAAGTTAACAATGTTGGAAGCACCGTCGCCAAGAATAATTGCTGACTTTAGCTCTTCAAATATTTTTAGTTCAACACGCGCTTCCGATCGCATTACAAAATTGCGATGGTCAGCGTTTGCATATTAGAGCATATTGGGACAACGTGATCAATATTTCCAACGAGCCAACAAAATTGGCTTGAAACAGGCAGTCTTGGTTGCGCGTCCGTCGTAGAGAGTCGTTAATTTAATATTCTTGTAAAATGATATTTATTTTAAAATATAAATTATTAATAATAAACCTTTAATTGAAAGAAGCAAAATCTAAATCTTCTAACTTGGCGCTGTGGTTACGCCTTAATATAATTTTTTTCAGTGAATCACCAACCAACTCCTTAACTTGCATATGTTTCTTATGATGAATTATAATAATTTGTTTGAATAATTGTATCTATAAAATAAAACGGCACATAAATTAGACATTCATCGATATGATATTCCACATAGAGAGCAACAACAGTTTAGCTGATTTGCAATAACATGTCAAGATACCATAGTGTCTTTTTATGACATGGCATGACACTGTGTTTGAGACAATATGACATAGCTTGGCATCGCTTTTTTAAATGACGTTTTTACATAAAATACTAAGTCTTGCAGTACTGTAGTTCAAGAAAAAATTATTGAATTGGGTCTGAATGACTTAATGATCAAGACAAATTACCAGTAAGAAGGTGAGCTTTGTACTTCCATACAAAAGAATATGGATTTTTGTATATCTTAAAAAAAGTTAAGTTTTCAAATTTGACATAAACAACTGTGTTACCAATATAATATATTGGCATATTATGCCATCAAATAAAAGATGTGCGATAGTAGACGATAATTATTCACATTAAATTTTTTATTTAATTCCTAAAGGAGTACCGAAGCACACCATTGTAGGATAGTATATCATAAATACCTAAAATTACTTAAGGTTTTGTCTAAAAAACATTACGTGTACTTTTTTCAATCACTGTATGTATGGTGCGGCATTTTAAAACATCTACATAATCTTAGTCTTTTCAAAATTTATTGTTATTTAAGTTTAGTGCCTAAATACATATACTACAGTACGGTTATATATATATTGCTCGTATGATAATGATGATGATGGGTGAGAAAAGTAATGGTGACCATTCAAACTCTTTCATTTTCGTATAACCATTTTCATTCTATTTAATATGACGACTGGGCTTCATCAATTGTCTTAAATCCCATGAGGAATTTGACAATAACTCATAAATGGAATTTTTCGCGTCGCATCCGTCACAGTTCAAATGTATATGAGTGTGTAAGTGTGGAATTCATAAAAAAAAATAAATTGCTTAGCAATTAGTATTTCACAGTCAGCCAGAAAGTGTCTTTGCATATCTGTTAGAAGAAAATATTTTTAGCAATGGTTTAGAAAATCTATTAAAAATTTAAAGCAGCATAGGCAAGTAAAAATATGCAATTAAGGGAAAAACAGTAAAATAATTTTTTTTTATTTAAAATCCAATTAGAGTTTTTAGTTACAAAAAATATTCTTTAAAGTAAGAAATGAATTTTTTCGACTAAAATAAAGGGCAATAAAAACTATAGTGCAACATTCATGTGTACAATAAAAGCTAATGCAGAGATTTTGTTTAAACTTTGTTAAACTAATTTGTAAACCAATAGGTTTTGTCGGACGGTAATGTAGATTCAGCCGACAAAGACTATGTTCAGTATCAAAGGGTACTACAGAAAATTGATTTAAATTATTAAAATACTTACTTCGAAAAACGAAAATTGATAAAACAATTAAAAAGTTTATTGAATTTTTCTTTGTGTTTTAAACACTAAGAGGTATTATTTTGATCAAATAAATCATTGATCCAATTAAAAATTAACTACTAACAATTTAATTTACCACATTAGTGGTGTTTTTTTTTTCTTTTTTTTTTTTGGAAAAAAAAAATTTGTCGGCCGACTAAAAAAAAATACAAAATTGATGGAGTATTAAGATCGTGCTTTGGGTTTTTTTAAGGAAAATTGCTGACAAAAAATGTCTCTTCTCTTATTATTATTCTTTAGTTTATTGAGTGAAAAATATTGTCGGCCGACAAAATATTTTATAACCTTAAATTTGACTTATTCTTTTATGTCTTCGTCCAAACTCAAATCTATTTTATAGAATCTAAAACTGGTATACCACTTGCTGATTGACCGTCGGCTTAAATAGCTCTTTACACCCCAATTTATTAATATTTAATCAAAACAAAAGTTAAATGATTTCTAAAGGCTTGAAAAAAAGCATAAAAAGACTGAAATATGCACAAGAAAACTGTACTCTGTTGCACAGTTTTTAACTCACATTCACATTTGTACCGGCAACTAAAAATATGTGTATGAGTAGTCGTATTTAAGGTGGTTGTTTGCTTGATTAAAAATCATCAAAAACAAAAATAAGTTTATATAAAGAGAACGAATCTCAAGCACCCTAACAGCTTAGCTTTGGAAATAAGTTAAATAGAATATGGAAAAAAAAACACTTAAATAGATCCTGAAGTGCAAGAATTGCCACTGAACGATAATCATTATTAGCCTTGGGAATAGGCTTTATCTTCGCTTATTTCCAGTTTGTAGGAAATTTAAAATTGATAATGATTGTATTAATTATTATTATTATAAAAGTTATAAAAGACAACAAAAACTAACAATAAGAAGTTTATGCTGAATTCCGTGTGAAATGTACGGATATGTGATTATTCGTAATCAAGGCCTTTATATCATCACATCACCTGCCTTGGTAATATCGACAGAATAATAAAACACATGCCACATGGCGCTGGTGCTTAAGTTATACAGTTAGATACCGTACCGTCGTTGATAAACACCTTCGCCTTTTCGTGTACTTGTTCGAGAAGACCCAAATAGGACGTTGAAGCACCGGCCCACACATGAGATTTGTCATCCATCTTGGGTTGGATAAAATTGCCCTCATTAATACCAATTTTTCTTATAGTACTCTAAATTTTCCTAGATCTTACAGCAGAAGCTTTACGAACTACCCCAACGGAAACATTATTTGTCTTCCTGAACTGGTTACTACCAGATCTGATGGCGAAATAAGTGGCCTCAAAAGCGACAATAAGACTTCACGCCACCAGAGCATGGAAGTATATAAACTATGGACATGCTAATGTCTCAAGTCTTTTGAGGGTGTTTGCAGCACATTCAAGTTTGTTCGTGAATTCCGGGTATCTCTGGGGAAGATTGCGAGGCATTCAAGCGTGACCCTTATTTGAGTTTTTGAACATGAGAGCATTGAAGGAAATGAAATAGCTGATGCAATTGCTAAGACTGGTTCCACTATTAATTCAAGCGAATTCAGTCTCGAGATCGGCATTCCTCTGCTGAGGGAAAAACAGTTAATCTGGCACAAACTCCACTTGGCCGCAGAGGAAAGTTGGAAGTATGTAACTACTTGCTTAATGGATAGACAAATCTAGCCCAATATATACAATATATTGGAAGAACGAAGTTAGTGTTGAATCTAAATAGAGTCCATCTCAGAAATATTATATCAGTGATAATGGGTCTTTGGCCCATATGTACTCCGCCTGCAGGTTGAAAATACCTCACAATAGCTTCTACAGAAGGTGTAATGACAAGGCAGAAGAGGAAACAACGGAGCATTTTCTCTGGGGGACCTGAGAACTAACATTTTTGGGTGCCCTGAATTCATCGACAAATCCTGTTTAACTGTGTTAATTTGAACGAAATTCACACCTTCGTAAGATTATCGGTTTGGTTATTGAAAGGCCAACCGCCGTAGACATTTTTAAGTGGATATCGTCGCAAGAATTAAAGAACGCTGTAATTGACAAAAAAAATGAAAATACATTTTTTGCATCATTTTTATGAGAAAAATATACGCGTCGATTGCTCCAGGTCCCAGACTTCTACGATGAAAACAAATTCATTTACGTCGTCTGCGAAATGAAAAATACCGGTGTATTTGTTCTACTTTTATAAAAGTTTTTTGGCTCTGGTGAACATTTAAGGTTTTGTCAGTTACAGCGTTCTTTAATTCCATCGACGATATAGTGGCATCACAACGGCACCTTTGGGCTTTGCCCAGAGGCGGCTTCCAATTTTAACCTAACCTAACCTAACTTACAGCAGAAGCAAAGACAGAATCATAATACGTGGCTTTTGATCACCCTATTCACTACTTTTCTAGCCAAACCATATAACTCTTCTCTGTGTAACTTTTCTCTTCTAAAACGTAAATTTGTTTACTCATAATCAACTTTTAACGCGCAAATTAGTTAAGAGACCATCTATACATAATGTAGTGTAGACAGCTTTCATCAGCAACCCTTTTGAAGTACGAATACAAAGCTTTTAATGATGGGAACAATTGTAACAGCAAAAAACAATGGCAACAACGACAACAACATAAAGTCAAATAAATAAAACACAATCAGATACAAGTAATTAAGCAAAAAACTTAAAAAAGAAAAATAATATGTAACTGAACTCAAATGAATGTTGAAATACAAAATATTGAAGTCAAATTACAAAGAAAGAAAAACAATAACAACATTTGCCACTACAAACAAAGTGGTACCTATAGGAGTAATAAAGTAAAAAAGTAAGTAGAACAAGGGTTTATTTTTCCAAATAATATTTATGGTCATTAACAATTTTGATTATTTTCCGTTTTGGGTTGCTTCAACTCTTTTTTGTTTTTTTTTTTTATTTTTCGGCACAACTCTTACACAATTTAATGCATAAATTTTTTGAAAATTATACATATTAAACGAATCTCTGAGAGAGAAAGACACGTGACCATCTTATAAAATAACAGCAGTCAGTCAAATTGTTGTCATCTTTACGTTGGTTGAAGTGCCGTCCAGTTGAAATGCATTTATTTGTGAATGAAACATATAATCAGCCCGCATGAAATCACTCATGTCTGAAGTATTAAACTTCCGCCAACGTTGTTTAGAGAAAAAACAAATACCTTATCCTTTAATATTCTTTTATTTTTGTACTTCAATTAATAATTTTTTAAATATTTTTTTGTTTTTGGTTTATTTATTTACAACAAATATTACGTGGTTTGCTATGATTATCGAAGTAAAAGTTCCTCCTTACTTGATTAAATAATAATGGTCTGACTATAAAACCACTAAAGGTTTATTACAATGGCTGTTACGAGTACACCCAACAACATTTTCTGTTTAAATTAATCGTAAAAAAAGCGTGCGAATATATTTGAAAGAAATATTTCACCCCACCTTCGCATAGAAAGGGTTAAACATTTGTATGCCTTGCAATGACAAAGAGCAGCCACTCATTTTTACAAAGATATCCTTTGCATTAATGCTGATTGACGCCTTAACTCTTGCTCACTCTCACTCTTTCTGTTTTTTTTTTTTTTTTTTTTTACTTTTATTGTAATTTTGTGTAATTGAAACTTTTTTCTTTGCTATTCCATTTGACAATATTTGTCATTGTTGTTGCCATTTTTGTTTTGTTTTATCAGCTCATCCTGAAATCATGGGTTGTCTATACACAATATATCCTTTGATGTTTTCTTTTTCACTAATGCTCTCTTTTTGTTTTGAAAATTTTTCTTTTAAATTCTTCCTTTTGTATAACAAAACAAAACACCACAAGAAAAAAAAAATATTTATGGTTTTTAATTTTGTCCTGTTTATGTATTTCTGTTAATATCCTGTTTTGAGCCAACAAATTATGCCCCATTGTCACCTTTTTTTTAGAATTTATAAAATTTTCTTGGTTTCATTTTTATTTCGTTTATGGGATACTCTTGCCATTAACATTAGAATAAACGATAATTGTCTTATCAAGGATTGCATCAGTTTCAAATAAGCAGATTAATTAAAGTGACAGAGTAGAGAGGTGAGTAAGAGGATCTTCTAAAGAGTTAAGAAATTATCAGACATTTAATTACCAAAAAGAAGAAGCATTAATTTGATTAAATTTTTTAAGAATATATAAAAAATCAGTTAAAATTGCTAGAAAAAACTGTAATAGAGTTTCAAAAATTTAAGCAATTAGTGGAAGTGTATTTCTAATACTACAATGAACCAAATATCGTTGGTATACCTTTAACAAAAAACAACAAAAAAAAACGAACGTCAACCCATATACATATTAAGAATGATTTTCTTCAAATTTGTATACTATCGTTCTGTATGCCCGAAAGAAATTTTAAATATTGGGTTGGCAACTAAGTAATTGCAGATTTTTTTTAGAAAATAAAAGTTAATTTTTTCATGGAACGAAATAACTTTATTATGTAATGTATTGCCCATTTTGGGCAATGACCTCTTGCCATCTTTCAGGCGGCATCATAATTTCACGTTTATAAAACTTCTGGTTTTTATGAGAAAAAACTGAACAAAGTACGATTTGACATCATCAGCATTATTGAAATTTTTACCATTCACGGAGTTTTGTAAAAATCGAAATATAAAGTAATCAGATGGTGCAAGGTCTGGACTATATGGTGGATGTGACAGAACATCCCAACCAAGCCTCAATAATTTTTGCCGAGTGACCAAAGATGTATGTGGCCTTGCATTGTCATAATGGAATACAACACCTTTTCGATTTGCCAATGTGGGCCGCTTTTCTTCAAATGCATTGTTCAATTTTGTTAGTTGTTCAATGTAGATAGACATCTGAATTACTCGTTCGATTGGGTGGTAAAAGTTCGAAGTAGACAATTCCTTTGTAATCCCATCAAACTTATAACAGAAATTTCTTTTGATGAATATCAACTTTTGATGTTGTTTGCGCTGGTTCACCTGGCTTGCTCCATGATCTTTTCCGATTGACATTGTTGTAAAGAACCCATTTTTCATCACCAGTTATCCATCGTTTTAAAAATGGATTGTTTTCATTACGTTTAGTTAACAAATCGCAGATGTGAATGTGTTGTGTTAAATTAATTTCTTTCAGATCATGAGGAACCCATACATAAAGTTTTCGTACATAGCCAAGTTAATTTACGTGATTTTCAATGCACGTATGTGATACATGAGAATGACAGCTTTGCGCAATGTGCGAACCTGGACCCCCTTGCTTTACTTCACTTTATAGACAGCTCTGGTTGGCTGTAGTTATTTTCTGTACTTTTTCTACTTTTAGGTAACTTCAGTTTGGTCTTGCAATGGTATCAAAACCGCACCTTGTGCTAATTGTAGTTGATGGTTTTGGATTAACTGGCCATATGATCTACCTACCTACCTACCTATGTGATACATGAAGCTTCCTTGCAATCTCACGTGTTCTACTGTGACGATCCGAATTAATTATTGCTTTTGATCGTCGTCCACTTCAAGTGGACGACCGGAGCGTTTTTCATCTTTCAGTGAAAAATCACCAGAACGAAATTTGGCAAACCAATTCTGACACCGCCGTTCTGTTAGAGCTTCGTCACCATAAACAGCACATAACTTTTTATGAGCTTGCGAAGAGTTTTTTCCTTTCCGGAAATACAATCTTCCACTAAGTCAACAACAAAACAACAATGCTAATAGTTTCAAAACGTATCTATGTATATAATGCTTTGAAATAATACTCATTTTTTTGTAAAATTTTTTCTTTCTGCTTTTTGCTTTACATTATTTCTCTTTTTAATTTGATTATATTATATTATTATATTTTATTATATTATTTATATTATCTATTAATGTTAATTATTTTGTAATTCCTGTAACATGATATGGCCCTGTGCTATAAATATAAGATATAGCCTTGTTGTACAGGGAATGCCAAAGAACTAAATAAATAAATACTTAAATAAAAAAACAAAATATGACGATTTTCCATTTTTCAACAGACGCCAAACAAAAACCACGCAACAGCTGAAGTATCGGCTATCAAACAACAACATGTATTTGATATTTCAATTACGTCATCTAACCTAAAAATTCAACTAATGTCATCAATGAGTAAAATCCGCATTTACTTAGTTGCCAACCCAATAAAAAATACCAACTTTATATGGGCGTGGCACGTCCTATATATTTTCAAGATGGTAGCAGCAAGATGCATTAAATTTTACGAAAATTGACTGATAGTGACTGCAAATCATTAGTCAAGAAGTGAGCCGAATGAGAAGAGTGAGAATGGTATCTTCCATACAATTTAAATGTTTATTTTCGTATACCTTGAGAATGATATTCAACTTCTTATTTTTAAATTATAATTTTAGAAAAACCGCAAATTTTTTTATAATTTTTGTCCTTCCCTGGTATTGAACCTCGGTCGTTTGAGTTTCTGTGCGAGCGCTCTAACCACTATACCACGTCTGCATAAGAAACGATGATGTTTTGAGTGCTGTGTACTTTCAGCTTTATTAAAACAGTTTAACAATAGACTCGTATATACATTTTGAAGTAAACACTCTCATATGAACATCTCTCCCATAATTTTATTCTACTTTTTTCTAATAAAACAACTAAGAACGATTTGTTTAACAAATTGATTATACTTCTGCTTTTTTTGTCTATAACAAATGATTTAAGCCGCTTTTACACTCATTTACTAACCATGACAACAATGTGTTCAAATGTTAGATAAAGACTTTCTGACAAATTTTAGCAAATAAATGCTTAAATTGTAGTGAATTTACGTTATAAAATTAACAAATTATGTCGAATGAAAATAAACCAAAAAAATAATCAGAAAAAAGAGAAAAAAGCAACCCTCAGCATATTTTGTCTATTATAAAATGAAATAGACTATTGTTAGCTTGACATTTGAACTGACAATTGACAGATGAAGTTTAAGTTGGCCAAATGACAAAAGAACTTAATCAAAATACCCAAAAAAATAAATAAATGAGGACAAACTGCTATTGAGGAGGGAGAACAAAATAGACCAAAATTATAATAAATTAAAAGGCCATGTTAAGTGAGTTTAAGATAAATGATTGCTAATTAAAATGGTATATAGAGATAGTGAGAGAGAGAGAGAGAGTGAAAGAAATATAAGGAAACTTTAAGATATTTAAGAAAAACATTTGAACACTCAATTTCTGAATTTTCTCCAACAAAACCTTAAAAAATTTCTATATAAAGCCCCTATAAAACTTAAATGCTCAACATATTTAACTGCAAATACTAAATAAATACAATAAAATATCTCTTTTTTTAATCCTTTAATTTTTTTGAATCCTTTTTTCTTATTTCAAAAGCTTCTTTTTTTTAAGCGAATAACAACCAACTTAAAAATGCTTTCGGCAGTTTGTAAGAAAAAATCGCAGACTTTGTCTATATTTTTTATTTCTGTTATTGTTGTTGTTTTTGTTGACTTACTTACAATATAGTAAAAAGGATAAGAGAATTATAAATTTCTAGCTGCAGGCTCTTGACTATATAAAAATGGATGGAAAAGAAAAAAAAGTTAATGGAAATAAAAAATTAAAATGTTTATTTGTATTGTTTACTCGTATATCTTCAGTTGTAAAAATATCATCATTTTTAGTGAATTTCATAGACTAAATAGTAATAGAATAGAACAAAGAAAAACACAAAAAAGATATCTCATTTCACAGACTAATATGGCAACCAAACAACAGGATTTGTTTGAAATAATTTTAATTTAATTATTTTTTTTAAGGAACACACTACTAAGTACTACTACTACCAACAACACTTTCGATGGTTTAATGAACTATCAACTTCAAGACAGACTCTCTGACAAGTTATAGTCAATTGGACTAAATTTAGAAAACCAATTCCAATGTAGTCGCCGTGGTCTAGTGGTTAGTGTGTTGGCTTACTAAGACATGGGCCCTGGGTTCGTCACCCTGCTCTGACATCTTAAAAAAAAGAGTCTTCTGGCAAACACTCTGAGAGTTATTAATTGCCATAAACAAGCTTCTCAAGTCTGTAGTTCGGAGTCGACATTAAACTGTAGGTCCCGGTACTCATGGATAAAAATGGACATACACAACATGAGTGCTGCGAGAAGCTAGGCCGTAATACTGACACAGGGTTGTAAAGGCCAGTTATGTATGTATGTAATTCCAATAGCTGTCTATACAACCAGTTTTAGTCGCTCAATTAACATAAGATAACCCTACATATATATACTTTTAAGGAAAAGTAACAATTTTAGTTCATCCTAAGAACTACCAAATACAGACGTCGTTGGCCAGGGGGTACTCTGTTATTTGGTTGACCAAAACATATCGAATTTTAGAGGCATAGCTGAATTAAGTATAATTCCTACTACCATGGATTATGTCTATAATCAAATTTTATAATTTCTGTCATCTTGACAACAATCATTCATTTATTTATATATGAGGCACTAGAGTTCTTTCTACCTCTAGATCTATTGTACAGCCCTCAACTTGACCGCAATTCGTACAATATCTCGCCCAGACTCGTCGCACTGACGGTCTTTAAAATGTTGGCCGGTGCCAACCCCAACAAATCCCTATCCGATAACTGATAGTCACCAAGGTATTTCTTTCTACTGTGCATCAGAGTACGTGCTCTAATGACTCGTTTTCCTCATCACAGAATCTGCCCATATCACTCGAAGCAAATTCCTATCTTATTTAAGTGTACATTGAGTTACCCGATCAGAAGGCCCGCTAGTACTCTCTTACTTAATTACTTAGCTGGCCATAACTATCCGTTAACGGGTTTCGGCCTGCTTCAGCACTAGTCTCCAAGCGCTTCTGGGCGACTTCTAAAGTTGGTCACACCAATAGATGGCAGGCTGGTCCTGGTCCTTCCAAATTTAACAGGGTCGTCCTATAGGTCAACGTTTAGTGACCTTCGCATCGAAAACTTTTTTTGCTAGACGAGATTCTTCCATTCGAACAATAAGGCCGAGACTGCGTAACCGTTGGATATTAATACACAGAACAACTCCTACAAACGCTCATACAGCTCATGGTTGGTTCTAATGCGAAAATCATAACCATGCTTGAGAGGACCAAAGATCTTACGACGAATTTTTTTCTCAAACACTCCCATAATCGTTGCATCGGCACCATACTGCGTTTACGCTTCCGCATCATAGAGAAGCACAGGAAGAATAAGCGAATTGTAGAGTGTTAACTTCGTCACACGAGAGAGTTCTCTGTTCCTTAGTTGCCTACCGACACCGTAGTAGCACCTATTGCCCAGTGTGATTCTTCGCTTGATCTCTAGACTGAAATCATTCTTGCTCAAATTCTCAGATTATTCTTGAAGAACCCAATGCAGGATTCAAATCTTATCTTATTATAATTACTAAGCAAAAGTTTGGAAAGTCTAAAGCCAGTCTGACCGAAGAAAAACAATTGTTTGTCACTGTTGTCTATTTTTCTTAATATGTTTTTCTAAACTTTTCCTTTTCCAAAGGGGTGTTAGGCCCATCAACGGTATAGCTGCTCCCCACCTGGCAATTTCATCTGCCATTTCATTCCCCTGAATGCCCGCATGGCCCGGCATACGCTGAAGTTATTGTTCCGGCCCAGCCGATTCATTTTCACCAGAGAGTCCCATACTAGCTTCGAGTCGTTTTCATAAGAGGGAAGTGCTGGAATTGTAGCCTGACTGTCAGATAGTATGCCCATTTCCTGTCTTTTGTAATCTTTATCGAGGTTAAATTGAGCGCATCTTTCGATGGAATAAACCTCCGAATGGAAAATGCTGTCGAGTTTTTCTATGGGTTCAAAATATTTCGTCCCGGTGGCAAATATCCCCGCTCCTGTTCCGCTCTCAGTCTTTTACCCATCCATACACCATCGGACAGTCCTCTCTCTAAAAGTGAATGCAGCTTCTATGCTGCTCCATTCACTCTTACTACTCAGTTCAATTTTAAACCGCTTCTCAAAGTCATAGATTTTCCCGATCCTGTCCAGAGGACACTCAAGATATAGTCGTGCTGGACTTTAAATGCTCTATCCCCCATTTCATATTTTTTATATATCACGAGTTAATGATGCCACTTTAGGTTTTCGACCCCAAATTTTTTAAATCTGTAATCCGTTTTAGGATATCTCGTCATGTTTCGGAGATAAATAGCCGTAAACGGAATGCAGATTTTAAAAATGTTGATATAGAGCACTTAAACTCCCGCACGACGATATGAGTTGGCAACTAAACGGTTTACTTTGGCAAGGATTTGACTTTCCCCCCATTATTGCCCAATACAACATGCATTGGGCTTAAATCTAATAAAGCCTCCAGTGCAGCTGTGGGACTGGTTTCCTTTGCTCCAGTTATGCTAATGCACGCCAGTCTCTGCATCTTATTAAGCTTAGTTTAGTTTATGCCCAGACTCTTTTTCTCTGCCCAGCCAATAGCCCCATAAGTCACAATTGGTCTGACAATCATGCTTTGATCCTATCTGCATGATTTTACTTAGAGATTATCCGAAACCCACTCTCCAAAAGGCTCCGCTTGTGATTAAATGAATATGAGTGACAAATTTCGTTGTCATCCGGGAAAGAGTATGTGAGATTTGAAGTCAAAAAGAAAAGGTCATTAAGAAACATTAAAAATAAAATAGAAGAAAGAAGGAAGCAATGTTGTACTCCAGAATATAGAGTGAAGTCGTTGCAAAAGACACCGTCTGTAACCAATCGGCATATATGATTTTCGACACTGGAGGCAGCATGTTACGAAATAAGAGCCTCGTGTCACACTCTATTATCCGTCTTGTAGATATCCAGAGAGACAATTTTACGTTTAGACATACACAATTGGATATTACAGCCCTGTTTCAGGGTTACGGCCTAGCTTCTCGCAGCATCCACGTTGTGCTTCTCAATTTTTATCCATGAGTGTCGAGAACTACAGTTTAAAGTCAACTCAGAACGACAGACTTGAGAAGCTTGTTCATGGCAATCATTTAGTCTCAGAACTTTTGCCAGAAGACTGCTAAGAGGAGGTCGACAAAAGAAATATTTTTTAAACTTCTTTTTTTCTTAAGATGTCAGACCTGGGGTTTGAACCCGCAGCTCTTGTCGAGTAAGCTAACACACTTTGGTTTCACCAAATCAGTGAAGAGAACTACACCAACTTTCTAAGTGGTCTTACTAGTCACTAATAAATAGATCGTTCACTTCGAAAGCCATATTCTATATACATGCCTGACAAAGTAATGATTTATCATACTGCGGATAGTTGGGAACAAACGGCTATTGGGGAGTAATTTTCAGTATAACTCGCCTCATCTTTGTTAGGAATTGATGTTAGCAATCTCCGAATTAGATGGAAAAAACAGCGGCACGATATGTCCCACTGCAAATGTAGAAGAGCACTGCTTTAGCATCATTTTTACTTTAAATTATTATTTTATTTTCCATTTATTTAAGACCAATTAAGGTACTAATTTACTATTTCTGTTTTAATTCAGTACTTTTAACTTGATTTTTAACTTCTGTTTTTTTTTATTTTTTTTATTTTTGTTTTCAAAGCCATTTGCTAATTTTTCCATAAACATGTGTTGCAATGATGCTTAAAATCCCAAATAAATTAGTCATCATTAGCATTTTGGTTTCGGATTTTTAGTCTAATGATGTGTATTTTGTGTTGTTGGTGTTGTTGCTATATTTGTTGAATATTTCAACTTAAGCGTTAAATAAGCGCATTTAATACGATTACGAAAAATGACAAAAAAATCCAGAGAAAAAAGTCAGTAGAGAGATAAAAAATAAAAAAATAAAAAAAAAAATAAAATTAAAATGTTGAAAATTAAATGAAATGAAATTAAGTATATACCACAGTTAAAATAACAAATTAAATCCACAAACAAATCGCCCACTCATATGTAATGACATACAGTTAGGCGTAGAATAATAGCACAACAGGTTTAGTAGAATGGATAATCACTTCAGAGGACTACTTTTGCCAACAGAGTGTTAAGCAACATTTAATTTTAAAACGAAAACGAAAATCAAAAGCGTAAAAGCGCATTTGTGACATTTTTATATAGAAATTGCACAAAAAAAAAAGCAAAAGAGCAGTAGAAAGGTAATGAGCGCAGGCAGTCTTAATATTAAAACCAGAAAAGAGAAACTTCAGTGGCAAAACTCGCTTTGAACAATTTTTGCATGAATAACCCTCGACAATATTTCAATGATTCCCTTTTTTTCCCGACTGCTTTTCTCGATTTAAATGACCAAAATGTTTATAAATGTGGAAAAATGCTTAAAAGGATTCAATTCATATACAAGTCAGTCAGTGTATACAACAGATGTAAAAGACAAAGAAGACTTTGTGAACTTTTTAAATCATCATATGTTGTATAGATGCTAAGGACACACACACACACAAATTGAATTGAAGTGCTTCTTTTGGTCATCAGACAATTTGTCTCTGAATTGTTTTTGAAATGTTATTGAAAATCAGAACAAAAACAAAAAAGAGACACAACTAGAGAGTTGGGAGTTTAAAGATGAAAAGCTGCAATGCTTTTTGTCTCCTTTTTTTAATGAATGCCATACAACCATGAAGGTTTTTTTTTGGTTTCATTCATACCTTTTGGCCAGTGATGGGATTTTGTTTGAATGCATGAATACACGGGGACACATGTTAACGCCTCGTTAAGCGTTATAATTACAATATTAAGCTGATTTTTGTTTATCACAGAATGAAAGACAAAAAGAAATGTTTAAAAACGTATAAGTAAGCAGAAAACAGATTTAAATGTGATTTATTAATGTAATTGAAACACAAGCCAATTGCTTTTATTTATTTATTTATTTTGGGCAAAATTTCATAAATGTTGCCTACTTTTAGGCACAATACATCAAAGTATTATTTAAAGGTTTTTTAAACAAAACGTTGTCATATGAACCGTCGTCATATTGTGTGGTCCACATATGGTCACTGACTGGCTAACTGACTGCATCACACTCATCTCTAATGGTTTATAATTTTTTAAATAGAAAATCTCTAAGACTTCTAACAATCAAACCCCTCCTGTGGTTACGTTGCCAAGCAGATGTTAAAAGTTCATCATAAGTTTTGTTTTTCTTTTGTGATTAATTGCATCCATTTGTTTGCAACTGTATTTGTGCTTGTTTGTGCCACACAGGCCAATTATGTTTAGCTTGGGCAATCGTTGTGATGTAATTACACATAATTTTATCCCAGAACAAAAGCAATACAAATGACAAGAGACTGGTTACAAAAGAATAATTGTAGCCATAATAACAGGTGATGTACAGCATAGTCTACTTCTGGGGGTTGTTCGACATCATAAAAGAAGAAAAAATATTATGAAAATTATTAATTTTAATAAAAAGTTTACAAAAGCCTATTGATCGATTACAAATAAAAAGGAACAAAAGAGCTTTTTGCAAATGAAGACTGAATTGCAATTGGAAGAGTTTCAAGGCATACTCGTATATTTCAATCCACAAAACATTTATTTAAATTGTATATTTCCTAACAGTGTAGAAAGTGTAATAAATAATTTTTGAGAAATGAGTACAGTGCTCTCTGAAATGGTAGATAATTATGAATATTTAAAATTAATAAGAACGATTCGTTATGGTAGATAGGTAGGTCAAATGGCTAGTCAAGCAAAAAGTGATCAACTACCATTAGTTGATACCGTTTTGATACCATTGTATGTATATTCTCCCTCTCAGAAGTATACCCGCAACTTCTGCAGAGAGGGTTAAAAGGCATACACAACCTCTCTGCGTATTTACTGATCAACCAATGACCCGCTCTAAGCCTGGACAAAGACGGACGGGGAATCCCCAATATTCCTAGAGTATAGTCCCGGTTATACCGAGTCCAAAGTGTCCTAGAAACATCAGAGAATGTGATGGAATTTCGTGTTTTTTCAAGGAAAAACTTGGATATCTCATCTTTAATGACAGTCGTAGTTCAGTGAAAACACGTGTATGAAGCAACAGACTCCCCTCCAGCAGAGGCGCTCTTAGCAAGCCCATCCGCCTTCTCATTCCCTGTGATATCCCTATAATCCGGAACGCAGACCAAGAATGCTTTTCATTACTACGAAGAATCAGGTAAGAATTTCCAATAGGCGACTCCAGTTCTCCAGTTCGGCCTTGCTATCAGAAAAAAACTTAATTTCGCCCCGAGGCATCATTCCCTCAGTATCCTCAAAGCTTGCATAATAGCAGATACCTCAGCCTGAAAAACACTGCACGTGCTTGGCAATCTAAATGAATCTGCCAATTTAGCAGACTAGGAGAAAATACCATCCCATACGCCGAATTCCATCTTAGAACCATCCGTAAAAACTGAAACACCGGAACCTATACAAATCCTGCCCGATGCCTATTCTTCCCTATTAGGGAAGAAAACCCTGCTGTGCCAAAGTCAAACTTCCGGAAGGCCAGGTCCGCACGTAATTCCCTTATATGGGGAGGAAGTAGCTCTTGAATATTACTATGGCCACCTGAGAATCATCCCCAGAGGCCCAGTTCCTTCAACCTGATTGCACTCTGAGTCGAAATCGACATAGCATGAAGATTGACAGGCAGTAAGTTTTATAAATTCAGATTGCTGAGCTTTGTGTGGGATAAAGTAACTGTAAACAGGGTGGGGAAAGAAACTCCTTAAGTTAAGAAACAAAAGCACAAAAAAATAACAGAAAATGAAATTGTTTCTGGTATAAGTGATCACATGGCGAATCATATTTTATTTAATGAAAATAAATCTATATAAAGCCCCTGTTACTCAATATGTGTTTCTTCTCTGACATGCCAAAAATTAAAATTGGACTTCATTCGTTCTAAGTCCATTTGGCAAGAATATGTTTCGTAAAGACAAAATCCATAAGGCATTTAAAATTAAAACCTATTGACAGTGTTGATAAATATAAAATAATTTTTATATATTGAAACCAGCACTTAGAGGATGATCATGCAATACATTGTGCTGATCTAGGAAAATATGTTATGGGAAGAGTGAAAGAGGGAGTTCTATGGACATTTGATTTAAACTCATTGGCATCGTAATTCACAGAACAAACTTTCGTGGAAAGATTGTTTCACAAAAGAACAGTGCGGCTAAACAACGAATTCTCTCTATAATGCATTGTGCGATTCACTCGGCAATCAACTACAAAACGATGGGCTTTAAGAGGGGTACGTGTGGTACGTAAGAATATATATATATGTTTATTTAACTTTATAATTTAATTAAAAATATACAAATTTATACGTATAATGGAGGCTGCTTGTTAATTTTTTCAAATTTCCTAAACGGCTATTAAAATTTTTCGATTCGAAAAACCATACATCCAGTATACACCTTTCAAATGACTCAGTAGTTACAATGTTTAGAGAATATTGAAGCATCTTGAACCTGCAATAAATGTGTCTCAGTTGCTTAAATTCAATGTATGCGCTGTTTCTATAGCAACAAATTGTGAGTTAGGCTACAAATTGCACCCTCATATTAAGTATTTTGCAGATTGAGTCAAGTGGTTATGATCTCAATAAATTCTATTTTCACAAAAGAAAATAACTTTAAGTTGGCCACACTTTTTTAAATGGCAGGTGTTTTGTCAGCTGTTAAGTGATTTATGTTTAGATTGGTTTGGCATTTCAACACGAATATACTGACCGATCACCAAGCAAGGCGTACATTCCGTGAGAGAGCCCAAAACACAGATTGTCGTTGGTCTCGATTTTTGCATTCAGAAAAACTGATCCTTTGGTGTGATTTATGGGATATTTGAAAAATTGGTCGGTAATGCTTTAAAAACAATGCTGGTCAGAACGTTATAGTCAATGATGAAAGCTATGTCGTGTAAAGCAAAAGAAAACTCTCTTGATTTTTATATTTTTGGTGTACCTGCAATTGTAGCTCTGTGAGCTATGCAAGTTTTTTATTAATTAATTTCTTTACAAAAATTAATCTGCTTATACACTAATTATGAGAATTTAACTTAACCTACCCTTAACATTAGTTTGTGTACAATGGGAAAATAAACTATTTTCCCTCAGTTGGCATTGAAGCGGGTCATATTCTTGCACTAATATAAAGTGCAGTTGTAGTATTTTGTTTTTCGGCTTTGAGTATTTTATGTATGAATGACGACGGTCAGCGGTATGACCAAAAGAGGTGTCTTATATTGTCTGATCGTGTGTGTTCTTCTAGATGACACATGATACTCTTTTATAAGTAGGAACTACAATAATATTTTGTAAACATGCACCTAATAGAATACAATCGTAGACATACAGTTAAAAGAATGCAATCACGCTACAATAGCCATGATTATAGACTTTTTTCGTTCATCAATTGAAAAACCAAGATGTGTAGGGGCTGTGGTTTCAATAAGACGTCGCAAAATGTCACACTGCTCGTGCGACAATTGATTTTTTTCTTTTTGAATTGAGACCAATACTCAGAGGTAAACCCCTACTGATGCTGTGCATTGTATTGGAGTTTTTTGGAAAGGATGGTATATATTTTTTTCTTATATTATTATTAAGCGCCCAAGGAGTGAAACAAATTGATCATTTACTCTTGAATGATCAACAGCAATTGCTTTATAGTTGCATGTTGATTGTGTGGTGAGTGCCTTCGCTAAGAAGGTTTAGCTGTTATCTGCTACTTCTTAATAGGTGACGCTTTTCTTCTGATCATTTTATTTTTTTTTTTTGTTGACATTGGCTAAAATGGAATAGAGTGGAATGTCAGGGAGCTGTTTCTTTGTAGATGGAATTCTTGGAGGGGGTAGGGGGGCCTCTTATTTTTAAATTATAATTTTGAAAAAAAAAACGCAAACTAACTTTTTAATTTTTCACCTCTGCTGGAATTTGAACCTGAGCCGTTTGAGTTTTTGTGCGAGCGCTCTAACCACTATATCACGTTTGGTAACTCCATAGTTTCACGTTTCGAACGTGTGAATTCTCCGCTAGACTATACACGAATAAGTGAAGTTGTTATTCTTAGCTGACAAGCTCGGAAGGGTTGAATACTTCGAGGACAACTTTCGCCGCGTTATTGCCGATATATAGTTATATATGCTCGAAAAAAGTCATCTGGTCATGTGGAAATTACGAATTATTAAAAGTAGCTTTCATGTCTTTTTAAAAAAGGTCATCTTTACGTTTTTCCAATTGAAAGTTCTGTACTTTTATAGAGGTAAATAAATTAGAGAAGCCTTGGATTTATTGGATTTACAAAAATTTCTGTGGGGTTTTTTTTTCTTTGCACTAATATTGACATTTGAAGACAGATTTGCAAATGGTGCCATGTAATTAAGTAATGCTTCAGCAACAGTCTTTTCTAATTAAAACAGCATTTTCTGACTCAGATATTTCTTTTCCCAACCATATTATTAAAAATTATTGGTTCGATTCAACAGATAAACCAATATCTTAAAATAAGAGATTTTTCTTCTAGATCGTGGCTGTCCCTGTAGGCGTTTATCGGTTTTACATACATATGTTACAATATCACATCCTTCACTTTCTCTTTGCCTTGTTCTAGATTGTTTACATTTCTTTAAAGTGCTTTAGCAAAAACTGATCATGGTATGTCCCATGATATAAAAAGTACTCATTATTGTGGTACTTTTTGGTGTTGAATATTTAATATTTTTTTTTCTTTTTTTTTAAATAAATTTTTGAATAAACTTATAGTCGTAGTTAAGCAACCTTATCGTCGAATTATTTGCTGCAAATACTTCTCCTATGCTACTGCTTTTAAGCCTAAAGTAATGAACAACATCAATCAAATATAATGATTTATCAAAAATGGCAAAAGAAAATATATTCTAACAACTACAATAGCAACAAAAAAAAATATATTTTATCAACTAAAAATATCAAATAACCATTTCATATAAATTTTCATCATTTTTTAGAAATAAACTTTTCCAAAAAAGCATTTTAAACAACAAAAGACGAATTTTCTTTATAATGATGTGTGACCACAACACAATACGAAATGAATTTAAAAAAAATAGATTTCAAACTTTTTTTCTTTCTTTTTTAAATTATTTGAACATAAAAAAACACAACATGAATATATCCAGTCATATGTGGAATGGACAGAAGATCAGATTACATTGTTAAAAATCTAAAAAAAAGTTATGGAAACGTATGCCAACCAGGCAACAATCATTTCTATCAACATACTTATGCCAACAATAATATTATCCTTATGAGCAGCCAAAATTTTAAAGGAAAATAATATGCCATTTAAGGATGTTAAAAATTCAATGATGACAATGACTTTTGAAAAATAAGCAAAACGACAATGTAAACTAAACCTATACACGTGTAATAATTTTACAAAGATTTTATTTCCTTTTAGCCAAAAAGGAATAAAGTAAAAGGTTTCTTTTTTTTTTGTAGAGAAAGTTTAGAAAATATTTAAAAGTAATTGCCAAAGGAAAACCACACACAGATATTTGTAAAAAAAATAACAAATGGCTGTCCGGTTCATATGTGTACGTTTACCTGTTAAGGATCAAATATTTATGGAAGTTATTCGTATCATAAGTGCCAGGTTACGTGCTCTTTTACATTTATAAGTAAAATATGGAGTTTGGGATAAATGTCATTATAAGTTAATATACGAGGACTGGTCATGAGTTACAAACTTGGTGGTTTCTAATACAACCATTGATCAGTGGTTTAATAGTTGCATAGAAAGTGAAATTCATTTCTACGCGTTATTCTGCATAATTTTTAACAACTAATTTTAAAGTATCTTTTTGACTATGTTTTACGAGACTCTATATCTATATAAAATTTCTTTCATGCCTTTAAATAAAATAAATTAAATAGTACTCTTCTAAATTATAATTTAACTAAACAATACCCTACAACTCCACAAGTATTCACAGTAAAATTCAATGTATACTTTATGGCCTTGTTAGTACAAAATATGTTGCATATTTTAAGGAGCTGTTTTAACCGCTGAAAGTATAGTAGCATGAACTACGGTTTAAAAAGAAATAATTACTGCTAATCACCCTTAAAAGTATTGTAAACGTAGCAAACCAAGTAAAACAATAACAAAATGTATTCATATATGCTACAATTGTTTGCTTTCAAGGTTTAGAGAGGCATTTGCAACGAAGAGTGATTACCGCTAATATATTTTTGAACGAATAACGAACGAATACTAAAAATTTTACATAGAAAATTTTAATTTCATAGAACGCCTTAATTAGATCAGAAACTAAATTCTATAGGTAGGTAGGTAGGTCAAATGGCCAGTTAATCAAAAACCTAATCAAGTACAATTAGCAAAAGGTGCGGTTTTGAAACCATTGTAGAACCAAACTGAAGTTACCTAAAAATAGGAAAAGAACTACAGCCAACCAGAGCTGCCTATAAAGTGGAGTAAAGTGGAGTGAACAAATTGTCATCAACTTGTTTCATCAACAAAAAAAAAAAACCTTCTATCGACCAACTTCACATTCCAATACAATGCACTGCATGAGTAGAGGTTTACCCCTGAGTATTGATCTTAAAAAAAAGGGTATCCAGGTTCGCACATTACTCTTAGCCATCGAAAAAGGGCACCCCAAAAAACTTCAAACGTCTGACTGCCAGACCTGGGCAAACACAAAGAAAATGTTCCACAGTGACCAGTGACCCGTATACACCGCTACTTGTTTGGACAAGGAGCAAGTATTATACGAATTTATGACGGAGATAAAACGTGACTTCGACTTACTCATTACATATTATGTGGAGACTATACAACTCTAATGATGATGAGTTAAAACGTCGACAATTCTCATGAATATGTGCAGAACTCTGACTTCCATAGCTAGATTCAAAAACATGTTCACTTCCTTTACGAATGTTAACTTTCTCCATTGAAAAATCACTGAATAGAGTTTCTGATCTAATTAAATCGTTTTATAAAAAGATCGGGGTGTGCGTGGTATAGTGGTTAGAGAGCTCGCACAAAAACTCAAACGGCCCAGGTTCAAATTCCAGCAAAGGTGAATAATAAAAAGTTCATTTTCGGTTTTTTTAAAATTAGAATTTAGACATAAGAGGTCCCCCCTCCAAGAAGACCATCTACAAGAAACCGCTCGCCCACATGCCACTCTATTCCACCTTAATAAATGTCAACAAAAAACGAATGATCAGGATAAAAGCGCCACCTATTAGGAAGTAGGAGATAACAGCTAATATGTGCTTAGCGAAGGCACTCACCACACAATCAACATCCCAGCAGAAATTAGTGCTTACCAATAAGCTATTTTATAAGGGAGAAATTGTGAACAATCACTTACACGTGCGCATAAATAATGCATGATTTTTATATGAAATGAGCCGCTTTCCAAAAAAAACAAATTCCAATACACACACACACCGTGGGACAGTCATGTGCACGAGGTCTACCAGTGGCCGGAGGAGCTGTTGACCAAATCTTACCGTCCTTTGACTTGTATGATGTAGTTGAGTTCGACGAACTCGACAAACTTTGTTTGTTTGCAGGTAGCTGCAGGCCCGCCCATATATGACCGTCCAGTCCATGCCGCATCCTCTTCCAAAAGACCATCGTGCTTGCTGTGTTTTAAGTTGAACAAAAAACTGCGAAAACACGTTTTCATTGCGTGCATTGTTAAAATCCGGTATGCAACTCTCAAATGCCAGGTAGTTCTGCGTTAAATGCCGTGTATAAAATTCCTTTCTATATATATTATTAATAAAATGCTGTTAATAGATAACTAAGATGTATAAAAATGCGTTTTTAATGTTCATTTTGTGGTTTTCCTAGCATAAAATGCATTTAAGTACACTTTTACCACATCTGTCTATGCATTTTCATACAAATCCCATGTAGGTCTGCACAGACCTGGTTATGCCATTTAGCGACAAAAAACCCTCATACCTCCTAGGGTTAATAAAACAATCACGAACCATCTGGAATTCAAATTTGTGGAATACTTTTTAATTTTAAATTTTAAAATGAGCGGACAACCAAAAGAACATTCTCTCAATAGTTTAAAAATTGTCTAAATTTTAAGCAAAGTTATGCGATAAAGAATACTGGCATATTTTAAGGGGCAAATAAATTTGAAATTTAAAGCAAACTTTTAAGCTAAACACAATAAAATATTAAAAATTTTTGTCATAAACTACCTAGTATAGGGCATCAAGCCAGGCAAACATAATATTGAGAAAATCATTTAATTTAAAGGGTGGATTTATGTGTGTCAAGATAAGGCAGAGCATTAAGTTTTTTACCTTTTATTTGCAAATATTCCGTTTTTTTTTTTTGACTAATTTCTTTGTGCTGGGATTTATTTCTTTCATTTTTGATTGTTGTTTCCTTGAAAGATAAACTAAAATTGACCAGAACTTGTATAAGTTGAGCTATTTTTTTTTTCTATAATAGAACATAGAAAAGCGTGCCTTGTAAAGGATTTGTTGAATTATTATTTTGCAAAGAAATAAATATTCCTTTTTTTTTTTCTTTTCAAACCCAAAAGATTTGTATAACAGATTAGTTTTTTTATTTTCGTTATACGTTTGTTTGTCTGGTAACCATGTCAATGGGTCATACATACGAGTATGTGTCACACATGACTATTATTTATGACAAAGAAAAATTCTTCACATATGATGATTATATGAGTTTAACTTCAAAGCCAAAATGATTTTATGGTTTTGTCACTTGGAAAGAGGATTTATAGCGAATTAATTTCTAACCGTTTTTTCTTTTTTGTGCAATTTTAATGGTGATTTTATGTTCTTTTAAGGATAAAAATAAAGATTTTGCTGCACGTTAATGTAACAGAGATTTCTAGTTTGTGATATAAATAATTGGGTGTTTGGCTGAAAAAATAAAATTATTTTCTAAAAGGCATAAAGTTTTCAATGATTTTTTTTTTCTTCTTTACAATTTACTCATTTACTTTAAGGTAAACAGCACAAAAAGGAAGAAGAGAAAATACCAGAATATTCGTGCATTATCTGCTATATGATGGTCATAAAACAAATCTATCAGCTTTGCTAAAAGAATTCCATTCTTGTCTTGTCTTGTCTAATTCAGCTAAAATTAAGTGAAGTGAAGCTACTTCTTCTTAACTCTGTTCTAAAAATTGTTTCCTCAATGTAATTTATGCGACAGCATTAAATGGCTGCAATATGTCATTTTAGCCGATTACACACAAAAATTAAAAAAACGAAAAAAAGAGAAGCAAAGAGAACATATTCTCACAAACAAACAATGAGACAATTTTTGCATATCTACTTAAAATATCTATTGCTAAAACACCACTTTGTTAAACTGAATGTTGAGTACTCTGCTCGTACAAGACATACCGACAATTTTTAAAAATATTAGTCGTACTTATTAAGGCGTTACTTACTTTAGAAGTGAATAGCATCTAATGTAAGTGCAGTGTGTTTAGCCAACTGTGTTGTGCCTTAATTTCTCTAACGTTGGTTGTTTAATGGCAATACATTTGTATGAAAAATAGCCCGGATGCTAATACGTTTGACTTCCGTTTGACGGATTACTGGTGTTTAAATGACGAACATGATGAGAAGGTTTTCACAATTTCATGTTTTTTTTTTTCGTATTTTTTTTTTCTACTTTGTATTGCACGTTTGTTTTCTGTCTAAATTGGAAAAATTTGAATATAAATTTGGATTTTTTTTTCGTCTTTTTGGGGTAATACTCTACAGTCTGCCGGTTTAAGTATTACATTTGATGTAACGCCTGCACATGCCAATTTTAGCCATTTAATAGAGATTTATAAATAAATTAGATTAGATTTTAATTTTGTAATCGAGTTTAAGTTTCTAGCTAAAGTATTTCTCAGTCTCTCCAGGTTCGGAACTTAAACAAAAACAGAAAACTACTTTCATGTAAAAACAACTTATAAACAACTTATACATACATGCATACATAATTAGCCATTGCAACCCTGTTTCAGGGTATACGGCCTAGCTTCTCGCAGCACCCATGTTGTGTGGGTTAATTTTTATCCATGATTACCGGGACCTACCTGTGGAACATTATCTTTGTGACTGCCCAGGTCTGGCAGTCAGACGTTTGAAGTTTTTTGGGGTACCCTTTTTCGTCGGCTTGGAGCAATGTGCGAACCTGGACCCCTTTGCTTTACTTCACTTTATAGGCAGCTCTGGTTGGCTGTAGTTGTTTATTTTTTTTTTTAATTTTTAGGTATTTTCAGTTTGGTCCTGCAATGGTTTCAAAACGGCACCTTGTGCTAATTGTAGTTGATCGGATTTTCGGATTAACTGGCCCTTTGACCTACCGACCTACCGAGACCTACAGTTTAAAGTCGACTCCGAACGACAGACTTGATAGGCTTGTTCCTGGCAATCAGTTACTCTCAAAACTTTTGCCAGAAGATTGCTAAGAGGTAGTCGCCGAAAGAAATATTTTTTTTTTGTCATATTTATTTTTTCAAGACGTCCGAGCTGGGGATTGAAGCAATAAATACTAGACCACGGCGACTACTGTAAACAATTTATGCTACAAACAAACTCACAATCTGCGAGTATTGTATATCGTCTCTGGATTCGATGAGAGTATCGTCTGGTAATGGTACTGTCATTGTTGATCTTGCGACGTGGCAAAACCTGTGTTTTTTTCTTTTTTGCAATGTCCCTAATACCCAAAATAATCGGGCCATAGATTCGGCACATCATGAAAACATTTTAATTAGATCCTCGCTTTGGTTCTTGTAGTTTCCCTTAATCCTAACTAACTAGTAAAAGTAGTATTTCTTTATCATTAATTTAATTATCAAAAAGAAGAAACTGCATCCATCGACACCATTCAGTCCAATTGTCCCATATATACAAGCTGTCATTCGGAAAACCATGCTCAAATAACAACTTTTCCACTTTCCGAATGCAATCGAATAATTCATCGATAGGAGCAGATATGATTCTTTTGTGTTGAAAACTTATAACACCTTCTCCAGTTGGTAACACCATTGATGACGGGGCTTCATCAATTTGGTCCTCCCAACGTAAACATGGTCATCCTCTACGCAGACGTCCAGTGATCTTCGCATCGAAAGATTTTCTCGCTGAAGCAGATTCTTCTATTCGAACAATATGGCCGAGCCATCGTACCCGCTAGATGTTAATGTGCTGAACAATGCACACATCGCCGAAACTCATGGCAACGCCTTAGAGGACCAAAGATCTTATGAAGAACTTTTCTCTCGAATACTCCCAGGATCTCTGTATCGGCACAAGACAGCATCCATGCTGCCGCACCAAAGGAAGCACCGGAGAGTTAATTTCATCGTGCGAGAGAGGTCTCTGTTATTAAACTGCCTATTGAAACCGCAGTAGCACTTGTTGGCTGGTGTGGTTCTTCGTTTTATCTCCAGGCTGATATCATTCTTGCTGGTAATGGCGGTGCCGAGATAGATGAACTCCTTGACCACATCGAATGTATAGTTGCCGGCTATAACCTGGGAGCCGATACATTTAATATACCTACTCGTCGACAACATGTACACCGTCTTGCTCTCATTTACCGCCACACCCATTTTTGCAGACTCTCGTTCAGTAGCATTAAATTGCTCAGTGTGAATGTCTGGCCAATTGTGAACTTACCAGGTCTCTGTAGACGTAACCTATTGAAATAATATTTAATGTAGTAGTGTCCCCTGTCGTGCTAAAAGTAATAGTTGATCTACGAGGTTTATTAGGCATTGGCATCGCGCACTCCCCGAGCGAGAGATTCTAAGAGACTGATTCTACTGGTACATCCTCAATCTAACCTTCGCCCAATTAATCACTTAATAAATTTCAGACCCCTTTTTCACCAGTTCATAAACAATTTAATTGCCTGAAATCCTGGAACTACCCGGCTCCCACTACACTATAACGTCAATTGTTGCCTATAAGTAACTGTGGATTATAAAAACACTTTTTGAACAGACTCGGTTTTAGTGTACACGAAGTCAGAGCCCACAACGCTGCCTGACTATCAGAAAATATAGCAATGTATACTCGATAGAAGGCCCGCCTCTGATCAAATCAGGATTCACTTAGGCTCATTATTACAACTTGCCGTTAGTTAAAGGCAGGATTTTATCAGACCGATAAATTGCTTTCTGTTATTACAAGTTAACTTTAGCCTAAAGGTAAGGCAATCTTCCCAATAACTTTATCGGTCACTTTAGGTTAAAATTTATTTGTAATAACAGAAAGCGATTTATCTCTCCGATAAAATCCTGCCTTTAACTAACGGCAAGTTGTAATAATGGGCCTTAGTCTGTTATTGAAGATACGACCGTATTATCCAGAATGTTCCCTATTGTGTTCATATAGGCCTTGCCTCCGGATTCTTGTACTCAACTAAACTAAACTTTTGTTTAGAAGACATAAAAAAGGTGATAGCTAGGGCAAGGGTCCATAATTTGGCAAAAGGCAATAATTTATACGGTCTTCTTCTTCTTTTTAATTAGGGTTGCAATTCATACTAAAATAGAAGTTGTATTCTCCACCCTGAGCCAATTACTAATGGTAGCCAAACTGAGTTGTTGCCCAAATAATATTAAAATTTTAAAATATCTCCAAACCTACATATACGGCCTAGCTTCTTGCAGCATCCATGTTGTGTGTGTCAATTTTTATCCATAAGTACTGGGACCTACAGATTAATTTCGACTACGTACGACAGACTTCAGAAGTTTGTTCATAGCAATCATTTACTCTTAAAGCTTTTGCTAAAAGGTAGTCGCTGAAAGAAATATTATTTCATATTTCTTTGCTTCGGGATGTCAGATCCGGGGCTTGAACCCGAGCTCTCGTCTTAGTAAGCCAACACACTAACCACTAAACGACGATGACTACAGTCACCGCTTTTGTAAAAAAAAAAGCCAAATGCATAAAAAACATGTTTTAAATGTTAGAAAATTCCCTACTATAGGGGTATTAACCAAACCACTAACACTTTCGTTCTATTTATTTTATCAAGACCTCTATTGCTTAAATGCAGTGTACAAGTGTTGATAGGAACAATAATAATTTCACTATAAACTTTACAATTCGTTAAATTTTTTTCTTTATTTTCTGTTACGGGTGTTGGTATATTTCATAGATATGCAAATAACTGTAATGATTTTGCATCAATAACAGCAACAGGATATAGACCACATTTTCATTTCCCTCTCCTTGCCGGCAATACACTCTGTTGTACTATTTCTACCAAACCAAAACCCCCCCGATTTTATAAATCTTCAAAAACAATCTCTCATTTTGGCACAATTTTTTATAGTCATCGTCCTGAACATGAAAAACGACCGGAAAGAATATTTTATGGTTGCAACGTTAACATAAAGAGATAAAAAACAAAAATTTATATATTTTTGGCAAAAACCAAAAGACACACTGGAAGGAAAAAAAAAAAAAATTGGCAACAAAAAGAACCGTGAATGTTAAAACAAATGCAGAAATGAAAAAGATTTTTTTATTTTTTATTTTTTGTTGCTTTAAATAATAAAAATGGTGTTAATGATTGGCAAGAATAGAATTTCCTTTCCTTTCTTTTTTTTTTTTTTTTTTTTGTTTTGTGCACAATCTCTACTTGAAACATGGTACTGAAAGTTCTTTGAAAAAAAGGACTATAGAACAGCAAATTGAAAAAGCTTTTCTTACCTTAAGTGATGACAACGATGATAACGCATTTGCTAGTCAAGCCAAATACTCCCTAGGCCATGATAGTAATTTAGATGATGGATTTTATTTAATGACACAAAATAACTGCAAAGAAAAATAAAAAATAAAAAAGAAATGAAATGAAAAGAGGATTTCACCAAATAAATAATAATAAAAAATTTATTTAAAATTTTATTTGAAAAGACAGAGAGAGAGAGAGGAAAAAAGAAGAATTTGCGATTAAATAAATTGCTTAAAAATGGAAATTTTTTTTGCTCATTTGTGTTTTAGTTTTTCTTTTTTGTTACAAACGAAAAGCCATTTAAATGGATTTGCCTGTAATTTATTTTTAAAACAAAATTATAAAAAATAAAACCACATACTCGTATTCTTCTGCATTGCCCATCCACAATTGGTCAAAAAACAATTCCAAATTTCGTTACAAATTTATGCAAAAACTAATATTTGGACTACAAATTAGATTACATTCTTTCCTATTACTCTTGCACCGCACCCATAAAATGCAAATCAAAAACAAAAACAAAAACAAAATTCTCAACTTAAATTCAAATATAATCTTGTTAAGTTTTCCCACTCTACGAGTATGTATCTCTCTGTTATAAAAATGTTGCATAGTTTTTATGCGGTTTGTAATATGAAGGGAAAAGGTAGATGAAGGAAAAATGGTTTAAATTGAATTTCACGCATATGTGCTTTTATACAATTTAGCCAATTTTCAATATAAAATGTTATCAGAAAAAGGGTTACGAGCTATATAAATGAAATTTTTCAATAACTTTATGTATGAATTTAAATTTAAACAGTTGAGGCGAAAATAATAGCAAAATAAATAGTGCGAAAGAAATCATTATTTAAATGCAAACAAATATATGTTTTGGAAAGATCAAAACTGGGCATTAATATTTGAATACGAACATACAATTTAAAGTCAACCATGTCTTAAGGCCTATCAAATCC
Organism: Metopia argyrocephala; assembly: GCA_963576795.1. NCBI lineage: Eukaryota > Metazoa > Arthropoda > Insecta > Diptera > Sarcophagidae > Metopia > Metopia argyrocephala. The sequence continues at coordinate 101,174,285 of OY756210.1, forward strand.
TATTGCACATCTGCATACATACTCGTACATATAAAGGGGGGTTGCATTTTAAGGGCCAATGTTGATATTGAATAAAATGCAAATCATTTAGGAAACTATTGTCATTTCTTTTTATTATGATAAGTTGGTATGGTTCAATGTATGTATGAAACCTCGACGGCACACCTCCATCCGATGGTCCAAATTTTCGATAAAGCTAAGGCATAATTGAGGTTCTATGCCATTAATGTGCCGAATTATCTCATTCTTTAGCCGGCTCTTGAATTGTTGCTATCTTATCGATGTACACCTTTTCCTTCAAATAACTCCAAAGAAAGAACTCCAACGGTGTCAAATCACATGATCTTTTCGGCCACGTGTGATAACATGGCCATTGTATTTCTCGCGCAAAAGAGCCATTTTTCGTTAGCTGTGTGGCAAGTGGCATCGTCCTGTTGAAAGCACATATCGTCCCCATCATAATGTTCATCAACGACGAGCGTGAGAGGTGCAATTGTTGGGCACGGCGACGAGTTGAGGTGGACGACTTTTCAGCCACACTATCGCTAACAGCAGCAATATTTTGTACGGTACGAGCATGCTCTGGGATTTTCACATTTCCTACTGACCCGGTTTGCTAAAATTTTTACGCGATTTTACCGATTGTACGCACATTTTGACGATTAAATTGACCGAAAAAATCACGAAGTGCACGATATGCATTTTGATTTGAACGCCCATTTTCATAATAAGCCCGAATAACTTTAACGAGTTGCTCGATTGTGTACGAGGTCTGATTAAAAATTCACCGTTATTTTCAAATTTCGTTCGATTATCGCATTTTTTTCTGTTATGTTGGTACACATGTCTGTTATACATATACATATGTTGGTAATATCAGCCATTTTGGATTGTCAGTTTGTTTTTGACAGATAAAAAGTTAGTCGTGTTTTGGTGTGTTCTTCGATTTTTTACTATTCGAAAAAAGTGATCAAAGAAACTGTATTAAGTTTCGTGTAAAAAATGAAATTAAACGCAAGGACATTTGAAATGTTGACTGTGGCGTTTGGCGAGTCTACTATGAGCAGAACACAAGTTCAATTGTGGTATAACCGGTTTAAGGAAGGCCGAAAAAATGTCAATGATGATGGATTTTGCACCAGCTCACACATCGATGCTCGTGCGTGACTTTTTGGCCAAAAACAAAACCGTTATCATGCCTCAACCACTGTATTCACCGGCCTTGGCCCTCGCTGACTTTTTCCTCTTCCCAAAACTGAAGACACCGATGAAAGGAAAGCGTTTTGCTACGATTGAGGAGATAAAAGAAAAATCGAAACAGGAGCTGTGAGTTTCGAGAATTGGAGAAAACGCTGGCATAAGTGTATTATATCTGAGGGGGATAACTTTGAAGGGGACAAGATAGTTATTGATGAATAAATAAATACTTTTTGAAAAAATTTAAAATAACGGTTATTTTTTGTCATACCTCGTAACTTTATATGGTTTTAATTAAGTAATTGTGAAATGACAAATGAAGTGCAGAAAAAAAACTTGACGTTTAGGTGTGGTTCACATTCAACATCGGCCCTTAAAATTTAACCACCCTATATAATGCAATGTTAAACGTTGTTTACATGAAACGTTGGTCCAATTTTGGAATACTCTCTTCAACATATCGGCCGGTATCTCATGAAAAAATTCTTCAATATAGGCTTTCAGTATACACATGAGCCTTAACATAAAAAATTTTATAAAGGCTCTAAATTGCACGATCTAGGTGTCCAATAAAGCAGCCACAAACCTGAAATAAAATGTTTATTGAACTCAAACCTTAGGCCTTTGTTTGGCGTGCTATGTGATATGTGACACTCTCTTGTTAAAACCACAAATCAGCCAAGCTAAGCTCTTCCATTTCTATAAAAAATCTATAAAAAAAGTTCACAGTAAAGTTCTTGTATTCGTTGTTTTTACAAAAATACGGTGTAATGATGCCACCGTATTATAATCCTTATCAAATACTGCTTTTCTCGGGATGCATTGTTACTTCTTGCAGCACTTCTAGTTGCTCTTCACACAAGATGGCGTAGTGTAGTAGTTAGAGTGCTCACTTACAACAAAAAACAGTCCAAGTTCAAATCCCAGCAAAGAAGAAAATTAAGAAGAAAAAAATTTGCGGTTTTCGAGGTTTTCATTTAAAAAAAATAAGAATTTTCTTGTCCCTCCCTGAAAGAAGTCCATCCATAAGAAGCCGGTCCCTAATATTCCACTCTATCCATATTTAGCATTGGCACCAAAACGAATGATCAGGAGAAAGCACTCAGTCTCTCTTCGACTTCTATTCTACTCCCCTGAGTAATAGTTAAAAAAAAAAACATACGGCAATCTTGTTAGCTCATCTATCTATTTAACCAGAAATGTGTTTCGTCATTGAACACAATTTTCCGATAAAGAAGTGGTTCTTCATCCAAATTTGTCACCGTACATTCACCCAAAGTGTAATAGATCGTACGGCTCTAATTCTTGCATCAACTGTATTATAAAAGGTTTAATAACCAAATCCTTCAATAAAATTTTCCACGTAGGGTAGTAACATAGACGTAATTGCTGTGAATGGCGCCGAATTGATATTTCACGTTAATCAACAACACTGGTGGATAGAGCTCCATATTTTTCTTGTCCGAACTCAACATATAGATGTTGGTAATGTAAAATTGGTGTTAAATGTACTCACAGGAGTACGTATAGTTTTATCGATTTTGAAGCGGGGTCTTGCGGTTAATGAGAGAATGACTGCTCCCAGTTTACAGCCGGCAACTTAAGGAGTTCAGCTACCTTGGAACCTTGGTGTATGAGCTCCTCAGTGATGTGGGCGTTGTTTTGTGTATTAACATCCAGAGGCTACGCTGGCTCTGCCATATTGTTCGAAAAGAAGAATCTGCTTCACCCAGAAAAGTTTTCAATGCGAAGGTGACTAGATGATGGCGTAGAGAGACGCCTGCAGACTACTGATAGGGCAGGCCGAAACCCGTTAACGGTATGACCATAAAATTGAATTTGTATTATAGAACTTCAAAAATTTGCAGGCGTTGTTTATTTGTAAGTCGATTCATGGTTCAATTTGAGAACAAACTGAATATGTTTGACAGTGACGATTTACACGAAAAATGCTGAGCTGCCTAGAACAGTATTGCTAAAAAATAGTTGCCACAAAATCACCTAATCGGTCAAAATGTGTACATATTTGTTCCATTTCTCCCCACCTTTACTGAATTTCTTACTGGAGAACCCTATTCTCTTGCCCTATTATTTGATCCAGTTAAGCACACAAATGTGGTCCCCGCAGTCTAGTGTGTAGTACGTTGGCTTACTAGATGAAAGCTGAAACATCTTGAAAGAAAAAAATTAAGAAAATATTTCTTTCGGCGACCATCTCTTAGTAGTCTTTTGACAAAAGCACTGAGAATAATAACTGATTAACATTAAGAAGCTTCTTTTGTGTCACTCGGATTCGATGTTAAACTGCAGGTCGCATTACTCATGGATAAAAATTCACCCACACAATATGGTTGCTGTGAGAAGCTGGGTCATAACTCTGAAAAAGAGTTGTAATGGCCAATTATGTATGTATGAAATGCACACACAATACACCACTCAACAAGGCGTTAATTTATACGGCCCTACATTACTCTTTATTTTATTCCCTTCACAATATTCCCCCTTAGATTCATACGATTTTGCCTTTCCTCACTGCAGTAAAGTTCAGTAATTGTTATTGTTATCTCTTTTAATGACTTGTGCTATTTATTTAAGCACAATTGTATGAGTTATATGTCCATACATATACGCTTTGATACAATTTTTTTATACTACAGCTCAATCATCGAAATTTTTTACACGACGCATATAAAAATCAACAGCGATAACCATAAATTCAATACAATAGTCAACTTCTCCCCAACCCCCCTGCATCCACCATTCCTAAATGTCCCATAAAAATACAAAAAAAAAGAAGTTCCCTAAAAAAAAAATCACTACAGTTATCCTTTTATCACATAAAACGTGTGATGTGTTGACGATAAAATTATGGGAATAACAAGCATGATGTTTTTTTTTTCGTTTTTTTAACTCTTTATAAAATCGAAGTTGTTTTTTGTGCGGATTTCACTTCACCAATAACAACATGAAAATCAAAGTGACATGCAGTATTTGTTGTTCAATAGAGATTGTGTTGTTAAGTAGCCGCAAGGCTTTTTTTTAATATCTTTATCCCTTTTTTATTTTCTTTTTTTGACAATCGTTGTTATATGTTATATGATTTTCCTTATGTACAACACACATTAAAAAAAGGACACGAAAAAAGAAAGGGGGGAGGAAACAAGTTTTCGATTTTGTTTTTTAAATATGTTTTAATAAAATGTAAAATAAAATTTAAAACAAATATGCAAATAAATAATTTTTGTAATTTTTTTTAACGTAAAATACATATAAAGGAAGTTACAGAGGAGAAGGTATGCATCATATGTAAGTAAGCTGAGGTGTTTCATTCTCTTGTATCCTTTTTTTTGTTAATTAAATATTTAAATTAAAAATTATTACAAAATTATAATATTAATTAAAATTATTTTTTTTTATGAAAACTTAAGCAACGATGTTCCTTTGATGTCTCATTACATATTCATCTGAAATTTATTAATTTTATTAGAGAAAAAATTTGTATTATATTGAGCAATTTAATGAAAATAATTTTCATGTTAATTAAATAAAGGGCACATATTATTTATTTAATTTTATTTTTTATATACAATATATTTACTTAGAGAAAAATAATAAAATTTTCAAGGGATAACGATATAGAAAATGGCTGTATAATGTAAAGTCATGGCAAAAGTTAAAGACTAGAAAACTAGAATGGATTTTAACGTCCTCGCAAAAGACACAAAAATTAAAAAATTAATTCTTTAATTAAGTGCTCTAGCATAAAAACTCGTCTATTCTGTTGCACTACATCGGCTTTTCCAGCACTTTAAGAGCAGACAGTATTTCTGCTTCTAATGGAAATGTTTTCTATAAGCAATCCCTCTACTTGGGATAATCACCTTGTCGTGGTGTAGAGGTTTGCACTGCAAGTACTCAACTGTCTGAGATGGCGGAGAGCAATAGCTCTCTGGTAGGGACTCCCATGCCAGAAAGGCAGCTGAGAAGCAGTAAGTAAGAATTATCCCAGGGGCTAGATAAGGTAAACAACAGCAACATCATCTTAAACATCATTGTCATCTATGAACAGAAATTAATAACAGGGGCAACAAAAAGAACAGCCGTTGCCTTTACAAAAGTCGTGTTGGTTTTAAGGAAAATGTGAGAAAACTGTTAGTGCTGAATTTTGGGCTCTTATAGCACCATTAGCCGTACATTATTGTTTTTTATTTCTTCTTTAATTTAAACTTTACTGTGCGGGCTTCTAGATCTTGATTGCTGTTGGATTATTTAGTGGTGAAGGTGGGCATTGAATAATCAAGCAACAGCTACCGATTTCCTTGTGGTTCGCATTTTTAAAGTAGGACCATTGTTTTTTGCTGACTGATAGATATCAGATTGGATATTATTAAGTTTAAATCAAAGGTCCACCAACTCTTTCCCCCATCCTGTCATATTTTGCTGGAGCAGCACAATGCTCTGCATGAATAGGCGTTTTTCGATGAACTAAAATATTCAGCTCATCTTTGTATATAAATAGAAATGAATGTTGGTCATCGCATCGACGATTTTTTCTTTTTAATGATCTTCGTGATATAACTTAGGTTTTTACGGAAAGAAAATTTTTCCCCTCCCACTTTTACGCCCATTTCTTTGATTTACCTAAAATCATAAAACGGCACCATCTATTTGACAAATTTTTCTTCCAAATGTTTGTTTTAATCCATTTTAAATTTTCATCGAGAGAAAAATTGTCCACGCCTACTTTTACGCCCACTTTTTTCTATTTATTTTTCGGAATCGGGTCTGAATGACTTAATGGGCAAAGCAAATCAGTCAGAAGAAGTCGGAAAGTGGGCGAAATTGGACAAGTGGGCGTGACACCTCCCACTTCTTTATACATAGTTGCCTTTAGAAATGTTGAAGCTAAAGTTTCTTAATATGGTGTGATTGGTTTCGTAGTCATTAAAAATTATTAGTAGAAAAAAGGGCGGGCAAGTAGACGTGGTAGCTTCCAGATAAACTAACTATTGAGTTCAGTATATCTTGAAATCAGAAACAATTAAAGTTTCTGAATTAAGTCTGAATTACTTCGTAGTCACTAAAAATCATCAGTTTAAACATGTGGAAAAATGATAGTGGTAGGTGTAGCGAAGCACGCTGAGCTTAAGCTAGTTATAAATAAAATTTCCCTGGGAGTTTTTCCCTTTCTTTATTTTTACAATTGAATTTATATGAGAAAAATGGAAGAGGAAACAAATCCCCTGGGGAATTTCTGTTTATTTATTGGGCTGATTATTTTAATTCCGTACAATGGCCGAATACGTGCCTACATAATTCGGTTGTTAGAAGATGATAAATTTTTATCTAGTAAGGTTTTAACTTGAAAGGCATTCTTTAAACAAATTAATAGAAAAGTTAACTGCAAGGTATAGTGATATATTTCGAAATCCAACTGATTTTCATGATATATAGCTTTTATTATTCCTAACTAATCTTTCTGGTAAATCCATATATACATACATATGTTATAAATGGGTGATTACAAGTCAAATCAATCTTTTTTTCCGAACTTATCTACCCCGTATATCCACCCCCTAAGGGGCTCAAGTACAAAGATACATTTCTATAAAAAATTTGCTCCTACCACTCATACATACATACATAACTGGCCATTACAACCCTGTGTCAGGATTACGGCCTAGCTTCTCGCAGCACTCATGTTGTGTGTGTTAATTTTTTCCCATGAGTACCGGGACCTACAGTTTAAAGTCGACTCCGAACGACAGATTTGAGAAGCTTTTTCATGGCAATTAATTACTCCCAGAGCTTTTGCCAGAAGACTGCTGAGAGGTAGTCGCCGAAAGAAATAATTGTTTCATATTTCTTTTTTTTTTTAAGATGTCGGAGCTGAGATTTGAACCCAGCACTATCGTCTTCGTAAGCCAACACACTAACCACTAGACCACGGCGACTACCACCTACCACTCTAGGAAGTGGAAAAAAATTTGGGGGTAAAATATTAGGGGGGGTCAGTCTTACATTTTACCCCTCTATAGGCTACTTCAGGGCAGTTGTGTAGCTTTTTGTGGACTTTTATTCCTTCAACCCAACCTTTGACCCCGATGAGGCGCCATTTGCCTTATCCCACATCCCTTATTTTTGGCTTATGTATTTTTTTGCTGAAACTCATAAAATAAGCGGTTCTAGCTAATCGAAATCGAAAATCGTATACTATACCACCTCTATCAGAATAGTTTTAAACTTCTTGTAAAATACTTGCCTTTCCGATTTGATTTTTATTTCTTGATCCAAAAATACCTCCACTCTGAAATTTTTACAACCTCTGAGAAGGAAAATATTTTGGCATAGTTTTTTTTTTAATTTTGAAAAGGTCGCTTTCTGAGATATAGCCTTCCGACTTATAGGTAAAAAAATTACGTTTGACTTTTTCAAAAAAAAATCAAGTTGCATATTAAATCAAAGTTAATTTAATACCCTTTCAAATGCGACTTTTACGAGATGGGTACCTGTAATACTTTTCAAGAAAATTACAATTAAGTAATTATAATTTTGTGCATTTTTGTATTTTTTTCCGATTTTCAAGACCTTACATTTCCGGATCCAGATGTGTCAGTGCTCTTGTATTTCATATTTGTCTTGGTGTTATGATATACTTTATTGATAACAAAAATCAGCAAATTCAGAAACAGTCAACGGCATATTTTAAGTTAAGTTGGGGTGGTTCAACCCAAATGCCTTTGTTAGTCTGTTTTACTGTTTATCTATTTGTTTGCAGGACAATAGCGCCTAAACGACTGAACCGGTTTTGTTCAAAATTGGACCTGGGCGTGGTATCTCTCATAGAAACTAAGCACTCATTTTGGTGTATTCTGAGAGCAGTTAAAAGTAAAGTTTCGGAATTGGGTCTGAACGACTTCACGGTCAAGAAAAATCATCAGTTAGAAAGGGGGCGGAATTGGGCAAGTGAACCTATTACCTCTGGAGAAGTGTTAAAGCTGAAGTTACTGACTTTGTTTTAATTGATTTCATAGCCATTAAAAATCAACAGTCGAAAAATGTGAAGAAATGGTAGCAGTAGATGTAGCACAGCACGTTGGGTTTGGTCTAGTGATATTTATAAATTTGTGAAAACAAAACAAATGCCTTATTTCGGGCTACATACGCATATTAATAAAGGACATAAAACATTTTAGGCCAAGTTCTGTCATTGGATAACGAACACAATTTCATACAATTTTGAAACAATTTAGTTAGAAATTTCGTTCGATATCGAATGAAAAAATTTGTTCTCTGAGCTCGATAGGAAAAAAACTGAAAACACATTCGAATGTAGGCCCTTTAACATTTTTTTTTTCATTATAAATTGTTGTTGAAATCGACTTTTACTACAAAACAGTGTAATTAATTCCAACAAGACGGTGCCACATGCCACACAGCACGCGTAACAATGGATTTATTGAGATGCGAGTTCGGTGAACATTTATTTCACGTTCGGGACCGGTCAATTGGCCACCTAGATCGTGCGATTTAACGCCTTCAGACTATTTTTTGTGGGGCTATGTTAAACCTCATGTCTATACAGCCAAGCCCACTTCAATTGACGCATTGGAAGACAACATTGAAGCATTTATTAGTGAGATACCGGCCGAAATGTTGGAAAGAATATGCCAAAATTGGACTAAGAGGATGGACCATTTAAGGTGCAGTCACAGTCAACATGCATATATAATCTTTAAACATTAAATTATATGGACCGAACTATCGATTCATATAAAGATTTTATTAATTTCTCTCAATTTTATGTGTTTTATTTATTTATTTTTTTTTTTTAAATCACACTCTATGTCTACAAACTTTGTCTCGTAACTTCAAGGCACTTAACATTTCATCTTCTACAGGGAAATTACTAAGCAGGCATGTATACAAATCTTTCAATATAAAATCAATTTTGAGTAATTTTAAGGCTGTATTCTGGCTGTATTCTGGCAACACTTGCGTTTATTTCACGTCACATGCCGGCTTTTCATTTCGCATTAATATAATCAATTATATACTGATTTTAGTTTTTGTTTTACATTTTTACAATTACAAAATCAAGCAATACGTCAATAATACTTAACGTTTAGAAAAGAATTTAAAAAGCCGAAAAAAAAATAAAAGTAAAGCATATCTCTATGACTTTCACACCCTAAGGGGTATTAGCTGTACCAAGAAAACAAAGAAAAAAATAACAAAAATAATTGTTGGGAATTGCTGCTTTTTTAGCAAACAAATAGAAAAAAGTAGCAACATGCGTTTAAAAGTGTGTCAAAATTAAGTTTTGGAAAACTCAAAGAACTTTATTCACTCACTCTAATTTTTTTTTTCTTCTTTGTCGGTTTGGCTGAATTACACAAATGTTGTTAAAAAAAGTTCCCGTATAGTTGTTGAAATGTTTATTTATTTAACTGGCTTTGATTGTGGCTCTGACACATTAAATCCTATGCTGTCTGGGTTTTTTTTATGAGAAAAGGAAATTTTGTAATATTTTATTTGCAATTATTGTGTTTATTCAGTTGAACTGTTCAATTTGCTCTCTCTCTCTCTCTCTGTCTCTCCTAATTTTTTTTTATTTTTAGTTTTGATTTTTTGGTAATTATTTGAAGTCTGTGTGTATCCTTTTTGCCTTTTAGGCTTTTTTCATTTATTGTTTTCTTTTTATTTTCGTTGTTGTTGTTGGAATTTTCACTTCACTTATTTTCTAAAGAGTTAATTTAAGACAATTTTGATTTTTTTTTAATTCATAGAGAAAACAGTGTATTTGTTTTATAAGCATTTTTCGTGGCATTTGTACTCGTATTTTATAACACCATTGTTCTTTCCATATTCTTTTCACGTTAGTTCGCATAGCTCTTCCTCTCTCTCTTTCTCTCTCTTGAAAATAATTTTCTTTATATTTATTGTTCAAATTATTTGCTCTAATGCGTTTTTTTTTTTTGTAATTGTTGGTTTCAATTTAATTGTTGCCAAAAGTAATTCATTCCTTGATTCTTTTGTGCAAACTGAACTTCAAATTATTTTGGTTTTTGTTGAAAATTTTACAAATTCCTTGAGGCTTTTGTTTTACTGTGTACTTCCTTATTATTCTATTAGTTTTTTCACTTTGACGTCTGAAACTTTCAATATGTTTTCTTGGGTATTTGTTTACTTGCAAGTGATTATTTGTAAACATTTCACTTACAGTTAAAGTAAATATTTTTATGGAATACAACTAATTATGCAATAATACAGCAAACAAAGTGAAAGAAAAAGGGTTAAACGTTATAAGCCAAGAGTTTATGTATGAAAGACACCAAAGGTTCTTAAGAAAATTTTAAAATTAAAGTAAATGGCAGTCGTTTAAGTTAGTGTGTATAAAGTTCTTATTGTGAAGTTTTTAGAAATAAGAATTTGAAGCTTAAAGTTTCTTTTAATTTCTTTCTTTTATTTTTTTTTTTCAAAGAATGGCTTACAATTTAAAATTTCTTTACTGACGTTCCCATTTCTTTTAATAATAAATTTTCTGTTGAATTTAAATTTCAGTTTCATTTTTAAAAGACTTATGGTTCTTCCATTTCATTTACCAACAGCGTTAATGACTAAAATGCATTGAATTATTGTTTGAAAAAAAATGTACTTCAAAAATCATCTTCAATAACCTCTTCACATACTTTTAGGCTTAATAGCCGTTTCTTTATATTTTCCAAATGAATTGAAGCTTAAAAAAACAACAAGAAAAACGAAAATAACAACAAACAAAAATTAAATAACACTCATCGAGTTTGATTTTCGTGTAAAAAACAGCAGCAACAACAAACTCATAAAAAATATTACAAAAGTGAAGACTCTCTCATACTCTTTTACGGAATTAAACATTTTCAACGCCACACTAACAAACCATATGTATATGCACATACTCACACACACCACATCATACACTAAAACACTTAGTTATGCTTGACGAGAGTACATAACCTGTCGGAATTTTAAGAACTAAGCTTGGGTTTTGTGTTTGGGCTGGTAAGGAGAACAGAAAAGGCGGAGGAGTTGAAAAAGTCACAAATTAATTTTGCTGAGACTGTAGGTCCCGGTACTCATGGATAAAAATGTACACACACGAGTTCTGCGAAAAGCTAGGCCGTAATTCTGTAACAACGCCAGTTATTTATGTACTTCTCTTTTTTGTACTACTCTTTTACTCTTTGCCTTTCTGTCTCACTTGCACTTGTTTTAAGCGAAAAAGAAAATTGAGACGATTATAAAAGGAATTGAGAAGTAAAACAAATTTCCGTGATTTAAGCTGCATAAAAATAAATGCTGGAAGATTTGAAAGATTTTTTTATAGAAAAGTAAAAAACTCAGGCTGTTTTCAGTAATCATCTGAATTTACCGTAACTCTCTAACAACTATCCCTGAATTCACACAACTTTCTATCTCAGTTCCACTTTCTTAAGACGAAACAAAAAATAAAGAAGATAAAAAGCTATTAAAGAGGAGAATAAAAATAATCACATGACTCCAGATAGTGTGAATGCTAGAAGATTTTGGAACTGATGGAGATATGTATATGAGTTGTTTTTAAAGCAAATAAAAACCCAAGGCAAAGATGAAAACAGAAGAAATAAAAATATATATTCAGTTTATACGACAAGGGCACTTTGGGCATGTCGCTCTTCTTTCGGTAAGACTTGGGGTCTATCGCCAAGAATGACACTGTGGATTTATACCGCCATTGTTCGGCCCATAATCACTTATGCGGCAATAGTTCGGTGGAGAAAGACTCAGAAGTCTACCACCATAAGGAAATTGGGCAAGATACAACGGCTTGCCTGCCTTGGTGTTACCGGGGCAATGAGAACATGTCCAACAGTGGCTTGAGAGGCCCTGATTGGATTAGCACCAGTTCATATTTATGTGATGAGGGTGGCCGCGTGTTCGGCGTCAAAAATGTTCGTAAGAACCCCTCGAAATGAGTCAAGGAACCTGGCCATTCTTCACAAGGTGGTCAGGAATCCAATTTCGGTCTTGGATACCATGCCTTTGGAACTTTGCTTTGGCAGGAGATTTAAGGTTGAGGCACCAGCTGTTCTGGGTACCTGGGCACTGTGGTATAAGCGTGAACGACTAAGCGGATGCATTAGCTAGGAGGGGATCTGCGACGCCTAATATTGGTCCGGAGCCCTGCTGTGCAGCACCGCTTTCTACTATTCTCAGTCAAATTAGTGAATTTGAAACTGGCAAATGTTTGGAACATTGGAATGCCCAGTCGGGTCTTAGGCACGCCAAGGCTGTGGTTCGTCCGCGATTTGGGGGTAAGTCTGACATTCTAAAGTATAGAAGGCCAAACCTGAAAATCCTAACGGATTTTCTTACGGGTCACTGTAGTGTGAGAGCGCATTTGATGAGAATGGCGATCACAAATGTAGATGTTTGTGGACTATGCTCACAAGCATCAGAGACAGCGGAGCATTGTGTGAATGTGTGGCTCTTGATAGATTTAGATGGATGTATTTAGGGAAAAATATGGTCTCACTGACGGATATATCCACCACTAAAGTTTCGGACCTGCTGGTGTTCGTAAGGAAGGCAGTTGGTCTGTTAAACAAATAGTAGACTCAAAGGGACACAATAGATCTTATGGGTCGCAGTGTTTTGCATTTGTGCTGGGTCTAAATCAGATAATAATAATAATAATTATACGTTTCTTCGCTTAATTCATGGTTTTAGCTGAAATGTGTAATTTTTGTAGTCGCCGTGGTCTAGTGGTTAGTGTGTTGGCTTTCTAAGACGATAGCGCCGAGTTCAAATCTTAGCTCTGACATCTTGAAAAAAGAAATATGAAAAAAAAATATTTCTTTTGGCGACTACCTCTCAGCAGTCTTCTGGCAAAAGCTCTGGAAGTAATTGATTCTGAGTCGACTTTAAACTGTAGGTCCCGGTACTCATGGATAAAAATTAGCACACACAACATGAGTACTGCGAGAAGCTAGGCCGTAACCCTGGCACAGGATTGTAATGGCCAATTATGTATGTATGTATGTGTAATTTTTTGAGGAGTTCAGCTTTCTCAGAGTGTCTTTTATTATGAACCACAAGCTAATTTATAGGAGTAAATGATCAGCAGCCAGCTGGTATGACATCATGTTAAATTTTAAAAACAAATAAAACTTTTCTAAGCAAAAAATGGTTTATGCACCACAAGCTAGCTTAAGGTTAGCTGAAACTTATGCAGAGTGTATGACATCGTGTGTTAACATTTTTCTGTTCTCTGAGTTAGTTTTAAATCACCTCTGTCTTATACTGCTTAACTATAAGTCAGCTTTCAGTTAATTCAAGTCCCGACAGGGAATAAGAGCAAATATTGGTGTAGGCAAGAGATTTGCTCATACTTGTACCGCTACTAATGCACTACTACCACTACTACTAACACGTATGTACATATATGTGTTTATAAACAACAAAAAACATAAGTAAACACGTGTCATAACATTACACAGACACGTGACCACCATCATGTTTGTCTACATTACGACCGATCAATCAACAACAATAACAAAAACAATGGATTTGTAACTTTGTGTGTGTTTATGAGTAAACTTTGTGCATAAGAAAACAACTTGAACGAATACATTTTTTAATGTTTATCATGAATGAAGAGCATACTTGTAGGCTCAAATCGCAAAAATAAGAATACAAACACAGACAAAAATTTAACAATAAAATCAAATCAAATTTATTCTCGTATTTACGCACAAACACATAAATAAATATTTTTTTATTTTCTTCTTATTAAAATGGGTAGTAAAAATTGATTTGATTGTCAGTGTTTAATGATAAAAAAAGCAAAAAAATAAAATCAAATGCTTTGGCATATAAACAAAAGCAAGAGTTTAAATATCATATGATGTGGTTCTGTTAAGCAATAAGTACAGTTATGACTACAGAGACGAATTTCATTTAAAATTTGTAAACTTTCTTTTTATACTGCTACGCTCTGGTTATTTTTATTGTTGATTGTATTTTAATCTGAAGTGTAAAAAACAAAAATTATTATCCAGAACACTGACAACAAAACCATTTTCAGTATATCTTTCAACATATTTTTTGCAATCCTCAGGCACATCTGCAGCAATATGTTTTTTTCCTTTCAATTGATGTCATTCAGTTTCGAGCGAACGTAATTGCGCGACACTGCCATCTATAACATCGCTTTTGTCCTTAGATTCTACTATTTGTTCAGCAGACGTGCTGCTTTCTTAATGAAGCAAGTTGTGGATATGCGCTCCAGAAAGACCAGTTAATTGCCTCCCAAACATATCCATCTAAATCTGTTCAGAACCCCACATTTACAAAATATGTATTTCGCTGTTTCTAATGTCTGCAAACTCCATTACTGCTCTCTCTGTAAATTTCTGTCACAACACAATGTTCGTGAGAAAATCCATGGGGAGTTTCCGATGCGGCCTTCTATATTTCAGAACAACAGAATTTCGCTTTCATTGCCAAGTGATCACTGTCTTAGCCTATCTAAAACCAACTTGAGCGTTCCAGTGTAAGAAGCAGTTGCCAACTTTGCAATCAGATTGATAATAACAGAAAACGGTGCTGCATAGTAGGGTGCCGGAGAAATATATGGTGTCACGGATCTCTTCTTAGCCAATGCATCTGCAGCCTCATTGTCGCTTATTCCTCGGTGTCGTAACGCAGTGGCCGAAATATTTCTTTCGGCGACTACCTCTTAGCAGTCTTCTCTCAAAAGCTCTGAGAGTAACTGATTGCCTTGAGAAAGCTTCTCAAGTCCGTCATTCGGAGTCGACTTTAAACTGTAGTTCGCGGTACTCATGGATAAAAATTAATACACACAACATGGGTGCTGCGGGAAGCTATGCTGTAACTCTGAAACAAGGTTGTAATGGCCAAATATGTATGCATGTATGTATGTACGGTTGGCCTATTTTGTTTTGTACTCAGTTATATAATAATTTAGAAATAATGTCTCAAATTTCGAGTACCAAGGACATGTGTTGCTAACAGTTGCTTTCACGAAGTCACGAATTTTCTCCGTTTTGATGCCTGCAATGTAATATAAGAAAGTATTGTCAGTTCAGAAGTCGTAAATAATAAAGATTATATATGCCGGATGAGTATTCAGTACAATACTCACTATCGCAGCTGTAGTAATAGGAAGGAGAAGAAGCTAGTTCAGCACTTTTTTTGCAGTTCCCTTCCATAAACGTTCTCATGATGCTCTCGGTTTGAGGTTTATACAGGATATTGTGGAAATATAGGGTATTGATTAGGGAAATATCCTCAGACCCCTTAATCTGACGAACTGGATATGAGAGCAATTCTGCCCGTGGTCAGCATTGCTTTACACTTTAGCTCATGGCCACCATCTTAATCTATAAAAGACTCAGTAAGGTCTCTAGTGGAATCGACAGGTAGGTCTTGGTTGAGTTCATAAACCTCACATACTCTTCATTTTATAGGCATCGGTATGCCAGTTCAAATCAAACTTACTTCGAACTAAGCCTGCTCTGAAACTTCTTCCACAGTTCTGAAGGCATAACATCCAGGACCGAAACTAGGTTCCAGGCTGCATACGTTTTTCTGAAAGAAATTTGCTGCTGAAAATGCAGCCACCCCTATCACCTTAATGTAAAATAGTGCTAAACATGTTCTCATCGGATGATGATCTGTAGGGCCAAAACGACAGGACACCCTATAACTAGTTCTTTTGGACAGGATACCATTCTCAAACTGCAACAACGTTGGAACTCTGAATAGAGACGAAGATTGACAGCGAGACTTATACCGACTATAGGGTCATGGATATATCGAAAATCCGTAAAGCTGAACTTTTACACCACACAGATGTTATCGGGCCACGGATATTTTAGAAGATACCTACACCAAATTCGAAAATGTAACTCCTCTTTCTGCATTTACGAAGAGGAAGAAGATGTTATTGACGAGGCGGAGCACACCATTTTCGATTGCAAGCGCTGGCATTGCTATCGAGCGGAACTGATGTTAGCAGTTGGAAGAATAACGGTCGAAAATATCGTTGAGACTATGACGATAAACATGGCAGGATGCTTTGAACGTATAATATCCAATTGTTTTACATGCATATCGTCCATAGACATGCCACACTGTGTCCGAGACACGGGTGGATACAATACGTCTACCAAAGCCCCCAACATGCAAGCATATTTAGAACCAAATTCGAAGCCATACATTTGGACATGAACTTCACTCCTTGGTTCTACAGTTCTATGGGTCACGGCACCCGGTTTCAATGCAACACCACACTGAGCTTACACTCTCCCCGCGTTTTGGGTTTAAACTACAGCCCCTGCGATGCTACCACAAGGGGGCCTACACCACAGTCAGACAGGTACAAGTCCCTGGTTCTCCTGACTCCCGCGGTACCAGAATATAGCCTCCAGTCAAGCTTTCGTATTACAAGTACTACTACCAGTATAAGGTCCAAACAGCTCCGGACTGGTGGCCCAGGAAACTTTGAACGTATCCCAAAACGGAAAAAGAAAGACCTTAAAGCTGTTGAATGTGAAGGTCCTGCACGCAGGACAACCTAGACGAGACTGGCAACCGCTCCAAAAAGGGGTCGACCTTGAAGTAATGCGAATGTGGTTCCGTGGTGGTATTCTTCCCCTGGTGAGGATGTAAGGGGGGTTTTTGGTCGGTATACCCTTTTAGGCGAGTCCGACATATCATGCGAGGTGACGACCTCCGCGTAAGCATAAAGCTTTTTCCCTCCCCGCCGCACAAAAAAAAGCATGCTCTCATTGCCCTAATTACTCCAAGACATGTAAGTCCTTGTATCTTGCCTAATTTCTTCATAGTGGTGCCTTAATCGGTTGATTACGGTTCAAATAATGGCAGTATAAATCCATAGTGTAATTCTTTGCGTTGGATGCCATGACAACACAAATTTTATTTTAAACAAACCAAGCACTGTAGTCGCCGTGGCCAAGTGGTTAGTGTGTTGGCTTACTAAGATATGAGCCTTGGGTTCGACACCCAGTTCCGACATCTTAAAAAAAAAGAAATATGAAGAAATATTTCTTTCGGCGACTACCTCTCAGCAGTCTTCTAGCAAAAGCTCTGAGAGTAATTAATTGCCATGAACAAGCTTCTCAAGTCTGTCGTTCGGAGTCGACATTAAAATGTATCCGGTACACAAGGATACAAATTTTCAAACATAATATGAGTGCTGCGAGAAGCTAGGCTGTAATCCTAAAACAGGGTTCTAAAGGCCAGTTATGTATGTATGTAAGCACTGTAACATTAAAATGTATTTCAATACCATGGGTATTTGTTTTGAAAGTCGGAAAAGCAAGTAATACAGTTCTTGAAATGGAAAATAAATGCTCGGCAACCATTCAAATTATTCTTGTGCCGCCCTACGTGCTCACTTATCCGTTACACCAAGTCACTAAGACCTTTACCACACAAATTCAATTATTTATTTAAAGTACTTTATGCATTAAAATTCTGCAAGGCATCAACAACAATGGCTTTTATATAAGAATATACATTTGCATTGAGTTTTTTCAATAAAATTCCTTTTATTACTCTTTTTAGAACCCATTCCTTTAAACCAAAAAAATACATAAAACAATATAGCCAAAGCCTTTCTTGGCTTATGCAAATTAAATTTTTACTTTTCTTCTTCCAGACAGTCTCCTGAACAACTTGATTTTAATTATTAAAAATCCTTATTCCCCATTAGGCAGTTGTAAACTGCTGTAAAGTTGTACGTGTTGAAATGTCTGTGCATATGTGTTTTAAATCCTGAATCCAAGAAATTCAATTAAGCTTATTTAAGCGTTAAAAGCCAATGTTGCAAGTATTGTCTTTTCTATGCAACAAAAACAACCCTTTAATGCAACATGGCTCTAAAGTCTTAAATAGTATAATACCTGTAATGCATTACTACAGCAATGTTTAGAGGGGGAAGAGCATTAATAAAACTGGCAAAAGCCAACTTAACTTAAAACGCCTAAATGTATGCTCTGCTTTTGCAAATATGAAATCTCCTTACATGCTTAGTTATACGCCGCCATAATATGGAAATAATATTCAAGTACTTTATGGCAAATTAAAAGAACGTCATCATCACACATTCTACAAAGACAAAGAATTTTTCTAACCCTCTCCTTTGCATTCTCCTCCTGCTATGGCAACAAACAACAAAATAAGCAGGGGTGTTAAAAAGGTGACACTTTGTGATTTACATAACCTAAAGCTACTACTCATTCATATACATAAAATGGACTTTTCTCATTCCTTATATTAGAAAAGGATTTTTAAATGCATTGCATTTTAGAGTGATTTTGTAATTTCTGTTTTTTTATGTTTTTGCCCATTGTAGACATGATTTCTTTTCAGAAAACTTGAACAAAATTATGCATGTTTAATCACAACAAAACATGCCTTTTACAGGCATTGTTTTTGTCGTCTAAAAACATATACGCAATTCGGTTCACCACATCACACACATGCCACATAATAATTTGCATTCAACATTTAAGTGAATGTGGCATATAAAAGTAAGAGATGTTTTGTTTTCGCTTTTGTTTTTTTCTGTGATTTCGTATTTTCGGTTAGAATTGTAAATTATTGTATATAAAATTGGCTCTAAAAATACTCTTTTATTGTGACTGCACACAACAGCAGTGTCGTAATGCATTTAAGAAATTCATACCACAAATAAACGAAATAAAACATGCAACGACAAAACTTGTCGTCATCACTACTAACTGTTCGACTTCATTTATAATCAATCTTTTTAGCACATTCATACAAATTAATTAGATGCGAATGCAATTTTAATTGTATTGTTGCACTTGCTGCAGCCATCTTGCAATCAGCCAGCCTGCATGACTCGTCTCAGTTGTACGTTCTGTCACTATGAATTGCATTTCACTACGTTCTCTACACAGAATTTGTCATTTTAATAAAATTTGCAAACGAAAAAAAAAAAAAATTTACGCCACAGACTTTATTGCACCCACTCAGTGACTTAATTACTGCATTGCAAGATTTATTTCTCATACAGAATTGGCAGGATAAATTAAAAATGCGTACAGGACACAATTACTTAATATTGTTTGCGGCATTAAGAAATTGATTAATGAGTAGCAGCAATTAGTGAAATTAATTTGCATCACTTCTTAAATAAAAAAATCACAAATACACAGACAATAAAAGACAATAAAAAACTATTTTTTTCGTTATCATTCAGCCACCCGAAAATAAAGTTGAAATTTTAAAATGCTCGTATTTGTCAATACAAATGTTGGAGCCATAACAGTCACTTGATTTTATTGGAAATATGCACAGGTTCAAAAGCGCAGGCACTTGGAGACCAATCTAAACTTTACTGTGCAGGCTTCTTGGGATTGATTGCTGTTGGATTATTCAGTGATGAAAGTATAACTCCAACCGATTTCCTTGCAGTTCGCATTTTTAGAGTAGGACCTTTGTTTTCTTCAGTCTAATATCAGATATGATATTAGTGAGTTAAAATCAAAGGTCCATACCGTATTTCCCCCTTCTCCTCTTTTCCTAGACCAGCATTAGTAGGGGTAATCCCCTGACTGCTGGACTCAATAAAAAAAAAATTTATAGATTCAGTTTTAAAAGCCAACTTTAAATATCAATAAGTCGACAATGGTGGTCAACGGAGAATAATTACTGTCATTCTTTTGCAACCAGATTTTAGTAAAGATGTGACAAAAAAGATATTTATTTAAGTAAACAGGATCTAATTCTCATTTAGTGAGATATTAAACATCTTTGGGTAAAACTCTCCTAACGAGTCTCTTAAGCAGAGACAAGATTCCCATCGAGTCATGCAATATATTTCATATTTAGTTTTGAATGTATTTGCCTATATAACGCATAAAATTTTTTTTATTATTATAAGAGATTTTTTCCAAAAATTTTTACATTTTTGACCAATTAAATACGTATGTATATATACACTGCCGATCACTTGAATTTTCGCTCTTATATTTAAATTTCTCATTAATTTTCGCTCTTATATTTAAATTTCTCTTCATATAGACTTTAAGAGAAATTTTTTTTTTTCACTTAAATTAACAGATATTATGAATGATCATATTTTAGAAAAAAAAAAAATATAATAATAACGGTACAATAAATAAAAATTTTTCTTTTTTCTGTTTTTACTTCAAAATGCTGCGAAAACAAGTGTAGATTTTAAGCCACTTGAATAGGTTCACTAAGAATAAAATTCGTTTGCTTTTGAGCATCGACAGTATAATTAAAATTTTAAATATTTGTGAGTTACTGCAATAATTTTTTACATTTTTTATGCAAAATAGGGCGCAGCAAGCTATTAACTGAAAAAGAAAATGGTAAAACTAAAGCATTCAATGAAACTGGCTTAAGCCATAAGAATATCGCCAAAAAAATTGGTCGCAGCCAGCATGTTGTAAGTAATTTTTTAAGAAATCAGTCCGATTACGGAAAAAACGTGAAAGGTCGGACGAAAAAAAAACAACAAACAGAAGCGGACAGAGGAGCTATTATAAGAGCTGCCTCAAATTCGAGCGGTTCTCCTGCAAAAATTAGACAAAAATTAAGTATCACAGCCAGCATAAACACTGTTAGACGTGACGTGTTATTCGAAGTTCGAAACATTTAAAGAGATTGAAAATTAAAAACAAACCATCTCTTATTTCTGCTCGTAAAATGAAACGGCCGCAGTTTTCACGAGAACACATGAACGATAAAAATGAATGGTATTGTGTTGTCTTCTCAGACAAAAAAAGGTGAATTTGGAAGTTCCGGATGGATACAACTACTATTTCCACGACGTACGTAACGAGGAACGCTACGTTAGTCGTGCCAATAGCTGTGAAGGAAGTGTAATGGTGTGGGTGGCGATTTCTTATTATGGTTCATGTGAGCTTCAATTCCTGACATCAAAAATTAACGCGAATAACTACAAAACAGTACTTGAAAAAGCGTTTCCATATTTTTCTACTATTTCTAGACCAATTCCCGGGATATTTCAACAAAATAATTCCCCGATACATAATGCCAGGGTTGTAAAAGTGTGGATTCAAAGCCAAAATGTCAATATGTTGGAGTGGCCACCATATTCTCCTGACTTAAATATTATAGAAAATGTATTGGGCTTGCTTTCTCGCAAAGTCTACGAGTCCGGCGGACAGTACGAAACCAAATAAGCTATAATTGGAGGAATTACAAAAGCTTGATCCGGAATTTCATTATCATTAATTAAAAATCTTTATAACTCCCTCCCAAATTGTATTCTTGAAGTTATATCGAATAAAGAAGGATATACTCATTAATAAATCATCAAAACATTGTAAGAAATCTTAAAAAATAAAAAAAGTTTTACAAAAAAAATCATTTTCTTCTTTAGTTTTTTAAATGAATGATAGTGAACCTATTGAAATGGCACAAGAAATTGTATTGAAAATCATATACGTTTTGGGAAAAAAATTACTAAATTATCTACAGTTTAAAGTCGACTCCAAACAACAGATTTTGAGAAGTTTTTTCATGGCAATCAATTACTATCAGAGCGTTTGCCAGAAGACTGCTGAGAGGTAGTCGCCCAAAGAAATAATTTTTTCATATTTTTTTTTTTCAAGATGTCGGTGCTGAGATTTGAACCCGGCACTATCGTCTTAGTAAGCCAACACACTAACCACTAGACCACGGCGACTACGTCTGGACTAAAGCATTAAAAAAATTTTATATTTCTGTACAACTTTTAAACCCCAGAAAAGGCGGCTGGTAATTGTCTCCATCAGTGGCCTGTTTTTTCCGGGGAATATCGGGTTCAACCTAGCCCTGAGTGGTCTTTCGCTCGATATAGGCAGAGAATGTCGGTAATGGTGGTGCATGGCCTTAATTGCCACACGTACTTGGGGTACTTGTCCCTTTAAGTACTCGTGGCTGGCATTTCTGGCATTCTCAAGGACTGACCAGAGATGCTTTAATCTGGTACTACGGGCATCAGAAGCCGCCGTTTAACCTGGGACTCCTTGTCATTCGGGAAGTGAGGTTAACCGGCCTGATGGTTTGGGTGCGGTCCATCGGGAAGTACACGCAGTGGTTGTGGTTGTACTAGGGGGGTACCCCACTCAGCAAGGGGGGTATCACTACCCAGACAGTGGTGGTGCTAAATTGCCAACTCGGTGCTATGGGCTCTCTTTTGAGCGCCTTGCCCTCGCGCATAACATAACAACATAAAAAATTCAGCCAAGTCTGGCAATTCTCATGGTGGTTAATCCGTAAGTAAGTTTTGTCGAATGAAACGAGAAAACAATGTCCACTACTATTAATACAAGCACCAATACATTTCATGAAATCAAAACAGCTTTTTTAACCATCAATATTCGAATGTAAAAAGCATATGTTTGACACTAAAATGGGTGTCTGTCTAAGGGGAACCTACCGCTGCTTATTAAAGGTAATAATTCCACCCGCACTAGTACAATGATATTTTCATTCTATTTTTGTGACACAAAAAAAAATATTTTCTTAACAGTTGGAAGATAGATTTCTTTACTACTCAGGACAATACATTCAACACTCATAGCCAGCACATCAGGACTTTTAGAAGTCTTGCTATAATTGAAGCAACATCAAAGCATTTTCTTAATTCAACACCACAATGTTAATTGAATTTAATATTTCTTTTTTTACTTTCAACTACTTATAATTATAAATCATTGCATTAAAGTATTATTTAATCCAATTAAATCCTTTCGCCAAGGAATGTTACACAAAAAAGTGTATGAAAAACTCAATTAAATACCATGAAATATCAAAAACCAATAACGAAATGGACTTAAATAATAAAAGAAACAGAAAAGAGAAAAGAGAGAAGCCAGCAAATCTAATTAGCTACGTAATGCTGCATTTTAACCAGCATCTAATTACACTGTTGATCCTTTTTTTTGTTGACTCTCCCTCTACTTTCCCCCCGAAGACTACTTAAACAAAATTAACAAATTGTTTATTAAAAAATAATCAACAGAAAACAAAAGGCAAAAGTTGAGACATAATGAAACGAAAAATGAAGAAGAAAAAAAAACTTAATGAATGAATAAAAGAATCGAAAATGAAAATCAAAAAATAATCGTTCGCAAAAAAAAACAAAAAAAAAACTTTAAGGATAAACACACATACACACATACTACATATGAATGTGTATATATAAAAAAGAGAAGCAAAACCTAAAACAATAAGTCGGTAAAACAAAAATTGCTGGCATCATCATCGTATTCAACGTGTCCTTATGGTTGCTTAAAAATTAAGGAATAAAAGGATTCAATTTTCTACAAAACATCTCCAAGCGTTAGCTCAAGTGGCTTAAAAGACTGCAGCTACTCAAACAGCAAACAAGCAACCACAACAACGCAACATAACACATGCATTTACTCAAACCTTAATAAATAGAAACAAAAAAACAGAAAACAGAAAAAAATTAAAAGAAAGGATAGCAGACTACACAACAGGACTCGTTTCGTACTAAATTGCATTCAATCGAGCGCATTTATTGTCAAAATTAACTCATGAGGAAAATTTCATTATTACAATAAAATAATAATAATAATGAAAAAATAAAAATAATGAAAAACTGAGACTGCCAGGATAAAAGAGAGTATCTAAATAGAATATTTAGATATACGAGTATAATCCTTGCAATAAACTACACATACGAGTACTCGTGCATATACAAACACACACGCATACACGCATACTTATTAAATGTGTTCGATTCTTTGTTTCTCTTTTCATTTCTTTTTATTTTCTATTGACAATGTTTGCTTTGGAAGAACAAAAAAAATTTTTTTTTTATTTGAAAAAAAGGACTCGAAACCATGGAATCATTTAAAACCGAGAAGGTGTAGTGAAATTTGTTGATTTTGTTTTTGTTTAAATGCAAGTGGCAGGTTTCTGTGTTTTTCAATAAATATTGTTGCTTGATATGCATCAATGATTATTTTAAGAAGACATGCATGCCACTTGCAACAGCATCAATTGCACATGACTTCATCACATAAACGTTGATTGACAAGCCAAGGTTTAAGGTTTAATGATTGCCAACAACTACACCAAAAAAAAAAAAAATAAAAATAATAAAAGAAAATAATAGAATCGAAAGAAAAATACAATTGAATTGTTAAATTGGAAAAAACGAAACATAACGACTTCAAATAATTAAAATATCGATGTATTGCATACACACATACATACATATACAATTGCCTTTTGAATGCCTTAAAAATTTTACTTCATTTAATTATATTTCAATAGAAAATAGAACATTTTTAAAAGCGCAAAAGAACGTACGTACAAAGAAATTTTTATACTCTTGAGAGGTATATTTTTTTTTAATATTTCAGGGGTAAACCCCTACTAAATGTTGTGCATTGTATTGGAATTTTTTGTGAAAAGGACAATACATTATGACAACAAAAATATATTTTAAGCGCCTTAGAAATCAGATAAATTGCTGTGAATTGATCATTCAAAGATCAGTATTATGTCTCGTTGCATGTTGATTGTGGTGAGTGCCTTCGCTAAATAGGTTTTTAACTGTTATCTGCTACTTCCCAATAGGTGGCGCTTCTCTCCTGATCATTCGTTTTTCGTTGTCAAAGGTTAAGGTGATATAGAGTGGAATGTCAGGGAGCGCTTACTTTGTAAATGGACTTCTTGGAGGGGGGGAGGACCTCTTATTTTTAAATTTTTACTTTGCTGGGATCCGAACCTGGGCCGTTTGAGTTTTTGAGCGAACGCTCTAACTACTACAGTCAACATGTTTTCAAGTCTTGGAGTGTTATTGGAGTCACACTCAGAATCAAAGTACTAAGCATAAGTACTAGGATATGAAAGGCATGAGCAAGGCTGACATTTGCTCGAAAACAAAATAAATCTGAAGAGCCATCCTGTGGCTTCAACAAAAGTCTCCTTTTCTTATTTTTACGGCTAACATTCAAGGGACGGCCCCTACTCATGCAGTACATTGTGCTGGTCTAAGAAAATATGTTATGGGAAGGGGGAAAGAGGGAGTAGTGTTTGTGGACATTTGATTTAAACTCACTGACATCGTAACTGGTAGGAAAAAAAATCGCTAGAAGCCTGTTCCAAAAACGAGCGGTGCGGTTAAAGAACGAATTCTCTCTATAATTCAATGTGCGATTAGCTGAACAATTAACTACAAATAGATGTGCTCTGAGAGAGCTACGAATATGTAGATTTTACATGCGCACCGTCCTTAGACATATCACATGCCGCCCGTCCGGACAGTAGTTGAACTTAAGCGTCCAACCAGTGCCATCCAAAGCCGGTACCCTCCAATTTCGGATATATCTAAGACACACCGGTCAGAGGAGAGCCCATGTACATTGAATTAACAATTTCGTCACAACCATTTCCTGGATAGCAGCAACCCCCCTTGTTGAGGAGGTTAAACTACTACCCAGCATATACCACTGCCACCACGTTTACTCCCCGAGGGGCCACACCCAAACTATCAGGCCGATTGCCTCACTCCCTGGATGACAGGGAGCACAAGCAAACCGGGGCCTTCCTGATGCCCGTGGTACCAGATTAAGGCATCTCTGGTCAGTCCTTGAGAACGCCAGAAAATGCCTGCCACGCACACTTACAGAGGCAAGGCCAACACCACCAGGAACAAACTGTTGTCACCCGTACAAGAGCCCCCTGGACTGATGCCAGCCAAGTCTCCGATAGAACATGCGGCGCTATGCATGAAAAACCACTCTCTGCCTATAGCGAGCGCCAGGCCACTCAAAACTAGGTTGAGAGAGATACGTGTAGTCCGCAAGAATTTGTGACTACCCGGAATCAAATCTTATATTTCATCAGAGAACCTCCCATGGTAGTATCGCCACATTGCGCCGATACTCTACAGACTCAATAGAGTTGTATACCCTACCGTCGCTAATAAGCTCCTTCGCTTTTTCCTGTACGCGATCGAGAAGCCCCAAAACTAATTTTGAAGCAGCGGCCCATACATGAGAGTTGTATTCCATCCTAGGTGGAATATAGGTCTTGTAAATACTGAGAAGGTCAGATAAACTGAAGTATTTCTTGCACCATTTTAAAAACCAAGGCACTTGAATGCTTCTTTCCACACTCGAAATAGATGATTATTACAACGGACATCACAATTAATTATCATACCCAGAACATCAAGAGCGTCAGCCTCCTTAGTATCTACATTACCCATAGTCACGGATGCCAGGATTAAATCATCACAACGCTTATGCGTTATAAAACAACTAAAAATAATATGAGAAAATGGTCAGCATCCGTTGTGATTGAATATTGGAGCAATACTAGTAGCCTTGATCATTCCAAGATGTTCCTAAATTTCGATGCAAGAAAAGCAAATTTTGCACTTGGATTTGACAAGATAAACTCAAGAACAAATTCGAAGATGATTACAGGCTACTATGTCCGCAATAAGCAGCTGTACAGGATGATACAGTAGATGAGTTTTTTTTAGTTGAATATGAATCTGGCAATAACAATTTCATTCTTTTATTTGTATTTCTTGCGAAAAAAAGATAATTAAAAGCAAAGAAAGTTCCCAAAATATTTTTTAATATCTTTCAGATCTTCCAAATCATCAAATCAGTTGTTTGAGCCTTTTGTGCAACAAAAAATCCCCAACTTTGGGAAAAAATCCTTAAGTCTGCTTGCTATTCCTGGTTTTGATATCCATACCGCCAGTGTTCAATCAGCTCTTCAGAAGACTTGTTCCATATATTTCAAAGAAACTAGAAGGGGTCTTCTGTTTTAATGTTTATCTACTTAATGAAATGAATGAAACCCAAACTTCATATATCGAAGTTTAAACAAAGAATTCAACAGCACTTGTTGAGTTGGTTGATTTTACTGACATACTAAGCCCACGGTTTGCAAAGGGATGCAGAAAAGATCAAGCATGGTTTCAGTGATTAAGAGGCGTGTTGGGCGTGACTTCAGAAAAAAAGGAAGAGAAGTTTGTTCCAAAATCGCTTAATTAAAAAAAAAATTGTCGCATTGAAATCGCTCAAGAAATCCTAAATGAAAATCCAGATGAAATATCATAATTGGTGACGAATCATTATATATATGGGCCATTTCAAAAATTTTCAACATTTGTTGAAACTGAGTTCAGATGCTTATTATTTCTCCAGTTTTTCGAATTGACCAAAACGGTCAAAAGGGAATGGTAGGCCACACTAGAAAACTGGGAAATTCAAAATTTCAGACCATCAGTTCTTTATTTTTAAAAGTTACGGGCACTCAAACATCGAAAAACTCAAAAAATGGCTTGAAATTTACAAGAGTTTTTTAATATTTCATCACTTTTCTACTTTTAGTTTTAAACTTCCGATGCTCACTGATATAAAATAAAGTCACTAGACTTTGTAGATATTTACACTATAAAAGTTATGCCCATACTACTATTTGGGAAAAAGTTGTACAGCGGTTCATTTTTGAAACCAAAATTTTACGATTTTTTAATTTTCGCAGTTTTTTCTATATCGTTTTTGCGCCGTTCAAGAAAATTGCATTTCGTCAACAGTATTTATTAGATGGTGTAATTTGCTAAAATTTGCGCCATATCACGTCGATGTCAGGCTGCTAGTTGCTGAGAACGATGACCTCAAACTTTTATAGAATTGGCGTAAATTTGTCAAAAATGACAGTTTTTTGCGCCTGACATTTGCAATCTTATTTAAAACTGGTTTATGTATTGCGTGATCTAAACTTCTTAGTAAATAGCACCTCTATGTCAAGAAGGCGTTAAAATATTTTGAAACGCAAAAATTTTATAAAGAAAATAAAACTTTTGCGAAATTTCATGATTTTGTTTCGCGTTTTTTTTAGTTAATCAGTGGTTTAAAATCAATGTAATGTATTGGAAATGAAGTGCGGCGGTGAACTAAAGATCATATATAAATATGGTTGAATTCGGTCCATATTTAGCGGGTACAGCGGCATTTTTCTTCAAACACATTTTGCTTTGTGACATCTGCAGTTATGTATAGATTCCGCAGCGATTGACACCAAATGAAAGGTTTTTTTAAGCTTGATAATAAAACCGAATAGGCATTAAAAAATTTTCATGATTTTAAATTTTACAGATCAAAAAAAAAAAAAAAATCCTAACCTCAAAAATAATTCTTATATAAATTTTTTTATTTTGTAAATTTGCAAGTCAAAACATTGTTTTTCTGTAAATTAGTTATGCGTTATATAAACACATATTATAACAATCGGTGAAACATTCATATTTTTGCAAAAATTCGAGTTTTTTAATGTTAAGGAATTTTAATTATAATTGATATTTTTTATGTATTTTATCAGTGCATTGATGAATTTGGACTGCACTGATGAATCTGAAATGAGTTTCATGCATCCATACAACATTTATTAAAATAAACCAACAAATTTAATTTAAATTTTTTTTTTAAAGACATTTTAACATAAAACCTCCATAACTTTGGCGCCGTTTGCAATAAATGATTAACGCGAACTGTTTTGGTATGCTAAAATATCACCCTTCACGTGACCAAAGCGTCATTCGTGTCATCCAAAAAAAAAATTGGAAAAAAAAAATATCAAAATGTCGAAAATTTTTGAAATTGCCCATATACGGTTATGACACGGACACAAGAGTTTAATCATCCAGATTAAACAAAGAACGCAAAGTTCAATCGAATTTCAAGGTTAAGCTCACGGTTATCTTTTTAATTAATTAATTACACTCATGATACACTACATGAGTGTTTGTTACATGGTTGTACAGTCAAAAGGCATACTCATCCACCGTATTCGCAGATTTGGCCCCTTGCGACTTTTAACTGTTCCCGAGAGACAAAACTGTGCATATTAGAATTTCTTCGAGGATTGCTTGCAGACATTTGATTTAAAATTACCGATATGTTAATTGGCAAGAAAAACATTCGCTGGAAGCCCGTTTCGTTTGTCGTTTGGAAGTCACTTTTTCACATCTGTTTGCTTGATAGCAAAGGTTGTAGAGCATCAAAGAAAAAGTCTTGTTTTACATTGTTCATGTATCTTTTATTTATATTTTAATTGTTTTTTTTTTTTTACTGAGATCAGTATTCAGGGGAGGAAACCCCTAATGATGCTGTGTATTATACTGGAATTTGAAATGATAGATAGAAAGAGAGTTTTTTTCTTCCTATTAAGAGCCTTACGCATGAGACACATTGCTGTCTATTGATTTGATCACTCAAAGGCCAATGTTTATAGCTTCACCCTTGAATGACCGGCGTTGATTGTCCCGTCTGTCGTTGGATGTTGATTGTGGTGGGAGGCTTCGCTATGTAGGTTTCTATTATTTACTACTTCCCAGTAGTTGGCGCTTTTCCGCCCGATTAGTCATTTTTGATGACAAGTGGAATAAAGTGGAATGTCACAGAGCGGTTTCTTGTGGATGGACTTCTTAGAGGGATGAACCTCTTATTTTTTATTTTTTTTTTTTTTGAGCGGTAAACCCCTACTATATGCTGTGCATTGTATTGGAATGGACAGTACATTACGACAATTATTATTATGTTATATTATTAAGCGCCTTAGGAATGAGACAAATTGCTGTAAATTGGTCATTTAAAGGCCAGTGTTATACCTTCACTCTTGAATGATCAACAGCAATTGCCCCTCGTAAATTTTTATTTTTCAATTTCTCCTTTGCTGGGATTTGAACCTGGGCTGTTTTGGGTTTTTGCTAACGCTCTAACCACACCATTCAATTAGGGCTATAACTATAAGGTGAGTGTGGTGAATGTGCCCTTAAATAGACATTTTAATAAAAAAAATTTCTATACAATATTCTTATATAAGTAATTCTTTGTTTAAATTGAAGTATTCTGCAGTTTAGAAAATGATGGAATTTTTATTGGAATACTGTTTTATATTGTTTATCTCCAATTAGTGTTTAATGAACCAGATTAAGTGTTAGAAAAATAATGTATTACCCAAATAATTGACAAACTAAATAAATCAAACACTAATTGCCTTATTAGAGCCAAAAATACTGTAATAATCCTAAACAAAAGAAAGATATACGATTTCTCATTTCCAATTGCAGCAGCCGCTTATCATGATTTGTATATTATTTATATTGTTGCAACATATTTAAAATGCAACATAATTAAAAAGCCATGCAATCTGTTGTTAAATACTGTTCATGCATAATTCTATTGCTACAATTGTTACAACAAATCATTTGGAATAAAAATGTATAGAAACAGTAGAGAATAAAATAATAGCATATCTGCCTCTGTAATGCTGCTCTGAAAGTTGGCGGTTATTTTTTTAGCGACGACCAACAATTACAGCCACAAATCATGCCATAATACTTCCTCTGGTCTGCTCTATATTTTTCTGTATATTTCCGTAAATTTACTTGCATGTTCAAACAAATTGCATTTGAAAATTATAAATATACGCTTTCGTTTTGCAGCAACAACATATTGTCAACAATAAATTTCAATTTATTTTGTGTAAATCATTTTGTTCTTTTAACTCTTTTCAGCACCAACTCCAGTCCCATTTTAGCCGTAATGCTCATTCGAATTTTATAACAAAATGCTGCCACAAATCCTGGTAAATATTTAAAAACCTATGTTTTCCCTATACCCCCATCACGAATGAAACGAACAAAAAAAAGGAGCGATTCGGTTAAAAAAAAGGAATATTGGTTTTGAGGTTTGTGGACGACACTTTTTCTGTTTTTTTTACCAACATTTAAAAAATAAATACTCACAACACTTAAAAAATTTGAGAATTTTTGTTTTTAGAAATAATGTGGAAACATGATTGTATTCGTATTACCAACAACAAACACAACATATGCTGGTTTTTGTGTATGCAAACGAAAAATCCTCATAAATCAATTAGTCAGTCTAAAACAAAGTGGAAACAACATTTGCAGATTTTCATTTTCATTTTTATTTTTTCTTGTTTTCTTATTTTTCTTTTTGTTATATTGGGTTTAAATTACAACTGCACAAATTAAAGTTAACAAAAAGGACTAAAATTGCAAATTGTATCAGGATTTTGCATGTCAAATTGTAATTTAACCACAATATACATACTCGTACAAGGCGGGGGCATTTAAATTGTAACCCGAGTAATATCATAAATACCCGTACCGTTTGGTTGATTAAAAATGAAAAGGATATTATGATTTATGTTTTTATTAGCGCATGGAGTTTCTCTTCAATTCGATTCAACACAACCACCGGGCAGGTGTTTTCGTAGAAGAGAAATTCTCATTCTACTCGTATCGTTTTAGAAAAGTTTAATAGAAAAAGAAATAAATTTAAAATCCGATTAAAGTTTAAGTGCTAATTAATTTGTTTAAGATGTTTAATTTAGAAACTAATAATCTTTTCAAAAAGCATACCCCAGTAGTTTATTAGGTAGACTTTTACGGCCAGAGTAGTGGGTATGAATCCCATAGGAGATGGGTCTGGTCTCTTACACTACACTGGTCGTATACACTTTCTTACTTCGTTCATAATTCAAATATAATTTAATATTTTGTTGTTAAATAGGAAAATAAATTTAGGAGTGGCAATATTTCGAAAGACTTAATCCACATATTTTCCATACTTCTAACAACCTGCATGGAAAGAGTTCTTGCAGACTTCAACATAAATGTTCCTGTTGGCCTGGATGGTATACCGGCACTTATCTTCAAGCAGTGCTCTTCGATTCTGGGGCGTTCTGTTAACCTTTTTAGTGCAACTTATCGTGACGGCGCGTCGTTTCTATCTAACTGTAAGATTTCTAATATAATGCCAAGCCTTAAAAAGGGCGAGGCTAGTAATCCCGAAAATTATAGAAAGTACGATAAATCAACTGCGATCTCAGACATTAAAAGGATGGCAAGAGCGATGGAGTATAGCTGCAACTGGAAGATGGACAGCGAGACTTATCCCAAACATAGAGAGATGGATTAGAAGAACCCTTTGGGAGGTCAACTATTTTTTGAATCAGTTTCTTTCTAACCATAGATGTTTTAGAAAGATGAGCGGAGCGGGTTGCATTTACTGCGACTTAACAAACGACGATGATGAACCAGAAGGTAAACCGAGGCCAATATACTGATAGCGAAAATTGGAAATTATAATCCCAAGAATATTGTAGAGAAAATGCTTCAAAATGAGGACAGTTGGAATGCTCTAAAAAATTACGTCGAGGGCGTATTTTTTTTTTAATTGAGACCAATACTCAGGGGTAAACCCCTACTGAATGCTGTGCATTGTATTGGAATTTTGGAAAGGACAGTACATATATTATTATTAATTATTATATTATTGTTAAGCGTCTTAGGAATGAGACAAATTGCTTGAAAGATCAACAGCAATTGCCTCATCGTTGCATGTTGATTGTGTGGTGAGTGTGCCTTCGCTATGTAGGTTTTTTAGCTGTTATCTCTGCTACTTCCCAATAGGTGGCGCTTTTCTCCTGATCATTTGGATTTTGTTGTCAGTGGTTAAGGTGGAATAGAATCTTCCTGGAGGGGAGGGGGGGGGGAACCTTTTATTTTTAAATTATAATTTTGAAAAAACCGCAAACTAACTTTTCCTTGGAGTTTTTGTGCGAGCGCTCTAAGCACTATACCACGTACCATGCACTAGAAAAGAAGAGAGATTTCGATGCTCTGCAGCAAAATGAGACAACTAGAATGAGTTTATCGTGCGTACCTGTCATCAGGCACACCGCACGCCACCCAGTTGCATGGGTGGTAGTCAAATTTAAGTGTCTGACCAACGCCACCCAAAGCCGGTACCCTCTAATTTCCGACATGTCCAAGATACGCCGGTCAGAAGAGAGCCCATGGACATTGGGTCAACAATTTCATCACTACTATTTCCTGAATAGTAGCAACCCCCGTGTTTAGGAGGTTTTTAGGGTTCACGCTATAAGGGAGGTTATACACGTGTTCGGAATAAATTAGGAAGTATCAGAATGTTGTGTTCTGCCCCCACTCTAAATTTAATGTTTCTTAATAATATTCTCTCTCTAATATCAAACCATATCTATTCTATGGCAGATGACAGCAATATTTGTCACTCATATTCAGTTGATTGTACGCCAATTCCTTTTGAGAATGAGGTGAGAAGGTAAAATATGAATGACAAATTCACAAACTACCTGTTTACAATATCCGAACAGGGTCGAATTTAATCCGCGCCGGACTTGATTAGAGTTGTGGTAAAAATATAATCCCTTTTTTTCTGTGACCAATTCTCAGAACTGTAAACCCTTCTAAGACGTATATTTTATTTGAATTGGGTTTGATAGGATAGAGTTTTTCCTTTTTTTAAGCGCCTTATAAATGACAGTTTCCACCAATTTAGATCCCTCAAAGGCCAGTGTTACACCTTCATCCTTGAATGATCAACAGCACTTGCCCCATCTGTCGCTGCATATTATCATCTCAGTAGGTGACGCTTTTTCTCTTGATGGCAGGTAGAAGAGAGTGGAGTGTCAAAGGGCGGTTTCCTATGGATGGACTTCGTCTTGACGTTCTGGTCATGAGGATTAGCAGCGATGTTCTTTGGAGTGATCAATTATTCCGAATATTGAAAGAAAGATTTAAGTGTTTGAGAAGGTGTAAGCTATTTACAAGACTTTGATCCGCCCCAAGATGCAATACAATTCTCATGTATAAGCCGATTCTGCAAAGTCTATTTAGAAGTTTTTCGAGCGAGTACAGCAAAGGGTGAAGTTGCTTATCATGAGTGGTAGGGTTTCCAACTATATCTATTCATTGGAGCATTGGCGGAATATGGCGTTCATTTCTCTATTCTATCGGTACTACAAGGATAAGTACTCTAATGAAATTAAAAGATCGGTTAATGTTAATGATCCGATGAATCGCACAATGCACTAGAGAAAGAAGTCGTTCTTTAGCCTCACGTTGCGTTTATGAAATAATCTTTCTATCAATTTCTATATAAACAGGTCCAAATCAAACGTCCACAAGTGTTACTTCCTCTTTCCTCCTTACGGTAACATATTTTCATATTTTATAATCACCAGTACAATATACTGCATGAGAAGAGGGAGTCATTCTCCGAGTACTGGTTTTGGTTAAAAGAAGTGCGACAATCATTCACAAGCACAACTTCCCACAAGTATTTGGCTTTGGTCACCAGTAAAATAATAAAACAAATTCTCTATAGATCAGTCAAAGTCAGACAAATCTGTGAGTTTCCTAGGGTGAATCAGTGTCAAAGAATGCCAAGGTGTGTTTGTCATGACGACCGTAGTTTGAGAAACATGCACTAAACACAATCATGGACAAACGTTAAGTCGTCTAATGGGACCGATTAATTGAGGACTGCATTTAGCCTAGAAAAACGTTCTTTCGCAATACAAGTGAACACATATAGGCATGTTTCATTTCAAGAGTTCTTGACTTAGACTACGAATTTGTTGCTCATTTACCCTGTTTACAGAATTCAGCTCCAAGTGGCTATTTTATATTTCTAAACAAGAAGAAATAGTTTAACGTTACACTCAGAAAAAAAGTGATAGAAAACTACCGAAATTGATACCATTTGGTATTAAAATTGAGTTAAGTCCGTTTGTGCTTACTTCGTTAACGGTTGGTATCGAATTTTTTTTTTTATTAACTTATGATATTTTTATACAATTGTTAACGATTTTCCTACCGGTTGTTCTTGATTTGTTAACTTATGGTATTTTGTGCCATTTGTTCTTATTTTAATAGCGAATTAAGCTTTTTTTTCTACCGAAAGTTAACAAAATGTTGTTCACGATTCGTTCTTAATTTGATACCCTTGGTTAACAATTTTAGAACGCCTTTTTCCCTCTGTGTAAGAAATTCAACTTCAAATATAAAATTATTTTTTTTTTTTTTTGAAAGAATTGAAAAAATTTTAAATATTCGACTTATTGGACTGAATCGTATTTAAGATGCTGAACTATACCCTCTTTTTCCTATTTTGACAGGTTCTATGGAACCGACACTTATGGCACTTTCTAACAAACGTGCTGTATATAGTAATTACGCTTCTAAATATTTAGAAACTTTAAAGAAGTATTTGCGGCTCCTGCCAACTGCATATCTGTTAAGCTCTCCTTAGTGTGTAGATTTTTAAAACCCGTACCAGAAATATACCACAATAAACTTGTTATCTAGTCAATAGTAAAAGAATTTCTCTATCTTTTAGAGTACAGTTTACATACTTAAATAATAAAATATTATATGAATGTATTTTTGCATTTTTCGTTAAAACGAAAACCTCATGCCAAAAATCTGCTTTCAAAATAATTAAAACAGAATTGCATTTTGTACTTCGAACAGGAGATGACCATCATTAATTCTGAAT
Organism: Metopia argyrocephala; assembly: GCA_963576795.1. Classification (NCBI taxonomy): domain Eukaryota; kingdom Metazoa; phylum Arthropoda; class Insecta; order Diptera; family Sarcophagidae; genus Metopia; species Metopia argyrocephala. The sequence continues at coordinate 101,209,969 of OY756210.1, forward strand.
ATTGACTGATGCAGTAGAAATAAACAACAACAACAACAAAAAGAAAAAAATGTGACTAATTTGGTCAAGTTTTTGTTTTTTGTTTGACACTTATCCTCTCATTAAATAACTGTTGAGATTCTGTTGACAAATTTCATTACAACATCTTATGGACAAGATATACTCATTCTCACACACACACAAATACAAACAGTAATCCTTAAAGCAAATATATGTACAAACGGTTAATGAATGTGTTTTATTATGTGTATGTATGCTTGAGTGTGTAGGTGTAAGTAGTTGTAAAAGTATGAGTAGTTTTGGTAACAAATGTTTTTGCTTTTAAGTTGATTTTAATTAAAACTCTTAATACTTCACTTACACATGCATACCAACACACACACATACACACAAATTCATAAATTTATGCAAAAGAATGGATTGGTTGATGGGTTCTACTCCTACTCGTTTTATTATTTAAAGAAACAAAAGATGGAATTGAATGTCCATAGAATTTTGAAAATTCAGTTCAAAGTAATGAATAACAACCAAACACATTTAGTTTTTGTTGGCGTTGCTTTTTATTTGGTCAGTCAATATACTCCAACAACAACTACTATAGAATTTAAAGTCCTCTTATTGTAGCTTTAGTTGTTGTTCATTATATTGGCGCCAATGTGTCGATGACATATGTATGCATAGGAATAAAAAAAAGACCAACATTCAATAGGACTGACTCCCTTTAACCACAAACCCAACTCATTTTATGATTTTTTATTCTCTATGTGTGTGGGGGAATTTAGCACAGTAGATTTGAACAAGATAAATGAATAAAAAGCCATGTTTGAAAGGTTCTCTCTTGTCTATCTCTCCCTCTCTCTCTCTCTAGCTTTCCCTATCTGTTACACACAAACTGTCATTTTCGTTTGGATTTTATTTTTAAAGCAACAGAAGATACACATTTTTACACATTCAAATGAATAAATAGTGTTGTGTTGTACATTTCGTTATGCTGCCAATCATAGTGGATTAATAATGTTTTGTGGATGTGTGTGTATGTTTCAAGTGTGCCAATGTGTGCAAATGTGTGAGCCTAAAAGTCCGTTCTGGTCGGTCTACATCTGTGGTCATTGTTGCAAACAATATCAACATCAATATGTTGTTTGCCTAAAAGCTGTGCAACAATGTATGACTGTTGCACACTTATACACTTATTACCTCTTCCACACTGTGACATTCTGGCAGCAAATGGAACAAAATAACCTCAAAAATAGATTTTGCATGCCAATCGTTTGGTACTGTTAAACAAATAAAAACAAACAAACAAACAAAGAGAAAAAAGTATAGATTTGGTTTGTTTTCATTGAGGCAATATACAGTAACACAGTGTGAATGAATATTTTGAAAATATATTTTTTCGAAATTGTTCTCACACGACTGCATTTAGCCTTTTGTCAATAATTTTTGTTGAACAATTGTTAAAAAGAGATTTATTTATACAGTAGTGCTTCCCAGTCCTGGATAAACACAAATTTAACTATTTTACCATTTCCCAATGGCCTCCAACACTCCAACATTAATAAGCGTAAGCATGCTCTAGCCTGTGTATTTCTCACTTTTTTTTCGTTCTATTAAGTTTTTGTATTATTTGTGGCTTTTTTACTCAATGGTATAGAAATCCGCATCATTCATTTATTTATTCTTTCTCTATGTGTATGTAGGCGTGTGTGTGTGTTTAATTTGTGCAACAATATGTTGCATTTGTGGGTTAAGGTATTCACTCAGCCACATCCGTTTCCGTAACGTATTTTCATTTTAATTTTGATTATTTTTTTGCTGCCAGCACTCATTTGCAGTCATTCATCCCTCTTATTTTTCTTTTTTGCATACTTTTCCTGACAAATTTAGTCAATACTTTAGATATCTTCGACAATTTGTCTATCATGTTCTGTTTTTAAACAAATTAATGATTTTTTTTTAATAAACGTGGTATGCTTTAGAAGTGATTTGCTGTTGCTGGGAAAGTTTTTCAAAATACATTTCAGATTTCTATATCATTATATATATGAATTCGATTTCAGTGTATTTAGTGAAATATTTATTCGAAATCTATGCTTCTCATTTAGTTCATTCAGTTTTTAATATAATGCCCGTGTTCATAAAATTTATTTTAGGTTTATTGAGGGTTTATTTGACATATTTCTATGCAATACTTGTCAAATAAACCCTCAGTAAACCTAACATACTTTTTATGAATACGGGCATAAGACTTTATAGTTTGCCTTTCTAAGCAATACTTATGATTTCTGAAATATTTTTTGCATTTTTGTAATCTCAAAACTAGGCCGATCTAAGGTAGAGGTTTTATCAGAATGTAGTTTGAATACAAAAAACAAAACATATGCCTTAAGTTTTTTTTCCTTTGAAATTCCAAAAATACAGGATCACAGTCTGTGATGAGGTTTATTGAAAGTTTTCTACCCATAAAAGTACCAGGAACACACTTTTTTGAAGTTTATTGATCAAAATCTCATTATAGCTCTATTGTTCCAGTTTAGATAATTTTAAAATAAAATATTGGATTCTTAGATGAAATCAACAAAAACGTTAAACACTTGATATCCTAAAAAATCTAGTTACACTAAACCTAAGACGTAAACATCGTTATTTTTTATTCGTTTGAAAGTCTTACTGTTGCCGTTATTTGTAGAGTATAACATCGTTTAAATCTTCGCCATGGGTGCTCTGGGTTGAGGGCATGCTAAATGTCAAATTTTTCATAATTCTGGGATGGCCTTGCTAACATTGTTTTCAAAGAAATATAGACCATAGATGCCACTAGTCCAAAATACACACCAAAGAGTAATTATTTTGGCATATATTGTATGCTCTTGGATCTCATTTGAATTGGTTTCGCCCCAAATTCAACACTTTTGTTTGCTCACGTACCCATTTAATCAGAAATGGGGTTCATAGCTGAAGTTAATTTTTCGAGGAAGGTAACAATTTTATAATTTGCAGTTGTTGTTAAAGTTTATATGACTAAATATATTATAACTAATTTGGCAGACGTAACTTCAACTAGATGGCCGATATCTACTCTCAAAATGCCGAAGTCTCTGTTAGAAGACCCTATACTACGCGGATTCTATATAAAAAAAACGAAGAGTAGTCTATACAGGTAATCGTAACGCGTGGGTGCCCTAGTAGACTAGTGGTGGAATAGTGCTTATCTGCTATTGTTATTAATTTAATATCTAATTGTAAAGCAGCACAAAATATTTAAAATATTTCACATCAGTTTTAAAAATGAATAAAAAAATTGCGAAAGAGGAGTTATAAAGAACTTTAAAATTTTAAATCTGAGAGATTTAAATATACCACGATATTTTGCTGAGCCAAATAGTTTTAAGAAGACTACGGTCATACGAACTTTTCCATCACTGATTGCAGTATATTTGTTAATATTTGAAAAATTGGTCATCGTTATTTAATTCATTCTATTCATTTAACACATACGTTTTGTTATAAATATATGTTTTTACATGCACTTTTTGCACAAAAGCAACAAATAGTAGTATGCGTGTTATTTTTTGAAGTAGAATTCCTTTCAAAACATATCGAACACCTTTGTGTACCTTTAATTTGTGAAGGAATGCTTTTTGATCTCTTCGGTGCATATGATAAAAATGGCAATTCAATAAAATTTACAAATGAACTTGATCGTAGCTTTCCTGTTCAATTTTTCATACTAAGGATAATCCCGGTTCCCCTAGAAAATTCCTTTCTATTGTAAGTTTATGTATTGGTTGGCCATTAAAATTAATTTTTTTTAAATAATTAAAGCATTTAATGCAGCCATGTCGAATATATTCGCAAATACAGCCATCGAACTCGTGCAACTGTAGCAAGAAAGCATTTTATCGACCCTATCGATATAGTCTATATTGAAGTAACAAAACTATTTAAAATTTTGGTTTTGTTATAATAACTCATAATTGTTGTCAATCTTTTAATCCTCGGGATCAGCTTTTTTAGAGTTATGCAAGATATTTTGTAAAATTGTACACTTTTTTCTATCAATACATGCATTGCCTGTGAATGCAAATGTTAGTTTGTCAAAAGTAAAAGCTAATGGTATCATCCAAAGAAATAACTTCACTTGCATTTTAAAATGTGTTTTTCGACATAATTGCCCTTAATATTATACGACTGTACTTTGAATCGAATAAATCAGCATTTGATTGATTTTTTGACCTAAAAAAATATACAACATTCATGTATAACGAGTAGTTATATCAAAACACCCATAGAAGCTGGCAACAAACTGGAATCAATTTGCAAGAAATCGTCTCCATACTTTGCTTTGGCAAATGCATTTGTATACTTTAGAAATACGCTTTCAAGATGCAATTCGTGTGACGGCGGACAGAAGATCGATAACATTTTCAGTTCTAAACCTACCACCTTGGGGCTGACTACACTACTACTAACTACAGGATTTCTGACATCAGAAAAACTGAAGTTATTTTCAGCTTCACTTTCATTTAGAAGAGTTCCTATTTCGTCACTTGAAAAATATTTTATTTACTACTTTTTAATTATTTGATATATTTTGTTTACAAAAATGACTTTATCACCTATAGAAAGCACAATGACTGGTAAAAAAACAAAGTTGCCCGCCAAAAAACATACGCTTTCTCATATGTGTCGAAAACGACGCATAAGGGTAGCCAACGTAACTTTTTAGATACAATAAAAAAAAAAATTTATAATACGAAAATAAGTCTAAATGTGCACATTTACATGTTCTACAAAGTCAGGAAATTTCACGAACTTTTAGCTAGCCATATTAATAAAAATTCTAAAATCGTATTGGGTATGCGTCGTTTTCGACGTAAAGAACAGATAAAGGTTAAAGTCGATTCCGAACGACAGACTTGAGAAGCTTTTTCATGGCAATCTGTTACTCACAGAGCTTTTGCCAGAAGATTGCTGAGAGGTAATCGCCGAGGTCAGAGCTGGAACATAGAACCTAAATTTATATGACAGCCCTCGGCCTTGAAATACCTACACTCTTAAATTTCTATGCTATAAAAAGAGTAAAAATTTAAATCAGTTGCTGTCGAATAAATGTCTTGCTATTGCTGTAGTGTATCATAAATTCGGACTATACCTTTTTTCTGTTTATAAAATAAAAGCACCATTGAATTAAAATCTAGCCAATATTTGTACAAATTCAATCATTTTACACAAACTGATTGAATTTTTCAACTATAAATGTTAAATTATTTTGCCATTGTGTTTATTAGAATTTCATTTTTTAAAGCAAATTTGATTTGGCTTTTAGTTTAATTTAATTAATTTAATAATAATGAAAAAAGTTCTGCAGTAGTCAAATAATATAAATTGAAAAAATAAAATATTCACTTCGCAAATTAAATTAAATTCGCATACAAAAAATCTTGCCTTTCTCTCTCTGAAATGCTTTAAATTCCACAACTAAATTTAAAATTTTTTATAAAAATTTAAAACTTTTATTGAAGAAAAAAAAAAAACAACCAGAAAACTGGGAATACGTTTCTGTGTTATTTTCGTATGTTATTACAGTATCACACCTTAACAAGTGTTGCCCACAAATTTTAAACAAACAATAGTCATCTTTAACTTTTTCCACACACACACGCATTCCCACACAAACACACAATTCGGGTGAATATTTAGTGCAATCAGTTACAACAGCATTGAGTATTACAAAGTGGCATTTGGAATTTATCAACTGTAACATACTCCAACCAGTCAGTTTAAACGACACATAGAAAAACACTTGTACAGAGTGAAGCAAGGGAATGATGCCCTTTAATGAAAACTAATATTTTAAAACAAAAATACCGCTTCGAGGGCAAAAACTCAAAAGGCCGAGGTTCAATCCCAGCGAAGGACAAAAATTATAAAATAAATTTAGCGGCTTTTCTAAAATTATAATTTAAAAATAAGAGGTGTGTGGTAAGTGCCTTCGCTGAGTAGGGTTAGCTGTTATCTCTGCTACTTCCCAATAGGTGGCGGATGCTGTTTTCTCTGTTTTAATGACGAAACAAGAATTAGTCACAATTAAATATTTAAAGGATGATAGGAAAGAAGCTCCTAAATTTCAATAAACTTATTAGAGTTTAATCTGTAGTCAAACACTATAAATCTAGTTCATAAAATTTCAGCAATGTAGTTTCAGCCTAAGAGGATTACAGAATACAGATTTGGTTATCCTTCTCAAATATATTGAATAAATCGTTCTCTAAATACCAACATGTTGTGCAATCTAGGTAAAACTAAAAAATCTACAGAAAAATCAAGAGAAAACAGATATTCGTGTGCGCATTAGAATCAACAGACAACAATCCTTTTCTAAGGACTTGCGAAAAAAAACACACAAACACACACACAAATTCACCCAAACACCAACATCGTTGAAGAAAGAAAAAAAAACAAATCAATGGGTTTTTTGGTCTAGTGGTCACTTTATTGTATTCATAGTTATGGACACGGTTTGGTATTTTTTCGTTTTCTTTTATTTTTAGGGAATAAAATAAAATCATATACGAGTAGAATACACATTCTAAGTGTTTTGTTATGCTTCATAAAGGATTCATATTTAGCAAGGAGCGGTTACATATTTCACAAATATTTTCAATTCTCTTCATTTCAATTAAAAATTGTAGAGTAAGAGAACAAGAGTGAGTTTGATAAGCTTAAATAAACATTCAAAACAAATGGAAAAGCAAAAAAGAAAACGAAAAAGTAGAATAATAAGTGGTTAGAAGTCAGTTTAAATGAAGTACTTAAGATGTGGTTGCAAATGCATGCACATGACAAATAACTTTAATTAAAATCAAAGTAGTACGATGTCGTGGGAGGGGATTTGAAAGTAATATACCAACTACTATATTTTTTAAATATATTTATATATTAAAATTATACAAAAATTAATTTTGATTTTAAGATTAACATTTTTTATATATCGTCACTTACAAAGAGAATCATTAAAATAAATCTCATGGAATTTGAAAAATATTTCATTATAGAGAAATTTCATTTAAAAAAAAAACATATTGTTATTGAAAAGAATTATAAAAGGAAGACTTGAAGTAAAAACAGAAAGAATTTTGGTATATCATAGAAAAGTCCCACTGTAGTAAGTAGATTGGCGTAGGGTTTGATAATAACAAGCAAGTGAACTCAATTAGAATTTAAGACTCAATGTTGTTTTAAAACGTATATCAGAGGTCTTGTTAATGTTAATACTTGACTCTGTTTTTAATATTTACAGCCCCTTTCTGCAGCCCAAAATGAAACGCAACTCTCTTGAATATATCGATGCATTAACACCTATTTTGGGACCTCTCCATCGCATATAGAAAGAAAGAAAATACTCGAATCTGGTAGTAACAGTCATTATCTTGAGCATTATCACAATGTGGATTACGGTTAATTGTTCTATCAATGCTACAGTGAGAACGTGAAGGGTGATTTTACATGCGCACCGTCCGTAAATATATCACATACCGCCCGTTGTCTGGGCGGTAGTTGAATACATGCGTTCAACCACCGCCACTCAGAGCCGGTGCCATTCAATTTCAAACATGCTCGAGGACACGTCGCTCAGAAGAGAGCCCATAACCCTAAATTAACAATTTTTACCACCACTATTTCCTGGACAGTAGTAACCGCCCTTGTTGAGGAGGTTAAAACTACTGCCCAGCATATACCACAACCACTACGAGTACTCCCCGAGGGGCCGCACCGAAACCATCGGGCCGATTTGCTTCACTCCCCATATGACGGGGAGCACAGGCATAACCAGGGGCTTCCTGATGCCCGTAGTACCAGATTAGAGTAGGTTTCTCTGGTCGGTCCCTGAGATGGTCAGTAATAAATTGCCAATCTCTGCCTATAGCCAGCGCCAGGCCACCCAGAGCTATGTAAACTCCATATTCCCCGGTGAGTACAGGCCCCTGGTGTGACGTACCCCCCGGGGGGTACGGGGGGGAGGTACAATGGGAAGTGAAAAAATAAGGGAATTGGTTTAGAGTACTTCTACATGAAGGCTTTTTTTTATCGATGATTGGTTGGTTGCTTAACCCTACCGCTGTGCTGTGGTATAAAAAAAACAATCAGAATGTCCTTATTGTCCAATGTCCAATTCGTCAAATTGTGGCCAGGCCATTGCAAAGGAATTATTGAACTTGTTTCTCTTTTTCCTCCGTTGTATTGATCATTCGTTGATTAAGTAGAGCTACGAATTTGGACACCTCCTTTCTATTGTGACACAACAAATATTTAGTACTCTATATACAAGTAGCCGATCATACCACTATTTTAAGTACTACCGGAGAAGGACCATTCCAAACCACTTCATCGGACGGTTTGATAAACAGTAATCCAAATTAGTGCCGTCTTATTGAGATAACACAAAGCAGTCAGTACATCCCTGCACTCCTCCACCAGCCTAGAGGCAGTAATGTACGATCAAAGTGCAAAGAGAAAAATACGTATATCAAATAAAGCCGGGAGAAGGCAATAGTAGTGGTTTCAATTATCCTCGACAAAAAACACCAAACCCAATACCACAATACATCTTAGAACCATCTCTGTAGAAAGTTCCTTTGATTCCATTCCGACCTGGTAGGAATCGTCACAGCGAAATCCAATTGAAGTTAAGTTTTGGAATGCAATAATCAGAGGGGGCGTGTAGATCAGTCGAAAATTTCCCAAGAACGCAGCATGACCACACTCCAAAAGATGATAGTCTCATCGCACAGTATGACGGGGTAGCAAGAAACAACATTGTGATCGCCAATAAATGCAGCATCACCTTAAGGGCCCCAGGAGCAGTACGCATTGCTCCATTGACACTTATGCAGGTGGATTTTTAAATCCCGGCAAATTGTCTAAAGGTCGTTACCTAGTCCGTAACTGACCAAGAACCACGGCGCCATATGTGAATATCGCTCTTATCGCAAATATGTACAACCAGAGTGCAATATCGGCTTTAAGAACCCAACGCAGGCAAACCAGAAGTGAGAATCACCACGTCATCCGCTTATGACACCATCTTAATGCCAATGACATAGAATTTCTGCAAAATACACAGAGAAAAAAAATGCGTCCTAAAATTGTTAACCAATGGTATCATACTATAAACGAATCGTTAACAATATTTCGTTAACTTTCGGTATCAAATCAAGCTTAATGCGTTATTAAAATAAGAATAAATCAGAGCCAAAAGCCTGTATGAAAGTAGAAAGAAGAAACTAATATTTCCCAAAACGCAGACGGCGTAAGTGAATTACTTTTCATAATAGAATTCCAGGACCCGGACTAATCGACGCGTATTGTTTTTCTGAAATGATGAAAAAAAACGTATTTTCGATTTTTTGTCAGTTACAGCGTTCTTTAATTCTTGCGATGATATTATAAATTAATAAATAAATCAAGAATTATTGATAGTAAAATTGTGAACAAATTGTATAAAAGTACCATAAGTTAATAAATTAAGAAGGATCTGTTATTACATTAGGAACGACCTGATATCGAATCATGAACGATATTGTATCAAATAAAGAGCAAAACTGATAAAAGTACGGTTAAGGTATCAAAGTAAGAAAAATTGGCAACAAGTGTTTAACAGTGTGTTACCAAACTATAACGATTGATAATAAAGGGATAGTGACTTGTTATTGAAGAACTCGTGTTAATATCAAGCGTTAGCGAAGTAAGCACAAACGGACTTTACTCAATTTCAATACCAAATAGTATCAATTTCGGTTATTTTCTACCGCTTTTTTCTCTGAGTGTAGATTTCACAACAAGAAGCCAAGGATAGAGTGATAAAACCCGTCTTTATCTAATGAGTACCTCTGACCTTTTTTTATACCAATACTACAATGGAAAGTATGTCGATAATCTAATATTTGTAATACTTGCAGATCACATCCTTGATTGTCGAAATACATACATACATAACTGGCCATTACAACCCTGTGTCAGGGTTACGGCCTAGCTTCTCGCAGCTCTAATGTTCTCTGTATTAATTTTAATCCATGACTACTGGGACCTACAGTTTAAAGTCGACTCCGAATGACAGATTTGAGAAGCTTTTGCCTGGCAATCAATTACTTCCAAAGCTTTTGCCAGATGACTGCTGAGAAGTAGTCGCCAAACGAAATAATTTTTTCATATTTCTTTTATTCAAGATGTCAGAGCTTAGATTTGAACGCGGCGCTATCCAAATACATAACAAAGATAATTCATGCTTTCGATTTAGATTCGTTTGTGGAACAATCTTTCCGTCAGTTGTCATCCTGGCCACGTGAAACACAACTTGAATTCTTTTTTGGAAATTTTTCTTCTAAATTACTAATATTAAAGACCTTTAATGCTTTCTATAACTTGATGAGTCTTTAACTTTAATCTCTTGCCGTTTTGAAAACAGTTTTAAAGCAATAGATGGCAATTTCTCTATTAACAGCAGGACATATAATAAAACTTTAATTTTAATGTTTTATTACAATACATCAGCCGTTCTTTGCTTCGCTTTCTTTGTGCCCTGTAAATAACATAAAATCGTCAATATTTAACTGCCATGCTAATTTGACATTTGGCGAACAAAAAAAAGAAACGAATTTAAACAGAAAAACTCATTTGATTTTATAGCTTTTAAATTATTTGCAAAATTAGATTTTTTCCCTTTTAAAATTTTACGACTCTTTAATAATATGCAAAAAGAGAAAAAAAAAAACAAAATCAACGAATACTTTGAAGAAAAAATAGCAATTGCAACAATAAATAAAAATAAAAATGCAAAAGCAGGGCATGTAATTACTTACACAAGTACTGAATTAGTACACTCCCTCCCTACCACGTACATATATTGGAAATTTTTATAGGGGGGCCTGACAAACTCACAAACCATAAAACACGTGCAAAAATTTACAATCAAATGCAAATGCTGTTCTTCTTCTTTCTAATTCACACCAACCAGCTGTTAAAAGTATTAACTTTTGTTGGCAGAGAAAAAAAAAATCATGATCGTAAAACGAAATTATTATGTTACAGAACAAACAGAACAAAAAGGAAAATAACAAAAAAAAAACAAACTTGGCGTTCGCAAATGAATTAAGGGAAACAGCTATAAATGTCCAATTTCGAAGAGTTAATAAATATATAATTTTTGCATAAAACAAAAACTTAAAATCTAAAAACAAAAAAGAAAAAAAAACTGTGAAAACAATATTGCAAAAATTATATGCAAAACAAAAACAAAAAAAAAACGAATCCATAAACTAAACATTTACACACTAAAGCATATCAATGGAGGAGGGGTGAGTGCTTTTAAAGGATGCCACAGCTCAGTGAAACGTAATTAGTTACGCTTGAAAAGAATTTTTATAATAAAACGCATTCCAAAGAATTTACAAAAGCAGCCAACAACAACAATAACAACAACAATCAACATTTACAAAGAGGTGATAAAAATGCAATAAAAAAGAAAAAAAATTATGTCTTTTTGAAAAACTATTTTGCATAGAAATCATTATTGTTGCTGTTTTCTGCCTTTTCAAATAATTTTGATGGGTTCGGTTCATTGGCAATGATGGCAGTGGATATATGTATTGATGACGATATTGTTGTAAACTCGTAAATGTCACTGTCTAAAGTGAAATGTTTATCACATATTTGATTGCTGTTGTTTTAGAATTTCTAGTGAGCAAAATATTTGGCCTTTTTGTTTTTCTATGCCATAAAACAAATTGTAGGGAAGAAGACAGACAAATAAACAAGTGTTTTAAATGATTGAGTCACACTTTAAGAGTGTTAACATTGGCAGAAAAAAGGAAAGGAAGGATAACTAATAAGAAATTCTGATGCTACAGGCATTAGAACCAACCATGAGCTGTATGAGCTCCTCGACGATGTAGGCGTTGTTCAGCGTATTAACATCCAGCGGTTACGCTGGCTTGGCCATATTGTTCGGATGGAAGAAACTGCTTCAGCGAGGATAGTTTTCGATGTGAAGGTCACTGGATGTCGGAGTAGAGGAGACCGTGTTTTCGTTGGAGGGACCAGTTTTGATGAAGCCCTATCATTGATTGGTGTAACCAACTAAAGAAAGTGCACTCTAAGCAGAAGCGCCTGGAGACTAGTGCTGGAGCAGGCGGAAACACCTTAACTGGTTGTTATGGCCAGCTAAGTAAGTAAGATGCTACAGATATATGTTTCAATGAAATAGTTTCACAAATAAATTCCTATTTTAATAACCTTGTCAAATTTTGATTTTCAAATGGGATAAAAAAGAGTAGTCGCCGTGGTCTAGTGGTTAGTGTGTTGGCTTACTAAGACATGAGCCGTGGGTTCGGCACCCAGCTCCGACATCTTAACAAAAAAAGAAATATGAAAAAAATATTTCTTTCGGCAGTCTTCTGGCAAAAGTTCTGAGAGTAATTAATTGACATGAACAAGCTTCTCAAATCTGTCGTTCGGAATCGACATTAAACTGTAGGTCCCGGTACTCATGGATAAAAATTTACACACACAACATGAGTGCTGCGAGAAGCTAGGCCGTAATCCTGACACAGGGTTGTAAAGGCCAGTTATGTATGTATGTATGTATAAAATAACTTGAGAAATATTGAACAAAGTGTGCAGAGCCTATAGCTGAATTGAAGAAGAAAATTATTTTTTATGGAAACTTTTGAACTGCCCTCGTTATATGCACTGTAAATTACAGCATTAGCAATTTTTGTAAGGAACCAAAGACTGTATCAAGAGATTAACAGGCTTTGTCATAAATACAGAAACAGTTTAAGCTGCTGATGGCATGCTAAAAAACTGGCTCCTAAACAAGGATCTCAAACTTTTTTAGAAGAAATTTCAGGCAAATAATGTTATAAAGTCATATAGTTTATCATAAGACATTAGTGATATATGTCCAGAGTGCCCAAAGGAAAGGGAAACAGTGGAACAGGTCTTTTTCAGTTGCCCACGATATTGATATGTATACAATCTGGTATCTCTAAGTTATATTATTTTAAGAAAATTACATCTTTTAATAAAACATAAATAAAAGATTATTATAAGATCAACCACTGAAGAAGTTGCTTGTGTTTTATTAATGCCCGCCACATTACAGATATTAGAGTCAACGAAGTTCCATAAAGAGACCTACACGATTCCCGATCACCCCCAACAACATTTCTGAGTTAATGTTTATATCGGAGGAAAACTGGAATTATGTTTGTGCATTTGCATAGGAAGTTTTATTACGACAGAGAATGGCGGGGAGGGCAAAATCTGTTCAACGGTAGAGCAGCATTAGCTAAACACAAACCCATGAAGTAGCACTTGGGAGTGATTCCGGGGATATGATTGGTTTGAAGAAAGACGAATGAGGATATGGTTTAGCACGTAGGCGCTTGGCAAGTCTGAGTAAGTCTTGCGGCGAAACGTGCATATTGGTTGCCCAGGCTACCAATATCTTACAAAGATTCTCTAGCCTTAGCTCATATAGCTAAAAATAAAAGTCAATATAGTTTACACACTTAAATAATAGAAGTTCGCAGATTTTCCAAAACTATTGCTTTGATTCCTTAGTATTAAGTCAGTATTTGTCACGCAAAAAGATAATTTGTTCTACGATGTAGCAGGTAGTTAGCTGGAGCTACCTGAGTTCATTACTTAAGTATATACATACATAATTGGCCTTTACCACCCTATGTCAGGAGTACGGCCTAGCTTCTCTTAGTACCCATGTTCGGTGAGTCAATTTTTATCCATGAGTACCAAGACCTACAGTTTAATGTCGACTTCGAACGATAGACTTGGGAAGATTGTTCTTGGAAATCAGTTACTCTCAGAGCTTTTGCCAGAAGTCTGTCTGCTAAGAGGTAGTCGCCGAAAGAAATATTTTTTCATATTTCTTTGCTTCAAGATGTCAGAGCCGGGGCTTGAACCCGAGCTGTTGTTTTATTAAGCCAACACACCAACCACTAGACCCTGGCGACTACAATTAACATTTTTAATTTATTATTACATTCTCAAATTAACTTTATTAAAAAAAATTGAAACCATGACATTGGTAACTATTAGATACAATTTCGAGTGTCGAAAGAAGCTTTCAAGTGCTTCGGTTTCTTGAAACGGTGCAAGAAATATTTCACTTCATCTAACCTAGGATGGAATAAAACTCTCATGTATGTGCCGGTGCTTCAAAGTCTATTTTGATGCTTCTCGACCGTGTACAGGAAAGGGTGAAGGTGCTTATCCAAGATGGTAGAGTATCCAACTCTTATCGATTCGTTGGAGCATCGGCGCTATGTGGCATGCGTTTCTTTGTTTTATCGCTACCACCATAAGAACTTTTGATGAAATAAAGGACCTGATTCCACATAATCGCATATTTTTGCGAACTACTCGTACCTCTCAGAGCACATCCTTTTGTGGTTGATTGTCCAGTTAATCGCACAATGCATTACAGAGAGAATTCGTTCTTTGGCAGCACCGCTAGATTATGGAACAATATTCCAGCGATTGTTTTTCCTGTCAGTTACGATATCGGTAAGTTTTAATCGAATGTTCACAAACACTACTCCCTCCTTCCACCTTTCCATAATATACTTTCCTAGAGGAACACAATGCATTGCTTGAGCAGGGCCCCTGAGTGCCCCTGAGTGCTGGCCTAAATAATAAAAACCACAATTTTCTTTAACTTCGTAAAGCAGTTGGATTCTAGGCAAATGTACTTATACAACATGCAAGCGGATGTTTGCAATAAGAGTGCATTCTTACTACTACAACAACAACAACTACAAACAAGGGTCTATTAGTGTAAAATTGTAAGAGTTTTCAGAACTATTTTTATTCCCATATCAAGTATGGGAGTTTGAAGTAGTTGCTTAGAATTATCCCATTGGTTGGATCAAAAAAAACAACAACAACATCATATTCAATATCATTATGATCCTTTATTCCTCCCCTAATGAAGACTTTACTGTGCGGGCTTTTTGGGGTTGATTGCTGATGGATTGGATTGGATTGGATTGTTTGATATTGAAAAATCAATCAATAGCAACCAATTTCCTTGAAGTCTGCATTCTTAAAGTAGGACCTTTGTTTTATCTGATACTAGTGGGTTAAAATCAGAGGTCGATACTCTATTTGCACTTCCTTTAATATTTCAAGAGACTAGCCTAATGTAGGGGCGCTGGCCTTAATAAAAAAAAAAAATTCCACCATATACATACTTAGCACGTTTTTATAAAAGAGCTTAATGCTTTCACAACGTCTTTTGCGAGGAAATCGTTATCGTCAATGTAAAATTGAAAGTACTATTAAAGAGTTGACTGCAAAATTTAAAGTGTATTCGAAAGCAATTACGCCATATTCACAATGTGCACAACTTTCACCACCACCAATCAGACCAATAATGCTTGCTGTCAGTGTAAAAATTTAAGAACTTTCAAAACTGTTTTTCCCAATATCTGGGGGATTGGTATATTCGTAACTGTTGTTAAGCCTTGTTTACTCTCCAAAATATGAAAAAGAGCGCTCTAAGAAAACTCTAAATTTTAAGCTAAAAGAAGTTTAATTGAAACCGATAGTAATCACGCCAACACTTATAATTTCGAAGGATCATGATCATTTAAGATTACTATTATTAATTAAAACTGAAGGAAAAACGTGAAAAATTGCTCTTGCCTCCACCTGTACTTGGGTATACGTTCTCGTAGTAAACGTTGGGTATATGGACTAGGGTTAACAGCACACTACCACTAATGCTGCTTAGCTTACCTTCCCCTGTAATATTACAGCGATTGTGTTGTGTAAACGATACTTTATTTTGATTTTTATGACATGCCAACAACAATTGATAGAATTCATGTAAATTTTTTAATGAAAACAAAAAAAAAATTAAGTGTTTAGATGCATATTTCAATACAGTAGCACTAATGCGAATGATTTTCCACAACTACAAGTATGTACGATACAAAAATCTAAGGGTAGTAGATAGCTTGACGAACAATACATACGTACATACATATGTACTCTATAGATTACAAAATTACTGAATATTGATGAACAAATTTTCAATATTTATACGCTTTTACAATAGATTTGTATGCAATTTAAATAACTTCACCAAGTAATATACAATGAATACTCGTACTCGTATGCTCTGAGCATGTTAAAATAAAATAATGTGACCCCTTGGCAAAGAATTTTTATTGATTTGACAAATTTTTTCCACTTTGTTAATTCGCCAACTGTTCATTGTGAGCGCGTATTGAAATATTTTCCCTTTCTACACATTATACGCAATACATTCTTCATATGTACTTATGTATACTCGTATTTTTCATTTGCCTTTGCTATGAGCCGGCTAAGCTATTGTTATTTTCTTGCAATTATTTAATGAAATTGTTATGGAGCGCCTAATAGGTATGCTAAAGTAATTTTGTTTTTAATTCAATTTAGGCATTCAAGTGGAAATTATGAGAGTTTGAAGGTGTCAATAAAAATCACTAAAACTATATTTTTTAGCTCCATAATTTAAGCTGATGATGATGATGTCTCTTTCTGCTTTCCTTTGCAAATTAAATTCTACAAAAACAAAAACGCCTCTTGTATATTTACACGCGTATTTTTATTTTAAAGTATGCATAAGGGCGTTTTAATAGATATTTGCATCCGTTGTTAAAGAGCAAAAAACCAAACAAAAGTGTAAAATTTCCATGTGCAAAAATTTATTGGAAAATCATGACAATATGGAAACATAAAATAAATTCCATAGTTAATGGACCAAAAACTTGAAAAAGTACACAAGAATTAAAATAAACGATTTCCTGTAAATATGTTTTAAGAATTTGAATTTATTTTCGAAGAAATTTATGCATTCGATGTGATTTAGAGCATACATGGTGATTTGGTGGTTGGCTGAAAGCTCCTTCCTATGCTTTAAGCAAACGAATGATTCTGCACAATCAAGCAAATTAGTTAAGATAGCATTACCCCTGACCCTTATTTGCTAAAACGAAATAAATTTAAATTGAATACATTATCCGCTTATCGCTAAATGAAATAACATTATAAGCATAAAATTACAGAGATCCTCTTAGTGAAAAGGATTAAAGCATTTCAGCACCTACATGCTACGCATATAGTAGAACAGAAAGCCTACCACCCCTCATATGGTCATACTCCTCAATTTATATGTAAACTATTGAAATTGTACAAACGATGACGATGAAGACGTTTCAAGCGTTAATGATTTACGTTTTCAAGAAATTCTCATACACTTTCTGCATTTCTCTCCCTCGCCCCTACATATACATGCATACTTGAGATACGCGAATAATCTTCAGTTTTCATATCATTGAATGCGTTTTTGGGATTTGTTTGGGTGGCAGAGAGTCGTAGTATGCTGCAGTTTTGTTGATAAACAAATCATTTGTATGCTGCAATGCAATTATTTACATTTAATTGCGTGTTAAGTTGCAATTCAAGCTGATTTCGCAAACGAAATTTACTTGATGAAAACGTGACTAATATTTTATTTATTCGATATATTCTGCCCGCTCCAAGTACGCATATCTATAGTTGGTGTGTGTGTGTGTATCTTTATTAGTTCAGTTAATAATCTGTTTTTGGCAAAAAGATGCGAAACACTAAAGTTTTTAAGTGGGAGTTTGCTTAGAATAAAAAAGGGGAAAACAAATATTTTCCTTTATTAAGACTGATTGCACTCCACGCACAGCCATGAGTGCAAACTTTATTCAGGCGTTAATAAATCTGTAATTTATGAGATTTTTTAGTTTCTCATAAAGCTTAAGTTTTTGAAATTTATGATTGTAATTAAATTAGAGGATTAGGTAAAGGATTTTAATGAAAAGCAATCAAGTTTATTAAATTAAATAACTAAAGCAGAAACTTAACATTTAAAGGTAATGAAATAATTATAAATATGTTCAATAAGAAAAATAAAACTTAATTTTATTATTAAAACACTTATATGGTACTGGTCTAGAAAAATGTGTTATGGAAAGAAGAGAAGTGAGAATACTGAATACATGGACATTTGATTTCAATTTATTAATATCATAACTGACAACAATTTAGTCATTCAACGTGCGTATACGTCCGAAGACACACCACACGCCATCTAGTTGTAGAAGTAGAGGTAAGATAGTATGAGACTTCCCCAGCGCCATCTAAAGCCGGTGCCTTCAAATTTTGTACATGCTGTAGCCAAGCCGCTTAAAAGAAAGCCCTATGAATAATGGATTAGCAATTTTGATTGCATCACTGCGTGGTTAGTAGCTGCCCCCCCCCCTCCTTGTTGAGGAGGTGGCTATCTAGCATATACCACAACCACTACGTGTACTCGCCGTAGGGCAACACCCAAGTCATCAGGCCGATTTACCTCACTCTCCGAATGACAGGGGAGGACAGTCAAACCGGGGGCTCCAAATGCCCGTAGTACCAGATTAGGTAAGTGTCTCTGGTCAGTCCCTGAGAGCGTCAGTAATTTAGCAACCACTCTCTGTCTATAGCGAGCTAAGTAAACTCCATATTCCCCGATAGCACAAGCCTTTGTCCTAAAGGCTGTTCCATAAACAAACCGCACGTCTAAAAAATGAATCCTTTCTTGCATTATAATGCATTGTGCCTTTCAGCCGATATTCAACTACAGAAGGATGGCGTTCTATAGGAGGTGCGAGGAGTATGTAAGAATATTATAAAATTAAGGCTTTTATTTTATCAAAGAACCTTCCATGGTAGTATTCGTAGAACAGTGTGTCGTACGCCAATGTTCCAACGGACATCACAATTAATTCTTTTGCGCTGAACATCGAAAACGTCCACCTCCTCAATCTTAACCTTATCTGTACTAATAAATGATGAAATTGCACCATCACTACCATGCCTATGCATGAGAAAACAATATTGAGCCTTGTGCGCTTTATACTCTACCATGCTATGGCGACAATGCCAGCAGATCATTTATTCATAAATATTATACCATTTACTTATTGACAGAAGATTGAGACAAACTTAATGTTATGCTGGGAAGTTAAATTGCCCCTGAAATTTTCCATTCATATTCGAGAAACCTTTCTGGCTATGCTTTCGAACATAACACACTTACATACATACATAACTGGCCTTTACAACCCTGTGTCAGGATTACGGCCTAGCTTCTCGCAGCACTCATGTTGTGTGTGTCAATTTTTATCCATGAGTACCGGGACCTACAGTTTTAATGTCGACTCCCAACGACAGACTTGAGAAGCTTGTTCATGGCAATTAATTACTCTCAGAGCTTTTGCCAGAAGACTGCTGAGAGGTAGTCGCCGAAAGAAATATTTTCTTTCATATTTCTTTTTTTTTTTTTAAGATGTCGGAGCTGGGTGTCGAACCCAGGGCTCATGTCTTAGTAAGCCAACACACTAACCACTAGACCACGGCGACTCGGAAGCATAATCTAATATCTTCGTATTAGTGTTTTGCAGTCAAGATGGTAGGATACATATGGACTCAGTCGAAATTGCCATGGATGTTCCCATTTAGTCTATTGTGAGAGTAATAATTTGATTATCAGTAGTCGTATGCTTTTTTATTATCTCAACGTGTCTTAAAGTTTTTTTTAATTCATTTTTCGTATTGAGGAAAGGAAAGTAATTACCAAACTGGGTCTATCGGAAATATTTGTATGGCAATAGAAGGGAGCTAATAGACTCCACTAGTAGTCTATGGTAATTGGCGGCTGGAATTAATTACACCAAAAGAAATTATAAAATAAAAATTAAATCTAAACCACAAGCAAAATGAGCAAAGGAACTAAGTCAAGTAGAGATAAAGTATCTGGATTAATAATAAGTAATATAAGTGGAATCAATGTATCTTCCGGTTCATCAGAACCTCATGGTAGATATACATACATATTCGTACTTACCTGGCCATTACAATCCTTTTTCAGAGTTACGGCATAGCTTCTCACATCACCCATATTGTGTGTCCATGAGTATCGGGACCTCTAGCTTAACTTCGACTCCGAATGAAAAACTTTAGAAGCTTGTTCTAGGCAATCAGTTACTTTCAGAGCGTTTGTCAAAAGACTGCTAAGAGCTAGTCACCTAAAGAAATATTTTTTTCAAATTTCTATATTCCAAGATGTCAGAGCTATGGTTTGAATCCGGAGCCCTTATCGAAAAAGCCAACACACTAACCACTAGACTGACGCGTGGTAGACAGAGGATTAAAACTATCAACATTGTGACATGACGCCACATAACATGCCTCTGTATATAACGAGTATTTACCTATTAACAACATGCCTGTATATTTACATATATAATAGCCTACTAACAACATCGTAGTGTAGTATAATTCTCATCGAGTTGATGAAAGTAAATACATAAGAGGTTTAGTTTTATCCAGAGAACAGAGATTTGCTTGACGGTCAATAACCCGATACAGACTCCTTAGTGAACGGACACGTGTCGTAGTTAATTTTATTACCGTAGATTTGCCGAGTGTAATAGCTCCCGAATTCTTCTTACATTCGTACTAACCGTAGCCGGTAACAAGAGCTGCCGAATTTTTCTTGTCGTCATTATTATTTTATTACCATAGAGTTGTGGAATATTAATCCGCTTTAACAAGAAATACGATTTTTTGTATTTTATTTAGAAGTAGTCTTTAGACTTCTAACTGAACAATCACCCGAAGCCTGAAAGCAAATCCGAATCCCGAGAACATCAGTTATTGTAGTTAAGTAGTATAAGGGTTCAGTATAAGGTTACATAAATAAAACTCTGTTCGTTTAATTAACACAAAGTATCCAATTGTGTTTCATTTCGAAAGAAGCAGACTTTCGACTCCGAACCTGGACAACTGGAGCTATACCCCGAATGGAAACATAAGCTGCAATACAACGTGAAACCTATTTGCTCCAAAAATTTGCACAATACTCGTAAAAACAAATTAATTTACATATGAAGTATCTTTGAAGTTTATTTCTTTTCTATTAAAAGTAACTCTTAGGAAATATCCGTACTAAAGCAACATGATGAAAACTTTTCCTTATGCAACACATATGTATGTATGTACAGATTTAAAGATATAAAGAAAAAAATTGTATATGCAACCATATATTGTGTGTGGCAAGTGTGAAATATCTTTCGTTTAAAAGTTAAACTGTTGTCACTTGGTTTTATATATCTTTTGGTGTAATACCCTTCAGATGGTTTTGCTTTATTTGTAAGTTACTGTTACTGTTACAACACACAGCAATTGTGGCAAGAATTAATTTGAATGAAAAGTCCATTATTGTTTCCGTTTTTGTATGCAATGCGTGTATTGTGTCTGTTGGACATTTTGGCAGACATACTGCTGCTGGAAGTGTGCAAGTATAACAAAATTTTGCAGGCGCCAATATGCCACAACTTGTCGGCGATGCTGGTTACCAACAAGATTTATACAATTTTGCACAATTTGGTGAAAAAGAAATAAAAAATTTTTAACTAACAAAGTAGAGTCAATAACACCTCTTATTGGATATTTTCATATTACTGACTTCTATAGCCGGCCTTAAAGCACTGTGCTATTTAACAGCTGAAAGAAGGTCCTTTAAGCGGTTTTAATTATTTCTTTTCTCTCTTTGTCATTTTATTTTTATATATTTTATTTTTTAATTTATTTCAGTTACTCTCAAGAGATTTAATGGTAATGTTGATAAATTTATTTGGTTTTTGTAAAACAAAAAATAATTATTTTTTAGCCTTAAGCTGGCAATGATTTTTAAATAAATTAAAGAAAAAAAAAGGTACAAGAAAATTCTTTGATTTTCACACTTTTAATTTACTGCCTACTACACTGAGGTATTGATGGTGGTGGTCGTTTAGCTTTAAAATTAAATAAATTAATATTTACTCATGTCTAATCCATACTCTGGTCCTTAAACTGGCAAACAAATATTTACAACAGTGACATCATTAGTATGAATAATAAATAAAAAATAAAAAAAATATAGAAAAGAAAAAGATCAAAGGCAAAGCAAAAGACAAAAACGAAATCCAGGACTACAAAAAGACAAAAGGCCAAAATACAAAAATAATAATACAACGTCTGTCTCACCTACAAAAATTTCAATATTTAAAATTGAAATGAAAAGAAACGAAACAATTGGCGGTAAAAATGTAAAATTGAAAATGAAACTGCCAGCATTGCATAACGGAAACAGTGAAGAAAACATAAAAGTGTATAAACCGGAAAACAAATCTTTAATGAAGCATAAATGCCAAAGAAAAATACCCACAATTTTTGTGTTTCTTGTAATTCGTATGCTGGTTTGGTAAAGCCAAACAGTCAAACCAAAGCGAAACCAGTAAAGACTGCCAAGAAATCAACTGCACATAGTAAATGAATGTGAGAAAAAAACGGAAAAAAAACAAATCGTTTGTTGTTTTTGTTGGCTTTTACCAACTTGTTAAACAAACGTCAGAAAAAGTGACAAACTGCTGTAAAACATGCCATGTATCATAACTTTTTCACAAAAGCGCGAATATTTCTCTCAACTTTTTTTTTATTGCAATTGTTTTTTTTTTTTTTTTTTTGTATAAATACATGTGAATGTATGTGTGCAAGGTCCTAAGTGTGAGTGTATTCAGAGCATATTGTGTTATTAATTCTGGTTCAATGCTAAAAGCAACAAAATTTCAATTTACTATTTGCCATTAAGTGAAAATACACTGCAGCGCCGAAATGTATACAATACATTTGTTAGACATATTACTCCATAAGGTATGTTATAGAATGCAAAAAAAAAATAAAATTGTATTAAAAATGATTTGCGTAACCTATTAACTAGAAAACGTATGCATAGATTGTAATAAAACCCAGTAGACTTAATTTAGTAGTCGCCGTGGTCTAGTGGTTAGTGTGTTGGCTTACTAAGACATGAGCCCTAAATTCGACACCCAGCTCCGACATCTTAAAAAAAAAATGAAAAAAAAAATACTTCTTTCGGCAACTACCTCTCAGCAGTGTTCTGGCAAAAGCTACGAGAGTAAGTAATTGCCATGAACAAGCTTTTCAAGTCTGTCGTCCGGAGTCGACATTAAACTGTAGGTCCCGGTACTCATGGATAAAAATTTAGACACACAACATGAGTGCTGCGAGAAGCTAGGCCGTAATTCTGACACAGGGTTGTAAAGGCCAGTTATGTATGTATGTATGTAAACTTAATTTAATAGAATGCATCATGAATTTAGAAACGAAACCAGGAATATCGGGCGACTACTGTATCAATTATGATCTGAGTTTGAACTATTGTTCTATGTTCCACATTTTTGTTAAATTTTAAAAACTATGTAATACATTTAGAAACTACTGCAGAGATTTTGACAGTGAGGTGTTTGCTTTTTATTGAGTGTTTATCCAACAGATGACGCCAATTAAATAAAAATAATTCTAATAATTCTAAAAACTGTTGCATCTGTAGTTTTCTTTTTTAATTTTTATTGGAAATTAAATAAAAACTATAAAATCCTTATTTAAATTTCACTATTATGATATGTTTCGGTGATAATTCTTCAAGTTATGTCGCCTTGTAATATATGCGAAATAAAGAAAAATAAAGTCGGTCATAAGTACGAAAATGTAGTGCCTGATTAGTTGATAATATTCTGATGGATAAAGCAGATTGAACTCTAGCAACCTTACAGACCAACCTCAATTAGAGCGTAAAAGGCAACAGAAATAAACAAAAACATATGAAGGTGAAGTTATTTTATTTCTTCACAGTCTTTGTTCTTCATGAAAAGAACTACAACTTTGCCTCAAAAAGTAAATCAAAATTTCGAACTGTTTGCCAGATATGAGCCTAAGAAAATGATCACTTTTTTGCAAAAATGACAACGTGGCCCCAATTGTTTTAGGGCCCATAAGAAAAATTTCATGACTTTGAGAAAAACTGGGTCTTCTTTTTATGGTCTTTATCACGTAGTTCTGTCGGTATATGTTTATAAAAATGTTTATAAACTAAAGAAATATACAAAAATATTTTAAGTTAGGAAAATAGCAAATGGTTGACATATCCTAGGCAACAGTTTACGTCTACAAGAGATTTTTTTTTAATAAGACCAGTATTCAGGAGTAAACTCCTACTCATACTATGCATTGTATTGGAATTTTTTCTGGAAAGGATAGGATAGAGTTGTCTTAATAAAGTATTTATGAATAAGACAAGTTGATGTACACTCGAAGGACACCATAAATGATCAACAGCAATTGGCCTATCTGTATTTTGATGTTGATTGTGGTGAGGATCTTCGCTAAGTAGGTAGCTGTTCTCTACTACTTAACAGTAGGCGGTGCTTTTCTCCTGATCATGCGTTTTCTGCTGTCAATGCCAGATTTGAATAGAGTGAAATGCCAGGGAGCAGTTTCTTGAGGATGGACTATTTATTTTTTCAAATTAAAATTAAAAAAAACCGCAAAATTGTTATCCTTAATTTTTCTCCTTTGCTGGGATGGTCAATGGAATTATAGAACGCTGTAACTGACAAAACCTTAAATGTTCACTAGAGCCAAAAAACATTCATAAAAGTAGAACAAATACTCTGGTATTTTTCATTTCGCAGACGGCGTAAGTGAATTTATTTTCATCGTAGTAATCTGGGACCGGGACCAATCGATTTTTGTTCTCATAAAAATTATGCACAAAATGTATTTTCGATTATTTGTCAGTTACACCGTTCTTTAATTCTTGCGACGATATTTACTTGTAATACGCACCTGCCTTAAAAACAGTTTTATGACTAAAATCTATGCCGACGAGCCATTAATTTACCGTTATGTGTGCATAAGGCTGTAGGATTTTTAGGCATTTATTTAAATGGCATGGCTGTTCAGAGTTACCAGATAGTTTTTAATTTTTATCCCCGAATTTCCTTCACAATTCCTCAAAACTTTCATTATATCATCCCCGAAAACCCCCACAAAAGTCTGCTTTAATAATGTATTGCTTTATTCGTAGGGTGTCCTAAAACTCAACGTCAATACAAAATGTAATAAAAAATGAATAAAAAACATCTGAACTGAGTCAAATGGTTGAGCAAAAATCGGGTAACTTGAGGTTGTTTTTTACTCCTTTTTTTAGTACAAAACTAACAAGTATTTTACAATTTTATAATCCTGATTAAATGCGCCAACTTTTAATGGCACTTGTTAAGGCTCTTTAATATCTGTTTTAAAGGAGGGCCTTTCAAAATCGACACATTTTGAAAGCTTTAAATTCATAGTTTAACAAATAGTCTTAATTCTAGACTAATAGTCTATTCCACCAGAAACGAATGATCAGGAGTACAGCGCCACCTTCTGGGAAGAAAACAGCTAACCTAATTATTGAAGACGGTCACCACTCACTACCAACATTCACCGATAGATCAGGCAATTGCTGTTGATCATTTAAGGGTGAAGGTATAACACTGGCATTTGAGTGATTAACTGATAGCAACTGGTCTCAGTGATATATAGCGATCAATAAAATTACAAAAAAAAATCTATGTATCTCTCTTCTATCTTCAATATTACAATACAATGCACTGCATTAGTGAAGGTTTATTCCTGAGTATTGGTCTTAAAAAAAATGCGTCATTATTTTTGACTGTGGTTCTAGAAATGTTATTTAGAGTTACGGTTGCAAAGCTTACATGAACAAAAATAGTAAAACTTAACCACAACAAGCGAAAATTCATTACAGTTTGACCAAATTTCTGGGTTTTTCTTAAATGCCCATAACTTTCAAACTACATAGAATAGATTTTTTTTTCTGACTTTTCTCATGATGGCTACAATCAAGCCTGTCACTTCGTATATATAGATATAATTACTCAGTAACAAAAATTTAAAAAATCGTCGATTCGGCTTCGGTTATCAGTAATAAAATCTCTATTCCCCAATATAAATTTTTATTCCCATTGCAGAAAACAAATCCCCGTTTTGGGGATAAATTCCCTGATATGACAACACTGTGGCTGTTTTATGCCTTGGATCCTAGACGAGTGTGATTTTAAAAGAATTATTCCTACACACATACGAGTACATACATACATAATTGGCCATTACAACCCTATGTCAGGTTTACTGCCTAGCTGTGTGTTAATTTTTATCCATGAGTACCGGGACTTACAGTTTAAAGTCGACTCCGAACGATATATTTTAGAAGCTTTTTCATGGCAATCAGTTACTCCCAGAGCTTTTGCCAGAAAAGACTGCTGAGAGGTAGTCGCCGAAAGAAATAATTTTTTCATATTTCCTTATTTTCAAGATGTCAGAGCTGAGATTTGAACCCAATACTATCGTCTTAGTAACCCAACACACTTACCATTAGACCATGGCGAATTATTCTTAAACTCACTGATTTCAACACTTTATTTCTTTCTGTGTAAACATATTACGTATTAAAGAGTACTTATTATTTGTAATAAAAAATCACGGATTTTTTAAAATTAAAAACGCTTATAAAGGCAGAAAAATAATGCTTTTAACGTTATTAATTTCGCAACTTTGATTTCTTTTTTTTTGCGATAAAATTACAAAAAAAAAAAAGGAAAATAAAAAAATGTTTTCAACAAAAGAATGAAAATATTTTTAATACGAATGAAATTTTTTTGTGCGTTTTTATTTTTTTAATGAATGTAATGCAACAGCTCATACATATAAGTGAAAATACATAAATAGTACTTAAATATAAATTGAAAAACCGCACTTTGTAAAAAACAAAAAAAAAAAAAGAAATACTCGCAAATGTAAAGGTATGGCAAAAGTATTGAGAGTGGTGGCATGGCAGGGCCATTTAAGAATAAAGAGCTTATCAATGAATATTAAAATTTTTAAATAAAATTTTAAATTTAAGGGTAATGAAAGTACCATTTGAGAAAATCAAAAGACTTAAAGCTGATCAAAGCAACCACAAAGAAGAATTTCTTTTTAAAAGAAAACTCTAAAGAAGTCTTTTAATTTTAAAGTAATTGGAGACGTTTTTCTATTTTAATATTAATAAGGGTTAATAATTTTAAATTCGTTTGATTTGATTTGATTTCTTTTCATTTCATTTAAACAAATATTGTTTATCATAATCAATCATTATGATACATTATGGATACTCGTTTATGCTAGTATTTTAAACAAAAATTTAAAAAAAAAGAAAAGAAAACTTCTATAGGATTTCAAATGTAAATATGAATTGAAAAAATGAAAGAAAGAAAAATCCCCAGAGTAATTGTATACCATGAGGAGAATTTTATATATTTAAAAACGGCTTTTTTTTGGTTTGGTTTGATTTGGTTCTACACAAATATGAAACCCTTTTTTAAAAAGTTTTTACTCTTGTGTAAGAAATTTTTGCAAATTTTAAATCTCTGGCTAAATAAACACACATGTGGCTTTTGCATAAGGCATGTGTAGATTTTTTTACTGGATTTTCTAACCAAATACAAGTCAATCAATATAATCATGTTTTCCTTTTTCCTTGTTTTCCTTTTTCCTTTTTTTTTTGTATTTTTCTTTCAACTTATGGCAATAGATAATGGGGGTAAAGCGATAGTGACCCATAAATAAACATATTTTTTTCAACACCCTTCTCACAATCAATGTGTTGTATAGGAAAGTTTGTTCCACAAGGAATTTTATTTAATTTTCTTCGTATACATGTTTCTTTAGAGTGTTATGCAGTCGTTAGTGCCTTTAATTTTGATTTTCTTTTAGTTTTATTACTGTGCTCTAGTGTAAGCAATGTTCTCTCTCTCTGTCCTCTTCAGTTGGTATGTGTGCAAATGCTTAAATCAATATTTAGTTTGAGTGTTTTCCTTCCTATCAAAGGCAATCGTGTGTACTGGATAATTGAAAATATCCAATTTTTATATCTTCCATTTCAATTGAATATTTTTTTCTTCTCTTTTAAATTGGTGTCCTTTTTTGAATTTATTTTTTAATCAATAGTATTTTAGACTTAATAATGTAAAAACAAATAAAATCAAAGCATTTTAGTTAATAGTGTTTATATAGATATAAATCTCTAAAAGAGAAAAAAAATATTTTTTATTAAAGCATTGGTAGGAAGGCTGTTTTAAAAGGCTATGCACAATAACTAAACAATTTAAAACTATTGTGTTTCGTCATTAAACTTCTTACAAACATAGATAAGAACTAATTTTTGTTTTCCAACAAATGAATTTGGATTGTTTTTTGCAAGGATATAACGTTCGAAGGAGGAACATTAACTCGACTTCCGCTATGAGAGCTTAATCAGAGTTATTGTGACCCGTAGAGGCTTATAAAAATCAGCAACTATTTAACTTATACTTCTTTTTAAAAAACGAATTGTTATGTAGAAATAAATAATTAAACCAAAGTAACAACACAACTACGGAATCTAAATATAAGTTAAAGAATCTTAAACGGTTCTATTAAAAAAATATATTAAGGCGCACCAACTCGCGCCTTTAATTTAAATGAAACACTTTAATTTAAATTAAAAAATACTTTTAATAATTATATTTTAATTAAATTTATTAACAATAGAACTATTCAATTACAACACAAATATTTCTTAACGTCCGATTTCGATCACACCTTAGCCAAGACTGCTTGTTTCCAGCCAACTTTGTTGGCTTGTTGGATTGGATTATCACGTTGCACCAACATGTGCAGGTATGCAGACGCTGATCATGCAAAATTATTTTCCCATCATTTCTGCAAGAAGGCAATTTGGTAATTGGATCGGAAGCGCGTGTTGAAGTAAAAATATTAAAAGTGCTTAAGTTGCAAAGTAATTTTTTGGCGACAGTATTGCCGCTGGTGTTAACTCCTCCCTCCTTAAATATCTGCGTCCCGCAGATCTACGAATCTATGGTTGGTAGTTGAATGTTTAGCTGTGGGAGATTTAACTTTCTCGTTTGCCGATACCAAAGCCATCCAATGCAAAAGGTCATTGAGGCAATGATCATAACGTTAATTCCAACTGTACCATTGAATCTTTCTCCCAACTGGTTCAATCGGTTTATGTTGCTAAGGCTGACCTCATGGACATATTTGATGTCCAGCAGCATGTCATCATGTGTTATATTTGTTAGTATTGGCGGCAATGCTTGAACCTTAGTGATCGAGCTGCTTGAGTAAGTATGATTCTTTATTACTACCGACTCGTTAGAAAGTTGCAGAAGATAGGTGCCATTCAGAAACTCGGTTTTACCATTTGACTCGATAAAACCTTTGTGGTTTGTCACATAGATAATATTGTCACTCAATAACTCAACAATTTCTTCTTGGGTACGTCTGTATTTACATCTTGCTGATCCGCCTTTAAGAATGCGGTTTAGGCAGTTATTTTCTTCCAATTTGGTTACAGATGTTCTTTTGCAGACTGTCGAATTGCTTATTAGAAGGCATTCGCCTGTGATGCCATAGGTCTCCGCTTCATTGACAAGCACCTTCTCAAACGGCAGATCTATTTGCTTCCCTTCAATAATAGTAGCTCTAGTCAGAAGCAAGTTATAATAGTTTCTTCCAAGTTTGGGTATGGACAGAATGTACAATAGTAATGAACCATTCGTATAAATTGATGGCGTTCCATACTCCACTGCTTCTATTGCATTGCCATAAGGCAACGTTTCCAGCTCGTCAATTACTCTATTGATCTCCGATTGGTCTAACAGATTTGTGTTGACAATACCACTCTTGGCCAGCTGACAAGCTCGAACAATTTCATTTATTTCATCCCTCAAAATAATCACTTCGTTGATGGTACTTTGTTCCATTAAGGCGTAGTCCTTGCCGCTCTTTATACTGTTCACTTTGGTAACAATTTCGTTTATTTTCTTAACCGCTTGGTTCGTTGCCTGCTGAAGCTCTTTATTAATTTTGTATTGTTCGTTGTTATTCGCGATGATGTTGTCCTGAATTTTTAGTATGTTATTCCAGTCCGTTGAATCAGGACTTCCTGCAACCCACTTCCAAGCCGATCCGATCCAATCGATTGATCTCAGCGTTCTTCTTCTCATATTCGTCAATTCGTCAAGGCGTTCTTGTACCTGCGACATGTGGTGCAAAATGAATTCTCTATTTCTGCTTGGTGGAATGTGCGTCCGAATAACAGATGATATGTTTGCAGCCATTTCCCTGTACTCTTCTAAGTTGATGACGTGCACTAATTTGAAGTTTCCATCGACTATCCATCCATTCCCAACCTTCAATGAAACCAGTGATGTTTTGTACTGGTAGATTTGTACACTAATTGCAAAGGAAATCAGGTGGAATCCAATGGAGAGAATAAACTTGAGATGCATGGTTAAAAAAAATGTACTTTCTGAAAATAGTATAAGTTAATTATATATATAAAAATGAGGCGATATCATGGCAATGAAATGTTTAAATGACAAATGGTTAGATTTAAGTTTTCGTATTGCTTAGAAAGTACCCTTCCCCCTCTTTTTTTTTATATATATATTTTTTGTTTTTCTCTTTTTTTTATATTTTTTTTTTTTATTTTTTATTATATTCAAGAAGTATACATTAAGTGAGTGAGATGACAAAGGATCTATAATTATCTATAATACAACGTTTTTCTTTGGACTTTGCCCATTTAAATTCTTTATGTGTTCTTTGTGAATCTTTCTTCCACTTCTTGTCAGCACCGTTACCCTATTATCTTTTTCAACTATTTCTTTTCTATATAACGCTTTGTTTTTTCCCTTAATAGTTTTAATAGCAACATAGATTCTATCACCCTTTCTATATTTTCCAGGGCTTTGCCTTCTCTTATTCATTCTTGCTCTGCGAGCCTCCATACTTTTTTTAAGCAAGTGTCTGAGGTCGGTATTAATCTTCTTCTGTACTGATAGTAGATTTTCATAGTTTGCCCCGATATTTCTATTGAAGAATAGGTCACGAGGTCTTTTCTTTGTTGTCGAATGTATGGTATTATTGTATCTATCAACACAGATTTCAATTAATTCCTTGACTGATAGATTCGGGTATTCGACCCTTAAACACCTATAAATCTCAATTATTGTTGAATGCAGTCTTTCAACCTGCCCGTTCACCTCACTTCTCTGTACCGGTGTACGATATAATTTAATACCCAGTGACTTGATAAAGGTTTCTACTAAAGGGCTCAAGAAGCTGCGTTCATTATCGGTAACTAGAATTCTTGGCACCGTGAAATAATGCAAAATTTTAATTAGTTTTTTCCTCACCTGTACCAACGATCTATCCTTAATACTAAAGAATTTTGCGAATTTTGTAAACTTATCTATGCAGGTAATACATTTCTGTCCCTGAATTTCCATAATGTCCATATGAAGAATTTCACATGGATATTTAGGATCTGGTGTATCTTGGCGATGTATTTGTGGAGGTTTCCTGTCGTACTTGCATCTATTACATACGTCGCAACTGGCAACATATTTCTTTATACTAGCACGCATATGTGGGAAGTAAAATTGCTCTAAAATTTGTTCACCATTTTCTCTGGGATTGCGATGTGCGCTCCTATGCTCGGTTTCAATTATTTCGAATTGACGTTCCTTTGAAGTAATGTCTGTAACTAGCTTCTGCGTAATCCTTACTTTATATTTGGAAAAATGATCGATATAAATTTCCTGTATGACACCAAGAAGACTTTCTGGAGCTTTTACTCCATTAAGAATATTTGGGCGAAGTTTTTCTTTCAATAAAGTTACAAGTTCTTCCTTAGACCAATTTTTTGAAGAAATAAAGTGCCTAGTATATCCACGATGTGGTTCCTCCAGTGCTGTCATGTCCATTCCTACTCCTATTATAATCTGGTTCTTAAATACATTTATAGGTACATCTACATGAGGTATCAAGTCAGAGGCATCTTGTTCTGCACTGTGAACAGTTTCCGCTGATGAAAGGTCATCGTCATCCCGACCTTCTGAAGCAGTTAAAGTTTCATCTGAGTTCACAGTCCTTCCCTCACTCGCTGTATCAGTCGTAGAATGGTATAAATGATTTGAAACGGTTTTTAATCTCGAAAGAGCATCTGCCACGTGGTTTGATTTACCAGGCTTATAAATCAACTCGTGGTTATACTCCTCTATACGTGCCTTCCATCTTTTTAGCTTGGCGTTAAAATTCCTATTTCCTAACGCAAACGTCAGAGGTTGATGATCAGTATAGATCCTAATTTTCTTTGCACCATATAAGTAATTTCGAAGATTGTCTAGAGCCCACACAATAGCCAACATCTCTTTCTCGTTGGTTGCGTAATTCTCTTCAGTTTTGTTGAGCGATCGAGAAATATATGCTATAGGTTTATCCTTGCCGATTTCGCCTTGTGACAAAACGGCACCAAGCGCGGTATTAGAGGCATCCGTTGTCAAATTGAACGGTTTCTCGAAGTCTGGGAAAGCCAGGAGCTCAGCTGTAGTTAACATAGATTTAAGTGTATTAAAAGACTTCAAAGATTCATCATTTAGATCAATTGGTACCTTTTTAGACTGACTAGCTTTTATTTGGGCATGCTCTCCTCTTGTAAGATTTGTAAGGGGCTTTGCCACCTTTGCATAGTCGCGAATAAATCTTCTGTAATAGGAGGTCATTCCCAGGAAACTTTTCAACTCCTTTAAGTTCGTAGGGGGTAACAATTTTTCGATGGACTTTACCTTGGCAGGATCTGGTCTTATTCCTTCAGACCCAACGATATAACCAAGGAATTCTACCTCAGTTTTCATGAAATGTGTTTTATCAAGATTTACCTTTAGATTAGCCTCGCGAAGCCTTGCAAAGATTGTATCTACGTTCTTCAAGTGACTTTCCATATTCTCGCCGATCACGATTACATCGTCAATATACACAAAACAGATTTTTCCTATGTACTCGCGGAGGACATCGTCTATCATTCTCTGAAATATCGCCGGTGCATTCTTTAAGCCAAAAGGCAATCTTAAAAATTCAAATTTACCGTTCGCTGTTGAAAAGGCAGTTTTTGGGATATCTTTTGGTTTCATGGCTATTTGATGAAAACCCGATGTAAGATCTATTGTTGTGAAATACTTTGCTTTCCCTAAACTAGCCAAAGTAGAAGTAATGTCAGGAATTGGGTAAGTGTCTGGAATGGTGACGGCATTTAAACGCTTGAAATCCACTACCATTCGATACTGTTTTCCGCCATCTGGTTTTGGCTTTTTTGGCACGACCCATATGGGTGAATTGTATGGGCTTTTGGATGGCCTTATTACCCCTTCTGAGAGTAATTCCTTTATTTGTCTCTCTACTTCTTCCCTCATACAGACTGGATATGGATAGCTTTTCGTGTATATTGGCTCTTCTGTGCTTGTCCTGATTTCCGCCCGAACATTTGTTGTTGCAAGTTCGCTACCATCGAGTGGTCCAAAAAGTGGCTTGTATTTATTAATAAGACTTTCTATTCTTGTCCTAACCTCTGGCAAATATTCCTCGCCTAATATATAATTTGACTCAGCAGTTATTTTTTCCTTTAGCGGAATCTTAAAACTATTTCTCAAAACTAAAACATTTTCCTTTCTATCGACTAAAGCACCTAACTCCTTAAGTGTGTCATCACCAATAATTCCATCAAATGTCTTCAGTGCTGGCAGGACATAAAATTGGATAGGTTCCTTAATTCCAAAAGATTTAAAAAATGGTCCGACTACTTTTCTGTCTATACACACATCTCCTCCTACTGACCGTACACTTATTGGTCTTTCTAAAATTATGCTACCGTGTGATAAGCGAGGGCTGCAAAAGTTCTTATTGGAGCCCGTGTCGATCAAAAAACATAAGATATCACCAGTAGCAGAAGGATACTCTATATAGGGTAAACTTGAGGGCCTTCCCCCATAAAATTTACCTCACCTACAGTCTCATCCTCACGGTAATCTTCCTCTACTTGATTCCTAGCTGTCTGACCTTCATCAGAAAAAGTTTCTATGTGATAGAGTCTAGGCTGTTTGTAGCCTGCATGTATTTCGGATGCACCCCTTTTCTCAGCCGCCCTAGGGTTGTTTATGTAATTTACCCGTCGAGATTGTATTGTCCTATCAACTTCCATCGGTTCCTGTTTTATGGCCGGATATCGTGGGGGTAACGCTGGCTTATAGTTGGAATATCCATTTGTTCGAAAGTTGTTAGAGTAGTTGTTGTTATGTTGCCAATTTCTAGACCTATAATCCTTATTCTGCCATCCCGATCGCCCAGCGAACAATTTTGGTGGCCTTGAAGGCCCAGGACGATGAGCTGCCTCCGTGGAGATCGAGTCGTGAGGCTTCGTTTTTGCGTAAATTATATCGTTTCGCATCGTTAAGTTTTGCAATTCTAAACAAGCGGAGTATGCCTCAGGGAGCGTTCTTGGTCGCTGTATAATAATCATACGGGAAAGATCCGGCTTTAATCCACGTATAAAGATGTCTAAAGCTCTGTTTCTATAAGTTCCCACTAAGGCCTTGATGGTTTCCTCACTGTAAGATTCCGTCTGTAGTTTATTGATGATAAGCGAAAGTTGGTGATTGATGGTCGAATAAAACTCATCCACTGTTGACGATCCCTGGGAGAGCTGATTGAGCTGATGTTCGAGAGTTTGTATGTCCCGCTTATCAGCGTAGTGGAGCGAAAGTATCCTTTTGATTTCGGCCCAATCACTATTGAACACGTTATAGGATACTAGTGCTGTATCCGCAGCACCAATAATTTTCTGACGAACACTCTGGATAATTGCGCGATAAATTGGCTTATCCCTCACAATTTCAAAATCTCCTAATATAGTCTCGACGGAATTAACCCAGGAAACATACTGGGTTGGATTACCCTCAAATGTCCTTAAATCCCTTACACTGTCAGGAAGACGGCTAATATCTTTCAACTCGGTTTCGGTTCGTGGTCGTTGAAGGGACACTTCCCCTGTGACCACTGGGACTGCCGCGGTAGCCTGCCTACCCTCAAGAAGATCTAACCTAACCAAAACTTCCCCTAATGCATTGTTACCCAGACCTGACTCCAAAGCTCCTATACGTGTTTCCACGGCCCTGAGCTGTTCCATAAACCGATTTATGGCTCCAGTCATAGTAGTTAATGTAGATTTTACCTCCTCCATAATTTTTTATACTTATAAAGCTGACAAGAAGAAAAATGAAAAAAAATTCACTTACCTGAAATATATACCAGGAACACTTTAATGAATGAAAAATAGAAGATCCTTGATCGTTGCACAATTTCACTTCACTTCTTTTTTAACTTTACTTTTTATTTTAATTTTTTAATTTTTCGCATGCGATTGTAGGAGAATATTTTCTTTTTTAATTTTCTTTCTCAATTTTATATTTCCTTATTTCTTATTTCATTTCAGAAATCAATTTTTAATCGAATATACTTTTTTTATTTTTACTTTTGCTTTTCTTTTCAAATTTTTAATCTTATGTTTTTCTTCAATTTTTAATTTTCTTTTTTTTTTATTTTATTTCAGAAATCAATTTTTAATAGCATATATATTTTTTTATTTTAAATTTTGCTTTTCTTTGCAATTTTTAATCTTATTTTTTTCATCAATTTTCAATTTTCTTTTTTATTTTAGAGATCAAAAATAAAATCATATATTCTTTTATATTTCGCCTTTGCTTTTCAATTCTCAAATTTTTATTTCGTTTCAATTTAAAAAAAAATTTTCATATATTTTAACTTTGCTTTTTTTTTATTTTTTATATTTATTTCAATTTCTCTTTTTTAATTAATATTTTTATATATTTATATTTATATTTTTTTTCAACTTTTTTATATGTTTTAACTTTTATTTTTTATTTTTATATTTATTTCAATTTCTCTTTTTTAATTAATATTTTTATATATTTATATTTATATTTTTTTCAACTTTTTTATATGTTTTAACTTTTCTTTTTTTATTTTTATATTTATTTCAATTTCTCTTTTTTAATTAATATTTTTATGTATTTATATTTATTATTTTTTTATTAGTGAGCCTTGGCTAGGATACGCGACGCGACCGTTTAAAACCCTTTTTTTGTTTTGTCCTCACGGAAGCTCCGTATGATTCCGGTTTGGAGATCCACTTTTATAATCGTGGATACCTACTAAGGTACGGGTTACTTCACTTTCGCCTCGATAACCTTCTGTGATGCTTTTTGATTTTAATCACCAGGAATATCGGATTAGCGAAGGAGGGGCAATTTCTATTTATTATTTTATTAAAATATTATAAGTCCTAGAGGGACCCGTAGGTTTCGCAGGACTTTACTTATTAATTTATTTTTATTAAAATATTATAAATCCTAGAGGGACCCGTAGGTTTCGCAGGACTTTACTTATTTATTTTACAAGGACTCCTAAGGGAGGGTCCCTGCTCGGGCGCCAGTTAAAGAATCTTAAACGGTTCTATTAAAAAAATATATTAAGGCGCACCAACTCGCGCCTTTAATTTAAATGAAACACTTTAATTTAAATTAAAAAATACTTTTAATAATTATATTTTAATTAAATTTATTAACAATAGAACTATTCAATTACAACACAAATATTTCTTAACGTCCGATTTCGATCACACCTTAGCCAAGACTGCTTGTTTCCAGCCAACTTTGTTGGCTTGTTGGATTGGATTATCACGTTGCACCAACATGTGCAGGTATGCAGACGCTGATCATGCAAAATTATTTTCCCATCATTTCTGCAAGAAGGCAATTTGGTAATTGGATCGGAAGCGCGTGTTGAAGTAAAAATATTAAAAGTGCTTAAGTTGCAAAGTAATTTTTTGGCGACAGTATTGCCGCTGGTGTTAACTTATATAAAACTGAATGTGTGTTTGTTTATTTGTTTGTTTGTTTGTACCTTATAGGACATCAAACCTCTGGACCAAACTTCCTGAAATTTTCACAGCATTTAACTCGGACTCTGTCATGATTAATAGGGCAATTTTTTTACGAACATGCCCTCTTTTACGCCCACTTTTTTAAAATTATGTTATTGCTCCCATATAGTTTTTAACAGATTTACTTCAAATTGTATACGCATTATACACCAGACGAGGTAGAAATAAACATTTCTTACGCCACGCCCCCTTTCACGCCCCTTTTCATTATAAATGTTGTTTGAAAGTTTTAAACTCTTTGTTTTCTGTACAAATTTGTTCCTTCCAACGGATTTTTTTTTATTTGGTAGTATATTGCTCTTAATACTATTAACTTCGCCATAAAACTATGAACCACGCCCACCTCACTGCCCCCTTTTTGTTTAATTCAGATACTTACTTATACCACTAACAATGTCTGCTATACAAAATCCTTTTTTTTCGTAATATGTATTTACCTAAAGTTTTATACATTTTTTATCTACAGCTAAAGTAGCCATACATTCTTTCCCCAACACCTGTCTGCAAAGTATATAAATACTTTTGATTTTATTATATAACGAGGGGGTAGCGAAGCACACCGGGTTCAGCTAGTATTATATACATATGAGTACAACACTAGGCTGTTGATGTTACCTAGTCAGTATTTTTGGCCAATTTTGGGTCTTTTTTGACTTCTCATGGCGATTAAAATAGTCACTTATGATCTCATTTTTGAGTCGAAAATGAATGTTTTGTCGGGAGAAAATTGTACCCTTGCCGCGACTCCGCTGAATGAATCATTTGTGATTCCCCTGAATGAGTCATTAGTGACTCCGCACACTAAACGATTACAACTCATGTTTGAAACTTTTTGCAATCATTTGAGGATCTATTGCGGTTAATTATTTATTTTAATAATTTTTTCAACTATCTTTTTTTCTGATCTTCAACATAGAGTCCTTACAATAATAAAAATATAGCGGTTTTTGGATTTATATTTTGTTTTAAAATGAATTAAAAAAACAAATTAATAATATTGTAATACCTTAAGTAACGCAACCGCAACACAAGCTCAACTGACGGAATTCTTTTTTTGTTATAGATATACTCTATGTTTGTTATGCGCCTTTTTATTGATGAGACTAGTTGTTGTCAATTTGACCACTCAACGGCCAGTGCTATACCCTCACCATTCAATGATTAACAGCAGTGGTGAGCGTCTTCAGTAGGTTTTAACTGTTATCTTTCCAGAAGATGGCGCTATTCTTTCTGATCATTCGTTTCTGGTGGAATAAACAGGAATTTTAAGGAGCGGTTCCTTGTAGATGAACTTCTTGGAGGGGGGAACCTCTTATATTTTTTAAATTATAATTTAGAAAAACCGCAAATTTTATTTTATAATTTTTGTCCTTGGCTGGGATTGAACCTCGGTCGTTTGAGTTTCTGTGTGAGCGCTCTAACCACTATACCATGACACCCCTATAATAATATAAAATTGTAAAATCGTTGTCTTTCGAAAAATTAATTCTCTTTATAATGAAATGCCGGAAAAAGCAATGAAATACGAAGCCA
The DNA here is from genome assembly GCA_963576795.1 of Metopia argyrocephala. Taxonomy (NCBI): domain Eukaryota; kingdom Metazoa; phylum Arthropoda; class Insecta; order Diptera; family Sarcophagidae; genus Metopia; species Metopia argyrocephala. Next base: position 101,248,451 of record OY756210.1, read on the forward strand.
CTTTTGGCTTTCGAGCCCAAATTTTTCAAGACTGCAATCCGTTTTCGGATTGTTAGCAATTAATAATTAACAATTACTCATTTCTAGTAGTAAAACAAATGTGATCAGATGTGAGCAGCGTAAACTTATTGGCTCTTTGAGCTGTAAGACACTGCAAAAATTTACATACATAACTGGCCTTAACAACCCTGTGTCAGGATTACGGCCTAGCTTCTCGCAGCACTCATGTTGTGTGTGTAAATTTTTTTCCATGAGTACCAGGACCTACAGTTTAATATCGACTCCGAACGACAGACTTGAGAAGCTTGTTCATGGCAGTTAGTTACTCTCAGAGCTTTTGCCAGAAGACTGCTGAGAGGTAGTCGCCGAAAGAAATATCTTTTTCATATTTCTTTTTTTGAAGATTTCGAAGCCTGGAGTCGAACCCAGGGCCCATGTCAACAACACACTAACCCCTAGACCACGGCGACTACACTGCAAAAATTTGAGCGAATTTTATTTCTGACTTTTATATGAATTCAATTTATATTCAATTCAACTGTGGTGTCTGCTCTTTGAGGATTATTTAAATTACTACTACAGAAACGTTAGCGTTACGTCTTTTAGAGGGAGATTTACGGTATTAAGAAATCCTATTTACTACTATGTTTCGCGGACAATCAGGTGGACTTATTTGTCCATAAATCATACACTACTACCCCACAATTGGTGAGCCACTGCCAGGGTTTTTTATTCTTTTAAGTCTTTTGTGGCTACGAAAATAGATTCTATTCTAAAGAGACATCCTGCACCTCTACTTAGGAAGGTGAAAATTTGCAAGATCTTTAGGCAGAATATAATATCAAACACAATTAATCACTCATAATACCATACCGGACCGAGAATCTTGGTCTTTTGGCTATTTGGTTCGGAGTGAGTTCAGCCTAAACTGGTATACGGTTCAAATAGACAGTGGAGTAGGGGTTGGGGTCTATGGACCCAAATGAATCCTGTCAATTCCACTAGGGAAGTCGTTGAGTGTTTTTCAAGCTGAAATGCTGGCCATAATCGCATGTGCTGAGATTAACCCGGATATTGGGCTCAAGAGCAAGGCAATTAATATATTCTCGGATAGTCATTTAGAAACAGGGTGCAGCTTTTCTGGGTACCTGGACACTGTGGTATAAGCGGAAACGAGGAAGCGGATGCATTGGCTAGGAGGGGTTCTGTGACACCTTATATTGGTCCGAAGCCCTGCTGTGCAGCACCGCTTTCTACTATTCTCGATCTGATTGGTAAATGGGAAACTGGCAAATGTTTGTTGGAACATTAGAACGTCCCAGTCGGGTCTCAGACAAGGCTGTAATTTGTCCGCAATTTGTGAGAAAGTCTGATGTTCTAAAGTACAGAAGGCCAGACCTAAAAATCTTAACGGATTTCTTTACTGGTCACTGTAGTATAAGAGCGCATTTGTTGAGAATAATTTCTCAGCCTTCTTTGTTACCCCGTTTCTGCATAATAATATCAAACACAATAAACCTTTAAGAGTTCATAATAGGAAAGATGTTTCCAGAAAAGTGGTTGTACTAGGAAAACATTGCTGGGCTATTTAAAATCATGTCAAGCACGCTGTCATATTTTCTCCGAGTCTGCCAAACTAGCAGAGTCTTTAAGATTGCCGGACTCATGCAGTGTTTTTCAGGCCGAGGTGTTTGCGATCATGCAAGCACTGAGGATACTAAAGGAACGATGCATAGGGGGTGAAGTTAGGGTTTTTTCTGATAGCCAGGCTGCTATCAGAGCCCTGGCTTCGCCCTTGGGTAACTTTTCCCTCGTTCTTCGTTGTTAGAAGGAGCTGGTCTGGGTTCCAGGTCATAGGGATATCCTGGGAAATGAGACGGCAGATGAGCTCGCTAGGTAAGCTTCTGCCGGAGGGAAGTTTGTTACTTCCTACCTGGATGTCCACTGCCCTATGACTACCATTAAGGAAAGGATATCCAAGTTTTTCCTTGGGAAAGCACAGAGCAGGTGGAATTCCAGCTCTACCTGTGCTGTTTCTAGGACACTTTGGCCGCGGTATATCCGGGGTAGGACTCTGGGAATCTTGGGGATTCCTCGACGGTCCTTGCCCAAACTTATAGCAGTTTATACGGGTCCCTGGCTGATCGGTATACACGCAGAGAGGCTGGGCCTTCTTTTTAATCCGCACTGCAGAAATTGCGGGAATTCTTCTGAGAGGGAGACTGTGGAACATTTTCTTTGTGACTGCCCAGGTCTGGCAGTCAGACGTTTGACATTTTTTGGGGTGCCTTTTTTCGACGGCTTGGCGTAATGGGCGAACCTGGGCCCCCTTGATTTACTTCACTTTATAGACAGCTCTTGTTGGCTGTAGTTATTTTCTCTTCTTTTTCTACTTTTAGGTAACTTTAGTTTGGTCCTGCGATGGTATTAAAACGGCGCCTTGTGCTAATTGTAGTTGATCATGGTTTCGGATTAACTGGCCATTTGACCTACCTACCTACCTACGCTGTCATAGCAGAGATATTGCGAAAGAGTTGAAGATTATCTGAAAGTCAAACGTTTCTTATGTAATTGAGCCCAGTCTTGCTTAATCACTGTTACAGTGTTTTCATTAGGCTGGTTTGTGCAGCGAATAGAAGCACTTTCGTAGCTGTTGTAATGATACAACAGATAGAGTCATTGGATAACTTTCCATTTAGTTGACCACTCGTCTTTGACCGCCGTCATATTGTTTTAAGTAGCTAGTTTATGCAGGGCTTAGCGCGATAATAGTATGATACAGCAACTCCCACATAATGAATTTGATAATGAAGTGTGTTTAGACCCTTGTTGGATTCAATATAAGGTCTATTACTTTAATTTTTTTTAAACTGAGTGTTCTTTAAACCTAATGGGACTGCCCTCGGTGTTTAATAACAAATTTGCAATACAATATAATGCCAAAAGAGGCCTTTATACTTTACTACTTCAAATATTAATAATATTTGTTACAACATTTCAAGTATTTATTTACAATTTTGTTAAAAAAAAACAGAGATTTTTTGTTATACTTTTTTTTACAATTTGGATGCTGTAACATTTTACAACATTTTTGTGAACGTGCTTAAGTGTAGCAATTTGTAAAACTGATTGTTTGGCTGCAGGGTTTCATGTTGAAGAGGTTTATTTAACAACGTTTTTTCATTTGTTTTTCATAATAATGGTCATTATTTTGGTTTTAACAGTTACACGACTGATACATGGATTTATTTAACGGTAAGAGGACTTTTATAGTTTTCTTTTAAAGTAAAATAAATGAATTTTAAAGTTGCAGGTCAAGGTAATAAAACATATGGGAATTACGTATTTGAAATCTTTCGGCAACATCAGAAATATCATAATCAGATTATTAGTGTTCTAACAATAAAATAATTCAGGATCTTAAAATAAAACAAATATTATTAAAAATGAAATGCTGAAAAAAATATAAATCCTTGAGGCCATTAAAAGCAACAGCCAGGAGGCAACTTGCCACAAACATGTTGTATTTCTTACATTTAAATTGAATGAAAAGAAAATCCAAAAGTGATATAAAACAAATTTTTATGATTTCTTTTTTGGTAAATCTATACCCCCAACCTTTTATGTTTTTCGTCCTTTTTTTATTTTTCTTTTCTTCTGGTATGGTGGCAAGGTGATGTGATATGCCGGCAACATTGATAATTTAGAGTGTAAGATGGTGGATGGATGGATGGATGGATGGATAAATATGCAAAGCACTGAACATAATTTTAATGTTTATCGTCTTTTATTGTCGTCAAACAAATTATTTTTTATTTGATACCAGGACACAATATAGCTGCAGGATATTGATGCCCTGCTTTTCTATTTATTAATTTGCAAAACTGTGGAAAAAAGAGAAGCCATGAATCCTGGCTAAGATTTGAGAAACATTTCAGCTGCTTCTCATTTTTATTATAATAGTCTTCATAGTCATAATCATGCACTTTTTTTGTATCATCTTCTTTATTTTGGTAAGTAGGTAAGTAATTTGATTAGCTTAGAGGTAGAGTAAAGCAGATAAGAGATAAAATCACAATAAAATCCTTAAGAATTAAGGGGAAAGAGAGAGTCTTTGGCATTGTGCGTACAAAATGTGTTTGATAGAGATCAATAAATGCAAAAATAACAAGAGTCAAAACAATTTAATGCATGAATAAGAAATTAGAAAATATCCTCCAGATATATTTAATTTTTTTTCTTTTATAACAACGAAATGAATAAGAATTTTACTTGAAGGTAATAAGAAATGAAAAAAGAAAATTAAAATCAAATTAATTTCTATTTCAATTAAACCACCATCAATTATTCATATGAAAACCAAAATACGAGTAGAAACTGAAAAATTCCTTTCCAATAAAATTGGTAGCAAATGATGGCTTAAGAAATCTTACAACTTTAAGAATGAATGAATGTTCCCCAACAACAATTTTACTAACATTTTTCCTCCAGTGTAGGTTACCATGTAGACTTTCATCACTGTATTCATTACTCATATTTATTTTATTTATTAATAATTCTTCATTTTAATTCGGGTTCATTTACAATTTTTCCTTTTTTTTTCTTAAGCAATAATAAGCTTTTAATTTGCTTATTTATATTTTATGGTTTTGCAAAAAAAAAAATAAAAATTTTAAAGCATAAAAAAAGGAGAATTAAAATTTGCATATGCAAAAAAAACAAAACAAAGTATACTTTTAGGCAGTTGGGGTGTTTTAATTTATTTGTTTAATAGAAAAACTTTGCCTTTGATGTTATTTTACCTTTTACAAGATTTGTTCACTAAGCGAAAACACAACAACCGGAAAAAAAGGTATTTAAATGAAATATTTATTTTACTTAAAAGATGTCACATATGCCTTGCTCTTCTTAAACATATTAATACTTATACTGATAAAATATAATTTGATTTAAACAAACATTATTAAAAACATTATAAAATATTCATTGTGTTATATTGCTTAGGCAAATGAAGCATTTGAAAAGTACAACTACACTAGCATTTAAATAATATATAAAGAGCATACCTTAGGGATCATTAAATTTTTGCAAAACAAAATCATTTATTAGACAGTTTTATAGTAAATTTTTATTGCTTAAAACCAGAGTAGGAAAATAAACAAAAGGAAACGTTTGATCTCATTTTGTTTTGTTCTTCACAATGGGTAAAACAAAAACAAAACAAAAACAGTGAGAGCGATTGTCCCATTTAGTTTTGTATATTGTTTTTGTTTTAAGCACTACAAATACACTAACTCAAATGTGCGTAGGTACAACAAAAAAAAGAATGAGAAGAAAAAGTAAAGAAGAAGAGAAAAAAGAACAAATTATACGAATTTAACGGAATAACAAAGCAAGAACAAGAGCGAAAAGCGAATTTTTTTGTTTGAGCTCTTTCTCATTTAGAAAGTATTTGTTTTGGTTTTGCTCATGTACAATACGATTAAAAAAAATTTTTAAAGTTTATGACTTTGCGGTAACGTTTGCGAAATGTTTTGTTTGTTTGCCCACTCTGCTTAAAACTTATTAGTATTTAGTAGGGACATACATATATACTGTTGCTAATATGTTGGGCTATAAAACAAAAACTAATGAATCGTTTTGGAAAAAATTTTTTTATATATTTACCCAGTTGGCTCTGTCTTAAAGACATCCTCGTGGATGGATGCACGACACATAACCTATAGTCAGAACAATTTGTCAACGACATGTTGTAAAAATCGTAGACGACTGGCTGAGCGATAATGTCATTGAGGTTGTCGTCAACCGCACATTGTATGAACTATGCAAGCGTGTTGTCATTTTTCTGTTTATCGTCGACAACTTCAAGGAAATAGACCACTGAACATAGTGCACGAACACTTCCGCGATGTTGTCCACAACCGTTAGTGACATGTCTTCAAGCCATTCTTGACGACAATATCATGTACGACTATTGTGCCAACTGTTTATTGATATGTATTGTATACAAAAATCTCAGTTTTATTCAAAATGTCTGCACTTGGCCTTTATACGCGCCTTAAATGGCTTTGGCCGGTCATCAATAGCTGCACGCACCTTATCCATTTGAAAATTGGCTACAACACGAATTAGAGCGGTTTCAAGAGAATCAATGTTATGGTATCTCTTGTGGGAGACCATATTTTCTAAAACCGTCCACAATTTGTAAATCAAAGGATTCAAATCAATGCCGCCAGATGGCCAATCTCTTCAGAGCATGTAAAAGCTGGTAAATTGTTTCGAAGCCAGGTCTGTATCCTTTTAGCCTTATGAGCTGGTGTAGAATCTTGTTGAAAAGTCCAAGGCTGGTTTTGGAACAGGGAATTGTTAAGCGGCTTCACAACTGTTTTCAAAACGATTTCTTGGTAAACTTTGGCCGATGTTTTGATCCTTTGTTCACAAATATGCAAGTCAGTCTCGTAAGAGACACCCCACCAAACCATAACTGCAGTTAAATGATGACTCTCTTCGAACTGTGGAATAAGTTCTGATGCCTCTTTAGATGACCGGGCATAAGCCCTGTAATTTTATTCGTTAAACTTTTCCTGTAGGGTATACTATACAAGTTATCAGCGTAATTCACCAAAAAATGTTAGGTTTCTTCTTTCCTATTTTTTTTAAAGCTGCAGTCAAGAAACGTCCTTTGAAAGCTCCAAGACCGAAGTATTTTTTAATAATACGACTCATGGACTTTTGTGTAATTTTCATCTCACGGTGCATGATTTTCTCTTTCCGGAGAGGATTTCGTTGAATTCTTGCTTTGACGGCTTTGATTACTTGCTGTGTGCGAGTGGTACGTGGGCTGCCCGCCTGGAGGCGGCCTTTATATCTCCAGTCTCCTCGAGCAATTGTATGCACCTGTAGCCGAACGTGCGACTAATGCAGAACGAGCGTAGCGTTTTGAAAATATTGTTACGAAAAATAAATTAAGTAAAAAAATCGCCAAAGATTACAGCTAATGGTATGGTAACATATATATTTATATTGGTGCTGCAAAAATAACTACGAAATCATTTTCACAACAACAACATAAGAGATGTTCTGTCTACAAACTTCTACATGTACTACAGATATACACACGCATATACATACAAAAATAAATTAACATGTTGACACACAAGTATTTTGCGATATGCAGTGTTCTCGAAACTGAAAGAAAAATCTAGACACATTGAAATTTAAGTAAAAGGGAAAAGGTTTATAGAAATAAAACGTTTTTAAAAGGTAAAAACGTAACAATATCTGTTTTTTTCTTTTCACACTTAAAAAGTGCTTCAACCAACATACGGTTTTCTTTATCTGACGCCTTCATGGTTAAAGTTAACACAATTTTAAATTCCCGGAACTGACTAAGGCTGTAGAGTTTACCTTTCAGAAAACATGTGATAATAAAAGGGTATGTTCAGTTTTACTATTCTAGTGGGTACGTTCAAAGTAGTAACAATATTTATGTCCCTACTAAGTATATCTATTCTTATTCGAACACTTTAATTTAATATTTGCTTTAATTTAAACTAAATAAATATGGGCTTGGGATAAAGAATATTTCCCGAAAGAGAGTTCACACCGATTGGCCTTAACATTTCTATATTACTCGTACGTATATTTATTTTAGTCAATGGATATCCTTTTCTTTACTGACACAAAATACACATTAATTATAGAAAACAAAAAATATTTTTCGCCATATATGTTGAAACAGAAAAATAGAATTTAAATTCGAAAAACAAGAATGTATTGCTTTTAAATGTTTTTCTTTGTTTTTATATACTAAATGGGATATAATCAGTGTTGCCACTGATAAAATTTATATTGTGCGAAATCTACCAAAAACAATTTTTATTCAAAAACCATTTAAAAACACATTGTTGAGATGAAAAACAATTTTTATTAACATCTTTACATGTACATATAAATAACCAAAAGTAAAAAATATAACGAAAAGAGTTCAGTTCTTCGAAAATACATATAACAAAAAATACAAATATAACAAAAACAATTCAATTTCTAAACATTAAAATCGAAAATACATTTATAAATACAAGAAATTAAAAAAAAAAACAATTCGATTTTTCAAAACAATCCGAATGGATATGTAAGTATAGAAATTTAAATTTTTGCTGACCACACACAGTGACCATCATTAGCTTTTACAAGCTCTTTACAGAGCATTACATTATTACTTGTATTTATTTCGAGTTTGTTTCTCAATTTGGTTTTGATTAAGGAAAGTGTTTACAATATGCGTACAGCTGCTAAAGAACTATGCTTAAGAGAAAGTAATTTAAAACAAAGTTGTTTAATTCACCAAAACTTTTCTCATTTAAACCGTTTCTAGTTAAACTAACTTTAGCCCAAAATAATTCAATGTTTAATTCCGTTGAAAGATTTGTTTCTCTTAATCGCAACATAATAATATCAGGATCACAGTCTATAAGATTAGAAAATTTTAAAACGAGGGACAATATAAGCAAGTTTTCTTTTGACAATACTTCCTCAGGAGTAATTATTTTTAACAATTTAATATCTTCTCGATTAAAATCAAATCTAGCATTGGTTTGGTTTAGTAATTCAATGTTAAATTGCAAAATCTCATGTTTAACATCAAAAACTTCTTCCTGGTTAAGATTTTTAGTAGTATACATTTCAGCTTTTGTACCGATAAAAAATTTTGAAACTTTAATCAATTAGTATTTTTAAAATCAGTTTCAGTGTTGTGTATTAAATATGTTTTGATAAAATTGCTTAATATGAGCAAAAAGATTTTATGCTTTTTGATTTTATGCTTGAATATAAATACGCCAATCTTGAACTTTCTGACTGAAATTCCTTATGAAGATTTTTTTAGCTTCTGCTAAAATCTACCAAAATCATATTCAGCTTACCATCCTACCAAACGAAAAATTTTCTACCAGTTTTGGTAGAATTCTACCAATAGTGGCAACGCTGGATATAATTCTCATTTAATGTATAACTTTTGGAGTATAAGAGTTTATAGTTCTATTACCATGAGAAACGGTGAACTGATGAATCTCTTGATCAGAGCCTAAATGGTCTTGATTATCCCTATAAGCATAGGATTCCGTATTTAATATTTAATTACAGAAAACATTAAGGTGAGAACGTGCATAAGCATATATGTATATAATACAAGAAATACTACTTTTATCGCATTTGGATGAAAATAATAATCAATAAATCAATAAAATTGATTATATTCATTACACATGGTCTTCAGAGTGTCAATATTAGCCTTAAAAATTTAATTATTAATAGATAGATACATAAATCGCGATAAACGCTGGGGTATGTTAAAAAAGATTTCATTTTTAAAAAATCGAGGACATATATCACCTTTAATAATATTCTGTAAAAATTACACTTTGAACATGGTTCTTTGGCTTTTCAAAGTTGGCAATTTTATAAGTCCTAACCGGGCACTAAATCAATAAAAATGAATGAGAAATGATATTTACGCCAGTCATTTACATTACAGCATGATAATGATTCGAAACATTCGGCTCGCGACGTGAAGTAGTGACTTGTTTATAACACCGCACATGGCTTGCCACATCCTCCGCAGTCCCCAGACCTAAATCCCATCGAACATTTGTGGAAAGAATTGGACCGAAGAATTCGAACAAGGAAGTTATTAAGCAAAGCAAATCTTAAGGCAACGTCGATCGAAGAATGGAATAAAATAGGCGAATATACTACAACAAAATTGGTACATTCCATGCCAAATAGGTTAAAGGCTATTATAAAACAAAATGGAATGCCAACAAAATATTAACTCAAACTTCTGTATGATTTTTAGCCTGCACAAGAATGGCTGTGCCTATAATTTTGTCCTATAGAAAACTGAGTTTATTTAGTACTTTTTGTTATTGTTTTGTTAATGAAACTAATTTGTTTTAGTTTTTTTGTTATTTTGTTAATGTACATATCCTGTAGCCATAATCTGTTAATAACATTATTATTTTAAGTCTGGGAATACGTAAAAATTTTCATTTTATTTGAAAGTACTGCTTGTGCCTATACTTATGTCCATGACTGTATCTGCATTAATAACTCAAAAAACTTATTTTTTGACATTCTTCTCGCAAATGAGAGATATGTAAATATAAATGAAACTTATTTTATCTGGTTCGTGGCTAATTGTTACTCTTCATGTTTTCAAATTTTTGAAAAAAAAGTATACGTAATTTAACATTAACATATTTATGTATTATGAGTTTTATAGAGCATATTTTTAACGCTTAAAACTGTTTCTTTAATGCATATTATAGGCGCTTAAAACTAATTTTATAAAGCATATTTTTGGTTGGCCTAGTAATCATATTTCGGTTATGGTGGTTAATTTTTATTAATTTGTTAATTTGAACATTGGAACCGTAACCCAAAATAACATTTCCAGAACAACAGTCAAAAAAAAAATGACGCAACTGCCTTAAGTTTTCTAGAATTACGACTATTTGTTAAACAGACTTAATAAGCTTGATAAAGGTAGGTCAAATGGCCAGTTGATCCGAAACTTTGATCAACTACAATTAGCACAAGGTGCCGTTTTGATAAAGGCAATCGTTTATTCTCACAGATTTTGCCAGAAAACTGTTAAAAGGTAGTAGCCGAAAGAAATGTTATTTGATATTTTTTTCTTATCAGAGATGGTATTTGAACGGTGTAGTGTCACAGACCAGGGTCTCTGGTGGGAATTGTACCCACAACCCTGGCATTAGCAATATAGCACTCTACCAACTAGACCACTGGAGTACCCTCGGTTTTTTTAATATTATTTATGTAAAGCTAACAGAAATATACAATTTGGTTTGAATTCCTCACAATTAAGTAAAGAAAAATATGTATTTTAAAAATAGACACATTGATTCTATTGTCAAAACTTAAAGAAATTTTTTAAATTACTCTAAATTCTTAAGTATTCAATGAGTTAAATTTCTTAACTAGTAATTGTTAATCGAATCAGTGATAACTGTTTGCTTGTCATAATAAAATAGTTGCGGGGCTCCAAAAGGTTGGTCATGTTTTTTTTGTGGAAAACAGTTTATTAGTTCTACATCCCTTTAGTAAAATATTTATGCGTTCATGGGCTAAAACATAAGAAGTAACTCATGTGACTTCAATAATATCTTTACCGTCGCTGGTTGAGTTTTCATCATCGCTACTGTATTTATTCATGTCCCGACGGCAAAACATACGAGCCCTCGAGAAATTGTTTGAATTAATTTGTTTCAAATAAAAGCTGTAAAAACATTTGTTCAATGTTCAAAACAAACGAAAACTAAAAAAGGCTCGGAAATTAGAAGGGTCTGTTGTATGGAATGCATTAAAAACGATAGTTCTAAAGGATTCTAATTTACGAGCGTCTACTGTATTGTTTTTTAAGAAATTTAACTTTTTTCTTCTGTTTTTTATTTTATGCAATTATATCGGCAATAACAAGTTCGTTTAATGCACAGTAATACACCTGATTAAACTTATTTGCTTGAGTTAAAGCGGTACAATCAGAAATACAATTCGGGCGTCTGAAACCCACCGCCGGCTTTTGTGTATCAGCCGCCGCCGATTGGAGCGGCTCTTATTGGATAATATTGTAGATGCCTGCCTTTACTTAAAATAATAAATTTTTCCCTATTTTGAGCTTTGTGTGCTTTAATAATAGTCGCCGTGGTCTAGTGGTTAGTGTATTGGCTTACTAAGACATGGGTCCTGGGTTCGACTCCAGGCTCTGACATCTTCAAAAAAAGAAATATGATAAAAATATTCCTTTCGGCGACTACCTCTCAGCAGTCTTCTGGCAAAAGCTCTGGGAGTAATTGATTGCCATGAAAAAGCTTCTCAAGTCTGTCGTTCGGAGTCGACATTAAACTGTAGGTCCCGGTATTCATGGATAAAAATTGACACACACAACATGAGTGCTGCGAGAAGCTAGGCCGTAATCCTGACACAGGGTTGTAAAGGCCAGGTATGTATGTATGTATGTGCTTTAATAAAAATTATTTTATTTTAACGATGTGAAAGACTATAGTGTAGCATTGGGAAAATATCCTCTTATTTAATTAAAACTCTGGTAGCGGAAATAGTAAAAATTTTAAAAATTCAAATATATATGGCAACACTCAAAAACCTACTTTGGTTTTAAGTTAAATAATAAATATTCGAATTATTTTATTTAAGTTTTTTTAGCACCTATAATAAAAATATTTCTGGTCTTTACAAAAAATTCCAATACAATACACAGCATTTAGTAGCTCTCAAAAATAAAAAATATTTCAATTAAAATAATCCAAACGAATATTTACAATTTTTTTTTACAAGAGAAGAAAAGAAAAACAGAAAAACAAAAATCTTGTTTTGTTCTTTTTTTCAAGGTCAGCACTCAGGGGAAGTCGCCTACTAATGCAGTACCTTGAGGGGAAGGAGGAATAAAATGATAAAAATAATAATATTATAATTTTTTTTCTTTATTTCCAAAGAATTACCTACGCCGAGGGTGTTCTATTATTTTACTTTGTTGACCTTCTATTTCAAATAAATTTATAGGAACTCAAGCTCAATATAGAGTTTAAATCGAATATTTTATTCCATTTTATGTTCATTTAAATAAATTTACAAAATTATTTATTTATTTATATATAAGTATGTATAAGTATATATATATTTTGCTTGTACTTTATTATGCTCATTAAAAAAAATTAAAATAAAATCTACATTATATAAAATAGATTTATAGACTAAAATAATTTACAAACTACTTTTATAAGTATAAAAAAATTGTATCAAAAATTGTATTACAATATGGATTTATTAGTTAGATGAAACCTAAGAAAATCATACACCCTATGCAGTACATTTAGATTAGATTTAAACTAAATAATTATTAGCAAATTATATTAAAAGTATAAAATCATAATTTATAATTTTATGTATAAAAAATAAGCTTTTATTTATAATACGAGTAATACGCATGATTGAGTATAAAATAGACACTGAGAGAAAAAATGTTTTAGTAAAAGATTTCCATATTTTTTTTGGATTTCGTTAGATCAGAACATACTTTTCTGTTGCAAGTTTGCTTTTTAAATTTTTTAACTTATTTATTAAATATTTATTTATTCATAAAAATTTGTCTATCACATTTGTGCTTTATATAGTTAAAAGCCAAAGATTTAATTTAAATCCTTGTCTCACTTATTATTTAGGACTTTAAAAACGTTTCAATTGCCGACGGCTTTTCTTAGATTTCTTTACAATAGGAGGGCTTTACACAAATTAAATACTTATTTCCTTAGGAAATATATTTATGATTCAAAAAATAGCTATTTTTTGAAGTTGCCTTCATAACATCACAATACTGCTTTGCTTTTAAGGTTTTTAGAGAGCTTTGCCTATGAACGGAAGGAAATGTCAGTTTTTAATTCCATTTGGGTTTAACCTGACCATTAGGTAGTATTTGTATGACAGCAGTAGATGAGGCTTGCGGACCGGAGGCGTGTGTCATATTTTGCTGATAGAAATCTTTTAAGGCTTTGCACATGGCTAAAGCTAAGATTTTCCAAGCTTCTAAGTCATTTTCAGTTATCGTTTCCGGCTGTACAAATTGTGAGCTATAGGAAGTAGTGTTGGCATTTTGACTACTTAAAGCCGGCGGTCCATCTACTTGATCCACTTCTGGTGCTATTTGTAATGGTTGTTGCTGTTGTGGAGCTTCTTCTTCATTTTCGTAGAATGGTATGGCCATGTTTTACAATATTTTTAATTATTTTCCCGTTTAATTTTGTACTTTTACGTAAATATTCGTTAAAATTTTTTTCTAACTTTTCTTGTTTGCTTTACTCTTAAATACACGTCTTTCTCTAACGAATTCTAACGTTAAACTGACTGAAGCTCTGGCCTTATAATTCTATTTATACGGTTTGTTTTGACACTTCACTGTTACCTACTGATGATGAAAATTGTAATTGAAACAATTGTGGCTGTACCGCCAGAAAAAAAAAACCTCGTATTTTTAGTAATACTCTCTCTCTCTCTCTCTATTTAACTCTCTCTCGTCTCACTTCGCTCTCAACCCTAAAAGTTAAAGTAAACGACTCACGTGAAATACACGTTTAGACAAAATTATAATATTCTTCCGCTTACTACTTAGATATATAGTCACTTGTGGCAGTTAAGCTGACTGACTGTCTATTTGACTGACTACCACCACTTAACTAATCTTATCAACAACACAAAATATTATTTGTTTTTGTTGTTTCGTATGGCTACTTGGGTTGACAAAATTGTCAGTAAGTGAGAAATACGAAATGCAATCATCACGTGTCTCAAACTCTCAATTACCTTCTCTCTCTCTGTATCTCTCTTTTTCGCATTATTTTAAATGCTTGCGAGAACCACCAATTCGAATACTAGAATTGAAATTAAATTTCGAAGTTTTCAAAAGGGGAAGTTTTAGAAAATATTTCTCTCTTTCTCCTAAACCCCAATACGAAATTCGAATGAATTCGAAATACTTATCACAGCTTATGCTTCTTCATTTTAAATCGAATTTATTCTCCTTCGTTTTTCAATGAATCACTCTCTCGCTAATAAATAACTTGACATAGGCTTTATGGCAGAGGCAAAAACTCAAATAGACATAAAGAGTCCTTGACCAAATTTTTGTGTTGTTTCTATTCCTTGTTTGGTTACTTGATGTGTGGTTTACCAACAAAAATGTTTAAAACACCAGACTGGCTTTATTTGTTGCTTCATTATCTTTTGTAAAATAAATTTCTTTTAAAACAATTTTAATTAACTTCGTGTTAATTACGGCATATTATTTGTTGATTAACAAATTGATTTATGAATGAAAAGAAAGAAATACTGGTACAGACGAAATAAAATAATCTCAAGGGACTTTTAAGCTAAAAAGCTAAAAAAAAAATTGAATACCACAAAAACGAAAAATGAAGTATAAGTACTCATATGCAAATTTTTTTTTATTTATATAAAGTTATAGAATAGAATAGTATGTGTGGTTAATGCTGCATAAGACATAACAGCAATAGCAACAATGTTATTTATAAATAATATAAACTGACATTTAATTAAGGTATCTTAACTACCAACTGCTAATAAGAGTTTTGCTATTCTATTCTCCCCTTTTTTGGGTTAAGACAACAGTAGAATAAATGAGTCTAATTAATAATGAAACATTTGCCACTTATAATAGAGAATATGTTGCAAACTTAGTAGCTGTGTTGCTTAGTTGCGGTTTGAGTAAATTATTTACTCTTTTATGCAACAAAAAATAAAAATTTTTACTTGGGGGTAATACAGAAAACAAATTTTGTTCTACTTGAAACAACTAAACAACTTGCTTTTGATTATCGTTTGTAAAAAAAAAGTTTTAAAAAATAAGCATATTTTAAGGCGTTTTTATTTATGGCTTTATTTGTTTACTAATTTATAATAATTTATTAAATTATATTCTAATTAATTATACAAATCAGAGTGACAAGGACCATAAGCTCAGTGTAGTATCACAGACCAAGATTTTTGGTAAGAATCGAACTCACAACCCTGAAATACTAGCACCTAAAGGCATTTTTTTTTATAAAAATACAAATTAATTTTTAATATTAAAAACTGTTTCAACATCACTGTTGGAAATATTAAAATTTTGATTTTTTATATGTCCAGCAAAATATTACTTATCATTTATGAATTGCCTGAATTGCCTTTCATAGAGAATTGGGTAGTGGAACATATCAAGTTTGTAAATAAGTTCATCATGCCATATGTAGTCAAAGGTTTTCTCTACGTCCAGGCAGACGATTCTCTTAGTTTTGCATTGAAGTTAATTTTGTCAATTTTGGAAAAAATTAAAATAAATTAAACTGCTCACTGTGGTCTAGTATGTATTGCGTTGGCTTACTAGAAGAAAGTTCCAGCTTTAAACCCTAGCTTTGATATTTTGAAAGAAAGAAATATGAAAAAAATAGTTTTTCTCTCGGCGACCACCATGAATAAGATTCTCAAGTCTGTCGTTCAGATTCGACATAAAACTGCAGGAATCGCTAGGTAAAAATTAAAGCACACTTAATGAGTGAAGTGAGAAGCTAAGCTATAACTGTACCAAAGTGTTGTAAAAACCAATTATGTGTGTATGTTTGAACTTGATTGGATGAGTAGGACATATTTTTAATTAGAGATTGAAGATTTGAACAGTATATATAACACAAATATGCATATAGGGAGAGTATAAACTAATAGTAGATATTAAATTATATTCTAATTGATTATAAAGAGCAAAGTGATAAAGACCATAAGCTCGGTATAGGAATAATAATAGTGTATATATACATAACTGCCATTTACAACCCTGTGTCAGGATTACTACCACATTTTCAAGGTAGTTTAATTGCCAATTGGGCGATAACTCTCTTTGCTTGGTTTTAAACACCGGAAAAAATTTTGCTATTTTAAAGAATTCTATAAAATACCCACTTCCTAAGCATTAATTTAAAATTTTCTTAATAAGACTAACAAAGTTATCAGATATTTTTTTTTATGATTAGATGTATACCATCTGATTTAGGGGTTTTCGAATTTTTTAAAAACTTAACAAAATATTTTATTTAATTGATTGTAATAATTACTTCGGAATCATTAAAATTATTCAGATTCCTACTATTATGTAGTCGCCGTGGTCTAGTGATTAGTGTGTTGCCTTACTAAGACATGAGCCCTGGATTCGACACCCAGCTCTGACATCTTTAAGAAAAAAAATATGAAAAATATTTCTTTCTGCGACTTCAGGCAAAAGCTATTAGAGTAATTAAGTGCCATGAACAAGCTTCTCAAGTCTGTCGTTCGGAGTCGACATTAAACTGTAGGTCCCGGTACTCATGGATAAAAATTTACACATACAACATGAGTGCTGCGAGAAGCTAGGCCGTAATCCTGACACAGGGTTGTAAAGACCAGTTATGTATGTATGTATATTAGATTAAAAAAAACTTAAGAATTTAAGGTCCATTTTGGTCCATTTTATTCTTTATTTGTAGTAATGGCCTGTTATAAAGTCGAAAAATATATAAGTACGATACACCCAGTTTGTCCTTGAAGAGTCTCAGTAAGTTACCTTTATTTCTGTGGTTTCCCTTTGTAAGTTTACCTATCATTCGCGGTAGTTTACTTCAGTATATATTCAGTGTCTGACTTGTTTCCTTTGCAAAAGCAATGGAAAATCAACGATTAACAGCAACTAGAAAAAGTGGAATTTGCAGCTGCTGCAAAACTAGGTGCGATAGCAAATGCACCATATGCAACAAATTTATATGTAAATTGCAACGAACGATCATTTGCTAATCAAGTAGTGAGAAGATTTAATAAAATAAACAACAACGGACCAAAAATGGTTCTAAACCCCAAGATTCGTAATTTTTTATTTTTCTGACTTAAATTGTATTATTTTTGGTTGAAAGTTTTTCAGGAGTAATAAAATATAAAAATACCCCAATAGCAAACGTTTTAAGTTGATATGTTGCACCATTTCCTAGTCTTAACCAAAATGGTCGAAACCTAACAGCAGGGTTAATAAAGAATATGATGAGTAATACGACAGCGTTATTATATGGTATTATCATAAGGCAAAAAGTAGGCAATAAAATATTTTTATTATCAACGGTATAATGAAGAAAGACGATTCTCTTCGTATTCTTAAAGGCAATTTTCCCAATTTTGTAGACCAAAGCTCTCACAAAAAAGATGAAGTTGCTTTTCAGAAGTATGGGGATCCAAAGAATATGCCCAAAATCGTTAAGGAGTGGCTATCCAAACAAAAGTGTCAAACAGTGCATTGGCTAGCGCACAGCCAAGATCTGAATCCTATCGAAAATTTATGGGCTTTGCTGAAGAAATGTCTTGCACGGTACGTTAATGCGCCAACAACACTAAATGAGTTTTGGTCGCGTGTCCAAATGGAGTGGTCAAATATTCCGAAAGAAATTATCGCGAATTTAGTCGAAAGTTATCCAAGGCGCATCAAAAATGTTATTAAAGGAAAAGGGCTTTGGGTAAAATATAGAAAAATTGGAGAAAAGGAAATATTTTTTAAACGTGCAGAAGTGTATACTTTAAATTTTTTTTTATAAATTTACAAATATCTTAGTTTCATCTTTTAATATTACTGAAATTCATATTGTTTTTTCTAGTGTTACTTTGTTAAATAGTTTAACTAAACACCCGAGTTGGAATTATTTAATTTATAATTTGCGTAAGTAAGTATGTATCCAGTTTATATTTGAAAGTGTTTAACTTAATAGTTTTATATAAACACTATTCTGCGTTTAACCAACTTAACTTAATAAAGAACATGATGAATGAATAAATGTAACAGCTTAATTAAAAGGTTAGGCGAAAAGTAGGCAATAAAATATTTTTTTATTATCTCAGCACTAGCTTTTTAGAAAGTGCAAACATGCAAGGTAATATTGACTATGAAAAATGTTGCCTTCATTACAGTTTATTTATATCCAGAAGTACTAATGCAGCAAGAGTTGTAATAACTGACTGATTAAAAAGAATTTATTATTAAACTTAATAAGAGCATTATCAACAGAGTTATCTAGGTTTTAATTAAAATAAAATAATTCATGTTGAAATTTATAATTAAAAGCTAAATATATAGTTTTGTAAATGGTTATTATCATCCTTAAACTATGCCACAGTACTAACAATAGTTTTATGTGAATATTTACCTTATTTTTAATGTAGTTTTTGAACTGCTTGCTTATCAATATTTATTTCTTTCTTCTTGCCATTTTTTGCCTTTTTTGCATTTTCTTTTTTTTATCACTTAACAACACTTTTTACTTAACCTGTAAACAAAGAAAGTAGAAAACATGTTAAAAACATTTGTTTACTTAACAAAAGCACATTCAAAAAAATATCATAAAAATATACTAAGAAAACAAGAAAACAGTAAAATCCTTTTAAAACTAACAATAAACGTTTACGAAACAATTTCATTGTAAATGTTGAGCATAAAGAGGTCCTACTGTTTATTTAACTGTTTTGCTTGACTACTCAAGACGTAAACATTATGCTTATTTAAACGGAAAATGGCAAGAAAAAAAAACAAAAAAATCCAACTTAAAACAAAACTGCTTGCATACTTTTAGGTTCTTAAAATAAATAGAAAATTATTGCATACTGTGAGGATGTTATAAAACAAACACAAATAAAATCTTTAGAAAAACATGCATAAATGCTGTTGTAGTAAGAAAATAAATAAGTTTAAAATCATATGTAACAGAGGAAAGCTGCTTTCCTTAAGAAAACTGGAAAACAATAGAGAGTTTTCTTGCAGTTTAAAATTTTTGTTTCTTTCAATGCACATTTGGTTTGTTATTATTTTCTAATATTAAATTATATAAGGTGTGCGTCACTATAAAGTGTAACACCCATTTTTCTTAATAACTTTTTTCACCTTTAATCAAAATTATTTTTCTTAATCACAATATCTTTGAAAAATGTGTCAGATTTTAAAATGTATCAGTTTGTCAAATTTGACTTGTTAGTTAGTTCACAATGGATAATCAAAGACAAGTGCATACAAAAATTATTCAAATAATTCAAAAAAAACCATATTGGAGTTATACAAAAGTTGCTAGGGAAGTCCACGTGACCAGGCAATGTGTTTCCAGAGTGGTCAAAAAGTTCAACAAAGACCTAAAAATTGAAAGAAAGCCTGGAACAGGTAAAGCAAAACTGGTAACGAACGACGCGAAAGCCAAAAAGGTTGAGAAGCTTTTGCTGGCTCTTCCAAACATTTCTGGTCGCGAAGTGGCCCGGCGCGTGCAAAGTTCGGAAAGTTTTGTGCTCCGAGTTAAAGTTAAAGCTGGCCTTAAAACATTTAAAGTCCAAAAAGTTCCGGATAGAAATGCTAAGAAGAATATTGAAGCAAAAAAAAGAGCAAAACTCCTCAAAAAAGAATTTTTTCAAAAGTTCGAATGTTGTGTAATGGATGATGAAACTTACGTTTTTGCAGACTTTGCGCAGCTTCCTGGCCAAGAGTTTTATGTAGCGGATAGTAGAGGCAATGTTTCTGAAGAGTTCCGAACTAAAAAACTATCAAAATTTCCCAAAAAGTTCCTAGTTTGGCAGGCTATTTGTAGCTGCGGCAACAGAAGTGCATCGTTTGTTACATTGGGATCAATAAACTCAGATATTTATATCAAAGAGTGTCTTCAAAAGAGGTTGCTTCCATTTCTAAGACAGCACAACATATCAACATTCTTCTGGCCAGATTTGGCAACATGTCACTACAGTAAAAGCGCAATAGACTGGTATAATAAAAATAATGTTATTTTTGTTCCAAACGAGGCTAACCCACCAAACTGCCCAGAGCTGCGGCCTATTGAAAGATATTGGGCTCTGGTCAAAAGAGAACTAAAGAAGAGTACATCTGTTCCCAAAACCATTCCTAGTTTTCGATATAAATGGACAGCTGGTACCAAAAAAATCACCGAAAACACTATAACATTGCTTATGGATGGCATAATGAATAAAATAAAAAATTTTATAAAATTAAATTAATTTTTAAATAAAATAATACAGAATATAAATCTGTAATAAAAATGCAAAATAAAACTGTTTTATTTTTAACTCTAGCTTACTCCAGTCAGTTTTTATTTGACTTTTGATGTGTTACAGTTTATAGTGACGCACACCTTATATAGTCGTACCTTATTATCAGCAATTTTGATGGAACAACAATATTCACGCGAATGTTACATAACCCATTAAGAATGACAAGTGAAAAGTAACCTTGTTTAGACTTTTATAACGAAAATACTGCTCAAATATATATTTCAACTAAAAATTCTGTAAACTTCTAGCTCTTAAAGGTTTAATTATTGGGTATATCTGAAAGCTAGTGGGATGAACAAGTAAACTATTCATACTGTTGCAAGTTTATTAAAGCCAAGCAACAATTGTTGCTTTATGGCTGTTGTACGAAATGTACAAACGACTTCAATTGCTTACCCTAAGAAACCAGAGAAAAAAAAGCCAGTGGCTTAAATGCATTGCTGGCAATAATTTTATTATTTTATGAATATATGTACACCTTTTGCCAAGTGTAAGGTTTTCTTTTCTTCATTTTCTTTTTCTTTATAAATTGCATTTATTTTATATGTGGCAAGTATACGTTACGCTTAACAGTTTATTGTATACTCGTGTTGTATGTGTTGCATGGCAAGTGTAGGTACGAAGAAAGTAGCATGTGCATTCTCATACATCTTTATTGTATGTGTTGTCAATATAAAATTTTATTTTGTATACAGGATTTTTATGAATATAGTTTTCTATAAAAGAAAATATGAAGATTTTATTCTTATGACTGAAAATATGAAAGGTTTCCTTTATATTCTTTAATAATATCCAGGATATTATCTTTATTTAAAAATATTAAAAAAGAGAGAATCCTTTAAAATTGATACACAATAAAGCAATGATTTTGTATAAAAGAAAAGTGTTATTTAAAATAACTTCCAGAGTAACTTTTATAATCAGCCCTATTATGGTACGACGTCGACGTACAGTCGGCATTTATCGATTCCTGTTGTTGAGTATTTGGTATTATAAAAGTCGCATGATGCCGCCACGCAGCCAAAATGTGACTTTAATAAATCGCCACGTGTGCTATCGGAGACTCGGCTGGCATCAGTCCAGGGGGCTGTTGTACGGGGGACAACAGTTTGTTCCTGGTGGTGTTGGCCTTGTCTCTGTAAGTGTATGTGGCCGGCATTTTCTGGAGTTCTCAAGGGCTGACCAGAGATGCCTTAATCTGGTACTACAAGCATCAGGAAAGCCCCGGTTTGCTTGTGCTCCCCTGTCATTCGGGGAGTGAGGTAAATCGGCCTGATGGTTTGGATGCGGTCCTTCGGGAAGTACACGTAGTGGCAGTGGTATATGCTGGGTAGTAGTTTAACCTCCTCAACAAAGGGGGGTTGCTGCTATCAAGGAAATGGTAGTGACGAAATTGTTAACCCAATGTCCATGGGCTCTCCTCTAAGCGGTGTGTCTTAGACATTGGAGGGTACCGGCTTTGGGTGGCGTTGATTGGACGCTTAAATTCGACTACCGTCCCGATACGGGCGGCATGTGATATGTCTAAGAACGGTGCCCATGTAAAACTATCTATTCGTGTATCATCTCATCAATTTTCAAAATTTTAGGGTTCATTATCTTTTGGGGTCCATCTTCAAGCCGCTATCCACCATTGAATATGCAGTTGTCCTCTAAGATCCCTAGGGTCCCTATGACAGTCAGTGAGGTCCTCGCGAGGATTGACACGAATCCTTATGGGAGTTCGCATTCAGAGCCAGGTCGAACATTAATTAGGAGTCTTCTCAACTAAACCTGCATCACCAACTACTTAAATGGTGAGGATGGTGGAACGTACTTGAAGCCCTGCCAAGGATTTAACAGTAGGGAGGCGTCTACAAATTTCAACCGGATTTCACTCGGTTTACTCAGGTAACAGAATGCAGCAAACGCCAGCCCAGTCGCGTCAATTCCAGATCATTTCACAAAAGCGTTTCCATTTGTCGTAGCGCTAGTCGTCATCATTGTGATTGTGACACTTAAATGTCCAGGCTTCTATCAGCTCATCACATATTGGTGCCACGGGGTAAAAGCAAATATTTCATCCGCTTTTCCCCTCCACCAATTTCCCGTTTAGTCGCCTCTTACGACAAGCAGGGAACCACTGAATTAGAATTCTAACCCGCTACCCCACGGGGCATGCATACAATCTTGCCTTTAATAATTTTTAAATGATATTAGAAGTAATGCGGAGCAAAATGGCACAAAAAATAAAAACAACTAATTACAAACAAATCGAAAAAATAATTCAGGAACTTGAAAATAACCCCGTTTTGGTAAAGGACTCTCAAGGAAGTTCAAATCTAAACAATTTTAAATAAAGTCAGGGAAAATATTTCAGTCAAATTAAATTCAGTGGCACCTACTGGTGGTGAAATGCCAATAGTTTTTTTTTTTTATATATTGAGACCAATACTCAGGGGTAAACCCCTACGAAATGCTGTGCATTGTTTTGGAATTTTTGTGGAAAGGACAGTATATTATGACAACAGAACATATATTTTGTTTTTCTTATACTATTAAGCGCCTTAGGAATGAGACAAATTGCTGTGAATTGATCATTCAAAGACCAGTGTTATATCTTCACCCTTTAATTGCCTCATCGTTGCATGTTGATTGCGGTGTGTGCCTGCGCTAAGTAGGTTTTTAGCTGTTATCTGCTACTTCCCAATAGATGGCGTTTTTCTACTGATCATTCGTTTTTCATTGTCAAATGTTATGGTGGAATAAAGTTTAATATCAGGGAGCGGTTACTTTGCAGATAGTCTTCTTGGAGGGGGGGAGGGACCTCTTATTTTGTAATTAAAATTTTGAACAAACTGTAAACTAACTTTTTTATTTTTCACCTTTACTGGGATAAGAACCTAGGCCTTTTGAGTTTTTTTGCGAGCTCTTTAACAACAAGGCACCCCCCAGGAAGTACGGCAGGAAGTATGTTTAAAATGGTCTTGAGCAGACATTTTTTAATTTGAAGTTTTATTACTAGATTTGGAGAGTTCAAATGCAAAGTTAAGAAGAAAATAATTCCTAACAGAACAGAAATTAGCGCAATTAATGGCAGGAATTACCGGCAACAACAGCTTTTGCCTTTGGAAGAAGCTGCAGCCGGTTTAAGGCAGTATGAAATTCATAAATTTATTGTAACCGTCACATTAAAACGACACCACTGTGACGCCGGTGCCGAAATGATATTATGCAAGATAGCTGTGTCTGCGTCGACACTAATTACATACGAGTACATACATAGTTGGCCATAACAATCCTGTTTGAAGGTTACGGCCATAATTACTCGCAGCTCCCATGTTTGGTGTGCCAATTTTTATTCATTAATACTGGGACTTACAGTTTAATATCGACTCCGAATGACAGACTTGCGAAGCTTTTTCAGTTACTCTCAGAGTTTTTGCCAGAAGACTGTTAAGAAGTGGTTGACGAAATAATATTTTTTCATATTTCTTTCTTTCAAGATGTCAGAGTTGAGGATTGAACCCGAAATGTCCCGTGTTAGTAGCCAACACGTAAACCAAATCAAATAAAAACTAGTATAGCTCCTGTATTAGCTGAGAGTTTTACCAGAATATTTAAATACACCCAAGTACACACGTACTTACTGCTATATAAAAATATTTTCAATAATTTTGTAAAAAAAAGAAAAGTAAAGGGTGATTTTTTAGCTATTATCCTTTTGGCAACACTGGTTTAAACAGCTGACGCACGTTTCGTGTTTTGTTTCACTGTCAAACATCTTCAGTTGGGTCTATAATTTAACCATGAATCGTTTTACAAACGAACAACGCTTGCAAGTTATTGAATTTTATTATAAAAATGCGTGCTCTGTTAAGAAAGTTCATCGCGCGCTTCTTCCATTTTATGGTCAGTTTAATCGACTCACTGAAGCAACTATTCGGGCTATTGTGGCTAAATTTCGCAACAAATTTACATTGTTGGACATTAAACCACCAACACGCTTACGTAGAGTGCGAAATGTAGAAAATATCGCAGCTGTATCGGCTAGTGTTAATGATAACCATTAATTATGGATTCGTCGCCGTTCGCAGCAATTGGGCCTCTGTTACTCAATGGCTTGGAAAATTTTTCGGAAGGATTTAGGTGTGAAGCCTTTCAAAATACAGCTGGTACAAGAATTGAAGCCGAACGACCTACCGCAACGTAGAATTCTTAGTGAATGGGCTTTTGGAAAGTTGGCCGAAGATCCGGGACCGGCCAATTGGCAGCCTAGATCGTGCGATTTAACGCTTTTAGACTATTTTTTGTGGGGCTATGTTAAAGCTTATGTTTATACAGCCAAGCCCGCTTCAATTGACGCATTGGAAGACAACATTGAAGCATTTATTTGTGAGATACCGGCCGAAATGCTGGAAAGAGTATGTTAAAATTGGAAAAAGCGGATGGACCATAGAAGGCGCCGTCACGGTCCAAATTTTTTTTTCGCTAAGGAGGGGTAAGTCTACCTATCCGCACCATACAGGTGGTCGTCACACCCGCGTGTGGGTCCCACTCTCACTAAATACCCCCCTTATCCACTCTGGACTCTGTGTGCCCACTCCGGAACGACGGTGGTATTACTTCGGAGTGGAAGTCCCTTTAACTCTATGGTCCCTCTTGATTTATCCGCGTCCGGATTGTGCAAACTAAATTCAAATAGTCCATTTAGACATTTCTCCTTGTTCTCTGGTCCAAATCTACTTTCTTAGATTTCAGAACATATTCTGTGAATTGAGCAATACTGTTCCAGTTCTGCTCGTTGCTCAGAATTATCTCACCGAAATATTCGACTGTAAACAACCCTATCTCAGCCACAAGCGTAGCCCTTTCTCTGGCCCACCTCTCACAATGAAAAAAGGTGTGTTCTGCATCGTCAATAACATCATCCTCGTACATGCAGTTTGGCTCTGCTATCTTGTTCATTTGGCAGATAACAGCTGCGTTAAATAATAATTAACCTCACCAAATTTCCTCTCCACCCATTTAGTGATATTTGGTAGGAGTTTTGCCATCCATCTCCAATTTGATTCTTCGTTCTATCTTTGCTGCCACAATTGGAGGGTATGCCTTCTCTGGACTTTTGCAGTTATTCTTTCGCCGTAAACATTCCTTGCCTTCCATATTCTTCTACGCTCGTTGGCCTATAAATCGATGGGTATCATACCACTGATCACCATCACTGCTACTTTAGAAACAGTTCTATAAGCCGATACCACCCTCAATGCAGCTGTTCGTTGTACCGACGATACAACTTTTTCTTTGCATTTAACCTTTAATACGTCCGCCCAAATTTCACTACCGTATAGCAGAATCGAGTTTGTAGTCTCCATCATAAGTCTGCGTCTAGTTTGTACAGGTCCTCCAACATTTGCCATAAGTTTACTAAGTAAACCATATTGTATTTGCGCCCAAAATGTCAGCCTGGGGTCTAATCTAATACCAAGATAATTGACCACTTTCTTCGTCGTTAAGGTGGTGTCGACTATTCGCATTATCTATCTCTAACGGTATATGCTTCCTCGGTAGAAGGATCAGCTCCGTTTTCTCAGTGGCGAGTTGTAGTCCTTTTCTCTCTAGCAACATTTTAGTTCTGATAATCACTTGGTTGAGCTTTCTTCTAGCGTCCTCCTCATTTCGAGCTTCAATTACTGCTGCTACATCATCGGCGTATCCTACAAGGTATGTATCATCTGGCATCTCAACATTTGCAGGAAATAATCTTCAAACGTACTATCGATGCAAATAAAGATTTCATTAATTATTCTGAATTTTATGTGTTCTTTTTTGAAAAACTTTCCCATAGCTCTTAAAAAATCACACTTTATTTGAATTCTATTAGTTTGAGAACTTTTTTTTCTGAATTTATCACCTTTGAAGACTTTAACAAACATGCTCCGTCTCTTACTTCTTCTAGTGTAATCACTTAAAAAGTTTAATTTTTTGTTATAGAAGAGGTGTTGCTCTAAAGTTTTTCACATAAAAAGTAAATCCTTAATTTTAGACAAAAACATACAAAAGAAGGAAATACAAAAGTATACCGAATACCTACCAAACAACAACCCTCCAATAACCAACGATTAACTTTCTTTTTAGAAAAGTTTGTTGACCAGAAACTCAACAGTCACAATGAATAGAAAGAAAAAAAAAAAAAAAACACAAAACGAACTCAATGTATGAATGAATGGCCGGTATGAATTGTTGCTTCTCAGACACCCAAATAACCGAAAAAAAAGATCCATAAAAGTAAACTTGAAGTTTAAAAGTAAGTCTTTAAGTATCAACATAAAATTTTCAGTTTTATGGAGCAGCAACAACAAAAAAACAAGAAAAAAAATTGGAAAAATTTTCATCCATACAATACAGCACATGAAAAAGGATATAGAATTGAGAGAAGATGACCCTTATAAGCTTGTCTTTTTTAAATAACAGTGTGTAGTGTTTAAAAGCATAGCGTGTATGGCAATTTCTTTTTCTATCCAAATTTTATTTTTATTTGCCTGCAATCCACAAATCAAAAAGAAATTATCCTTTTTTTTTGTTAACAAGACCCTTTTATGTACTACACACCACCAGCAGGTCTATGAAGGTGTGGACAATCTTCTAAAGTAAAAAAAAAAAAAACAAAAATATAATTTCTTTTTAATATCAAAACCCGTTTGTTGAAACATGACTTTGAATTGATGGCTTTCGCCATGAAATTCATTGGTGGTGTAAGGAAGACGAGAATATATTGGCCAAAATAAATAAACCAATACAACCATAAATAAACCTTAAATGACGAAGATGAATTGAAAGTATTTAAATATTTAAATTGACAAAAGAATGAAAATATTTCATATGTAGAGACGGTAGAGTGGGTTTAAAGCATTAGATAAGGATTTCTATTCATCTGCAACACTCCAAGAAACTAATTCTTTACAATATTTGTTACATGCTGGTCAATACAAGTACGAGTACGAGTACAATAAAAATTTCTAAAACCAGTTAGAAAAGGAAAACTGAAAGACAAGCACTTAAGGGATCAAATTGTGCCAAAGGAGTTTTCTGTTCTGTTGTATTGTGTAGTTCGAAAAAGCATATTTTTTTGGTCTTATTTTCTTACTTTGGTTTTATGAAAAAAAAAACAAACTAAAAACAGACATTTGACCTAACGAACCATAAATTAACAACAACGTTAGTTTTTTAAGTGTTCCAAACTGGTGTAATGAAGTTGGCAATGGACATCAACATCAACATCAACTCTTTAAGTGTTATGTGTTTTAAATGTGTATTTATTTCTGTCTTGTTACCTGTGGCTATAAAACTTCAATGGCCAATTTTGTATAGATACTCGTATGTGTATGTGTGTGTGTGTGTGTGTGTGTGTGTGGTATTTTACAAGACCTTGTCAATTATTTTGTATAGAGCCAAGTAAAAAGCCAAGTTTTTAAATTTAATTATAAAGTACAAAAGAAGCAAGTGCTTTAAATATTTTGAAAAATTTTAATATCTTAGAAATTAAGTATTTAAAACATTAACCAATCCTGAGAGAGTTGACGAGCAAAGGTTTAATTATAAAAGAAAAATTTACATATTAAATCAATATGAATACGAAAAGTGTTTAAGGAAAATATTAACAAAGGGTGTCCCAAAATAATGGTAGTCGCCGTGGTCTACTGGTTAGTGTGTTGGCTTACTAAGACATGAGCCCTGGATTCGACACCCAGCTCCGACATCTTAAAAAAATAAATATGAAAAAAATATTTCTGGCAAAAGCTCTGAGAGTAATTAACTGCCATGAACAAGCTTCTCAAGTCTGTCGTTCGGAGTCGACATTAAAACTCTAAGTCCCGGTACTCATGGATAAAAATTGACACACACAACATGAGTGCTGTGAGAAGCTAGGCCGTAATCCTGACACAGGGTTGTAAAGGCCAGTTATGTATGTTGTTGTTGTCCCAAAATAATTGCTGTTGGCAACCCTGAAAAAAGGAAGAACTTAACAGCTGAGAGTTTAGAGGGTTTGTAAAAATTGAGCGTTATAGAATACAACAACGTGCTTCCATTATTAAACAACATTTTAAATTAATAATTCTATTTCTTTCAGCGACTACCTCTTAGCAGTCTTTTGGCAAAGGCTCTGAGCGTACCTGATTGCCATTAAAAACTTCTCAAGTCTATCGTTCGGAATCGACTTTAAACTGTAGGTCCCGCTACTCATGAATAAAAACTGACAAACACAACATGGATGCTGAAAGAAGCTAGGATGTAATCTAAAACAGGGTTGTAATTACCAATTATATATGTATGTATATATGCATGTATGTTTTAAAATGTTTCGAGCAAAACATTCCTAAGCTCTGTAGAACTAAGATAGATTTGTATTGTAAATGGTCAAAATTATCATCTTTGGGTATCGGACACCCTACATTCAATGGGTGAGCAACAAATGCATCAACAACGTGTCACAGGTTGATGCGAATCTTTTCTGAAAACACGGTTTGTCAAGCAGCAATTCGACGTGTAGGAGTTTGTGTGCTCTATCCGCCATTTCATATTTTTTATATATCTCGAGTTAATGATGCCACTTTAGGTTTTTGACACCAAAATTTTAAAAATCTGCAAAGATGAAACGAAATGGATCAAAATCCCGCTTGGGTTTCAACGGATGAAGCAGCAAAACATATTTCGTGAAGGCCGTTTCGTTGGTCCTAATCCAAATACAAAGAATTTAAGCACTGCTGACACATTTTTTGTTCTAATGCACCCATCAATTCAATCTATTATTTGTAGGATTTTGCCAAGGCTGAGTGTCAAAAAGTAAAAGCAGTCAGATCGGCAAGACAAAATACGAAGTAGGTTAACTACCTGTATATATTTGTAATTCTTTTAAAAAAGTGCGCTCAAAACAATTTGCAGAAAATATACTTGGGAAGATATTACTGAAAAAGAGCTCAGTGCATATTTTGGCATATTGATAGGAGTGGGAAGCCATAATTTCAACAGTGAAAGACTTGAAACGCTTTGGCAAAAAAAATTATTTTCCGTTGTACAGAGCAACTATGTCGTTAAAACGATTCCCGAATATTTCAAGATTTATTCTATTTGATCAGCGTGAACACGAGAGAGAAAAGATCTCTAACTGACAAAGCTGCACCAATTTCTGAAATTTTTAAAATGCTAAAGGCAAATTTATGCCAAGCGAAAATATAACCGTAGATGAACAGCTATTTCCTTTCAGAGGGCGTTCCATATGTGAACTTGGTATACACCGTCGAAACCTGCCAAATACGGCATAAAATTGTGGTGGGTGTGCAATACAAATTCGTACTATCCGCTTATTGGGCAAATACATATATACTGGCAAATTGGCAAACGTTAGGGAGACAAATCAAGGAGAAAGAGTTGTAAAAGACTTGGTGAAGCAATAAAAAAACACAGGACGGAATGACACCTGTCACAATTTTTTTACAAGTATTTCATTGGCCGATACACTTATAAGTTGAAGAAAAATAAACCATATTTGCCTACAGAGTTCAAGCCCTCCCCCCAAAGAGCGGAACATTCGACCATATTCGGTTATGGGGAGAACAGAACCATTTGTTCCTACATATGTTCCTAAAAAGAACAGGTCGGACCGAGGACATTCAAAAGTAAAAGGTGCTTGCTATCTATACTACCTCGATGAAAATAAAAGAAAACGTGCTGCTCGGAAAATATGCGGCC
This sequence comes from Metopia argyrocephala, assembly GCA_963576795.1. Classification (NCBI taxonomy): domain Eukaryota; kingdom Metazoa; phylum Arthropoda; class Insecta; order Diptera; family Sarcophagidae; genus Metopia; species Metopia argyrocephala. The sequence continues at coordinate 101,278,874 of OY756210.1, forward strand.
ATTGTAAAAAGCCTGTTTGTATTGAAAACAGCAAACGAAGTGCAGTCAATGTGTAAATGTTTGAACACTTTTTTTTTATTATAAATTTTGTAAAAATCTAATAAAATGACATGAATTTGATGCAAAAAACACATTGTAGTAATATATTTACAAATGTAAATAGTGCCATATAACGAAGAAAAAATTACAAAGTCCCAAAAAATAACTGTAAAAAAAAATTATTGGAACATTTTTTTACAACAGCATATAGAAAATAAAAATTTAGCCACTGATTCCATCCCATATCCAAATCGGACCATAATTACACAAGTTATAGCCTATTTAAAATTGTCATATTTACATATGTAAAAAGTGCCAGAGCTACGGTTAATGACTACGAAATCAATTACACCAAACTCAGAAATTTCAGCCTTAACACTTTTCAAGATATAAAGAAATTAATATTTAACTTCCATTGGAAGGTACCACGCCTACTTTCTGATTGACGATTTTCCTTGAGCATGAAGTCGTTCAGACCAAATGTAGAAAATTTAGTTTTAACAGCTCTCAAGATATAAGTTAAGGATAATGTGAAAAAATTTGACATTGAATTTGTATGGGAATATATAGCAAATTCGAAATGACATATCTCCAGAACATAACAATCTATACACTATCCCCAAAGTACCCTGGAATTTTGGTTGAAATCGATTGATCGGTTTGCGCGGTTAGTGGTAACATCAAAATGTACATTAATTTTTAATATATTATATTTTATGTGTTTTTTTTTTTTTTTCTTAACCAAATTTGCGAAGCTCTTAAAAAATTACAAATTGTGCATTATTTTTTATATTGTTTTAAAATTTTGCCGTTGTAATAATTTTATGAATGGGGAACTGCTTTTTGATCTCTAGTGTGTTGTGGTGGATCCTGGGAACAAAAAATTGTGTATATTGTATTTAAGCAATAACAAACACTCCTATGACTTTGAATATATTCGTTACCCACCATTCGAAACACTTTATCTTACCTTAACGATCAGTTAAAATTGAAATCACTAATCAAAGTGAGATGTTTATGGCTGTAATAATCAGCCTATAGTGAATTTTTAAAAACTTTAACTAAACGTCTAGAATTTTCGGCATTTTGCATATTCAAAAGCCATCTGAATCTGTATTTTCTCTTTCATTTCTTTACCACTGTAAGTTATCATATGGACATTCCTTAATATTTATCGAGCTTAGTTATAGTTTGATTGTTAGTTATATAAATAAATAAATATTAATGTGCACTGGAAATTCAATTCCATTTTTTCTTCAAATCACGAAGCAGTCTGCTATAAATGGCTGTTGGTAACTAAAGCCGATAATTCAAATTTAGATAGAGATCAACTGATGGATAAATCTTGACATAACTTGTTCACCTTTATTAGCTTAAAGGCGGTTATTTCAAAAACTCACAATTTAATTGACAAGTCCTCGTATATACGCTCATATTTTATTAAAACAAAATTGTAGAAAAAAAATCAAATGAATTACATTTCATTAAACGTCTCTAGAAGTGCACCTTGTGTTAGTTTGTTTTATTGGATTTATATTAAGACGTTTTTCAAATAAAGGACACACACAAAATATTAGTACCTGCAACAAATTCTATGCTTCTATGCTTCTATGCTTTTTACTTTAATTTAAAAAAAAATTATGATTTTGATAAAAATATTATTGCAGTGCAATATGTTTTCATGTGACATATTATACAACACTAAAAATCTAAATGCTTTCCTGCTACGCAGTTTTACGGGGCTTGTGCCACTGGAAATAATTTTCGTACACTTTTCAGAGATCAGAATAAATTAACGAGAACAAATAATAATACAGTGACAAGTATCAGGAAACACTTGGTATATATTATTATTGAAGAAAATTTATTTGTTGGTTGAGTGTAAAAATCTTATTCGCAATGGGTTTTCAAATATCGAAATAGAAAAAGAATTTTAGCTTCTAAAAGCTTTCAGCTGATACGTTTTGCATTTGGTTTAAATTGCAGATGATTTTGCGAAGACAAGTTTTAAACAAAACATTTCATACAAGAGTCCTGGGAGGGGAACCAACGCAACCCCAATCTTAATGTGGACTTGGGTACTATCCATTAGTTTCTAACCATGCAAAATAGAATTCTTTAACAAGAAATATAATAAAAGAAGTTTTTTTTTTCGGGTGCCACAGTTGTCTAGTAGGTAGTGTGCTAGACTGCTAGTGTGAGGGTTTTGGGTTTCATTTCCACCAGACACTACACTCAGCAAAGGTCTTAGTGACTCGCCTCGAAATAATTAAGTATAATATTAATATTGTATTCTAATTTAAATACAAAAAAGAAGTTTCCTTTTTTAAGAATAAATTTTTCCCTCAACCCAATACGGAAAATATTTCATTATACATTTAAATATCACGTGTAATATATGGTCTTTAGATTTCAATGATTTAACAGCGGCTGCAAATCATCACTGTAATATTTAACGCAACAAATGATGTTTTATTATTAAACACCCAGTGTTTGCCTTGCAATCCTCCTCCACCACATCACAAACTACAAAGATGTGTAGCTCAGAACTCCAAAAAAAAAAAATTTATTTTTTATTTGTTTCTTATAAGACAACTCAATATGGAAAAGTGTTCTACTGCGAGACTACATTTACAAGTTTATGAATATAAATGTATGTGTTAATACTAATACTGCCCCCTCCTCCAAACATTTCTTCTTTAATATGCATATTTAAACACACAAAGAAAAAAAAGGACTTCTAGTAAAGTACTTACGCTTTTTCGTAAGAATTCTAAAACACTGACTTGCTTTATATGCATATGGTAAACGACGTGTAGGCATGTGTGATAAATTATTCTGTGTATTGGGTTTTATTACAGAAATACTTATTTGTGTGTTCCCAAAATAAAATCTTAAACACATTGAAGGCAACCTTACGCGAGAAGGTGTCAATGGAGTTTTTTTTTGGTGTCGAAATTAGAGGGGATGTTGATAGAAACGTTGACAATGATGAGTTATTGAAGTTAAAAGTCATATTTATAAAAATTGTCGTCTATCTTTAGGTTTGTGATATAAAAATGAATATGACAAATGTTAAAAACGTAAAATGAAGCAAAGAAATGGTAAAAAAAGCTGTTTTAAGAAAACAATAAGAAAGAAATTTATATATTTTATAAAGAAAATAGCGTGTTATTTAATTATCGCAGAGGCTAAGATATTAGAAATTGTACAAAAATTGCTACGGCAAAATCTGCCAATTAGTAAAAGATTCCATTTGTTTTAGGCATCTGAACAATATGGCTGGCAAAAGGGCCATGACACTGTACTTTTATTCGGTGCAGCACCGTTTAATAACATTCTAAAACACAGCATATATTCATACATAATAGGCCATTACAACCCTGTTTTAGGGTTACGGCCTAGCACCTCCCAGCACCCATGCTGTGTATATTACTTGTTGTCCATGAGTACTGGGACCTACAGTTTAAAGTCGATTCTGAACGACAGACTTGAGAAGCTTGTTCATGGCAATCCGTTAGTCTCAGAGTTTTTGCCAGAAGGCTGCTAAAAGGTAATCGCCGAAAGAAATATTTTGATTTTCATATTTTTTTTTAAGATGTCAGAACTGGGGTTTGAACCCGGAACTCTGGCCTTAGTAAGCCAATACACTAGCCATAACAAGATTAAGGAAATCGGCAAATATTTAAAACTCTACTATGCTCAAAGGGAGCTTAAAAGCAATAAAACTCCTGACGGATTTTCTAATAGAGAGAACGCATTTACAGAGTATGACGAACAAAATCGTAAATGTTTGAAAATCGTTCTTACAAGCATCAGAAACTGCATAACAAAAATTATGCGAAGTAGGAATTCTTGTTAGATATACTGGGATCTACATAACACAACATGGGTTTTAATGAGGGACATATAGACCAGTAGGCTTTTATATCTGTTAGCTGCTGCTTTGGGAAATCAATAGGAATTTTATATGGGCAGTAGAGCAAAGGTATTTGATGTAAATAAAATAATTAGACTAAACTAATAAGACTAGGTTGCAGAGTAGTGCTCTACAGTGCGCTGACGATCTTACTATCCGAGAGTCTTCGAACCTTATACGAAGAATTAGGTGCCTACAAGCAAAGGGCCAAGTGTTATTCGGGCTGAGATGCAGAAAAATTCAGCATAAGCTTGAATAAGCCTACAGAGAGGTCTCAGAAGTGCGCATATTGCTATATTTTCTGATTATCAGGCCGCGCTGAGGACACCATTTTTATACACTTCTGATAAAAAAGTACTCTGACAATCTACAGGAATTTGGTGCATTTAACTTGGTTGTGCCTCACTGGGTCCGGGACTTAATAGATCCAGAACATCACTGTGAGATTAAATGGGCTGAAATCAACTCGCGGACATTGGGCAAGCATTCCGGGAAGGCGCTAGGCCAAAATGTGGGTAAAACATATCTCGCATAGAGAAGGTCATAATAGACTAGGGAGGTAGAGTATTAGTGGAATATTGGATTTCTTATCGAGCCAAAACTAACTAAGATATCATCTCACCCATGCGTCGTCTGGGTGAGACTGAATACATCCCCTTTCTTAAAAAAGAAGAGACCACAGACAACACTCTGTGATGTAGGTTACAGATCCTTACTTCTATCGCCAATCTACTTGTTTTCGTTCAAGATGCGGAAAAGTTATTTGTTATTTGAACATGACGTTCGACCTGTTCACTTATATATGGGGAATAATTGAGCCGTGATCTTGTGGTAAGTGTGTTGTCTTACTAAGGCGAGAGCTCCAGTTTAATCCCCGGCTCTGACATATTGAAGCAAAGATATATGAAAAACTATTTCTTTCGGCGACTCAGCAAACTTCTGGCAAAAACTCTGAGAGTAAAACTGGCTGTCATGAACAAGCTCCTCAAGTCTGTCATTCGGATTCAACATTAAACTGTAGGTAACATGGGTGTTGCGAGGAGCTAAGCGGTAATCCTGACACAGCATTGTAAAGGCCAATTATGTGTGTATGTAATTGAGCCGGTGAACCTTTTTGGTTATCTGCTTGTCTTCTGTCTAACCGTTTAGTACTGATAATTGAGCAGTGGTGATCATATGGATAATCATTCGTGTATAGAATAGGACACAAAGGATAGTTTCCCTTGGGGACACAATAATCAAAAATAATAATCTGTACAAATTGAAACAAAAGACTTCACTTTACTATTTCATTATAATTCTACCCTAAAATTGTTATTAAATTTGGATCATTTCCATTTTATGACAACCATATCGTCGTGCGGGAGTTTATGTGCTCTATCCGCCATTTTATATTTCTCGAGTTAATGATGCCACTTTAAGTTTTTAACACCAAAATTTCTAAAATCTGCAATCCGTTTTTGACTATTTATCTTCGAAACTGGACGAGATAACCGAAAACAAATTGCAAACTTGAAAAATTTGGGGTCGAAAACCTGAAGTGGCATCAATAGCTCGAGATATATAAAAAATATGAAATGGCGTATAGAGCACTTAAACTCCCGCACGACGATATGTTAAATTTATTTGTGTTTCACCCAAAATAAAACTATTGAATATTGATTTTTTAATTAATTTGCTAATACTAGGTAAGCTTTGCCTTTTGCTAGGCTGTTTTCAATCGTTATTAGGCTAGATTTATTCATCCAACTGAGTTTAAATTATCTTTTTTTAGACGTGTAGGTGATGAAGCTACTGTTCAAGAAACCCCCCCCCCCCCCCGGGAGTACAGTAAATGGCTTCTGGTGATTTGCGTCACACCAGGGGTCTGTACTCAATGGGGAATATGGAGTTCAACTAGCTCTGGGTGGCCTGGCCCTCGCTATAGGCAAAAAGGTTGTTAATTTTTTACTGACCATCTCAGGGACTGACCAGAGAAACCTACTCTAATCTGGTACTACGGGCATCAGGAGGCCCCCGGTTATGCCTGTGCTCCCCTGTCATTCGGCGAGTGAGGCAAATCGGCCTGATGGTTTGGGTGCGGCCCTTCGGGGAGTACTCGTAGAGGTTGTGGTACTGCTAGATAGAAACCCCTCAACAAGACGTGTATTACTACTCAGCCAGTGATGGTACTAAATTGCTAATTCGATGTCCATGGGACTTCTTCTGGACAAATTCGTATGAAAACGGGGTACGTAAGCAATACCATTTATTTTGTATTCATTAACATAAGAATTAGTTAAATGAATTGACGAGTTTTTAAATATTCTAACATTCCTTGAACATTTGCATTTACATGTGGTTGTGAACTAGGTTGAGAGCTATTCATGGTGTTTGGTAAACCAACATTTCCTCCACCCTGTCCGAAGTTAGAGGGTACCGTCTTCGAATGGCGCTATCCAAACGCGGCGTATTTGACCACCAACCTTTACAACTGGGTGGAGTGTGGTGAGTCTCATGACAGGTTCGCACGATAAACCCAATCTAGTTGTTTAAGAAATCATTTTAAATATTATTTAAAAAAAATATATAACGCCTAAAAGTATGCCAATTTTCTACAATATGTTCTTTACAAACAATAATAAAAAGTAGTTAAAATAAAATTTCAAAGTAAAACTGTAACTGACATTGAAGAAAAAGTTTGGTTTTTCTAATTTCATTTCTATTGTTTTCTATTACACTGCCTTATCCTATTGTATTCTATTTTCATATTAAAATTTTTAAATAATTTTTTATTTTGTATTTTAGAATATTTGGAAAACATTTTAAATATTTTATTGTCCTTCATCAAATTACACTTCAACTTCCCATAAATATATAATTAATAACAATAATGGAGTCTCTCAACTTAATTTGTTATGAATTGCCAAAATATTGGTAAAATGAAATCCAGTAACTCTCCACTAAATGAAATGAAATTCAATATCAATGAAACAAACATATGCCAGAGATAAATTGAATGGTCAGAACATATATTCATGGTGTTTTACACATTTCTCTGCACCAGAAATAATGACCCAAACCCTAAAGAAAAACAAGGTTAAATGCTGAAATTTTAGTATTCGTGGAGCGCGTAAAAACATGACAACAACTGAGTTTAAAGAATAGAAACGACAAGACAGAAAAAAAAGAGTTCAATTTGTTTTGCGTAGCAAACAATTGTGTTGTCAGGCCGTGTCCTTCTTTTGTTGGCTATAAATAAATAAATCCAAGAAAAAAAGGAAAAAATTAAAAAATTTTTTTGGGTTTTTGTCTAATGGAACTCATGCGTGGTTTCAATTTCACTGAATTAAATATCAACAAATTTTACATAAAAATCTATGAAAGCTCTTTACATCGAAAGCAATATTGGTCCCACTAACTGACTGAATGACTTTGATTTCGAGTTTCGATTTTTGTTTTCATTTTTTCTATTTCATTCCACTATTTACCTTTACACGCTTAAAGCAAAGTCCAGGCGGTCATTAAAAGGACACGTGTTGTCTAAGCACGTGTCTTTCTATTATTTTAGCAAAAACGTAAAAGGATTCGTTTTTCATTTGACTACTTTTCATCAGCGAACACAAAAACCAAAAACAACAATCATATAAATTTCTTTCTATTTATAAATAAATATTTATAAAAGCGCGTAAGTCACAAAAAAAAAAGAAAAAAGTTATAAAAAAATAAAAAGAATTATTTGACGAAAATTGGTTTGTAATTGTTTTTCAAGCTCATTATAAGAGTGTTTGTTTTTATATTTATTTGATGTCCTTACAAGTATGTTCAGCCAACATGTAAAAACCTTAGTTTGTAACTGCCTTCGTTCAATGAAAACCACCGCTACCGCTTTTTTGAAAACAAAGTGTCCTTTTGTTGTAGGCATTAGTTGTATAAGTAGTAGTGGCAGTAGTATTGAAATGAATATTTCTTCTTTTTGTTTTGTTTGATTTAAAAATGCGTGTTACACTCTCTTAAATAAATATAATAAAAATAAATAGTAATTTTTTTTTTATTTCTTTGTCTATATTATTTCAAGAAGGATTGTGATTTTTATTTTTCCCTTCTTTATGATTTATTTTATTGTTAATTTTCAAAACAAACACTTGTACAAGTACGAGTGTATTATATTAAACGTGTCCTTTGTGGCAACAAACACTTACATTTCATTCCCGTGAAACAAACAATGTGGTGTAGTATGTTAATTTGTTATTAATTGTTAAATTATAAGGGATCCTAAACAAACAATTCAAACTACTCAGAAATAAATTTAAGAAAGAACGAAAAAAAACACTCTAAGGATGTGTAAAATTGTGAATAAATATTGAAAATGAAAAGCACTCTAACAATAGCTCCTTTCCCTTGAGGGAAAATTGAATTTTCTTTAGTTTTAAAAGAAAGTTGAAACTTTTCCACAAGAAATCAGTACCTAGAATTGTTAATGCACGTGGCACTTGAATTAGAAAGATAATTGAAAGTTGTTATTGTCATTAAAGGGCATAAAGCTTAAAGCCACGAGAATAACCGAGCCTTGGATAACAGAACAATTTTATTGTATAGTGAGCGCATCGTCTAGAGTTTTAAAAGAGCTTTTTGTACATATTTTTTACGAGACTTGGGGGATGACCCCTACTCATGCAATGCATTTCACTACTGTTAGAAAAATATATTATGAGAAGGAGGAAAGGTGTAGTAGTGTTTTTTTTTTCATAAAGACCTATACGCAGAGGTAAACCCCTACTTATGGAGTGCAGTGTATTCGAATTTGAAATTATAGATAGATGTGTTAATAGGTGGTGCGTGGTATAGTGGTTAGAGTGCTCGCACAAAAACTCAAAAGACCCATGTTCAAATCCCAGAAGAGCTGGTAAATGAAAAAGTTAGTTTGCGGTTTTTTCAAAATTATAGTTTAAAAATAAGAGGTTCCCCCCTCCAAGAAACCGCTTCCCACCATTCCACTCTATTCCACCTTAACCAGTGTCAACGTAAAAACAAATGATCAGGAAAAAAAAAAGCGCCACCTATTGGGAAGTAGCAGATAACAGCTAAACTTACTTAGCGAAGACAAACACCACACACAATTCTCATGCAACGATGAGACAATGGTTGTTGATTCAAAGGTGAAGGTATAACACTGGCCTTTGAGTGATCGATTTACAGCAATTTGTCTCATTGCTAAGGCGCTTAATAGTAATATAATAATTAATAATAATATATGTACTGTCCTTTCCAAAGAATTCCAATACAGTGCGCAGTATCTGTAGGGGTATTGGTCTCAATAAAAAAAATTTGCTTTTTTTCTCATTAAATTCGAAGCAAAAATATCATTTCGAATGCCCAAAAAGTTAAACATTTATTCACTGAAATATATATGAAAATATATCGCTGTTTTTTCAATATTTTATAGCATTATTTATGTTTTTTTGGGTAACCCAAAGATCTAGTGTTAGTAGTAGTGGGCTAAACTACTAGCGCAAGAGTTTAAGTTCGATTCCCACCAAACACCCTGGTCTATAACACTATACCTAGCAAAGGTATTAGACACTCGTCTATTGTATTGCATATTAAAGAAAACTATAATGTTTTAAAAAAATGTTTAATGAAAAACGACAGTTGTGACATCAAATGGTACAATACCGCTACTTTCTGGCACTTTGTTATCAAACTCTTTAGCATCAGATTTATCAGAGAAGCCATATTGATTCCATTGTTCAGCTTCATTTAGATTAATGAAATGGTTTCGCATAACTTCCAACAAAAGTTTTGTATAAATGTTGAGAAGTTCTGATGCAAGTGTTAACCACTGAACCAATTGTGCAAGTGACAAATTGTCTTCGCTGTCTTATTGGTCAAAGTCCCGGTCTAATAGTTTTTACTTAAAATTTTTATCACTGTTTGTGGTAGTTCATCTTAAACAAAATTATTGTCTCGTATTGAGTGATATTTCAAAAGCATATCCACTTCACTGTCATGAATGTGAATTGATTTACTGAATTTAGCAATCAGGTGACTACTTCTACTGGTCTCGGAAAATATGTTATTGCAAGGGGAAAAGAGACAGTAGTATTTTTGAACATTTTAGTTATCCAAATAATAATCAAATCGCCTATTGTTGCGGATTATGTTATGGAGGAACTATTAAAAACATGTTTGGACGATTTGGAAGAAAAACCTAAATTAGTAATAAAGTATGTAGACGACCTTTTTGTAATCGCTAAAACAAGTGCAATAGATGGAATCCTGACTAAACTAAATACTTTTAATAAAAATATAAAATTAACCATGGAGGACGAGATTGATGGAAAATTGCCCTACCTTGATGGGCTGGTTATAAGAAACAAGGGAATACTAAAAATTGATTGGTATCAAAAGCCAACAGCATTCGGCAGACTCATAAATTTTAATTCAAGCCAGCCTAAATATATGATTATGAATACTGCCATGAACTTTATTGAACGGGTGCTTTCTATCAGCGATGAAATATTCCATGTACAAAATATTCATAAAGTGATAGAAATTTTAAAGAAAAATGACTTCCCTAAAAATACCATTGACAGACATATAGCTAAATTTAGAGGTAATAAAGGACGACTGGAAGAACAGGAGAAAACTGAAAAAGTGTATAAATCTGTGATATAGGTTCCTGGATTTTCAGAAAGATTGAAGAATTCGAATATTTTGGACAAGAATAGATTTAAAATTGCTCAAGCATCAAATAATACTATCAGACGACTATTTACCGACACTAAATCAAAACTGGAGAAAATGGATAAATATAACGTAATATACAGAATAAATTGTCTGGGAGATGGTAAAACCAAATGAAATCGAATGTATGTCGGTACAACGAAATATAAACTAAGAACCAGAATAGCAGGACATAAATCGGATTTTAAAAATAGAGACAAATTAAATACACAAAAAACAGCACTTGCGAACCACTGTGCAGATAATAATCATACACCAGATTTGGAAAAGGTGCAAATATTACAAAGAGAAAATACATATAAAAAACGGTTTACTTTAGAGATGTTACATATAATAAATACTCCAAAGGAGAGGAGAATGAACTACAAAACGGACACCGAAAATTGTGCTCAGTTATAGATATATAATAAACAGGGGAAATATTAGCAATACTTAGTATAACATGTAATGTGATAACGTCGGTGCAGTGATACCCATATACATTAATTTTAATTTTGTTGTTTTTATATAATTTTTGTAAGTTCTTTTTTGGTTTATATTTTTATCCTATGGGAATTGTTGTTTTATTTTTATTACTGATGTTTTGAGTTTGTTTACATTTTGTAAATTGTTATATGATCGGTATTTTTATAATTGAACAGTGGTTTCAGTGTATTTTTATCTGTTTATATTTATTATTATATTTTTAGAAATCCTGAAGATGATATCCGAAGGATATCGAAATATTGATTATTAAATTGAAAATAAACTTGACCTTGAGCTTGAAAAAAGTATTTGATTATTATTTGGATAATTTGGAAACAGGTCGAACAATTATATAATTTTTCTGAATTGATTCATTTTAGTTATCGTTATTCCGAATTAATTATTAAACGAATCCTGCTGTTAAAGAATGAATTCTCTATTAATTATGCGATTAACTCGCAATAAACTAAAAAAGGATGCACTCTATGAGTGGTATAAATACAACGCAAGGATATGTGATTATTAGAAATTAATATTTTAAATTCATCAAAGCATCTCCAATAGTAATATCATGACATGACAGCCCATGTGTTATTTCAAATTCGTTACTTTAAACTCGATGCTAGAAAAATAAACTCAAAGACAAAAACATTCTAATTAAGTGAATATGCTGTACTTTAAGTTTTGATGGAATTAAATTTATTGTAAAATTCTGTATAGCAAGTTTTTTGCGAAATTTTATTTGATGGGGGGGGGGGGGAATAAGTTCTCAGTGTCATTTTGAAAGTAACCTTTTCAATCTCATGTGAATGTCTTTTTTCTTTTTTTTGTGTATTTTACATACAAATTTTAATCAACACATTTATTACTATTTTTATAGCACAAATACTTAAATTTATTAATTTCAATTCATAAAAACCATTTAAAATAAAATCTTAAAACATTTAATGCAACGATAACTTTTTCGTCAATAAAAAGAAAAAAGTTCCATTAAAATGTAAAAAATAAAAATTAAGAAATGGCATTTGTTAAATTTAATAGTCCTTATATGAGTTAAAATGCGAGGGTGGATCAATAATTTTGTGACTTATTGTATGAAACAGTGATTGCAGTTCTCATAAATAAAATAAGATTTGTAGAGTTCAATTAAATAAATGGGTACTATAGAGACAGGCAAATGAGGCAACCGAATTGATGGGTTTTGATCATTGATCATGTGTGCGCTCTTGTATTATTCCTTACGAAAAAAATTTTTTCTGTTTTTTTTTTTTCAAATGGAATTATTGGTTATAAAAATGTTTGATCAGGTAAGATTGCAAAACATAGCAACCTATGCAATCGTCCCATCGTCCCCAGCAACTGTGGCGGCTATCCAGGAGGTAGTTAATGCAGGTAGGAGCACGGAACGTGGAAACCACTTTTTACGTCCCGTATGTTTGCTGGTCATACTGGATGTGAAAAACTCGTTTAACTCTGTCCGCTGGCAGGACGCGTTATACGCGATGGAGAGAGATTTCAGGCTCCCAGGGTACCTACTGTGTATCATGGGAGATTACCTGAAAGATCGATCCATACTCTATGACACGGAGGATGGCCGAGTGACGAAAGTCTTATCGGCAGGGGCGGCCCAGGGATCCATACTGGGACCCAACATATGGAACTATACCTATGACGGGATTCTACGTATGGAGATGCCCGAAGGGACATTCCTGGTTGGCAGTAATTATTGCCAAAGATGTCGATGCGGCCCAACTGCGACTCAGCCGGTTAAGCGTCGTTGGACAACAGACTAACCTTCTGGAGCGAAATATCAAGCAGAGCAGACAAAGCGGCCTCAGTAGTGACGTTGTTGAGCAGGGTAATGGCCAACATTGGGGGCCCTCTTCCCTGTAAAAGACGTTTGCTTCTGAGCACCGCCGAGTCTGTGATGTTGTATGGAGCTGAAGTCAGGGCTGATGCTCTCAGGGTCGAAAAGTACCGAAAGCGCATGGCGGTAGTGCAACGGAGAGCAGCGCTCCGCATAGCGTGCTCCTACCGCACGGTATCGGAGCCGGCTGTCTTGGTGGTCGCCGGGGTCATACCCATCGACCTCCTCGCCAGGGAGCGACAATTCGTCCACCAACACAAGGGCGAAATTGGAAGAGAAGGCGCACAATCTGTTGCAAGGTCTCAGTCCCTCCGTGACTGGCAGTTACGGTGGTCTTTCGGTCTTTCCTGTTTAAAATAGGAAAGGCTGTAAGTCCCACATGCGTCTACTGTGGAGCACAATCCGACTCCGCTTTCCACACATTTTTTGAGTGTGAGAAGTGGATGTTGGAGAGGCGTGCACTGGAGAGGGATGTTGGCATCTTGACTCCCAATACCATCATGGGAGTCATGTCAGGAAACCTTGCTGCATGGAGAAGGATCGCCTTTTTTGCGAGGGGGATCCATCGTCGGAAGGAGAGAAACCTTGCAAGGTCGATGGAAACGTAGGGTCCAAATGGACCGGCATATAAGGCTCCATCCTGAAGTAATGTCATAAATTGACGGTCCCAGGATGGAGCCTGGTGATATAGAGAGGGGTTTTAGCCGGTAGGCACGCAATAACTTCGTGGAGTCCAGCACGACGGGTGGCAAAAACCACCTAAGTGCGTAAATGCATTTCCCCTCTCACCCAAAAAAAAAAAAAAAATCCTCTCCAGCAAGACTAAAACTGTAGTCGTTGATATGTCCTCCAGTATTCAGGGGTAAACCCCTGCTGTGCAGTGTAGTGGAATGTGAAAGTATGTAAATAGATTTTATTATTAAGCACCTGTCTTGTCGATGAGACAAGTTACTGGCATGATCAACAGCAATTGCCCCATCTGTAGTTGGATGTTAACTATAAGTGGTGAAAGTCTTCACTAAGTAGATTAGCTGCTATCGTCCAGAAGGTGGCGCTGTACTCCTGATCATTCATTTTTAATGACTGCCAAAGGTGAATAAGAGTAGAAATGTCAGGGAGTGGTTTCTTGGCGACGGACAACAACTTGCTGGGGAGGGGGGGTGCACCTATTATTTTTAAATTATAATTTTTAGAAAGACAGCTAATTTTTATTTTTCATTTTTGCTCTTAGTTGTGATTTGAACTTGGGCTCTTTGAGTTTTTGTGCGAGAGCTCTAACCACTATACCACTACCATCCCAAGCACATTCACCAAAAAAAGCGCTCAAACTACAAAGGGCAGTAGTAAAGTACTTTAGAGGTCTAGCCTTTTATATGTTCATCAGACCTACTCCTTTCTTAATCAAGGCCAGCAGGACCAAACTTTCGTTTTTGATAGGTTCTCCACTGAAATTAATGGCCAATAGTACAGCACGTCTAGTCTTCTTTACTTTATAACATCAGAATTGCACCCTAATTATAAGACCACGTCTATAATACCTACTGGAAGGTTTCAGTGTTCCAGACATTTGCCAGTAAATCCTTTCAGAAATATTCACTGCGATTTATTTCGAATGAATCCCAAAAAACGGTCGCTTTAAATTAATTGTCAAATAAACCCATATTATCCTTTCCTGCAGCCGATTTATAATGGAAAACTATTTGTTTTGACTACTATTTGGCCTCTCTGGTATCTTATGGTTTACACACGAATAAAGCTGCACGGCCACACATAAAACTGATGCTTCAAATGTATACCTTCAAACTTCATTTCAATGAAGTTGCGAACACGAAAGAACATACGATTTTTGGTCGCAAAACAATTCATTAATTTCTGAATGTTTTAAGGAAATTAGTTTTTTCAATCATAAACGGGGTTTTTTAATACGAGCCAGTTGAAAGAGAGGAATTTTTTTTTATCAACACAATCCTAATACTGCGAGTTTAAAGCAGCAGTCTGATGCTTAAGAAACACTCTCAAAATTTTGTCCGTATTGTGTTTGAATAACGCCAAACACTCCAACCAAGCTGTGACAAGATCGATTATGACCAACCACGGCTCTCATAATATAGAAACATGTCTTGTACCGAAATGATCATTTAAAACTGAAAGTACTGCCGCAAGATAGCTTACATTTTTAATCTGCCGGCATCTTTCGTGCTTGTGTGGCTACAAAAAATTCTATTACCTTTGGGTTGGTGGCGAAAAGTTATCGTAGTATCTTTATCACAAAAAAAAATTGTTTTTTCTCCAACCACAATAAACCACAGCTTTAAAGAATTCAACTGAGAAATAGTCATCGTGGTTAGAGTGTTGGCTTACTAAGACAAGATCCCAGGGTTCAAACCCCAGCTCTGATATTTTAAGAAAAAAAGAAATATAAAAAAAATATTTCTTTCGGCGACTACCTCTTAGCAATTATCTGGTAAAAGCTCTGAGAGTAACTGATTGCCACAAACAAGCTTTTCAAGTCTGTCGTTCGAAGTCGACTTAAAACTGTAAGTTCGGGTAGGTAGGTCAAATGGCCAGTTAACTACAACTACAATTAGCACAAGGTGCCATTTTGATACCATAGCAGGACCAAACTGAAATTACCTAAAGTGTAAAGAGAAGAGCAAATAACTACAGCCAACCAGAGCTGTCTATAAAGTGAAGTAAAGCAAGGGGGTCCAGGTTCTCACATTGCGCCAAGCCGTCGAAAAAGGCCACCCCAAAAAACTTCAAACGTCTGACCGTTAGACCCGGGCAGTCACAAAGAAAATGTTCCCCAGTCTCCCTCTTAGAAAAAATCCCTACAACTTCTGCAGTGCGGATTAAAGGGAAGGCCCAGCCTCTCTGCGTATCTACCGATCAACCAGTGACCCGTATACACCGCTTTGAGTCTGGACAAGAACTGTCGAGGAATCCCCAAGATTCCCAGAGTCTTACCCCGGTTATACCGCGGACAAAGTGTCCTAGAAACAGCACAGTAGGTCCGGGTACTCACGAATAAAAATTAATACACACAAAATGGTTGATGCGAGAAGCTAGGCCGTAACCCTGAAACTGGTTTGGAATGGCCGATTGTGTATGGATGTAATCGACAGAAAATTATTGACTTGAGCAGTTTAGTTTCAAAAATTCATGAACTTATAGAACTGCTCTCATAATAATAAAATAAAAAACCTATTTATTTAAAAAAAAATACATTAAAAAATACTTTTCATTGCTTTTATACACCTCATGCGCTTATTTGTGCTGAAAATAAAAGAAAATCCCACAAATTCAGGCACATACTCCCATAACAAGCGTTAAAATACAAAAATCCAAACCAATACAAGCGAATAATTTCATCCCTATTAAACAAATTGCTTTTTAACGGAACACAAAAAGGACGATTTTCTTCTACTGCTACAGCTACTGCTGGAAAATAAAAGAAAAACTGGCAACAAAAGCCATCATCGTTGTGTTTCATTGCAACATTTTACAATCGCTGCCATAAAAAAAAGAATGAAAAAAAAAGGAAAAAAAAACGTGAAACTGTAAGTTAATGGTGAAAAGCAAAGCAATACTTTTCTTTTTAATTTCTATAAAAATGTTTTTATATTTTTTATTTATTTTATATGAGCAGTAGTAGATATGAAAAATTTAATAATTCTAATTTAAAATACATTTTAATATTCCTTTTCCTTTTCGTTTTATTTTCATTTTTTATTTCTGGCAAATAATACTTCATTTAAAATTGCAAAAGCCCAAAACCTCTTTGCTGTCAAATCTTTGTAAACGATTGTGTCATAAAATGTTTTGCTTAAAATCGAAAGCAGCTTTCGAATCGGTTCGTATAATAATTTTTTAATGTTCTAAACTTTTATTTTGAATTGGTCCCACAACAGTGGCAGCAATAATAGCATTTCAACCACCTTGTTTTGCTTTGTTTTGTTAACAAGTGATTCCTTTTTTTTATTTTTTTTTCTTTAAGGCCATAAATAAGGTCTAGAAAATTTTTAAGATTAATGATTGTTTTGTTGAAAGTGAAATTGCAAATAAAAATAAAAATAAAAAAAAAAAAAATTATAAAAATAAAAAATTGTAAATGGTCTGTAAGGAAAATAAGAAAACCATTTAAATTAAAAATCGTAAATGATAATAAAAATCTATTGGTAAAGCTGCCATGACAATAAAGCAATAAAAAATGATTTCTTTACTATGATAACGAATTTTCATTGTCTCATATACAGTGACAAATGGCAAAAAAAAAACGAAATATTTTTTATTTTTTATTTTTTTGAAAATCTTTCTTCACAACTTTAAGTGGAAATATTTACTATTTCATAGCAAACTGTATAAGATATCCTTCAAAAGGTACTTAAGATGTTATCTAAACCCCAAGTTCATTATATTCAAAATATCATTTTTCGAATGAAAATGTGCGTCACTATTAAGTGTAACACCCATTTTTCTTAATAACTTTTTTCACCTTTAATCAAACTTATTTTTCTTAATCACAATATCTTTGAAAAATGTGTCAGATTTTAAAATGTATCAGTTTGTCAAATTTGACTTGTTAGTTAGTTCACAATGTATAATCAAAGACAAGTGCATACAACAATTATTCAAATAATTAAAAAAAACCATATTGGAGTTATACAAAAGTTTCTAGGGAAGTCCACGTGACCAGGCAATGTGTTTCCAGAGTGGTCAAAAAGTTCAACAAAGACCTAAAAATTGAAAGAAAGCCTGGAACAGGTAAAGCAAAACTGGTAACGAACGACGCGAAAGCCAAAAAGGTTGAGAAGCTTTTGCTGGCTCTTCCAAACATTTCTGGTCGCGAAGTGGCCCGGCGCGTGCAATGTTCGGAAAGTTTTGAGCGCCGAGTTAAAGCTAAAGCTGGCCTTAAAACATTTAAAGTCCAAAAAGTTCCGGATAGAAATGCTAAGAAGAATATTGAAGCAAAAAAAAGAGCAAAACTCCTGAAAAAAGATTTTTTTTTTCCGGTGGATTAGACTGGATATGTCAGAGAGCGGTTTTTTTACAGATGAACATCTTTTAGGGGGATGGGAACCTCTTATTTTTTTAAATTATAATTTAGAAAAACCACAAATTTTATTTTATAATTTTTTGTCCTTCGCTGAAATTTAACCTTGGTCGTTTTTGTTTCTGTGCAAACGCTCTAACCACTATGCCACGACCACTCCCCCCCCCCCCCCCCCCCCCGATAATTTTGATAAATAAATAATAATGTTGACCCAAAAAATGGGTTTACATAGTAGGAAGAAAAACAATACAAAAGGAATTAGAAAAAACTATTTTTTTATACTTCTTCAATGCTTCTGCAGAATACAGTCAAACAATAAAAGCCAGTACGTTTGGCAAGCCTAGCTGTAATGCCTCTATATAACGAAGTTTTAATTCAAAAGGCAGAAGGAATAAGAAATTGAAGATATTGAAAAAAAATGTTGTAACAGCTAGAGAAGCTAAAAAAATTGTTAGAAAATTAAAAACATTTAGGGAGGCACAGGATGCTATACCGCAACATACGTTGCATATTTTAATAAAACCAATAGCTTGGAAGTATAGAATTCTTTACTACATACAATAATTAGTACATAATTTTATGTAAAAAAATCGTTGGTTAAAAAAATTTTGTTATAACGAATTTTTGTGTGTTTCTTAAACTTTCTTAAATCCTTTACCAAGGTTTCAGTGATACACAACTACAATGAAACAATAGCTTTAACGAAGTATGTATATTTCAATCCACCCCAGATTCGTTATATCGAAGTTTCGCTGTAACTGACAAAACCTTAAATGTTCACCAGAGCCAAAAAACTTTCATAAAAGTAGAACAAATACACTAATATTTTTTATTTCGCAGACGGCGTAAGTGATGTTATTTTCATCGTAGAAATCTGGGACCGGGACCAATTGACGCGTATTTTTTTTTTCTAATCAAAATGATGTAAAAAACATATTTTCGATTTTTGGTCAGTTACAGCGTTCTTTAATTCCATTGACGATATATGCATTTTGTTTTTTTTTTTATTAAACACTTTGACCAAATAATACATAAATAAATTGTGTCTCTCTCTCCGAACATACATATAAACTTTAATTAAATAAATAACTGTAAGTATGTGTGTGTGTGGGTGTTAGTTTTTATTAACACCAAAACATAAACAAAAAAAAACTGAAAATAATTTACAAACTTCTTATTTTTCCCATCCTCTTGCCCATAACTGTTTATGTAATGCCAGCAGAAACACACGAAATGTAGAAGAAAAACAATTTATACACCAGAGACAGTTTAACTTCAATTTGTCAGAATCAGACGAAAACATATAAATACGCTCACAGGCGATGCCAGGCAGCAGCAACAACAACAACAATAATAATATTAATATTTGTTACAAAAAAGAAAAACAACAAAAACAAATTATTATATAAGTACATATGTGTTGCAAAACAAGAGAAAACACTTTAGAAAATAAAAAGAAATATTTACAGTGTTGAACAAAAGTGATAATAAAAGGTAACAGAAGTTAATAAACTTCTTAAGGTCAGCTAAAGACAACGACTAACAGTAGAACTACATTCGTTCATTACTAAAAAATATATTCAAGATAATTCAATTAACTTATAGAGCACTTTTTTAGGCCCAGTACAATTTAAAACTGAAAAAAATAGCAGAACATTTTAAATATTGATCCAAAAATGGCCACTTTACATAGGAACAGTTAGGCAGGCGTGTTAATACAGCTGAGAAGACACTTCACCCTAAACACGTTAAAATTAAATGCATTGATCGATTCAAGGCTTTTCATTTAGTTTTATGGTTGGTTGGCTGATTGGGGTGGCTGCTCACACACGAGCGTCCCTTATAATACTAACAAGTCGTATTCAAATATACAACAGCAGAATTTATATTGATTGATATCTGAGAACGTATTGTGCGTATTCAGTATAAACTCCAAACCGAGAGCATTCGATTACCTTTAAGAAGGGCCGGTCAATTACAAAGGAAATGTTCAACTCTCTCCTACTCCCCTGCATCACCACAGCTGCGACAGTAAGCGCTATATTAGATACTTTTCCAGTGTGCATAATTTCATCCGGTTATTATCCACCAAGCACGGACACCAAAAAATAGAAATATCCCCTGAATTGCCCCCCCTGAGTACCACTTAATAAAAAAAACCTACACCATATGTGCTTTACGGTATGCAAATATATATAATCTAGCTTAAAATTTCATTAACGTCGGTACTTTATTTTGATGAGGCATAAATTTCCCCTTGGGGCGGGTACCTTTACATTTAGGGGTATATATGCTCTACGGTACGCTGATATATCTAGTTTAAAATTTCAACGAAGTCAGTACGTTATTTATTATAACGTAAATAACATAACATAAATTTTCCCTTGGCGCGGGGCAGCTTAACATTTACGGGTATGAAAAATAGATGTTGGCCGATTTTCAGACCTACCCGATATGCACACAAAGTTTCATGAAAATCGGTCAAGTAATTTCGGAGGAGTTTGGCAACAAACACCGCGACACGAGAATTTTATATATTAGATATGTTGACTCAGGGAGCGCTCAATTTGGGGTAAATTCTGCTTTGTGCAGCAATTGATATGTAATTGATTCTGCTTAATTCGAAGCCACTACAAACAATCCAATGCCTCCATAACATCAAAATTATTAATGATTTGATGTCTACAATGATCTTCAATGTAAGGCAGTATGGACAGCCCAGAAAACTTAGCTTATAATGAATACCTTTAAATTAAGTACGCTATCGATTTGTGAATTCTGTCATCTACAGAGTTCCTACAAATGCTTCGTAGTTTTAGAATTACAGTTCCCGCGTGTCAGGGTTGTTCTATTGATGATCAAAAAATTTAGTATTTATGGCTTTATAGCGGTCACCATTGACTGTAACGTTCTGACCAGCATTGGTGTTAAAGAAAAACGGACCAATAATTCCAGCATCCCATAAAGCAAACCCTACAGTCAGTTTTTTTGGATGTTAGGGTGTCTCAACACACACTTGGAGATTATCATCACTCCAGTTGTATTTATAAACGTATCCATTCAAGCAGAAAGTGAGTTTCACAGCTAAACAAAATTTGCTTATGAAAACCGGTATCAACGGCAATCTTGTGTTGAGCCCATTTACATAATCTACGCCTTGCTTGGTGATCAGTCAGTCTATTCATTTTGAAATAAAAGATCAAACTAAACATAAACCCCTTGACAGCTGACAAAATGCCCACCATTTAAAAAAGAATTGCCAACTTACGGTTCTATACATACATACATACATAATTGGCCATTACCAGCCTGTTTCAGAGTTACGGCCTAGCTTCTAGCAGCTCTCATGTTGTGTATTTCAATTTTTATCCATAAGTACCGGCACCTACAGTTTAAAGTCTATTCCGAGTGACATACCTGAGAAGCTTTTTCATGGCAATCAATTACTCTCAGAGCTTTTGCCAGAAGACTGCTAAAAGGTAGTCGCTGAATGAAACATTTTTTTAATATTCCTTTTTTTTAAGATATCAGAGCTAAGATTTGAACCCTGAGCTATCTTCTTAGTAAGCCAACACACAATTAACTAGACCTCGGCGACTACTCTTACGGTTCTATAACTCTATAAAAAATACCTACAACTCCACATTTTTACCAACACTATCTGTGTATGCATGTATGTGAGTATGATGTTATTTTAAATATATCTCATTGGGAACCTTATTGTACAAATACATACATACATACATACGTACGAGTATATACGATACACAGTTGCGTTGTTGTTGCCAAAAACATACATAATTAGTAAGATAACAAGCAATGTTTTTGTATTTGCTTTTTTTTTGTCGATGAGATAATACTCCCTGCTTGCTTTCTTCTTTTTTTTACAACACAATCGTCCTTTAAGCATAATGAGTTGTACAAATTAGTGTATATTTTGTATTACATATTTAGCTGAAAAACATCAATTAAATATTTCTTTATTTTTTTTCTTTTTTGTCGATGGAATTTACACCTGAGCTCATTTTAATTACTGCCAGTAATACAAATCTATTAACACACACACCAACAGGGTTAAATGCAAAACCAAAGGAGAGAAGAAAGTCTATTAAAATATTTAATTTAGTTGACAATTAAATTAAATCCTTCTAAAAACAGATGTCAATAACGTATAGACGTTATACGTTCTATACGTACATATAGGAAAAGGAATTGTTTTATTATTTGCTGGTATTAATTTTTAAATTGAAAAGTAACTCAATAATAAAAATCAATGATTTGGAATTTAAATTTGTAGGAATTTGCCAATTTATTAAAATGCAAAAACAAAATTTAATGATTTCTTTTCGAGGATATAACCCCGCCCGCCCGTAATAAATAAAGGAAATTGCCAAACGCATATTTTTTGTTTTTTTTTTTTTTTTGCAACAAAAATTTGCATAATTTAAGAAATTTTGCCATGCCATCAACATATAACAGTTGTTAAGAATTTTTGTGTTATTATTACCATAACAGAGAAATCAAAATGTTGAAATTGAATAACAAAAATAAAAAACAAAAAACAAGAAAAAAAAAACGAAATTCATGTTTACAACAGCCAGCCGTGGCAGCATCAAACTCATCAGCTGGTTTGGGTTAAGAACAGAGTGCGAAATAAAGAAACAAAAATGAAGAAAAAAACACACCCTGACAACACTACTTGCTTACCAGTAGAGTGAGTTGGTTCATGCCGTTTTGTAAATGTTTGTCTATTATTTGCATACACAAGGATACGCAGGATATATGATCTCGTAAATAAATGGAGCGTATGCAAATTTGTAACTTGATTTCCTAATTTGCTACCAATTTGTTTCTTAGTGATACTGCTTTCTATTATTTCCCCTATCACTTCATACGTATTATTTGTTCTATAATATTATTATTTTGTCTACAGTAAATATTTTCAATAATTTTGTTTTTCTTTTTTTTTCTATTTTTTATTCTGTGTTTTATTGAGCAGGACAATTTTTTTGTTGTTGTTGTTTTTTTTTTTTTTTTATTTTGTTGAATTTAGCTGTCGGGTTCAATAAGTTGATATCAAGTGCATTGCATTTCAGCCATTGAAAATTAAAAAAAAAAGAGAAAATTGTAAATAATTGACAATATCCTGTTGGCGGCTAACAAAAGAAATGTGACACCAAAGGGGAGGATTGAATTGAAACAAAACAAAAAAAACAGCAAAATGAATAATTTTTTTTTAACAAATAGCGGTTATTGATATACAAATTATTGAAAAAATTTAAATTAAAAATTGATTTTTTTTTTCATTGTTTGAAAAATCACATGTAATGCTCAATTTAAAATATCCTTTAGAAATACTTTTTATTAAAGTTACCATGTACTGAAATTATCTTGAATTATTTTCTGAATTTGGATTAGATAAGTAATAAACCCTTAATCTGTTTTATTTTTTTCACTTGCTGGAACTTAAAGGAGTTTCCCTTTAAAGAATTGCTCTCCTTTTCAGCCAGGATTTGCATTTTTAGCTTAAACTTAATTGTTAAAGGGCGTTTCTTTTAAATTTATGTATCCTTTCCTAATTATTTTTTTTTAATTAGAAAATAAGAAGAAGATTCTGAACAAAAGTATGAAATTTCAAACTATAAACTGTTCTACAATATGCTGGAAACCCGAGTTCAAGCCCCAGGAAGAGTGATCAATTTTTAAATCAATTTTGTTTCGTCAGAAACGCTGTGCGCTTTATAACACTATTTCAGTTTATGAACTTTTGAACTATCAAACGATTGCTCATGAGAAAGTGACACCTTCTGGGAAGTAATAGACAGAGCTAAGCAAGGATTAAAAACCTACCATTCAAGATACTCACCACTTCGCAACAGACAAAATTAACATCAACAGATAGGGCAATTGCTGTTGCTCATTTCGAGGGTGAAGGTACAACACTGGCCTTTGAGTGATCAACTAAGTAATAGCAATTTGTCCCATTGCAAAAAGGCGCTTAAATTAAAAATGGAACTATTTTATATCTGCAAACATTCCAATACAAAGCACCATAAGTAGAAGTGTAAACGCCTGAGTATTGGTCTTACCCAAAAAAAATATAAAACCACTTCGTTTATTATCACTATTCCCAGTACTGCATAGGAGGACAGACAAAGCGTATATTCTCTCTGTATTACCACTGCTATAGCCTATAAGGCTATATTTTATATATATATATTATATATTTTTTCATTATTCTCGATATTTCAGTGGCAAGCTATGGCCAATTCTTTTCACTAAGCAGTTATATCTTGTCACCTGTTTACATTTTCTGTACAATAATTCGCTGGATCAGCTTATAAAAGGCAAAGGAAAAGTAGATTTAGGCCCATTATTACAACTTGCCGTTAGTTAAAGGTAGGATTTTATCAGACCGATAAATTGGTTTTTCTTATTACAAATAAATTTTTAACTAAAGTGACCGATAAAGTTATTGGGAAGATTGCCTTATCTTTAGGTTAAAGTTAAATTGTAATAACACAAAGCAATTTATCGGTCTGATAAAATCCTACCTTTAACTAACGGCAAGTTGTAATAATGGCCCTTAGTCTTGTGTTAGAAAAACCCTGTGTAGTTAGTTCATCTGTTAAACAGTTTAGAGATATATCATTATGTCCCGCTGCCTAAATGATATAGTGGTTAGAGTGCTCACACAAAAACTCAAACCGCCTAGGTTCAAACTCCAGGAAAGGTGAAAAAAAAAAAAAGTGATAGTTTGCTGTTTTTTCAAAATTATAATTTAAAAATAAGAGGTCCCCCCCCCACAAGAAGTACATCTACAAAGAGACCGCTCCCTGACAGTTCACTCTATTCCACGTTTGGCATTTTCATCAAAAAAGAATGAACAGGAGAAAAGCGCCACCTATTGGGAAGTAGCGAAGGTACTCACCACACACAATCAACATGCAACAATGAGGCAATTGCTGTTGATCATTCAAGGTTGAAGGTATAACACTGGCCTTTGAATGATAAATTCACAGCAATTTGTTTCATTCCTAAGGGGCTTAATAGTAAAATAAGACAAAAAAAATATACTGTCCTTTAAAAAAAATTTCAATACAATAGGGGTTCACCCCTGAGTATAGGTCTCAATAAAAAAAAAGTAGCATTCCAACATTGTCTGGGAAGTACCCAAAAAAAATCCTGAGACTTAATAACCGACATGGTGACATTCAGAGCAAACCATTTTACGACCTCTCGAATGACCAGCATTTCTTCCGTTAGTCTGTGCGCCTGTCTGTGTTCTTATACCAAATGTGACCTAAATGGCCAAATATACAACCCGTCCATCACACTCAGCATGAAAGCACCAGTCATATAATTTACCAATATTAGGCGCCTAAGAGTTGAAGAAAACATAAAGGAGAGACCCTAGCCAGTATTAACTAAAAAACATTATCCAATTTTCTCAGCACGTAATCCTTTCCTAATGACCTCCACCATATAATGGCACCATAGTATAGTACAGGTCTGTCTATCGCGGTATAAATCGACATCATAAAAGAAGGAGAAAGCCCTCAACGAGAAGCATTTTCATCAAAAACGACTGATTAGGAGAAAAAAACGCCACCTACTGGGAAGTAGTACAACCTACATAGCGAAGACCCTGACCACAATTAACATCCTACGACAGATGGGGCACTTGCTGCTGATCATTCAAGGGTGTGGGTATTAACACTGTATTAAGTGATCAAATTGACAGCAATTTGTCTCTTTCATAAGGCGCTTAATAGGAAAAAAACTCTATCTATCATTACAAAATTCCAGTACAATGCATAGCATGAGTAAAATTCTTTATGCACTTTTTCCTTTTTCCTTCTAATTAATGCAGATTTTGCTCTATACACTGCCAGTTCCTTTCCCTAGGCGCTCTAATACGCAGTTTATGATAATATTGGTCAATATTGATTTTATTATTCCCAAAACTTATATTCTCAATTAAAAAAAAAAAAAACCCTCATTGTGCACAATATTCAATAGTAATGAGCTCAATACAAAATACCCTTAAAGATATGGTCCTTTTGTTGTGTTCTATTTGCTTACCCCTTCGTAATATAATTTTCTGTGCCCAAAGTATGTATGTATGAAAGAAATTATTTGAAATCTTTTCAAGTTTAAATAAACTAACTGCCCGTTAGAAACCCATTCTAATCTTTAGCAGGTGTTTTTTACAAAATTTTATGTTTCAAATCGTTAAGGAAAAATAAAAAAAAACCGTAAAAATCTATTTGATTTGTTAACAATTTGAAAATAAATTCAAAGGCAAAACCCATTCAAAATGATTATGTTCATAAAATTATTTGTTAAGCTGTCATTTACATTTAAAGTGTAAATATTATAAAACTCATAAAAATTGCGATTAATTTTGTAACAATATTAGACAAAATTGGCTTATAAGGGGGTGGGTTAAATTTATTTTTTCTTTTTGTTTTTTGTTAATTTCTTATGGTTCTTAAAACTGTTGACTAATAACACTTTTTTGTTTTCTTTCTGGGTAACAAATATTTTAAGCGGTAAATACCGTCATAAAAATAACGATACTTTTTTTTTTTAGTCTCCAACAATATAAGACTACACCTGTGACCACAATTACTTTGGCAAGGATGTTCAACAAAAAAACTCACACACACAAAAATCTTTTTCATTTATAACTGGTAGTTGAAATCAAAAGAAAAAAAATGTAATTGTATTTTATAAATTAACATAAAAACTTTTCTTTTATAAAAAAAAATTTGAAAACGAAAAACGAAACTGTTGTTAAGCTTCAATTTTTTTAAGACAATTTTTTTTGACACTTTTTAGTAATTTTTTTTTCCTTTTTTTCCTTTTTGGTATTTGGCTTAATACCTGTTTTACTACGTGTCGACATTTATAATTAAATCTCTCACTTCGCCTCTTTTAGCGAGAATTTTTTTTATAGAAAAACTTTTTGGGCTTTTTTTACGCAAATCGCTTTCATTTTTTCTCTATTTTTTCCTCTTTTTTATTTCCATAATTAAATATTGTTTTCTTATTTTGTCCAAGTGACAAGGGTCTTGAAAATGTTTAAACTTTTTGTTAATGAATTTATGTTTAATTTAGCTAAACCTGCCCTTTCAAACAGATGTGATTCATAAGGATTTTAAAATTGAAGTTTAAAAGGTGAAATAAATTTGAAGAAATTTAAATTCAAACACATAAATAGTTAAAGAAAAATTGATTAATTAATAATAGCAATAACGATACAATGGTCCAGCCGTAATTCACGGTGTTAATTGCAAGGTCACACCCTAAAGTCAAGTTTTTTTTTCATTTCTTTGTTCCAGTGTTTGACAAATTCCCCCTTGGAGAGGTACACAAAATGCCTTTCGTGCACTTTGTCAAGTTTTTGGTCAGCATAATCGACCACAGGTTTACTAAAACATGAGCTCCGTGTTCAAACCCTAGATCTGACATCTTATAAAAAAGAGAAATATGAAGAAATCATTCCATTCGGCGACTACCTCTCAGCAGTCTTCTGGCAAAATCTCTCAGAGAATTTGATTGCCATGAACAATTTTCTCAAGTCGGTCGTTCGAAGCCGACATTAAACTGTAGGTGCTATAGGAATCTAAGCCGTAACTCTGAAACAAGTTTGTATAGACGTATGCATGTATAGGTAAGTATATGTTGCATTCATAGACCCATTATAATCATTTAAGGAAGTACATGGTACTAACTTACTCAACTGTGTGAAAATTACTAGTGGAAAACAGAGTGGGCAAACAAACAAAACACATCGCAAACGTTACCACAAAGTCATAAACTTTTAAATTTTTTTTAATCGTATTGTACATGAGCAAAACTAAAACAAATACTTTCTAAATAGAAAGAGCGCAAGTGAAACAATTCGCTTTTCGCTCTTCTGTTTGCTTTTTTTATTCTGTTGCATTCGTATAATTTGTTTTTTTTTCTCTTCTTCTTTTCTTTTCTTATCCTTCTCATTAATTTTTTTGTTGTACCTACGCAAATTTGAGTTAGTGTATTTGTAGTGCTCAAAACAAAAACAATATACAAAACTAAATGCGACAATCGCTCTCAATATTTTTGTTTTGTTTTTGTACATGAGCAAAACCAAAACAAATACTTTCTAAATGAGAAAGAGCGCAAACGAAACAATTCGCTTTTCGCTCTTGTGCTTGCTTTGTTATTTCGTTACATTCGTATAATTTGCTCTTTTTTCTCTTCTTCTTCTTTTCTTTTTCTTCTCATTCATTTTTTGTTCTACCTACGCACATTTGAGTTAGTGTATTTGTAGTGCTCAAACCATAAACAATATACAAAACTAAATGGGACAATCGCTCTCACTGTTTTTGTTTTGTTTTTGTTTTACTCATTGTAAAGAAAAAAAACAAAATGAGATCAAACGTTTCATTTTGTTTATTTTCCTAATCTGGTGGAAAAACAGTTAGAGCGGAATACGATTGTACACTTGACGATTGGGCTGTTTGCAGACTTATACCTCAAGGTAAGGTGCTTTCTTCTACCCACAGTACCCAGCGAGAATCTAGGCCGTAACCCTGACACAGAGTTACAATGGCCAGTTGTAATCGACCATATGCGAGAGAGTTGTGTTCAAATTTTAGCAATTTGGGTCTGTAAGCAATGTGGAAAAATCTGTGCATGCTCGCTCAGTTCGATCTGCTCTTGTACGCAATAGTGTGCTCGAAGAGCCGTCAACATCGACTTGTCGTCGAACAACTAACAAATATCACTGATGTAACTTTGCAATAAAGATTTAAAGTTACACGCCTAGAAGGTTCAATTGACTTAAAATCTGAAAACTACTATCCATTTCAAGCCTCTCGTCAATACACACAATGGTTGGTTGAACAGACAGAAGTGAATGATGACTTTACCAAGAAAACAATTTTCAGCGACAAGGCATACTATCACCTCCGTGGATTTGTTAAAATACAGAATTTCGACGTTTGGCAAATGAGAATCGCCGAGTGATGGTTGAAAAGCCGATGCATCCACAAAGAGTGGCTGTTTGAGCTGGCGGCGGCATTGGGAAATGAGGGCAGCCAAGCAATTACCATAAATGGTGCTCTCTATCGTGGAATGATAACGAACTTCTTGTAACCAGAAATTGAGACCTGAACCTCAGAACCAAGAGCATGGAGCCCTTTTGCTTCACATCCAATCAAATAATGCCTCTTTTGTGCCAGAAATTTAACAGCCGTGCCACAATCATGTAGTTTGACACCATTGGATTTCTTTCTTAGGGGATATTTGAAAGCAAACGTGTAAGTTAAT
Organism: Metopia argyrocephala; assembly: GCA_963576795.1. Lineage (NCBI taxonomy): Eukaryota > Metazoa > Arthropoda > Insecta > Diptera > Sarcophagidae > Metopia > Metopia argyrocephala. The sequence goes on from OY756210.1 coordinate 101,308,262, forward strand.
AAGCCAAAAAAAATTCAAGAGCTAAATTATAAAATAATTCGCTCCATTAATAGCATTGAACCATCGAATAGAGGTATGCAACCAGAACCATTAGGAGGCGTTTGGTCAAAATTTTGTTTCACATATCGTCATAAGGGAGTTTATATCTCGAGCTAATGATGTCACTTTAAGTTTTCGACCACAAATTTTTCGAGTCTGATATCTGAGATATATTCGAATCTCGTCCAGTTTCGAAGATAAATAACCGAAAATGGTGTAGATTTTAAAAATTTTGATGTCAAAATCCTAAAGTGGCATCATTTACGCGAGATATATAAAATGGCGGATAGAGCACATAAACTACCACACGACGATATAAATATCCCTGGCATTCCACTCTATCCACCTTTGACTATCAAATGAATGATCAGGAGAAAGCGCCTCTTACTGGAACGTAATAGGCAGAAGTAAAGCAAAGATCAAAAACTTAACAATAACTTGTTGGCCAAGATCCTCACCACTATAGAACAAACAAAATTAACATCAACAGATGGGGCAGTTGCTGTTCATCATTTCAAAGTGAAGGTATACCACTAGCCTTTGAGTGATCAACTGACAACAACTTGCCCCATATAAGGCGCTTAAAAACAAAATCCTACTGTTTCAATTCCAATACAATGCACAGCATGAGTGGGGGTGTAGGCTAGAGCTGGCAAACAATCGATAGTACTATCGATAGTACCGATAGCTCTATTTTTATTAGACTATCGATGTTATTTTTTCGATAGCGATACTATCGTTAACTGTTCCATTTAATTGACTTATGGAGCTTAAAACCATCATCGCTCCAACAATTGCAACAGGTCAGTTTTTTTCAAGTTGCAATTACTTAACTCGCACTGTACATATTTTTAATTGCATCTCCTTATAGAAACAAGCAAAAAAAAATCGTGATAAAGCAAGCAAAAATACTGAGGTTGATACTGAAGCTGTACAGTTAAAAAAAACTCGCAGAGGTAATTCGGAAGTTTGATAATTTTTTCTAAAAGCAAAAGATAAAGAAAATGCACAATGTCGGCTGTGTTCGAAAATTTACAATACTAAAGGCAACACATCAAACCTATTTGACAAACTAAAACGTGCCCATTCATCTCCAACCATAACCAACTGCCGAAACAATCAAACACAATCCAATATTTTGTCAAAGTGTCTAAAACCTATAAAAGGGATTCCGAATGTAAAAAACTAATACATACTGGTTTAATGACTTTGGTCGCCAGTGATTTACAGCCATTCAGTATAGTAAAGAATACATGTTTTCAAGATTTTATTAAATTCCTAAATCCCTGCTACATGTTGATTTCAAGAAACACTCTGAAAAATGTGATGATGGTAAATTTGTTCAATACAAAGAATTGCAAATCTGAGCTATTACAACAGACTTGTGGACTTTAAGCGAAAAGGATGGCTAACTTACCGAAACGTGTCACTTTATACGAAACAAGTTTGTTCTTCGTATGACAACGTGAAATTTAATTAAAATTTCTAAAAGAATTCTATACTATCGATAATATCGATAGTTTTTGAACCAACTATCGAAAACATCGAATGGCGCGACTATCGATAGTTTGCCAGCTCCCTGAATATTGATCTTATAAAAATAATTATGAGAATTCTCTGAAAACTTTGTGTTTTATTGGCAATTAACATTGTGTGGCTTACTTGGACTACCCTTTAGAATTTGAAATACTTCCACTTTCATTCCTATTTCTCATAACTTTTCTTTTTTTTTTGGTTTTTTGTTTTTCTTTTCCAAAATAATATTTTGCATTTTATTAAAAGTGTAACCAAAGCCATATTCAACGCTTGATAGTAAAATTATAAACAATTACACCCAGACATTTGATAATAAAATTCATATATAAATGTCATACAATAAAAATGTTTCATACCCTATGCCAGCAACAATAATATCAATGAGACGACACCAACCAGCAGGGATCACTCATTTGAAACATACTCGTACTATTACCAGCAGTAGACTGATGAATAAACAAATCATCTCTCATACTTGCCACAGATAGAATGTATTCTAAGCTAACTGTTTTGATTATAGGCTTCATAACGTAATCCCAGCAATAATGTAGAAAAGCAATAGAAAAGGAAAAAGGGTTTTATTAATTTTTGTAATAGAAAAATCAACCCCCTTTAGTGACAACCAAAAAGGTGTGTCCAGTTTTTTGGTTGGTATTAATGCCCGGAAAAGAAGGAAAAATGAGTTAAAATAAACAGAATATTTTGCATATGCTTTTAAAAATAAAAAAGTTTAAGAATATTTATATTTTTTGTATAGTTTTTTTTACAATAATTTTGGACTATAATTTATAATTTCCTCTTTGTCATCTAGCATACGAGAATAAAGGAATGAGTGTATAAGTGGTGTGTGGTTTTCCTTTAACACTTCCTTTTCATAGCGCGAAAACACCCACTAAATTAATACTTCTTTAACACTATTAATATGCAATTTCCTAGTTTGCCTTATAAGAGCAAACCACCGGAAGTCAAAACCAAAAAGCTAAACATGGTTTCATGGTGCTGATTGCCTTTTAGGACAAAGAAAAAAAAACCAAATAATCGCAAGTGACAAACGTTACTGTACAAATAATACACACTTCGTGGCAGTAAGTTGTCACTTGCACTTGTTACAAACAACACTTTTCACAACTTATTTATACAAAAATTTATAACAATCTGAAGAATTAAAACATCAAACAAACTATAATTTATTTTCACATATTCGTTTGTAAGTCTATAATTATTTAGCGTTTGTTACCCTCTAACGTCATACCTCTTTTATAATATTTACACGAAACTTCCTTTCAATTAAAGTTTTATACTTAAAAAATAGTTTTTAATTTTATTGTTCCGCCTAAAGTTTTCATTCCTTAAATCCTTTATTTGCTAGTTTTCTTAAGTAAATTGTGGTATAAATTTGCATATTCACAGTTTTAAGACATTTTTTGTTAGCATCTAAAAAGGGATCAAAGCAAATGTATTTATAGTTTATATGTAGTATAGTTTTAGGTGTTTGATTAAAAATTATTTTGACAGCTTAAAATAAATTGAATATGTGTGGTCGAAAAGTAATTATTAGTTTTGCTTAAGAGAAAAACTTTGAATGCGTCTTAAAAACTATTCATTTGGGAATTGTCAGAAAGTTCTTAAAAAGGTTTGAAACAATGTTGGAACGCCTTAAAGTATGTAAATTTTACAATAATTTAAAGTGAATTAAAGTGAAATATTATAGACATTGCCAAGTGAATACGGTTTCAAAGCTTCTAACATTTAGACTAAAATTTTTTTAAATAATTGACCACAAATAGATAAGCTGACTCCAGCTACTTTGAAGATTGAGTTTTAAGTTTAGCTTTCGCAAAATATTTAATTAAATATTTTTCTTGGCGCTTATTTTTCTTAACTCAAAACTTTTGAATGCGTTAATAAGCAGAAATGAGAATTGCCAAGTGATTGTTGAAAAGTCACTGCATCTACAAATAGTGGCTATTTGGGATGGATGGATAGTTGGCCCAATAAAGTGAACGTGAACCCTGTTTTAGAATTATTGTTTTCGTTTTACGCCATTCAATTAGGGGTTTCCTTCCCCAGTCGGGAAGAATGGGCATTGTGAAGGGTTGATATGGTTCCCGGTTTTTCAGTATCCACGAATGGCTCTAAGATGGATTCCGAAGTGGGGGCTGGTATTTTCTCCAAGTCTGGCAAACTGGCAGAGTCTTTTAGATTGCCTGACACAGGCAGTGTCTTTCAGGCCGAGGTGTTTGCGATCATGCAAGCACTGAGGATACTTAGGGAACGATGCATAAAGGGTGAAGTTAGGGTTTTTTCTGATAGTCAGGCTGCTATCAGAGCCCTGGCTTCGCCCATGGGAAACTCTTCCCTCGTCCTTCCTTGTAAGGAGAACCTGAAGCGTCTTGGGGACGTTTGTGGCTTCTCTTTGGTCTGGGTTTATGGTCATAGAGATATCCTGGGAAATGAGAAGGCAGATGAGCTCGATAGGGAAGCTTCTTCCGGAGGGGAGCATTCTGCTTCCTACCTGGATGTCCACAGCCCTATGACCACAATTAAGGAAAGGATATCCAAGTTTTTCTTTGGGAAAGCACAGAGCAGGTGGAATTCCATCACTACCTGTGCTGTTTCTAGGACACTTTGGCTACGGTATAACCGGGGTCAGACTCAGGGAATCTCGGGACACATAGCGGTGTATACGGGTCACTGGCTGATCGGTAGACACGCAGAGAGTCTGGGCCTTCCCTTTAATCCGCACTCCAGAAGTTGCGGGGATTCTTCTGAGAGGAAGACTGTGGATTCTTCTGACTGGCGGTCAGACGTTTGAAGTTTTTTTGGGGTGCCCTTTTTCGACGGCTTGGCGCAATGTGCGAACCTGGACCCCCTTGCTTTACTTCACTTTATAGGCAGCTCTGGTTGGCTGTAGTTATTTTCTTTTTTTTCTACTTTTAGGTAATTTCAGTTTGGTCCTGCTATGGTTTCAAAACGGCACCTTGTGCTAATTGTAGTTGACCTGATTTTTGGATTAACTGGCCATTTGACCTACCTACCTACGCCATTCAATTCAAGGAGAAACATCATTCATACATTCATTAAACACTTAGACCACTTTGACGCCTCTTAAAAAATATAGAGTTAAGCCAAATATTATCAATGACGCGTGATCATGATGTTGCCGATGCTCTGTAACTGATCAACATTTGACCATAATTTAGCAATCTTGATTCTCAACCTTTCAGCAGTCTTCTGGCTCTGAGAGTAATTAATTGTCATGAACAGGCTTCTCAAGTCTGTCGTTCGGAGTCGACATTAAACTGTAGGTCCCGGTACTCATGGATAAAAAATTGACACACACAACATGAGTGCTGCGAGAAGCTAGGCCGTAATCCTGACTCAGGGTTGTAAAGGCCAGTTATGTATGTATGTATGTATGATTCTCAATATTTACAAAAGCCTCATCCGACCTAGTATGGAAGACAACTATTAGGTATGGCCGGTGCTTCAAAATTTATTTTGAGGTTTCCCATTGTGTACATTGTACAGTAAAGGGCGAAAGTGTTTATCAGCGGCGATAGGGTATCCAATGCACACAATGTGGCGTGTGTTTCTTTGTTCTATTGGTACTACCCTGGGAGGTGCTCTGATGATATCGTCGCAAGAATTAAACATTAAATGTTCACCAGAGCCAAAAAACCTGTATGAAAGTAGAACAAAGACACTGGCATTTTTCAAAACGCAGACGGCGTAAGTGAATTTCCTTTCATCATAGAAAACTGGGACCTGGACTAATCGACGCGTATTTTTTTTTTTTCTGATAGAAATGATGCAAAAAAACTTATTTTCGATTTTTTGTCAGTTACAGCTTTCTTTAATACATGCGACGATATAAAGAACTTGACTCCGCATAATCGCATATTTTTGCGGACTACTCGTATCACTCTCAGAGCACATCCTTTTGAAGTTGATTTTTCAATGCATCATACAATGCATTATAGAGAGAATTCGTTTTGTAGTCGTTCCACTCATTTATGGAACAATCTTCAAGCGAATGTTTTTCCTGGCAATTACGATAACAATGAGTTTAAATCAAATGCCCACAAGCACTACTCCTTCTTTCACCCATAACAGACCAATACAATGTACTGCATTAGTAGGGGTCATCCCCTGAATGCTGGTCTTAATGAAAAAAAACTTTCTTTTCGGCAAGATTGTTTTTGGCCAAGCCCCTATGGGTTAAAAATATTGGAGAATTTATTCGTAAAATACCGGCCTGTATATTGGAGAGAGTATTAGGATATACTCTGCCTATTGAACTCATTTTGTATTCACTTTTATTTTTGATGAAGAGGTTGTGTGATCTTCATCTTGCAATACTTGTCTCTAATAACTAATAGACTTACTTACGAGTGCTTGCTTACTTTGGCAAGTATTACAAATAAGCCCTTCACAAACCCATAAGGTTTAACCAAACATTCTAATAGAAAAAAAGTTTGTTTTTAAATACAATTTTAAATTGCATTTAGGGTCACATTTACAAACTTATTGGCAATTTTCTTATACAATATACTGGCGCTTTAAAACAATGCAATGAGACAAAACTTTTGATTAAATTGAAATGGTTAATTTTGAAAGGAAAAGGTTGTCCCTTTAAATTTTTCATCTGAAATCTTTTCAGTCTTAAATTTTTCCAAATAAGTTTGGCAGAAATGTTTGCTTTTTTTTGGGGGGGACACCCCTGTTGGCTTTTAAGCAACTTTATGTTTTTTAATTAAATTCTTGCCACAAAATGTAGCAACAAAACAGATGAGGTCCATAGCCAAAACGTGAAATAACACCCAGAGAAGTATTAACCAAATATGGTAAAATAAGAACAGGAAAAACAACAAGATTTGTGTGATGAAAACACTTCAAAATATTGCAAATGGTTATGATGTAGCTGGCAGTGATGTTGTTAAAATATAAAAGTCATAAACTTTTACGACACAGCGACGTATTGGGAGAATTAAAAATGGTAACAGAAGTACATACTTTCATCTGAAAGTGTGAGCTATTGAAAAGAGTTTTAAAGCATAAAATATTTTTGACTATTTCTGAAAGGGCTTAATTTGGAAAATACCTTTAAATCAATTGATTTTAATTAAAGAAATTTAATATTTTGTAATATTATTTTTTTTTTCTGCTCCAATAAATAAAACATTCAACAACTGCAATTGTGAATGTAAGAAAATTATTTGTGGACTGTACTTATACATACAAAATATATGAAATAATTTTCATAATTTTATTATATAAATTAAATAGTTTCAATATTGTAATTGTAATTGCCTTACATAAGGCTACTTTTAATTTGATTTAACCACAGAGCATACATTTAGGCTATATTTAATGGTTTATAGAGTTTTATGTGTTTTAATTAATCAGAAAAATAATTTAATTATATCATGGTTTTAAATATATTTAAGCATAGCCTTTGGCTGTAATTACATATGATTGACACTAACTGTAATATATTACAACAACAACAAAAAAACATAAACATAAAACTTAATACTCGCATTTGCCATAATTTTTAAGTGAAAAAGATACCTTTAAAAACCATATACACACACCAACACACACAACATTTTCTAATTTTCTTAAACCCCCATAGGTTATGCAAACAATTTCGTTAAAATGCATTTTCATTTAATGTTTATAATCAAATTAAAACTTTAATTTACTATATATCTCTTCTGTTTTGCAATTTCGTTAGTGAAACAAAATTGATATACAAAATCTGTTATTACAACGCATAAAAAACCAATATTATACACAGTTTGGTAAACAGGAAATTGGTGTTTTAAAAATTATGCATTTGTAGCTTCCGTTGCAATAAACAGAAATCTAAGTATATACAGTAGGGTGGGTCAATTTGTTCGGGACCGAAAAACATGACAAAGCGTATAGCAAAATCGTAATCTACGAGAAATTCTAAGAACTTTTCCCAAAGAAACCATGGTTCTAAAATCAAAATCGAGCTTCCGTTTTTTTAAGAGAAAATTTGGTGCTCAGGTCATCCAAAAATAATGCTATTTTTTTGGAAGTATTCATTGCAATTGGTGAATAGTTGACCTGTAACGCTGGAAGAGGACTTATTTTAAAGAAAATTATCTCAGCTTTCTATATCTGTCCTCATTTATAAAAAATTATTTACCCAAATTATGGTTTTGGAGGTTTATGTCAAAATAATAATAGTCAAACTGTTAAAAACCTAAAACTGTTATTATTTTGACATAAACCTCCAAAACCATAATTTGGGTAAATAATTTTTTATAAATGAGGACAGATATAGAAAGCTGAGATAATTTCCTTTAAAATAAGCCCTCTTCCAGCGTTACAGGTCAACTATTCACCAATTGCAATGAATACTTCCAAAAAATAGCATTATTTTTGGATTACCTGAGCACCAAATTTTCTCTTAAAAAACCGGAAGCTCGATTTTGATTTTAGAACCATGGTTTCTTTGGGAAAAGTTCTTAGAATTTCTCGTAGATTACGATTTTGCTATACGCTTAGTAGGCAAAAAAATTGACCCACCCTAATATACAGCATAGCTTTAGGCTTTAATTATACTTTAAATGTTGACCACATGCTAGGATTTTGTTTTTATTTGCTTTTTTACGTTTTTTCTTTCTAGTTATTAATACATATTTTCTATTAACGAAATTATGCAATGCTTTTTACATTTTTCCCCACCTCCTATAAATAGGCTTTGAAATATTTACATGGCTCAGCCTTATGTGTATGGCTTTGTATGGGTAAGTGCTAAATAAAGTGGACAAGTGTGTTGGTTGTTTTTGTGTTTAAACAAATAAATAAGAGTACAACACATGTTTATTGTCTGGTATTCTTATATATTTCCCCTGAGGCCCTTTAATGCATTTATCAAAGTCGTTTCTATTCTTCATTTATTTGCATTCTTTGTCAACTTGATAAACATCATACCATCTCTTACACACACACACTAGTGCTGGTGTATTTTTTGTCATTGTGATTAAATCATTAAATTCATACGCTTCACCACATTGCAGTTTATGGTCACTTTTTATCATGACTTTTTTCATTTAGTTTTCCTTTTTTTGTGTCATCAATTGCAATTTTTTTTCTTCGATTTTGCCTGCATTCAATTTTGTTTTGAGGCATTTTTTAATTAAACTGGGTGTTGTCATCACAAACTGCAATGGCAATGCACGTGCTTGCCACACAAATAAAAAAAGACAAATATTTTACAATTATCCACAGGATGTTTAATATTTATCAAAAGAAGTTTTATTTTGAAATTGTAATGAGTTGTGTTGAAAAATGTTAATCAAATAAATAAAAAAAGATTTCAATAAGCACGTAATGACTTAAAAGTTTTTCTAATTAAAATACTTGATACGTAAAATTCTTTTAAGCAAAAATTAAAGCTTAACAAAATGCATGAGCAAAACTTGAATTAAAAAACAGGTTAGAGCGCTCGCTTATAATACAAAGCAGCCCTGGTTCGAGTCCCAGCTCTAGAAAAAATGAAGATCATTTCAAAGTTTTAATTAAATTACTTCTTAGGAATCCATCCTTAAGAAAGCCGCACCCTGATATTCCACCCTATCCATCTTTGACTTATCAAACGAATGATCAGGAGAGAGCGCCACATACTGGGAAGGATCGTAACCCACCAATAACTGAGCAAAGATTTTCACCACTTCACAATAAAACACAATTACCGTCAAGAGATGAGGCATCAAGCGTGAAGGCCTTTGAGTAATCAACCGACAGCAAGTTTTCTCATTGACTTAGAAAAAATATCTCTATATCTTTGCAATTCTAATACAATGCACAGCATAAGTAGGGGTGTAAACTTCTGAGTATTGGTCTTAACAAAAAAAGAGCATTACTTGGTAGCCGAAGGAATGTAAGGAATTCAATATATACTTTCAGAAAAATCGTATAATTCTATATTCGAAATATTCGCCAAATATCGTATCAGGAAGGCCTTGGTGGCTTATTATACCTGCAGCAGAATGTTTGCTGGATTCTTAGACCCGATATTGTACTCTTGTTGTACTGAAATTTGGGGCGGGGGTTTGGTGGCCATTTTCATTGAAAATAACGACAACTATACCATTTGCCACGATCCAAAGATTCGCTTCATAGAGGCATGTGCTCTTCTGGTAAACTGAAGTGATGCTGCAGTTACTACCGGTCGACATACATTTTTAACTTTGCTACGGCGGCTTGTAGTGCTATAAGTATGGAAAACTATAAGTATAGAATACGGTCATGCTCGAGCACTTAAAAAAAACTTAAGAAACTGTATGCCTCCTGTGATTCCTCCCCGGGGGTACAATAAATGGCTTCTGGTGATTTACGTCACACCAGGGGCCTGTACTCACAGGGGAATATGGAGTTCACCTAGCTAGCCCGCTATAGGCAGAGAGGTTGGTAATTTATTACTGATCATCTCAGGGACTGACCAGAGAAACCTATTCTAATCTAATTCCGTACCATCAAGGATATCAGCCGAATGAAGGGGCAGATGATTTGGCTCGAAAGGGTTCGGATTCGAAGGTAGCCCATCTTGCTTAAGTATCACCTAATAGTATCTATAAATATAGGTATTATTAGCTACTTCTACAGCCAAGTAACGGCCAGTGGGGGGCAACTATTTTCTGCAGGATCTCGAGGTTGGCTTTTTTTTAAGACCAATACTCAGGGGCAAATCCTACTCATGCAGTGCATTGTATTGGAATTTGAAGAAACATAGATAGATTTAAATGTGAGTTGCGAGCGTCCTTAGTAGCTTAGCTCTTATCTTCCCAGAAGGTTGTGCTGTACTCCTGATCACTCCTTTTTTGGTGGAAATGTCAGGGAGCGGTTTCTTAAAGATGAACTTGACCTGTTTTTGATATTAGAAGTGCTAGATTGCTGTTGGGTCACAATAGGAATAACATGTCCACATTGGACACTGGCAAATTATAAACCTTTCTTGTGTGACGACAAAAGTCGGACACCTTGTTTTTGGCCCCACAATTATTTTATTTAAGAGTACACTACCTTCTTTTGCCTTAAATACTCTCTTTCTTTTCATTTTTTTATTAAACTTGAATTGTTATTGTACCCTTGATTTTTTTTTCTCTAAAATAGTAAGCTAAAATAATATACATATGTACATACACTTAATATATATTTTATAAATAGAATGTAAGTATGTATGTAAATTACAAATAATGTTCTTTTCTTTCTTTCTTCTTTTCTTATTAAATGAATTGTGATTTAATATACTATATATACATACATGTATAACATACATATATTTGAAGTAAATATTATTTTTGTATACCACCGTTGACGCTGTGTTATTTTTAGACATAACTGTTGCGACAATATTTATTTTTATTGTAATAATATCATTTTATATTACTTTAGCTTTACTCTCTGATATGTAGCTTTACTTTACATGCTCTCTTATAAATACCATGTGGTGAGTTTATTTCTTTTATTATGCTCATCACTTTCTTTGGTTTGAAAGGACAGAACATTGATATCAGAATTTAGTGGTTGACGAGGTGCAAGATGGTAAGGATCAATATTGTTAAGAACGTACTATTTTACCAATATTGATTTTGTTTTTAAGTCGAAGTTATCAGCCACTACTGACACAGGCATTTGATTGGTTTTGTTAATGGTGACCATACTTAGCAATACCAATTAAATACCTTAAGGATCTGTATTGTTAAGTGGTCTCATCCTTGACAATACCGATCTGAATTTATTGGACACTTCCAGTCGCTAAGGACACAGTCATCTAATTGGTATTTTTAATGATGACCATAATTAACAATTCCAATAGGTTGCCTTAACGATCAATGTAATTAAGAGGTCCCATCCTTAATTATATCGATCTCAGTTTCCTGATCAGACCATCACGCAGACATTGACAGTATAGCTAGTACGAATCCTCGTTAGGTAGTTCTTTTGGTTACCTAATTGCACCATCAATACTGGTGGTTAGATTGTTGCTTTAGTGAGATAAGAAAGACCGGTCGTAGATTGTAAGAATATTTTCATATTGTAAAAATTATAAAATCCTTTTATTTGAACAATAGCCTAAATAAAGAGGAAAATTGTAAACAACTTTACGCAACGAATTCCCCCGTGTTTTATTTTATGTACCGACCCTGGACACCGCTGAACTACCCCAGCCTTGAGCGGAAACGTGTCGTTACACTTGCCATATGGGTGTTAAATACCACGCACCCTGACAGATGCGGAGGGGGAGTTGTACACTTCCTTTTCAATTGTCCGGCCCTCCGTAAACGTCGTCATGATACTCTAGGTTTAGAGTTTACACAGGATATCGTGGAAATATTAATTAATTAATCCATGTTTTAATCCGAAAGATATCCTTAGATTCCTGACTCAGGCGTACTGAATATATGAAGTATTCTGACCGTGGTTACCAGTGTTGTGGTATTTTTTTAAAACGACATTAAAAGAAGCTACTTGACGCTCGCAGTCACGATTACTAACCAGTCATGCTTAATAATAATTTTCCTCAAATGGGTTTTATCCAACTTAAATGTCTTATAAAATGGGGTATTCTTTGCTAATTATAGTTTTTCCACAGGATACAAGCAGAAATGCTTCGAATATTAATTCCAACATACGAAATTCCTCATAAAAGGCATATTCAAATTGACAAGTATAACTGCTTAATGAGACTCTTATATTGTGATTGTAACATCATCCCAATTCTTCTTAGCCCCGATGCCATATATTGTTCAAAATCTGAAAATTACTGAGATATCATGCAACTATTCAGGATATTTTTTTAGAAGGCTCACTTTCAGAAACTGGCTATGAAAAACTCACGACAATATGTGGATGCAAATGGTGTGAAATGTTTTCGAATAATGCCTCAAGACACTGCCTTGAGTTTTTAAATAAGCAGTCACTTTAACGCTGTGCAATAAGTCTGAAATCATACACAAAGATTTTAGTTGCGCAACTTTTTCTCAATTTTCTTTTAAACTTGCCTTCGTGGAAACACATAAATATTTTGTTCAGCTAGTTTTCTGTTTTGTTTTGCTAGGATTGCCTTACAATTCAACTTTCAACAGCTAAGTAGAAAAACAAATGAGACAAATGTAGAAAATAGATGAGTACACCAACTAGACGAGTAAACAACATATAACAAGAAATGTCAACTAAAAGAAACAAATGACAGAAGAGTATGAAATCACCGAGAACCAGCATTTACTCTCTTACTTTTTATTTCCCTCCCTTGTGTGGTCTAGTACTAAGGATATGTAAGTAAGCCACACTTTAAAACACTTTTAATTGGAAGTTTTTAAATCAAAACAATCAATTTTTTTTTCACCACATTCAAATAAAGAGTGAAAATGCATTAATTTGTAAAACGATAGCTGTTTGAAGATATTACGAGTATTAACAAATTTATTATTTTTCATAAATTTTGTTTAATCCTTTAAAACTTTTATTAAATTAAAGCAAAACTTTTTCGTAAATAGTAATAATCTTTTATGCACAAATTAGTAGAATAAAATTCGTATTAAAATTAAACACGTGACCGCACGCTGCTTTATAACATTATAACTGCCCTCCTTTTAATGAAGATGACGATGATGATGGTGATGAATTGAATGATTTTTGTTGATGAGTATGAACAGTTTTGAAGAGATAAACTGATGCGCTTTTTCAGTTGCTTGAAAAATTACTTTTTTAATCAGATTTTAAGAAAGATTCAACACATCAACTTAATTTTGTTTTTTTTTATTTTTTTCTCACATTTCTTTTTAAAATGGGAAACACGCAATGTTTAACCCTTTTGTGGGAGCGTGTTAACAAAAGGATTAAAGTTTAGTTTCTTTTTCTTGTTTTTTTTGTTAATAATTAATGCCTGTATTTTGTTGTACATTTTTTATTAATAAAACTTGAAACGCCAGCACACTTTTTAAAGTTTATGGTTATTTAGATCTTCTGTAACAATTATTTTGAAGTGGCTTAAAAATTTTCAAATAAAAAATATAGAATTTCAAAAAGAAAAGAAGAGAAAAAACAGAGACAAATTTGTTACGCCTGTATGGTGGGGCGTATGTTGTGCCAAAAGTTTGACATTTGAACGTCAACTTTAACAAATTTTTTTTATTTAGGCAGCTACTGTATCAGACTCTAAAAGAGTGTGTAACAAATGGGCTGGTGTGTGGTTTAAGGAAATGTTGTCGTGTTTTGCGTCTTTTTTTTTATTAAAGAAAACTATTACAGTTTTTAATTATTTGTGATAAGCATTGCAAGATTTTAAATTACAGCAGGATATTGTGAAATGAGGGAAAAATTTAAATTGAAAAAAGGAAAACAGTTGGAAATAAGGAATACGGTACTCATTTTATTATTAATCGAATTTATTATTCAGCATTATTAGGGTTCTCGAAAATGTTCTTCGACTACAGTCGTATAGGCTCTTGAATTTATTTCTTTGTGGGGTACTTCGTAGAATTTTCGACTGCAATAAATTTGTAGTGGTAGTGGCCGTGGTCTAGTGGTAAGTGTGTTGGCTTACTAGGACGATAGCGCCGGGTTCAAATCTCAGCTCTAACATCTTAAAAAAAAAGAAATATGAAAAAATTATTTCTCTCGGCGACTACCTCTCAGCAGTCTTCTGGCAAAAACTCTGAGAGTAATTGATTGTCATTAAAAAGCTTCTCCAATCTGTCATTCGGAGTCGACTTTAAACTGTAGGTCCCGGTACTCATGGATAAAAATTAACACACACAACATGAGTGCTGCGAGAAGCTAGGCCGTACACTGGTACGGTTTCATATATTTTTGTGCAAAAAATATAAGGACTGAACCTAGAAACTTAAAAGTTGGCACGGAGTATTATATTGACTAAATTAAGGAAATAAAAGAGTTTCATGAAAATCAGCCACGCCCATCGCCCACCGCCCGTACAATCAAAAGGGATATTTTCACATAAAACCTTTCCTAAAAAAGCAAAAGTCTTAAGATTTAGTACATATACTTCTTAGGACAATTAAAATATGCATGGCAAGTTTTATTGAAATCTGCCACGCCCCTCTCACCGTCTAGCACTCTGTAAAAGCGGTATTTTGGTAACTAAAATTCGATTTTTTAAAACTATTTTTTACAAATCAAATAATTTCGTTCCAAAGAAGAATGTTTCGCTGGGAGAATTTCATAATTTATTTTATTAAAAAGGAAAATTTTGTCTTAGAAAAAGTCTATTGATATTTTTCAAAACTGTTTAGCTTATACGTGTATGATATTTACTCTGTGCTAGGATTGTGCCAATTCTGACTTTTTGTTTTCAAGCAGCTCTACAGTTTTTCAAACTGCTTTCTTCTGACTGTTTTTATTCTAAAACTAAAGGGTGATTTTTTAAAGATATATAGAACTTTGAAATGGAATAAAACAAAGATGAATTAAATTAAAAATTTATGTAAACTACTGGCACTATAATTTATATTTGACTTCTTGTTTATCGCCGTCTCGCAGGTAGTCTAATATGGAGGTACAATTTTCGAAAATAGTCAAACGGTGTTAAATCACACGATCTTGGAGTTAGGGATGAAACAATACCAGCAAGGTAGCGATACTTTTACTCGAAAGAATATCGCAAGGAAAGTATCAATATCTACTTGTCCACTCAAGAGCCAGTGTTATACCTTCACCCTCGAATGATTAAACAGCAATTGCCTCATCTGTCGGTGGATATTTGAATGTGAATGGTGAGCGTCTTCAGGACAAAATTATAAAAATTAAAATTTGCGGTTTTCTAAAATTACAATTTAATTTAAAAATTAAATAAAAAAATAGGTTCCCCCCTCCCCTCCAATAAGTCCATCTTCAAGAAACCGCTCCCTAACATTTCCAATCTATTCGACCAGAAACCAATGATCAGGAGTACAGCGCCACCTTCTGTTAAGATAACAGCTAATCTACTGAAGACGCTCACTATTCACATTCAACATTCACCGACAGGTGAGCCAAATGCTGTTTGATCATTTAAGGGTGAAGCTATAACACTGGCTCTTGAGTGCTCAAATTGACAACAACTTGTCTCATCAACAAAAAAAAGTGAATAATATACAAATATCTATTAAAAATAATCTATCTCTCAACCATCTTCACATTTCAATACAGTACATTGCATGAATAGGGGCTTACCGCTGAGTATTGGTCTTAAGAAAAAAAAAATAATAATAATAAAGAAATAAGAATACTAAAAACAAAAAATCTCCAAAAACCAAAGTCACTTTGCAACGTACTTCCAAAAAATAATAATTTCTTAAGGTGTTTACTAGACAAACGATTTCTAACCTCTGAAACTAAATCCTGCTTTAGAAAACATTCTATCAGTACCACCACTGGAGGTGCTCTGTTAATATATAAAGACATTAATTCCGAATAATCGTATATTCCTACTTACAACCCGTACCTCTCACAGAGCACAAACTTTCGTAGTTGAATGTCGAGTGAATAGCATAATGCAGTATAGAGAGATTTCGTTAAGCCGCATGGTTCGTTTATGGAATGGCTTTCCCGCGAAATATTTTCCTGTCAATTACCATAATAATAAGTATAATCAAATGTCCACAAGCACTTCTCTGCCCTTCCTCCCTACCATAACATCCCTTGAGTGCTGGCATTAAAAAAATAATCTTCGATAGAGTTACATATTGTTGGCCTAACGATTCTTTTGTGACAAACTCGAAACGTTTTAAAAGTAGAACTATTTGTTTAATGATTTCGAGTCCGTAGCCTTTTACAATTTGAGGACCACAAGTAGCTGCTTCTAGCAAGAGTTCTGCCGCAATTTTTGAAATATCTTTCTCACATATAAAATAGTGAATTCCACCTACTTGGACTCCAATTCACGGGTCAGGAATGTAAAACTGTCCTTCAATAAATCAATTGTACCACGAGCTGTATGAAATGCTCCTGCAGATTATGATTGTTCAATTGAAGAACGAAAAAGTCAGCACGCACTACTGAATGTAACGTTCTGACTATCAGCGTTTTAAAGAACTTCGAACCCATGATTTCACTAAACAGTCAGTTTTTCTAAACTTCCCTATTAAGTATTTTTAATTTATTTATTACTAAAGGCTTCTCGTAATATGCTAATAATTATAGAATTTTTATTTATTTTACAACAGTACATATTAGTTTTAATTGCTAAAAATTAATTTCATTATTTGCTAAAGTACTATAAACCTTTTGAATTTTTATTCATATTTGCCCAGAAATAGGATAAAATAAATATGAATTAATATTTATAATCAATAAATATTTATGAGTTTAACACTCGCTTAATAAAAATTACACAAAAAAAAATGAGAAGAAAAAAAAATTGTATCATTAGCATGAAAACATTAAAAAATTCATTACAAAATACAAACAATCACACACTTCTATAGCACTTTACACATAAAAATAGTAAAATCAGGATAAGCTGGCTGAAAGGAATTTAAGGAATTTACAACAACATAATATAGATTTGATATATTGCCTAGTGTACTGTTGATAGCGGTAATTTTATCTTTAAATATTTGAACTTCAAGAGCCTAATGCATATGTAAAGTGCATATATGCTCTTGGTAATATATTCTCATTTGGTGGTGGCCAAATAATAATAAAATAACCGATGCATCTGCTATCGAATGTGGTACTGAAAATTTTGACGTATTCCTGCTGAACTGATTTTTTTTTATTGACTGTTCTCGTTTCACACTTATCCGACCGAGAAAGATTCATCCCCATTATTTACGAAAATGTAATAATTCGTAAGACTGCGGGTTAGTATGAGTAACTATATGGCTAATAAATAGACTACAGAATCCATAGTCAGAGACAGTTAAGCTTGATGCTTTCAGTATGGGGTAATACAAGATATCGTGAAGACATACTGATGCTTGAGACATCCCAAATACCTTAATCTGATGAACTGGATATGAGGGGTATTTTGTCTGTGGTCACAGATACTTTGGTATTTTTCAGCACGGTGGCGTATAATGCGAAATGATGATCATGTAGAGGATCAAGTCAGAAAATTCCTTTACCCTATTTAAAAAAAAAAAACACTATTTGATCTATTCACTGTGACAATTATGTGAGCAAAAGTATTTAAATTCAATTATCTATCCAATAGAATGTCAAAATCAGTATTAGAATCTATCTTCTGCAATAGTGAATCTCCTAAAATAAAAGTAAAATCATTCGCATGTTTGCATTTTTTAATATTGAGATCCATTACATTACATCCATTACACCACAAAGAATACCCATACAAACCGTTCTGGAGTAACAAATGCTCACTTGTATTACAGTAAGTCTGAGTCCAGATTACAGAAGGGAAGTCCATTCACAAATAACAAGAACAAAATTGGTGAAAGATGATAACTCTGAGAGATACCAGAGGTGAGAGAACTTTTAATAGCATATGAACTCCTAAACTTAACGTACTAAGTTCAGCTATTTAAATAGGATCTAACCCACCTCAAAGTTTTATCTTGAAATCCAATAAGTTTAATTTCAATAACAGAAAGCTGTAATTTACATATGTATGTTTATATATGCCGGTTGTTTGCGGTATATGAACCACTTGTCTCTTCATACAGGCTTTCAGGGTTACGGCCTACCTTCTCACAGCACCCAGTTTGTGTGTGTCAATTTTTCTCGTGAGCACCGGGGCCTAGAATTTAACGTCGACTCCATACGGTTGACTTAAGAAGATTGTTCATGGCAATTAGTTACTCTCAAAGCTATTGCCAAAAGATTGCTAACAGTTAGTGGCCGAAAGAAATATTTTTACATATTCCTTTCTTTCCAGATGTCAGAGATGAGGTTTGAACCCGGACACACTAACTACTAGACTAAAAATTTTTTACAGCCTTTTTTTTTAATTGCCCAGGTCTAGCAGTCAGACGTTTGAAGACTCCCCAAAATCTTTTTGATAGCTTGTCGCAGTGCTCAAGCCTGGATCCCTTCGTTTTACACCACTTTATAGACAGTTCGGGTTGGATGCAGTTCTTTTTTCGGATTAAGAGGAATTCAGTTCGGTCCTGTAATGGTATCAGAGCGGCACATTGTGCTAATTGTAGTTGATCACGGTTTGGTTAACTAGCCATATAACCTACCTACCTACCGCTGCTTATATTTTTTAACTTTAACCACTCACGTGCTAATGTTATACCTTCACCCTTGAATGATCAACAGCAATTGCCTCATCTGTCTGTGGATGTCGAATGTGAGTGGTGAAGTGTCTTCGGTATGTTAGCTGTTTTCTTCCCAGAAGGAGGTGATGTACTTCTGATCATTCGTTTCAGGTGGAATAGACTGGCATTGTCAGGGAACGGTTTCATCAAGATGGACTTCCTGGGGGTGAAGGGGGTAACGTCTTTTTTTTTAACTGAAACTTAAAAAACCGCGAATTATTATTTTATATTTTTTTTCCTTTTTCCTTCGCTGGGATTGAACGGTCGTTTGAGTTTCTCTTCAAACACTCTAACCACTATACCACGGCCCCCCGCCGACTCCGAACGGCAGACTTGTTCATGGCAATCACTTACTCTGAGAGTTTTTGCCACAAGGCTGCTAAAAGGTAGTCGCCAAAAAGAATATTTTTTGTTGGCTTTACGGATGTGTTAAATTGGTTTTCTACATTACATGCATACTTATACACATACATGTTTGGCCAACATAACCCTTTTTCGGAGTAACGGCCTAGCTTCTTACATCAGCTTCATACGGAACCTACAGTTCAACGTCGCCTCTGCACGCAGACTTGAGAAGTTTGTTCCATATTTGTTTATATTTTCTTTGTTTGTAATTTTAAGCAAACAGTTATTAAAATTTATTAAATATCGAGATTAATTTGCAAAAAGAAATATGAAAATCAGAGTTGCTTTTGAGAGCATACATTTTGGCATCACAGTCTTTAGAGATGCTACCTATTAACGTGGTAAATCGTACAATATTTGTGATGTATAAACTCTCTGGCAGGGAGCTGCTAATCCCAAACTTTGTACGCAGTTGATAACTTTTAGTTGTGCATACGGCTGTTAATGTCGATTAATTTTTTAGCCAAAATTTTAAACTTAATCCGTAAACTACTGGATTTTATAAACCATTACTTGCTATCATTCCCCTAATGACAAGTCCAATCATAAACCTATCACTGTACACAAAAATTTAATATACTGTAGATAATAATAATTCAATCAACATGGTTCTATTATATAAACGAAATTTTAATTGCTTTTCAATAACGCTTTAAAAGTCCTCTTAAAACCTTTCTATAAGTACACCATACATGAGTGAGTTGTTCATATACATACAAAATGATAAATTACTTTTTCATGGATATACCTACATATTCCTTGATTCATAAACCATAATCATGGTGTTGTTTAATTTTTAAAAATAATTTTTATAAACACTCTGTCAGCGGTATCACAGCAATGTTATCCTATACTTTTCAACCATATCATATCAACATTTTGCAGGATATTTTCAATTTATAAATTTATTTTGTGCCATTTTGCACATAATAATGTGCAATTTATTGTAATTTAAATTTTTAAGTAGCCATCAAAAACTGTTGCCAGGCCTTTTAACCAAGAATTTTTTTTGAAATACCATTAACACCAGCACCACCACCACCACCACCATCACCACCAACTAACCAGCCAAGTGATATGCACACATACATACTCGTACTTATAAAACATTGTCACATTATTATTATCATTTATTTTGGTGGTATTGTCATCATTTATACTTTCAGCTTATGATGGTAATTTTAAAAATCTGTGGCTTTGATACAACCAGCCACATAACATACACGAATACAGATTTCAAAATAATGGCTGAATGGTATTTTTCTGTATTTTATTTGTAACTATACATACGAGTACATATGTATGTATGTATGTATGCATGTGATATTAATATGCCACAAATTTATTATAGAGTCATAGTGCTAACAATGTACACACGTAAGTACATTATAATTAGTAGTGTGGCATGTATAAAAGTGTTGAAAAGTGCACTTTATTAAAATTAAATTTCAATCAGATTGTGGGTTCAAATAAAAACCAAAAACAAAAAAAAACAAACAAAAATATCATGCCTGCCTTTATAGGTGACTGAGTGACTGACTGTTTATTTTATGTCAGATTACATTTAACTTGTTTTTGTTTTGAGTACACATTTTAAGTTTCACTGTTTTAAAATGTGACAACAATCACGTAAATTTTATAAAAATGTTAACAAAAATGCTTGCACATGCAACATGCTCTTAATGTGTAAGCGCTATCAAGTGTATAGAAGTAATGCAACAAATTGTTATTATTAAATGCAGGCTTTTAAGAGAAACGTTAGTAAGGCAGATTAAATGAACAGTATACATAAATAAATACGAGGGCAGGTTACTAAGTGTCTAACTTATAGAAGCACCCACCTTTTAACTGAAAAAGCAACCTTCCTTCCTACTCTCACAATCATACTCACCAGTTTCAGGTACATACATACATAGCTGGCCATTACAACCCTGTTTCAAGGTTACAGCCTAGCTTCTCGCAGCACCTATATTGTGTGTATCAATTTCTATCCATGGGTACCGGCACCTACAGTTTAAAATAGACTACGAACGACATACTTGAGAAGCTTGTTCATGGCAATTAATTACTCTGAGAGCTTTTGCCAGAAGACTGCTGAGAGGTAGTCGCTGAAAGAATTATTTTTTTCATATTTCTTTTTCTTTTTATAAGATGTCAGAGCTGGGAATTGAACCCGTGGCTCCTGTCTTAGTAAGCCATCACACTAACCACCAGACCACGGCGACTACAGGTACAGCATTCAGGTAAAGGTAAGTAACTACTAATCCTTTTTTTTTTATTAAGACCAATACTCAGGGGTAAACCCCTACTCATGCAGTGCATTGTATTGGAATGTGAAGATGGTTGATAGAAGATTTTTGTATATTTTGCGCCTTTCTTTTGTATTGATGAAACAAGTTGCTGTCAATTTGTTCACTCAAGAGCCAGTGTTATACCTTCACCCTCGAATGATCAAAAAGCAATTGCCTCATCTGTCGGTGGATGTTTGAATGTGAATTGTGAGCGTCTTCAGTAAATTAGCTGTTATCTTCCCAGAAGGTGGCGCTGTACTCCTGATCATTGGTTTCTGGTGGAATAGATTATAAACGTCAGGGAGCGGTTTCTTGCCGATGGTCTTGCTGGAGGGGGGGGGGGGGGGAACCTCTTATTTTTTTTTTTTTTTTTTAATTTAATTTTTAATTTAAATTGTAATTTTAGAAAACCGCAAATTTTTATTTTATAATTTTGTCCTTCGTTGGGATTGAACCTTGGTCGTGTGAGTTTCTGTGCGAGCGCTCTACCACTATGCCACGACCACCCCTACTAATCCTTGTTTTCGAATATGAAAATCTGGTCTCTGCAGAAAGAGATCTCCCAAATAAATTTATATTTTAATGATTTCGACAATTTCTTTATTTTTTTGTTTGTGTTGTTTAATGAAAAAAAAAAACGTTATAAGAAATCCAAAAAGACATTGAAAAATATAACAATTTTACACTCAAATTCTTAAATTTAATCCAAATACAGTATTCCCTGTATAATCAACTCGAGGAAAGTAATTAAACAAATGTGCTTAATTACCTCATAGAGGTAAATACAAGATTATTTTTAATTTCTTAAGGGAGCAGTTACAATTATGAGAAAGGTAACTTGAAACATTTTTTAAACAATAATAAACAACTCTCAAACACATGGTTGTAATGGCCAATTATATATGTACACGATAAAAATTACTGACGTTGTTCAATTTAAAAATTTGTAACCGGTTAATATTTAATAATAAATAATTTAAGATAACCAGATATATTACAATCAGCTGATTGTTGAGCAGAAACGTGGAAATTAATAATGTTCGGTGATGACGAACTTCAGGCAGTACACAAAGGCGAATTTTTCGTACATCAAAAATAAAAAGCTTGTTTACAAATACACAAAAAAAATTTTTTCTGAAATAAGTAATTTCAATTATGAAATTAATAGTATATTTCAAATTTCAATTTCCAATTAAATTTTTAATTTTTACAATAAATTTTTTTGTAGAAGCACACAAATAGAAATGTTGTGCGTATGTTTTTTTCTTTTGCCTTAGTGTTGTGTTATATTTTTATAAAGAATCAATATATGATTACTTTTTAATTTAAAATTCGAATACGTATTGTTATATAAATACGTCATTTAATTGAATGTTTAGTATTAAAATAAAAAGAAGACATATTTTATATACAATATATACAAGTATTTTAGTTTAAAAACAACATCTTGTTTTAAAACAATAATAATTTAAGACTTTAAGAAATTAAACATATGTAATTAACCATAAAAATTTTTCCTATAAAAAAATCTAATATCACTACCATGAAAAGAAAAACAATATGTATTTCTCAAGACGAGTTTGTTCAAACTATGCCCGGAATATAAAAGTCCTTCTGGCTATTTCTTTGTAAGAATTCAATTAATTTATTCAATTAATTTTTTTCTGTCTGTTCTGTTTTACAACTCATGCATAGATTTTTAATTTAGATTGACGTAGATTTCACATTAAAGTTTCAAATGGCAAAAAAATACATAAACGCTGGTCGTTTCCTCAGTTTCCTATTATTATTTAATTTTACATAGACAAATCAAATATGCACTTGTATAAAAAATAATAATAAGTGGATAATTTCCTTTTGTCGTATTGGTTAAATATGTAATCATCTCTGTATTTTTCATATTTATGTTCTTAGTTGTATATTTTTAATAAAAAAATTAATATAATTTGCAATTTTTTGTAAATTTGGGGGTTGCATTTAAATATCTTTATCATTTTAATTTAGCAGGATTAAATAAAATTTTAATTCTATTAGTTAATTTTTTAATCAGTTTAAAATTTAATCGCCAATTAATTTTTTAATTATACCAATTAACTTATTTAATTAAAACGTACCTGAGTTTTTAATTAAAAGATTAATTGTCCCAATTAAATATTTAATTGAAAATTGTTTTTGTGAAAAAGCTCGACACTATTAATTTTTTAATTGATATTATTAATTCTGTTTGTAGGGGCAAAACTAGTAAACAATTTAATTGGTACTACAAATTTGTTAATTGAAATCGATTTTAAATTTTTTCTGTGTTCTCGTATTAGAGCCAGTAATCAGCTATTACAATTTAAAATATTCTTTTAAAAAAAACTTTAATCAGTAAACGAAGCTAGAAAACCTTCTCAACAGTTCTGTGGAGTCTCATGCATAAAATTCCAGGAAGTTGAGGGGATATTAAAATTACCTAAAACATATATGAAATCTATTGCTTTGGGGATAAGCATATCTCTATGGCCATTTTGTCTTTGCTTAAGAGACTCGTCAGAAGAGTTTTTTCCAAAGATGTTTATCAAAACTCTAAACTCTTATATTCAAAAAATTATACACTAATTGAGAATCATAACCCATTTAGTATATAAAAAAAAAACAATTAAAAAGTTCATTGGCCCTGATAAGAGATGAATGGATAGCATAAATTTCCGTAATAGAGGTGAAGGCACAATATAAGAGCAGGTTAAATATTTTTACCAGTTCTAAAATCTTAAAGGGAGATCTCTTTTATAATAAACTTTTAAATTACAGTCGGGCCTTGATTATCCGTAATCGGGTCGGGACCAGAAGCATTACGGATAATCGATTTTCATGGTTAATCGAATAACAATTTTGATTATAGAGTTTTTTCAATATTTTTATTATTTAACAAATGAACATTTGTGTACATACATATTTACTTTAAAAAAATTAATTCAAGATACATAGCAATGTCATAAACGGTCTGTATCCCAACTTCGTATTTTTGAGCTAGCATTTTAACACTTACATTATTTTTTGAATGATCGTTAATTTTTTCAACTTTATCTTCAATATTTCAAACGTTTCTTTGTCTTTTTACCACTGCTAACGATGCCATACAAATTATATTTAGATTTACCCACCCGCACTTCTCAAACTTCAAAATTACTCTAATTATTGGGTCGTGGCATACTGTTAGAGCGCTTGCACAGAAACTCACACGACCAAGGTTCAATCCCAGCGAAGGACAAAATTATAAAAATAAATATTTGCGGTTTTCTAAAAATTACAATTTAATTTAAAAATTAAATTTAAATAAAATAAGAGGTTCCTCCCCCTCCAGCAAGACCATCTGCCAGAAACCGCCCCCTGACATTTCTAATCTATTCCACCAGAAACCAATGATCAGGAGTACAGCGCCACCTTCTGGGAAGATAACAGCTAATCTACTGAAGACGCTCACCATTTAAACATCCACCGACAGATGGGGCAATTGCTGTTTGATCATTCGAGGGTGAAGGTATAACACTGGCTCTTAAGTGGACAATTTGACAGCAACATGTTTCATCAACAAAAAAAGGCGCTAAATATACAAACATCTATGAAAAAAAAAAACCTATCAACCATCTTCACATTCCAATACAATGCACTGCATGAGTAGGGGTTTACCCCTGAGTATTGGTCTTAAAAAAATGATTCTTCTCAACGTATGCAAAGAAGGGAATTCCCCCTTTTTATCACGGATAATATAGGTAATCAAGGTTAACCGAAGCAAACAATTTGAAAACATTGTAAACAAAAAACAATAGACTGATATTTGACCATCACGGTTAGTCGTTAACCGGATTACGAATAATCGAGGCCCTACTGTAGTTGAAATAGAGGTAGCGATACAAATTTTTTAAACAATTTATTCATTTAGTTGCTTCCTTCCACAACTCGTTCCATTTTTTTAATAATAAACGTGAATATTATGTGAAGACACCACCCGCCAGCAAAATAATTTGAATAAAAGTCTATTTATCCAAAGTGCTTCAATTCAATTTGTAGTGCAATAAATCACTAATACGTCCAGATATATGAAAAAAAAAACGAAGAACTTTATTATGCTTTTGCAAATGATGTTGTTGGCTAATACCTCTATTCAGTTTGACCGGCTATCATCATGTCCTGTTAAATATTTGCAGTTTTAATTAAAAACGTTAACAAGGTTATTACGAGCACTTTCTTCCCATTAACACCAATCTCCGACTCGCTTACAATAATCAACCTTTTAGTTAAATGCTTTTAAATATACCCCGTATGCAACGTATGCCTGCAACGCCTCACAACACACCTACATTAACGAGTAGAAAACTGTTTGTACGAGTATAGCTTGGGTTTTTTGGTCAGTCATTTATGAAATATTTGAATGTTGAAAACCGATATGCACATATTTATGTGCATATGCATGTACGAGTATGTTGAATGTATGGAAAGGTTTGTTTAACTTTGCATTAACATGTTGCACATTTACATTGTGTCAACAAGTTCGAGGCTTATACTATTTGAATGTTTAATGCAATACAATTCTTTTAACAACAAATACAACAAATACGATAACCAGGCAATTTCATTTACGGTTGGTTAATTAAAATTGACTTTATATTTGTTTTAAGCAAATGCAATGCATTAAAAGTAGAGGTTTCTCTGTGAGTAAGCAAAACCACAATTTGGTTAAAGCAGCAAGAAGCACAATAGATATGAACTTTAAAAGTAATCTTTTGTTTTTTGTTTTTTATTTTATTTTATTGAAAACTTTAAGAATGTTTTTCTGTTTTTTTTTAAGTAACAAAACAAATATTTATGCAAACATGTTATAAAAGTTTTGAATTTTGTAAATTGCATTTCAACATTTGCAGTACATTTTTATTATGGCTAGAAAACTAATACCAGATCTCCCAGACCTCTACTCAATACAATTCATTTCAAGACCAGCTAAAGCAAATTTCTGTTTTTGGTTTGTCAGTAGCAAAAGTTTAAAGTTGGAAACAGAAATGTCTTGCAACACCGGATTAAACTGAAAGTACAAAAACCCTTTGGAGTACTTTAACAATTCAATCCATTAAGAAGCAGCAAAAAAAGAAAAATATTTGAAAAATTTATTTTTTATATTTCTTTTAAGAATATTAACACTTCGATACTCTTTACTGTCCTTTTCTTTTCTTTTCTTTTTCTGAAAATTTGTAAAGAAATAGCCAAACAATGTTCAGAGGGAAGGTGTAAATTCTTATGACCATTTCACTAAATTTAAATTAATAAGCATTTATATGCAAACAATTTTTTTTTTGCACTCTTCTTCTAATATTTGTTTTCAAAGAAAAAAAAATATAATAATTTCAAGAAAAGAAATGGAAAAAGTTGCTCTTTATTGTTGACTTAAGAAGTAACGATACCTTAAGGTCCATGTTGGCCAAAAAGAAAAATAGTTATAAAGACAAGTAAATTACAATTTAATTGCTCTTGAGAAAACAAGAAACAAAAAAGAAACAAAATTGTGCAAAAGAAAATTGCTCTAGAAATTATTATAGAAAAAAGAAAAACTTTATGAAAAGAATGTAAATTTTTTAAGCTGTATAAAGTGTATACTTAAGCTGGCATTATAGGAAAACTATTTCCATTGGGTTAAGACAACTAAAATACAAATTAAAAGTTTATTGAGACAGGTTGGTAATTATGAAACAAAATTGGGAAAATATTTAAAATGTTTTATCACTGCTTAAGATGTTTAACCAAAATGAGCATTATTGCACATTTTTGCGTTGTAAGGAGGAGCTGAAGCTTCTTGGGGATGCTTGGGGCATAACCTTAGTCTGGGTTCCGGGTCATAGGGATATCGTGGGAACTGAGAAGGTGCATGAGCTTGCTAGGAGCGTCACTGCTGGAGGGAAGTCTGTTGCTTCCTACCCGGATGTTCACTGCCCTATGATTGTCGTTAAAGAAGAGATATCCAAGTTTTTCCTTAGAAAAGCACAGAGCAGATGGAATTCCATCAGTTTCTGTGCTGTTTCTAGGACACTTTGGCCTCGATATAACCGGGGCAAGACTCTAAGAATCTTGGGGCCAGACTTATAGCGGTGTGTACGGTTCACTGGCTGATCGGTAGACACGCGGAGAGACTGGGCCTGCCTTTTAATCCGCACTGCAGAAGTTGCGGGAATACTTCTGAAATGGAGACTATAGATTATTTTATTTGTGACTGCCCAGGTCTGGCAGTCAGGCGTTTGAAGTTTTGTGGGGTGTTCGATAGCTTGGCACAATGTAAGAAATTAGACCGCCTCGCTTTACTCCACTTTATAGGCAGCTCTGGTTGGCTGTAGTTTTTTTCCTATTTTGAGTGATTTCACTTTGGTCCTGCAATGGTTTCAAAACAGCACCTTGTGCTAATTGTAGTTGATCACGTTTTTAATTAATTAGCCATACGACCTAACTACTTACCTAGAAGTACTTCAACCCTCAACTTTACTAGGGTTTCTATAGTATCTCTCCCAGTTTAGTCGCTTTGACGAACTTCAAAATGTCAGCCCGTGCCAAATTTGAGGATTCCCTCTCTGTTGTTTGATAATCACCAAGGCATCTGTTTCTACTATGCATCAATGCTGCACTATTGCCTAATATATGCTCTGATGACTCGATCCCCTTTGATCACAGAATCTGCACATATCGCACGAAGCGACTCCTCTTATATTAAAATTTCCATTCAGTCTGCAGTATTCGGTCAGAAACCTTGTTAAAATCCTTAGGTTGTCCCTAGAGAATCTAATGCAAAAATCAAATCTCCGTCGATCATAATAGCCAAATAGAAGTTTGGAAAGTCTCAGACCCATTTGGCCCAATAAGAGTATTCGCCTCTCCTTTTCCTTTTTCTATTTCAATATGATGTTTCAGATGAGCGTTTTATAATCTTCTCTTATAGTTCCTTGCTATACCATGTCGGTAATGTATGAACAAGAGATCTAGAATGAAAGTTCTTTAATAACTAATACTACAGAAAATGCATTCCCAGTAGGGTGACAGACAGACAGAGCGATAGACTATGTAAAAGAACGCGGAAGAGCTCATCTTGCTTAAAAATAACCAACCATTTGTAGAGCCATACAAACAGGCGTGAAAATTATAGCGGCAGACAACAAATACTAAATATTCCTGCACGCCCAATTACAGACTGTAGTGTTACCTTAACAATTTTCTCACTTGTTAGATGTAAATGAGTAATAATTCATCCCAGCTGTTATACAAATTCTTACTTAAAATTCTTACAAACATACAAAATTGGCCATTACAACCCTGTGTCAGGGTTACGGCCTAGCTTCTTGCAGCAGTTTAAAGTCGACTCCGAACGACAGATTTGAGAAGCTTTTTCATGGCTTTCTCAGAGCTTTTGACAGAAGACTGCTGAGAGGTAGTCGCCGAAAGAAATAATTTTTTCATATTTCTTTTTTTCAAGATGTCAGAGCTGGAGTTTGAAGCCAACACAATACATACTAGACCACCACAAAAATTACCAAAAAAAATGGTTCGAATGTTCTGAGTTTGATAATTCCTTGACTAAATCGTTACAAAGAATGTAGAAGTGAAACACATAAGTCTGATATATGATTACTAAAAATAAGATCGAGTTAAATTATGGATGATTGTTATTAAATATGTTAAAGTCCAAAGAACTTTGATGAGACAACCATAGCTGGATATTAAAATATGTTCAGTTCGGCTGGTGTATAATTCCTCTAAGGTTTTCATTGATAACATAAATTAGTTTCATAGAATATAGTTTTTTATCTAATTAAAGCGATTTATGACAAAATAAAAATTTAAATTAAAAAAAGAAGTAGAAGGTTTGAGCAGTTTAAAGTTTCTATTTTTTTTTTTTTTTTGTCATTCAGGTTTCTAAAATTGGTTTTACACGACTTTTTCAATACGATTCATAAGAAGTACAATCTACGTGGTCTAAATTTGTTAAATAATTAGACGATTATTGTTTAAGAGCGTTATAAGCCCAACACTAAAAAAATCAGTAATAATAGTATACATCCTATAAATAAAAGAAAGAATTTGAAAGTAAATGAAGAAATAACCGCCAAAAATAAATGTGTTGAGATTTTTTTTTATATAAAAATTAATGGTTGACCAAAGTGGGAGCAATTTTACAACAAACACATTAACAAAAGAAGTTTTGACGATTGCCACCTACATATCGACGATGGAATTAAAGAACGCTGTAACTGACAAAAAATCAAAAATACGTTTTTCGCATCATTTTTATCACCAAAAAATACGCGTCGATTGGTCCAGGTCCCAGATTTCTACGATGAAAGTAAATTCACTTACGCCGTCTGCGAAATGAAAAATACCAGTGTCTTTGTTCTACTTTCATAAAGGTTTTTTGGCTCTGGTGAACATTTAAGGTTTTATCAGTTACAGCGTTCTTTAGTTCCATCGTCGATATACTCTGCAATAGTTTTTGACAGACCAAAATTTCAAGAAACGACTGGGCAACTGATTTACTACACGCACCTTTTGTTCAATTCACCCTTGTAGCGTTACAGATCTATGTAAGTGTATTTTTATAAAAATAATCAAATCAAAAACAAGTTATTTTTCAATATAAAATGGATGAATGATATCTTCAGAAGTCTCATATTACGAGTATTTTTTTTTTTTTTTTTTTTGAAGAACAACAGGATTTTGTTGACTACAAAAATGTAAAAAAAAAAATGTTCTTAATTCAGCTTAGCATGCTTTTTATACAACAATAAAGATTTAAATTTTTTATTTTCTTTTACATGGGTTTTTAGACATGGATTCTAAGGAATAAAAACATTTTTGCTCTTATTTTTTTATGGCGGAAATAGCTACAGCATCTAACGCTATTACTGCATGCATATGAATGAAAAGGCAAAGGAAAAAATATATTAATTTCCCCTAATTGTAATATTCATTTTGGTTCTTGTCCATGCTACAGTGTTTTAAAATAATGATAAACACTGCCTTACCAAAAACAAAACAACACACCAAAAACTCTTCAATTCTTCCCATTGGGCCAATACACATTAGATGAATATTTCAAGCAACATTGTTTCTGCATTAAATGTGTACGTATACACAGCTTTGTATGTATTAGTGAATTGGTTTTATTTGATTGGACGCATGAAATGAATAAAAAAAACATGTTATTCTACGATGTTAACGCAACGACGATCGATAAACGACTAAATGAATGCATAAATGGATATATGTATACATATGTATACATAAGAATTATAATATAATATTAATGAAGTAATAAAATTATTGGAAACAAAATAAAGAAGTGCAAGAACAAAAATTTCATACTATTTGCCATTGATATTAAAAATTAATATAAAAAAGAGGACAAAATTATGGAACAGAGAAAATAATAAAATTTAAATTTTAAAATTATAAACATTTATTGAAATAATTACGTGTGTTAGAATTAAAATGTAATATGACGAAAAAGTTTCATTTATACAATTTGCTTTTGTATTTTATGTTCTCTTATTTTGCTCAAAAGCAAAAAAACATAATTTTAAGAGCAAACATTGTTTGCAAACAGTGTTGTCAGATTAGAGGATTTATCCCCAAAATGGGGATTTTTTTCGGAAATGGGGATGAAAAAATTCATTTGGGGATGGGGATTTCATTGGGGATGATCGACAAGTTTTCGGCGATTTTTAAAATTTGTTTGCTAGGTTAATTATATACATATTATAGGTTTCATACATGTGTGCTCTTGGTTTTAGTTTGATTAATTTTCTCATATAAATAATAACATCCCCATATAATTATATTTCCGCCACCTTTTTTAATGATTTTTATTGCGGAGGAATTCGGTATTAGAGGGTCTTCTTACAACTAAATTACTTATTTTGTAGATAAACAAACTAATTTTAGTTTCGTACGTCCACAATTACTTCTCCACTTATACTTTATGGTATGGGAATGTTTTCCATACTATGACAGATGACATTAAGATACAATAGATGCCGTATACTATACAAATATTTCCAACGACATCATGATGTCTTATGCTGAATATGAAATGGCACAGCGATCAATATTTCAACAAAATAATGACCCGAAACACATATCGAAGCCAACAAGAGGTTGGTTTAAAAAGAATGTCCTCAAGATTTTAAGTTGATCACAGTCTCCAAATTTAAAATTTACATATCAAATGAAACATATGTACATACATTCAAAATTAGTGATGTAGTTTATGTGGGGATTTTTAGGGATGAACTAATCAAGGTTTTGGGGATTTTTGGGGATATGAATTTCGAAATTGGGGATAAAAATTGAAAACTATCTGACAACCCTGTTTGCAAATAAACAATCAAAGTAAAATAAATATAATCAGCACTGCCCACTACCAACTTCATTAAATCTATTTCACCACACACTACTTACACAACAATCCCACCATAGCAATTACAACGAATTTTTTTTAACAAACAAAAAAGCTATGACCCCACACAGAAACCTCATGACAAAAAATTAAAAAACAGAAATCAAAATGTTGTTTTTCTTTTTTTTTAAGCAAATAAAATTATTTTCAGAAAAAGAAAAAGAGACCTTTTTTTGAAGGTTCGTATCTTCTAACTTAGGTTGGCAGCTTAGTAGAATTATTAGTGCAGGCATTAACCCAAATATTAATTGACAGTAAGATGTCGCCCTATTTTCTGTATGAACTGCAACATAATTCTTTGCTTCCGGCATCTTTATTAAACAGCTATGTGCTTCCTCTTCCCCTAAGTAAACTTGTGTATAAAACTCAACACACACAAAACGAATCAAACAAACAACACTTAAAACAAACCTGTAAACTACTTACTCATGCATTTTACCGGCTGTTGTGGCACACACACATTAAATATTTTCTTTTATTTTTCAAATTTTGCGGTTGAAATTTTGAAAAAGTATCGTTTATGGAATTTGTTTTTGTATATTAATTTTTCTTTTTTTGTCCAAAAACAAAAAAACACTGCCCTCTACCAACATATTAAAACTTATTTCACCACCAACCATATATTCACCACATACACTGCAATATTCCAAAGCAATTACAATGAGTTCGTTAAAATGAAGAATCAATGAAAACCACGATGTTAAAAATTCAAAAGTCGAAATTAAAATTTTGTTTTTTAATAAAAATTATATCCCGAAAAAAGATTTTCTCAATCCAAACAAATAACCAGAGGAGTTCCTTAATTTTCGAAGGTTATTGTCTGCAGCTCACAGCTATTGTGAATTGGCAACTGAATAAAGTGTTTAGTGCTGGCATTAACCAGAAGTGAAATTGACAGTAAGATGTCGCTCTACTTTCTGTATGAGGTGCAACAAAATTCTTTGTTTCCGACCAATTTCATCAACAATACAAAAGGTATCTACTTCCTCTTCCCATAAGCAAACTTGATTATGAAACTAAGTACACACACAAAATTATTTGCTTCTCCTCGGCATACACAACGAACTTAAACAAACATGTAAACTACTTACTTGTACATACATCATACCGGCTGTTGCGTCAATATGCTGCACACTCCCACACACACATTTAATATCTTCTTTTAGTTTTTATCAATTTTTTTAATAAAATTGCGATTTCATTTAGATTTTTCTAAAATATTTGCAAATTAGAATTTACAATCTTTTAAAAAATTTTTATTGTATTTTCATAACCACTCGTGTACTTTTTTACTTATATTTTAATTTCTTTACAAGAATATTAGTTTTTTTTTTAGTTTTTAGTATTAAATTACATAAAATTTAATAAAATATTTTAAAGAAAATCACGCGACACTAATTTCTCACACCTTTAATAACCACGCACTCAAACAAACTAAACATCTGATCAACACAAGCAATGACATGCAACCCAATATGTATCATAAACGGAAAAGCATAAAAAATAGAGGAAAGAATTCGAGAAGCTTTTTCGTTTTCGAAGGTTTCTGTCTGTAAAATTACAGCTTTTGTGATTAAGAAAATATGAAATTAAGAATATATGAAATTGACAGTAAGATGTCGCCCTTCATATTCTGTATGAATTGCAACAAAATTCTTTGGTTCCGCTGACTTTAGTAGAAAAGCTTCCTCTTCCTCTAAGTAAACTTGTATATAAAACTCAACACACACAAACTGAATCAAACATACAACACTTAAAACAAACGTGTAAACTACTTACTCATACATTATACCGGCTGTTGTGGCACCCACACACATTTAATATCAACTTTTATTTTCCAAAAATTTGTTTAATAAAATGGCGATTTCAGTAAAATTTTGCAGAAATATTTTTAAAGTCCTTTTCACACGTTTTTAAATACATATTTTTTTTATATATGTATATTATATACTATATATATAAACACTCACAAACTTTTTATTATTTTTTTGTTTATTAATTACACAAAATTTAATTATAATTTACGCGACAGAAATTTCTCACACTCCTTTAATAACCACGCACTCAAACAAACTAAACATCCGATCTACTCAAGCAATGACATGCAACCCAATATGTACCATGAACGGAAAAGCATACAAAATAGAGAAAAGAATTCGAGAAGCTTTTTTGTTTTCGAAGGTTTTTGTCTTTAGCTAACAGCTTTTGTGAATTGGAAACTGAATAAATGTAATAGTGCAGGCATTAAGATAATTTGTAATTGACAGTAAGATGTCGCCCTCATGTCTGTATGAGATGCAACATAATTTTTTGCTTCCGCCGACTTTAGAAAATGTAGAAAAGCTTCCTCTTCCTCTAAGTAAACTTGTATATAAAACTCAAAACATACAAAACGAATCAAACATACAACACTTAAAACAAACGTATAAACTACTTACTCATGCATTATACCGCCTGTTGTGGCACCCACACACATTTAATAGCTTCTTTTATTTTCTAAAAATGTTTTTAATAAAATGGCGATTTTAGTAAGATTTGCAAATTAGATTTCACACTTTTAAATATTTGTTTTTATGTATGTTCATAATTATTCGTATACTCTTTTAATTATATTTAAGATTTTTTTACAAGAATATTAGTTTTTAGTATTTAATTACACAAAATTTTATAAAATATTTTAAAGAAAATCACGCGATACTAATTTCTCACACCTTTAATAACCACGCACTCAAACAAACTAAACATTCGATCAACACAAGTAATGAAATGTAACCCAATACCTCCTAAACGGAAAAGCAAAAGCAGAAATGAAAAAAAATTAAGGAAAGAACTTGAGAAGCTTTTTCGTATTCGAAGGTGTTTGTCTGTAATATAAGAATTACTGGTTTATCGAACATGGTGTAATATTATCATGCATTTTCAATAGTTACGCACATTTGTTCTTTCGATGTTGACAGCAATGTGTTAACTTAACAAAATCAAAGGGAAGCGTATAGTAGGATTGGTTTTGCCAGCACTACATATTTTGAATTTTTACACCGTTTTTGAAAGCGCAATAGTTAGGCTTTCCTTGTACAATGTCTGTATATAAATATTTTTAATGTACCCCCGTAATGAGTATTAGAAATTATTATTTGTAATGCATATTTTTTATTATTATTTAATAATAATTTGAAGGAATAACGAGAAATAACAAGTTTTTTTTAATAAAATGTAGAACAATGAATTCCTTCTTCTGAAGTTTTGGGAATACACATGTAATCAATATTTACTTGCGTGCCACATGAAATTACCTTCTTGATTCCAAAAATAATATATTCTGAAGGCAGATATTATTTAATTGATATTATAAAATAAGGTATGTAATGTAATCAATTCTTTTCCCGCTGGATGTGTATGTACATTTATACAAAATGAAATGCCTTGTAATTTCCTTAAATGCCTTATAAGGAACATTGAATTATGCTGAAATACTTTAAGTACATCTGCTGATGTTATTTATGATGACTTGATAACTCAAAAATTGTGTCCCAATAAATTCTTCAGTATAAAACAAAATTTGAAAATTGTTAAATTTTTTTAATGAAATTAACTTTTAAGCTTTTAAGAAATATTTTTATACACTGAATAGATAAAGATTTTTAAATATCTTTAGTACAAATGAAATATGCACACAAAATCAAACCAGTGGAGATTATAGGAGATGATCTAAACAACGTTTTGGGCAATACTAAGATTAAGAATTTCGAATTCGGGAATAAAAATCCGAAAAAATCTAACAATCTGATTATTTTTGAAAGAGTATCGTTTACGGAATTTCTTTTTGTATTTTTCTTATTTTGTCCAAAAACCATAAAACACTGCCCTCTACCAACATACTATAACTAATTTCACCACTTACACGGCAATACTCCAATGCAATTACAATGGGTTCGTTAAAAGCAAGAAACAATGAAATCTACGATGTCAGAAATTCGAAAGTCGAAATTAAAATTTTGTTTTTTACACAAATTATATCCCGAAAAAAATATTTTCTTACTCCAAAAAAATAACCCGAGGAGTTCCTTAATTTTCGAAGGTTTTTGTCTGCAGCTCATAGTGCGGGCATTAACCCGAAGTGAAATTGACAGTAAGATGTCAAAAATTCTTTGTTTCCGACCAATTTCATCAACAGTAGAAAAGGTATCTACTTCCTCTTCCCCTAAGCATTCTTGATTATAAAACTAAACACACACACAAAATTATTTGCTTCTCCTCGGCATACACAACGAACTTAAACAAACATGTAAACTACTTACTTGTACATACATCATACCTGCTGTTGCGTCAATATGCTGCACACTCCCACACACACACATTTAGTATCTTCTTTTAGTTTTTGAAATTATTTTTTAATAAAATGGCGTAAGTAAGTAAGATTTTGAAAAAATATTTTTAAATTAGAATTTACAATCTTTTAAAAATTTTTTATTGTATTTTCATAACCACTCGTATACTTTTTTACTTATATTTTAATATTTTTTTACAAGAATATTAGTTTTTAGTATTAAATTACACAAAATTTTATAAAATATTTTAAAGAAAATCACGCGACACTAATTTCCCACACCTTTAATAACCACGCACTCAAACAAACTAAACATCCGATCTACTAAAGCAATGACATGCAACCCAATATGTATCATAAACGGAAAAGCATAAAAAATAAAAGGAAAGAATTCGAAAAGCTTTTTCGTTTTCGAAGGTTTCTGTCTGTAGCTGACAGCTTTTGTGAATTGGAAACTGAATAAAAAATGTAGTAGTGCAGTCATTAACAAAAATTTTAAAATTGACAGTAAGATGTCGCCCTAATATCTTTATGAGATTCAAAATAATTCTTTGCTTCCGCCGACTTTAGAAAATGTAGAAAAGTTTCCTCTTCCCCTAAATAAACTTTTATATAAAACTCAACATACACAAAACGAATCAAACGTATAAATTACTTACTCAGACATTATACCGGCTGTTATGGCAATATGTTGTATAAACACACCCACACACATTTAATATCTTCTTTTATGTTCTAAAAACTTTAAAAAATGGCGACTTCAGTAAGATTTTGTAATAATATTTGCAAATTAGATTTACACTTTTAAATATTTTTTTTTATGTATTTTCATAATTATTCGTATAGTTTTTTATTTATATTTGAATTTTTTACAAAAGTATTCATTTTTATTAATTAATTACACACAATCAAAGTATCTAAAGAAAATCACGCGACATTTATTTCACACTCCTTTAATAACCACGCACTCAAACAAACTAAACATCCGATCTACTGAAGCAATGACATCCAACCCAATATGTACCATAAACGGAAAAGCATAAAAAATAGAGGAAAAAATTCGAGAAGCTTTTGTGTTTTCGACGGTTTTTGTCTGTAAAATTACAGCTTTTGTGATTAAGAAAATATGAAATTAAGAAAATATGAAATTGACAGTAAGATGTCGCCCTTCATATTCTGTATGAAATGCAACAAAATTCTTTGCTTCCGCTAACTTTAGAAAATGTAGAAAAGCTTCCTCTTCCCCTAAGTATAAACTTGTATATAAAACTCAACACACACAAACTGAATCAACACACAACACTTAAAACAAACGTACAAATAACTTACTCATGCATTATACCGGCTGTTGTGGCACGCACACACATTTAATATCTTTTTTTTTAATGTTTTTAATAAAATGGCGAGTTCAGTAAAATTTTGCAAAAATATTTGCAAATTAAATTAATCTTTTAAATATTTTTTTATGTATATTCATAATTAATCGTATATTTTTTTATTTATAATAGAATTTTTTACAAAAATATTCATATTTATTAATTATTTACACACAATCTACTTAAACATTTTAAAGAAAATCACGCGACACTAATTCCTCACACTCCTTTAATAACCACGCACTCAAACAAACTAAACATCCGATCTACTAAAGCAATGACATCCAACCCAATATGTACCATAAACGGAAAAGCATACAAAATAGAGAAAGGAATTCGAGAAGCTTTTTTGTTTTCGAAAGGTTTTTGTCTGTAAAATTACAGGTTTTGTGATTTGGAAACAAAATAAAATGTAATAGTGCATGCATTAAGATATTTTGAAATTGACAGTAAGATGTCGCCCTTCATATTCTGTATGAGATGCAACAAAATTCTTTGCTTCCGCTGACTTGAGTAGAAAAGCTTCCTCTTCCTCTACACTCTAAAACTTTTCCCAAAATTTAGGTTCATATTATGTCTAAATTGGTGTTGAAAATTTGTTGTTGTCTAAAATTATATAAATCTCATTCTTAATTTTAAAAAAAGTAAAAAATTTAAACAAAAAAATAAATTTGCTATCAAAATTGTTCATGTTTAAACAAATTATGTTTAAATTTACAAAATAATGTTCAATATTAAGCACATTTGCATAAAATCAGTAAAAAATTTGTAAAATTAAGCACTTTTGCCTAAAAATAGATATAAATGTGTAATATTGAGAACATTTTAGTAAAAACGGTATGAAGACGTGGTAACAAAGCGACGAAAAAAAGAAGAAGCATTCATTTGCAATAAAAAGTTCAAAAGAGTAGCGTCGTGTTCTGGAATTTTTTTAAAAATTAAATTTGCAGTGGCTGCAGCATCTATATATTAAAAAAAAGTGCTTTGTATTCAGCTGGTGGTGTTTATTGTAATTTATAACTAGTTTATAAAATGTATTAAAGTGTATATTAATTATGTATATTGTATGTATGTATATTAGTTAAAAAAAATTGTTTGTTGCAAAATTGCAGAAAAAATTAGTTTAAGAGTTTCTCATCTACATTTGTACGTACGAATATAAAGAAGAAAAATGCAATGTGTTTAATTTATATTTTGGATTTTATGTGTTTTAATTAAATTTTTTTATGTATGTATATGACAATATGTATGTAACATACATATATGCAATATTATGTAACTTTTTAAAAGAGTTAAAAAAGTTATGGATATATGTATATATGTACAATATTTTATATCTATTTATAAGTATTATATATAGATTGTTTGTAAGATTTATAATTTATAAAAAATTAAATAAATTTATTGAAAATATATAATTTAGGCATTTTCATTTAAGGATTGTTGAAAATAAATATATGAAAGGGGGGAAAATTAGACATACATTGCCTAAAATATTTAAACATTTTTTGTTTAATTTTAGACATATTTTGCTTAAAAACTAACCAAATGTCTAAAAAAACTAGATGTTTAATTTTAGGTCGAAAACAGTCTGTAAAGTGTTGCCTACTATTATCGACCTAATTTTCAGCAAAAGTGGTTTAGAGTGTAAGTAAACTTGCATATAAAACTCAACACACACAAAACGAATCAAACATACAACACTTAAAACAAAAGTGCAAATTACTTACTCATACATTATACCGGCTGTTGTGGCAATATGTTATTTTACTTTTTAGAAAACTTTTAAATAAAATGGCGATTTCAGTAAGATTTTGCAAAAATATTTGCAAATTACATTTTACAGTCTTAAAAATATTTTTTATTGCATTTTCATAACCACGCGTATACTTTTTTACTTATATTTTAATTTTTTTACAAGAATATTAGTTTTTAGTAATTAATTACACAAAATTTAATAAAATATTTTAAAGAAAATCACGCGACACTAATTTCTCACACCATTAATAACCACGCACTCAAACAAACTAAACATCCGATCTACTGAAGCAATGACATGCAACCCAATATGTATCATAAACGGAAGAGCATAAAAAATAAAAGGAAAGAATTCGAGAAGCTCTTTCGTTTTCGAAGGTTTTTGTCTGTAAAATTACAGCTTTTGTGATTTGGAAACTGAATAAAATGTAGTAGTGCAGGCATTTACAAATAGTTTAAATTTGACAGTAAGATGTCGCCCTAATATCTGCATGAGATGCAACACAATTTTTTGCTTCCGCCGACTTTAGAAAATGTAGAAAAGCTTCCTCTTCCTCTAAATAAACTTGTATATAAAACTCAACACACACAAAACGAATCAAACGTACAACACTAAACCAAATGTATAAATTACTTACTCATACATCATACCTGCTG
Organism: Metopia argyrocephala; assembly: GCA_963576795.1. Taxonomy (NCBI): domain Eukaryota; kingdom Metazoa; phylum Arthropoda; class Insecta; order Diptera; family Sarcophagidae; genus Metopia; species Metopia argyrocephala. The sequence goes on from OY756210.1 coordinate 101,348,386, forward strand.
TTGCGTCAATATGCTGCACACTCCCACACACACATTTAATATCTTCTTTTAGTTTTTATCATTTTTTTTAATAAAATGGCGATTTCATTAAGATTTTGCAAATTAGAATTTACAATCTTTTAAAAAATTTTTATTGTATTTTCATAACCACTCGTATACTTTTTTTACTTATATTTTAATTTTTTTTACAAGAATATTAGTTTTTAGTAATTAATTACATGAAATTTAATAAAATATTTTAAAGAAAATCACGCGACACTAATTTCTCACACATTTAATAACCACGCACTCAAGTAGACTAAACATTCGATCAACTCAAGCAATGTATCATAAAGGCAGAAATTAAAAATTGAGGAAAGAATTCGAGAAGCTTTTTGATTTTCGAAGGTTTTTATCTGTAGCTGACAGCTTTTGTAAATTGGCAACTGAATAATGTTAATAGTGCAGGCATAAACAGTTGTTGAAATTAAAATTTAAAATTTATTATAATACAGTGGTGCTAACTGTGTAGTGTTATTCTCCATAAAAGCGGTGTCCGAATTTCATCCTTATTTTTAACAGCAAAACCATAAGATCATCTTGAAAAAACAAAATTGGTTCAGTCGTTAAGATTGAGTACCGGTACTCATGGAAAAATATTGACACACACAACATGAGTGCTGCGAGAAGCTATGCCGTATCTCTGACACAGGGTTGTAATGTCAAATTATGTATGTATGTATGAATTTGAAATAATATTGCATTGGAAGAAATATGTGATTCAAAATTATTTTTGTGTATATAAGTACATTAGGATTATGAATCAATTTTTAAAATATTTTTACCTATAACAACAAACACTACTCTTGTATTGTTATCATTGGTGATTTTAATAATAAACTTTTGACTGACAATCCATTAATTGAATCGATGACATCTTTTAATCTTGACTGTGTAAATGTGACATCACCTACACATTTTCATTCAAAATCAATAATCTGATTAATATTATATTTGTTATACATATGGAAAAAGTGCTGACTATGACCAAATATCTGCTTCGTGTTTTTCTAATCACGATATTCTTTTCTTTAATTATGACCTGCCTATGTTTGTTGGGAAGAAATATATTACATATCATGGTTTTCAGAGTGTTGATTATACCACTCTTATTAGTAATATTGACAACATCTGTCGGTACGTTACCTACATAATGGATGATGTAAACGACCAACTATTGTTAATTTAAGAAAAAAGTTCGTTTGCTATATGAGAAGTGTGTTCAACAATCAGCAGCCGTGGATTAATTATGAAATAAAACGACTGATTGAGGAAGGAGATAATGCCTATAGTCGGTGGAAGTGATTCAAAACTAATGATCTTAAGGCTGTTTACAAATCTGCCCGTAAAGAAGTTACCAAACGCATTAAACTCGAAAAGACTTCGTTTTACGCCAGAAAGTGTTCGTCTGCAATGAGCAACAAATTTAAATGGAAAGAAATGCGTAAAATTGAAATTGGTTAGAAGCACCGCATCGTTTATAATTTGCTAGTATCCTAAACAGCAAGCTTGTTAATGTTAATATTTCAACACTATCTGGTAACCATGTTCCGTTAGAAGACTGTTTTAGTTTTCGTTGTGTTAATCAACTTGAAGCTCTGGAATGTTTATCTTCGGTAAAATCTAATGCAGTTGGTTCTGCTGATTTAGACCTTAGATGTCTGAGGTCTTTGACCACAAAACTATGGCCTTATTATACACACTCAATCAATATCATTTTAATTAAATCTATTTTTCCTGATAAATAGAAACCGTCTAAAATTTTTTCTATATCCGAAACAAACAATGAGTTTAGACCAATCGCCATTCTTCATTTCCAATCCCCTTTCTTTTTTATAGGATACGCAGTCAAGATTAAGGAGACTAAGAGCTATACTACGTCTCTAGTAAATGTAGTTGAAGATCTAAGACAGAAATTAGATGAAAATTATATATGTAGCTCTTTTTGGTACTTTTGGATCACACTAGGGCTTTTGATACGGTCGATCATAAATTTTTATTAAAAAGCTCCAACAAACTTTTTTACAATGAACCAAAAATTTTCGTTAATACTGTACAATGGCCTGTAGAATTGAAAAAAAAATTATGGCAAATTTTAGTTAAAATTTGAGATTTTAATATTTTATTTATACCGAAGAAATTTCTTCAATATAAATAAATTCTTTACGTTATTCATTGGGATGTACAGTGGCTCAAAGTAATAATGGGACACAACCAAAGTACTTTTTATTTAACATATTTTTTTCTCACAGTTACGTTAATGTTTATGTTTTTTATGTTTTTATGTTACTTTTGTTCTTGATTTTGCTATGACATAATTTTATCGCTTTTTGTTTTGAACAAAAAAAGTTACAAGCGATAATTCACAATAACACATTTTTAGATCACAAAGTAATACTGGGACAGCTGGCAACTTCGTTTTGAATGCGCTTTATAACGGAACAATTTGTAAATATTTTTTATTTACATGGTCTAAGAGTTCTTTTACAAGTGTTTTTTAACCATTTTAAATATATTATTCATTATGGCGAATCGGGGTTTACAAACAACGCCTGAAATTAGAAAATTAATAATTGAACACTCAAAATCCGGAAAATCTGTTCGAAATATTGCAGAAATAGTCAATAAACCGAAATCTACAGTGTTTAATATTATGAAACGTTATTCGGATGCAAAAAGTTTCGAAAATGCTTCAAAGCCAAGCAAAAGAAATATATTTTCCGATGCAGATGAACGGTGGTTATTAAGAGAAGTTAAAAAAAACCTCATATAAGCGCCCCTAAATTAACTGCTGAAGCAGAAAAATATCTAAAAAAGAAAGCTAACCCTGAAACTGTAAGAAATATTTTGAGAAAGCGTGGTTATAATGCCCGGGTAGCTAGAAAAAAGCCGTATATAAATGATGTAAACAGACGTAAACGTGTTAGCTTTGCTGAAGAATATAAAAATAAGGACTCCTCATTCTGGAATAAAGTGATCTTTACCGACGAAAGTAAATTTAATGTTTTCCGGTCGGATGGACGTTCTTACGTGTGGAGAAAACCGAATACAGAGCTCGCCAAAGAAAATTTAAGACCATCGGTAAAACACGGTATGGGATCTGTCATGGTATGGGGCGCAATATCAGCAGCTGGACCGGGTAATCTCCACATTGTTGAAGGAATTATGGACCACAAATACTATTTAGATATTTTACGTGCAAATCTTGCAGAATCAGCGGAGAAATTGTTTCTTACAAATGATTATTACTTTTACCAAGACAATGACCCAAAGCACAAGGCATACAATGTCAGAAGCTGGCTGCTCTATAACTGCCCGCATGTGCTTGAAAAACCACCACAATCGCCGGATATTAATCCAATAGAGCACGTGTGGAGCCATTTGGAGGAAAAATTAAAAGTTCGTCATATAAATTCCAAAAACGACTTAATAATTGCTCTAAAGAAGGAATGGGAAAGGATATCACCTAAATTCTGCCGTAAACTTGTTGGATCGATGCCAAATCGATTGAAGTCAGTAATACGACAAAAAGGGCTGCCAACAAAATATTAATCTTTATCCGTAATATTAGATTTAATACCTTATGAATTGTTCTTTTAATTTGTCCCATTATTACTTTGAGGTCTAATTAACGTATTATGAAGTCTATTTTGCATTATTTTGTTTTGCCAGCATTAATTGAATTAAAAGTTTCCGTTTTAAATAAAGTACCATATATGCTTTTCAATTCCATATACAATTTTTTCCTGGAGTTGTTATATTGACTAAATTATTACAAGAACTGTCGACGTAAGCGTGTGTCCCATTATTACTTTGAGACACTGTAATTATGACGAAATTTAGTTAAATTGACTAGAAAAATTATCAAGTTTACTAATTAGTTTTGTAAAATTTTTATTCATATTAAAGAATGTTTTATTTGATTTAACTAATAATTTTGCTAATTTTTATTTATATCCAAGGATTTTGGATACCGAAAATAACGATTATTGGTTTTTTATATTGTCACCATTTATCCAATATATCAAACATAAATTTGGCTTTCTGAAAATCTAAAATTTTTTCTCTCGGGTGCAGTTGCCGTGCAGAGTTACGTTAATGCTCCTATCTCCAAGAAGATCTAAAAATGTAGATTTAAAAATTAGTATCATGTAAACTGAATTCAATGAATATTTTTTATAGTTCTTACCTAAACTTATAACTCTCTTCTGATTACAACACGGAATTTTTGAAGAATATAGTCGCCGTAATCTAATGGCTTACTAGACAAGAGCTCCGGGTTCAAACTTCAGTTCTGACATATTAAAAAAATAAATTTGCAAAAAAAAATGTTGCTTTCGGCAACTACCTCTCTTCGTCTTCTGAGAGTAACAGAATACCATAAACAAACTTCTCAAGTCAGTCATTCGAAATCGACTTTAAACTTTAGGTCCCGGTACTCATAGATAGAAACTGACGTACACAATTAGAATGCTGTGAGATGCTGGATCGTAGCTCCAAAATAGGGTAGTAATGACTAATTGCTTACAATTACTTACAAATACTTGTTTCAGAGTTTATCATCGGACTTCGATTTAAGGAAACACTTTTTTACATTTGTAACTCTTCATTATTTAATTACTTTTTTATTTTTTATTTTAAGTCACTCAAAATTATTTGTTATTTGTTAAATGAAAACTACTGCGATATTTTTTTATATGTTACTTGCATTCAATATTTTTATTTTATATTTTTTTTAGAAAAATCAACGAAATTTCTTCAATTTCACATGACTAAAGTTAAACACGAAATGTTTAGCACAAAAATATTTTGATTTTAACGAATTTTCTTAAATTCTATAGGATTTTATTTATTTAAATTTAAATTATTCAATATGACTAAAGAAATATTTAATTTTTTCGTTATGGGCAAATTGCATTACTTTTTTACTGCAATACGTGTTTCAGTATTCAGTAAATTTGACTGATTACTGAAAAGAGAAATCATTAGTCAGTAAATTTTACTGTTTACTGACTGTTTACTGATTTGTGTAAAAAATTCAGTAAACATTAAATAAGTGATAGCAGATACTGTGTGTTTTAAAAATGATAAGTACGCATTGCTCATTTAATGATTACTGAATTTTTTTACACAAATCAGTATTTTTTACTGAACACTGATTTCTTTTTTCAGTAATCAGTACTTTTTAGTGAATAATGATTTCTCTTTTCAGTAAACAGTAAAAATTAATGAATACTGATTTATTTTTCCACTAAGCAGTAAAAAAAGAAAATACTGAAAAAGTACTGGTACTGAAAAATGCCCATCTATGTATTTTTATAATCATGATTTATTTTTATTTCATGTAAATTTTAGTTATCTTGAAAAATTTTTTTATTAATTTAACAGGAAATTTAATATTCTTTACCTAAGTTTTATTCAAATCAACAGATCCGACTAAAATATATGTATTTTGTAAAAAATAATTTAAAGAAAAATCTTCGTTTTAAACAAAATTTTATGTAGAGTTGACTGCAAATTGTCTTGATTTGAATATTTGTTTATTTGAAGGTTTACAACATTAGTAAGTTAATATTAGCTACGATATTTAATTCAGTGTACATTTCTAGCTCTGCACGCAATCAGGTGCATTCATACCTTGCACACCGATATCATCGAGTTGATCCAAATAATATCATCCTGATCCACTTACAAATTATAGAGGTGTTCCGCTAGAATCAATTCTTGGGTCTCTTTTGTTTTGTATTTACAATAACGATTTACCTGATGTTTTAGTTAATTTTATTATTCATTATGTTTAATTTTTACTTTAAATTATTCTTTAATGACGTTTTGTTATTTCTTATATTACTAATTATATATATTTTTATTTTTATTATCTTAATTTTGTTTATATTGTGTTTGCTATCATTCTCCATAGTGATTTCATTTATAAGATTAATATCTTGTTGCACTATGCTTCGATTGTGTTAAATAAGTGTGTAATATAAATGCTAAAAATAAAAGCCACCGAGATAGCAAAAAATACCGTATTACTGCTTTTATGGAGAATAGCAATACACAGTTAGCCTCACTGTATTATATTGAATTCTAAATGTCAATTCCAACACCTGTTTATGTCTGCACTAATAATTTTATTCAGTGCCTATTCACAAAAGCTGTCAGCTACAGATAAAAACCTTCGAAAATCAAAAAGCTTCTTTCCTCTATTTTTTCATTTCTCTCGTTAATGTGGGACTGGGTTACATTTCATTGCTTGAGTTGATCGGATGTTTAGTTTACTTGAGTGCGTGGTTATTAAAGGTGTGTGAAATTAGTGTTGCGTAAATTTCAATTAAATTTTGTGTAATTAATTAATAAAAAATAATATCCTTGTAAAAAGATTCTAGTTTATGTGCGTAAAAAAGTAAACGAGTGATTATGGAAATATAAAAAAAATATGTATTTAAAGAAGTGTGAAAAGTACTTTAAAAATATTTTTGCAAAATCTTACTGAAATCGCCATTTTATTAAAAGTTTTCTAAAAAGTAAATGAACATGTTGCCACAACAGCCGGTATAATGTATGAGTAAGTAGTTTACACGTTTGTTTTAAGTGTTGTATGTTTGATTCATTTTGTGTTGGTTGAGTTTTACATACAAGTTTACTTAGGGGAAGAGGAAGCACATGTCTGTTGATAAAGATGCCGGAAGCAAAGAATTTTGTTGCAGTTCATACAGAAAGTAGGGCGACATCTAACTGTCAATTAATATTTGGGTTAATGCCTGCACTGCTACATTTATTCAGTTACCAATTCACAAAAACCGTAATTTTACAGACAAAAACCTTCGGAAACAAAAAAGCTTTTCGAATTCTTTCCTCTATTTTGTATGCTTTTCCGTTTATGGTACATATTGGGTTGCATTTCATTGCTTCAGTAGATCGGATGTTTAGTTTGTTTGAGTGCGTGGTTATTAAAGGAGAGTGAAATAAATGTCGTGTGATTTTCTTTAGATACTTTGATTGTTTGTAATTAATTAATAAAAATGAATACTTTTGTAAAAAATTCAAATATAAATGAAAAACTATACGAATAATTATGAAAATACTTACATAAAAAAATTATTTAAAAGTGTGAATCTAATTTGCAAATATTTTTACAAAATCTTACTGAAGTCGCCATTTTTTAAAGTTTTTAGAACACAAAAGAAGATATTAAATGTGTGTGGGTGTGTTTATACAAAATATTGCCATAACAGCCGGTATAATGTCTGAGTAAGTAATTTATACGTTTGTTTTTTAGTGTTGTACGTCTGATTCGTTTTGTGTGTGTTGAGTTTTATATAAAATTTTATTTAGAGGAAGAGGAAGCTTTTCTACATTTTCTAAAGTCGGCGGAAGCAAAGAATTTTGTTGCATCTCATACAGACATGAGGGCGACATCTTACTGTCAATTTCAAATAATCTAAATGCCTGCACTACTACATTTTATTCAGTTTCCAATTCACAAAAGCTGTCAGCTACAGACAAAAACCTTTCGAAAACAAAAAAGCTTCTCGAATTCCTTTCTCTATTTTGTATGATTTTCCGTTTATGGTACATATTGGGTTGGATGTCATTGCTTCAGTAGATCGGATGTTTAGTTTGTTTGAGTGCGTGGTTATTAAAGGTGTGGGAAATTAGTGTCGCGTGATTTTCTTTAAAATATTTTTTAAAATTTTGTGTAATTTAATACTAAAAACTAATATTCTTGTAAAAAAAAATTAAAATATCAGTAAAAATGTATTCGAGTGGTTATGAAAATACTTAAAAAAAATTTTAAAAGAGTGTGAAATCCAATTGCAAATATTTCTGCAAAATTTTACTGAAATCGCCATTTAAAAAAAAAAATTTTAAAAACTAAGAAAAAATATTAAATGTGTGTGTGGGAGTGTGCAGCATATTGACGCAACAGCAGGTATGATGTATGAGTAAGTAGTTTACATGTTTGCTTAAGGTCGATGTGTATGCCGAGGAGAAGCAAATAATTTTGTGTGTGTATTAAGTTTCATAATCTAGTTTGCTTATTTGAAGAGGAAGTAGATACCTTTTGTACTGTTGATGAAATTGGTCGGAAACAAAGAATTTTGTTGCAGCTTTTGTAGAGCGACATCTTACTGTCAATTAGAATTTTGGTTAATGCCTGCACTAAACATTTTATTCAATTGCCAATTCACAATAGCTATGAGCTGCAGACAAAAACCTTCGAAAAGGCTTTTGACTCGGAGTGAGAAAATGTTTTTTTTTTTTCGGGATATAATTTTTGGCAAGAAAACAACATTTTAATTTCGACTTTTGAATTTCTGACATCATAGTTTTCATTGTTTCTTCCTTTTAACGAACCCATCGAAATTGCTTTGGAATATTGCCGTGTAAGTGGTGGGTTGTAAAATAGTTTTTGGAATGTTGGTAGAGGGCAGTGTTTTATTGTTTTTGGACAAAATAAGAAAAATAAAATACAAACACAATTTCCGCAAACGATACTTTTTCAAAATTATCAGATTGTTAAGCCGAGTGTCCACTAGCAAGTTACTTGCGGAAGAACTTCTGCAAGTATTTGCTGAAGTGTTTCCACTGAAACCAAAACTTGCGGAAGTTTGATTCCAGAAGTAGTTTGTAGAAGTTTTACGACGAACTTGCAGCAAGTACTTGCAGACGTGTTTACACACAATGTGAGTACAGGTTGCAGTAGAGTTAGCTTTTTTAAACAGTGACAGTATAAAAATGTCTGGTGGCAAAATAAGAGTGGCAGCTGCCATCGCAGCATATTTAATAGGAAAGAAACAACTAATTACAAAAAAAAAATTGTTCTCAGTTTCTTTGGGTACATGAGATGTCGTCATGTATTTCATGTCATGATAAAACTCCCACTTGCTAACGTATCGTCGTGCAGGAGTTTAAGTGCTCTATACGCCATTTTTTAAATCTCGCGTTAATGATGCTAATTTAGGTTTTTGACACCAAAATTTTTAAAATCTGCAATCCGTTTTCGGCTGTTTATTTCCGAAACTTGACGAGCTATCCGAAAACGGATTGCAGATTTGAAAAATTTGGGGTCGAAAACCTAAAGTGGCATCATTAACTCGAGATATATAAAAAATATGAAATAGCGGATAGAGCACTTAAACTCCTGTACGACGATACGTTAGCAAGTGGGAGTTTTATCATGACATGAAATACATGACGACATCTCATGTACCGTCGCCGTGGTCTAGTAGTAAGCGTGTTGGCTTACTAAGGCATGAGCCTTCAGCACTTTGATCACTTTTTTTTCTTTCTTTGTTGACCTCTTGACCAAACTGCGTTCGGAGGTCGTGTAATTTTCTTTTCATCTCTTCTTCGGGCTCGTCTATAGCATTGGCTATTGCCTTTACAGCGTTTTGTTTTTTAATTTTATTTTGATATTCTTTTGAGGACGTGTCCCATAGTTCTGGGTAACTTTCCTTACTTCAAATAAATTTATTATTTTCCATATTTATTTAATTAGTCAAAAATAAAAGAAAAAAAAAACCAAACAAACAACAAAACCCGACGTATACCTGATTTCTTCCGCAAGTCTTAAAAACACTTGCAGTTCACAGCAAGTTGCGCAAGTCACTTCCAGCAAGCAACGAACATGTGTTTCCATATAATTTCTGCAAGTTTTTCTTGCAACCAAAAACTTCAGGAAGTCGACTTCTAATACGTGTTTACATGACAAAAACTTCTGGAAGTCACTTCTGGAAGCAACTTCCGCAAGAAAACTTGCTAGTGGACACTCGGCTTTAGATTGATTTTGATTTAATTAGGAAAACCTGATGAACTTACTAACAGCCTGTTTCTATATTACAATCGACAGACAGTCGATACACAAACAATTATGAGTTGCGTTTTTATAATACAATTGTCTGACTTACTTTTGTTTACGTTATTTTCTCAATTTTTCTCTTTCAGCCTAAATTTTATGATTGCCATGCTCTATAATTTTTAGTTTGGCTCACTTTTTCTAATATAAACAAATTATTTTTACATTAAAAAATGGCAACATTATTTTTTGTTTACAAAATAAATTCAATTATAGTGCATTTACACCAACCTCAAATCAACTAATTACCAGATTTCAATTGAAATCTAGTCGTTCTTTACTAGATTTCCCATATAAAACAAAATCAACATGATTTTATCGAAATCTAGTATACTTTCCGATGCTACTCTATATTTTTTCTAAGTTGTACTACAAAATACAAAACTACAGTTAGTCGGAATTTACAATGTGGAAATTGAGAGGCAGAAATTTTTCAATTCTCTTTTGCTTTTGTCTAAAACTTTTACCATATAGAGAGCCCAAATGAAATTTTTATACAAACGAAATTTGTGTATCCATTGTAATATGGAAACAGGCCATAAAAGTTTAATTTATGAAATAAAAAAATCTTAAAATATTGGAAAATATTTCTGCATTTAGTGTAACAAATATTTCTTCCTGCAATATGGAGTATATTTAAGCTGTAATTAAAGGCTATGTAAACGAATTTGTAAGGAACTTGAAAATTGTATCCAAAATTTAAACTATATAAGCGGAAAAACCTGGACAGAAGAGACGCTCTTTTAATCAAAGTCCATCAGTTTAAAAATTCAACTAAAGAGAAATATTATATATAACAGGGAAATATTTGCTCATAAGAACTGTGTTAAAAAAATATTTCATCATGCTTGCCTATAAAATAATTTATAGTCTTGCAGGAGGCTTTCTAATTTGAAACAGTTTTTGAAATTTGAAATTTATTTTTTCATAACAGCAATTGTCGGTAATGCAGTTCAAATTAGTACAAAGCAAGCAAAGCGATGTGGCAGCTCCTTTGTCTTACAGGTTGTTTGCCAGTCAGCTGACTCAGCTGGTTATTATTTCATTGAATTCGCGTAAATGGGTGAAAGTGTTCAGTAATTTTTAAAGTTTAATTTTAAGTTTAATTAAAATTTGCTTATTTAAATCTTTTAAAATATTTTATATATCCAGCGTGTGAGTGTGTTTTTGTTAAATTGAAAAAATTTCTCATTAAATTGCCAAGTCATGCATGAATGAATAAACAAATTATAAAACCATAAAAAACAATAACAATAATACCGCAAAAAAGCGGTAAACTGAGACACTTTGTTTGTTTGCTTTTTTTTTTTGTTTTTATTTCATTCAAATAAATCTCTTAAAAATAAAAATAAGGAAATATTTTAATTTGAAATATCTATTCAGAATGACTTCCAAGTTTTATTATTTCGGTTATGGCAGCAACATGTTGGCCAAACGCATACACATACAAAATCCTGGTGCCCAAAGAATAGGAGTGGGAAAATTGCAGGTGATGATTACCTTTAAACGGCTGCATAAAATATAAAATTTTATATTAATTTTTAAAAATAATTAACAGGACTATCGTTTAGATTTCCATACTTCATCGAACAATTGGCATGGTGCTCCTGCCACAATAGTACCCTCTATAGGTGATGTGGTCTATGGCGCCATATGGCAAATAGACAGTTGCCATATAAAAGATTTGGATAAGTAAGTATTGTCGTTTATATATTGCATACACATATTGTACATTCATTTTTACATACTGCACAATGCTGCACATTATTTGTTCCACTGCTGATATTGTATTTCTCTCATTTCGCATATAGAACTGCATACCAACGAACATTCTCATTTCCATATCAAATACTTTTAAAGCTTACAGAGTTGCCCCTCTAAAGAAACCCAATATTTAATTAATTTTTTTACAGCCAAGAAAGTGTCCACGAAAACATATACAAACCCTTCAATTTGCCCATATATTGCCTTAACAGCCAGCAGACCATTGAATGTCGTTCTTATCAACTGGTTAATCAACCAACAACACATCTGAAAGCATTAACTGCCCATGAAATACCTTTTAATAGACAACCGTCGAAAACGTATTTGAAAACTCTCATAAAAGGTGCCTTGGAAAGCGGCATACCAGCGGATTATATCAATTGGCTAAAAACTATTCAACACAATTCAAAAACTGTAGACAAATTGGAAGAGCATTTAGAATTAAATACTGTGGACTTGTGATTCAAAAAGTGATTAGTGGCTGAAGTGTGTCTGGCATTGTTTTGTTGTAATATTTTGTGAAATTATGGTTTTTAGATTAAAGATTTTATTGAAAGCTTTATGTTTTGTTCTGTTATTATTTTGCTTTTATGTTTTATTGTCTGCCCGTTGTTTATTTTATTATTTTAAACTGTTTTAATTGCCCTCAATTTGATGTTGTTTTACTGTACGAGTATTATTGTTATTGGATTTTTGTGTTCTGTTAGGCGATCTGTTTGTTCAATGCTTTCGTTATTGTTTCGCTTTTGTTTTATTTTGTTTGATTGCTTTAAATTATTAATTTTGGCTTTTGTTTTGTTACAGTAATTATTTTTATAACTGAATACAAAGAAAATATTGTAGAAAATCAGTACACAACTCAAGGCTGTATAACGAAACACTATTTTATTTAGAAGTCGCCAAAACGATATTCTTCTTGAACCACTTGCGATTCGTTAGACTAGGTTTCTATTTCTTTGTTTGGACTTTGAATTATAAAATAACAAGCAGGTCAACAAAGAAGAATTTTATATATACAGTGTACTCTCTCTTTACGGACACCTCTCTTAAGCGGACACCTCTGACAGACGGACACATTTTTTAGTCCCAATAAAATTCTTTGGGGTTTTCAAAACTTTTCTCTCTTAAACGGACAACCCGCTCATAACAGGACGCGGACACTTATCTCCACTCCAAAATTATTTGAATTTCCGCTAGCCGGACAGCTTACAGCACGGCGACACAATTTTTTTTTTTAATTTTTAAAATTTTTTGTTATTCATTATGTTTTTTATTTAATAATACCTGCATGTAAAAGGAGGAATCCCGTTGATGCAAAAATTTTTGGATTCTTATTACAAATTTGAATCACAATATCTAAAGAAATTAAAGAAAAAGTAAATGTTTTTGAATTCATAAAAACTAAAACCGTAGTGTGCTCGAGGAGTTAGCAAAGAAATGCAAAATCAGTTAAACTTATACTGTTGACACTGATATCAAAACCAAAAGTCTTAACATTGACAAATTGTTCTACGAATGGATTGTAAAGGCTCGACATAATGGCATTCCTCCAATGATGATATCGGTATAAGACCCAAGAAACTCTGGCCAAATCGTCTTAAGATGAGTTAGAAAGCGAGATTCTTATTAAACCATTAGAAAACTAAAAAGCTTTTTCTTTAATTAACAGTGATCTAGGAAGCCAAAGATATTGATATAAAATTTTTAACTTGATCAAATCCAGTTGATATCTAATGTTATAAACTATTTTCTTTTAAATTTCACAAGAATATGAATGAAAATTTAGTTTTTGTCTTATTTTTATGTGCATATTTTTGTTTTGGAAATAAAATTGTTTAAATATCGCTATATTATAGATTATTAATTATTCTTTCTATGATTATTTTCATAAGCGGACACCTCTTATAAGCGGACAAATTCGTCAGTCCCTTAGGTGTCCGTTTGAGAGAGAGTACACTGTATATAATTTTTCTTTTGAATTAAATCTGACGTACCTACAAAAAAAAATTAAATTTGATGTCCTCTAGCCACTACGGCTACAGTCGTACATGTCGTCGATGTCGACTAATGTGGAAAAATATAATTTCAGTGTAGGTACATACAGTGGTGGCCTTATAATTAGAAACGAAGTTTAATCAATCAGAGTGTAACTTCTATTAAAACCATTATTAAAAATGACAAACACCGCTATTCCGCTGCAAAAAAACTTTGAATTTAAAGTTTGCACTTTAGAAAAATTATGATTAATTTCTAAGTATGTACTTGGTTTTTAGCTGACCACGTAATTAGAAACGTTTAAGTTTTCTTTAATTAATTAACTATTTTTATTATAAGTTATAAATTTTAAATTCAGTAGAACGTATTTAAATAACCTGAATACGTTTTAGTTTTCAAAACTGGAAAAAACAAGTGCTGCATTCCATAAATAAGAGAGGGCATCTACAAGGTGTATCCAATGGAAATATTGTCAATGTGGGCTATCGCACGAAGGTTTTCATAATCCAAAAAAGTGAAATTTGTTGCAGTTCACTTTTAAAATTAAACAAAAGAAGAAGTTTTCAACCCCAGCTAGGAAGCTCAAGGCTAGAAAAACACCTCAAGTAGAAGATAAACTTATTTTCAGCATCAGTAAAAGTAACCAATTTCTGAATTCACACAAAATTGGGATGAAACTGGGCAACAAATGAGAGAAGAACTATTTACACGGACAATAACAATGTGTTTATAAGCATTTTGGCTTTCTTAGAAGCATTGTATAAAAGAAACCGCATGTCTAAAAAAAATTTTAAGAAACACTGACGCTTTGCAAGCAAAATGCTCAACAAAGGTGCATGTTATCAGAAATAGAATTCTCACAAGCAATGAATTTAAGAATATATTGTTTTCACCTGACGAAAAATCTTACGTAAGATGTTCCTCAGTAAAATCTTTAAGACTTTAGGTATTTTGTTAAAACACTGGTGGTGTATTATAACTTGGGATGATATTTTGTGGTGTGGTGTGAACCCATTCTTAGAATAAAGGGAAAAGTTGATTAACATCAATATAAAAACAATTTAAAAAATGTAATAGAACAATATTTCTTTTGAGAATATACTCGTTCTCAACATGATAACGCCTCAAATCAAAATTCTAAGTTAATGACGTACTGGATTTCGTATAAAAATATTGACATTTTGTATTTATCATCGTAAAATTTTTATCTAAACCCAATTGAAAACTTATAGGCAATTGTAAAAAGGAATCACGCGAATAACAGTTCAAAAAAAAAAAGTCTAATAGTTTCAAATGATGCAGCAAACCTAGAGAAACATGTCTCTGTAAACATGCCAGCATTTAATACAAAATTTGACAGAGAAAACACTAGCCAATATTTTCAAAAATAAAATGTGTAAGAGAATGATATCTCAGCTGTAAATATTTTTATTATAAATTCAATAATGATTTAATACTTAACAATTTATAGTATTTAGTTTTGGTATTGTGAACTTAATTTTTAAAATATATTAAGAAAAATGTGTGCTGCTAAGTCGTTTCTAATTATATGGCCACCACTGTATATGATTTTTGCAAAAGTGTGAGTTAAATAGTTGATGTTTGTCATGAATATGTACAGAATACGTAGAACTCTGATGAAGCTACCATTAGCTTGGGTCGAAAACATATTCAGTTTGGCTGGTGTCCTTCACGAACATAATTTTCCAAATAAGACGACAATTACAAAAACTGCAATGATGGTGAGAAAAGGAGAATGTGATAGAAACTGTTGTTTGATTTTACTTCGATTAACTCAAACAAGTATACATGTTCATATGGAAAAAAGTAACTTCAGTATGTGATTTCTTGAAAAGTATGAGTGATATAGTTTATATTTGGTCTTGAATATGCACAGGACATCTATCATCTACACAGAAATCGCTCCCCGACATTCCACTCTATTCCACCTTAACCAATGTCAATAAAAAACGAATGATCAGGAGAAAAGCGACACCTATTGGGAAGTAGCAGATAACAGCTAAACCTACTTAA
Source organism: Metopia argyrocephala (assembly GCA_963576795.1). Classification (NCBI taxonomy): domain Eukaryota; kingdom Metazoa; phylum Arthropoda; class Insecta; order Diptera; family Sarcophagidae; genus Metopia; species Metopia argyrocephala. Next base: position 101,364,080 of record OY756210.1, read on the forward strand.
GGGGGGTTTAGATGGTAATACAAGTCGTTCGTAAAATCAAAGAGAGAATATTATGAAATTCCATCCGTATTTTAAAAATGAGAGTAAAAATCTTACGACAGATATTTTTTGCGTTTACACGATTGGTAAAATATCAAAACAAAGTAAAATGAAAACATAAATTGCACATACAGATGCACACAAAATTTACATGCATTGTGAATACATTTAACATAAACAAAAACAAAAACGTAAAAATGCATCCCTGATCTAATGAAATGTAATGGTTTTTTAAAAAATTTCAAAAAATAAAGAGAGCCGTACGACTGTCAAATTTTCATCCCTATTTACTCTCAATGTCGAACGGTCTCATTCATTGTGGCCACTTTGTGTGTAATTTTTGATTCTGTGTGTAGCCTGTGTGTAATTGGCTTCATGTGCAATTTGTGTGTAATTTTACTTCTAACGCTTTCTTTTATTGCAAAATTTTACACTAAATTTGTTTAATGTTCACAGATCTTTTGCTAAAAAAAGGAAAACAATATATTCGTAACTTTTCGTTACATTTTTCGTTTTCTATGTTTAAATATACTGATCTGCTTTGTTGCTATTTAAGGTGCTTTTACACTATTCTACAAGTCTTAAGATTTTCATTTGATTTTGTCGAAACAAAACCTAATGGTTTTTGGTCTGATTGTCAAAAAATTAAACGTAAAGTGTTTTTATTACATTTTGCTTTTACACTATCACATTTCAAATAAAATGGAAACCATAGCTGTTTGAGTTTTTCCCTTTCTCCAAGGATGGACATGTTGATACGGCAATATTTGTTATTAATATTTCATAATATAAGCCACATTTAATTATTTTTTACAACAAATATTTGTAATTTATTTTATGTTAAAGCGAAAGAACATGAAATGTTAACTATATTTTGTATTTTTTAGTTATTTAATAAAAAAGGAATAACCAAAATTATGGTGAATAATTTCCAGTTTTCCAATCCTGATTTTTTCTTATATTTGTGTAAAAAAGGAACTCTGATAAAATGAAAAATCTAATGGTTTAGAAAAATTTCTAAAAATGATGAGAGCCATACGACTGTCAAATTTCTATCAGTCTTCTGGCAAAAGCTCTGAGAGTAACTAATTGCCATGAATAAGCTTCTCAAGTCTGTCGTTCGGAGTCGACATTAAACTGTAGGTCCCGGTACTCATGGATAAAAATTGACACACACAACATGAGTGCTGCGAGAAGCTAGGCCGTAATCCTGACACAGGGTTGTAAAGGCCAGTTATGTATGTATGTAATTTTTGAGAATTCTTTGCGTATTGTTTTCACACTATTATACTTTTTCATTTTATTTGAGTTTTTGACGTGTCGTTATACTCAGTGGGATAGTGTAAAACCACCTTTATATATCAAAACATGCATATGTAAATATGTATATTGCTATTAAGAATTATAAACGTTTTTCTGTGAAACACTAATTCGTTATAGAAAAAAATCATTCATTTAATTAATAGTTTAATTATGTTTTGTCAGAACCGCTTTAATTAGATTTTATTGTTTTCTTTTTTTTTTATAATAAAAGGAGAAAAAGATGTCCACACTCAGCATGTTTTCGACTAAAGCTACGGTAGTCTCATTACAGTTCTTCGTTTGCTGTACATATTTATGACAAACATCAACTATTTACCTGACACTTTTGTGGAAAACTTATATCACAATTACATTTTTTCATTTTTCTATATGTACATATATTTGTAATGAGTTAGTCGAAGTAAAAGATTGTAATGGCCAATTATGTATGTATCTATTGTATTTGTATAATAATGAGGTTTTAATGTTCAACTATGTAGGTTTGTACCTTTGTAAATGAATGTGTATATATTAAAACAAAATTTTGTGTGTAATTCTGTTTAAAATGTGTAACTTTGGTCTCGGTTGTGTGTAACTCGTACGACTTGTATTACCGTCTAAAGCCCCCTTTAGCAAAGGCACTCACCACACAATCAACATTCAACGATGAGGCAATTGCTGTTGATCGTTTAAGGGTGAAAATATAGCACTAACCTTTGAATGATCAATTCACAGCAATTTTTCTCATTCCTAAGGAGCTTTATAATAATATAAGAAAACAAAATATATGTACTGTCCTTTCCAAAAAATTCCAATACAATGCACAGCATTTAGTAAAGGTTTAAACCTGAGTATTGGTCTCAAATAAAAAAAAAGATACAGGGAACTCTGATGAGACTACCGTAGCTGGGGTAGAAAGCATGTATTCAGTTTGGCTAGTGTTCTATTCCTTCACGGACATAATTTTTCTCCTTTGATCATCATCAATATATTCATTGCAAAAAAATATAAGATTCTTTATAGAATTTAACTTTGATCTGATTAAAGCGTTTCTGGCGAAACAAAAATTAATTTAAAAATTGTTCACACTTCCTGGGGCTCGAACTTCGGTCCTCCAGCAAATAAAAATAAATATCATTTAAAGTCGACTTTAAGAGTAATTTAACTTAAAAAACCCTTCATGTGGTGGGTATACACTTTACTATTTTTTTTTAATACGACAGAATGTTCATGCAGTGCATTCGTGGCAACATAAATTGATTAAAAACGCAGGTGCTGATGTTTATCGGATTGTCAGTTATTCTTCTGCTTCAGTTTTATTCAACGACAAGTCAACGACTAAAACATTAAATACGACAAGTTTAATCAGAACCATGCAAGGCAAGTTTTCGCCGATATGATTACAATTTGTTCGAATTTTGTCTTTTACTGAATGATTTAAATTGAATGTGAACTTTAGTGTTCAAAGAATAAAACCGTTTTGCATATTGGGAGATACTTTGGTTTCTCTGGATGCCAAAATCATATCTGGTGATATTATTATATGTAACATTGAGCCTTCGTTTACCTACTGCATCACAATTACCAAATACTTAATTCACAGCCAAACACCAAAGTAGGTAATAAATACGAATATGATACGGTGTATAATACTTTGAAATTCAAAGATTACGCAGCATAGAAAAAGTTCTTCCACAGTTTGCTTTGATATGATTCGACCAATTAAATTGTTTATTAAAAACGACGCCCAAATTTTTTGCCCTATCAACATAGTTAGTAATCGTGTTGTCTATTTTTATTGATGGAAGTTCGTCGGAGATGTTCTTTCGTTGTCCCATGATCATCGTCACTGAACTTTTCGGGTTTAAACTTAAACCGTTTTTGCAGATGCCCATAAATGGATTTGTTTCAGATCTTCCTTTATTAATTTTATACAGTTTGGGGCATCTAATATATCACAACCTGTATAAAAATGCACATCATCGGCATACATTTGAATCTCTCAATGTTTTAGTTGTAATGGTAGATCGTTTGCATAGATGGAGTATAAGAGTGGTCCAAGTGGTTCGCCTTAATTAGATCAGACACAATTCTATTAAGAAATAATTGACTGATTGAAAAATCATTGCAAAAAAACAATTTGAATTCTTATTAGAATTTAGTTTCTGATCTAATTAGGGCGTTTTGAAGGTGAAACAAAATTAACCCATTAACCGCCAAAATAAAACGAGAAGAGATAATTAACGAAAAAGTTTATTTTTTAATTAATTTTATATAAAATTAATACAAATTAACGAAAAAAGTTTTAAAAATAATAAGTAGGCTGAGTGGGATAAGTGTACTCAATTGAGTACAGCGGCGGCTTACAGATGGAAATCTTCAAAACATCTTTTTTCAATGCATAAAGTTTTTGAAAATTTTTTGCATTGCCAGCGAACTCTTGCATGACATAAAACACATCTTAGCTATTTTTCTAGTTTTTGGGGGTAGTGACCTATATCATCTTGAAGTAACCCCAGTACCAATGAAGATGAAGGTCGAGCTTTTGTTTGCACGTTTTGGCGTAAATAATACCTTGCAATGGAACGTCTAAATAAAAGTTGGTCCATGTTATCGCTGTGACTCATAACATGTAATCTCCAAGCATTTGAAATGGCCATATCTATAATATAGGTAAGCAAAACTCACCACAATTTCTTTCCATGAATGGCGATTCTATAAAATGAAATAGACTTGTCTAATTCATCTACTCCTCCCAGATATTAATTGTAAGACTGAAATGCTGAATACTGATATAAATTTTTTGCCGTTGTGTAGCAGACCAACGTTTGACTACTCCTAATGGCTCAATTGTATCATAATTTGTTGCAATTGACAATAGTGTGTCTTTCTATTTTACCAAAAGAACTTCATTTTGTTTGTCAAACCTATAGTCATTGGGGCTCGCTCTTCTTTTTTCATTTCTTTAGAAATTTTTTAGTTCTGTTTTCCCTAATTGTTCCATGAAATCCTTTTTCCTTGAGTTCCACCATGAGATTATAACTAGTAAAAAAGTTATTGAAAAATATTTCGTGTGATGCTCGGTCAGTCTCCATTTTGGTAAGCATCTTTTTAACTACTCTAGATCCTGAAGGATCAGTAGAATTTTCCTCTGATTTTTCACAATCAAAATCGAAAGTATAACATCCGATGGAACTGGCTGCTAGCCAACAAGTATGTTATTTCTGTAACAGTGTTGCCACAATTTTTATATGGATTCTGCCGCTGTACTCAATTGAGTACAGTTGAAATTGAAATTGTGTAACTTTGTAAAATTAGCTAGCAGGCCATTTGTTGTTTGCTTAGTTTATGAAGAGAAATATTAGCTTTCAGGTAAATAAAGCAGAAAAGATATCAGTGATATTGTGAAAACTGAAAAACGGCAAAATTTGTTCTCACCTCGCCACACAAACTTTCTGTAAGTTTAACAGTCCATTTTGGAGAGTAGATGTGTAATCTAGAAAATCTTCTTTATTTTTTTAAAGGGTTATAGCCTTCTTTTAACATAGAAATGCAAATTTTAAAGCTTTTAAAATATATGCCTATGTTTAGCTGTACTCAATTGAGTACATCGGCGCCAAATGGGCGTTTTAAAGGCGAAACAAAATTAATAAAAAAATAGATCATCACAACTTGTGTGGAGGGATTCAATTTCGCAATTCCAGACCATATAACCATTCATTGCAATTGAAACTAAGCCGGGTTTAGTAGTATGATAAGAATTTCTTTGAAATTGAATTTTTTTGGAATGGCTAAAAAAATCTTAATCAAGGAAAATAATGATTTTGCAGTTCTCTGTTGCATCTCCATATATAGACAGAGAGTCTATAAGCGTGTCTATTGATAGCCATATCACAATGACTTTTAATAAATAACCCAGTCTATTATCACATTCTAAGTTTATTCGATTTTCTAAAGGGAATGTAAGACAATAGAAAAATTCTAAGGAAATATTTTTAATTTTTGTAAAAAAATTCAATTTGATTTTGCGTTGATTGATTAAGAATGACGTTGACGTTGTTTTATATTCTAAACCAGTTTTAGATAATTCCTAATAAATGACGACAATGCGTATAAGCAAGCCATACATGACGTACAATATTCAATACTAATTTTATAATAATTGTGAGCTTTACTTCTCCTAAAATCTGTGCTAATCTGTGCGGTTTAAAAAAAATTGTGTATCATTTGTAGATCGAAAGTCAGAACAAACGGTTTGAAGAAAACAAAATAAAAATAAACAAAATGAAGCTTTTAATTATAGCAAGTGCAATAGGATTTTTAAATTTCTGCCAAAGCTTTGTTTCAAATAACAAAACATTGGAATTGCCAAAAAATTTGCCAGAGGTTGAAGGTGATAACTTTTATTATTTCGGTTATGGCAGTAATATGTTAACCAAACGTATACACATACAAAATCCTACCGCAGTTAAAATAGGACCGGCTTTATTAAAGGTAATTGTGGCTTTAATTATATTTCTTTTTTTTTTTTTTTGATTTTGTGTGCGTTCTTTTTTTTATACAGAATTACAGATTAGATTTTAATTTCTATTCAGCCAGATGGCAAGGTTCAGCTGCCACAGTGGTGCAACATGTAAATCGTACTGTTCAAGGAACTTTGTGGAAAATTGATTTAAATAATTTAGCTGATATAGATAAGTAAGTATGTAATGTATGTAAAAATGTATGTATATAATTTTTATATTAATTAAGTGTTCTTTGTTCTTTTCATTTAGTCAGGAAGGTGTTCATTTGGGTATTTATAAACCCTTAAGTGTTAATGTTACTACACACTTAACTAACAATGAAACAATACCAGCACGTGTGTATGTTTTAGTTAAACAACCTGTTAACGATCTCCAAGAGTTTAACATGGAAAATGTACCTTTTGATAGACAGCCATCAAAAACATACCTTCAGTGTTTAGTTAAAGGTGCCATAGAGACGGGCATTGAAGCCTCTTACATAGAGTGGTTAAAAACTATTAAACATAATGGTCATGTAGAAAAGAATTTAGAGGAATTATTAGAATTAGAAAATGTCGAATTAACTGATTAGTTTTTGTTTTTCTTTGTTTTTTGTTATTGTATAAAATAAAAGTAATAAATATTAAAAAAAAAGAAAAATTTATTGGATACTTATTACTAGGGCAACCAAAAATATGCATTAACATTTAATTTTTCTGAATGTTACTGAGTTAGTAAGCAGAATATTAATTCATTTTAGAAAAAACTACGACGTTTAACTACTATTTGTTACGGCATATTTTTGCATATTTCGCCATAAATGCATACTTTTGCATTTTTAAATTTTTTCATATTTGTATGGCATATTTATTATTTAAATTTTTTATATGTATGTTTGAAGAATTTACGTGTATTGCTAATTGTTATTTTTTCACAATAATGACTACTACTTTCACAATATTGACATATAACTTAAGTATAATCTATTAAATATACCCTTATTATTTAACGCTTAAAACTAACATTTTTGAAATTGGGGAAAATGCGAGACTGATTCATGAAGCTCCGAATTTTAAAACTGATAAAACTGCAACAACAATTAAAATCCTTTTTTTTTCTCTTTTGTTTTGTATTCTTGTTAGTCTGAATATTTTGATATTTTTTTATTTTTGCCTAATTTTGGAATTAAAATATAATGCATATATATATATATTTAAACATAAAGGAATTTTATTTTATTTGGTTAGTGGATAATTTTATTTGATACTTTTCATGTTTTTAAATTTTTGCAAAAGAATTCACGTAATTTTATATCAACATATGTATGTATGCATTGTGAGTTTTATAGAGCATATTTTTAACGCTTAAAACTGTTTTTTCAATGTATATATTAGGCGCTTAAAACTAGTTTTTTAGAGCATATTTTTGGTTTTTCTAATTATTACATAAAAATTTGTTAAACTTTACCCTACGGATACGGGTCCCCTGATACCCGACCGTTTTTTAAAGTTAAATATTTCCTTAACAAGTTCCTTAGCTTAACAGTTCTTATAAGTTGTTCTGATTTGTAATCGTCATGATTTATTCAGATTGACTGTATAGTCTCTTAAAGTCTCTCTACTCCTACGTTTGAACACAGACTTAAAAATGTCTGTATGTTGTAGAAGCTCCAAATATATTGCATAATGAGTGTTTATTTGTGTATGTTTCTAATTGTCATCTCTACGCCAACCAGTCCTTCACGAGAGTTAACATTTTTTGACGGTAAGATTGCTGCTGAAACACACAATGCCTAATATATTGTAGATGACCATTAGGGATTTTAATGCTGCTTTCAGAGCTTCATTTGAGTGCCATCATTTTGTTTATCCTCGAGGATAGTGCATGGCTGAGAATACAAACCCTTCATCTTTTTGGTCTGCACCGTAACAGTTGTGTTGGTTAATAGAAGTGTGCACATATACATAAGTATATTAACCTTGTGGTTTGGTCGTAGTTCTTTTAAAATACACATTGAAAGATAACGACGGGACTTGAAACCAGAAACAGTATGTTTTTAAATTAATTCCAGATTATTTGTAAACATCATCTACAGCAAAAAGAACATTTTCTCTTACGCTAATATGGCGATAGCCACAGGTATTACAGGAATATATTGATTACACTGTTTAACACAAAAAAAAAAAATTACCGGGTTCTGACGATTGATCCTGGTAGAGGAGACTAAAAAAATATATACATGTGTCGGCGTTTTGACAGATCACATCGAAACTTTATTTTAGAGGCGGTTAAAATTTTCCATCTCTGGCCAACTCTTGCAGCATATCGGTGTATAAAACTATGTTTTCCTTACATCTGAGGCGTATGATATGTTCAGCAACTTTGTAGAAAATATCACGACAAATATTGCCGAAGAACAAATTAACCTTCTCACTTCCCCACATAACTTCGTTTTGCGGTTGTATTCTTACAAATCGAAAAAAGCACCTCGAAAAAGGGGGCGGGGATGAAATATTCTACAAAAATGATGGCCATCAAATTTTACTATATATGTATGTCAGAACACACTAAAATTCGAAACTTAACGCAAACACCTAAAAACAATCAAATTCAAAATTCCCCCATTAGGGTTAATTTAGCTATTATTTAGAGTTAGTATAGGAAAGCTTTAGAAGCATTGATATTTTAGGGTAGATAAAAAAACGCGTTTAATTACATTTGTACTAAGCAAATACATAAGTTTATTAGTTTTCAAATTAATTTTTTTTTCGCTCTTGGCAATTCGACATCATTATCGAACAATGTCCAACACAAATCTGTTTTTAGAGATAAAATGCTCTTGCCTTTATATCGTTCTTCAATAAGAAGACATACCTGATGAAGATTCGAAGATTGTTCCATAAACGAGCGGTGCGGCTGAAGAACAAATTCTCTCTATAATGCATTGTGCGATTTGCTGATTAACCAACCACAAATGGGTGCGCCCTGAGAGAGGTACGTGTGGTCCGCAAGAATATGCGACCACCCGGAATCAAATCCCTGATCTCATCAGAGCACCTCCCATGGTAGTATCGATAGAATAATGAAATGCACGCCACATTTCGCCGATGCTCCAACGAGTCAATAGAGTCGGATACCCTACCGTCGCTGACAAGCACCTTCGTCCCGTCCTGTACGCGGTCGAGAAGCCCTAAAATAGATTTCGAAACACTGGCCCATACATGAGAGTTGTATTCCATCTTATTTTTATAAATTTTTAGAATTTGTGAATTTTATGTACTCACTTTATTTCATTAATAGCCAAATATCTTTTATCAATTTTCTTTGAATTCTTTGCGGAATAATATTATCGTCACTGTCTTCCATACATTTTATAGAACACTGACTTTTTTTAACTTTTGTAATAGAAAAGTTTTTTCTTGGCTATTCTGACATATAAGATCAAGTGCTTTCAAATGTTTGCTAGTTTCACCCACATACGTACTAAGTAGTACTTGGCTGCAAGCTATACGAAAATGTTATAGAGTACCATTTAATTTTCGTATCGAATATGCCATTCGAAAAAATGTTTATTTTCGAATCGAGTTACACAGTAACCGCCCTGGGTTATTGCAAGCGCTTTAACCACTTTACCACTCTTTTTTTTTGCTTTTATTACTTATTTTTTTCATGAAATTATAAATTTAAAAATAAATTCTATCAATTTGAATTTAAGCATAATTTTATTTGATTGTTTGTATATTTTATTTTAGAAAACCTAAAACTACTTGACCCACATCGAACTCAATAAAAGAGAAATTTCAAATGTAAAAACTTTTCAAATATAAAGATAAGGATGCTGCCACACTAACTTTAATATTTAATTCAATTCATCATCATCATTATCTTCATCAACGTCATTTTATTTTTGTTTTCTACATACATATCATCACCATTATGAACAAGTAAGTAGTCATTTGATTGATTTTCTTTCTTTTCATATCTATTAAATATAATTTAAATTGATAAATAAAAGCGAATTAAATAAACGTTTTAAAAGTACGAAATTTATTGCATAAATCAGGCAGGGGTTCCACTCTGTAATTCTCCTAAACTGAATCTGTGTCGGTAACAATTTATGAACTTGATTTACAATTCCTGAACATGTATTGCGATTTATGAGCATCATGTCTATAATTTTTTATTCTGAAGATCCCCATTTTTCTCTTAAAACTACACAAAATTTTTACATTTTAGTTTAAAATAATTACTTAATAAAGCCCCTCTTCTTAATCAAAATTTGAGAATAATGACGAAATAAACTTTAACATTTTATTGAATTTATTTCCAACTACAACTACTACGAGTATGTATGATCGACTTTAAGAAATGCTCAAATACACATTAAGGTGCAAAATGTAATAAAAAGAAAGTATATAGAAAAAAAAAAGAAATGAAAATGAAGATAAAGATGAAGATGTTTATGCTTCATCACCTCTAAACAAGAAAACTACGAAAAGCACTTTATACAGTTGTGGCCTTATAACTAGAAACGATGTTAAAACAAAAGAAAATCAAATCAAAATGTAATTTCCTTTAAGACCAGCACTATAAAGTGCAAGCACCGATATTGGAAGGACGTACTATCTACATTATTGTCACTGCAAAAAAACTTTCAAAGTACATAGTCGTTACTCCGTTTTTTCTTCAATTTTTGAACTTCTCTTATTATAACCGATAAAGTATGTCGTATTTTAATTAGATTTATTATTATTGGCATATTGCCAATGGCGAAATTATATGAATTGGGCTACAAATGAATATCTCATCCGCCATATTCTCCGGATTTAGCCCCAGTGACTATTTCCTATTTTCAAATCTAAACTCCTGAATTCACACGGTATAAGGGCTGACATTGAATAATACTAAAAGAAGAAATATTCACACAGACAGTTAGGGTTTCATGAATGTGTTATAAAAAACTCGCAGGTCTCAAAAAATATTAAATAGCAGTTACGCTATATATAAAATATATAAATATATAAAACATCCGATACACATGTGCACTCGTCAGCAGTCCATTGGCGAATAAAACATAAAACAACATTTATCTCGTAACGCTATATATTTCTTTACCTGCTATCTCTAAATAAAAGCGGCAAGCGTTTTCTAGCTGTCAAGATATCTCATGCCCATACAATTTGTATGGAGCATCCCAAAATAACGCGGCGGCAACGCTTTGCGATTGAAAAATCCAATTTTGACAGAACATTCAATGGTAAAGTAGGGTGCAAAGGCAAATAAAATGTAAACAAATAAGAAAAAGCAGGGTTGTGATATAAAGATATGTTATTTGCATAACCTTTTTTAATTTTAAAGGCAGTAAAATAAACAAAATAGAAAATAATAAATATTAATATAAAATAAATAAATAGAAAAAAATTAATAAAATAATACTATAAAATTTACTTTACATCGCATATACAAATAGAATAATGCAGTTTATTATTAAAATAGTCAGGATTGTTATATAAGCAATGTTGTTTGGAACCCTGTTTTTAATATTTTGACAAAACGTTGCCGCTTTTATTTAGGGATGGCAGTTCGGCGTAAACGCTGAGTGTAGGAAAACGTTCCACTTGCCACTTTTATTTAGGGATGGCTCTAAGTGTTTTTGCAAAAAAACATATGCAAGGAGAGTACAAAATGAAGGATCATAAGAATACATGTGAACTCTCTCAGCTCAATTGAGCTATGCCGACCACGGATCGAAAATTAAATTTTTGAAATGGTATTGAAGCCTGCCAAAAATGGTACAATTGATTTATTTGATTTATGAAATCATCATCACCGCACAGTTGTCTGCGTTAAATCCCACCATATTTTTTGGAATAATGTTTATCTCGAAAACTTCGGTAATTTTGTTTGTTATACCTGAAGCGGTTGAATCTTCTAGTTTTTCTAATGACAAAAAACGATCTCAACAAGCACTAATAAAAGTTCTTATAAGAATTGCGTTTTGTTTTGACACTGAACAATCCGTGCTTTCATCGATAACAAATAAATAATAATTTTGACTGCAAAATTTTTTATTTGTTTCAAATTGTTTGACCATTCATAAGAAATATTTTTTATGATTTGAGAATCTGAAATACCATTTTTGATAATGTTGTTTATGCAAATTGTGCTCAGCCACAAATAAGCATAGGAATATTTTAAATTTTTTGGCCAAATCAGAATATGCACATTGAGTGGGTTTTTCCATTAAGTCAATTATTTTTGGAGTATTTTTTTGCAATTTCCTCTTTTTTAATGTGGGATTCTCGTGATGCATGGCGTTCTATATAGCTTATGCCCCCCCCCCCCCCCCCATGGAAACGTTGCATATATTACATTTCTTACCATTTTTGGTATTCTGTAGCCATGGGAGTTTTCTCTTCCATTCTTCTCGAAACGCTGGGACGTGTTTTTTTTATTTTTTCATGTTAGGTTTTTATTTTCAATTTAATTACTTTTTTGGTTGAAAATGTCAAATACAAAGCGTGCCTTTAGAGATCGCATTGATATTGACAAACTTAAAGTTTTATAATTGCTGTACAATCAAAATTTTACATACGCAATGTTTCCCAGCTCATTCAATTATGTTTCCAAGTGATAATAAAAAAAAATTATTAAATTTGTCGCGGGAGTACTGCAGTATTTTTTAGACTTAAAAAGTACTCAGAAAAGTACTAAAGTACTGAATTTTCCATCCCTGATGCCGAGCTATGATCTAAACTCAATTGAAAATGTATGTACTTATATAAGCAATAGTAAAAAGGGATCACACGAACAAAAGGCGACAAAGCAAAGACGTACCATACATACGGTGACCATTCGTCCTTATTTTTAGAGAACAGTCCTTTTTTTTGACACGCTGTCCTTAAAAATTAAACAAAAAGAATTTGTCCTTCTTTTCAACTGAATTGTCGTTTTTTTAATTAAATTGTCCTTTTTTAATCGCTATTTCATTATTTCTTTAAACTTCAAATTATAAGTTTTATTTTCCCCAAATTCCCAAAACTTAAACATCAAATGCAATAGAAATTATAATCAGCGTGAACTACCTGGCAACACCGAATGAGGTATGTTCAATGCTTTAACTTGTCAGCAATTTTCAAGTGAACTGTGCCGAATTTAATAAAACTGATATATTAAAACAAATACATTCTACAGAAAAGTATCAATCATAGTTTTCAAAATAATTTAATTAACTATTTTTAAATATAGACAATTTTTTTTAAAGCTGTGTGAATTTCTGAGCATATTTTATTTTTATAAACATTAAAATAAGTATGTTAAAACTTATACTAGTCACTAGCAATTTTATATTATATAATATTATATAACTTATGTGTAATAAGTATATAAAATAAAACGTAAACTTAGTGTAAATACTAAAAATTTTAATTTATTTTCTAAATGTCCTTACTTTTTCGTTTAAAAATATGGTCACCGTAACCATACATATAGTTTCAAATGAAGTAGCAATGCTAGGGACTCCTAATAATAAATTTTCGAAAAAGACTAGCGAATGTTGTCAAAAATAATACTCGTATGTATGTATATAAAACAATACATTGGAGGGTTATTTTTTTTTTTTTTTTTTGATTTTTTGGAAAAATTTTTAAGTTTTGTGTAAGCATTTGTGTTTTTTCTAATTATAGGACCCACATAAAAGTTTTGTATTTTGTTTAAAATTAATTTTTCTTTAAATATTATTAAAGCTCGTTTGTAATTATACGACCACCACTGTATTAAAAAAACAAAAAGCGTCTACAGTAGATGAAACAGTAAAAAGGCTTAATTTAAAACGTTTTTACCAAATATCCATCTCAAGTAAAAGTTTTCAATAGAATTCCTTAAAATTTATCGTTTTTATAAGGCTTTGCCTGTAAAATCTTATTGAAAAGTAAAAGATTGTTAAGATTTTATATATGAAAAGCATATAATTTGTTGTACAAAAACTACTATAGTGAGCAAGCAAGCAGCTGTTGTTTAAATAGTGCACTTTAACATCTCCTAAAACTAACATGTAAGCTATACATCATTCATACTTATGCGCCAATGTATGAGTATGTACGAATATGTTATGTACGTGCTGCAAGGACATTTATTCAATATATCGTATAGATGGGATGTACACATACACATACAATATATCCACACATTTTTATTTTATTTTTTTATATTTTTTTAACCTCAAAAAACCATTTTCCAAAGTATTCCTTTCATAACATACGATATTATACCATTTAATTTTGTAAAAAAATTGTTTTCCAACATACCTACATATTAGGGAGAGTCGATTTAAAAATCACCCAAGTTTGTAGGGGTCGGTAATACATTTAGACTCGATTGAAGCACTTTAATTGGATCAAAGTGGAATTTTTCGAATTTTGACCTTTGGGTCAAAATAAGGAACATCAGAATTCATTTGAAGTTGCCGTGGTCTAGTGGTTAGTGTCTTGCAGTTTCCTCAGCATCAGCAGAAGACAAGAAATACGTAATTTTCAGCCACAGCAATTGTTATTATCAAGGCAGCAAATGGCATGTCAGCTGAATTTAGGGCCTTACTAGATTCAGGCTCTCAAGTAAATATTGTTACGGAAAGACTCGTAAGACGGCTATCACTTAGAACAACACAACAAAGACCGCTTTGTCTACGAGAGCGAAATGATTTTGAAGCTCTCTAGCGCTAGATGGCAGCACAAATACAAAAACTTTTTCTTTCTTAGAAATTACAATCTGTCAAACGTCAGCTGTTAAAATTTTAGCCAAATTCATCGATTAGTTTATTTGTTGTAGTCGTTTGAAGTAAGCAACTTTTGTGTTTCTTGGAAAATGGAAAAAAGTGAATTTCGTGTAGTGATTAAACACTATTATTTGAAAGGCCAAACGGCGAAGGAGACAAAAGAAAAGCTTGATAAACATTACGGCGAATCTGATCCGTCAGATTATATGGTAAGATATTGGATTGCTGAATTTAAACGGGGCCGAACAAGCACTGCAACAATACCATCAACAGGAAGGCCAAAAGATCCTCGATATCGTTATGAATGATCGCCGGGTCAAAATACGTGAGATTGCTGAAATGGTAAACATATCATATGAACGTGTGTTCAACATTTTGCATGAGCATTTGCATATGAAAAAGCTATCGGCAAGATGGGTGCCGCGTTTGCTCAGTGTTGAACAAAAACGAGTTCGACAGATCACTTCACAGCGGTGTTTGGACATGATAAAGCATAATCCTGCTGATTTTTGGCATATATTAATAACTGTTGATGAAACGTGGGTCCACTACTACACACCTGAAACCAAAAATCAATCGAAGCAATGGGTGGAAGCTGGTGGAAGTGCTCCGAAGAAGGCGAATACAGCGAAATCGGCTGGCAAGGTTATGGCCACTGTATTTTGGGATACACACGGAAAATTGCATCAATTATCTTGAAAAGGGATCCACAATCACAAGAGAGTACTATCGTGCTTTATTGGATGAATTGGTTGATGCAATCAAGGAAAAACGACCACGTTTAAAGAAGAAAAAAGTGCTCTTTCTTCAAGACAACGCACCGGTTTACACAGCATTAGATACGATGCTAAAACTACGAGAAATCCACTTCGAATTGGTTGATCATCCACCTTATAGTCCAGATTTAGCCCCTAGTGACTTTTTCATGTTTCCAGACTTGAAAAAATGGCTCGCAAGAAAAAGATTCATCTCAAAGGAAGAAGTGATTACCGAGGAGGAGTTCCCAAAATCGTGTTATTCAGATGGTATAAAAAAGTTGGAAAATCGTCTTACTAAGTGTATTGAGCTAAAAGGACACTATGTTGAGAAATGAATGGTTTTTGAAAAAAAAAAAAATGTTTTTTTCCTACTTTTTACCAACAATTATACCAGCGCAGCCAAATCGTAATTTGGATATTTCCAATTAGATAATCCCACAGGACATTCACTTAGCAGATCCGAATTTTAATACCCCAGGAAAAATTGATATTCTTCTAGTTGCCGTGTTTTATTTTAGTCTAGTACAACCTGGTACAATAAAGCTCACGAAGGCTCATCCTATACTTTAAAATTCTTCGCTTGGCTGAATTGTAGGCGGCTTACTGAAACAATCCACAATTGATCTCTTATCGAGAACGTTGACATTTTTTTTTTTGAGACCAATACTCAGGGGTAAACCCCTACTGAATGCTGTGCATTGTATTGGAATTTTTGTAAAGGACAGTACATATATTATTATTAATTATTATATTATTGTTAAGCGCCTTAGGAATAAGACAAATTGCTGAGAATTGATCATTCAAAGGCCAGTGTTATACCTTCACCCTTGAATGATCAAAAGCAATTGCCTCATCGTTGCATGTTGATTGTGTGGTGAGTGTGCCTTCGCTAAGTAGGTTTAGCTGTTATCTGCTACTTCCCAATAGGTGGCGCTTTTTTCCCCCTGATCATTCGTTTTACGTTGACACTGGTTAAGGTGGAATAGAGTGGAATGTCGGGGTGCGGTTTATTTGAAGATGGTCTTCCTGGAGTGGGGGGGACCTCTTATTTTTAAATTATAATTTTGAAAAACCGCAAACTAACTTTTTCATTTTTCACCTCTTCTGGGATTTGAACCTGGGTCCTTTGAGTTTTTATGTGAGCGCTCTAACTACTATACCACGCACCCCCATGTGCAGTTTTTGACAGTGAAGCCTCTTTGGAACAAATAATCGAATAACTATTGAAACTCGATGAGATAGAGTCCAATGAAAAAAACGAAACGATAGCGCCAGGTTCAATTCTCAGCTTTGACATCTTGAAAAAAAGAAATATAGAAAAAATTATTTCTTTCGGTGACTATCTCTCAGCAGTCTCAGCAGGCAAAAGCTCTGGGAGTAACTAATTGCCATGATAAAGCTTCTCAAATCTATCGTTCGGAGTCCACTTTAAAACTGTAGGTCATGAATAAAAAATTAACACACACAACATGAGTGCTGCGAGAATCTAGGCCGTAACCCTGACACAGGGTTGTAATGGCCAATTAGGTATGTACGAGTATGTAGACGTAATTTTAGAGGTATGGTTTCTTGGGCAAAGTTTCTTATTTTGATTCCTAGAATACGATTTTCCTGACCCGCCCTAATATTAATAAGTATTTATTTATATGTTATTAAAACGCATTTAAATGTTGGTTACGAGTACATATTTATTATTTTTAATTTCTATTATTGCTTTGAAAACTCTGCTTTTAATTAGAAATGTAGGTGGATTGTATAACAGATTGTCTGTCGTTTTGTATGTTTAAAATAATAATTATTTTACACATGTTTGTCTGTCCTTTATGATTATGTTTTAAAACAGAAAAACCGCAATACGTTACTTTTTTTTTACTTTGAAGCTAAAAATTACCAATTATAGTTAAAATAAATGTTTTATAATATAACATTTCTCGTTTTTGACTTTTAATGATTAATTTTATATTTTTAGTTTGTACAAAAATAGAATATTTCATTTTATATTACAAAAGAAACTCTAAATTATGATGAAAACTAAAATTTACAACAATAAAATGAAATTAAAAATAGTTTTTAACAATTACTCATATAACATCATATGATTTTATTTTGTGTATGACTTTCACTCTCCTGGGGAGTTTTGATTGTTATTTTAAATATTTAAAATATTTGCCTCTACACTATTTTTTTGTTCTCTTACTATTCTCTACATCTATAAAACTGTGCTATTTTAAATATCTATTTATACGTCCATAATTATGGAAGTGGTCTAAGTCAAATTTAGAAAAAAAATAAGTTTACCAGTTATTAGTAATTTTTAGGAAATTTTCTGAAATGAATGATTAGATAGTGGTTGTAATTTCAACATTATATAGATTTCTTACTTACTTACTTGACCATAACAACCCGTTAACGGGTTTTGACCTGCCTCAACACTAGTCTCCAGGCGCCTATGCTTAGCGCGCGCCTTCTCCAGGTGGTCATGCCAATCGATGACAGGGCATCATCAACCTGGTCCTTCCAACGTAAACATAGTCGTGCTCTACGCTCACATCCAAGGAATTCATTTAGTGTTAATTATGAAAATGGTCTATGTCAAATATATAGGAACAGCAAAAGAAATTTGTAGGTTATTTTATGAATGCTCATTTGATTTGCAAAAAGTTTTTCCTTATCCTAAACTGTCTGTTTTGTTAGTTAGAAACATGTGTTGATGTATGTAGGGAATGAAATTATAGAAAAGTACAGAAGATGAAACATATTTTCGAGGAATCGAATGTCACATCCGTATTTTATTTTAACGAAATCTTTAGAATAATCATTGCATTGCATTGCAAACTCCATTTTCTAATTATTATTTCTAATTAAACTCATAAGAGTCTTCATATGACCTTTAGTTAATTTCGAAAAGGGTCTAATTCAATTCCAACTTTTAAAACAATATTTTTTATGAAGTTCATACATACATACATAACTGGCCTTTACAACCCTGTGTCAGGATTACGGCCTAGCTTCTCGCAGCACTCATAGTTGTGTGTGTCAATTTTTTATCCATGAGTACCGGGACCTACAGTTTAATGTCGACTCCGAATGACAGACTTGAGAAGCTTGTTCATGGCAATCAGTTACTCTCATAGCTTTTGCCAGAAGTCTGCTAAGAGATAATCGCTGAAAGTAATATTTGTTTCCTAATATTTCTTTGTTTCAAGATGTCAGATGAAGTTCACACTTAATAAATTTCCATTAATCAAAACTAACTAAATTATAAATTGAAATGTCCCATAATGTAGAAGTATTGTTTTTATATTCATTCAAATGCAATTCATTAAATATCTTGAAACAAGGAATATATTACTTAGACCACTTTCATAATTATGGGCTGTTATAGTTCATATGTGAGTATGTATTTATATTGCAATTTCGTATAGAGAACATTCTAAATTATATTGTCATATATTGTCAAGTGTATTGACAATTTCCTTGAATACAATTTTTTACAATAGAAATAAGTCAATGCATGTATGTTTGCATATACAATACAAACATATATTTTAACATGAAGACATAAATTTTTATCAAATTTTCAAAATATATTCTACATTGGGTAGGAGAATAATGAATTTTTATTAAATGTTATTTATAGAGGAAATAAAACAAGATGTTTTGTAAACCTGATACAACTGGCAAGATCATTTTGGTAAAGTTGTCTTGAGTTTTTTTTTTGCCAAGTTTTTTATTTTTTTTCTCTACCTTTATTAAAGAGCTTATGTCGCGTGAAACTATTTGTTTTATTAATTTGTTTTGCTCTTGAGATGCTAATAAGAACATGTCAATTCTTACAGGTTTGTGAGTTCTAGAGTTGTAAAAATCGATACTTTTCAATACTCAATACTATTCAATACTTTTCAGTTATTGACTGAATACTATTCGTATTACAAAATACAATTTTATTTATAAAAACTAAAGTTTTAATATTAACAATTGTTTCGTCATAAAACATTTTAATTACATCATTAAATTTAAATTTAAATTTAAATTAAATTTTTAAATTAAATTTAAATTAAATTTAAATTAAATTTAAATTTAAATTTAAAAATTTAAATTAATTTAAATTAAATTTTTAAATTAAATTTAAATTTAGGCGTGATGTCATCTGTGACTATGGGTATTGTAAATATTTAGGAGGCGGACGCTCTTGATGTTCTGGGCATGATAATGAATTGTCATGTCCCTTGGAATGATCCCATATTTCGTGTGTTGAAAGAAGCATTCAAGTGTTTCGGTTTTTTAAAACGGTGCAAGAAATACTTCACTCCATCTGACCCTCTCAATATTTTCAAGACCTTTTGCCGACCCATGATGGAATACAACTCTCATGTATTGGCCGGTGCTTCAAAGTCTATTTTGGAACTTCTCGACCACGTACAGGAGAGGGAGAATATACTTAATAGTGACGGTAGGGTATCCAACTCTACTGATTCATTGGGTCATTGACACAATGTGGCGTGTGTTTCACTGTTCTATCGGTACTACCATGGGGGTGCTGTGATTAAATAAGCGACCTGTTTACGAATAATCGCATATTTGACGAATCATTTTCAAGTTGTTGCTCAGCCCAATTCGCGAACATACGACACTTCTGGTAGTCAAGCGGCTTCAGTTCTTGCATTAATTTGATCTTGTAAGAATGTAGGCCAAGATCTTTACGCAAAATTCGCGACAACGACGTCACAGAGATGCCCAACGCATGAGAACGACGTGTGAGAGACACATTTCGGCTTTTTTCAGCTGAAGCCTCAGCGGCAGCAATATTCTCGACATTACTGGTACTTCTTTGTCTCACTGGCACGGAAACATTTTGTACTGTGCCTGTGCATTCAAATTTTTCCACTAGACGCTGAATTGTTGATCTGCTAGGACGATTATGATGACCATAAATTGGACGTAGCGCTCTTAACGTTGAGGCCACTGACTCTGAATTTCGGTAGTAAATTTTATTAACTCGCTGTTGGCTCGTAAATCTTTCCATCATGAAATGGCAAACCTTACTGAAGAGAAATGTCAAAAGAGCGTTAATAAATATGGTGTTGTTTGCTGTCCCTTTCGCTCTACTTTTGTAGCGTCGCTGTTGAGAAACCCTCGTATTTTAATGAAAGTGACGTCCCAGTAGTCTAGTGGGTTGTATACTAGAGTACTAATGCAAGGGTTGTGGCTTTGATTTCCACCAGATACCCCTGACTGTTACACTACACCGAGCCTATTGTCGTCACTACGCTCGTGCTGACTTCTAAACTCTTGAATTTTTTATACATTCTTACGAGTTTAAAAGATTTACCATGCCTTTAGTAGGTTAAACGAATACTCCTAATAAAAACGTTATGCGTTAAACACTTTGGTAGAACTCATGTGTCAGGATTACGGCCTAGCTTCTCGCAGCACTCATGTTGTGTGTGTAAATTTTTATCCATGAGTACCGGGACCTACAGTTTAATGTCAACTGCGAACGACAGACTTGAGAAGCTTGTTCATGGCAATTAGTTACTCTCAGAGCTTTTGCCAGAAGACTGCTGAGAGGTAGTCGCCGCAAGAAATATTGTTTTCGTATTTTTTCTTTAAGATGTCAGAGCTGGGTGTCGAACCCAGGGCTCATGCCTTAGTAAGCCAACACACTAACCACTAGACCACGGCGACTACTTTGGTAGAACTCACACTACTTAAATCACGTCAGTAATCAAGCCATCACCACCAGCTGTAGGTCTAATTCTAATACTTTAGAAGCGTCTAAATAACATATTGAATAAATATCCTGAAGAATCTTTATTTTACCTCTCACCCAACAAATTTGTATGCAAACAAGTATAAATTACTTGTATGTATAGATATCACTGAAGTCATACGACTGTATAACAAAGAGGCATACGTAGGTGTATGTATGTACTACGTAATTGTCATATTGTATAGCTCTTGCTCGCTTCTTAACATATTGTGTCCAAATATTTGTAAAACGAAACGTCCAAATTTGACATGATCCAGATGAATGACCATCACTATACTCGTATGTACTATTGTACGAGTACATATATTCAAGAAAACTAAAGCAATTGAAGCATAAAATGACAACAGTTTTGCAAAAGAAGTGTTTTTAACTTTTGTTTTTGTTTTCTTGTCATTCTATAACAGCTATCTGTCTGTCTGTTATTTAAACAATTTGCGCAAATTTGTGCTTTAAGGTGATGAGATAGTTAGCTATTGTTTGTAGAACGTACAAAGTCTATAGATAAGAAATTTAATTTTCTAAAAAGTACATAAATTGTGTGCAGCATAACAAATACAACAAAAACACAAGTGCTATTGAAAAATTAGAGGGTGCTGATAATGTAATTCGTAAAGTGAAATGTTTTTCCCCAAAACAGCAGCAGCCTACTTTATTATTCATGCTTCGTTTTAGCTTCATAATGATAATTTAAATTTTATTTATTTTGTGGTAATTTCACTCTAAAGTTGTGCGCTTGAAATTTTAATAAAAAGCTTTTAAATTTTCATATAGAAATTACTACGTGTTTCCTGTTGGGTCCATGTGCAAACAATTATTGTATATTTGTAGAGAAAATATTTCTTTAATTTCCTCTTTGTTTTTCAACTGTTTGGTATTCTTGCTTGTTTTACACATTCAATTAAAATTGAATCGCCTTCTCCTAAAGCTGAGCTATGCAGAAGGACTTAATTTCTTAAGACTTGTTCACTAATACGAGTAAAGGACAATTTAATTTAAAACATTATATCACTTGGGAATTAAGAAAAAAGAATAATACTGCAGCGATAAAAATCTAATAAACACATGAACTCTTAAGCCATACTCATAAATACAAAACACTAATACATTTGCATTTTGCCAAAGAGAGATTCCCAAACTTTTTCTGTTATTTAATTAGAGTTTTTTAATTAAGTAGTCCTTCTGCCTTAACATCATTTGGTCTTGAAAATCTTCTGTTTTTTTAACCATATGTTCACTTATACAAACTCTTACAAGCACATTAAAAATTGAAATCACTTCCCTGCAATAACAGCCATTATAATACTCGTAATGTTCGAAATTAATTGTACAGCACAAAAGCAAAAGCTACTTTTCACAATGCGAACAGATTTTCTTCATTTTCTTCATTTCCTTTATGTCCAGTGTTGGTTTATTTTATGTTTTTTTTTGTATTTCTGGCTGCTGCAGCAGGAAGCCACCACCACGTCTTAATTCTATTGATTTTTATTTTATTTATTTATCCTATATGGCGTCAAGAAATCTTTGAACAGATATTGACTGCATGATGTATTTTTTCTTCTTCTTTGCATTTTTATTTTTGATACAACAGAAAAATTAAATTAAAACGTAAACAGAATTTTAAAGAACAAGCATTATGTAATTGGAAAATTATTTTACGAGTATTATTCTATTTTCTATTTTGAAACCCTTTGGCATAGCAGAGAAAAGCAAAAACAAAACAAAAACTATTTAATTTCATGAGAAAGTATTACTATAATAGTGTTTTCCTTAAATGTTCTTAAAAAAATATTGAAAAAAAAAAAAACTTAGAAACTTTTTCTATAGGAACTTAAGACATTCAAAGGGGTTTTTTAGTTGATTTACAGCTCGTATTAAAGTGAAGAAACTTTTTAAATACAAACAAATTTTTTGGAATTTTATGGGAATTATTTTTCTCTATGCGCTATAAAGGTAAAAAAGTATGACTTATTGTTTTGTATAAATAGCTAAGTTTTATTGAATTTATACTAAAAGGTTTTTAACAAGTCAAGCGTTAATAGTAGCAAAAGTGATAGAAATGCACAACTACACGTTATACAGGCGAATTAACATTGAAGCTACCTAGCGGTAGATGGCAGCAGAAACACAAAAGCTTTTTCTTTCTTAGAAATTACGATCTGTCAAACGTCAGCTGTTAAAATTTTAGCCAAATTCATCGATTAGTTTATTTGTTGTAGTCGTTTGAAGTAAGCAACTTTTGTGTTTCTTGGAAAATGGAAAAAAGTGAATTTCGTATAGTGATTAAACACTATTATTTGAAAGGCAAAACGGCGAAAGAGACAAAAGAAAAGCTTGGTAAACATTACGGTGAATCTGCGCCGTCAGATTATATGGTAAAATATTTGATTGCTGAATTTAAACGGGGCCGAACAAGAACTGCAATAATACCATCAACAGGAAGGTCAAAAGATCCTCGATATCGTTATGAACGATCGCCGGGTCAAAATACGTGACATTGCTGAAATGGTAAACATATCATATGAACGTGTGTTCAATATTTTGCATGAACATTTGCATATGAAAATGCTATCGGCAAGATGGGTGCCGCGTTTGCTCAGTGTTGAACAAAAACGAGTTCGACAGATTACTTCACAGCGGTGTTTGGACATGATAAAGCATAATCCTGCTGATTTTTGGCGTAGATTAATAACTGTTGATGAAACGTGGGTCCACTACACACCTGAAACCAAAAATCAATCGAAGCAATGGGTGGAAGCTGGTGGAAGTGCTCCGAAGAAGGCGAAGACAGCGAAATCGGCTGGCAAGGTTATGGCCACTGTATTTTGGGATGCACACGGAATATTGGTCATCGATTATCTTGAAAAGGGATCCACAATCACAGGAGGGTATTATCGTGCATTATTGGAACAATTGGTTGATGCAATCAAGGAAAAACGACCACATTTCAACAAGAAAAAAGTGCTCTTTCTTCAAGACAACGCACCGGCTCACACAGCATTAGATAGAATGCTAAAACTACGAGAAATCTACTTCAAATTGGTTGATCATCCACTTTATAGTAAAGATTTAGCCCCTAGTGACTTTTTCCTGTTTCCAAACTTGAAAAAATAGCTCGCAGGAAAAAGATTCATCTCAAACGAAGAAGTGATTACCGAAACTAATGCGTATTTTAAGGAGTTCCCAAAATCGTATTATTCAGATGGTATAAAAAAGTTGGAAAATCGTCTTATTAAGTGTATTGAGCTAAAAGGAGACTATGTTGAGAAATGAATGGTTTTTGAAAAAAAAAAAATGTTTTTTTTTCCTCCTTAGGTAGCTTCAATATCAATCCGCCCGTATATTGCCTAAAAGTTGAGTGTTCTGGTTTCCATACCTATTTTTGATCAGTTTTCAAATCTCTTTGCTTTACGGCCCCTATGCTTATTTAATGCTGGCAAATTGTGTTTCAAATCAATTTTTCTTTTGGCACCCTCCTTTATATGGCAGTAGGCCTTGCTTTTATCCAGTCTTAAATTTGTTTTTTTATTATTCAGACCAATACTGAGAGGTAAATAAACCCCTACTGATGCTGTGCATTGTATTGGATTTTTTTTTTTTTTGAAAGGACAGTATATACTTATATTTTTTTTTCTTCTATTACTATTAAGCGCCTTAGGAAGGAAACAAATTGCTGTGAATTGATCATTCAAAGGAGAGTGTTATACCTTTACCCTTGAATAATCAACAGCAATGGCCTAATAGTTGCATGTTGATAGTGTGGTGGTGGGGTGAGTGCCTTGGCTAAGTAGGCTTAGCTATTATCTCTGCTACTTCCCAATAGGTGGCGCTTTTCTTCTGATCATTCGTTTTCTGTTGTCAGTGGTTAAGATGTAACAGAGTGGAATGTCAGGGAGCGGTTTCTTTGTAGATGGTCTTTTTGGAGGATGGGGGGGCGGGGCATTTTATTTTTAAAATTATAATTTTGAAAAAACCGCAAACTAACTTTTTCATTTTTTTCACCTTCGCTGGGCTTTGAACCTGGGCCGTTTAAGCTTATGTGCGAGCGTTCTAACTGCTATACCACGAAATTCTAGACTACTACGACTTGTTACAGCCTGTGTCCAGAATATCAAAGGTTATCCATTAGATCAGGACATATCGTGTTTATTTTATAAACCTATGAAAGTCTCTTTGATTAACGAAATTTCTTGAATTTCTTCTTCTTGTATCTCTTGAAGATCGATTGCACGAACTTTGTCATGAGGAGTATGAATAACTATTTATCATATGACGAATCTCTTTATGTACGTAAGAATTCAAACAATCTTCTTGTTTGCAAAAAAAACATATTTTTTTGCAGCTCCTCTGATATCTGCCACCCAGTCCAAATAGGACTGATTTTACTTTATTACATACATATATAATTGGCCATTACAACTCTGTTTAAAGGCTACGGCCTAGCTTCTTGCAGCAACCATGTTGTGTGTCTTAATTTTTATCCATGAGCACCGGGACCTACAGTTTAAAGTCGACTCAGAAAGACAGACTTAAGAAGCTTTTTCATGGCAATTAGTTACTCTAAGAGCCAGATATCGAGTCGTACGATTTATCAAAAAAATCGTGTGTTAAAAAAGTATAACAGTGTGGCATAAAAATGCTTCTGTATCACAGATTTTTTGACAAGTCTGTTCGACTTCATAATCTTTTGAAAAAATCCATAAACATTTTATTCTCCATGCGAACAGGGTTGCATTTTATAAGGTTTTACCAAAAATCAACTCTGCCTATGCTTTGGATCTTATTTTGTGTGATGGTGTGGCACTAATGATGCCATTTTGATACGACTTTTAAAAGTGCGACAGAAATCGATCAGATTTTCTTTTGAATGAATGGTACGTCTGTGTACGATAAGAGGTAGTCGCCGATAGAAATATTTTATCAAATTTCTTTTTTTTTTCAAGATGCCAGAGCTGGGGTTTGAGCCCGGTGCTCTTGTCTAGTAGGTAACACACTAATCCCTAGACTACGGCGACTACACAACTTTATAAGAAGAAGACATAATAGCAGACTTTGTAATACGCCTATATGATGCCAGTGTTGAATTGCGGTAATAATTTTAAGGTATTGATAGTTTTAATCTGTTTTGGATTTTTTAGTTATCGTTATTAAAGGAGCGTTTCTGCTTAAAATACAAAGTTTATAAAATAATCGATATATTTTTTTTTCTTAAATTATTAATTCTTATGTTTGTTTCCGTCTTTAAACACTTTTATAATTTTTATTTTTTATTTTTTTAACATCTTTTTAACATCTTTTTTTAAAAAAAAGGGAAATGTTGATGAGCGAAAAAGAAGAGAAAAAATAATTTTAAATATGCAAATATGATGCATAATAATTAATTGTGTGCTACATATAAATTAAGTTTCGTTAAATGGCCTTGGATTGCTGCCTTGTTGGCTCACTGTAAGATAACTGGCTTCAGGCTTGTCAGACAGAAGCAATGGAAGGTTTTTACTTTTATTCCTACAAAAGTTATAAAAGATGTTATTGAAACGAAAAACGGAAATGCAATTCAAAAAGAGCTGAAATGAAGCTAAAGTGGTTTCATTATTTCATTATTTAAGCTTAAATGCGTATGCACGTTTAATTAATTTTTTTTATAATTTTTATGTCATTGAGTAACATTTAATTTAATTTTTCTTAAAAATAATCACAGAATACGGTTCAATAAACAAATGCGTTAATAAAAGGGTAATTATTAACCAACAACGCTTTTTAAAAGTTAAACAAAAATTAATAAGATATGAAAAAGACAAAATAAATTAAAAATCACGTTTGCCGAAAAGCGTTCAACCGCTGCCCGAGCTTGAAATAGTATCAGTGAATATGCGTAGTATATTCTTTCGAGACCGTGATGTCAAAACGGTTCTTTCAGAGCTTAACGTTCATATACCAGCGCTGGTCCAGAAGCTGTGCTCTTCGACACTTGCGTGCCAATTGGCTAAACTTTTGAGTGCGGCTTCTCGTACCGGTGTGTTTCCATCTAACTGAAAAGTAGCTAATGTGACGCCAATATCTAAAAAGGGTGAAGCTAGTACTCCCGAAAAATACCGCCCAATAGCAGTATATTCAACACTCTCCAAAGTTGTGGAGGGTATGATAAATCATCACCTTATGCGGTATTTAGAGTCCAATAACTTGCTGAGCGATCGTCAGTATGGCTTTCGTAGCGGCCGCTCCACTGGTGATCTAATGGCATTGCTGTCTGATAGATGGAATGGATCCATTCACCGTTTTTTTTATTTTTTTTATTTGAGACCAACACTCAGGGGTAAACCCCTACTAAATGCTGTGCATTGTATTTGAAATTTTGGAAAGGACAGTACATATATTATTATTAATTATTATATTATTACTAGTTAACTCGAGAAACGTTGTTTTGCCTTATAAATTTGCTCTAGGAAACACTTGTTAGTTCAAATATATTTAATACTCTTCACCGAACTGCAAAACTTTACATTGATATGAGCAATCAATGCCTGCATTACTAATTATTTTAATAAAAGATTATCCGCCATTTTCGGTACTTTAGTTTGATAGTTGGGGATATTGAGAAATATCCCCTGTACCGCCCCCTCTGAGTACTTAAAAAAAGTAAACCATATACATATGCTCTACGGTACATATATAGTTTAAAATTTCATCAAATTTTTCATTCATTATTTAGGTGCGGTATAAATTTTCCCTTGGGGCGGGTCACCTTAACATTTAGAGGTATGAAAAATAGATGTTGACCGATTCTCAGACCTACCCTATATGCACACAAAATTTCATGAAAATCGGTCAAGCCATTTCGGAGGAGTTTGGCAACAAACACCGCGACACGACAATTTTATATATTAGATTAAGCACCTTAAGATATCTTAAAAACGTTTGATAGAGTCTGGCACGATGCTCTTATTTCCAAACTCTACCTTTGGCGCCGGTAACCATTTTTTTCGTTTCATAATGAGTGTTCTCAGGGACCCTTCTATAAGAGCAGCTATAGATGGTGTCTCCTTCAAAGAGTTCAGGCTAAATTCGGGAGTACCGCAAGGCTCTGTCTATCTCCTACCCTATTTTTAATTTTCCTTAATGATCTTCTCCGTTTAACCTCAAATCTCATCTACTCCTTTGCAGATGACAGTAATATTTGTCACCCAAAATCTATTTCGGAGCTTCTCGACCTCGTACAGAAAAGTGCAAAGGTGCTTATCAGCGACGGTAGGGTATCCAACTTTATCGATTAGATAGACAATCGGCGCAATATGGCGTCCGTTTCATTGTTCTATCAATACTACCATGGGAGGTGCTCTCAGAGCACATCCATTTGTCCATTGTCCAGCGATTTGGTCTTTATCCGCACCGCTTATTTATAGAACAGTCGTCCAGCGAATGTTTTTCCTGCCAGTTACTATATCGGTAGTTTTAAATCAAATGTCCACAAACACTACTCTCTCTTTTCCTCTTCCCATAGCATGTTTTCCTAGACCAGTACAATGTATTGCATGAGTAGGGGCCGTTCCCCATATATGTTTCCCATACTAGCCAAACCCCGAATTTATTTGGGCTAAATTGAGAAACTTCTGCTATTACTGTTTCTAAAATCTGCAAATATCATGGAAAGAGCCACTACCAAGAATTCAATGTCGCTCATATTTTTTTAATTTAAAACTTTCAATATTACCGTTCTCTAGTTATTTACTTATATCAATATTTATTTTAATAAATTATAAATTACGCTCTCTTTTTAACTGATGGTTTGTAAACTTTCGCTTTAATTGTTTTCAAGGTATGTATATACAAATTAATGTTTACTTTGTATGGGTGATACTGCGCCCACTTGTTCAACTCTGTCCATTTTCATCTAATGCCTTTATAATGCTCATTGTCTGGCCTACTCTTATACTTTCATCACCTGGAAATTCCATTGTGCAGCATTGTCTGTCGATTTCCGAGATACGAATGCTTACATTCTGTATTCGTACGTCCCATCTTCGTCTACTTTACGTTGATCATAATGATATTTGGACCAAATTTAGAAATTTCTGCTGCTGCCGTTCTCAAGATATATAAAAGTCCGTAATTAGTTTGTATGGAAGCCACAGAATTTGTATTAACTATGAATTCATTTTCATCAAACTTATAATTCTTTGCTTTAACCGTTCTCAAGATACACAAAAATCAATATTTACTTTGTATGGAAGGTGCCACTCCCACTTATTCAAGTCCGCCCACTTTTTAACTGAGAATTTATATTGACCACAAAGTTATTTGGACAAAATTTAGAAACTCTTCCTATTACCCTTCTAAAGATATACAAAAATCAATATTTACTTTGTATAGGAGGTGCCACTCCCACTTATCCAAATCCGCCCAACTATTTGACTGATTATTTGAATTGACTACAAAGTTATTTGAGCCAAACTAAGAAACTCTTACTATTACCGTTTTAAAGATATAGAGAAATAAAAAAAAATTATATGGGCGTGGTACCGCCCACTTGAAAAAAGAAATTCAGTGAAAGAAAATCGGTTTGTAAATCGGCTTAGTGGTTCTTGAGTTATAAAAAGTTGAACATAGGACAACTTATTTTATATATATATATATAGATTTATTCCTAAGCGGACGTCTATATCGAATATTAATAATCTCTTCACATTTCAAAAGAATAGGCCTTCCAGGTTTTCTATATAAAGACATACATACGTATATATTTCAAATAACGCAGCGAAAAATTTATTATTGATAGTATTGTCATGTTTTACAACTCTGCTTTTATTATAATCAAATTAGTATTTCCTTTTTTATATAAGTAGGCTATTCCCTTTTATATATGTATGTACATAAGAATGTATGACTATTAACATTAAATGGTTTGCTGGGTTGGAAAAAAAGCAGAAAAATTAAAAAACAGCACACAAGTCCGTTTTTTAATAAATATTAATTACTATGGTGCCCAAATAGAACACAACGAATGAGCGTTTTATTAAAATTAGCGAGTTCGCCGGAAATGTTCAACACACTTTCGCTACTTTAATACCATTCCGCAATACTGATAATCGTCAAATTATTGCATGTATATATGCAATTGTGTATATGTATGTATGTACGTATGTACGTAGCTGAAAGATATTGCATATCACACATATAAACATACGCATACTATCTCCCATAAATTAACAATTGTTAGCCATTATTATTTATGATTGTATTAATGCATAATTAATTATGTACGAGTATATGTTAATAAATGAAAATCACATATAATTATATGCAACAATAATAAATGCTTGATTGTGTGTTGGTGTGTGTGTGTGCAAAATTAACAGGACAATTGGTAAGTGAGAGAACGTATATTTACGCACACTTATAGTTAAAATAATATGTACTCGTAATGTAATATAATGCGTAAAGTGGCGTGCCTTTCATTGGTCTATCGGTACTACCATTAGAGGTGCTCTGATGAAATAAAGAACTTGATTCTGGATCATCGTATATTGTCCAGTGAATCGCACAATGCATTATAGAGAGAATTTGTTTTTTAGCCGCCTCATTTGTTTATGGAATATTTTTGCAGGGAATGTCTTTCCTGCCAATTACGATATCAGTAAGATTAAATCAAATGTCTAGAAGCACAACTAACCCTCCCCCTTCCCATAACATATTTTCCTAGAGCAGCACAATGAAAATTCGTACAAAAAAATATATTCAACAATTGTTTTTATTTAAGATAATATTCTTCAAAAGTTTTCATTCTAAATATCTCCAAAGATTTCTTATCATCTTTAAATACGGTGGTGACTTGCTTGGTGACTACTTCAGCCTGAAATCAATTATTTCCATATCGTGGCGTATGCATTGTCTTGCTGAAAACTCCATCTTAGTTGTATATTTTATTTCGAATATTGCTGCGTTACATTTTCTGGTACATGTTTGTATTCCATCGAGTCATTGCATTAATATTGTTACTTTTACCTTTTTTAAACGATTATTTATTGTGAGTTCTTTAGAAATATGACCGTTTAAGCAACTCTTCTTTTTTAATACTTACACACTTATCAATTTTACACTTCACACACATAGGCTCGATAGTTTAATAATGAGCTATAGAAAATAACGAATGACGTGAATATCGATAGTTTGCCTGATCTATTCGATAACAGATGTAACAATTTGTGTTTAGAGCTGACACATTAAGGGCCATTATTACAACTTGCCTATAAAGTGTCCGATAGTTAAAGGTAACTTTCGTTAAGGAATAAAGTGACCTTTAAATGCTTTTCGTTATTACAACTTACCTTTAAAATAAAAGTTATATTTTTTAAAATACGGCAATACCAGAACAAGAACCGATTACTTTTTGTATTAAATTTGTTTAAAAGACACCAAGTGGCAACAACACGCATGTGTACATGAATAAATAAACAAAAAAATTTGTAAATTGTACACTTAAAAAACTTAACAACAAAGAAATGTGTATTACTTTCCATTTTTATTGAATTTACTTCTTTGTTGACAAAATAAATAAAATATTTTTGTTAATAATTCAACGAACAAAACAATATGGCAGTCTCAATAAAATATGGTAAGCTCAAAAATTTAAACCTCACGTTAAAAGTTAAAGGCAAGGCAATCTTCCCAATAACTTTATCGGTCACTTTTAGGTTAAAGTTTAGTTGTAATAACCAAAAGCAATTTATCTGTCCGATAACATCCTACCTTTAACTAAAGGCAAGTTGTAATAATGGGCCTAAATGTGAATAAAAGGAAGTTAACAGTTAAAACTAAACAAATACTCGTATATGTACGTGTACTTATTATTTTGTTTACAGGTGAGTTTTTTTAATTTGTTATATGTTTGTGGTTTCCACTCGTCTTTATCTTTCATATACATGATGTTTTACTACAGCTTATCTTATACGTTCTTAAAATGTTTTATGGCTTTAAATTTAGGTGCCAACTGGGAATGCGCATTAAACTGACAATCATATACATACAACCATGTGTGTACGTACAATTGACTGGCTTGTATGGGATTTTTTCTTTTTTTTGTCTTAATGTTTTCTACATATATGCGCTACCCTACCTAAAATTTGAGATTTGTTGTCATAAACGTGCTCTTAATATTGGTGCCTAATTCCCTAATTTTAGAAAAAAAAAATACAAATTAAATCTTTTTTTTTATTATTTATTGGGGGGGAGGGGGGTCGTGGTATACATAGTGTGCTCCCACAGAAACTCAAACGACCGATGCTCAATTCCAGCGAAGGCCTAAAATTATAAAATAAAAACTGACGGTTTTTCTAAATTATAATTTAAAAAAATAAGAGGTCCTCCCAACTTCCCCCCTCCGAGAAGTCTATCTTGAAGAAAACGCTCCCTGACATTTCCAGTATATTTCACCAGAAACGAATGATCAGGAGTAAAACGCCACCTTCTGGGACCAATACAGCGAACCTACCGAAGACCCTCACCACTCATATTTAACAACCACCGACAGATGAGGCAATTGCTGTTGATCATTCAAAGGGTGAAGGTATAACACTGGCCATTTGACTGGTCAAACTGACAGCAGCTTGTCTCATCAACAAAAAGGCGCATATATGTATATCTATGAAGAAAAAAATTCTATCTATTTTCAAATTCCAATACAATGCACTGCATGGGTAGGGGTTTACCCTGAGAAAAAAAAAACATGCATATATACATAATTGGCCTTTACAACCCTGCATCAGGATTATGGCCTAGCTTCTTGTTGCACTCATATTGTGTGTGTCAATTTTTACCCATGAGCAGCGGGACCTACAGTTTAATATCGACTCCGAACGACAGATTTGAGAAGCTTTTTCATAGCAATTAATTACTCCCAGAGCTTTTGCCAGAAGACTGCTGAGAGGTAGTCGCCGAAAGAAATAATTTTTTCATATTTCTTTTTTCAAGATATCAGAGCGCGCAGAAAAACTATATTAAGTGAAGATTTAGGTGGCTTTTTCCTAGAATTAAGATGCCAATAGTGACACAGTTTAGTATGCGTAATGCTGTTATCAACAACAACAAAAAACAATAAATTGAACAGTGTAACACATTGACTGTAACGGTTATAAGTTATATTATTTTATTATTATTTTTTTATGGTTATTTTGAGAGTTTTTCCAAAAAAGGTCAGTAAAAAAAGTTATTTTTCAACAGAAAAATAAAAGTTAAAAAAAAACTCTCAAAAATAGAGTTTTATTTTTCCGTCACTCACAAAATGAGTTTTATTTTTCATTTAGAAAATAACCGTTATTTTTCGAGTTTTATTTTTCCGTCAAAAAATAAAACTCTATTTAGAAGTTTAATTTTTTCGGTCATAAAATAAAACTCGTTTTTATGAAAATTTTTTTTTACACCTAATCCTGATTTGACACATTATCGTCTGCAAACTATTACAAATGTCATTTCTATCATATTTTGTTCCGTGCAGAACGTCGTAGTAGACGCAGTCATCGAACCCGCTTTCATCCTCCTATTCAAATATTTGTAATATTTTTAGCAAGTTCCGGCCATTATTGGTTTAAGTTGTGTAAATTTGCTCTTTTATTAATATTAAAGCACCCTAAAAATCGTTTAACTTTAGAGTTTAGGCATTCTGCTATAAAAAACAATAATATAAAGATACCACAAGCAACGGGATTAGATTAAAAATAAATTTTTTTATAAAAACGAGTTTTATTTTATGACGGAAAAAATAAAACTCCTAAATAGAGTTTTATTTTTTGACGGAAAAATAAAACTCGAAAAATAACGGTTATTTTCCGACTGAAAAATAAAATTCAAAAATATGTATTATTTTATGACGAAAAAAATAAAACTCACAAAATGAGTTTTATTTTATGACGGAAAAATAAAACTCTCTTTTTAAAGGTTTCATCTAACCCTTTATTTTTCCGTCAAAAAGTAACAGTTAAAATCTGATTAATGATCACTTATGCGAGATCACCACAGATTCTGTGAGAGCTCTCCGAGACGATTAATTTGGTATATAACATCACATATATCTGTCGACTCTAATACAATGATTTTTTTAGTTTAATTTTTAAGCAATAACTGTTATTTGCGGTCCCTGGTGTAATAAAATAATCAAAAAATATAAAATAAAGGCTTTATTGCACCATTGGCTAAATTTCAATAAAGGCCTTATGTCACTTTCAAAGTGCAATAAAGACATTATTTCTCAATTGGAAGTGAAGTAAAGCCTTAAAGGCGTTATTTCGTAAGGCGTTATTGCACACCCTCTCTTGTAATGCATAAAGTTATTATTTCTTAATAATTTGAAGGAATAACGAGAAATAACAGTTTTTTTTATTAAAATGTTGAACAATGAATTTCTTCTTCAGAAGATGTGGGAATACATATGGTAATTAGTATTTCCTTGTGTGCCACATGAAATTACCTTCAAGATTCCAAAAGTTATGTTCTAAAGACAGATATTATTTAATTGATTATAAAATACCCGCTGGGTATATAAATGTGAGCTTTTAGACTATCGATTTTTTTTATTTCTTCTTTGGATCATAAAGTTTATAGAATAAGGTGTTTAATGAAATAACACATCGGGCATTCGTTAACATTTTTCATGACTTTTCTTCATACATAAGGCTAAATTCCGTTGATGCAGCGTTTAATTTCCTCTTGTAATCATATAAGTATAATTTACATATCACAGTTTGCTTTATATATCTTATCAACAAGCTTGATTTAATAAAAATTATTTTTTTTATAACACATTACACTGAATTTTAAGTACCGAAGGATACTCAATCATATACGAGAACTAGTCATAATTCAGAATATGTCTTAAATATTTGTTGTAAACAAATCTACGAGTAGTATTTAAGTTATTTTAAAAATTTAATTTTAAATTCATACATAATTCATATGTAAATACTCGTAATTTAAAGGTCCTTTTGATGGATATGATATGTTTCTTTTTTCTGTATAGTAAGAGGAAAATTAATAGCGTGTTATTCTTAAATTATCCTAGAATGAACTCATTATCATAATAAATTACTACTTTATATTGTTGTTATTCTGTTTTGTTGACATTTTTTTCTCTCTCTTTAAATTGATTGTTTTATACTT
Source organism: Metopia argyrocephala (assembly GCA_963576795.1). NCBI lineage: Eukaryota > Metazoa > Arthropoda > Insecta > Diptera > Sarcophagidae > Metopia > Metopia argyrocephala. The sequence continues at coordinate 101,399,372 of OY756210.1, forward strand.
TTTAAGCGATTAAAGATTTATGCCAATAACAGGAAAAAAAAAGAAAAAAGAAAAAAAAAAATTGAAAAAATATTTTATATTTTAAGGGGATCACTATGATTATCCCCCTATTAAAATTCATAATAAAACAGGGGAAAACTAACAAACCTTGGCATACAAACTTTTACACAAATATTTTTTTCTTTTCAATGGATTTGTTTGCCCTGCCATTATTAGTAAGTTTGTATTAAAGGCTAAAAGAAAATTACCATAAAAAAACAGAAAGTCATCCATCTTCTATGGGCCTTTGAAAAGATTTGAAAAAAAAAAATTAAAAAATAAGAAAATAGACTAGAAGAGGAAAATTTTCAGTGTCATTATTATATGAACTTTATTATTTTATTTTTTTAAATTTGTGTGCTTTTTGTTGTTGTTAAGAGTGGGTGAATGCGTATAAATTTATGTAAATTTTGGTTATGATTTAACCAAAACTAGTTATGAGGGAGGGCCATCATGATGATAATCATGACTGCTTGGTGACATTAAATATACAAAACCATCACAAGGCAATGAAAATTATTTTTCTCACTTCATTACAGTAATATTAAACAAGTAGACACAAATGCTACAAAGGCGGCAAATGATACACTAGAAGAATAATAAAGTTTGTTATACTCGTAGCTTCTATGACTATCGCGCACTACCAATAATTTCTACTTATATATAGACCAAATGTACCTTTTCAACGTGCTCTTAAACACTGGCAAGTGTATACTTTCAGCTTTATTAAAATCAATGTCAATGATATTTAAGATGGTTTTTTATTTATTTGCCATGAGCACTTTTTTTTTGCCTGGCCTGGTACTTTGTGCTCTGTGCTCGTGTGTGATAGTTATATGAAAAGAAGAAGCAATAAAATTAAAGACAAAATCTGTGTTCAACTTTCATATGTATGTACATACATATGTATGTATGTATGTATATTGTTTTCTATATGTAGATAATGCACTTAAGAGTAAATACAGTAGGGAACATAATTGAGTACATGGATTTAATTCTTGCACTTTTTTTTATTTATTGAGACCAATACTCAGGGGTAAACCCCTACTAAATGCTGTGCATTGTATTGGAATTTTTGTGGCAAGGACAGTACATTATGACAACAGAGCATATATTTTGTTTTCTTATATTATTAAGCGCCTTAAGAATGTGACAAATTGCTGTGAATTGATCATTCAAAGGCCAGTGTTATACCTTCACCCTTGAATGATCAACAGCAATTGCTCCATCGCTGCATATTAACTGCGGTGAGTGGCTTTGCTAAGTAGGTTTTTAGCTGTTACCTTCTGAATCCCAATAGGTGGCGCTTTTCTTCTGATCATTCGTTTTTCCTTGTCAAAGGTTAAGGTGGAATAGAGTGGAATGTCAGGGAGCGGTTACTTTGTAGATGGGACCTCTTATTTTTAAATTCTAATTTTGAAAAAACTGCAAACTAATTTTTTAATTTTTCAGCTTTGCTGGGATTCGAACCTGGGCCGTTTGAGTTTTGGTGCGAGCACTCTAACTAATATACCACATGCGTTGTGGCATGGTTTCAACCAAATCCTGCAATACATCTTGAGGAATATTTCGCATTCCTGGCAACACGCTCCCAAAGCTCACCCAGGCTTTTTGGTGCTCTTTCATAACACCCCGTCTATACGAACTATAGATTTGGTATATCATGAACAAAACGGCGGCAGCGCAAATGTCAAAATTTTGTTCTAATTTGTGTATGTGGTGACTACGTATGGTTTACCAAATCATAATTTATAATTTTTCATCAAGTGCATTTCGTTTATTTCTGCTGTTGAGAATGTAAAAAAGATGGCGTCAAACTAAAAATGATAGTTGATGTTAGCACATAGTTGTTCGAACAATTGTTTTACCAACGATGGTCGACAAAGAACATAACATTGAATAAGAGAGTCTACACGAGCCAAATCGATGATCGACCAAAAATTTGTTCATGATATACCAAATCTATGGTTCGTATAGACGGGGTGTACGGGCCGAATCATCGTTTCACAATTGACCACAAATTTTCACTTGTATTGAGATCACGGCTTTGTACCGACCACTCTATCAACTCAAATTTTTGTTTAGTAAGTCATTTCTTTACGATTTTAAATGTATGTTTAGGGTCACCATATTGCTAAAAGATGATGTCTTCCTCAGGGTAGGTGCTTCTGTCAACTATATCCATAAGATGGCTCTGTAAAATATTCAGGTACTCCTCTTTCTTCATTATTCTATAAATTTTTTGAATTGGCCCAACATGTAAAACAGTCCCACACCATGATGTTGGTGTGGTGGTAGCACCATGTTTCACCGTTTTCTGTACGTTATATATTTTTAGGGTCTCATTGAACTATTGAATCTGTTGAATTTCGATTCGTCTGACTATATGACATCTTTCCCAGTCGTCTTTAGCCCAATTCAGGTGTTCTTGTGTAAACTTGAACATTTTTACGCATAGAGCAGATTTTTTTTTTCTTAACTGCAGAATCATATCCAATGTTGTGGATAAATCTTCTTGCAGTCCATCGGCTAACACGTTTTCCAATTTTCAAAGCTTCCATTTCCCGGAGTCAAGCACTTTTCTTTTTTCATATGTTTCGACATAAAGTGCGACCCTCTGACCTTTACGATAGGTTTTACATTGCATCTTTTATTTACTCTCATCACAAGTGACTGGCTAATATTCACTTGCATAGCTATTTTTCGAGAAGATAATCCATTCTTAGCCGTTGAAACAATCTTGTCTTCGACTATGAGAGAAATTTGTTTCATATTTTGAAAATTTTAGTTATTGAGGTTTTTTTTTGGTTATTTATAATATAATTTATTTTGTGGTCGAGAGCTCCGGTTCAAGCCCCGGCTCTGACATCTTGAAACAAAGAAATATTAAAAAAAATATTTCTTTTGGCGACTACTTCTTAGCAGACTTCTGGCAAAAGCTCTGAGACTAACTGATTGCCATGAGCAAGCTTCTCAAGTCTGTTGTTCGGTGTCGACATTAAACTGTAGGTCTCGGTACTCATGGATAAAAATTTACACACACAACATGAGTACTGCGAGAAGCTAGGCCGTAAACCTAATACAGTGTTGTAAACGCCACTTATGCATATTTTAATTTGCATTGACTTTAAAAGCGTCTAAAAATACGTCCACAATATGTCAAATACTATCTTGGATTAAAATTAACAACAAATTAAACACTAAATTTGGAAAAATAATAGTTAAATAGCACTGTACAACAATTTCAAACTTGTTGCAAACTTACGGGGTTCTGACGATTGATCCTGGTAGAGGAGACTAAAAAATATATATGTTTCTTGGCGTTTTGACAGATCACATCGGAATTTTATTTTAGAAGCGGTTAAAATTTTGCATCTCTGGCCAACTCTTGCAGCATATCGGTGTATAAAACTATGTTTTCCTTACATCTGAGGTGTATGGTATGTTCACCAACTTTGTAGAAAATATCACGACAAATATTTTCGTAGAACATATTAACCTTCTCACTTCCCCGGTAACGACATTTTCAAATAAATGTCTCAAAAATCGTGCACGACTGGCAATGGAGCGACAATGTCACTGAGCTTGTCGTTGACCACACATTGTATAAACCGTGCAAGCTTCTCGTCAATATTTTGTTTATCATCGACAACATCAAAGAAATATACTATACTAAAATATCGTGTACGAACACCTCCGCGAAGTTGTCGACAACCGTTAGTGACTTGTCTTAAAGACATCCTTGAGGACAATGTCATTTAAGACAATTGTACCAATTGGGTAGTACTTTTTTTGTTGTAAGTAAGAAAAATATTGAAGTAGACTTAACGAAAAATAAATGAAAAAAAAAATGTTTTTTGTTGTCTTTATTATTACACTTTTTATGCATTCCGAAGTACAATAATTACATTTAAGCACACATTAATGCCCCCCACTGTATATACATTATTATATAGATAGCAAAATGAATATTATTAAATTATACTGGTAGGCAGTAAAAATCATTCATAGTTATACAATGTTTTTGGGCCAAAAATTTACAGAAATTTCTTTACAAAATATATAAATTTTTTAGTATTTATTTTTTTTTAAATAAAAATAAAAGAAAACTAGAAACATCTAGAAAAGTTTAATGAAAAACTTAACTCACTTGATATCAGCGTGAAAAGTGTCATTCAATTTTAATTTACCTTCACTTCGCAACGTTTCTCCCTTATCTGTTATATAAATAATTTTATTTTATTTTTTATTAAATTATAATTCTAAAAGATATCATTACGTTTAAGAGTTGTTTGTTTTCTTCCTGTCGTATAATTTCATAACACTTGCACCCACTCGTCAGAGGGTTAAACTACTGATAGAAATATATCATTAGCGGTAATCACTCTTCAATGCAAACGCATTCGTAAATGTTGCCAACGTAGCAAACCATGTCAAACAATAACAAAATGAAGGCATATAGGCTACAATTGCTTGTTTGCAAGGCCGCTTGCAAAGAAGAGTGATCACCGTTATTACTTTTACTTTTGATTATTGTAAAACATTCCTTGAAACATGCAACACGTATAATTGATTTGTCTACACTAATTAGCACACGCACACATACATACTTACCCATTTACAAGTCAAAAAGAAAAGCCTTTGTATCATTACGAATTACTCATTGCTCATTATATCTATCTAAATCATGGCAATTCTAATGGGTTGTTTTTTAAAGGCTTTTGGATTTGATAAGAACATAACATTTAGAGGAATATATCGTCAATGGAATTAAAGAACGCTGTAACTGACAAAACCTTAAATGTTCACCAGAGCCAAAAAACTTTACAAAAGTAGAACACTAGTATTTTTCAAAAGGCAGACGGGTTAAGTGAATTTATTTTCATCGTAGAAATCTGGGACCTGGACCAATCGACGCGTATTCTTTTTCTGATAAAAATAATGCAAAAAACGTATTTTCGATTTCTTGTCTGTTACAGCGTTAATTCCATTGACGATATATATGAGATCTCTATTTGGATCGATGGGATAATGTTTAAAGAAGATATTATATAAATATTGACCACGATTACGTATCAAATGGTTCAAACGCTGGGTCCAACTTTAGCATACTCTTTCCTAGAGTATTTCAAGAATAAAATCCTCAGTATTAGTTTCCAGTGTGCCAATCGTTACAGGCTTGTCCCTATAGACATGAGCCTTAACATAGCTCCACAAAAAATAGTCTAAAGGCGTTAAGTCACACGTTTGTCAAGCCTCAAACATTAAGTAAACTGTTCACCGACCTGGCCATTAGACCATTATTACTCGTACTGTGTGGCAGGTAACGGTGTCTTGGTGAAACCACTTGTTAGCCAAGTGCAACTCTTCTTTTTTGAACAGACAAAAAGGTTTGAAATCACAACAGGGTAGCGCCCCTACGTCTTTGTAAAAGTGCGGCTCATACTCCACACCAAACAGTCCATTTATCGAAAGGCATTGGCAGTTCTCGCAATGCTTCTGCCTGCTCTTCAAACCAAATACGACAATTTTGCTTGTTCATACTATCATTCAAAAGCCGCTGAACAAAATTTTCCGATAAAAAAAGTCGATTTTCAATTATTAAAAGTTAGACGTTCTGGTTGCTCGTGTTGTTTTAATTCTTGCCACAGTTTTATTTTTTTATTTTTATTTTTTTACTTCAAACCAATACTCAGGGGTAAACCCCTACTAAATGCAGGGCATTGTATTGGAATGTTAAATATACACTAGATATAGATAAATGTAAAGATGTTAAGCGCCTTATGTCAATGGCACAAATTGCCCCATCTGAATGTTGAATGTGAGTGGTAAGCATCTTTTTTATGTAGGTTAGCTGTTATCTTCCCAGAAGGTGGCGCTGTACTCCTGATCATTCGTTTCGTGGTGAAATAAACTGGAAATGTCAGGGAGCGGTTTAGTGAAGACGGACTTCTTGGTGGGGCGGGGGGGGGGGGGAACATCCTATTTTTTTTTTATTAAAATTTTTTTTTTTTCAACCACAATTTTTTTTTTTCCTTTGCTGGGATTGAAACTTCGGTCGTTGGAGTTTCTGAGCAGGCGCTCTAACCACTATACCACAACCCCCCCCCAGTTGTATTTTAAAAGATTTTACAACCGAATCCTTCCGCCAAACTTTTCACGTACTGGAGTAACAGAGACCCAATTGCAGCAAATGGCGCCGGATCAATAACATTGACGAAGACAGTTGAGATATTTTGAACTATCTGTAGTACATATACGTATGCGTGTTGGTGATTTAATATCCAACAATGTAAATTTGGTTGGAAATTTAGGCACAAGATTCCGAACATCCGCCTCAGAACGCTGCCCAAACCGATCATAAAATGGAAAAAGTGCACGATACACTTTCTTAACCGAGTATGAATTTCGACAATAAAGTTCAATAATCTGTAGGCGTTGTTTGTTTGTAGATCCACTTATGGTTAAACTATAGACCAAACTGAACACGTTTCACAGTAACATAGTACACGAAAACAGCTGAGCTGCCAAAAACAGTGTTGCCAAAAAGAAAGTTGCAAAAAAAATTACCCGTTATACATTGACCTTAATTAAGTTAGTTGCTGTTGATTTGTTTCTTGTTTTTGCAAACAAATACCTACTATATATTTACATATGTGTGTACGTATGTAATATACTATATGTACATATAAAAAATTTTGCACTTTGAATGTGTGTCTATCTGCAGGTATGTAGAACATATCTATTTACTGAAAGCTTTTCTTTATTTCGTAAACACAAGAAGAATTGAAGATGTAAAAAAAGTTGAAGACGGACGGCACATTATCACATTACAAGTACATCTGAAGTAAGTATACGCAGTATTATTATGTGTCGTCTAGACAAAACAAAACATCATAGATTAAACCCACAAAAGTATCAACAACACCCAACAATAGAATATTAAGAATAAAGAGGATAACAAAAGAAAGAAAAAGAAAGTTAAGAATTATATTGTGTGTAGTATTGTTTTTGGCTGGTATTAAACTACGAAATTATTTCATATGTAAGTACAGACAAAGCCCGGTATAACGAATTATATCATACCAGACCTATTTGTTGTATAGCCAAGGAATTTGTTGAAAACATTTACTGCATTTAGTATTTATAAAATTAATATATTCCAGTTAATAACTATAGAGATGTAAACAAATTATTTATGGATGCTTGTTTTTGAGGGAATGACAAAGGTTTTGGAACAACTTCTGCTTGTATTCCTGCTAATACTATAATGTCTTTGAAAAATAAATATTTTTATGCTGATTCTATATAATGTACTTTTTCAAACATTTAATTATGTCTTCGTTATTTGGCAATGTGTTCACAATTGCTACATAGTTTTCATTATCGTCTTTATTCAACATAAAGCTATCTGTTTGATTCCAGACATTTAACTTCGATATGGAAGGATCGAAAATATGTAAAAGTATATACCAATAAATGACGAAAAATAAAGAGATCAGAGGCCTTATTCTGTAATTCCCCTAAGCTAAAACTCTATCGCTAAAAATTTGTAAACTTGATTTAGGACTTTTTGGTTACGAATACAATTCTTGGAAGCTTATTATAATTTAAAAGCTTTATGCCTATTACCTCTAAACTTTTTAATTTTACATATTCTAAGGCCCAGCCCGTTTCAAAAACCTAAAATTTTAGTATTTTATCTTGCGAGAATTACAGAATAAGGCCCCAGTTTCTTAAATTAGGGAAAAACTGGCTCATTAGCTTTACATCACGTCTAGTATCATAAATCATACAATAATACACGATGCATCATAAAGATTTAGTCTTTTTAAAAAATTGACAATGTCATTTGCTTCAGATGTCACTATACTAGAAAACCGATTGCTACAGTAATATAACGTATGATTTATTTTAATGGTACCCGATATTAAATACGTATAACTAGACAAGCGGTTGTCAAATGCCAGAGCAGGTGTTGTAAGCGTCAGTTCAGTAAAATTTTTACCATGGAGTGTTATACACCGAAAGAACGCTCTAAAATAGTGAAATTTTATTTTCAAAGTAACTCCTCTGTTAAGCATTAAACACATAGACGACAGCAAGCAGCAGGCAGCAAGTTGTCAAAATTAGAATGCCCACGTTTATATGGAAACGATTATTTTAAAGGCAGCACAGCAAAACCCTATACAAAAACCTTTGCTGCTGCTGCCCAACTTAGAATAATTTCTATTTTTTGAGGCAGCAAAAACTAATTAGTGATGCTAATACAATACAAAATGATAAAGAAAAACGACCTAAAAAATATTTTTTATTACAAAGAAAAAAAATTTATTTATTAATAAAGATAATAACAATTAAAAACTTTTTAACATTATAAGTCGGTATTATTTAATAAATTTAAGATTTTAACGTTATGTTTGGTGTCCCACAGGGATTAATATGCTTTGTTGTTTAAAATACATGTGATGGGTAATGATGAAGGGCTGAATGTAAAACAAACAACTAACTACGTTATGTCTTAAAAGAAATATGCAAATGTGTGATGCATCAAAATATCTTTATGATCAGTGGATTTTTTTTTTTTGGAGATTTGCAGCCGTACCAGTTGAGAAATACACAGAATTTCAGAGTTCATCGGGCAACATGAAGGGCTATGCAAAAGTCTCAATTTTGCAATAATTGCCAAATAATTTGAGATTATACTTAAATTTCAATTTTTTTAAAGAGTATGTGTACAATTAGCAAAAAATATATTTTGTTAATGAGTTTTGTAAAGTTTTTTAATACTAATAAAATATAAACAAATTAAAATAAAAAATATATATGTATTTACATTTCAAACAAGCAATTTTATTTTTGCGATTTCGTATACTTGAAAGTGGTATCACTGAAATATTTTTTTCAACAACAAACACATGTTCATTATTTTATTTGTTTTTTTATTGTTTTGCTGCTACTGCCTTCAAAATATTTATGTAGCCGATAGCATGGCAGCAAATATTGTCGGCTGCATTTGCTGCTTGCTGTCATGCTGCTTGCTGTTGTCTATGTGTTTAATGCTTTACACTAACGCAACGTGCGTACAGAGCAAAATATCGTGGTCGAAAAGTGTCTACAAACAAGACAAGTTTGCGTCTTGTGGCAAAATTTAATGCAAGTATTTTTGAGGCAAAATTCAAGCCTAAAATTAAAGTACATCCTCGTCGAAGTACTGATGTTATTGAGGCTGTACGAGCAGATGTTGCGAAAAACTCCAGAGCATCATATCTTCAATGTGCTCAGCAGTTTGGTATGGCTCCAACTACATTGTGGAAAATTTTAAAGATTGATTTGCCATGCCATACCGCTGGTGAAACAATCAATTTATTGCGGCAAATATTCCCAGGGCACTTGATTTCAAAAAGCAGTGATTATGACTGGCCGCCTCGATCACCGGATTTGACTGCTTCTGATTTCTTTCTGTAAGGTTTTCTAAAAAGAAAATTTTAGACGAACAAACCGGATTCCCTTCAAAAACTTAAGGCCAACATACGTAAAGAAATCGCAAAAATCATACCTGAAATGCTTGAAGGAGTGATTAAAAATGCCGAAAAGAGGGCTGATTTGTGTGTTGCAGCTAAAGGAAGCTACTTACCAAATATAATTTTCAAAAAGTAACTGAAAAAATGGTAAAAGTGGAAATTATAATAAAATAAGCAAATCATAAAGAAATTTCTTTATTTTGTTTATCTTTTTTTTTAAAAAAAAAGTACCTCAAATTGAATTACTGTACATAAGTTGAATTCGGTTTTAGTCTTTCGGCTGGATAAGGGCTTAACATTTGATGGCATAAATATGGACAATATTTATGCCACTTGCTGTAAACTTGACAAGATCTTCTACAGGAAGGTGATTTAGTGCAAAATATTTTTGTAGCCAAATTTGTAACAATGAACTATAATAGTTAAGCTTTATCAGATATTACAAAATTATTCTTACTTCCGTAAAAAAATTGCAAAGAACCCAATTTTAAAATTACAAGAATTCATTAAAGCGCTTTTTAATTGCATATAACTTACAGGTAAAGTTTCGTTTTGAAATTCCCGCCTTTCTTGATATTTTACTTCTGCGAGCAGTTGCTTGCCCAGCCTGAATAAATGCTTTATCTGAAAGCTTCTTCTAACGCAACCCTATTTTGTCAGCATTAAAAATTGAGTTTCTTTTAGTATAAGTTTCAGCAGCTTCTTTTTAAATGACTCTACCAAGTCTTTTAGAAATCGTATTCCCTGCCTTTTTTTAAGCCTGCCCTACCATCTACCACTTGTATTTAATCCTTAGAGTAAATCTTCTTCGATATTTAATATCGAAATATTCTTCATTTCGATGAGATCGTTGGTTGTTCGTCGTTATTGTTTTTCAAATTTAAACTAATTTGCCTTTTTATTTCTTTGAATGCATTATACAGTTCGTATACCACTTTTGTGGTCTTCTAAAATTTAAATTTTTTTCATTTTAAGAAATTTATTTTCATATTGCCCATTTTTTTACAATACTAAACTCAACAAACTACAATTCATATACATAATCAGATGATCAAAAATATGAGCGTATACTACATACATACATAATTGGCCATAACAACCCTGTGTCAGGGTTACGGCCTAACTTCTCGCAGCACCCATGTTGTGTGTGCTAGTTTTTATCCATGAGTACCGGGACCTACAGTTTAAAGTCAATTTCGAATGACAGACTTGAGAAGCTTTTTTCATGGCAGAGCTTTAGCCAGAAGACTGCTGAGAGGTAGTCGCCGAAAGGTTTAATTTTTTTTTATATTTCTTTTTTTTTAAGGTGTCAGAGCTGAGATTTGAACCTGGCACTATCGTCTTTCTAAGCTAACACACTAACCACTAGACCACGGTGACTGCATACATACACATGTAGAAATATTTGTGTTTTCGTTAATACATATGTTCAGACGTCCCTAATATTGAGCGTCAAAAACACTAGCTAATTATTGGTTGAAGTGATTATTTGTTATACCGGGCTTTGACTGTATGAGTTTTTAGGCATGAGATTTAACAAATCTAGTAATTCAATATTATTCTATTCTTCTTTTATTACGTTAAAGAAAAACAAATTTCTACTTTACCAAAACACATTATCTCCGGCAGCAATACGAGTATTTTAAAAAGAGATGCTTTAAGAAAATCTTTTCATAAAATTAAAAGCATCATGTGTCGTTTATTATTTATGACATTTTTAATAAATGACATACATATTTTACCTTTTGATAAATTAACAGGATTTAAACAATTTTCTATAAAGTTTCTCTTACAAAGCCTTTGTTTATATCTAAAGGCAACTTAGAAAGTTTCCTTTGTGGTTAAATTAATAATTTTTTTCTTATAATCCTTCATTAAAACATATCGCGCGTTTATTTCAATACAATTAAAACTTTAAAGGAAAGAAATTTTAGTAACAGGACGATGCTTGTCCTGCTATTTCCATCTTATCAAAAACCGATAAACAGGCCGAGAAAGTGAAGACAATTTTCATCGAGAATTGTCTAATCACTATTAGAGAATAAAGGTCTGCATGAATGTTTTGCTTTTCTGCCAGTTTAGAATGATTCGAGAAGTGTACTCTAATTGAGAGTAAATTCAAGCATAGAAACAAATATTCATTCTATTCGTTTTGCAGCCAACGAAACGAAACGAACAGCCTTAATAAACGAATAGAATATAATAGAATAAATCTAAATTTACTCTCATAATTCTAAATTACTTATTATGGAGACATTCGAATGTCTTGGAATGTCTTGAATGTCTTGAATTTCCTTTGTGAATGAAAGCATGTACTGAAGTAAACGCGATAGTTTGTAGTACAAACAAGCGAATAAAAACAAACAAATTGATATCTAGCAAGAAGAATAGTCTGTGTATATTAAAGCATTTAAAGGCAAAAAAAAAAAACAATTACTTTTTGAATATGTAATTTATTTATACTTTTTTTAAAGTTTTGTAAATATGTACATATGTATGTATTTCTAAAAATTAAGCCAAAAATATAAAGAAAAATAACTTAAAAAATTATTCACTTCATTACTTTTATTATTCAGTTCTTTAGTACTTATAATACCAGTACAAGAAATTCTTTTCTATCATATTACAAACAAGACATTCTATTCACTCCATTCATTCCATTCTAACTCTTATGTTTCATGTCTCTCATGTCTCGATACTCTCTTGTCTCTATTCTCTCAATATTAACATTCTAACGACAACAACCACTTTTTATGTTTGTTTTATTCGTTTCGCTTTTACGAATTAGAGTTGGAAGTGTGTTTGAAAATTTTAGAATGTCTTGAACATCGTTTCAAACATACCCGTGCAGACCTTTATTAGAGAAGTTGCAAAGTATTAAAGAAGTTGCCGCTATATCAGTTATCAAATGGTTCGCAAATGTGGGAGCACAGTTCGTTCCTAAATTGTTAAATTTTAAAAAAAGCAACCTTTTTTCATGGGAGTCTCTCAGAAAATGTTGAAATCACGTTATTGACGATCCAGATTTGTCCTGCGACTTTTCCTGTTCCCGATATTGAAAAGACCCATGAAAAGACGGCGTTTCACAACGATTAAGAAAATAGTAAAGCCCGAGCACAAGAGTAGTGTATGTCTGTAAAGGGGAAAAATAAATAAAATATTTTTGAGGGAAAATGAAAATTCACCTTTTCTATTGTATATACCTCGTATATTATGTAGTGATAACTACTTATAAAATCTATATTTCTTGTAAGTAATTATCTTTCGAAAGTTTTTACCTTTTTTTCTTTTTATAGAAAACCTGTCAAATTATAACAACAAATTTATAATTTAGCTGAAGCCATGTTATTGCGAAAGTTTCGCTTTCTTAATGAAAAAATCCTGTTTTCTGAATTATGACTATGTTGCAGTAAATGAGCGATATTTGGTTTTTGATGGTTAACACTTTTATATTTCTATAATATGAAGAAAATAAAATTATTTATAACTTTATGGTTAAAAGTCTTTAAACTTATCATCATCTAAAAAGGTAAAAAGGTTTTTCACAAAAATTTTTAAAGGTCATATAAAGTTTTAAATAAAAAAACAAACAAGTGTTCTAAACATAATACTGTTTAAACAAGAGATTATTTTAAAATAAATTACTTTATAAAGCTATAAAAAGCAAACTGTTGGCTAAATAATTTTTAAAGAGAAATATTAAAAGAAACAAAAAATAATAAAAATAAAAAAGGTTTTGGGAACACCAGTATTCAAAAACATTAGTTTTTATGAATAAAATTACATTTTTAAAACTTAAGCAAACCATTAAAGTATTGAGAATTCAAATGTATCAACATTATCTATTGGAATACAACTCTTACGTATGGGCCGGTGTTTAAAGTCTATTTTGCGGGTGCTCGGCCTACTAATGGAAAGGGCAGTTCATTGAAGCATCGACACAATCTGCCATGCGTTTTACTGTTCTATTGGTACTACCACGGAAGATGCTGAGATGAAATAAAAATATTAATTCTTAATAACCCCATACACTTCTGTACTTTACGGCTCCCCCCGGGGATACAATAAAGATTGCTGGTGATTACTTCACACCAGGGGCCTGTCTTCTCCGGGGAATATGGAGTTCACCTAGCTCTGGGTGGCCTGGCACTCGCTATAGGCAGAGAGGTTGGTAATTTTTAATTACTGACCATCTCAGGGACTGACCAGAGAAACCTACTCTAATCTGGTACTACGGTCATCATAAAGCCCTCGGTTATGTCTGTGCTCCCCTGTCATTCGGGGAGTGAGGCAAACCGGCCTGACGGTTTGGGTGCGGCCCTTCGGGGAGTACACATAGTGGCTGTGGTAGTGCTGGGTAGAAACCCCTCAACAAGGGAGGTATTACTACCCAGGCTGTGGTGGTACTTAATTGCTAATTCGATTTCCTTGGGCCTTTTTCTGACCGGCGTGTCATAGACATGTCCGAAATTAGAGGGTACTGGCTTCGACCGACCCCAACGGGGTAGCGTGTGGTGAGTCTCATGACGGGTACGCACTATAAAGCCAATCTAGTTGTATTAATCGAATTCTCCCCAGGGCCCCGCGGGGGTACTTTATGGCTTCTGTAGCGTTACTCAGTAACATATTTTTACGATAATCACAATGTTTGCAACAGCAAACAACAGAATTGTCGATATTGCTATTCATTATCTTTTGTTTACGATAGTCCCAATAGCTATTGTCGTAAACTAACGACAAAAATTTTGATGCTGTTTATTCAGTTGGAAAATCGTAAATTTTTTATTTTGAAATTTTGTAAAGAGGCGACAACGTTAATAATACTTCTACGCTATTAACTAGTTTGTTTGTGAACCATTTTTGTGTGCTTTTATACCCAAAGAAACTAGAGGTTTGTAACTTTGCTTACTTTCTATCCATTTTAATTACCAATTGCCAAAAAAATTGACTGATTTTATTCGGTGTTTCCCCATTTTTGTAATTTAAACATAAAGAAAACTAGAGTTATCGGCTGTCGCTAAAGTGTACTTAGTGATTCACATTATCGTTACTGTATACAATAAAAATTGTCGACTCTTTTGCTAATATCGTATTCTTAAAAGTTACTGAGTCGTTGTACTGGTGGCACCTCGCGCCAGGTGCCTGTGATCTCGGGGTATATGGACTTCACCTGGCTCTGGGTTGCCTAGAACTCCATATAGGAAGAGACTTGTTTTTAAAATTACTGGCCAGAGGCACCTAATCTGGTACTACGGGCATCAGGAGCCCAAGATTGCCTTTATGCCTCTGTCATTCGGGATATGTTGGAATCTTGCCTGATAGTTGAGTGCGGCCCTTCAGGGGTAGTGGTGATTGTGGTAGTGCTGGATAGTATGCACCTTCTAAGCAAGGGGGGGGGGGTGCTACTATCAAGGTTATGGTAGTACAAAGATTGCTAATCCTTTGTTAAAGGGCTTTCGAGCGGCGTAGCATAGCTATGTCTGATGGTTGGAAGTTCCAGCATTGGATGGCGCTAGTCTGACGCGCTGTATTTCATCCCTACCTCTGGGTAGCGGGTGGTTGTGTCTACGGACGGGTACACACGTTAACTTTCCCAAGTATGTATTAATCGTATCTCTCATAGAGCACATTCTTTTGTACTTGATTGTATAGGGAAACGCATAGCGGATTGTAAAGAGAATTCTTTCATTCTTTAGCTGCACGGTTCATTTATAGAATAGCCTTACAGCGTTTTATATTTGTTTTATTAATATGAAGGTTATCATTTTTAAAATTCCATTTTTTTGTTTTTAATATTTTTTGATTACTTAAAATTTATTTCAAACGCCAAACAGCTTAAGTCTATATATTCAAATGCAAACCCCAATATACCATTAAAATTCTGCAGCATAATTTCTAAAACAATTAACTCAAGCTTTTATAGTTGTTGTGTAAGCAGATTCTTGTGTTTTAATATTTTCAATATTTTTATATAACTAAGGATATTTTTTTAATTTCATATTAAAAGTTAGTTAAAATCTTTTTGCTTTGTATTGGTGATTTGCACTGGACAGAGTAAACAAAACAAAATGAAATTGAGTTTTTTTTGTTAGCAATACCAATACTCGAACTTTTGTTTATTCATTTCTTTTTTTTTAATATTTGTGCTGCTATTTTCTGTTCAAATATATTTTTTTCTATTAAAAAAAAGCTTATCATCAGAACAACGAAGAGGAATTAATAACAAAGTGAGTCTCTATTCAAAATCTAGAAGTATTTGAAAGGAATAATAAAAAAATGACTTGTTTTGCCATCCTTTAAAATTAATCTTAAAAGAGTAACAGGATTGATTTTTACATTTCTTTTTTCTGTTTTTTTTTTTAGGAAAATGACACCTTAATTTTCTTTATTATTGTTATTTCTCTTTTTTGTTTTTGTTTGTGTCTTTGCTTCCTATCTAAAAGGAATTTTATTTATGATTTCACCATTACCAGGGTAACTGTAAACCTTGGAAATAATTGAAATTAAATAAAACATTTTAAATCCTTATTAAAGTACATTTTCATTTTGTTGTAACATTGTTTTAATTTTACAGTAAAAATATCCTGAGGAATTATTATTAAAAGCCTCATTAATAAATTGGTGTGTGAAATTAATTAAAACAAAAAATATTTTTAAGGAATTAAGTGCTATATTGAGTAGTTCTTAAACAACCTAAGGCTTAATTATATTTGTACAACATGCTTTTATATATTTGTGTATACTGACAGTGTCATAAGCCGTTCTTAGAGGCTACAGTGTAAAATGTAGACATTTTATGATTTCGAAAAGTTGTTGCCTATCATTTTTTGTTCTTTTTTAAAGGAAATTAAAAACAATTTGTTGTTGTTCATTAGGATATAATAAAAGATTTCTTTGCCTTGGTATTGTTGTTTTTGCATACGAGAAAATTCTTGTGCTTATGTAAGTATGTCAGTCAATACAAAACAGTTTTCTTTATAAATATTCTATTATTTATTATTTAGGTTAAATATTCTTAGACGTTATAACATTAAATTTTCAGAAATATTTTATAAAAAAAAAAAAACAAAATATGTTTTAGCGTTTGTTTTCAAAATATGTATTGTCATGTGTAAATAAATTCTGTGGCAATATGGTAGAATAGCTTAAGTCGACATAAGCTCAGGGTAATAATAAAATGTTAATTATTATAGGGCATATTTGTTGTATCATAAGTCTATTATCAGTAAGTGATTTTTTGCCAGACCTACATGCATACATAATTGGCCATTACCACCCTGTGTCAGAGTTACGGCCTAGCTTCTCGCAGCACTTATGTTGTGTGTGCTAATTTTTATCTATGAGTTTCGGGATCTACAGTTTAATGTCGACTCCGAACGACATATTTGAGAAACTTTTTCATGGCAATCAATTACTCCTAGAGCTTTTGCCAGAAGACGGCTGAGTGGTAAGTAGTCGGCGAAAGAAATAATTTTTTCATCTTTCTTTTTTTCAAAATGTGAGAGCTGAGATTTGGACCCGACGCTATCGTCTTAATAAGCCAACACACTAACCACTAGACCACGGCGACTAATTGCAACAACTGATTATAGTAAAATTTCCATAAATTTGGGAATACAGTCGAAACTCTCTGTAACGAACTCCTGTATAACGAAGTTTTCTTTATTGCGAAGCTGTGTTTTGGGTCTACTTTGAGTGTATATAACGAGTCCATATAACGAATTTCCATATAGCGAATATTTCCTTTTAACGAAGTATTTTTGCGACCGTAACTTCAAGATTGAAGCGTTTTCAATCTCCATATAACGAATTAAGTAAAACCGAACGCACGCACACAAAAAGAAATCGATGTCGCTTTGTGTTATTGGTGTTGTTATTGTTGGTCTGTGTGTACTTTGTTGCTTTCACAACGCACAAGCAGAGTCTGATGCTTTGAATCGTTTATTTACCATAAAATTATAAGTGGGGGAACCACCGAACCATGCAAGCGACAACTGGAATCATTACCATCTCTCACATTTCTTGCAGTCCCTATCCATTTGCCTTTGCATTGAAGAAGAAAAGCGGATAATGTACTTCAAACCAAAATAACTAACTACTACAAATAAAAAATGTGAAAAGGAACAATATTGTTTTTCTTTTCCATATAGCGAATTTTCTTTATAGCGAAGTAAATATCCAGTCCGTTGGAATTCGTTATAGAGAGTTTCGACTCTATATACAAATTTCTTGTTTTGACTTAAGCTGTTCTTCCATGCCGACACAGAATTGTTTTGTATTTGTCATACCGTTTTAAGCACATGTGTTTACGCCTATATATTAAAAAAAAATCATTTTATTAGAGTATTTTCTTCATATAACATGGCTGGCCATATGGAAGTTTAAGCACAGAAGTGTAAACGGCCTGACACACATATGTATGTATAACTGTGTGCAGCCGAATAAAAAAGCAATCTCTTTCATTCTCTCTTTGGCCAGCACTGCTATACAGGCATTTAGAAAAAAAAGAGATTTCAAATACATTCGTTTGCTTCATAACATCCTTGTTTTCGAATGTGTATCTCTAATAATAATTTAAAAATATAGCATCCCCTTGTTGATAACAATTACAATTAGGAAATTTTTAAAATATGTATGAATTTATATTAAAATTTTCAAATTCCTTAACAGCAGTGCTATGAAATGTTGTAAAAAAATTGCAAGTTGTTTGAAAGTGGTTTTAAAAATGGGCATCCTATTGTTGGTTACGATTACAATAAGAATTTTTTAAAATTTATATTTGGATTAAAAATTTTAAATTATGCACAAAACAATATATCAAATAAAAAATTGAGAGGGGGCAGGGGGGGAGCTACCATATAATTAGGGCAATCAATTATGTGGCATTTGGGAGCAACCGGTTTTCGTTTTTTTTCTAAAATTACCAATTTGCAATAAACCGGTTTGAGCTAACTTTTTGTAAAATATTAAATTTGCACAATATTTAAACACAAAAAAACAGAAAATCTGTAGAATATAAAAAAAATTTTCTTAAGACCCTTCTCTACCGAAAATAACTTTGTGGGTGACTTTACCTTGACTCAGAAGTGAAGAAGTTGAAGGACCTTTGAAACTTAATATTTAAGGAAAATTTAGGCATTCAGTCTTGTCTTTATCCACACGTTCAAAGTACTTCCATACTTTCGACAAAATATGACAAATACTTATATTGATTACACTGATCAACAAAAGATCAAAAAGTCTTTGTGTCCTGCGATTTTTTGTTTGTTTTCTTTCTATATCAGAATGCCTCAGTTTTTTTGTAACAGCTCTTGTTTTTAAGTTATAGCTAACTGCCCTCACATACTGTTTTTAATTTGCTTTTCAGTATTTATTGAACAATAAAATATATACTACTAACTAAACCGGTGTGCTTCGTCAAGATTATGTTGTCTGTTTAATCCTGAATGTTTTTGCTATATCTGTGGTGAATATACATTTTAAAAATAACGAAAACTTATATTGGATTTTGTGGCGAGTGTTTATTCCAGTATTTTTATCACAATCAGGTCAACAGAAGTAGCCAATAATAGAAAAAAAATTAAGGAGTGTTGACAAGTGTTATAAAATATCGACGAGCCCCAAATCGTGATATTCGTGAAAAAAAAAAATGTAAATATACAGCATGTGTAAATTTAAGGCTAGGAAGTAAGTTGGCTGTCAAATGATGAAATGTTATCCTTTGACATTTATTTAGTAAAAAGTTGAGAAATTTTAACTATGGAACGCTACACTACCATTGTTTGCGTCGAAAGTTTGTGAATTGGCTGTTCTAAAAATTTAACAAAAAAAAAAAAAAAAAAATAAAAGACGCCTTTTTCAACAAAATCATTTTTATTGATGATACCATTTTAACCAATTTTTTATTGACATCAGCGACCATTGGTTTCGGCAGAATAGCGCCACAAGCCACACAGTCTGTCAAACAATTTGCGATTTGGCGATGTCAATTGGTCGCCTCGTTCTTGCCGTTTAATTTGAAATACCGGAATTATATGAACAAACCAGAAACAACTAACGCTCTGAAGAATGAAATTCAGCGCTGCACTGACGGAATAAACCAAGCTTGTTTGCAAAATATGGTTCAAGATTTTGTAAAAAGAGCGAATGTCTGCTGACGTGCTAAAGGAGAACGTCATATTCCATTATTAATGCCCATATTTCTACTTTACATTACATATATACATAGTTGGCTATTACCATCCTGTTTCAGAGTTACAGCCTAGACTATCGCAGCACTCATGTTGTGTGTGTCAATTTTTTAGCCGTGAGTACCGGGACCTACAGTTTAAAGTCTACACCGAACGACAAGAAGCTTTTTCATCGCATTCAGTTACTCTTAGAGCTTTTGTCAGAAGACTGCTGAGAGGTAATCGCCGAAAAAAATATTTTTTCAAAATTCTTTCTTTCACGATGTCAGAGCTGAGGTTTGAACCCGGAGCTATCGTTTTAGTAAGCTAACACATTAAACACTAGACCACGGCGACTACATTCTACTTTACACTTGGTATTCATAAATTTGAATTCGTCAAAAAAATGTGTTTTAAAGCCAATTTACTTTCGAACCTCAAATTTGCCCACCCTATACACTCGTATCATATGTACATACATACAGTTGCACAGTAAAATCTGCATACCCCCTTGAAAAACGATGTTTCGATTTATCTGCGAACAAGGCAACAGTAAAATACATTCCAAACAAATTCAAACTAACAACAACAACAAATTTTGAGAAAAAAATATTATGCCAAAAACATTTATTAACAAAAATTAAAAAAATTCATTTTTTAAACACAGAAAAGTCTGCATACGGCTATGTCGAAAAGTAGATATAATACAACTCTGTTCTCAAAAAGTGCTACTAACCACTTCAGGCGTCTTTACTAAATATATTAGTAGAAATGAAGTTCTTGTGTTGGATGTTAACATTGTACTTTTTCTTATTTAACCAAAATGGGTAAAGAGATCTGTGTTCAAGTACGTGAGCTTATTGTAAAGTATCATAAAGAAAATAAGTCATTAAAAGAGATTGGAAAACTAGTTGGGCATCTAAAATCAAGCATTCAGACAATAATTCGAAAGTATAAACAAACAAAAAGTGAGGCAACCAAACCAAGAAGTGGTCGCCCACCTAAACTGACTCTGCGTGCAAGGCGCCAAATTTTGTTATATGTTGAAGAAAACCCTAAAATTACTGCAATAGATATTGCAAATACTTTGGAAGGCCAGGATATTGCTTCAGTTCAGTTCAGTTCATGCAGAAAATTAATAGACTTCATAACCGTGTAACTCGAAATAAACCCTTTATAAGTAAAATAAATATGCAAAAGCTTGTCGAATTTGCTAAGAAATACATTGATAAAAATGAAGGTTTTTGGGCAAATGTTTTATTTACTGACGAAAGCAAGTTCAACTTGTTTGATTTAGACTGAAAATAAAAAGTATGGCGTCGGAATAATGAAGCACTATTACCCAAAAACTTGTTTCCTACAGTGAAACACGGTCGAGGCTCCGTTATGGTATGGGTGTGCATGACGGCGGCTGGAGTGGGCAATTTAGCATTTATCGATATTAATATGGATCGCATGGTATATTTGAATATTTTCAAAGATAATCCAAGGCAATCCACGGATAAATTGTGTCCTACAGAAGGTTGGTACTTTCAACAAGACAATGACCCAAAGCATACCGCTGGTGTTGTTAAAGAATGGTTACTCTATAACATGTCTCATCAACTTCATTTTATCCCCAGTCAACGTATTTGAACCCCATTGAGAATTTATGGGATGAACTAGACCTTCGGGTTAGAAAAAGGAACATTAAAAATAAACAGGACCTTAAAAACGCTCTGCTTGAAAAATGGAATTTAATTTCAAATAATTACACAAAAATATTTGTAAATTCTTTGAAAAATAGATTAAATGCTGTTATACAAAGCCAAGGCGGGCCCACAAAATATTAATTTTGTTTACTTTTTCTTTTATTTTTATGTAAAATTAATTTTTTGTACAAAGTATGTAGACTTTTCTGTGTTTAAAAAATGACCTTTTTTTATTTTTAATAATAAATGCTTTTGGAAAACAAACCTTTTCTCAAAATTTTGTTGTTTTTGTTAGTATGAAATTGTTTAAAATGTATTTTGCTGTTGCATTGTTCGTAGATAGCTCAAAACATCGTTTTTTAAGGGGGTATGCAGACTTTACTGTGCCACTGTACATAAGTATATCCATTTTTTGAATTTTATATGTACTGAGGACTTTGAAATTTGGCTCAGATGAATCAATATTTATGAGGAGAAAAACTTTGTTATAGTATTTGTTTATAGAATCTTAAGTGTCTTGTTCACACTGTGTGTGATGAAATTTGAAAATAGTAAACAGCCCGTATGTTATGGTTTATGGAAATAAATTTGATTTTGATTAAATTGATCGATATGTAGTCATTACAACTTGGAGACCACGGTTAAATTATCTTAAGCTCTCAGTATTTGACATTTATAGGACTTCTTTAAGTAATTAAATTACAACTTCTATAAAACTAAAGAGGACTGGAAGTGTTCTTTAAGAAATTAGTTTTTTGTTTAACTACCGCGGTTACATACTATTTGAATTTTACTACGCAGTAATCTATGTATGTGCTTAATAAATGTTCTATTTAATTAATTTATCAAAAAAAAAAAAAAAAAAAAGAAATAAAGCTTTTATTAAGAACGGAAGCCCCTGTAAGAACTTCTCAGTGTAACAGATGAATCGTTTTTTTCTTAAATTCAAATTAATTGTCATAAATGGTTTCCGTTTAAGCATCAATAAATTGTTTATATTGTTAAAATTACATTTATTATCTTTAACAAAGCTTTGAGTAAAACAATGCTTTCAGCTTTATAAATATACTCTATTCTTATATATTTTTTGTGTCCGTTAGGACTCCTCTATTGCCCTACAACATAAATGTAGCACAAAATCATTCAGTTTACGAGTATTTAGGATTTTTTCTTTTATTTTTATTAATTTAATTAATGATGTGGTCCTTGGCGCTATAGTTCATTGTTACCTTTGCATTACATTTTTAAATATTAATTTCCTTCATATTTTCGTGAAAACAAATAAACAAGCAACAGGTGATGACAACACTCGATGTATGTGTGTGGTCTTTTAGGAGTGGGTTCGCAGAAATGTGAATTAATTCATATTTGCGATTTGATTTGTATATTCTCCCATAAATTTAAGTTGCTTTTACCAATTATTGTTACAACTTCAGAAATATCTAAACTAGTTAAGATTAAATGGCAAGTTTATTTTAATTAAAATATTTATACAGAAATTTCTTAATATGTACTAAAAACAGAATAAATAAATAAATAAATCAAAATTAGAATACATAGATACGTTCATATGTAGACGATTATTTTAATGGCAGCATAGCAAGAGCCTAGACAAAAACATTAGCTGCCGCTGCCCAAGTTAGCTAGCAAAAAACTGATTACTGATGCTAATACAATATGAAATGTTAAATAAATACGAATTTAAAAAGATATTTTATTAAAAAGTGAAGAGACCCCTACAATATACTCATTTAATTATTTTACTCAGGGGTAAAACCCCTACTAAGTGCTGTGCATTGTATTAGAATTTTTTAGAAGACAGTACATTGTACGAGCATATTATTATTAATTATTAAGCGCCTTAAGAATGAAACATATTGCTGTGAATTGATCATTCAAAGGCCAGTGTTATTCCTTCACCCTTAAATGATCACCATCTTCACATTCCAATACAATGCACTGCATGAGTAGGGGTTTACCCCTGAGTATTGGTCTTAAAAAAAAAAAATTAAAAAAATAAAAAAATAAGTTGATTGTGTGGTGAGTGCCTTTGCTTAGTAGGCTTAGCTGTTATCTGCTACTTCCCAATAGGTGGCGCTTTTTTTCCAACCATTCGTTTTTTGTTGACATTTGTTAAGGTGGAATAGAATGGAAAGTCAAGGGCTTCTTGGATGGGGCGGGTGCGGTGGTAAGTTTTCATTTTTCCCCTTTGCTGGATTTGAACCTGGGCTCTTTGAGTTTTGTTGCGAGCGCTCTAACCACTATACCACCCACCCCCCATTGTTTGTAGTGAAATTTTTTATAGAAAAGTTGCTTTTATATAAAAAATAAATGCTTTGAAGTGTCTAGCTGTAGTCAAACTCCAGCTCAGACATCTTGAAGAAAAGAAATATGAAAACATATTTCTTTCCACGACTACCTCTAACAAGTCTTCTGGCAAAAGATCTGAGACTAATTGCTTGCCATGAAAAAGCTTCTTAAATCTGTCGTTCGGCGTCGACTTTAAACTGTAGGTCCCGGTACTCATGAATAAAAATTGACACAAACAACATGGGTGCTATAGGCATCCCTGGGGCCTGCAGGACTTGCCCCAATGTGAACGTCATTCTGCACCTACTACCTGTGGATCTTCAGGCTATGTCGATTTCAACTCAGAGAGCGATCAGATTGAGAGAGCTGGGCCTCTGGGGACGATTTTCAGGGGGACATAGTAATATTCTAGGGCTACTCCCTCCTCATATACGGGATATACGTACTGACCTGGCCCTCCGGAAGTTGGCTTTTGGGGGGTGTGCCAGGGTTGTCTTCCCCAGTAGGGAGGAATGGGCATTAGGTAGGGTTGGTATGGGTCCCGGTTTTTCGGTCTTCACGGATGGCTCTAAGATGGATTCCGGCGTGGGGGCTGGTATTTTCTCCGAGTCTGCCAAACTGGCAGAGTCTTTTAGATTTTCGGACACATGCAGTGTTTTCCAGGCCGAGGTGTTTGCAATCATGCAGGCACTAAGGATACTGAGGGAACGGTGCATAGGGGGTGAAGTTAGGGTTTTTTCTGATAGCCAGGCTGCTATCAGAGCCCTGGCTTCGCCCATGGGAAAAGAGGAGCTGAAGCGTCTTGGGGACGTTCGTGGCATCTCCTTGGTGTGGGTTCCTGGTCTTAGGGACATCCTGGGAAATAAGAAGGCAGATGAGCTCGCTAGGGGATCTTCTGCCGGAGGGGAGCATATTGCTTCCTACCTGGATGTCTACTACCCTATGACCACAATTAAGGAAAGGATATCCAAGTTTTTCCTTGGGAAAGCACAGAGCAGGTGGAATTCCATCACTACCTGTGCTGTATCTAGGACACTTTGGCCGCGGTATAACTCTGAGAATCTTGGGGATTCCCCGACAGTCCTTGTCCAGACTCATAGCGGTGTATACGGGTTACTGGCTGATCGGTAGACACGCAGAGAGGCTGGGCCTTCTCTTTAATCCGCACTGCAGAAGTTGCGGGGATTCTTCTAAGAGGGAGACTGTGAAACATTTTCTTTGTGACTGACCAGGTCTGGCGGTCAGACGTTTGAAGTTTTTTGGGGTGCCCTTTTTCGAAGGCTTGGCGCAAAGTGTGAACCTCGACCCCCTTGCTTTACTTCACTTTATAGACAGCTCTGGTTGGCTGTAGTTATTTTCTCTTCTTTTTCTACTTTTAGGTAACTTTAGTTTGGTCCTGCGATGGCATCAAAACGGCACCTTGTGCTAATTGTAGTTGACCGGTATTTCGGATTAACTGGCCAGTACACCTACCTACCTACCTAACATGGGTGCTGCGAGAAGCTAGGCCGTAACCCGAAAACAGGGTTGTAATGGCCAGTTATGTATGTATGGATGTATGTATGTAATATTCATCATTGTAATATTTGTCCATATTTGTATATTTCCCAACTCTTTCCTGTCTATGGAGGCTACACAAAGTGGTAGCGAAATATTAAAATAAGACTTTTAGTTGGAAAAATATTTGTCAGTAAAAGTCAAGAAGCCACATACATTAAACATATTTATTCACACCTATAAACATTTTTACAATACCAACTCATAATATGTATTTTAAAGGCTAATAAAAGAAGGTATCAATCATTAAAAAAACAACAAGCAAACAACCAAATTCCAATACCTTTTTCATTGAGTTTTACCGAAATATTTTATTTCATTTGATTTATGAATCCTTATTGGCCGCAACAAACATTTTAAGTAACAAAAAAAGAGGCAAAGGTGGTAAATGATACTTTAGTGTATTCTATATACATATAATGGAAATAAAATTAAATCAAATCCATTTTTTATAGAACAAATTTCTCAAGGGCATATATTTGCAGCCATAAAAACGAATATGCATGTGAAACGATTTTTATTGAATTCAACAAACTAAGGGATAACAAACAAACGAGTAACAAGAAATAATGCCAATTGAGTTTGGAAATTGCCTTTTACGGAAAACATTTTTAATAAAATGTGTAACAGATATTTATAAACTTCTTAAGAGATTATTTTCAATAAAATGTTTAACATTTTTGCTAAAATTTTTCTTAGTTATTGAAATTATATGGAAAAATAATATTATATATTATGTATCATTTGAAAACATATCTACAGTAAGTTTTCAAACCAAAACTTATCTATCAAAAATCATATATTTTTTGAAAGCAGATTACCTCAGATTGTGGGAGTATGTACTTGAAACAAAAGTTTGATTAGAAATGCATTTCAAATTTGTAATTTTATTATTATTTTTTCTAATTTTAATTTAAAATGTAAAACAAAGTATGGGCAAATTTGAAGTTAGAAAGTAAATTGACTTAAAAACACATATTTTTTGACAAATTCAGTTTTAATGTTAACAATGTAAATGGAATATGATGTCTGGCAAAATTCCACCTCTAGCAGGTAGGCAAACGTCTGCTCAGTTGACACAATCTTGAACCACATTTTACAACAAAGCTTCGGTTATCTCGTCAATGCAGCGCCGAATATTATCTTTCAGAGCCTCAGTTGTTTGTGGTTTGTTAACGTAAACTTGGTTCTTCAAATGGCTGCTGAGAAAATAATCCAGCAGTGTTAAATCAGAAGAACAAGGCAGCCAAACCAATTGACGTTATCAAATCACGACCGGAAAATTTCTCATGCAACAACTGAATTGTTTGACTGGTTGTGTGGCTTGTTGCGCCGTCCTGCTTAAACCAAAGGTCAATGATGTCAACAATAGCCAATTGTGGTCACAAAAAACTGCTTATCATGGTCTTATCAATAAAGATGATTTTGTTAAAAAGTGCGATGTTTTCATTCAGATTTTCAAACAGCCAATTCACAAATGTGTAGTGGTAGTGTAGCATTGGACAATTAAATTTTTTCAACCTTTTACTAAATAAATGTCAAAGGATGACAGCTCAATTATTAACATTTCATCATTTAACAGCCAATTTACAGCCTGTTCATAGAAGAGGAATGGCTTAAGACAGGGATGAGCAACACGCGGCTCGAGTGCCGCTTTTGGCCCTTTAAAAATATTTATGCGGCTCGTAAAGCAAACGTTACTACTTCTAATACTCACAATGTGTATAATTTTAACAACGAATTTCAATTACGTTTCCAAATGTTCAAAGCTGAGAAGATAACAGTTTCCATGAAAATGTTTTCACCGCCATTTAATATCGATGTGGACACAGTTCCCGAAAACTTGCTTTTGAAAGTGATTGACATGCATAATAATACCGATTTAAGAAATGTATTTCTCTCAGTAAATATCGAAAATGTTTATAAAGCTTATGTGAGCCCTGGAAAATTTCCGTTTTTGACGAAAAATGCAAAGCAAATAATGTTTCTGTTCGGAAGAACATAGGTAGGTAGGTCAAATAGCCAGTTAATCGAAAACGTGATCAACCAACCAACGTGATAGTAGTCGCCGTGGTCTAGTTGTTAGTGTGTTGGCTTACTAAGACATGAGCCCTGTGTTCGACACCCAGCTCCGACATCTTAAAAAAAAATATGAAAAATAATATTTCTTTCGGCGACTATCTCTCAGCAGTCTTCTGGCAAAAGCTCTGAGAGTAATTAATTGCCATGAACAAGCTTCTCTAGTCTGTCGTTCGGAGTCGACATTAAACTATAGGTCCCGGTACTCATGGATAAAAATTTACACACACAACGTGGGTGCCGCGAGAAGCTAGGCTGTAATCCTGACACAGGGTTGAAAGGCCAGTTATGTATGTATGTATAGCTTAGGCCATACCATATCGTAAATTTTTTTTCTATTGTTTGGTATCTTTCGTCCTTCTACGACCTCAACTCAATTCAGTAAAAACTATGAAATCTTAATCGTGGTTTGAGTGATGGTTAGGATGTAATGAACACACAGAATTTAATTTGTTTTTTAAATTTTTTTACAAAACTTGGCAACAGCAGTTTTGCGGATCAGATGTGAGAAATGCAAAGAGTCACGAACTTATTAACACGCCCTCGTACTCTGTTTTTGATTTTGTTTTTATAAAAGGTAAATATTAAATAAATAAAAGTTTATGATACAGTAGCTAAACTTCCTAATTATTATTAACTTTGTTTTTAACAAGTTTTCTCTTTTGATTATTTAGAAATAATATTTGTCTTCTCAGCTTTTGTATAATTTCGTATCTAAACGAGCTTGTTAACATGCAGCATTAAAGGATATGATTAAAACAAATCTATGGACTCTAAACAATACCACAAATATTTTTTTTTGGTTTTCATAAACGAAACTTCAATGGAAATCATTTCAATGAATTTTTAAATACAATTTCCTTATTCATACTCGTAGTATAGTTATGGATTGCAAAAAGAAATCCATTGAAAGAGTACTTTTAACTTTTGCTTTAAAAGATGAAATTATATTTAAACTTATGATTCATAATTTGTTTTGTATTTCGATTTTAAATTAATTCTAATCTGCCTACCGTTTAGGCAAGAACGTTTAGGAAGAACTCTCTTAATCTTATAAGCAGATAGAGAGAGAGAGGAGAGATATACAGTGGCGGCCTTATAATTAGATACGATGTTTAATCAAAATGAAATCAAATTGTAACTTCTTTAAAGACCATCATCTCATTATTGTCACTGCAAAAACTCTAATACTTGCACTTTAAAAAAATTTTGATTAATATTTTTATTTTTATTTTAAGACCAATACTCAGGGGTAAACCCCTACTAAATACAGTGCATTGTATTGGAATATTGAATATATAGATATAGATTGATAGATGTGAAGATGTTACGCGCCTTATGTCAATGGGAAAAATTGCTGTCAATTTGATCACTCAAAGGCCAGTGTTATACCTTCACCTTTCAATGGTCAACAGCATTTGCCCCATCTGGATGTTGAAAATGAGTGGTGAGCATCTTTTTTAATTAGGTTAGCTGTTATCTTCCCAGAAGATGGCACTGTACTCCTGATCATTCTTTTCTTGGTGGAATAGACTAGAAATGTTAGGAAGCGGTTTCGTGAAGATGAACTTTTTATAAGAAGTTTGTTTTTGGCTGGCCACGTAATTAGAAACGTTCAGTTTTTTCTTCAATTTACTATAAGCCACAACAACAACTTAATGTAATTTAAAAGTGAGTAAATCGCACATAGTCGCCGTGGTCTAGTGGTTACTGTTGGCTTACTAAGACATGAGCCCTAGGTTCGACACCCAGCTAAATCTTAAAAAAAGAAATATGAAAAAAATATTTCTTTCGGCGACTACCTCACAGCAGTCTTCTGGCAAAAGCTCTGAGAGTAATTAATTGCCATGAACAACTTTCTCAAGTCTGTCGTTCAGAGTCGACATTAAAACTGTAGGTCCCGGTACTCATGGATAAAAATTTACACACACAACATGAGTGCTGAGAGAAGCTAGGCCGTAATCCTGACACAGGGTTGTAAAGGCCAGTTATGTAAGTACATATGTATGTATGTAATTCGCACATATATATGTAACTGAGTTTAATTCGTTTTAGATTTTAAAACGAAAATAAAACTAAGTCATGCGCTCAAAAAATAAGGGAGGACGTGTACAAGAGGTATAAAATAGAAAAACTGTCGATGTTGGTTATCGCACAAAGCGAAAGTGAAATATGGTGCAGTTCACTTGAGAAACCTTCTTTTGTTTAATTATTTGAAACCCCAGCCAAGAAGTCCAGAGCTAGAAAAACTGCCCAAGTAGAAGACAAAATTACTTGTAGGATCAGTAAGAGTAGTCCGTTTCTGAATTCACACGAATTAAGCGATATATTCACATGGAAAATAAGAACGCGCTTATAGCATTTGGGCTTTCGAAGATGGTTTGTATAAAAATAACCGCATTTCTCAAAAAAATATTAAGAAGCAGTTTCGCTTTGCAAGGAAAATGTTTAATAAAAATGCATATTTTCTGAAAGATCGTTCTTTGGAGCCACAAATACAAGCTTTTCTTTTTCCAGTGTGACGAAAAATCGTACCTAAAAAGTCCTTCAGAAAAATCTTTAAGACTTAAAGTATTTTGTTAAAACAGTGGTGGGTGTTTTATAGCTTGGGATGTCATTACGTTGTGTGGTATGAACCCATTTCTTAGGTATAATGAAATAATGGAACAACATAAACATAAAAACATTTTAAAAAAATGTTCCAGCATGATAACGAATCAAATCAAACTTACTTATCATTGTAAAAAATGATCAAATTAATAACAGTCAAAAAAAAAACAGTCCATCTTCAGGAAACCACTCTCTGACACTTTCAGTCTATTCCATGAGCTAACCTACCGAAGACGCTCACCACTCACATTCATCATCGACCGACAGATGAGTCAAGTGCTGTATATCATTCACGTGTGAAGGTCTAACACTGGCCTTTGAGTGGTCGAATTGACAGCAACTTCTTTATATTCAAATTCCACTACAATGCACTGCATGAGTAGGGTTTTACGTCTAAGTATTGGTCTTAAAAAAAAGGCAAAATGTTTTAAATGATGTAGCAGAGCTAGGGAAACATGTCTCTGTAAATAGGCCAGCACATGATACAAAATTTACAGAGACGACTAGCAAATATTGTCAAAAATAAAATGTAGGACAATACTCGTACGTACATATATATTAAAGAACATGTCAATTTTTGTTTACTTTTGTGAAAAAATTTTCAAGTTTTGTGTAAAAATTTCTGTTGTTTCTAATTATAATTATATGCAGCTAAATAATTCTAATTATATGGCCATCACTGTATAAATAAACAACTTGCCTTGACTGCTTGCAATAATTATGCAGAGATTTCTTAGAGCCTATTTATCTTGGTACCTAATCATGCAAAACGTTTTAGAAAATTTTAATTGCAATCTGCAACAATATTTGCATATTTTATTAAACTTCTCTTTAAACATGAACAGCCAGCCAGACATGATATGAAATATTCCAATTAGAAACAGATTTAATTTCAAGTGAAAATAAACAAATTAATTATTCATTTATTTTCAATTTCTATACAAAATTCTTTTGGTATTTGACAATTTAATCGAATATCAATACCCGTACTAGTGTAGGTGCTTTACAGCTGACAGACATTATAATGACCTTAAGAAATAGTGATACTCATACAAGGAATTCCTATTTAGTAATAGAAAATATTCGTAATACTTGTACATTAGGGGGGGTCGATTTGTATGAGAGGAAAAAAGTCAACAAAGCGTATAGCAAAAACGAAATCTAGGGAAAATTCTAAGAAAATTTCTCGAAGAAACCATGGGTCTAAAATAAATTCGTAGCTCCCAAAAATCGATTCGAAAATTTTATGTCACATTTTACACAAAAAATCATTTATTTTTTGAATATCTGAGTGATACATTCTTAATTGTTTTATTTGTTTATTATTATATGAATTATATATACAATGGTGGCATTTATTACTTATTATAGGGTTATTCAATTGTATTATAATACGATTTATGTATAATAATCGATCGGTTGCCCGTTTGGTCATATTTTAAAAAATAATTGCAAAAAGTAGTGTTTTTACGACAATTTTACACGCTGTCTTACCATTTGAAGTTATAGGAAAATTCCAATTAATGGCTTTTAATAGAAAATTGTATACCACCGTTTACCTTAGAATTTCAGCTTTCCAGTGGTAGCTTGGGCATTCTAATCGGGGTTGCCATTTAGTCAGGGTTCATTACAGAATTGAAAAAGGATGTTTTTTTGACAAGTTGTAAAATTAATGCTTTTTTAGAAGTAAAGACTATAAGAAAAATAGGATACTTTAGTTAAAATAGGTTATTGTAAATCACTAGTTAGGTCATTTTGTCAGCTTTCCATTGGTATCATGAATGCTTCGATCGGTTGTGCCGTTTGGTCATATTTTAAAAAAGAATTGCAAACGGTAGGGGTTTTACGACAATTTTACACGCTGTCTTACCTTTTGAAATTATAGGAAAATTCCAATTACTGGTTTATAATAGAAAATTGTATATCACCGTTTAGCTTAGAACCTCAGTTTTCTTTTTATTGCTCTTAGGCTCTGCAAGAACCACTGAGTGCGATTCTTTTGCAATTTTCGGATGATATCTACCATTTTCTTCTTCTCTCGTCAGAGAGTTGTTGTTTCTGCCATCAAATGAGAATGCTACTAAATCATAATCATTGCGTTACTTTCTATGAAAAGCATCCCTACATTTCTATTTTTTCACGTGAAAGCTTAGATTTGCCCATAATTATTGGTTCCCCATTTTCATCGTTAAACAATGTCTTTGAAAAGTGATGTGGCCAGAAAAGAAGCAAGCTTATTCCCGATACCAAACCTATCACACGGCATAGCGAAATGGGGTGTATCGTACCTTTTTGTATGAAATCTTTTTTACGATGAACTTGGCTGTCCTGCAGTTGGTATGGAAAATTCCAGTTCAGACTCAATATCCATATGTGATGGACCAGGATTAAACGTTGGATCGCGACTAGCTAGTGGCAGTGTTGATTATTGGTCAACAATATTCGCATCAAATTCGGGAATGGTTAGCTTTCTTCTACTGTGCTGATCAATCATAAACTCTTGGAGGTCAATGGTTATTAAGCCACAGCAGGAAAACGATGTTTTTGCGCACTGACATTTCCCAATATAAAAAAAAACGTCATCAATAGTTTGCAGAAATGTTAAAGACTTTGCTTGACATTTTATTTGATATTGATGTTTAGTTAGTAATGTTTTTAGTTTTTTCGAGACACTTTTTTTATGAATTAACGGAATATTTAGCTTATTCCTAATTTCAAACAATTTTTTGCCTCTTGTGGAGTATGAATTCTGTGCGATTGTTGTTTTTTTTTCTCAGCCTCGTCTGAAAACAAATAGTATTTCAATACGTTGCGAGTTCATTGAATTTGTATCAATTTCTGAATTGGTGTAATCAACTCACATTACAGACGTTTCAATTACACTGGTTTACAGCCAAAAAATACCAAGAACGCCACATGCCAAGATAAGTTAATTGGAACCTCCTGAGCACGAAAAACGCTGTTATTTTTTTAATGATGGCGGACTACTGTTGGTTCCTCATTTGCGAAGATTCATCTGAAAAAAAACGCAAGAGTTCAAGTCGCTCGTCATTTTAATTAAAATTTTTTGAATTTACTCCGAATATACTGTGTGAGCAATGAAAATGAAAATATTGTCGTTCGACAAAA